>OX345690.1:1419500-2836500 GCA_947044815.1 Apomyelois bistriatella
TAGTAGTATATACTCAATACTAAAAAAATGCCATTGATATATTTGATGAAGATATTAATGCAAAGAGTGGACGCGTTGCTACTCAAACATTAAAAGGATGAAATTTCCAAAAATAAGATCTTGAATCTGACCTGATAGCGGACAGGAATAAAACAAAAAGGCCAGGGTGCACACGTGCGGCTCGCACCTTGCGCCCGCGCAGCTGCCGGAGCAGCTGGCTTCGGAAATCTTGCGCACCTTTCCTACTTTCTGTTCTTATTTATGAACCTTACCTGAAAAAAAAGAGAAAAGGTTATTAAGTGACCAGAAAGATTAACTTTTATTGGGCAATCGTTGAGAGCTTTCATTGACCTTGTGTGCTTAAATATTTTATTTATTTGATTTTATTATAATACGTAGGAGTAGCGAAAGATAGTGATGCTTGGGGCGTAGCCAAAGTCACAGTTTCAAAACGAATGTCGACAAGAATAAAATGTATGGGATTGACATAAGCCGCAGTAAATCACGTAGTCAATCTTATGTCAATCTCATACATTTTACTCTTATCGTAAAAGAAAAAGCACTGTTCCCGAGGTAAAATCATGCAGGGCGAAGCAGCAGGCAAACACTAGTAAATTAATAAATATAAAGGGACAAATCCCACAGATCGAGTAAGCCCCAAAGTAAGCTCGAGACTTGTATTATGGGATACTAACTTAACGATACCATATTAAATAACAAATACATATATAGGTAAACAACCAAAATACCCAGTCCAATCAGATATATATAAATATAATCAAAATTATAGCGTCAAGCTTCATTCAAAAATATAGGTACCTAATGAAATAGAAATTGGAACAAAGAGCGATAGATTCCGACGTCTCGGTTCAGGTGACCGCGTTCCCTCACGTCCTAACCCTCTTCAGTATTGTTTACACCTACTTTACATTAAAATGTACAGAATTATAACGCTCGGCTAACTTTAACTTAAGGTTAAGTGCTTCAATATTGAGGCAGTTGTTTGGCTTAAGAAAGACATCAACGGGACTTAAAATAATATTAGTGGTTTAATACTTTTTTAAATATTAAATGTACAGAATCTTAATTAAAAAATAATAAAAGAAAAATATTTTATATCTTAATTGATCATTATAAGTGGACTTAAGTTTAAAGCATTATTAAAAAGTCAACCTTTGATTAATAAAAAATTGCCGCATTCAACCTTTGTTTTCCTATGCTATTTTATTTCCCACAATAAAAACTACCGCTTTTACTAACCCCATTGAACATGAAAGGGCAAAGACAGGGATATTTAGATTATTTCTATAAATCTTATAATTTTGTATTTTTGTCACCAGAAAATTTCACTGGCGGATTTTTTTCTAAATTAATTTCATTAAATAAAAAATAAATATAAGCATAAACATGAGTTTAAGGTAGTAAGTAAAAGGAAGATAGAAATACAAAATAACCAAAAACTAAGAACCGCTATAATCTGATTATTTAAGAAACTATAAAACAAATAAAATCTAAATAATAAACATTAAACATTGAATAATACGAATCACCAATATGATACGTTTAACCCTTAACAAAGTATTTTAATATCCCTCTCTTGAATATACTCAAATTGGGTCTTTTCAGAGGTCAGTGATCCAAAGATTAATCTTTCAATTTCTTCCATAACAAAGGTCCAAACATTATGCAGCCTGCATCTACATAAGATAACATCTGTCTCGTCCGTCTGTGACGTGAATCATAGGAAAGTAATTCATTATAGTGATATAATGCGTTTGAACTCTATTTGTCTGCTTTTATGATTATGATCCTGAGAAAATTTGGTACTTGTTCGGATAAGGTATTTGTTTTGTAGTACCCTACTTTTTATTGTTTGGTTGGCAATCAAGCGTCTAGTTTGATAGTTGGTAATAAGTGGTGATAATAAATTACTTTTACTATTAACTGAAGCATACTTTGTAGAAGATTTGTGTCCTAGAATATTGCATGCTGATTTTCGGATAAAAAAATTATTCCCAGCTGTATTAGATAGCGAGAAGCGGTTTCGAGAAAACCATGTAGAGACAGAGAGGTAGTAGGAAATATGCGAACAAAACATGAATGAATAAAAATATGGCTAAATTTTATGATTATTTATATTTTATTTTATAGTACAATGCTCAATACATAAAATTTTTAAGTCTTTATCCACGTCTAATAAGCCACCTGACTCCGATTCGGTTTTGACCATTTTTTATACTAAGCATTTATAGTATTTTAGAGAAACATCGACAACGCACACCGTACACCTTTGGTGTTGCAGGCGTCCAGAGGCTTCGGTAACCACTTTCCATCAGAGCCGTATACCTATTATTCTATGTGCCTTAGAAGAAAAAGAAAACTCTTCCTGAAGGTTTTCGTGTTATAATTGAATCACGCGTGAAGCCGAAGCGGGTAACTAGTGTAATTATAAACATTAGTCTTTGTTTTCAATGTATTATTTTGTATCAACATTATCTCATCAGTTTTATTATTGTTATGTCCAAATGCAGTGGTCACCGGAGCGTGATCTCACACCTCACCGAGCCATTACCTAATGCCTTAAAGCTGTTCCTTCGGTCTCACTAGCGCCACTTCACTTCAAGGTCACTAGCAAAAATATTGCGCTAGGATTTCTGATAGGCTCACAAATAGAAAAAAAAAATTTTTTTTTTGTTAAGTGGCGCTAGTAAGACCAAAGGAGGAGCCTTAATTCATCACTGAATGGTTATCTTCGCATCTTCATACACTATGGACATGAAAAACTGCCTCCGTGGTCCAGTGGTTAAGGCGTTTGCTTGTAGACCCAGCGGTCGTGGGTTAGATTCCCACGGAAAGCATACTTTGTTCAGTTGATCCCCTGATTGATAATAAAGATGATTCCGTGCTTCGGAAGGCAGTCAAGTTGTTGTTCCCGGCTGCCATCTGCTAGTCGTTAAAGGAACCACGTCCGAGGCCGAAAGGCAGTTCTGAACTCTGACACCAGGGTGCTCATGGTCGATTGACAGTGTCACCTACACGGAATGATGAGTACACGGGTCGGATTCTCACATATCTGAAGCCTGAAGGCAAAGCTAGTCTAATTCCAGCAACAAAAGGCCGAGACATCCACAAATGACACCGATTCAAAATTCATTTGAATAATTCATCGCCGACCATACAAAATGCATGGGAGCTGTATGGTAATGATATAATGCGTGTTCGAGGTCAGTGCGGGTCAAAAGTTTTATCTAACTGATGTTCAGTTGACTATTTATGATCTAGGTATGTTTGGTTCAACAGTAGAAAAAAATTATGAAAGTGAAACTACAAAATAATTGTATGTAATTCATTAATCGCCGACAATCAGATTTTCTGCTTGGTCCAATGGTTCACTGGTAGAGAAAGCCATATGGCATTAAGTCCACCATTTGTATTGTACAATTTATTTTTAATTTGTTCAATAAAGTTTTTTTTTTTAACTTCAATTGTTTTATTGATTCACATTGTACAAATAACATTTGTAACTAGTTAGTATACACTGAAGTCACTGTCCTATTATGTAGGTAGAATATGAACCCTGTCGGGTGTAGCAAATAGGCGTAGTTTTAAATAAATAAATAAAATAATATTCTCGTTCCGATGTTGGTTCCCAAAATACACCACATAAATATACACTACAAATGACTATCAATTCAAGGAAACAATAGGATATGGTCATTTAAATATCTATCACATTGTCACATAATGCGCCTAGTATTTATGACCATGATCATAATAAATCTTAGCGTTTACCCGAGCGAGACCGTTAAAAATGGGCCGGTGTCAAAGGCGATCGCATCAAATCTTGTTGTATCTTACGGTGATTAGGGTTATTCTCAGACTGTTTAGTGATTCGTCAAAAAAAGAGAATACGACCTTTATAATCATATTGATTTATCTGATATTTTTTATTATATTATGCAGTTTATAATTAAAATGTTTACCAGTTTTGTGCTAACTATCTTTAAGAATATTTTACGATTTTCAATAAATTTCAGACTGGTTCCGTTCAACTTAGCTGGGGGCGAGTGTGTATCTGAATGTGTTTACTAGTGACATCTTTAGCTTAAAAGCAAGCTGTGCATATTTATAGCGGCAATGACCTCCGTATCTCTTTTTAACAGAAACCAGACAAGCCTATCAGTCGGGAATAAGTTATCATCAATTCAATTCATTTATTGCAATTAGTATTGTACATTACAGTTCTAACTACAAACCAAGTCACTGTCTTAAAATAGGGACAACATGAACCCTGTCGGGTATCGCAATTTAAGAGTAAGTGGAACGGCAAGCGGATAATTAACAACTAAATATTTATTTAGTTTTTTTGTCTTTGATTTGATGTTTTAATGTCAATGTTTCGTTTCAATAAAATTAACTTTAGTTTAGTAATCATCACATATCAGCTACAAATAGTCCATTGCTAGACATAGGCCTCCCTAATAGATTCCAATCGGACCGATTTAAAGCCGGGAAGAAATACCATAAATCAAATTGTGGAAGAGGACAATACCCACATAAGGTTATAACGCCGACGAAAGTAAGTAATATGCTTCGATTCAAAATCATCATTTTATTCTGTCATGTCAATGTCTAAAAACTATACAAATTTGGCCCAGTGAGATGCAACATTCACGGCCGAGTCAGAGGCCACAGCCAGGTCACCCTTTGCAACCGTCAACTTAAACTTATAGTTTTGTTGAAGGTTTCAGAATAACCCAACACAAGTCATTCGTCCGAAAATAAGTCGGACGTGTGACCTATGGCTGCCATGATTTACACTCGATATGTCGTTTGTCTGTCTGTATTAAGCCGATGGAAGAATGTACTGCGTTGGCAAAGACTAACAAATACAGATACGACAAGAAAGATTAACATATTATACCTAATATTCCAAATTTAAAATAATGTAAATATTGTTTGCTTGTAATACTTGTGTGCAAAAAAGATATACTTTTGTACATTTTCTTGCTATAAATAATTATTTTTGCTGAAAAACACAGAACTCCATAGATTCAACTAAAAAGAAGAAATAATCAATTAATTGCTGTTTAAATATGCTACATTATTAAACTTTTTAATAAATTTAAAGTCTGGTGCCAATTTCACGAATTCTTTAAAGCTGCTCGTTCGATATTTAACATACATATTTGTCACCGACTTTATGTTTATTGAAAAGTTAAAGTTTTTTCAAAATATTTAAATACCTAACGGATAATTCCGCCATGCCTTGTATTAGATGGAAGTGTCGTGTTGGTTATGGTAAAAAAACAGGTAAGCGGACCCTGGTGCCCAAAGCTGGCTACCAGGAAAGCAGTAAGTAGAGATAGAGAGAAAACACAAAATACAAAATACAGAGCCAATTTAATGAAAATCACACGTCTGTACCTTAATATGCATGCCATTGGCTAAGCTGTTTGACGACATATGCTAATTTCTGTGGGAAAATTGTCTATCCATACATAATTCTATGGTGGAAGCATTATATCGTACGAACACTGGAAATTAATAGGTATAATAGTAATCATTATAAACGGTGCTTTGACTTAGTTTCACATTATGCTAAATATTGATTCACATGCAATACGGTGAATTGACTTTACATCAAGGGGTATATTACATTAACGCTTTAATAAACAATACAATGAAATTCAGACAAAATGTAAAGCGAATTTTATGATCTAATAGATGATTAGAGAGGAAAAAAAAAATTATTAATAAAATCAGCATAGGCCGATTTGCATAGTTCAACCGATCAGAATAATAATCAAAATGTATGAAATATTCACACAACTAATAATTAAAGTGACATAATACATATAGTCATTTTAATGGTAAGAGTAGAACAATACGTAGGTACTCACATTTATGATCAGATTGGAACAGTATGTTGGGGCACATAAATGATCGGAGTACAATAAAATGTAATGGGATAATTTAAGAGACAAAGTGCTATTATAATGAATGAGTGGTACTGGTAAAATTTAATTATCCCAATTTCATTGTTTTACGAAGGAAAAATAATAAGACATCGTGTTAGCAGAGCGTGGGCAAATCAATGCCTTGGGATGCAACCGGACTATCGCGTAGATGGTAGAAATTCTTCGTGTCTTATACAACTTTGGTCATTCCAATCCATAGGTTTTAAAACTTGTGCGCGCGATTCCAAATTCTGTTTATTTTTTTTATTTTTTTGAAGTAACTCACAATATTGCCATATTGTGAGTTACTTCAAAAAAATAAAAAACTCATCAAACTTATAGCTTATTTTTGCCATATTAAGATTTATTTGAATTTTTTTCTTTATTTAGTCAAGTCGCAGAGTCATGTCAATTGAGTAGTCATGTCTAGTCAAGTCAAGTTAGTCTATAGGGTTGGAAGAATTTCACTTGAGTGGAGATTATGGTGACAAGGACTAAAGTCATTTAAATTTTGTACCACTTCCCAACACCCACGCTTGTTCACGAATTCTTAGCGAATAATAATCCACCATTATTATGCACAAATACTCGAAAAAACACAAATATTATAAAACTAGCTGTTGCCCGCGGCTCCGCCCGCGTGTAGTTCGCTTTTCGCTTAACCTGTGGAAACTACAACTATCCAGACCTATAGTTAAATCTATAAGTAGTATCCTATTCCCGTGCCAATTTTATAAAGCCATTACATTGCTACGATATCAAACTGAAAATATTAACATTCATACTATCACATATTTGTCTCTAAAAGAGTAGACGCAGCCTATTACAGGGTCATTAGAACCTAACTCAATAAATAGTGTTATGTTAGTTAAATTAGACCTTACGACACGACCGTATGTTCCGTCGAACAACAACTGAACTGACTTGCTGGTTTGATTATTTTTTAAACCAAAGCCAAACCAACCAACTAATCAATTCAAATAGCTTACAATACAATACAACAAACGACCGATAAACAAACCAACCAATAGAACTAAATAAACAACCAAAATTTTTTTGAAATAATTAGAGTTAATTGCTGGAAAAATTTCAATCTGCTATAATACCATATGAGAAAAAAATAATTAAATTAACTTCAGCGCCATCTATTGTTATTTTATGTAACTAAATTATACGCCCACACACATTCAATGTGTTAATTTTTTAAAATTTAATAGAGACTGCAGTGTGTTTTTGTCTTCATTGATATCGATAAAACAAAGTAGAAATTGTAGCTTTATCTATATTAAATACGTTTATGTAAACCGGATTCAACTCTGTAAAAGTTTTGAAACAGTGCTAGAAGTAAACTTCAATTGACCATAACTTCTTTTTCCCTTAACCGATTTTGACGAAACAAAGTTTTGACAAAACTGTTGAACGTATATGTAATCCACCTGTGAAAACCGCGTTCGAATCTGTTGAGTAGTTTTGAAGTTATAACGTACCAGACATACAGAAAGACAGACAGACAAAAATTCCAAAAATTGTTTTTTTTGGTTTCTGTTACACGTCTTTCTTTAATCGCCCCGTATCAGTTTTTTAGAAAAATATTTAATGTACAGACATTCAATTTTTACTGTCCTATTATATGTAAAGATAGATAGATATGTACAAAATCCATATCCATACTAATACTATAAATGCGAAAGTCTGTCTGTCTGTAACCTCTTCACGGCTAAACTGCTGGACCGATTGTGATGAAATTTGGTAGGGATGTAGTTAACGACCTGAGGTCAAACATAAACTTTTGGGCGCGATATAACCGATTCCCACGCGGGGCGGAGCCGCGGGGAACAGCTAGTACTTATATATTAACGGACTTAACGCTAAGAGCGTTCTCTACCAGTCAACCATTTGATTAATCTTCTTTTTCAATGTCGTCAATGACAAACTATTAGATATGATTTGTAAGGGGTTGCGATATCGTTTATCCTGAAATAAATTTGCAAATGAATTTATTTGTTTCTTTTCAAAATTATAAAAAAAAAGTAAGAAAATAATTCTAGAAAACAAATAAAACACGAAATCATAAAATTATTGTTTGTGACAGGATTCGATCCAGGTACTTTCTTGAAACATTTCTTTACTAAAGTATTAAAAAATTCTTAAAAATTAATACAAAACGAAAAAAAAAAGTAAATAAAAAAAAGTAAGTAAAAAAAGCAAGTAAAAGAAAGTAAGTAAAAAAAAAGTCATGTATAGCAGGATTCGAACCCTCGACTTAAAAATATGATCTACGACCTCTACCGATAGGCCAACATACGTTGCTAGAGATTGGCGAAATTTCAAATGGTATTTGTCTATAGGTACGCAAATTCGCGCCATCTATTGAGATTTTATGTTACTAAATTTACGATCTAATTCAATGTGTTATTTTATTAAAATTAATAGGTGCAGTGCGTGTTTTCGTCTTTATTGATATGGATAATAAAAAGTAGAAATCCTAGCCTTATCTAAATTAAATTAAACGTAAGTAAACGCATTAAAAGTTTTGAAGCAGTGTTTGAAGTAAATTTTCAATCGACCATAACTTCTTTTTCCCTTAACCGATTTTGACGAAACAAAGTTTTGACAACGCTCCTAATCATATGTAATCCAACTGTGAAAACCGCGTTTAAATCCGTTGAGTATTTTCGAAGTTATAACGTACCAGACAGACATACATACATACATACATACAGACAAAAATTCCAAAAACTCTTTTTTTGATTTCTGTTACTCCTTTTTAATCGCACTCAATCAGTTTTTTTTTTAAATATTAAATGTACAGACACTCGCATTTTAGTGTCTTATTATATGTATTGATAAATACAACGCCGATAACTGAGTGACTTTAGCTTGGCGCCAAAATTCCCCAAATTCTATGTTCCAATCATATTCATTATCCACAATTGCCGCCAAAAATATTAGACTTTCTATACATTTCTTATCTATGTATTCTATGACCGCATGGTCATCACAAAGGGGACTTTCTCCAAACATGACAAATAAAATTCCATACGTGATATTACTACAAACGTCAGTAAGAGATGCGCAGATAAACTTTTATCTTGTGAGAACTGACACTGTTTTGTAAGCTTTAGATTTAAATAAGAAATACAAGTAATAATTAATTTAGAAGCATCCACTGCTTAATATAACTCAATAAATGTTTTATTAAAAAAAAATCTCATACCCATAGACAAAAAACGAGACTTTTTTCGGTATTGTATAGATAATGGTACGGAATCCTTCGTGCGTGACTCCGATTCACACTTGGCCGATTTTATTTATATCTCACCATTTCTTTCAAGCCCTGCTCATCACAAAATGACAGCTATATTTTAATACAAATGACCATAAATGATCCAGTTAAATTACTTCAATGGTTTATACGCTCATAGGCGACAGACAGACAGATTTCTCATACAATGTTCGTGATTATTACATTTTTATTTTTACAGATCATGATGTACTATGAGCAGGATAAATTACTACTTTTGTTATTGTAAAGATAAACTTCGGTTATAAAAGGATGTGTGTTATTTGGAGATAAAATATGTCTTTATTTTGTAAAGTTTTTGATGTTAATATTTTTCTCTAGGTTTAATTTTTCCATCCAGTGCCCCTAGTATGAGTTTTTCTTAACGCAGACGCTAGCGACTGCGTTAGGATTTTGTATGGAATTTCTTAGTTGCCTTACTATCTGCCAGAGGCGCTGTACAGGTTTTCCATACTAAACCGCTAACGCAGTCGCTAGCGTCTGCGTTAAGAAAAACTCATACTAGGGGCACAGATCCTTAAGTGATCCCAGTATTTTTCGCCAGATTTTTCTCTTAGCTACTAAGAGCTTAGTTTCTTCTTTTTCTGGTGAGTCGTCCCAGGTATCGCTGGAGGGATCAAGTGTGCAGGGACTTTGAAGCCTACAAAGAGCCGACTGGCAGGGTTCTCTCAAGGGGTTGCGTAGAATAGGGGGTAATGGAGAGTTCTTGTATCAAGCTTTGTATTCCTTCCTAAGCACGGAGAAGCTCAAAATAGAAAATGCCACTAATATAATAGCAACGAACACGCACTATCCACTAGCCTATCGAGTTCCTCGTGGACCAGGGGCCCAATCTCACGCAATCGTAGTTCACTTCACCGATTTTCGCCATTTTCGATAAGTTTAAGTCAATTCACAGTCTAAAAATTTCGATAGATCGATGCGTTTGATTGAACTCTTTCAATTGTGATTTTTTGAAAAAGCAGAAACCATGCTAAACCATTGAAAAAAATTGGAGAAAATCGGTGAAGTGAACATCGATTGCGCGAGAATCGGGCCCCAGACTGTTCGGGTCTAAAACGGTTGGTAACAGGATTGTGATACACTTGTTACCAGTACCGCCAAATCAGGACCATGGTTAAAAAGCGTAGGCTCTGAAGTATAAGCTTCAGAATCCAGGATATCTACGCTTTAGCTACTAACGCTTTAGCTTATGCTAAAGATGCAACCAGGAGGCACACGGACAAAGGAGAAATAGATCAATTATAATATCTAGACAATTAACAAAAGTCCTTTCACTTTTTCCATTAATATTCATAAGATTTCGAAGTTTTTATGTACCATTGCCTTCAAATCGAAACCAGAAGATATCTACTTACATTACAAAATGAAAGGGGTAAGTAGTTTCTATAGTCCTTTATTTAAGATCAAGTTTCTTTTATGGCGTCTTGTCTATTTGTGATTTTAATAATCGTGTGTCTCGTCTAGGGATGTTTTTGACGACAAATGCATTTAAATGAGGGGTGTAGGATTATCCATATGGATAATAGGATCGCTTTCGATTATTTGATATGCATTTGGGTTATCCAATTTTTTATACCTTTATCAGCCTTTGTTTGTCAGTTTTTGGATTAAGACAAGAAAATCAACCCCTATTGACGTTTTACTTGACTGTGGGAATAAGCAGTTTATTTAAATATGACTATTTATTACGATCCCAGCGCTCTCCTGTTATATTTGTCATAGAATTGAATTAATAAATAAATATATAGGCACAAATCACACAGATTGAGTTAGCCCCAAAGTAAGTTCGTGACTTGTTTAATGGGATACTAAGTATATTTTTAACAAACATACATAAGTAGATAAACATCCAAGACACAGGTTAATCAGAAAAATATCAATTTTTATAATAATAGTACCGTTTCTTGAATTGCCACAAACGTAGCTAGCTGTTTCCTGCGGCTCGGCCCGCGTGATACTCTGTTAAAAACTGATCATCTACGGCAGATAAATAATACACAATATAATTTTTAAAGTGCTTAATCATTCATTGAAATTAGGTTTTTTTTCTATTCTTTTTGGGTGCATATGTGAAGGGTCCAAATCCATGTGCTGACCATATGTCTCCCGTGTGCGTAAAATGCAGAAATAAAACAGCTCAGCCATTGTTCAAGTTCTTATACTAATTATTGTTTTACAACGTAACAAAAAAGATATAATAAACTGTATAATAGTAGCCGTTGGACCATGAAAATTGAGGTTCTTGTCGGCTGTTGTTTTGTCCAGTTTTTGTTTAAACGGAGGTTTTCTCTTATTGTTGAAATAGTATCCCATACACAAACTTACATTGGTGCTAGCTCAATCTGTGTGATATGGACATAATATTTAATTATTAAAATAATAATTTAAGTACGTATATTATTGTATTTATTTATTTAAATAGCTTTGGTATGTATTAAATATGAAGTAACTAATTATATATAAGTAATGCGCTGGACTGACACTCTCCTTGCAGTTTTAAAATGCAGCACCCAAAAGGCCATCCACCGGGCCCAGAATAAATGACTGACTGGAGGATACTAACTGCCAATTTGTATTATGGTGGTCATGACCCTCAGCTATGAGGAACACGACTTGAAAGAAGAAATAGAATGCAATTAGGTTTGCAAGAAACGAGAGTGTGATGGGTCGATTGACCTTACGTTAGCCTTGTAATATGATGTATTAAGTTACGTGGGGAAAAAATGAGGCCCATTAACCGTTTCAAAAGAGCAGTGTATCTACAATACCATGAAATTTATAAACGCAGTCGCTAGGTACTTATTTAGTTTTATATGCCGCATCCGCAGCGCCTCTGGGGGATAATGGGATGACTAATTCCATAGAAAACTCTAAAGGAGTTGCTACAGCGCCTGCGTCTATCATGATAGACACAGAAGAATTCTTCAAAAATCCTTGCTTTACGCTCGCGGAAGCTATTTTTCGAGCAAATGACCTCACAACTAGTTATTATTATAATCACTTTCAGGTGGACCGTATGCCTTATTGGCTACTAAAAGACGATAAGCAGATGAATGCAGAGAGCAGCGGATGAAACGGAAAACAACAAATCAAATTATTTATAAACAACGTAGCGCCATCTCTTATTAAAGCACTGAACTTTCTCAATACAGGTTCCAGTTTTTTGCTGGCTGTTTTTGATTTTGCTTCGATATTGAAAGAAGACAACACTACTTTTTATACAACATTTTGATCAGTAAGACTAGGACGAATATATCTTTGCGTGATTTGCATCATTGCAAGGTCGTTTCAAAAGGTGATTGACACCATAAAATCCAATTGTTCACCTGTTGTTTTGAACTTTGAATACGAAGCAATAAAGTTCAAAATACGAATAAATTGGTACAGTCACATTCAGAGTGCGTTCAATCTTAGCGTGGCCAGTTCCAATGTTTTGGTTGATAGTATTGATTTTTAATCGATCAATTAACTGATGATTACCGGATTCGCAGCAATATTTTCGTATTGGTAAAAAGCATGAAAGATTTTGTTTGTAGCTGTGCTAAATTCGGTAATTTAACTCCATTTTTCACGCGTACTCGGTTGAAAGATCGTATGCTTGTAAACTGCTGGTAAAAAATATGATTTGTTATCTTTAAGTTAGTAAGGTTAATTTAATAAATACAATTAATTGCAGTAATAGGCGATCGAATTGGAAATATCATACAACTAATCTCAAGAAACAATTTGCAAACTACTTTTTATTTTTAGAGAAATTCTGTGCCCCTTCATTGAGATTTTGTAAATGCATTCCTATACTATTGTTTAATTTAAACACGTACATATTAAACGATTATTATTATAATTCTTTTATGTGTATATATCTCCTCTCATAGAGGGTTTACTCCTATATATTATTATTAATGCTTCCATGCTGGTCTGGGAGAAAAAGAAAAACATAGAATGTACCAGCTGCTTCTCTTCCCGCGCAAGCCGTAAAAGTCGACTGAGGGAATCGGCGAATGGGGAAATCATGACATAGGCGATGCGGCTAACAACCCATCACTATTGATTTCCTGTTTCAACTATCATCATGTTAAACGTGGTCTAAGGTCTTATGGCCCTAGGCTCTGTCTACCCCACTATGGGATAAAGACGTGATTATATGTATGTATTATTATTAAACTTAATGCAACTCTAAATCCCTACATTTTCTATCAATTTCACTTGTGTCTAGTAAATAGTTATAGATCGAGTTGAGATCTAAATTCCATACTACACAGCACAGCTTACAAATGGAAAGAAACTTTCATAGTTACCGTACATTATCGATTATATCGGTCGAATCGTTCACACGCATTCATCTAAAGCCTTGACTACACCGACTTAGCGCTTGGAACTATTTAATCCACTTGACAGCAGCCATTTGATGATTTAATTTTAATTTTTGTTTTTTTACTCATAAAAATAATTATAATTGGAAACGGTAATCGGTGTTAATTATATTTACACTCGCAAAATTTTTGTACATACATACCGCATTTAAAATTAGAAAAAAGGACCCTTAGCTTTGTAGCAACCAGCTGACGGTGCAACCGGGAAAACGCTAGGATAAAAAGATGATTAATTCCGCATTGTATGATTTAGATGAAGTTAAGGAAATATACAGACAGATTATTGAACCAGCTGAAGATGATACTAGTAAACACACTAGGTAAATATTTTTTTGTTACTTGTATAATATTTTCACAGTAAGTAGGTATGGTGTACCTAAATAAAAGTTATATTTGAATTGTGTGTGTACTTAGTTACAATGTTCATGTGAACTAGGCATAATGCGAATTGAATATCGATATATCGTGAACTAATAATGTGCAATATCGACGGGATGCCCATTAAAACTGTTAACTATATCACGATTACTTTGTTTTTGTTAATAACAGGTCATAATTTATTAGGTAAGGATATATTTAAATATATGTATATATTTATTACTAGTGGTTTAGGTTCCACTGCTGGGCAAAATCCGCCCCTTCCTGTTTACATTCCTTTTGATTCTGTGATTTAATAAATTAAATAAATTAAGTTAGTAGTTTGTTTGTTTGTTTTGTAATATCTTTATTGTATAGAAAAAACAAATATACCTAAACATAGAAAGTTGAAACAATATACAATGGCGGACTTATCCCATATAGGGATAGTTATTATGAAAGCAGTAAGGATTTCTTTTATTGGTTTTGTAGTTCCAAAAATTATCCCTTATAAACAAACTCACAAAAAACATTTTCTATATTATAATAGTGTACTTTCATACAAGCTAAAGTAGATAAATATATAATTAAAATACATAGTATACTTTGTATATTATAGTTGTGTTTATTTAAAGAGACGTTTCTTGCCATATTCGTAATACATTCAACAGTTACCAAGCTATTTTCTATTACATGTGGGGGCAAATACAAAGGGCTCATTTTACAACTCTCTAATTTTATTACAATTACACTTTTAAACAGTTTTACAGGGCAATAAAATGGATGCCCCTCGTTTTCTGTGGCGTGCTTCTATTGTTAATGATAGTTGTAAATAGCGCCATCTCGCGGCAGCTGGTGGAACCACTTTATAGTTTTACGATTACGACGACGGCCACCCGCAGCGCAAGCGCTTGCGCACAGTGGAACATTGACTGACTCTAATTTAGTGTTTTAAAGCACAATAATGTTTACAACAAGCACAAAATTATATATAAATTACCCTAGACAGAACATAGAGCAGACAGAAATTGAAGTCAGGCAGAAATTATTTCATAGTTGACTTTATGTTTAAAGCTCAAAAATTTGTTATAGCTATATTGGGTTCGCAAACACATTTTCAGACTATCGAATCGCTATGAAGAAGAATAAAAGAAAATAAATAAATAATTTACCTTTGCGTAATCGACAGGAGACGCATTCACTGGACATGTGAACAACCCCTCGCTGAAACAAGAAAAAAAATATTTAGGGTAAATAAATAAGTATAACAACAGACTATACTAATACATAGAATGGTATATTATTTTGAATACAATGAACTACTGATTATAAAATCTATACTAGCTGTTGCTAGTGGCTCCGCCCGCGTGGGGCTCGGTTTTAATATCACGCCAAAAAGTACTTAGCCTATGTTTTACCCCTGGTTCTTAACTATATTCTTACCAAATTTCATCAAAATCTGTTCATCCGTTCATCGGTTGTTCAAAAGGTAGAATATAACTTTTATATTGTAAGTATAAAAATATGTACTACTAGTGTACCTTTGGTTCAGTTGTCAAGACAAGATCCTCATGACGGAAAACAATACGATATCGGGATATTATCGTTTAGATGATACAAATTATAATGACCTCTTATAATGCGCTTATACCTAATTAAATTTTCTTTACCGCACCCTAGTTATACATACCACAGCCATTTCGACTCGAAAATAAGAAGAAGCGCACCCTAATATTCGTTTACACTTTTGCATTTAAAACATTAACATGCTTATGCCTATGCAAATAAAAGAGCTGCTATTTATGTTCTCCGAAAGCTAAAAATAAGTTTCTTCATAAACAAAATAATTAATTTCATTTATGTCTTATTATATACCTGTTCTGATAATTTGTTGACTTAAAACAAAGACGCAAAGGGCAAGGCTGAATGCAAGTAGCCGTGAAATTACATTTTAATTACATTAAAAGCAGTTAGCGGTTCGTTAAAAGTTGTTAAAAGCGATTAACAATTAATTATAGACATTATTGCTCTTAATAACACATGAGAATCGTTATCAGTTGCCACCTTCCGCTCGGTCACCGCTTATTGTACAGTTAAGTTCAAAAATGTTATTTATTTATTTATGTACATATGCATAATAAAATAGTACAAAATTACTACTCGTACTTAATTAACAAGAAATGTCTTACAGAAAATCCGCAAGATGAGAAATCATCAAAAGAAGCAGACTGGCCTGGCATAGCGTAGCCTATAGGAGGAGCTGTCCACCGTGTTTTCGCTTACTCTCCTCGAATTCAGAGTAAAAGATGCGCTTTGTTCCGTTTAAAATGTAATAGTTAATTTTTTCTCCAACACCAATTAGGTACCTAATTCTGTGGCTACACCACAATTCTGTGAAAAACATAAATACCTTTTTAACTGATACAAAAAGCTGCATTTCAGTTGATAAATTCAGATGACAGATTTTAATTTATTTATTCAAAGTTACAATGCAAGAATAAATACAAAAATGAATCCACAAGCTTCGTCAATAACAGATTGATATTTTGTTGCATTAAATGGTAATTAAACTATTGGTACAAATTGACAATCAAACTAAATAGTCTCAATTCTATAGGTATTAGCAAAATTATCTTCTCAAATGTAAATAAAATGAACATCATAAAATTGTTATAAAATTGTTATAAAATATGCAGCGGAACGCGACAGGCAGTTGTCGGCGATGCGTCTAGAGCATTCTGCATTACGATCATTTATTATTGAGTTATATTGGAAGTGGGCCATAGTTTTTATGACGACTAGTATGGTATGGCTGCGTGATCTATGTAAGCTAAAAGAACGTTAATTTTTTTAAAAGAAATATACAGTGATGTTTGCAAAGTTATATTTACTAGTAAGGATTTTAATATTTAGTCGTGCTCTGACAGCTGAGCCGATTTTTTCCAAAATCTAAGTTACAAGTTTGTATAAAAGCAAAATTATTACAAAATAATTCATTCGAGAATTTGATTTTGAAACACATGGCTAAGTACAATTTTTCATATATATAAAGGCAAAAATTGCTGGCATTTTGATATATTTGCTATTTGTTATATATCTAATCTATTCTATATCTATTGTATATCTTGGTATTTATTAACTTTTCAACGCAAACAAAGTGTATAAAGAATCATATTTGAAACCGAAATATTTTATATTTCTTATTTACGTGTAATTAAGTTATCGCGTAGATGACATTAAAAAGTAGGTATATCTCAATAAATCTACACACTTTTTCCGATACTGTAAGTAAGCAATTAAATATTCATCCCAGTAATAGTTATGACTTTGCATTAACATAATTAATCACTAAATAAAATTTGCACTCGCTTTTTGTCATCGCCTGTACCTGAACCAGCTTTTAAATCCATTCAAATTTGGACTGTATTCATACAAAAATTAAATCGATTTTCGTTTGGCTTGTTCTAAGTAGTGTTGGGATGTAACTTTTTTAAATGTTAATTAGTGGATAATGCAAAGAAAATGGCGTGGTTTGTACGCTGTGTTTTTGCTATGATCTCTTCTCTTAGTTTCCGCATCGGGGTTTTGTTTAATAAGCGGTATAATTGGCCCGATGGAGCATGAGGCTGGAGGATTTGATGGAAACAGGTAGTCATTAGCACTTATTACTGATTGTATTGACGGAAATCTACAGTGATTGTGGCGGGAAATTGAGATTTTGAGGTATACACTGAATCAAAAATTATAGATGTTTAATGTTTTTTTTTAAGTTTAAAATTGTCTGTGATCTTAACTTCACTTGGCTCAGCTGAAATTTCTTTAGAAATAAGAGCACTATGGTACTCGTTTTCTTCTCCCTTGATACCTATAGTTATTGTAAATATGAATTTAGCAAACAAATTATTTAAAAAATCATAAATTCATGAAAACGGTGTAACATATTTATGTTTATGTTGGCAAAAAATAGTGTTCACGTTATTTTGCAGAAGAGTATATAATCACTACGTTATGTGGACATTATCTACACATGGTATAGTCAATCAACAGATGTGATATAAACCTCAATTTAAACCACAGAGAAATTAAACATAAATTCATTCACTTCGCAGCTAAAAAAATATCATTGACATTGATAAAACGGTAATGTAACAATTATTATGTCACCCATTCAAGCATAATACTTTATTCATGCGCGATTTTTCTAAACTTCGTCATCATTATTATCACATGACATCTAACGTTCACACGAAACGAACGAAGCAAATGTTCCGCGTTTTTAACATTTGCATACGGACGAACATGCAAACCTATGATATTACAGTTAAGTTAACCGTTTTAGGTGTTGTTCATCTTAGGAAAGTTGTTGCCACGCGAGTCATTCATTCATTTCGAGTAGTCGCAGTTGACTATGCACGCCCTGGTGTCAGACTTCTCGGCCTTTGACGTGGTTTCTTTTCGACTACCAGATGGCAAACAGGACCGACGGCTTAAAGTGCCTTTCGAAGCACGGAATAATCTTCATTGTCAGACAATCAGGTGATTCAAGCCTGCAATGTCCTAACCAAACTGGAAACAACTAAACAAATTATGCTTCCCGTGAGAATTGAACCCGTGACACTAAATGTTAATTTTTGCGACTAAACTGAGCTTTCTATAACCTGATTAAACTGCCACAAATTGTAGAGTTTCAAAAATGGAGACCAGAGGTTATTTTTATGTTGTTAGAGTCGCCTCTAACAACTTTACAGAAAGAATTTAATTAGCCATATTAGGTGAACTACAATTCATAACTGTTTAAGAGATATGAGTTGTAATTCTAAGAAACAATCGCGTGTTAGACGATGTTTGTTCTGTCGGAAAAACGGCCGTCAGAAATATGGCGGATGCTAAAGATTTATTCCTATTTCAAAGCAGATATTGAAATCTATGACGCTGTAGTCTAGTGGTCTAGGTATTTGTCTTACGATACGGAGGACGTGAGTTCGAATCGCAGAAGAAATTGTTTAGCCTCAGCATCCAAGTTGTCACTGTTGTCCGCGCGACGTTTGTTCAATCGTACCTTCGGGTAGGTTAAGGATTAAATATAGAATTAATAATAACATCGAAATAAATGAGATGATTACGTGCTACAAGAGGTAGTTGTTAAGGAAACTACAATACAGGCCAAAAGGTGGTTACGTGAAAACATAGATTAAAAAAAAATTGCGTCTGAGACCGCGCGCGATTCGTAATTCTTTGCGTGAAAAGCATAGATTTAAAAAAACATGGTGCCAAACTTCGCGAGATTTCATACTTCAATGGTAAAAACTTATAAATGCAAAGCACACCTCTTCCGAAAACTTTAATTCATTTATGAACAACTATAGATATATAAACCTATATATTAAAAACGGAACACTCTTTCCTTTCGATGTTACTACGTTACATCGATACAAATAAACAAACGTCGTACCCAGACCGGGTGTAACCCACACCTCTGGGAAACCACATCGTCCGCCGAGAAAGTACTTACACGTAATTTATACTGTTCTACCCGACTACGGTGCTGAAATGAGGGTTATGATTTTGACCGTTGTTTATGTATGTTTGTATGATTATCAATAGATTTAAAAGCAAAGGTATTTGGATCAGGAGTGCTATTTTTGAAATGATACTCACTCAAAATCGATAAATTAAAATTATTCGACTTACCGATTTGAATGACTTTCATTCGATTAACCAGATGTCGAATGAAAATCATTCTAAAACGAACTATAGTCTTTCCACTCACCGGTTTTGAGTAAGTCATGGTATACACTCCTGGTCCAATGGGTGTTAAGAAACCATATCAGAGACCGGGAGGTGGAGGTAGCCAAAAACAGGTCAAAGTCAATACAGTGACCATATAGAAATTATGAAGAAGAAGTGGCCACCAAGGTATGCAGAGTAACCCACATGATTGATATGAAGTAATAATCTGAAGAATGGTAATAATACTAAGTATACAAAGACAAATCACACAGATTGAGTTGGGGCCAAAGTATTAAGTTCGAGGCTTGTGTTATCGGATACTAACTCAACGATACTATATTTTAGAACAAATACATATATAGATAAACAGCCAAGACCCAGACCAATTAAAAAAATATCATTTTTCATCTTGACCAAATCGGGGATCGAACCCGGAACGGAACGGAACGGAACCATTACGCCACGAAGGTCGTCAATCAATGAATTCAAGAAAAAATTGACGATCAAATGTCAATAGGTTCCGCAGTATTAATAAAAGCTTTAAATCATTGTCAACCTTTTATCATTATAATTAAAAGGTCGATACTAGAATAACTTAGTGTAAATTTCAAGGAAGTTCTCAGACACAACGGTCAATCGCACGCCGCATGTGTGCCAACGAGATGCGACTGAATTATACATAGTGTTAATTGTGATAAAATCTCATTGCTTTCAGAATTAGGGTCCCTCAGGAATATTCTTCTTCGAGTGCCTCTCCATTACTGGAGGTTTGACGTCAGCTCTGCAAACTTCTTCCAGTTCTTTGCCAAGCGAAAATGTTGCTCGCCTTTGACAATTCCCGTTATCTCCTTTATGTTTCTCAGTCATGATTTTGCGTCTTCCAGGACGCCGTTTGCCTTGTATATCTCATGGCTCAAGCATATAGGTATATTTCTTATATTATAAACCTTTCTATCTCTCTCTATTATTATTTTTATACTAGTCTTTTTGACTGCTGTCTGACTAAGGAGGTCAAGAAGGTGCAACTGGAAAGAGCCAAGCAAGTACAGCGCACTCTCCAGAGATTCGGCTCGCATAACCGAGAGGTTGGTAGAGCCATAGAAGGTGGAGGGTTGCTATTTGTCAGTGTCTGACCTCCGTAACCCTTTTTACAGGGAAACCATAATAATAGGTCCACTAAAGCCAACATTGCCGGATTTTTCAGGCCGCTTTTCTTAGAATCTTCTTTAAATAATCATGGCGGCATGTTTTTAATAAAAAATCTCAGCGTGTTTGGGAAAATATCACTACAATTACTACTTAATAAACACATATCTCTTAATATCTCTTTAGTCAGTCCTTTTCTTCACTTTTCCGGAAAAAAAATCAATATTACTACGGAACCGTGGGCACAACCAGACTTATACTACAAATATGTTTATCTGTGCCTTTGTTTGATCGACGCGCTAATGAAGACGGATAAAAAGCAATACATTGCTGCATATGTATGCAGCAATTACAGTCAACGATTTGGATGTACAATGGTATTTTAATTGTACTTCCGCTAAATACTTCGTAATTTATACCCTTCTTTGTCGCGATGTCTGATTTTTGAGATGAGACATTGTGGTAGGATTAGTTAACTATAGTCTCTGCGTTGATGCCAAGAACTAGAATTACTAGTATTAAGTGTTATTAGTATGTATGTACATAAGTATGTATGTTTATTATATTATAATATTCTAGTACACGCCTGTTACCCATTTCTTCTCGTTTCCTCTCTTGGGTCTGCTGGAATGTTCTTTATTCTATGTTATTTTCTGTGTATATTAATTTGAAACTAGTTGTCCAGAGTGCGCGATACATTTTGGATCTAGGGGATCATCTTTTGATCAACAACAAAAACTCTTTATTGCACCAAAAGTAGATGATATCTATATATATTAATAGATAGATAGGTTATCACTTTTTTCGTTTATTGACAAAAATAAAGTGCTTAACGTGCCTATCGAAGCGTCTGAGAAAAAATGTCACTAATAGAATTTCATTCGCGGCCAATACCTTAAAATGCCTTACGAAGCACGGAGGAATGCCAATACGACAACTTATCTATATTACTACGGAATAAATATAATATTACGGAATATCGAGAGGTAACCCTAACAGACAGACGAACTGACAAACAGCAAATACATAGGGTCCCGTTTTTACACTTTCTCTACGGAACCCTAAAAATAGACCTCATCACGCGTTGCAATGTACTTAACAAACGTAATATCTAGTAATATGTTATCATTACTCATTACAACGTGTATGTTTGTCGGTAACTGCATAACGCCTGTCAGATGAAGTTTATTTATGAGCTATGTGTGTTTTTTTATCGGAATATTGCTTCTGAACATGTAACTAACGCATAATATAGTGTTCTTACGAGCTACATTAGCTAGCATGAGAGTTTAAAGCGATCGTGCATGTCAAGCGACGGCGAGCGTGGCTCGATTTGGATTTTTTTTTTTTTTTTTTTTTTTTTTTTAAATCATAAATCATTTATTTGCACGTAAATACAGGAAATTGAGGTCTGATTATTATGGAATAGAACATGTATTTTACCTGCATGCAGGCATGCAAATATTAAGTGTCTGGAGACAATACAGTATCTCCGCCACCACGACTTGAAAAAACTAAATTTAACCAAATACGAAAAAAAATAAATCTGAATCATGTCATGACATTTCTAAAAATAATTATTTGTGGTTGTTGCAATAGTCAATAAATTCTTTTGTTGAATAAAAGCAATGTTCCAGTTTGAAAATTTTACCTTTAAGCAATTTCATATCATTGGGAAGCAAATTAAACAAACAAATACACATATTATAAACATTACGTCTGTAAATTTCTTTGTAGCAAGCGGGTTGATACAATCTGTTCATAACACTAGGACGGGTCTGCCTTGGATTAACTTCACTTCTCTTAGGCCAGAACTTAGAGTGAGATTCTACAAAAACACAAATATCTCTTATATATAAACAAGGTAAGGGTAGGATACTAAGTTGCTCAAAGAGTGGCCTACAGCTATCGTCCATCCATGCATTACAGATAGCTCGGATGCACTTTTTTTGTACCTTGAAGACTTTATCAATCTCGACAGAATTTCCCCACATGATTAGGCCATAGCTGAGTACAGATGAAACATAACCATGGTAGGCCGTTAGCGCAGCATTCTTTGAAACTGTCTGTCTTAATCGTTTCAAAGCGAATACGAAACGATTAAGCCTGTTACAAATTTCATTTATGTGGGCCTTCCAATTTAAATGCTCGTCAACAATAATGCCTAAAAACTTAAATGATTTGACTTTATCAATTTTATTATTATTGTGATTTACGTCAATTGGCAACTGTTTAGAATTATACGAAGAAAATTGCATAAAATTAGTTTTGCTTAAATTAATTTTTAAGTCATTCGCCGTCATCCAATTAACAATGTCATTTAGAGCCGTGTTTATAGCAGCTTCATAGGTATTTCTGTCATCACACTTAATGATTAATGTTGTATCATCTGCAAAAAGTATTGTTTGATGGCTTGTGGAATTTGGAAGATCATTTATATAAATTAAGAATAAAATCGGTCCAAGAATACTTCCTTGCGGGACACCGGTATTACAATTTCTAAAAGTTGATCTATAAGTTGAGTTATTTGGAGTTTTATGACATTTTTTAATTTTGGTTACCTCAGTGCACTGAGGCCGATCCCTTAGGTAGTTTCTTACCCATTCATAAGCTTTGCCTCGTATGCCGTAGTGATGAAGCTTATCCAAAAGCTTCTCCTGGTTCACAAGATCAAATGCCTGGGTCAGGATTGGTGGCCACTAATGGCATAATATTTTTATTTTAGGCTCCTTCATGCTTTGGAAGACACCTTAAGCTATATTGGACCCGATCGATATCGCTAGATACATATTAATTAGGATCATGGATTATTTAGCTGTCAGATGCCATAAGGTAGCCTGAAAAAATCTGACAGGGTTGGCCACTAACACACCGGTATTAACATGTTTCTATTGATTTCTTCTTCTTTTAAGGGTGCCTCTCCAACTAGTGAAGGTTAGCGATTAGTCTTTTTAAGTCCTCCTTTATATTAGCCTAGCTTGTATCTTTGATGTCAAAGAATATGGCCCAAATATGAGATTTTCCACCTTTAAAAATTTAATTATTGATTTGGTCCTCTGTAAAAAGAGTTACGGAGTTAAACGGCAGTCGCTCTAATATAATAACCACCGCAATATGTAACACCATGATTAAAAGCGTACTCAGCACTTTGAAGCTTAAGCTGAAGATTCATCTAGGAAACATGATGTACATTGCGTAAATAAATAAGAAACCACTTCAGGAATAAGAACCTGGTTTTTAATAAAAACAAATAATAATAATAAGACGAATCAAATCAATCATTGAGAAAAGATACACGATTCACAGAAAATGCAATTAATATGACAGTAATCTAATCATAATTAATGTCTTGTCAATATGACAATCACTGATAAATATTGAAATATAGCATCCTCTTTGTGATTGATATGTACACATTTTAATTACAATTATTTTATTCATTCATACTTATATCATACTAGCTGTTCCCCGCGGTTTCACTCGCCATTAGTGCGTATGTACTATAGCCTATAAACTTCCCCAACCAAAAGTTTTCAAGCTATAAGCGTTCAAACAAACTAACAAACAAATAAACGTTTCAGCTTAATTATATTAGTATAGATGGGTCACAATGTATTTTTTTGATTCTTGTCGCTTCTATCACAGTTCCTTTAATTACCACCAGATGGCAGTCGGGACCTTTCGATACATAGAATTGTCTTTTATCGGGAAATCGGGTCGTTAAGACCTCCTCGTCATCATTTCGGCCGCAGGCTGTCCACTGCTGGAAATAGACCTCTCCCTAAGGGTTTTCAGAATGACAGGTTGGAAACGGCTTGCATCTAGCGCTTGCCTGCGACCTTCTTCAGATAATCTGACTAGGCTACAATTCAATTCAATTCGAAAACCATTTCGAGGAATAGGCTTAGAAAATAGTTTGCGGTAATCAGATTTTTTATTAAGTACGTATTTTTTGAGATAATTGCAAAAAACCCAATGACCATCATTTTCAAAAATTTCTACAAGGTCAACATGTGACGTCAGCGACTTGCTTATTTTTTTTTTTTGTAAGTAAGTTGGCAGCTATTCGGTTTGTATTCGACGCTGCACTGCATGTTCACAGCTTACATTTTAAGCTTAAAATGAACTTTATTTTTTGTTGTTAAAACTGAAATCACAATATATTAATTAGCGAAAAACGTTAATAAAATAATCGCTTTTCATTCATGGTTACAGAAATTGATCTATTGTCAAACCGGAAGCCATACAACTTAATATGCTAAGATTACAATCATTAAACTAAAAGGCAGATAGCGCATATATACTGCAACACGCATAATTACTGGTTACCGTTTGTAATTAGAGCTTCGAACCAGTCCTTTCGAGGAAGAGTCAGCAAGGAGATGGCCTAACAAGATTTGTAGGGGCCGGGAATACCACTTTAGATAACTGTACCAGAGGACATATCCTTACTTTTAATATCTTAACGGTTTAATATATTTATTTACAAGAATATATTTACATATTTTAATATTAAAAATTCTCTTAAAATTATTTTTGTGAAAAAAACAGATCCGACTCCAATTGCTCAACTAAAAGGAAGAAATCAATAATAAATTGTTGTTAAAATATGCTTCATATTAAAATTTTAATAAATTGAAGTTGGTGCCAATTTCACGCATTTGCAATTGACTAGCTGCTTGCTCGTTAATTAGCATATTTCATTTAAATAATCGGTACCGACTTCTCGTAATCTGGTAACGTACGTAAAAAAATCAAACAAAATATATTTTGAAGAACCAACTCCAAAAAAAGGAAGAGGTTCTTAAAACCACATTTTTTTTTAAGTCGGTTAAAAATCCTTTCGAAGTACGGAGCTAATGATAGAAATGCCACTAATGGCGACCAATCCACGACAGGCTGCGCTTGCGGTCACTTGATGCGTATGACCGTTATTATACGAACACGCATGCGCCGCTAGGCTATGGAGCTTCTATCTGAAGGTTCTGGTCTGGGTTTGATCCCCAGCCTGGTCCAAGTAGACATTTTTATGTATTGGGTCTGGTGTTTATTATACTTGAATGTATTTAAAACACACCTGGATTATATTTCTATCATTGGTCTTGTTTTCCTGTAAAACGGGTCACGGTAGTCAGACGGCAGTCGTTCTATTACAATAACCAGCACCACTAAATCTAGGACCATGATTAAAATCTACCCAGATCTCTAAAGCGTATTTTGAGGATACATACATACATAATATCATCAAACCTATCTCCCTCAGGCGGAGACTAAAGATCTCCATTGGCTCCTTACAGATCCTTACAGTCTACCTACTCTCATCACTCTCGTCATACACGCTCGCCGATTTTGGGTACTCCTAATGTCTCCCTTTTTCAAGAGGTCTGCGATTTGATCGCAGTGTGTTTTTCGAGGTCAACCCTGACCGACTCTCCCAGCCAACTCTGCTTTGTCTATACTTACCTTTCTGTCATCCATCCTCTCTTGTTTGTTTGTAATATCTTTATCTCTTCATACCCAAACCATCTTAACTATAACTTGACTTGACTATAACTGTAAGTTGAGGACGTAACTGGGAAACACGCTCGGATGGTAGTGATGAGACCGAAGTGAGTCTAAATACCTCAAACATTATCTCACTCTAACTATAACCAGTTGTGACATGAGTCAGACGTCTTAATTACGATAAAATGCTAATTTAACTTCGGTTATTTAAAATTTCCTCCGAAAACATATAAAAATGTTTTATGAGGCGGTTGAACGGCAATATATGATGGGATATGACCTCGTAAGTGTAAGTTCGAATCCTAGACAAGTATGTTTTTGTTAAGAGCGACAGAACTTTATAGTCTATAAAATATATATTTTAATAGAATAACATTATATAAAAAATATTTTTTTATAATAATGTCAATCCATACTTCCATATCCATACTTCCATACTTCCATATCCATACTAATATTATAAATGCGAAAGTCTGTCTGTCTGTCTGTCTGTCTGTCTGTCTGTCTGTCTGTCTGTCACCTCTTCACGGCTAAACGGCTGGACCGATTGTGATGAAATTTGGTAGGGATGTAGTTAATGACCTGAGGTCAAACATAGGCTACTTTTGGGCGCGATATAACCGAGTCCCACGCGGGGCGAAGCCGCGGGGAACAGCTAGTCGTTAAATAAAATAATTCTACAAAACGCGTAAGCATCTGAAAAAAGCAAGTTTTAATATAATTCCAAAACTGACTAAGGTTATGATTAAAAGTAGTTTCAGTTATGTTACTATCTATGAATAAGCTAGATCGAGACTTCTACACAACTTATAGGTATACATCCACCAAAGTTTGAATTAAATCAAAATTAGCTTATCTCCGACATATTATATCTAAGTCTCCAATTAAAACACAATACAGCATTGTTTTAAATCAAAAGCTAAAGACATTTACAAACCATTACATGTAAGACAACTTACCAAAGAACTTGACAATAAAAACACTCATAGAATTACAATGGCGGCCGCTAAATAAGCACGACCTGCATGCGTTAGCGCATCCCATATTCAATAATTTAAAACACCTCTCATACATAGACATGCGTCTAAATGCATAATGCTAAACAGTTAACAACAGAGCGCTAACTCATAAACTCACATACCTGTTCACTTTGAACAGAAGTCCGACAGGGGTCATTGCAGTTCGTAAAAAGAACACTTCACTTCGAAATATGAATTTTCACCAATCACTGTCTATTTTTCAAAGTGTTCTATTTTTCAAATACGTATCCGTAATCGGAAATTCGCACTTTGAATTTCGTTCGAAATATAAAAATCAAATTTTTAAATTTAGAATATTTTTTTCTAACGATTCTTAATTGCAAATTTATAAGACTAGTGATTAACACGATGTATCGATACGATATCGAACTCTGTAAGGCAGAGCGTTTGATCGATTGCAGACGTTGTGGTCGTACGACGGACGCGACTGTTCTGCGTCGTCGGTGACAAACAATACCTCGGTCTGAAGACTAATTACACAAGTTCTCTTTGCAGAACAACAGGTGGGAGCCCTTCAGCTAACAATGTATCCACGACATGTGTATACCTACTATACTAAGTACTGTATACATACCAGTTGAACTGAGAGGCGTGAACGCTAGGCTGTGTTTGAGCTGCAGTAATGGACTTAATTTGCATATGTTAGCGGACTTTGTAAAAAATTGACCAAGTTTTATCTTTAGAGAATGTATTTAGAAAATAACTGATTAGGTATGCAATAGTATGTATTTTGTAGATTTTACATCTTGTGGAGACTAGTGGAGTGGTTCCATTTATGTTTTGAAGAATAATTTTTTCTTATCTCCTTGCCTTATTTTCACCATATTTGGTATTTGATAATTTATTATTAAAAATTATAGGAATAGGATAGAAAAGAAAATTTAGCATGTTTCTATTATAAAACTTAAATCATATCTTATATCCAATTGAAAATGACCTAAGTACCTTTGGTATCACCTACATTCAGTCCGTCCGCGATGTTAAAATGAGGATTTAAGCCTATTTAGGAGCAAGTTCTTCGTTGGCCCATAACTGGGCGAAGTAAGGGAGAAAAAGCAGGTAAACAGAGCCTGGGATGTAAAGCATCCAGCTGAGGCAACCGGGAAATCGCTAAAATAAGAGAGATAGAAAGCAATTATGTGAAGGTGGCCGAATAAAGAAACGTTTGAGATAAAGACGCTGGAATCATTTTCCCAGCTGTGGGACAAGAAAAACATCGGTATACCATATATATTCAATAACTAGCCACCTATCGCACCACCACCTGTCACAAAACCGTGCCATGCTATTACTATATCCTTACATTCATTAACAGTACAGTCGGACACATATAAACCTGACCCCCCAGTCATTATATTAGGTACGGTAAAGGAGGTTAGATTTATCTGCCTTACTGTACAATGTAGTATCTATATATAGAAGTATGCAATTTATTGACAGATGTTTCAAGATAATTCCAGTTTGGCGAAGACCCGGCCAGACCTGTTGGGTGTGTTGGGCTATGCCGCAGGTATTTAGGACTCTAGGTTCTATTCTGAAGATAAAATATTGTATTGGCATTCACTATTACTTATTTGTAAATACATTCTTATATTTAACACTTACCTAGTAAACGAGATAATTGTTATTTACCCCGAGAGGCGTTACTGTCAGCGAAAGTGCTAAAAGGAGTTTGAAAGCTTAGTAGCGAGGTATGCGTTTTGTAACAATCTTGCGTATCAAGCAATGGCTAGTGTGGTCTGAATTTAGAATAAAGTCTCTATCCCTGACATCGAACAGCGAAAGTGGTCTATTCTCCAGCCGGATACGACACCACTAGTATATCATACACTCAATATTTTAACACCAACCTCAAACTTGAAACTTACGACACCACATCCGCGCACGCGCATTGCCACAGGATGTTACGCTTGACTTACAAAATTTCCACTTCCACAACCTTACCCCTACTTAATAAAGTCTATTTTATTTTAGCAAGAAATGAAAGAATGAGGCTCGTCTTAACGTTTCCTTGATGCAAAACAGGGGTCTCGGGATTCCTTTCTCATTTTCAAGGTACAAAAAATGTGTGGGGTTTTCTGTGCATGCAGTTGTATGGTTTTTGGCACTATCTTATTATTCTTCAGTGTTCTTTTCCGGGGTGAAAGGTACCCTATGCCCTTCTCAATACTTCTAACTATCTGTGTGTGAAATTTAGATTGGTTCAGTAGATAGGGCGTGAAAGCAACAAACAAATACTCACTTTCACATTTATAATATTAGGAAAGGAAAGGAAATTAGTTAAACCTTCTAGTAACTCAAAGGTAGGATAATTATAATCCATACTAATATTATAAATGCGAAAGTCTGTCTGTCACCTCTTCACGGCTAAACTGCTGAACCGGTTGTGATGAAATTTGGTAGGGATGTAGTTAAAGACCTGAGGTCAAACATAGGCTACTTTTGGGCGCGATATAACCAAGGCCCACGCGGGGCGAAGCCGCGGGGAACAGCTAGTGAATAATAAATTGACATTTTAAGGCAAATAGCTTAACCTTACCCATAAATAAAAATTAACCAATCATGCCACATTCCTCTTATTCAGTCTCAAACGATTTCCTCACACGTCTCGTAAAAGTGCAATTACTCAGGAGTAGGAAACCCGTTAGGCTTATTGCATAAGACACAGAGGAGATGTAACAGAAAGACTAAGCCTGATCAAAAGTAAACCCCATTATTGGTCACATAGATTGTTTAACTTGACAAAGTTCTCATCAGCTTTATTAATTTTGTTTCTTAAAATTCATTTCATAATATGTGATTGGGCTGTATCTACCAGGCTTTTCATATAATTTTTTAAAAATTTGACGATATAAAATTACAATCTTAATAAGCCATTCTAGCCATTCGCTTTTTTGCACCCATATTAAATCTCTATGCTTTACCCAAATATTGACTTTAATATAATATATAGCTATTACCCGCGGCTTTTCCGGCGCGCTACTCGGTTATATCGCGCTAAAAGGTAGCCTATGATTGACTCCTGATCTTTAACTATAACCATACCAAATATCATCGAAATCAGCGGTTTTGCCGTCAAATTGTAACAGACAGACGGAAAGACTTTCGCATTTATAATATTCTTCTTCTTAGTCGTACACTCTTGGCAGAGTGGTCGTGATTATATAAGGTGTACACAAATCAACTGCAAATATTTTAAGGGCAGATACAGACCACTCATACTGAACAACTTTTCCAAATAAACTTATATCGAAATACGAAATTTTATTTTTCACTCTCCATACTAAACTAGATCAGCTGATTCTCAATTTGTATGGGAGGTCAAAAATGTTTTTTCGTATTTCGACATAAGTTTAATTGGAAAAGTTGTTCAGTTTAGTGGTTTAAATCTGCCCTTTAAATATTTGCAGTTGATTTAAATTCACTTTATAGATTGGGTTGCTCCATGACCGCGGCTCTTGCGATTCTTCTCCACAGATCTCTGAGGCTTTCTTGCAGCATATTATTGCTGGGCACTGTGTCACAGCTTTGACAATATCTAGCCACATCGTTGGAGACCGAACGCGTGAACGCTTGCCTTCTGCACGACCCTAGATCATCAAACGCTCCATAGAGCTTATAGCATGTAGCTTAGAGATATTTATAATATTAAGCAAGTATAGATAATGGTTTTACGATTATGTCTTACTATTTTGCTTTATTTAAAACTAGCTGTTGCCCGCGGCTCCGCCCGCGTGCACCTCGGATATATCGCGCCCGAAAGTAGGCTATGTTTGACTCCCAGTGCATAACTATATCCATACCTAATTTCGGTCGGTCCAGCAGTTTAGCCGGGAAGTGGTGACAGAAAGACAGACAGACAGACAGACTTTCGCATTTATAATATTAGTGTGGAAGTATGGATATGGATTTGTATGTTGTACAATAGAAATGTACTAATACAAGTAACAGTATTCAGAAAGCTTTGTCTCCGCACATGTCTCCTCTAAGGTAGTGGGTTTGATTCCTGTTTGCATTCCGTGGCGGCTCGTAAACCCAGAACAATGGACGTTAGGCACAGTAGCTTACCTGAACCACAGATTGCAGAACCTGAACTTAGCTCATGTTTCAAGCTACGGGGAAGTTGCGTTGCAGTAGCAATATGCCACTGGATATACTGGTACGACGACCTTGCTAGGTCGTAGACTCGGAGTTGCTATGGAAAATTAAAGAAACAGCTTAATTAGCTACTTATCCTAGGCATCTTTTTCTTACGTGTATACTAGCCAAACTTTGGAGAGCAGAGTCTGAAACGTTATTTCTTCGTACATGTGAAAATGAAATGAATGAAATCTCTAGCCTCTACCTATTCCTTCGGGAGACAGACATGATATAAAGTATGTACAATATATGTTCCGTCAGCCAAACAAACTCTTAAATTAATTTATTTATTTATATATAATATATATATTTTTCAAATGCAAATATTTTTAAACATCAAGAAATTTCCGAAGTAAAAAAATCTTTACTTTTATACATTTATATTTTTAGCCCTATAAGAATTAGAATGTATTAAATAAAATAATCATATTTAAGTATAATATCTACTTACGAGTATGTTATATAGTACAAACACTTATATTTTTGTAGCAAGTACTTCTGAACAGTAAATGGCCCCTTAGTATAAAACGATAAACCTAGGCTATCGAGGCCAAGAACCACTACATAGCCAGCCTATAGATAAACAGAGAAATAGAAAACAAATAGTCACTATAATTAAAAAACTCTTGATTGTTCTGGTGGCCTACCACCATCTCTTAAAACCATGCAAGAACGATTGAGTAAGGTAGATGTGGCCTTACATCAATTATTGCGCTGTCCCGCTTACTCACTGGATCTTGCATGGTTTTAAGAGACGGTATAGTAACCCCCTGGTTCTGGGCTTTAAAGTCCGGCCGGCGTTCCCACGCGTCTTGTCCTGGTTGCCAAATTTTAGATATGGCAACCCTATACTAGATGGACAAGGGCTAAAACAACCGCGGATTCTAGAAATCCTTGAGGAAGGCTTATGTCCAGCATTGGACAGCTTACGGCTGAAATGAAGATGCTCATGATGAAAGGACATAAAGCCTTTATAAGGCTATCTAGCAGGCGCAGCGGTGAGCCACAACTTTTTAGTATATTGCAATTCACTTTACACGTCTATTTTGAAATGGATCTATGGCTTATATCCAATGACTTAGTACTACGTCAGGTACTATTATCTATTCTGCTCTTAAACTGAACCAAAGTAGGTGGTTAGTGTACGAAAGCAGCGACCTTGCGGACTTGCAATTATGCAACATTCACAGTCGACTGGGAAACCGGATAGAAAAATCGCGGCTCAGGGGGGTTACTACCGTCTCTTTAAACCATGCAAGTTCCAGTGAGTAAGAGAAACAGCGCGATACATGATGTAAGCCGACATCCCCCTTACTCACTGGATCTTGCATGGTTTTAAGAGATGGTGGTAAGCCAACTGAATTCTAAAGTTCAATAGTTCAAATCAGAGCGCATGCGCGTACCACTGTCAATGGGACCACATGACTGAGCTAAATATTGTAGAAAGTGAAACAAAGTCACACGATTAGCTTGCACTTGTTTCTGATAACGGTGTCTTTGATGAGTGTAATGGACCAACGGTACTAAGATGGGTGTAGTATCCATAAGTGTATGATCTTCTGAGTTGATCATAATCATGATATAAGCCTATTTTGTAATGATAACGCGCTAGAAATTGTGATCTTTAGGGCTTATAACTACTGGGTAATTATACTGTAACTTTGAGCGAAGAAAGCATTATTAACCCAAAAATACGATGTCTTTGTCTTAGTTAATTTACCAATTAAATAATTTAGATTGATTTTCAAATTCTCTTTAAGCTATTCGATTGTCTATTAAATGTTTTAAGAGCCCATAACCTGTATAGAGTTTGTTTTGGTTGTATTTAGATTTCATATACGTTTGTATATGAATATTAAGTATACAAATTTGGAATAACATCTTAGACTAGTCCTTTCAAATCAATCTACAATGCTTTAAATCGCTTTAGAACTGTCAAGAAACAATCATAAAAAAACATACTTACAACCGAATTAAGATCCCTTCCTTCCAAGTCGGTAGTAAAAACAATCTCTTTTCCCAACCAGTCGCACTCGCACCCTTCGGACCGAAACGCTACATACAAAAATATAGATTTGTATGTCTGTCTCATCAATTTGCATCGGACCAACATAAACATAGTCTAGTTCTGATTACACATGTCATCTTTCCCACGACGAGCCGTTACACAATGGGAATGTGGGAATGTGGACATCTGGGTATTTATGCTGCACTATAACGTTACTGGAACACTCATAGAACTAGGAACGCGGCTCTAATAGAAGTAGCATGACAAGCTAAACTGTCTTACCACTCATACACGATATTTACGTGTATGCCATTCCATAATATGTGTATTTGGTGACGGACCCCCCCCCTCCTACCCTCCCTTACCTCAGCCCTTACCCCCCGCATAAGGCGCGCACGGTTCCCATACATTTAATGTCATATGTTATATCTATTTTAAGTGACGCAAATTTTTTTTTAATCTATGGGAACACTGCACCCGTAGCCAAGTGACAATTTCAAAACGCTAACGTATGTCGACAAGAACAAAATGTATGGGATTGACATGAGCTGCGGTAAATCACGTGGTCAATCTTATGTCAATCCCATACATTTTGTTCTTGTCGTACGTCGTTAGCGTTTTGCGATTGTGACTTTGGCTAAGCCCCTGGGTTCGCAATCTGATTATTGTTGCTTGGTTTGCTCTTACGATTATTGGGATTGCCTCTTATAGGTTTTTGTTTGTATTTTTTTATAACATTTGCCCACCTAATGGAAAGCGGTTACCGTAGCCTTTGGACCCATGCAACACTAGGAGTTTCACGTGCGCGTTGCCGACCATTGAGAAATCTTTTCACTCCCTTTATGTCTATATTTTTGTGTAAGTACACAAAGAAATAAATTAATGCAATCCAACTAATAAGTATTATAAATGCGAAAGTGAGTTTGTATATTTGTTTGTTGCCTTTTCACGCCCTATCACTGAACAATCTTCCTGAAATTTCATAAAACATAGCTTGGAGTATTGAGAAGGACATAGGGACCTTTTATCCCGGTAAAAAGCCGGAGCCGGAGGCAAAAGCGAGTAAATAAATAAATAAGAAACTATCATAATATACCTACAACAACGCAGTTTATTGCATAAACTTGTATATTTGCTAAATACTCGTAATTATCTTCGTATAGGATGTGACGGACATAATTCCAGAGTTTAAATTGTCATTGCAGTCCCATCCCACGGGAACGATGGGGAATGGTGGCGGATGTCCTCTACTGGACATGGGCATTGTTGAGTAAACTAAGGCAGAATACACATGTACAATCAATACTTCAATACTAGACAATATCAATATACTTCATTACTATCAATACTTCAATAACAATACTTCAATACTATCAATATCAATCATCAATCAATACTAATACTTTAAATGCGAAAGTCTGTCTGTCTGTCTGTACCGCTTTCAAGGCTAAACCGCTAGACCGATTTTGATGAAATTTGTGTTACTTTTAGGCGCGATAAAACCAAGTTCCACGCGGGCAACAGCTTGTTTTATTTTTAAACTAGCTGTTCCCCGCGGTTTCGCTCGCCATTAGTGTGGCTTTCATATACAAAAAGAATTTTGTAAATCGGACCAGTAGTTTTCAAGTTATAAGCGTTCAAACAAACAAACAAATAAACAAACTTCAGCTTTATTATATTAGTATAGATGTGTAATGCGTATAGTAAGGTAATGATAAAGAATTTCGAATCGTGCGCGGTCTTTGACGCGAGGCAATTTTTTTTTTTTTTAATCTATGTCTAGAATCTTTATATAAATCCTAACCGTTTGCAAAACCTGACGGTAGAGGATGTGGACGACTAATAATTCGTTTGTTGGTTACAAAGTCAATTCACCTTGCACACCCTGTTGTCAGAGTTTAATGATTAGTAGAAGTGGCACATTTACTATCATATTGTTCATGTAAGTACTATAAAGTACGAAACTTTGGACGTTTGAAGCTTTTACGCGGTAATCGCGCTTAAGGTGATACCTCGGTGAAACCATCATTTAAAAGTTATTATTCACTGAAAACAGTTTAATAATTAAATAAAACAGTAAAAGTTATAAATTGCAAAACTGGTAAAAGTGGCCGTTTTAAGCAATATTGCAATAACTATGTATAGGGAACTATAATTTAATATGATCAAAATTAACTTCAGATCCAGAACCTTAATTGCATAACAGGGATTTTTGATAACTTCTGTTTTCAATGAATAATGATTTTTGGTTGATGGTGGCGTGTGCACCAAGATCTCGTTTTAACTCTGATTTTTTTATAACTAGCTGACCCGGCGAACTCCGTGCCACCTAAACGCACATTTCTTACCATTTAAACCTTCCCTGAACTTCCACAAATATTTCAAGGCCAAAATTAACCAAATAGCCATTCACGAGTTTTTGCAAAACTAACGAACAGCAATTGATTTATAAAGAAAACGATAAGAAAAGGCAGGGCGTTCGGAAATCTACCCTTATCAGCAATAAGTAGTAAAAATATTAAAAATTAAGAATTTCCTTTTGTTAGGCAGGCAATCCAACCAGTTTATCATTTGGATGTAAAACCATCAAGTGTGTAACTGGCCTTATTTTAATCGCAGCTGCAATTAACATGTTTATAACATACGTGCTAATAATGCTCTTATGTTTACCGGCTAGTTTGTCTTTATAGTGGTCGAGATTGATCCTCAGTAACCAAGAACATGTAAAAGTCAGGTCAAATTAAACAGAAAACTAAGAGTAAAAGTACATAAGTTTACATAAAGCTGAAGTAAGTAAAAATGTTCAAAACCTAATCAAAAATAAAGTACTGTTCCCGAGGGAAATTTCTGCGGGCGAAGCTGCGTGCGAAAGCTAGTTAAGTCTATAAGTTATTATTAAATTAGATACTTATTACTTTTTTTTGCATAGAATATTAAAAGAGATATTAAATAAGAATAAAAATTTCATCCTCATATTACAAACATAATAAACTCTAATAATATTTAAGTCATTATACCTATATTTATTATATTATAGGATAGGACAAATTATTAACAAATATGGGCATTTTTTTTTATAAAACTAAAATGTCTGAAATAAATAAATTGAATTAAATTTAACTATGCCTTTTTATGGACAATGGGCATTCTTAGGTATTCCGTTGACAAGACACGGACCTATGTCTTTACTGCCTTTTAAATTCCAATGGTTATGCCAATGGGAAAACATTTAGCCACAATGGCTAGCCTCTTGACAATAGGCTATCAATATAAAATCTCTCAAGCGTGGACAGTAGACTGTCCAAGGCGTGGCGAGAGACAGGTAGCCTACCGTACATAGTTGTTAAAGTACCTTAGCAATTTGCTAATTGTTTTCTTGGTTTTACTTATAGATTTTTATACAATTGACCAAAGTTTATATAAATTGTGATTTCAACGCCAAGAAAAGTGTAAATGTACTGGATTGTCGTATATTGACGATGTATGAGCATTAAACAAACTGGAGACGCCAAGCGCAATTATTTCTACGTGAAAGTCTGCGACATTCTGAGCGCGGTGTGAGAAAATACGCACAATAAATATCAACACTAATGCATTATTCGATCACGTCGCTACGCACAAAACTTGACAAAATTATCCAAAACAAGCAAAAAAATAAAAAATAGTGTTTATTCATTCATTCAAAAAATGCACGCACACAAATAGGTACTTTTATTTATTTATTTATTCCATAATAAATACATTGTGTCAGAAACAAGTAATTAACAGTATAATCACAAATAACATAAAATTAAAAACTACAAGCAGAATGACCGTGGCGGAGGTCTTATACTTTTATCACAGGGGGTTTTCTCTCAGTGGCCACTCCGGTTGTCCTAAATGCTCTAAGGCGAAATAGGTCCTAAAATACAAACAGGGTTACGGTCAGACGGCAATATCTCCGTTGTATTTTCTATATTATTGTTAGCGACGGACTTTAGTAATATATAAAATTTTATGTATTTAAGGTAGATTATGTACTAGGTAGGCAAATAAATCATGGTAGTTTTATTTCCCATAGTAATAAGGCTGATTATTTACATAGTTAGGTATAGATGCCAATATTGTATTAAGTGCTTTTTATACATATTGACTCGTAGCATAAGTGTAGTATAGTCGCTACGAATAATACCTAAAACAGAAGGTCGTGTAAATAATTAGTTTGTATATAGAATAGGAAAATTAGGCTAAAATGTATAAGTTGAATAGTCGCCACGAAGCAAACTGTAAATATTGTACATGTAAATCTCAATAGAAGTGAATGTATGAGATTTCCCCCACCACTCATAAGTGTACATGTCAATAATTAGACACAGTTTTGTATGAAGAGTCCATTGTAAGTATGCAACTTCCCCCACCCTTCGGAAGTGTACTCGTCAATGATTTGACGAATTGCGTGTCAGGGAATTTGCATATAATAAAGGTCAATTTCGAATGAAAGTGTGTTCCAGAGCTAATAAGTGTTCCAGTGCTATTATAAGTGTGCCAATATCATTGAATTGTGAATCAGCTCGAAAATAAAAGGAAAAACAAGTGCTATCAAGAACATTGTGGTTTTAATAAGAGGAATCCCTGCAAGTGCGACCTCTGGTCTAGAAACGCCAAGCGGAATACGTCGTGTGATATAGTGGCAGCCTGTTCCACATCCCGCCAGCCCGGCTCATCGAACCAAACATCGTCAGCCAGCCAAAACTACAGTCCACTCGCTCGCTAGTCAACCACAATTATTCTGTAATCTGTGCTAGTAGATACCGCTCACATCTGTCTAGGTCCATAAACACATACCCTGGGATCTTAAGCGTAAGATGTAGCTAGGAAACACGCTCGAATAATGAAACACATCATGGACAGGTAAAGCTTGGGGTGTTATTATAATAAACAGCGAACAGAATGTACAGTCGGCTGCAGAGAAATCTGACCCTCATGCCACAAGTATCACTATTGAAAGGGGGTAATATTTCTAAGCAGCTCACTGTACGTAATACCTAATACGATGCCTATCTAGGCAGTCAACGGGATGGAAGTCTAGATAATACGGGACACGCGGTATGAGAATGTAAGGAATCCTATCTGATGATGCACCAGGTTTAATTGAATTAGGTCTTGAACATGCAATTATATTATAACTAGCGACCACCCGATGCTTTGCTTCCGTGGGAAATAATCTAAAATAAATCTAAGTAATTTATTAAGGTTACGTCCTTTAATGTAAAAAGTGGTAAATGGTAAAAGACAATAATTTGAATAGCACAAAATTATAAATAAATAGTATCAATAACAAAATTCATTTATTTCAGGTGTTACTTGAAGGAATTTATTATCAAAGAAAAAATAAAGGTCGTGATTTTTTGTTAATTTATGACAAACCTAAGTCATCGTTTCAGACATTGAAGTCCACTGATTGACATATGCTTTATACCTACTTGGTAAGTAAAACTAATATTTTACTATAATTGATTTCAATGGTTTTCTTATTCATTTAATACATTAATTATATGTAAATCAATAAATTAATAATGCTTTGGGTTTTAATCATATTAATTAAGCATGTTTTTCTTTAAAAAAATCGTTATTCTTTTACTTTTGATAATGTAATTTTGAAAAAACAAAAAAAACAAACTAAAATTACAGAAATAATAAAAATCTGTATATAATTCAATTGTATAATAAGTAAAAGTTCTTTGAAAAACTTAATTTAATGATACTTTGAACTTAAAACCTTTTAAAGCCCATGAAGACGTAGCAATAAAAACGATAATTATTGTCGCATAGACAATGACGAGAAACTTATGGGAACCATAGATAATAGAGAATGCTTGGGAGTAGCTGAAAAAAAAGTTAAAATTGGTACTTACTAATACAAAGTTGCTTTGTCTAATGCCGATGAGTAAGTTTATAAAACATGAAGAAAATAATGACAAAGAATGAATGAGGAAATTTTTACTTAAACGACCATTTGTTAGTTTTTCTACATACATACATATATTCACGTCTTTATCCCATACGGGGTAGACAGAGCCTAGAGCCATAAGACCTTAGACCACGTTTAGCATAATGTTAGTTGAAACAGGAATGGGTTGCTAGCCGCATCGCCTATGTCATGATTTCCCCATTCGGCGATATATATCCACTAGCTGTTGCCCGCGGCTCCGCCCGCGTGTAGGTCGCTTTTCGCGTAACCTGTGGAAACTACAACTATCCAGACCTATAGTTAAATCTATAGTATCCTATTCCCGTGCCAATTTTATAAAGCCATTACATTGCTACGATATCAAACTGAAAATATTAACATTAATACTATCACATCTTTGTCTCTAAAAGAGTAGACGCAGCCTATTACAGGGTCATTTGGACCTAAAAGCCACTCCTAAAGTTATAGTGGGCGTGAAAAGTGGAGAAAATCTCAATAAAAAGTAATAAGTTAGTTAAATTAAACCTTACGACACGACCGTATGTTCCGTTAAACAACAACTGAACTGACTTGCCGATTTGATTATTTTTTAAACCAAAGCCAAACCAATCCAACCAATCAATTCAAACAGCTTACAATACAACACGATCGATAAACAAACCAACCAAAAAACTAAATCAATAACCAATTTTTTTTTAATAATTCAATTTAATTGCCGTAAGGAAAATTTTCAATCTGCTATACCATATGCGAAAAAATAATTAAAATAAAGTCAGCGCCATCTATTGATATTTTATGTAACTAAATTATACGCCCACACGCATTCAATGTGTTATTTTATTAAAATTTAATAGAGACTGCAGTGTGTTTTTCTCTTTATTGATATCGATAAAACAAAGTAGAAATTCTAGCTTTATCTAAATTAAATACGTTTATGTAAACCGCATTCAACTCTGTTTAAAAGTTTTGAAGCAGTGCTAGAAGTAAACTTCAACTGACCATAACTTCTTTTTCCCTTAACCGATTTTGACGAAACAAAGTTTTGACAACGCTCCTAATTATATGTAATCCACCTGTGAAAATCGCGTTCAAATCTGTTGAGTAGTTTTGAAGTTATAACGTACCAGAGAGACAAAAATTCCAAAAATAGTTTTTTTTTTTTGTTTCTGTTACTCTTCTTTAATCGCTCCGTATCAGTTTTTTTAGAAAAATATTTAATGTATAGACACTCGATTTTTACTGTCCTATTATTTGTATAGATAGATAAATAAAAAAATACTGATATATTAATGGACTTACTAACGCTAAGAGCGTTCTCTACCAGTCAACCATTTGATTAATCTTCTTCTTCAATGTCGTCAATGACCAACGATTAGATTTGATTTGATTGGGGTTGCGATATCGTTTATCCGGAAATAAATTTGCAAATGAATTTATTCGTTCCTTTTCAAAATTAAAATAATAAAAAAAAAAATAGAAAACAAATAAAAAAACGAAACAGAAAATTATTGTTTGTGGCAGGATTCGATCCAGCTACTTCCAGCTATTTCTTGAAACATATCTTTACTAAAATATTAAAAACAAAAATATAGACTTCTAAAAAACTAATACAAAACGAAATAAAAGTAAGTAAAAAAAAGTCATGTTTAGCAGAATTAGAACCCTCTACTCAAAAAAATAATCCGCGACCTCTACCGATAGGCCAACATGCGTTGTTAGTAATTGGCGAAATTTCAAATGGAATTTGTCTATAGGTACGCAAATTCACCCCTTTTTTGGATGTAAGGTTTGAAATTGTGAACAACCCTTTCTTATGTGGGCAGCATATATTATAATGAAGACACTTACCAAATTTCACGTTTATGGCTTTTATAGTTTCGGTTTTGTGATGATAAATTAGTTAACCTCCCCCTTTTTACCCCTTTAGAGGTTGAATTTCAAAAAACGCTGAAACACGCCATTAGTTATTTTTGTTGAAAAGCATTCTTGCCAAGTTTCAAGTACATCAGTGTAGATTTTAATTTTTTTTTTCATACAAATTTGCCCTCAGTTTTAACCCTTTTAGGGGTCTAATTTTGAAAAATCCTTTCTTTTCTGAGCACTACGTATTAACATAAGACTTCGGTCCAAATTTCAAGTTTATAGCTTTTATGGTTTAGGCTGGGCGTTGATTTATCAATTGCCCTTGTTCTTTTATTTATATAGAAATTATAATAATCTACTAACTAATTAGAAATGAATACAAATATACTTAAAGACCTACAATTTGTTTGAGAAACCTTACAATATACAATATTAAGATATGCAACTAACTTATGGAAAATAACACAAAGATTTACCTATTTTCAAACTACTATTCGAAATCCGAAATCCGGAAAAATACTTTTCAAACTTATATTAAACGAATCAATGAGTAGCCCAAAACGCAGACATACCATATAATGCCGCAATTACCACTCCATACTCCAATCAATTCCAATTTAATTTTAATATTTTATATTTAGCAGAATAGCAGGTATCAAATCGTCTAAACACACAATCAAATCGTTAGAAAAGCAAAAACATTTTTATTTTATTTTGAAATATCAATTACTACACATGATGATTAAATGCGAACGACAAACCATCGACACGATCGACTTTTAAAATGTATGGTGGCGCCATCTATTGACACATTACATAAAACAACAAACAAATAAATAAAACCTTTGCACTCTATCTTCTATTATGTATTGTATCCTATTACAATATGTTGTGTACATACAATACAATTCAATACAATACAAAAATTATACCAAGACATTTTCAATTTTAATTCCATGTATCTCACTTCAAAAATGACAAAGTTTCATACAAACTGGCAACCCCTATTTTACCCCTATAGGGATGTAATTTTCAAAATCAGATTGATGCATTATTATTTTTTACCAATTACAAATTCAAATTAAAAATTTCATGTGTCTCACTTCAAAAATGACAAAGTTTCATACAAAATGGCAACCCCTATTTCACCCCTTTAGGGATGTAATTTTCAAAATCTGATTGGTGCATTCTTATTTTTTACCAACTTCAAATGTAAATTAATAATTTCATGTATCTCACTTCAAAAATGACGAAGTTTCATACAAACTGGCAACCCCTTCTTCACCCCTTTAGGGGTAAAATTCGCAAAAGTCCTTTCTTAGCGGACGTTTCTTAGTCACAATCTACCTTCCTGCCAAATTTCATCTTAATCGGCTCAGCAGTTTTGGAGATTTCGTGATGAGTGAGTGAGTGTTTTTCGCTTTTATATATATAGATTGATAGTTTTTCTAATAGCTTGCTATCATCTTTTTTAATTTCAGACCTGTGTTAATGTGATTACAAAATAAACTGAAAAGGTCGTGATATTTCCAAATTATTTGCATATAGTGCTGCGAAATCTATTTCCTATAATAAAATAAACAAAATAAATCAGCAAATTTTTTGACTGCAGTAATTTAACATAGACAAAGGATAAGTAATTATTTATATATCTACCACAACCAAAATATCTGCATAACGCATACCGGGCCGTCAGCGGAGCGCTACGTTATGTGAGGGCGGAGCCCTAATGAGTGCGTATTAATGGCTACTTAACCACTGAATGGCTTTTGGGGATATCAATCTTTTTAATAACGTGGGTTTAGAATAAATGTTACTTTTGGAATGTTTTTCTGTATTCTTGAAAATATATATTTTATTTACAAAATTCATATTTCTTCCTTTTAGAAACTTATATCCGCAACAAGCTCAGTCAAAATGTTTACAAAAATTATCCGAAACATGAAAAAAATTTATCTAATAAACCGCCCCGTATTGTTATTCTGTATCATTTCATACAATGTTAAAAGATGGCTGAATTAAGGTCCTCTAAATAATTAAGTTTATACCGTGAGTACCGTGACTCTACCAAATCAAATAAATGGAAAAGATTTATCGAAAAAAAGAGTTATTCAATCATATTATTTAGGTTAAACGTCAATTCGTCAATTGATAATACACATCTTGGTGTCGTCAGTTGTGAGTTTCGAGAAATAGTCTTTCGACCTCTAATATCCGTCGTGTGAAAATTTGTTTATTAATATTTTTTTGCGGCGCACACTTTTTCTTTTTCTCTAAATAAATAATGCTCTTAGCATGATCTTAGCATGCTTATAGTACGATCTAAGCATATCCTTTAAGCAAAAAGCATGCTCTTAAGTCCTTGAATTGTATAAGTATTTTGTACTTATAGAACAATGCACTTAATATAAATCGAATTACCTCCATTTTAAAAATCCTGTTAAAATTAAACGTTTACAAGAATAAAACTGGTCAATAAAATATTTATCTCCGATGTATTTAATTAATGCACTAATGCAAGGATTAAGATGCTTTATATGGAGCGGGTTTGAAGACCATATCCTCATATTGTATGTAGGCGATGTTTTTGGACGGTGGGTAAGATCTTCAGCCATTAATACAATATTGACAAGAAATAATTGATGCGGTACTCATCGTCGTCATTAATTTGTCTGCTTGTCACGCTCAATCCTCCATGCACACCCTATTGTCAGAGTTATTCGAATCAGAACCTCTGACGTGGTTCCTTTAACGGCTACCAGATGGCAGCAGGGACCAACAGCTAAATTGCCTTCCGAAGCATGGAATCATCTTTCTTATCGGGTGATTCATACCTGCATTGTCCTAACCAAACTGAAAACAACTATACAAAGTATGCTTCATGTAGGAATCGAACCCATGAACTTCGGGTCTACAGGCAAACGTCTTTACCACCGAACCACGGAAGCAGTTATAATGTAGGCAGTTATTATATACTTTTCTACGATAATAATATTTGGTTGGGATACTTTAAATGATGGCCGAAAGATGGGACAGAAAGGATCTCGAATGGCGACCACGCACCAACAAGGCATCTCCTTGATTCCTATGTCCAGCAGTTGACTGCCCGTAGCTAAAATTATGAGTTTGAACGCTAAGAAATAAGAGGTGTGAGATCTCACCAAGTTCCACCATCAATTACTTCTAGAATCGAGTCCATATTTCACAACTGGCTATCTTCAACGCCGACTGAATACAAAGTAAGGTTAGCAAAAACACCACATTCCTACAACAAATAACACGCAACTGACTCACAACTAGACCATACTAATCGCTTGTCATAGCAAAATTGAGGAGTTATGCAAATGTATGCTTACATTAAGATGCTGTTAGACTTCTTGATCCAAGCGTGCTTTACAGATGCCAGGGTGCGATTTAATCATGATTTTTCGACAAGATATTGCACTGATTATTTCAATCGAGCGACTGCCGTCTGACCGTAACCCTTTTTACAAGGAAACTAGACCATCATCAGCATCAGCTGTCTACAACTACAACCCACTGCTGGGCATAAACCTCTTTCTGTCTACGCCATGCATCCCTACTTTGAGCCACCACAATCCAGTTGTTGAAACCAGACCTATATTTAATTCGAATTAACACACTATTAGATTTCGCCAAATTTTTATACAATAACTAGCGACCCGCCCTGGCTTCGCATGGGCATAAAAACCTTCCTCTTGAATCACTCTATCTATTAAAAAAACCGCATCAAAATCTGTTGCGCAGTTTTAAAGATTTAAGCATACAAAGGGATAAAGGGACAGAGAAAGCCAATTTTTTTATACTATGTAGTGATATAAAACTCACAAACAGAAGATAAGCTTCAATGACCAGATTGTATGAAAATAATGATGATTCCGTGCTTCTAAAGGCACTTTAATCCGTTCTGGCTGCCATCTGGTGCTCGTTAAAGGAACCACGTCAGAGACCGAGAGGCGTATTCGAAGAACTCCACACCATGGTCAATTGACCTTGTCCACACGATATAATGATAATAGTAGATACCACATCCACCAATTTAGTACATCGTCAAAGTAAAATTCTTAGTATTATGGATATTCCGTTCGAGACCAATTACAATAAATTTTATTTGCGTGTAGGCGACGCTGGGGCACAAAGCCAGTGCATTGACTCGTCATACCATGATGACATTGTAATCACGAGGTGGCATCTTTATTAATTACTTGGCAACAGGCTTAGTTAAATTCTGTATAAACTTGATTAATTACAAAAAAAAAAAAATCCTGCTTATTAAAAAATAATAAAAATGCATAACATAAACAGACACTTCCATCCATACTAATATTATAAATGCGAAAGTCTGTCTGTCTGTCACCTCTTCACGGCTATACTGCTGCTGGACAGATTGTGATGAAATTTGGTATGGATATAGTTATGCACTAGGAGTCAAACATAGCCTACATTCGGGTGCGATATAACCGAGGCGCAAGCGGGCGGAGCCGCTGGCAACAGCTAGTTTATACTTATATAGAAAGATCTCACAGCAAAACTTAAAGTTTCATGAGGCAATTTAAAACACTGACTCTTAGGGGTACAGGATCGATTGACTATTATATAAACAAAAGAATACATTATAGCATTTTTCAGTTCCGAATTCTCACAGAAACTAGGATCATATTTTTTAAAGTAGATAAGTTACGTTAGAAGTCAAGCATTTGGTCTGCGAAAGATGGGTAGCTTGAGGGTATCACGCGCTGCTAACTCGTGGAGTACTATTATAAATTCTGTGTTCGTGGTCTAGGACGTCTCACCAGAGTACCCTGTTTCTTCACTGCCTCACTCACTCTTTAAACCTAAACTAATATTGCTATCACCGCTGATTGGCCTCAGAAATATGTGAGAGGATGGAGACGATCTTTATTCAAATGGCTACCTCTGGTACTCTACTTTGCTATGGTCAGTCCAATTCTAATAAAGAATTAAACATGTACTACCATAGAACGCGGCTCTAACGCATTTTTTTTTAATCTATGTGTACTATACACATAACATAGGCTTTTCTGTGTGAATAAATCGAAGACGATTTATTTATCATATTACTAGTGATCCGCCCCGGCTTCGCATGGGCATAAAAACCTTCCTCTTGAATGACTCTATCTATTAAAAAAACCGCATCAAAGTCCGTTGCGTAGTTTTAAAGATCTAAGCATACATAGGGATATAGGGACAGAGAAAGCGACTTTGTTTTATACTATGTAGTGATGATGAGTCTATGGTCAGTCTAATTCTAATAAAGAATTAAACATGTACTGCACACATAAGCTTATAGGCTTATCTGTTTGTGATTAAATAGAAGACGGTCTATTTATTACATTATATCTAATTAACAGAAAACACAATATTACAATTTAAATAGAAACCCCTATGCAGTTTATCAAATGTCATTTGTTATGATTAAGTTCCTAATAGAGACAGTGCACGCCTCTACGCCTTCTAAAATGACGGGTGTTATATACAAGTCACAGCAACATCTGTGTTGATAACCCATTTTGCTAAACGGAAGTACTAAATAGTATCTTATCTATTTATAGGTATACCTTCTTTACCTACTGCTTATTTATAGTATATTTATATTTATTTATGTTTGTTTGTTTGTTATAACTTTATTGTACTAAAACAAAAGCGAATACAATAGCGTAGATAATAAAACTTAAGTACAATGGCGGACTTATACCAGAAAGGGATCTCTTACAGTCAACCATCGATTGACAGTATGTAGGTATTTTTAATGTGCCAACGCCTTTTCCTGATAATTTTCCATCCACCCTAAGGTTGACTGGAAGAGATTGCTTAGCAATAAGTCCGCCTTTGCGCCTCATTGTTTTAAGTAAAGCTGTTTGTATGTAATTTCATTATTTTGCGGTGCAATATAGAGTATTTGTGTATTGTATTGTATTGTATTGTATTAGTTTTACTGCCATTAAAATATTTCATAGCATTGAATTAGCTCTTCTATTTTAGGCTTGCACTATTGGTTGTTTTTTTATAATTCGTTTCTGAACTGGTTTTGAGAACAAGATAACATTCAAGGAAAGTTGCAAGAAGGAAAAAGTCTTGGTTGCATATCTGAGAGTGGACCGGGATAGCAAGCGCAACGAAGCTATTCCGAAGAAATAAAGAAAAGGAGGACTTTAACAGACTAATTGCTAACCTCCACTCCTTGGAGACGCACCCTTAGAAGAAGAAAAATAATTTTCAAAATCAATTAAGAAATTTAACAGTTATGAAAAATAAAATAAAGATGAATCACCTCATCTCTCACGGGTCTACTGGAAGACATTATTTATTGAAATACTAGCTGTTCCCCGCGGCTTCGCCCCGCGTGGGAGTCGGTTATATCGCGCCAAAAAGTAGCCTATGTTTGACCTCAGGTCGTTAACTACATCCCCTCCAAATTTCATCACAATCGGTCCAGCAGTTTAGCCGTGAAGAGACAGACAGACAGACAGACAGACAGATAGACAGACAGACAGACAGACTTTCGCATTTATAATATTAGTATGGATATGGATGTAGCACCTTTGTACTTATTGTGTTATATTGTAATTCTAGGATTACAAAAAGAAATAAAAAAATCTTTATTGCAGAATCATCAGGATTAGAGAAATATACATTGGTAGTGATCGTCACTTGTCAGTAAAAATATAATGTTAGTAACAACCGTATTTGGAACCTAAAGTATTTGGAATTCGGTAGAGAAGAGAAAAACAAAGCTGAAAAATATATGTTTTAAAGGAGACATCGTTTATTTAATGATTACGTAGCAATAACTGTTCGTTGTATCAGTCTGTCTGTTTGTCACTGTCGATTTGAATCTGTGTAGAGTCTGTGGAGACGAAGCAGGCGTTTGTTTGGTAAATATCAACATTGAAGTCTGTTTATATTTAGTTTACTGCCTAATTAAACAACCAATTGTATAAGTATTTTGTACTAATTAAGTTTTAACAAATAAATAAACAAAGACAGAAATAATAATAGGAGCTAAAGTGGAGCTAGATAGTTTAGCGGGGCGTGCGTGTTGGTATCGATAGCGCACGTCAAGCGACGGCGAGCGCGACCTAGCTTGATTTGGTAGCCATTAGTGGCATTTCTATCTTGAGCTTCTCCGTGCTTCGGGAGGCACGTGAAGCAGTTGATTGCGGCTGTTGCCATTGTGAAAATCTGACATTATTGGCAACTAAAATACCCAGATCATATACCTTGATTAACCTTTTGGTGTTAGAACGAATATTCTAAGCCATTAGTCTAGTTTCCCTGAAAAAAAGGGTTACGGAGGTCAGACGGCAGTCGCTTTATTGTAAAAATAATCAAAGATTGTAATCGACCCACGACCCTCGGGTCTACAGGCTTTTAAAGCCTTAACCACTGGACCACGGAGGCAGTTAGTACATAATAATGATTACTAGCTTAACATAGCAGTATAAATCTTATTGCGTTGCGTCTAATTGCTCTATAGAAATGCAATGCCATAACTCATTCAGATCAAACAGAGATAGCACGCGAATTTATTCTCACTCCGAAGTTCTCACGATGAGAGAGACTCTTTGGCATAACCAGGGGCTCTACCATGAGTTTTTGCAACCCAGTCGCTAAGCGAGTGCGTTAAAATTTTGTATTTATAATAGAAAACTTTGAAAGAGCATTTTATACAGATAAAATTATTAAATTATAATTTATTAACGCTAAAATTTTGTATTTATAATAGAAAACTTTGAAAGAGCATTTTATACAGATAAAATTATTAAATTATAATTTATTAACGCTAACGCGTTTGCAAAAACTGATAGTGCCCCTGTAGGTCATGTATTCGAGTGATTGACGCATTATATAAAGACCCTATAGGAGACTTAAATGAGACGAACGACCTTGGATGGTGTTAGTTGGAGGTGGCCAAGTACCGGACAAAGGTAATATAGTCCATATAGCCATTATGACTCGAAAAGAAGAATGACAATGGATCCTGACCGTCAAATTTTCCATTTAAAGAAATACCTATGTCTAGCAGTATATAAATAAAATAAAAATCATTTATTTTCAGACTACTTGGGTCCATATAAAAATATCGATGGTAAAAATAAAAAAAATCGAGTTTCTGCGGTGATGTCGGTAGTACTTTTTAAAAGGTATCCTATATCCTTCTCCGTATCATTGGTAACGTGTAAGCAAAATTTCATGATGAGCTATTTAATAATTTAAGTTTATTGTTATTTGTACTAAATTTACCAATTACATAGATATTAAAATAAAACTAAAATTAAAACAAATAAAACTAAATTAAAACTCAAATAAAGCTAAAATAAAACTAATAAAATTCACAACTATTAAAAATCTAATAATTGTCCTTGCGGCATAGTGCCAAGAACTCCGGCTGCATTCCCGCGCTGAATAGCGACTGCTATTCTCTGCGCGAGAAATGAGCCGGCTCTCTTGTCACCTGCGGCGTCGACAAGCTTGGGAGCCAAACATTTGAAAAAATGTTTCATACTTGGTCCCCACGGGCCTAATGTTTCAACGCCAAGCGGAACAAACATATATTCACTTGTCAGAGACTCATATTTGCGCCGCTTGGCGTCTTCTGCAGCTTCCGCCGCGGCTATTATATGTATATGAGCTATTTAGTACAATAGGGTATGAGTGAAAATTTTTGAAACGCTTGAATTTTTTTCTGTCGGTAGGAATAAGCTTCCTTAATACCAGAAATAAATCTCAGAGTTTTAGAATCAGCCAATTATTTTAAATAAAATATTATATTTTAATGACGAATTAATGGCGTCGCTACGACCCTTGCGGTCTATTTCTTTGCTTCGTTTGGTAAAAAAAACAAATGTCATTGTCATGTTGGTTTTGGTTGTCATTAGTGTCATTCATGTTGGTTTTGGTTGTCACAAATGACATTTATGACAACCACTTTTGCAATTATGATATTAGTTGGGATTTGAGATTGATTAATTTTAATCAGAGTAAGTAGTAGCATACCTAGGCATTCAAAAAAAACAAACTAATTATAAAATTAGGCTGTTTTTTTCTCTACCCTAAGGTATTAAAAAACTTAATATAACCTAATGTTTCAGTTATTAACCACCAGTCAACCGTTAAGATGAAGATAATCTGTAAAGATGCGCAGGCGCCGTCAATGAAACGTGAAATGAGGGTCTCATAGCTTCAGTTTTTGTCTTAATTATATATTACTACCTTAATTAGGTTCCGATGACTAGCCCCGTGATGGAAGGGAAATTATCACGACAGATTATGAATAATAATAATTAATACAATCAGCGACGATACCTTGGTGAGCACTAGAGCCACCATCATTTAAAAATCATTATTCACTGAAAAAACAAGTTATCTAAAATCCGTGTTATGTAATTAAGGTTCTGGATCTGAAGTTAATTTTAAACATATTAAATTATTAATTTATAGTTCCCTATAGTCACAAATTCCAAAACTGTTAACAGTGGCCGTTTTAAGCAATGCAAGGTGAAAGAATTTGGTGTTGCATTGACATTAAAAATAAAAAAATACATTGTCAGTGCCTTTACTAAGATATTTTGTAATTGTCTTGTGGAACAATAACACGAGATTTTTGAATTTCATTTCGAATTATTGTTAGCAAATTTATATCACAAACCTATACAGCGCCCCTGGCGAACAGTAAGTAAGGTAACTAAGACAAACGACTGGAGAAGGAGTAACCAAATTAGCTCGAAAAAGATTGGCTGGTATAGTAACAGAAATATGCATCAGTACCTCTAGTAATGAGATTTTATAAACCAAGACGCTAGTGACTGCGTTGGCGATTTTGTATGACAAACCTATACAACGCCCTGGGATAGTAAGGTAACTCTAAGAAATTCCATGCAAAATCCTAACGCAGTCGCTAGCGAATGCATTTATAAAATCACATACTAGAAGTAAAGATCATGTTCTAATTGATCCGATTTCCCTGTAAAAGGGGTAACAGAACGACAGTCGCTTAGTTGTATACGATTGCCTCCGTGGTCCAGTGGTTAAGGCGTTTGCCTGTAGATCCGGGAGTCGTGGGTTCAAATTCCACGGGAAGCAAACTTTGTTTAGTTGTTTCCAGTTTGGTTAGGACATTGCAGGCTTGAATCACCTGATTGTCTGATAATAAAGATGATTCCGTGCTTCGGAAGGCACGTTAAACCGTTGGTCCCGGCTGCCATCTGGTAGTCGATAAAGGAGCCACGTCAGAGGCCGAGAGGCGGTTCCGAAGAACTCTGACACCAGGGTGTGCATGGTCGATTGACCGTGACGCTTACTCGAAATGATGATGATAAGAACTGCCTAATAAGGACTGAAGCGTAAGATGAGAATGCACTGGGAAACACGCTCGGACTAAGAAATATGCAAACCACAGTCATTCCATGTCCACCTGCCACCTCAATTAAGATTCCTCGCCAAAGTCCATTGGCCGTAGGGCCAATGCCAAGTAACTGTATAGAACGAGCAATAATAAGTCAATAAAAGCTGCGCGCGCGAGCTTTCGTACGCGTCCGGTGCGAGCTTCCTGTCTCCCGTTTAGGAAGTAAGTGCCAACTTCAATTTTAGGGCTGGCAAAATGACTTAATACTTTTGAAGAAAATGTTTTAGATAAATGTTGCGTACAACACACTGTTGCGTAATGGCTAAAAGGCTAGTTCGCTAATGTGAAAGTTGTGGGTTCGATTCCCAGTCAGGTAAGTTGGAAATTGGCTATTTTCAAATATTGTCCTGGATCTTGCTTGAGTGTTTATCTACATAGCTAATAATAATAATAATAATTCAGTGCTGTATAACTAAAAGTGACCGGGTTCGATCAATTATGTTTTTTTAAGTTACAAAACTTAAATTATATATTTTTTTAAAATTAGATTAGGTTTAGGTACATCCTGATTACTCTGTGGCATAACTCTATTTTTTTCTTTGAGAAAGTGTGACGCTGGATATGACTGGAAATTGATATAAATGGAAGGAACTTATATACTGTGCCGACCTCATATAAAAAAGTGGGACAAGGTACATGAAAAGAAGTAGAGCTAAGAAAGGACGACGCCTCATTTTTCCAAACTCGCCAACCCTACCCATCGAACTTGACATTAATAATTCCAAACCAGTTAAAACGATAGCTTATTTCGTCCTCACACTTTGCTTCTCACATACTAATGTGTCTCTACATTATAACACGCGCCGATTGTCCGTCTGTATGTCTATGGCTTGTCAGAGGCCGAGAGGCGGTTTTTAAAAGCTCTGACATCCGATCAGAGTGTGCTGAATCAATTCAAAACCTTTTTTGTTCAAATTCAAATTTATTTATTTTGTGAATAATTGTTATTTATTAAACGTCTGATCATCTATGGTAAAAATTGATCAAGGGACGGGGAATTACTCAGGTCAGGTTCGGAATAATTCGACCAAAGATATCCTTATATTTTTTTCTTCAAGCAAAATAAAAACTATAGATGTCTTTTAGGTTTAATAACATGAGGCTCAGTCAACTCCATCAACGTTATAATGTATTATAAGTATATTTATTCAATTTAATTTAAACGAAAAGCATAGTACAAATCAACGTTACAAGTAACAAGCCAATGGTTAGTTCTAAAGTTTTCCACTAGATGTCGCTCCGAACGAAATAAAAGTCGCTATGGTTATTTTTTTCCCGTGAATGACGTCCCCGGGCAAATCTCATCAAAGCATACTTACCTGGCATAGGGGATACCGTGATCAAGAAGGCGGTTCCCCCAGGGCGAGGCCTGTCCATTGCACTGCGGACGGGTTGACCCCTGCGATTATCCCTAATGTGGATAACTCGGATGCGTAATTTTTGGTAGTGGGGACTGCGTACGCGCTGTCCCCCCCATTAAAACTAAATAGATCATCAAAATTAGGTTGATGCGCTCCGTCGCTAAATATCATATTCTCAAAATACCACATTCGCAAAACATCATATTGATATTCTCATAATAACATCATTTTCTCAAAGTAGCATGATCTTAAAACACCACATTCGTAAAACACGACATTCTCCATACATCATATTTTCAAAAATGGTGTGTGATAGTGACACACTCAACTCACTGATGCATTGCATGCCGGTTTTGTTTTCCGCATAGATTTAAAAAAAAATTGCGTCACTTTAAACCAATTCGAACTTCTTTGGTTTACCGTCTCTATTTTACTCACCCATTAATTTCGACTAAACCATATTTTTTTATAAATAGGTAATTTTAAAAATGTATTTACCATTTAGATTATAGATAATGTTATCAATCAATCTGCATTTTGTAAGTGGGCTTGCCAAAAGAATTGCGTAGAATTTGAAAATAAAATAGATTAAAAAAAAATTGCCTGGCGTCAAAGCTGCGCGCGATTTCCAAATTGTTTGGACAATATATGTTATTACTAGCTTTTTGCCCGCGGCTTCGCCCGCGTGAACTTCCCTCGGGAACAGTTAAGTGGGATGAAATGTACCCTATGTCCTTCTCCTGGCTCTAAACTACCTCCCTGACAATTTTCAGCTAAATCGGTTCAGCCGTTCTTGAGTTATAAGTGGAGTAACTAACACGACTTTCTTTTATATATATAATAGATAATAATAGATAGGCTACTCTAATACTATCATGAGCTTTTCGCGTATAATTATTAATCTAGAGCTGACACTTGTAAAAAGCCTTATGTCCTGCCGTGGACTTAATTATACTTCCAGTGTCAACAGGATATGGTTTGTCTACACTAGGCTTTATGTCAGCTTTGTTTAAATTATCACTGTTAACTTTAACGACGATTTTATGAAACTAGAACGTAAACATCTTTGTTTACAGCTGGTATGGCTCACAGTTCAATAGGTAGATTCACTAAATTTGACAAATATGTATGGAAGTAATTATGTAAAAATCCTACTTTATTACTATTTCATTATTGTTATATTATTTTACTCTCTGTTTTATGATTAACTCCACCACTACAAAAAACTGTCTAAAGTCCGCTGTCAGTCTGTCGTAGATCGCAGCCTATATATCTATCTTTATAATATCTGCTGTACCCACCCTTATGTAAGCAAATGACGGAAATACAATTGTTCTACTTATTGTTATTACATTAAAGTTATTATTGCTCATTAACGTAGTAAATGCGTAATATAAATTAGTTTTATAATAAACGAATAATATTTAAAGTAAAATATGTTAAATTAATGAAAAGTGTTTCTTGTGTTGACTGAATTTTTTTTATGAAGGATGCGGCCATATTGTTATGGAGAAAATTTTGGGATCGCTTCCGGGGTTGTTTTCAAAAACCCGATAAATATATTAAAAAATAGTGCTGTGTCGTCACATTGTGAGGTGGAATAAAACATGAATCAGTGTATCATTTAAGATTCGTTTTCAGTTATCTAAGTCATTTTACTCTCCACTACCCAAAGGTTGACTGGACCGTAGAGTCTATGGTCATATAATTCCTAATTCTTCTCTCTTACTCGCTTTACCTTTCTCCTAACAACGGCTGTTGGAACTACTTGGAACAGTGTTGATTTGCCGGTTGTCTGTGTAGGTAGAGTCTAGACTTACCTGCTGAGTGAGACAAAAATAGGGAGGGTGGCCATCTCGTGTCACCTGCAACAAATTAAAAGGACATCTTTTTAGGGTTCCGTACAAAAATGTAAAAACGGAACCCTTATAGGATCACTCGTTTTTATTTAGATCTACACAGAAAAAACGGTTTTCTCAAAATGAGCAAAAAATACTTGTATGAAAGCAAATTGCATTAAACCAAGATTATGGTCAATTCATATATATTGAAACTAATATTTTCTTACGTAAAGGAAAAAAATATTTTCATTTGACACAAAAAAAAAAACTTTAATGATTGCAATGTCACTTGATTTAAGACATTCTACCTTTCACCAAGAATTATTAGTATTCTTATTGTAAGTCGATGATTCCATTGGTGTAAATTGGGAGGTTTTTTTAATTTAAAAAAATGTATATGTAAAAATGTATGTGTAAATGAAATAACTTACTACTTATCTTACGAACTTTAATTCTCGAATCTACATATTATCTTTCACATTTTTAGTTAAAAATCTGTTTAAATTTATAGATCCGTCATCTTTTTAAACGACTTAAACAGACGAAAAAAAGAAGTTTCTCAATTCGTCGGAATGTTTTATTTTTAATCCGCCTAGGTAACACTGCCTAAAATTCTAACTACGCTAGCGACTGCAAATTGCAACAGTACTTATCTATTTTTTTAAATGCCGAAAACCTTACCAAATCATCTTTATTATCAGACAATCAAATTGAAACGCTATAATTATCGCTTGAAATATGCTTACCAAACTAGAAACAACTTAATTTATAAATATCTTCCCGTGGTAATCGAACCCTACTCTCCATATCTTTAGGCAAACTAACTACTGAACCACAGCGCTGTTAACCAAAACGAAGGTTACCGCTCGGTCATGGACAATAGTAAAAAAAAATACATGAACCCACCAAACTTTTAATTTGACGGCCGATGCGGTGACCGGACGCGGTGTCTATGGTCAGCATAGACAATGGAGCGATTCGATAAGCGCTTTATCTATTGTTCCAATTCAGTTATCACAATACCCTCTGTTTCTTGCCGCACTTTGGTTGCGGTTCAAGTGATTTTGGAAGTAATTTGATAGGTTAATGAAGTTGGGGTTATTAGCGTGTCATAAAGGTGTTGTGTTACGAGGGGGGTTGGGTAGCAATCAGTTTTTTTTTTATTACAGAGTAGGCAAACAAGGTTATGGACGCCTGCAACACCAGGAGTGAGACAAGCGCGTTACTAAACCTAAAGGAATCTACAAAAAAATTACATGATACCTAACTTTTACCTTTTTTAGTTTGATTAGTCAACTACAAAAGGTCAACCGCCTAACGTAGACGTCTACTATCACCTTTTGCAAACGCAGTTTCTAGTGACTGGGTTAGACTGTTACTTATGTAAATACTTAATCCCCTTATACTGTCCGCCAGAGGCGATTTACTAAATTCTTGGTCCTTCTCACACGTTAGCGTGTGCGTTTGCAAAAACTGATAGTAGAAGCCGTGATCAATCAGGTAGCTTTTAAATAGCTTAAGACAGGTCACAAAAGTTCTGAACGCATTTTAGAGGACATTAGACCCGAAGTTCAACAAAATCATTTCTTTCAACTTTCGCTGTCAGTAACGCCTCTCGACGTAGATAACAATTAACTGTTATAATTATCTCGTTTACTGTCCGCGAAAGTGTTAAGAATAGGATGGCTTGAAATACAACCCGAAAATTGTAAATGTGATAAAAAAAATTGTGTTTAATTATAAAACACTAGCAATCCACCCCAGCTTCACCCGTGGTACAAACATAGCCTATGTCACTCGGGGTGAATGAAGCTTTCCAATAATGAAAGAATTTTTGAAATCGGCACTGTAGTTTTTGAGTTTATTCATTTACAAAAATACAAATCTTTCCTCTTTATAATATTAGTATAGATAATTCTGTATTACCAACTTAAAATTTAACCCCTTTCCGCGACAAGTTTTAGTAACTGATCCTTGACTAATGAATTTCACCCCCACCTAACACAAGAAAATGGCGGCCTTGAAATGTCGGGGAGTATTGTTTGTTTTATAAAAATTCTAGGGGAAGAATCGAGGGGATCCAGTCGATGATATTTGGGCCGGGGCGCAATAAAAGCATTTGAAAGCTTTTAAATCTGCAAACAAAAGCACCTTTATGTACTTAACAAGCCTATGACTAGACTCACCCAGAAATCCTGTCGTTGGTCTTTATATCTCTTCATAGCGTTTACCCGGTTAGGACCGAAATTTTTTAAAACATTCAAAAGTTAGGAGAATATTTAGGCAATTTAGAAATATTATAAGCTTTTGCGTTTAGTTTTACTTTTAAACCGAATTAAAAGAAAAGGAAGTTCTCAATTCGTTGGAATCTTTCTATACTACTTTGACAACCTCCGTGGCGGCGTAATGGTTAACATGCCTGTCCGCTACTCATGAGGTCCCAGTTTCGATCCCCGGTCAGGTCAAGTTAAAAATGATATTTTTCAGATTGGCCTGGGTCTTGGATGTTTATCTATTATAGTTAGTTAGTATTAAATAAATAAATAAAAATAAATAAATAAATATATAGGGACAAATCACACAGATTGAGTTAGCCCCAAAGTAAGTTCGAGACTTGTGTTATGGGATACTAACTCAACTAGTATTGCATTATCACAAGCCTCGAATTTACTTTGGGACTTAATCTGTGTGATTTGTCGCTATATATTAAAAAAGCAGTACTACTTATTAGAGTTTACTTCTCAAATTTTGCAAAAAGTATATAAGTAAGAACCTAAGTACCTACTTATATTTGAGAAAAAATATAGATAATATATTATAAACTAGATAAGCCGGTGAGTAAGATAAGCTTACTACTTATATCCAGTTTAAAACATGAATACATTGACCACTTACTTCTTTATAAATTGAGGAGTTCCATCCATATAAATGAGTCCTATTTTTTTCATCACACAACACAATCGTTTTTAGAAACTTCAAATTCAATCACTGGCCACAAATAGTTCCACAACAACAAAAATAAACATTCCAAATTCAAAAGTTTTTTCCCGCGTTCGAAATGTCACAATCACAAACACGGGCGCGCGACGCGTCACTCTTTTCTCTATGGACAAAATGTCTGCCGGTGGCGGGCTATTTTTAAGGTCTTTGCATGGGGTTGTGGTTACTATAATTTGAGGCAAGTGAACCAAGTGAATTATCCGATCCGCGCATGCGTGGTGGTCGCACCCGTGGGTACGCAAATAAGCGGGTCTAGAAATAACGATTTCGCGTGGGGCTGCTACTTATGGTGAAACTATATGAAGTTCAATAACATAGTTTCTATGTTTGGCCTCAATTTTAATAAGAACTTTCTTATTAATCAATGGCAATGCGGATAGAAGAATGTACCTTTTACTACCAATATGTAATAATGTCACAGTGCGAAATTTATGAGACCCTAAGAATGGGGAAGAGTCATCAATATTAGATAGCAGATAAGATGACACATTAGAGTACTTGTAGGGGGATCAGGAAGGTGCGTGCGACTCGAGACAGAACGAAACAGCCAATCAAGTTACAGCGCACTCTCGGTGAATTCAAGTCGTACAGTGGGCTGCAGAAAAATCTGACCCCCATGCCACAAGTATCACTATTGAAAGGGGGTCAGATTTCTCTGCAGCCGACTGTACAACCGAAAAGTTTGTAGAGCCATGGGAGGTATACGAAATTGTCTCCTAATGAACTTTAAGATAATTTGTAAAATGATAGTTTTTGACCGGGGATCACTTACGAGATTTAGCTTTTATCTCTTTGTTTGTTTGTCGCATTTAAGCTATTTGTGCCGGTTGCATCCTCAGCTGAGCAGTTTCAAAACAACGGAGCCCAAAGTCGGCTTCCTTTCATTCTTTTTGTAGGAAGGTTACATATAAGGCAAATGTCCAAGTCATAAGGCCCATGCTCGGCCGAGCGCGCTTCCGCCATCACCCACATCACCTGCCACGCTATTTATTTTTTGTTTTTTTATATACGATGGTGTTGGCAGTCAAGCATACGGCCCGCGTTATATGGGGCGTGCGGTCACCGTAACCTATTTGCGCTCGCGACCTAGTAATTTTCCATTTTCAATCTTGTTTGTATATAATCAACATTCTATTGTTAAGATAAGTAGTAGATAGTTGCCATTTTGTTAATTTAAAATGGACATAACAACAAAGGGATATAGCAACAAATTTTCTTGATCCCTCGCTAACAAGTAAATTCCTAAGCGCGATAATTAGTATCTGTTCATTCGTTTATATCGCAAACGGCTTACTTATCTTTTACAACAGCGTTAAAATTTTCTAAGATAAAATTCAATCCAAGACCTTAAACTTTTTTTAATTACATTTGTCATCAAAAGTCAAGATTGACATCACGACAATACGTCTTATTTAATTCTATTTTTTTAATGATTTACACAAAACAAGAATGGTACACACCAGCCGAAGTGGCTGTCCACAACCAATCCAAAGACTGCTGGGTCTCCCTCAACGGGAAGGTCTACGACCTGACTTCCTGGCTTGAAGATCAGTTCAGGCTTTGCAAATGTAAAAAGCACTGCTCATGCCCCGTTAAGAATTGGTACTGCAGTGACGATTGTGTGGAGTATTGTCCTTGCTTCAAGAGGGGGTACTTTTATTGCGATGGGAAAAGGGTATGTGAACAACACTTTCGCTGACAGTAACGCCTCACGACGTAGATAACAATTAACTTTTTTTGTTATCTCGTTTACTGTCCGCGAAAGTGTTAAGTATTTCACCAAAAGTTCACTGGAAGACATAAACATCCCTGCTGATAGATTCCAATAGTAAATTACCCTCATGTTTCTGTGCGACCTTTATTTACACCGGTATTTATCCTAAAATAAGGGTCTATCAGGTATATTCCCTAAATCGACCACCATTTTCATTTATCAGGCTAAAGACCATTATTTTTGGGTAGCAAGTGGAAATCTTCTGTCTCTGCCTACCTATACGCGAAACTGGTGTGATGATATTATAAGTATATGTCTGTATTTTTAATAGCATAGAATAAGCTTTATTTGCTTTTGCATAAGGTACACAAAATATGGTAAAGAGATATACTTATCAACGTCTATATATATTTATAGCATGTTATTTATATTTTCCTCTCAGACTGCATCTAACATCTTCCCGTTAAACCTTTTTGTCCCAACAGTCTTCAAATCTGCGCGCTATGTGCCCCGACAGACACTTTAAGAACTGATCCGTTGAAACAAACAGTAACCCACATCACATAATAGAAGATAGTACGTCATAACCATCATCATTTCAGCCGCAGGCCGTCCACTGCTGGACGTAGGTCTCCCCCAAGGAAGTACGTACTAACCTACAACTAAATTTCAGCTAATACAGCACCTCTATATTTACAGCTTGCAATGACCGTCGTGGCGTTCGCCGGCAAGGACATAAGCCACTGGTTCAAATCTGACGAATGGGTGCGATACATCCACCCAATAGTGGGATCCCACACTCCGTACATGCCGCATGGCCCGGGGGAGCGCCAGCCCGTGGTACCCTCGACAAGATGGCGGCCGATCCAGTCCCCGTGGTGGCTAAATGAAAAATTTGTGGTGGGGAAGGTTACCGCAAAGACACGCCCTATCAGGATTGTTAATACTTTGACTGGTGATTTGCCACCTTAGAATAGACCTTCTCTACCTCTACATTCTAATGTAGAGGGAGAAGAAGAGAAGGTCTATTCTAAGATGACGACGGATAAGACGGACGGATAAGAGTAGAGAAAAACGCTAGAGCGCTTTTCAGTAACTTTGGAGCCCAGAATCCGCTTTCCTAGTTTTTCTACACTACTTTGCTCGATTTTCGGCTTTTTTGGTGGTGAGTCTATTGGCACCGCGATATCAATCCAGCACGTTTTGAATTTGATCCTTCTACCAGGAGAGACACCAAGACCAAGACCCTTCGGCAAGTTGCCGGTTTAAGGAAGACGTGACCGTACCATCTCAGGCGATTCTTTTGAAGCTTGTTTGCTATGACACAACACAAACATGATGGCTACCCCTCTCCTACCTACTCTCTTGAAAATGTTTTTTTCCTGGTAATAGTGGGATAAATTTGTGCCATTTGTACCATCAATGGTTCTGCCCAATGGCACAGATGATTCGGCGAGCAAACGCGATAAGACCCATCCTGGACACAGCACCCAGCTCTTACTTGCGCCGTTCAAGCACGTCCACACCTTACCACCGTGTAGAGGAAGCTCTCTTTTTGATTTTGTTCCTTAGTCCTAATTCCGTAGTTGTCCCGGGAATAATACTAATCAGCATCATCTAACCCAGGTTCAACAGTAACCTTAGAAGTGTGCTCCGAAGAGACAATATACCAGATCATGATGCGGTACCTGCCCCACAACAGCCACATGCATTCCTACACTTGGCGGTACCTTGGCAAGGGCATCTGCTACAACAAGACCTTGGCAGACAATGGCATACCAGACGAACGAGACAGGTTCAACGATGTCGCATTGGCGGAGAACAACCATATACCCGCGGTTTTGATTTATTATAACGACGATTTGACTGAAGGTAATCATCCCAACTTTTATATTATAAATGCGAAAGTTTGTTTGTTGGTCTGTTTGTATGTTACCCTTTCACATCATATCTACTGAACCAATCTTTCTGAAATTTCGCAGAGGTACACACACATAGTTAGAAATATTGAAAAGGACATAGGGTACCTTTTATCCCGGGAATGACACTGTTCCAAGAGTGCTATTTTTGAGATGTATGACTCCGGTGAGTCGAATGAGTATCATTCGAGTCACCGGTTATGTCACATGAAAATCATTCGAAAACGAACGATAATCATTCGATTCACCGATTTTTCTATGTCATACATTTCAAAAATAGCACTCCTGACGGAAATCCGCGTGGGCCATAGTTGTCATATAAACGTGTTTCAAGCCCCGTACCAAGAGATTTTATAAACGCAGACGTTATAAGAGTTTGTACATAAGGAATATCTATTCCACCTTAGTAGCGCCAGGGGCAATTTCTTCCCCTTTTTGAGTCATATAGTTATATGGACTCTATACTAACCTTGCCGTTACTTTGCTACCTCGGGCATTAAAAGGGGGCTTTACGAATTTCTCATACAAAATTGGTAACACTGCGTTTGAATCTCTCATGGTACAAAGTAAGTCCCTACGCTTATCATGGTCCTGTACCCCTACCACGAGATTTCACAAACGGAGTTAGGATTTTGTATGGAACTTCTTAGTTACCTTACTATCCGCCAGGGGCGCTGTACAGGTTTGTCATACAAAATCGCTAACGCAGTTGCTAACGTCTGCGTTTATAAAACCTCATCCTGGGGGTACTGGTTTTTACCGCGGTACCTACTATTCATTATACAGTAATTTATTAAATTTTTGTCTTTTTAAAAAGTTTTTATTGTCTAATGCCTAATGTCATTTTTCAGATCCATCGCGAGACGACTGTTTCTGCCACGACTTCACCTGCATGATACACAAGGACCAGAAATGTCGCTGAAATTTCATAACTATTTATCTATTTTTATTGTTTAATTTATAAATTATTTTATTGATAATCAAATAAAACAAATAGTAATTTTACTTTTGAAATACAGTTTTTATCTTTCAGTCGCCATCATTATGTACCGAAGTGAACTGCCATCTATCGATAAAAGTCGGAATCAATGTCGTCTGTCGCACGCAAGTGCGTGCGTAATGGCAATATGGGGTGGAATCTTTCAAAAAGGGCGTGAAAAGATTCCTCAAGGGTCGGAACTGCGCACGTAACACTCCTGGTGTTGCAGGCATCCATGGGCTACGGTGAACGCTTACCATCAGGTGGGCCGTATACCTGTTTGCCTGCTAAATGGTAAAAAAATGTATATTCAGTGTAAATATGTATCTTATTTTGAATAGGATATCAACCCCCGCAAACCTCAATTAAAATTTCAAATAGTGACTAATAAATACATTTATTATTAGACATAATTCTGAACATTGCATAATACTATTGTACATAAAAGTAACTTAAAATCCAACGTCTCAGCCGAAAGACATAGATACAAATGTACAAAACTGTAAATATCAGACTAAGTATATCATAGAACTCAATGAACACAAAAATATTGCATTTATAGATAGTAATAACAGATTTTTTTTTTAAATTAACAAGTCATCTGTATTTTATAGACTAGAGAGATTTTATAGACGCAGACGCTAGCAACTGCGTTAGGATTTTGTACGGGATTTCTTAGTTGCCTTTATATCCGCCAGGGGCGCCGCTGTACAGGTTTGTCATACAAAATCGCTAACAGTGGCTAGTCTGCGTTTATAAAATCTCATACTAGGGGTACAGTAGGCTGGTAATGTAAATTTTATGAGATTTGCTGTACCTGCGCCGAAATCAAGTCGCGAAAATATTTAGCCAATCATAGCGTGCCATTCAAACAAACCCATCTGCTATTGGCTGATTCGTATGCGCCACTGCAGCGACAAACAATTATGAGGGAAAACACGACTTCTGTTGTTTTCGGAATTTTATATCTTATATAATAGTATTAAGTTCGTTTTTTCGTTGACGTCTTAATAAAGGTTGAGATTGTTTTGTGAATGTGCTGAAGATCTTCAATTTAGTACAATAAAGAGTATTGTATCGTTTTCTCATATCCCCCCCCCCCCCCATTTCTGAAGCGACATATACGTGTTTTAGTTTTTAGGTATAAGGACAAAATCATTCTAATTCCGCTATCAGTGTCATGAGCTAGGTTGATGAGGCACCTGCGACAGGTGTTTGACGATGTCCACCCAGTCCCACCCTCTCGGCTTCTCCCCCCCACGACCTAACTCAGCGCGGTCCCACGCTCGACGCTTCTGAGCTTTTGTTAGTTGCTCCTTCTTCTCCGGTTTTTTTGTGTCTTCAGTCTGTGAAATAGATATTACTTGGGTTAGAATTTCTTTTAAAAATTTGTCCCCCCGACAATATGAATTGTTGTGCGTTCAGGTACACATAAAAATGTAAGTACTGTTTTTGGTGGCAAATGTATTGTTACCGAAATGACCAGTTTAGGGGAGAATTTTTAATTTTCATCTAGTTGTTGACCACGGCTCCATCTGTGGAACTAGGTTATATCGCGCCTAAAAATAACCTATGTTTGACCCCTGCTTCTTAATTATACCCATATATAGACAAACTTTCGCATTTATAATATTACTATGGATATAAATCCCAACTAATAAACGCATTTATAAAATGCGAAAGTGAGTTTGTATATTTGTTTGTTTGTTTGTTACCTCTTCACGCCCTATCTACTGAACCAATCTTCCTGAAATTTCGCATTCACATTGCTAGGAGTCTTGAGAAGAACATAGGGTGCCTTTTATCTTGGAAACAGCACTGTTTTCGAGGGAATCTCACGCGGATGAAGCCGCGGACGCAAGCGAGTATCAAATACAAATAAATATGATGAAAGTGTATTTATAAAATGTGATAATACCTGATCATCATCAATGCCTATTTTCTCAACCTTAGCGGCAACCACTGCCTCTTCGGTCTGTTCTGCGAGTATTTCCGGAACCTTCTCCTTGAGCGCTTCAAACAGGGTGTACGTCATGGCACACCCTAACCATTGTTCAGCCTCGTCTCTCACTACTGACAGGATCTTGTCTTTGACTGCTGGTAATCTGGAATTTTAATTCATTAATTCAATTATCCAGGTTACTTAATCCTGTCCTGCCTGGACTCAGTTTTTCAAAATCGCCTTTAAAAAAAATGGTACTATGCTTTGATGCTTTTAATAACCACCTGACTGCAGCAGCCCAAAGGATTAATATGCATTCTGAAGCCTGTTTCAAACCTTTCATTTATTTATATTCTTAAACACACTAGCAGCATATGAAGCTGATGCGTGTGTATCTTAAGTTTGGAGTTTTATACATTGTCTAATCTATTTTTAAAAATGTTGACTGAAGGTGCAGCGATGACACTCTCAGGGAGCCTGTTCCAGTCCGTGACCACACGGTTAGATAAAAAATGTCTTTTTGGCTTTCTTTTGCGACACAGTTTTAAAGAATATCCTCTCAAGTGTACATACATATAATAACTTTGAAAATCAGGTGATTAAATATATAAAATAAATTAATAAAAATTTTATAATGCAATTAATAGGGAATTATTTAAAAAATTGTGTACTTACAAATGCTGATTATAGAAAATATCTAAATTAAAGCTAGGTTTCTCCGTAGGATATGTGGGTCCCCAAGAAATTTCCAGAATAAAAGATTTGTCTCCATCAGTGTACTGAAAAACGGAAAGACAGTCATAAAATATTATCTCTGAAATTTAAAGAGTATGTAGGTATTTGGAAACAATGATATAACTTGACTAGTAAATTACAATAAAACATGCAGTACCATGTTCTATGATGAAAAAAAAAAACATGTTAGTTATAAATGTTGTTAATAATTCAGCCCATATCTCCAGATGCTTGCGGCACATGTGACTCGCCCAATTCCACTTCAGCCTAGATTCTTTTTTCCCTACATCTGATATTTAACACGTCGGCGGACACACAACTGCTATAGCAGTTATAGTAATAAAATTTATATTGTGTTTTCAAAAACAGCCGCAAACGTGTTAAGAACTTAATAGAATGCAGTGTTGTGTTTCTTATCCACTCTTGACAGTTTTACACCTAAAATGCTGCAAATAATAAATGGGTATAGAAACAGAGGAAGGCCAAGAAAAAGATGGTCAGATTGCTTAAGGGTCTTCGAAAATGATTGGAAAGAAGTGGCACAGGTCAGGGACACATAGAAGAAAAGAGGGGAGGCTTTCACTCAGCAGTGGAAAACCAAATAGCTAAGGGAAAAAAGTTACAAATGTTAGTGCATTAATACAATAATTGGTAGAGCCTCAAAATAAACAAGATATCTCACCTTGTATTGATAAGTTTTGGCATCTAACTGTTTGAAGTTGTCATCTCCATCGTAGATAGACTTTAGGACTTCTATCTCCTCAGCCTGCTGCTCTGCGTCATCCGACATCTTCACTGTAAAATGCATCCAATCACAATATTATAACATGACTAAAATTCAAAGGCTCACTTAGTAGGAACTACTTCCACAAAAAATATGTAACTTAATTACAAAAAATATATGTAATGCAATAGTTGTGCAATTATTTTAATATTTTAATTAGGTATATAAATTACACAAAAAACAGACTTGAAAGATTTGAATTGGCTGCATTTTTTATTTACTAGCGACCCGCCCCGGTTTCGCATGGGCATAAAAACCTTCCTGTTGAATCACTTTATCTATTAAAAAAACCGCATCAAAATCCGTTGCGTAGTTTCAAAGATTTAAGCATACAAAGGGACATAGGGACAAAGAAAGCGAGTGTTTTATACTATGTAGTGATAAGTATAAGATCTTAAAAATATTTCAATATGAAGATGCTTGCAAACTTCGAATAATTTAGTGCCGAGTTACTGGCATAACCTAAAAAAAAGTCAACCATACCATATAGGATATTAAATTAAAACTTACGAAGTAGGAGTGCAAATCTACAAAGTAATGGCCTTAAAAATATAACAAGATAACATTAAACTGCAAAACACATTTTAATTTTATTTCTTTTTAGTTGCTTTTGATTTGATCAAAACAGCTGGTTGTCATTATTGTTGTCAAAAATGTCAGAATCAAATCTGTCTTAGACTGACTTACATTGCACAGATTAAATGAGTGGTAGAAAAGTTTAAATTTGGACCCTCGACAATGGTAGTTTTTAATACATTGCTTTATTGCCATTATTCTTGCTTGCGTGTTATCGGTTGCATAAAACCATGCAAGATCCAGTGAGTAAGGGGGATGTCGCCTTACATCATGTATCGCACTGTCTTGCTTACTCACTAGAACTTGCATGTTTTAAGAGACGGTAGTAACCCCTTCGGGAAGTGGGTCAAACTAAGATTCCAAGATTATCATACATCATAGTTACATAATAGTGAAGCTAATAAAAGCGTGCTAATAAAGAAATTAGAATTGAAAATTAATGATATGTTTTTAGGGCCTAACACCCGTATTCTTAAACATTGCCTCCACTCAACCTCATTTGAGGACGCCTCAAAGTTTCTTTTAAAATTTTAGCTTACTGGCATAGATTTATTATAAAACAACAAAATACTTAATACACAAACAACTTATTACAGTAGTTAAAAGTTCTTTTAACTCTGGTTCTCAATAAAAGCATCTACTTTTCGTTAAACGAAACGGTCAGGGCTTCCATAGGTACCTCTCGGCTACCTAATATTTGACAGTTCATTCCTTACCTGTACCAGTGAGTAATTTCCTTAAGGCACGGTAATACTAGTACTTAAGGTGAGGAAGCTAGTGTCAACTATGAATACCTACCATTGATTTCGAGTGAAGATGAGTCGTTTGAGGAAACGTTTGAGAATATTTGTGTAAGTCAGCCTAAATTACCTAACTAATAGCATAAGGGGTAAATTCATAAGGAATAGGAATAGTAGATTTTAAAATATAGAGAATAGCAATTAAAAAAATTAAAAAACGCGACAACACTGACAATGTCATCGATATGTCATATCATATGTCATTAATTTTTTTGCCTGCATCCTTCATTCATCCAAAAATACGTTATTTCAAAACTTAAGTGCAGGTGGTGTAGTGTTGACTGTATTTGCACCACAAATATATTAATTTTGTGATTATGTTAAACGCCAAATGTGGTTGTCAATATAAAGAAAATCATCTTCCTGTAGCCGCCGCAGGTCGGTCCGCTTGTAGGTGTCCCACCAGTTCGCAGAAAATGGATAATTTCAAAGTCCCAGCTGTGCCCGTCGGCCGCCCATTACAAACTAGTACCAAAGTCAACGTAAATGAAAACAAAGAACAGCCCGGGAAACCTGATGTTCCTCCCAAGAAAGACGACAAGAAAGGAAAGTCGTGGTCTTTATCGGACTTCGATTTGGGACGTCCCTTAGGCAAAGGTAAATTTGGCAATGTTTACTTGGCACGCGAAAAGGAATCGCACTATGTCGTGGCTTTGAAAGTGCTTTTCAAAAGTCAGATTTTGGATTCTGAAATTGAGCACCAAGTGCGTCGGGAAGTAGAAATTCAGTGCCGTTTACGTCACCAGAATATACTGCGTATGTACGGCTACTTCCATGATGAAAAGCGTATTTATTTGATTTTGGAATATGCAAAACATGGCGCCCTTTACAAGTTGCTGAAAGAGCGCGGCCGCTTAGACGAGAGAACAGCCGCCATATACGTCAGAGATTTGACTAAGGCCCTGATATATTGTCATTCTAAGAAAGTCATTCATCGAGACATCAAGCCGGAGAATTTGTTAATAGGGCATAATTGGGAGCTGAAAATAGCAGATTTCGGTTGGTCTGTGCACTCTCCTTCTTCGAGAAGAATGACTCTTTGTGGAACATTGGACTATTTATCCCCGGAAATGATAGAAGGGAAGCCTCATAGTTACGCAGTGGATATTTGGAGTCTTGGTGTGCTGTGTTACGAGTTGTTAGTTGGCTTACCACCTTTTGATGCTAAAGATACTCATCAAACATATAAAAAAATTCGCTATGTCATTATCAAATACCCTGAATATGTTACTGACAAGGCTAAAGACTTGATGGGGAAACTTTTGGTGATAAATCCTGATCAAAGGATGCAGTTGCCCAATGTGCTTACACATCCGTGGATAGTGGAAAATGCTCCCGAGGGTGCAGTGCCAACATTTTGTAATACTGAGCAAAAATAATGTATAATTTAGTTATAAATTGTAAAATGAAGTATTCCATTAATGATGTCAATATTTTAATTATGATTATGTGTGTCTCCATAAAAGTTACTTATTGTGAAGTAGAGATAATAAAGAAAAGTAATGATCTCTTCAAAATCTATGCAAAATAGTATATTGCCTGATTTTTAATATATTTTTTTACCTTACGACGAATTTCTCTGTATTATAAAAAAACCAGTCTGTGGCTTTGATATTAGTAAACGAAGAACCTGTTTTCCTCAGCATTTTCCTACTTCATAAAAAGTAACTTTTGGGTAAAATTGACATAAATTTTAGACCAATTTAATTATGAATGTTGTATTTTTAAGATTCTGTTGGAATTATTATTAGAATGCTATACTTAACTGCCACGAATGGGTTTTTATGAAAGACTAAATAATTGACTGAACAACTAGTTATATTTATTGAATTCACAGACTTATTCTAATCATGCTAAATGTATATAAACTTTTCATGTTTTATATTTAAATGATAAAATAATGGTACAAGATTACACATAGATTCCTCCATGATATAGGTATCCAACATTTCATACCACGGTGGGCATCAAAACAAATAGGCCCTGCTGATGTAATACAGTTAAAAATTAGAATATATAATATAACAATACAGACCCGGATCAAATGCCATAATTTTATCATTTAAATGTAATTAATTTAAATAAATTTTTCTTAAATTTATACAATTAATGCTTTTTATTTTTACTTGATGAATAATATATATCCATAGCATATTTGTCAAATTTTGGATCCTTTTTGACAACACAATGCCAATATATAAGCTCTCCAATGAGACCAACTAGACTTAAAAAATAGCCGATAGCCAGAGCTATGAATGCTCCGTATAATTTCTGTAGATTCATTAGAGCCTTTATTTCATTTTCATTTGTCTCCAAAACACGTATAGGATGCATGGCATCGTTCAGCCATTTTTCAACAAGTCCGACTTCAACAATTCTAGCTAAATATACGTCAGCTAGAGGTTTCAACGGTGAATTCTTGTGAAAACCTATAGATATAGGTATATTGACCACGCAATCTGTCATTATGTGTAAATTTCTCTCTGTATCGGTGCTTACAGTCTCCGTCTCATTGCTAGTAACATTAACAGCTTTATCTAAACTCATCAATGCGTTTTTCCTTTTCACACTCAGATATTTAAGAAAGTCTTTATTATCGTAATAAGCGTAAATTCCTTTTGCTATTTTGTTAGCCGCCTCTAAAGGGTCGTTGACTATTTCGAATCTCTCGCCGATTTTTCGAACTTCGTCTGAAGATTTTTCGAAAAACCTCTTCGTTTCCATTCCCCATCCTCCGCACGTGACTTTGCTGTCAACTAATTCGTTTAGCGTGTCTATGGTGACTCTTGGAGCTGGGTTTGCTAAGATGGCCGTCATGCTAGCTCTGTACGAGACTACAAGAAGGATACAATACAGCCAGTACCATCCGGTGAGGAGTCGAATGGACCATCCTGTAGGTAGCTTCGGTAGCGACACAACAAGCAACATTCCGTAAGTATACAGGATGCTGTTAATTATTTCACCAAACAAATACACGCCGACTGGTTTTTCGCTCGGATCTGCAATAGAAATGTTGATTTAGCAAGTATGTAAGGTTATTCACGTGTCAAAGAGTGAGTCCGGTCAGGGCTAAAAATAGACGTCACTATCTTCCCTTGGTTATCGTAAAAGGTAACTAAGGGATAACACTCTCAATTTACTTTTACCGACTGGTGGCGGATTTCACTAATGACAGCAATCCCAAAAAGGGTTGACCTCGGGCAAGCTGGTCATAAAGCCGAATGTTTTAAATGTCAATACCTAAGTATAAGACATCAACTTCTGATGGCCTTCGGAGTCCGAAATAGTGCTTTTTGGCTTTCTAAATAACCGGAACAACGCTTATATTTTACTCTAGCCCATTTCGTCACCGTTAACTAACATACAAACCGATTTCTTCCAGTTTTTCTTTATTTCCACTGTTCTTCATGAGTTTCGCCCTCTTGAACTCCTGAAGGTTCGTGTAATATTTCGCAAGGCCATAGAATATAACCCCAGTTATAAGCAACACTAATAATACAGCTATCCACATGTACAATCTGCAAAAAAAAAAAATTTTTGCAGTTACCTTTCCTCTAATGATTTGAGTGTCTCCATCATACTTCCATACTAATATTATAAATGCAAAATTCTGTCAGTCCGCCTAAACCGCTGGGCCGATTTTGATTAAAGACAGGGGGGGTCAAACATACTACTTTCTGGCGCGACATGACGGAGTACCTACTTACCACGCAGGCGAAGACGTGGGCAACAACTAGTTCGTACATATCGTATCGATTACAAGACCCTGGGCACACTGGTGTCATGTTCCTAATAAGTTGTCATTGTGGAAATCCTTAAGGAAGTCCTATGTCCAGCTGTGGACTATCTACCGCCAAAATAATGATTTTACAAAACTTACTTAAAAGGCAAAATGAGGGTCTTCCAGGAGTTGTCAGTCAGCGCCTCTGGTGTCAGAAAAGTCCAACATTGCGAAGTGTAAGGTATACTTAGATCAGTCAGTTCCAGGTGGTAAGGGTTATACTGAAGATTGCCCAAGGCCATGTCAGCTTTGCCATTCACCATCTCTCCGAGAAGACCGGAGAAGGATCCATTGGACTGCATCTGGCCCCATTTGTGGAGTTCTATGTTGATTGGCTGGTACAACTTTGGTTTGAAGTTCATTTGTTGGGATAGGGTGTTGAGGATCTAGAATGATACCAAAGAAATACCATAGATTCCGCTTCGATTAGCTTCGTCCGCTACTTTTCGAGATAGCTGGTCTATAGTGTCAAGAAATCATTATCCGATCGTGTTTCCCAATTGCATCCTCAGCTTAAGCTACCGTCAGGGCCAATAAACATGGTCTTGCTCCTGCCTTTGATTATTTAGAGAAGATTGATCCTGCTAGATTTGGCGTTACCGGTTATTACTATAAGGCATAACGTCCCTTCCGACCGAAGCATAGAAGAGCTCAAGACAAAAATGCCACTAGTAGCGACCAATCCAAACTAGACCGCGCTCGCAATCGCTTGACACGTGCGATCGATTCGAACACGCTTTTGCTGGAAGAAATTATTATATCAATAAAACTTGTCCTGTTGGCCAAATAGCTAGTAAACTCACTTCAATCTCTACACCGCTGACTTTGTTCGTGTCATTCATCTTCGTGATCACCACTGACGGCACGTGGTCCAGATAGACCACGTTGAGAGCCTCCCCGTTCAAGTTGCTGGTCTTATCCGCAAATAGCGTCCTGTGCAAATATTACAGTGACAATAGCAAGAAAACATACTGATAGGTACCTACTTCTGCCAGTTTACGAGACGCGTTGAGCACTAGGTATATCCAGGAAGGGCTCAAGCGCGTTGTGGCTCTTATTGCCACAACGCGCTGTCAACCATCACCTTAGCCATGGCCCATGACACACGTTTCTTTGTTTTCTCAGATCCACGACAAGAATTTCGAATTATAGATGATTTACCTATTCCACAACGCATTATAAGTATTGTGACCAATTTCTTCAATTTCGTACTTTGCGGCCAGCACGAGACTTGCGAAGCTTAGTTTCAGAGTGGGTATCACTTCGTAAAGATCCCAAAAATAGAATTTAAGTCGAATGCAACCACTGCAGTACAGATTTAGGTTGCTGGCAGCACTTTAAGATCTTTGCCAGTCAGTATCTACCATTCATCTACAACACAAGGCATTTGGTCCCGAAAAGACCTACCTGTTATAATGAAACCTGCCATTCTTCCAAATATCTATCCTATGGGAAACGAAGACAGTTTTAATAGGATTCGGGAATGGTACCGTGGAGAGGTCAAACCAGGCCTTGCTTTTGAGGATGCCGGTGATTTTCCTGTGGTATCGGAGGAAGATCACATTGACTATTCTCTTCCAGAGGTAGTGGAGGTCGCTGTGGAAGAGCCTGTAGTCGTGAAGCATCACGTATTTAGCTCTTGTGTCCAGGATTCTGTACCTGGGAAAGGTGGTGATCTATGAATTGGGCATCATCACATCGTGTAGGTTACACGGCCATCTGACTTTGCACACTCTAGTGTCAGAGTTCTTTGAAACCTCTCGGCCGTTAAGAAACCAGGTCAGAGGCAGGCTCTGAACTGGTACCTTTAACGACCATGCACCTACCACATAATATGGCAGCTGGCTCGGTCATGATTTGAGTTTCACTAAAATTTTTACTCAATTATTTCAAAATGATGAAGATTCTTATTACATCTTATTGTTCCATGTTTCATGTAAATAAATCATTTCATTGCATTAATATTGATAGTTACCTGTCCCCAAATCGCAGAAGCCTGGAGACCTGGAGTCCATTGGCCAAGAGAATGACATAAAAATTGCACCCATCTGTCCTTGCTGCGCGCAATGACTCCAAAGTATCGAAGTTAGGTGACAAAAGATCTTCGTACTCCTCCACGACGGTCTGAAATTGTCCATGAATGTTGTGGCAGATTAGCCTTCTCATGTGATGATACACGTTGATGCCACCAAATTCATCATCATTATCCTAACGTTTTCCCGGTTGCGTCCCAAACCGTATGGATTCGGAGCCCAAGATCGTTGAGATGAAATTTTGCATACACAAAGTTAGAAGTGAATCAGTCACCAGTCGAACAGAGATAGTTAAAAGTAGAAGATAAATAAGTACCTACATAAATATATGTATATGGCCACCACGAGTACCGAAAGAAGCTTGAAAGACCACCCCGCAAATAGAATACTGTATTGATGATATTAGGTCGATTATTGTTGAACCGATGTACGGAGATGTCTTAGAAAATAAAACACACGGGCTTTCGTACCAAATCTGTATTGCAACTAAACGATTTACAAAGACACGAATAACTACTTGTCATGAATGACGTAGACATCCCGGCCACCGAAGGGCGAAGTCCTTAATTTATTTTTATTTATTTTATTTTATTTATTCAAAAAACAAAAGAAATTAAATCGCAATCACATAATGATTACTGAACTTGAACTACTATAAAAATATAAATTAATCAGGTGGCCCGATAAGTGTTACTTTAAAATAAGTAAAAATATTAAAATATATAAAAAAGAAAAGTAACTGTTCAATTATACAAAATAAATGTGTCAACAACTCCAAATCAAATACACAAGAAAATTCAATTGATGAAATTGAAAATGACTGCTAAGTTTGAACTTAATCTGTGTCTATTGGCAAAGCACAAATTCTAGAAAGTGATCTTTTAACTACTCCACTACGACACTTTACACTATATACTCTCGTAAGATTGTCATCTCCAGGATGTTTTGCTACGATGCGGCCAAGAGCCCATTTTCCTGGTGGCAATTGGTCTTCTTTTAAGAGCACTATATCTCCAATCTCAAATTCCTTCTGTTTCTTTATCCATTTACTACGAGTTTGGAGTCTCGTTAAATACTCGTTTTGCCAGCGATTCCAAAAACTTGCAACTAGGCGTTGCGTATGCTGCCATCGTGATAATTTACTTACGCTGATGTCTTGAAGGTTTGGATTTGGTATGGAGATGGGTGCTTCTCCAATCAAGAAATGCCCAGGGGTTAAAATGTCTAGTTCAGTATCTGAAGTGTCTATGGGTATCAACGGCCGCGAATTAAGACAGGCTTCAATTTGGCACAGTATGGTAGTGGTCTCCTCGAACGTTAGGTGAGTATTCAAAATTCTTTTCAGGTGAAACTTCGTTGACTTGACGGCAGATTCCCATAATCCACCGAAGCTTGGGCTGTAAGGCGGTATGTGTTTCCATTGGGTACCATCTGTTGCTAATAAGTCCGCTAAATGACCGGGTAATTCAAGATTTGCATTTTTCCATGCCTCGTGGAGTTCTTTATTAGCACCAACAAAGTTTCGGCCATGGTCGCTCCAGATTTCCAAACATCGGCCACGTCGTGCCACGAATCTGTTAAAAGCTCCAATAAATGCCTCAGAAGTAAGATCGCCAACTAACTCTAGATGTATGGCCTTAGTGGACATACAAATGAATACAGCGATATAGGCCTTATTTGTTTTAGCACCTCTGCCCTTTGACATCAATATTTGAAAAGGGCCGGCAAAGTCAATCCCACTATTTATGAATGGTCTCGCTGGAGTGGTTCGAGCTTTAGGTAAATTACCCATGAGTTGAGTCTTCGACATGGCTTTAAATCTGGCACAAACGATGCATTTGTTTATGCAAGTCTTGATTAAATTCTTTACTCTAATAATCCAATACTTAGATTTGATGTAAGAAAGCATTAGTTGTATGCCACCATGCAATGTTTTACGATGAGCTTCGACAACAATTAGACGTGCTAGATGACATTTATTGCTAAGTATGAGTGGATGTTTTTGATCATTATTCATATTGGCATTTCTTAATCTACCACCAACTCTTATCAATTTATTATCATCGAGGTATGGATTTAGAAATTTTAAATTACTATCTCTTGCTACATTTCTTTCATTAGATAATGCTTCTATTTCTTTAATGAATTCTTCTCTTTGTGATATGCTTACACATTTTATCAAAGCGATTTCTAATTCCTCTGTTGTTAAACTTCTATCAATATTTTCTGGACACTTTTTAGAATTTAAAAATCTTAAACTGTATACTACGGTTACTAAAAGTTCTTGTAATGTGTTAAATTCATCAGTTATTAATTTCAAATTATTGTTCTCAAATTGTGTGTTTAATACTATCTTCTTCATTTCTAAATCTGTTGTCGGCACGTTAGGTTTCGTAAAGTCTAAATTTTTCTGTCTGAGCCATTCTGGCCTTTCCCACCACAATTTATTATTTATGAGATTGTCTAAATATGTACCTCTTGAACCTATGTCAGCAGGATTATCTTTAGATTTGACATGAAACCATTGACTGACTGAAATATTGTCTAATATCTCAATTACTCGGTTGCTAACAAACGGTTTCCATCTGTTTGTATCACCCATCAACCAAGATAACACAATTGTGGAATCTGTCCAAGCAAATGTTTGATTTTTATTTAACCTCATTGCTTCTCTGATTTGAGTTAAAAGCTTGGCTAAAAGTACAGCACCGCATAATTCAAGCCTCGGTAAAGAAACAGTTTTGAGGGGAGCTACTTTTGTTCTGGACGCAATGATTCCGGTTTTTAAGTTTCCATTCTGAGTTTCTACTCTATAATACACCACAGCGCAATATCCTTTATTTGACGCATCGCAATATCCATGTAAATTTATTTTGTTTGTATCTCTATCAGTAAATATCCATCTTTTAATTTGTATCTGGTCCATATTATCAAAACTTGTTCTTAGTTTCATCCATTCTTCTTCATCCTTCTGATCTACTATGTCATCCCAATCAAGTCTTTGTTTCCAAATATTTTGAATTAGCATTTTTGCAGTGATTAAAGCGGGTGAGATCCATCCTAATGGATCAAATAAACTTTGTATATCTGCTAGGATGCTTCTCTTCGTAATTAATGTTGGCTTTGGAGGCAACTTAGTTAAATAATGAAACGAGTCAGTTGTCATGTTCCAAGATAATCCTAAGGCTTTGATAATACTCTCGTTTGTGATTCCTTTCTCAACGCTTGCACTGTGGTATTTGATCTAGAAACTCTTTACTATTTGATGCCCACTTTTGTAGTATGAATCCTCCTTTTGCTAACAGTTGTTGCAGTTGTCTACTAGCTTCTATAGCGCCTTCTAGTGAGCAATCTCCACTAAGGCAATCATCAACGTAAAAGTCTTCAGCGAGAACTTTTGCACCAATTGGAAAGTCTTCACATTCGTCTTTAGACAGCTGTTTCAAAGTTTTAATTGCCAGGTAGGGCGCGGAGGCAGTTCCAAATGTAACACGCAGCATTCTATAATCTTCCACTTCATCGGAGGAATTATTTCTCCATAGTATCCGCTGATAATCTGAATCTTCCTTTCTTACTAAAATCATGCGGTACATTTTTTGGACATCAGCTATGTAACATATTTCCTTCATGCGCCATCTCATGATTAGGTTTCTTAGATCTTCTTGTAATTGAGGTCCCACGTACAATAAATCGTTGAGAGAAATATTGTTGGATCCTTTGCATGATGCGTCGAAAACGATTCTTACTCTTGTTGACTCGCTCTCTCTAATAACGGCGTGATGTGGTAGGTATATAGAGAAATTTTCCATTTCTTCTCTTGGAACTTTTTCCATGTGATCTAACTGTAGGTACTCTTCCATAACTTTTGCATATTCTTCTTTCAACTTAGGACTTCTGTCTAATTTTCGTTCTATTTGTTTTAATCTTTTCAAAGCTATTTCTCTTGTTTGTCCTACTTCTTCTGGTAATCTTTTGAATGGTAACTTGACGATATATCTTCCTTCGCTTGTTCTAGAATGTTCTTTTTCATAAATTTCTTCACATGTTCTTTCTTCTGATGTTAATTTTCTATTTCTGGTATCATCGTCTATAGCCCAAAGATTTTTTAAGAGGTGATCTATGTTTATATCTACCCGATGATGCATGGCGACAAGGTGAGTATTAGATTGAGAGTTTTCGTGAATGTTTCCAAATAATATCCAGCCCAGGTTGGTTTCTTGTGCCATAGGTGTACCTTGCGGGCCTTTGACTAAATTATTTTTCACAATTTCTGTGTATACATCTATGCCAAGCAACAAATCAATTTTACTTGACACAAAGTACTGTGGGTCAGCCAGGGTAAGTCCATCTAAATGTGACCAATCAATGTTTGGTTTTATAGTAGTGCACGGTAACGTCGATGTAATTGACTTCAAGACGTATGCTTTTACAGAGAGATTAAAGTCTTCATCATATCTTGATAAAAGATTCAATTGAACTGCATAACGAACTGAAGTTGTTGTGGAGCCCACTCCGATGACCGAACCTCTTAATGGTAATTTTTTAAGCTGAAGAAGTTGAGTTGCATTGGTACTGATGAACGAGGTCTGAGATCCTGGATCGATCAAAGCTCGCAACAAGGTCTCTCGGCCACTCTCACTCTTGACCGGTACCAGTGCTGTTGCTAACAAGGAATTTTTCTGCTTTTTGGCAAAATTTGAAACAATTGGCTCATCCTGAAGGTTTTCTTCTTCTTGTGTATAGTCATCATTATGGTACGGCGAGGATATTCCAGGTGATGAACTAATCTTCTCGGTGTCCTGAGAATTCTCTGTCTTCTTACTATAATGAAGTAGTGAGTGATGACGCTTCCCACATATTTGACAAGAAGTCTTCTGTTTGCAATAATATATGGGATGGCCGGGTGATAAGCAATTGTAGCATAATCGATTGGTTTTGACTATCTCGCTTCTCTTCTCCGGGTCAAGTTTGGCAAATTCCTTACAGTGGCATAGAAGTTGTTGTTCACTACATAATTTACAAATCGTCTTTGTGGTTGAAGTATGAAAGGAACGTTCTTTGTTAATTTTCTGTGTGTTAGATGAGGCTTGAATTGTTAACTCGAGTGTTTGTATTCTATTCTCCAAAAAAGTAATAAAATTTTGCAAAGTAGGTAAATTTGTTTGATATTCTCGACTTACGTGAGATTCCCATTCTTTGTGTGTCTCGATATCTAATTTTTGCACTGTTAAAAATATAATGATAGGGTCCCAAGACACAGTACTTATATCCATTGATTTCAAACTGTTTAGACACTCTTTTGTATTGTCGATCAAAAATTTTAACTGTCCAGGTGATTGCGTGCTTACTTTTCTAAAAGAAAATAACCTCTTCAAAATAGCATTCACAATAAGCCGCTTGTGGCTGTATCTATCCTTCAAGGTACTCCAAGCCTGCTTGTAATTATGTTCTGTCACCTGAATATGTTTGATACAATTTTTAGCTTCTCCCGATAAACACGATTTCAAGTAGTGAAGTTTTTGTACATCACTTAGAGATTTATTAGAATGTATCAATGCCTTAAATGTATCTTCAAACGACTGCCACTCTTCATATGCGCCTGTAAATATAGGCAGGTTAATCCTGGGTAACTTGACTTCCGTGGTGTACGAGCCCTCTGGTCTGGACGACGAGTTGCACGGTGCATCTTCATGTTGGGATGAGTTATCTAGCTGTTTTGTAGTGAATAATTCAATCGCGTCTACCATTTCAGACTTCAAATCTAAATAAATTTCTTCTAACTCACTATATTTTTCTTCTATGAAATATTTAATAGTCGCCCGTTCTTCTTTGTTAGTTATTTTTATTAATGTCTCATGCGCCACTCTAAATGATTTCCAATAATCTTCTAAACATTGTAGTCTAGTTTCAATGTATCCTTTAGTTAGTCGGCTTTTCGGAGACTTCTTATAATTGGTTTTTGCTTTTACTAACATAATGGACAAATCTTCTAAAATTTCCATTGTTTCTTCTAAAGACGCCTTAGTTATTCACTTGCGCTTATAATGTAGCTAAAACGTTCACTTCGTAATATTCACTATGATGCACCAATAACTATAGGTAGTATAACCGAGCCGAGTCGTCCTTTTGTTCACTAATGATCTTCGTATGAAAAAAACGCTAGGCAACACTCCTTATCGCTCGGGTCGACCGGTTACTATGCGCTGGTATGCGGATCGAATAGGACCATTTTGTATTGATGATATTAGGTCGATTATTGTTGAACCGATGTACGGAGATGTCTTAGAAAATAAAACACACGGGCTTTCGTACCAAATCTGTATTGCAACTAAACGATTTTCAAAGACACGAATAACTACTTGTCATGAATGACGCAGACAAATACACAGTATCAAGGGTAAACAATGTACGTGACACTCCTGTTGTTGAAGGCGTCCATATGCTGGCGGACCACTTACCATCAGATGGGCCGTATGCCTATATTTGCTTACTGATTGTTTAAAAATAAAAAAATATCTCACGTATTCACACTAGTAGTAGGTATTCCCTGAGCCTACTACTAACCACGGAGGATATATAGTGCCCAATGGGTTAATTCATCCGTTCTATACAATTTCTCTGTGCTAACAAGAGATTTAAAAAAAAATTGCCTCATTCTTTGGTGCTACAATAGACAAAAAAAAATGCCTCTGCGCGCGATTCGAAATTCTTTGAATGCTACCCATGGTGTTACTAAACTTTAAAAACAGAAAAAAAAATTTGCCCACCGCCCAATTCCAAATACTATGTTTAAAAAGCACCTAAAAGTACTTACCATTACCATTGGCACGGATATTATCCTTTTAAACAAGCCTCCTTCAAACACATTCAAATACACAGTGTCGCATATGACAGCGACACAAGTGACGTCATGTCTGCGAGTCAGGCCGTTGAGCATGTCTATTAGGACCAGTTTTAGGTCTTTGCTTTCGTGGATGTCTTTTATTATTGGAGACAGTTTCGTTGTGCTGAAATCATGTAGCGAGGTACTTTGGTTGTGACACAAACAAATAGACATAAGACAAACACACAAACCCTTTATATACACAGTATCGCATATAATCAGGGTGCTTAAATGCCTAATCGTAAAAAAAAAAACATAAAAAAAGAGAAGATGAATATTTTTGAAAGATTTCTTTTGATATATTATATAATTAATTATCCACCTGTAAAAAAACATGTTTACGCAAATAAAGTTCTATTCTATATCACTTTTACAAATGATTAATGCGAAAAATAGTTTTATTTGCTTAATTAATGATCTTTGTGTTATCAATTAAAGAACTAACAAAGGTTGCAAACATACACACATAGGTGATATGAAATAAAATAGTGTACAAAAGTTTATACTTACACGCCAGAGAGAAAAGAATGAAAAATTAATATTTTTATCAATATTGAAATAATCATATTTAATACAAAATTTGTACACTATTCTCTTAACTCATAAACAAAATCACGCTATAAACCTAAAAAAAAACACTGATTATTATTTCGGTTTTTTCAATACAAAATGAATAGATGGCGGGCTTATACCCAATGAGGGATCACTAGTAATAGTACTTATTAAGTCCAGGGGCTATATGTGTATATGTAAACCCCGAACGCCACGTTTTACTCCTCAGCGAAAAACGAGCCTAATACCTTTTTCACTACAAAAATAACGTTTTTTTTTTATAAAAATCCAGTTCTACACCAGCCTCAGTTACTGATTGACAGGTCCCATTGAAAATGTACAACCAATTACATAAACAGAAGTGTTTCAGTTCGTGCAGTATCCAAATTAGTTTGTTGCATGATTCATGAGCTAACGTTTAACCAACTTTAAAAAAGGTTATTCCACTACTAATTTTTATCATTCCTACACACGGGTATTCGGATAATTTTATTAATTTATTTGCATCAGTGAATGGCGGACTTATAATATTTTATTTTACGAGGGAATCATCATAGCGTCACGACTTTAATATTCCTAGTTTATTTGTCTGGGGTGTATATGATAATAAATATGCAAATTATTTATTTTGTTTAAATGAAACTTTGGATAATATAAAAAATAATTTATTAGAACAAGTGTGTAAAAATAATTCCCAACCACACTTATATCTACGTACAGTAAATAAAATAAAAAAATATTCTTACAAATCTAATAAATACATTATTTTGCCTATATTGTATAAATCAGTAGATTCAAGGTGCTTAGAAAATGTACTTTAATTCGTTTTAATACATGTGATATTACAATATCTCGTATGATTTGTATACTTAGCACACATCTAGCCTATCTGGTGCTAATATTTAGAACTATTATTTTTAAATTTATTGCACTTTTTAACACTAGCTTCTAGAAATTGCGTTGGTTTGAAGATTTTCAATATTATTTTTATTTTATGAAATCATAAAATTTTGATGTTAAAAATTATAGGTGCGAAAGTGAGTTTGTTTGTTTGTTACGCTTTTACGCCATATCTACTAAACCAATTCTCTTGAAATTTCGCCTACACTTAGTTAGAAGTAAAAGACATAGGGTTCTTTCTTCCCGGGAAAAAGCACTGGTCGCGAGGGAAATTCGCGGGCGAAGACGCAGGCGAAAGCTAGTAACTAATAAAAACATATAGTTTAGTTGTTCCCTGTATTTTTGAGCATTTCTTTACTAAAAATTGTAAACTATAAAGAAAAATATATCACTTTACTCTTACACTTTCACCTTAGATAGTACACTTTTCTGTGTCACCCACAGTACATGAATTATTAAATTTTAATATTACAATTTAGCCGGAACATACGTCCGCCAGTGAACCACGTCCCGCCACCAGTGCGGCCGCGACAGAGCCCCCGGATATGTCACAACTTGGTTCTGGATGTGTTTGTATACCTGGAATATTACATTTTCAATAATTTATTTGTTTTTTAACCCCCGACACAAAAAGAGGGGTGTTATAAGTTTGGCGTGTCTGATTGTCTGTCTCTGACATCATAACTCCCGAACGGATGAAGCGATTTCAATTTAGTTTTTTTTTTTTGTGTTAAAGGTGACTTATGGGCGAGTGTTCTTAGACATGTTTGATGAAAATCGGTTGAGCCGTTTAGAAATTGTGGGGGTAAATGTGGGCAAGAATCACCGAATGTCTGCAAATATACTCGAGTGGGGTCTCAAATGAAAGCGCGTCACGTGCACATTACAAAATATTATGTTCAATGAATATCGGTTGAGCTGGAAAAAGCTCTGGGGGTATAAGTGGGGAAAATACCTAATATCTGCAAATAATATGTGGGGGGGGGGGGGGGGAGAAATCAGTCGATCCTCATTATAATATTAATATAATATTAAGATAATTTAAAAAAAATATAGCGAACCTAATCATTTGGCTCGTAGAATCCAGATACAATAGAAAAACAATTGTTATGTGACGATTGTGTTCGCTATCTGAATTAAGTATTAAAAGACGTGGGCTTTTTCTACCAGTCAACGAACAAGTGATGTTATGTGCTTGATACACACATGTATTCATAAATACACCATAGTAAAGTGTGATACAGTAAATTAGATAACGTTTTGGAGGAACTCGTCAGCCTAATGAGACATTGACTCAACTATTGTGCATGTCAAGCAATGTGCTACTCACTAGCTAGCTTCACAAGGCACGTTTGGTCCCGGCTGAAATTGATAGCTAAATAAACCACCAGTGCCCATAGTGTGAGTTTTTCTTAACGCAGACGCTAGCGACTGCGTTAGTATGGCAAACCTGTACAGCGCCTCTGGCGGATAGTAAGGCAATTAAGAAATTCCATACAAAATCCTAACGCAGTCACTAGCGTCTGCGTTAAGAAAAACTCATACTAGGGGCACAGTACCAAAGTACACTTAAGTCAAGAAACCTTATCTGAACGAACGAGTTCCGAAGAGGAAAGATGCAACTGAAAAACACGCTCAGATGAAGATATGGATATAAATGAATGAGAGTATCGGGACAAACTACACAACACGAGGAAAAGAGACAAGAGATACACACCTCTCCGTCGGCCCTGCCGAGCACAGACTTCAAGCACCAATCGGGAGGAGCGAGCGTGTCCACGAGCGCCACGGCGTCGGGACACACGGCACGACACAACTTGAGGACGCCGTCCCGCAGCTGCAGGCCCTGGTTGCCGGTGAAAAACCCACCCTGAAACAACAAATTAAATCGAATCGAATCACTTTTATTTGCAGTAAATAGGGTTTACAATGTTCCTGAAAAATTTGTGGGTTAGTGCTTATGTCCTATTTAGACAAAAATATTTAGCATGCAAAATTTTTGAAATGTCTATGCGTCGATTATTCAATTAATGATATATTATTAATTTAATTTATAATATACTAGCTGTTCCCCGCGGCTTCGCCTCGCGTGGGACTCTGTTATATCGCCCGAAAGTAGCCTATGTTTGACCTCAGGTCATTAACTACATCCCTGCCAAATTTCATCACAATCGGTCCAGCAGTTTAGCCGTGAAGAGGTGACAGACAGACAGACAGACTTTCGCATTTATAATATTAGTATGGATATAAGTATATATATAAGTAATAGATTTATTTGCAGGCAAACACGGTAGGAATACATGTTAGGACAAAGAGTAACTATGTCTAGATTAAGATGAACAAGCGTGTTGCGCCAACAAAACAAATACATATCTAATTCTATTGATACCGAGCGTCGCTCGTTTTATTCTGAAAATCTTTTTGCGTGAAAATATGGGTAAAATGAATTGTCCCAGACATGGAACCTAGCTAGATTATCTTTATGTCTATGTAAGAACTTATATTTAAGATTTCAAAGAAATCGTTAGAACCGTTTTAGATAACGCCAGTACAAATAAATTTATATACAAATATTGCTCCTTTAAATAGCATATATATTGATATATTATATTTTTAAAATACATACGTATTCTATTTTCTATAAAGACTAACTTTAAGACTCAAAAAAATGTATAGGGGATTACTAACAACTTTTTAGCAGGCCCACAACGAGTAAGCGAGATGGCGCAATACATGACATGAATAGTGGTGGCAGTGGTGGGATTAAAAAAATAAGATTTTCCGTATTTTCATAAGGGTTTAACATGACACAAACTATTCTACTAGTTCCAAATGTTTTTTTTGTAATTTTTTACCTATTTGGTGTTATTGCAAATAAAATAAAAAAGATTAAAAATTGCAAATTATGTTCTTTGCCACGAACATAGTATAGAACATATAATTATTACAAGTATATATTATTACTATTACTGAAGGTGTGGCTTACATTAACCATTCCATAAAATGATTAAAAAAAACTCACAATATATAGTGTCGCGAGATGTTTCTCCAACAAGAACGCTCCGTACAAAGATACCAGTTTTAGTAGAACTCTCCTACACGACGCGTCTTCGAACGCAGAGGCGGTCTTGTAGAAATGGTTCAGCACGTGGTTCTGAAAAATATATATTTTTGTTTTAAACTGGATCTTATATGCATTGATTAAGGTACAATTTCGATAGTTAAAATCACACATGCAATTTGAGGAATTTGATAGCCTAGCCTAGGGCATGCGTGTTCTTATCGTGATAGTGCGCGTTGAGCTACAGCAAGCGAGCCTAAACTTGCATTGGTGGCCACTACACTAATTTTATTTTACTTAGCCGATTTACGATTTCCAGTTATTTTGATTTTAAAATCAAACTACTGCGCCGACATTGTAAAAATGTGTCCAAGAAAGAATTTTCAAATTCGGTCGCATTGATAACCTCCTTTTTTGGAAGTCCGTTGAAAAGTAAGAAAGCTGACCTAGTCTCTGAAGCGACCAGCTGGGAGTGCAACCGGAAAAGCGCTAAGATGAAGAAGAGTCATCTCTCATACTCACCTCTCCATAAACAACAGATAAAGTAACAGCATTATAAGACTGCGAATCGTTCTTCGCTTCAAACCCGTCCTTGCCATCATTCCTCAGCTTCTCCACCTTCTCCACTGTCGTTTTGAGGACGTATGCCGTCAGCCATTTGTACATGTAAATAAGATCTGAAAACAATATTTGTTTACTAGTAGCTTCACCCGCGTGAATTTCGGGAACAGTGCTTTTTTCCGGGATAAAAGGGGTACCTTTTATACCGGGAAAAAGCACTGTGTCCTTCTCAGTACTCCTAGCTATGTGTATGCGAAGTTTCAAGCAGATTGGTTCAGTAGATAAAGCGTGAAGAGGTTACAAACAAACAAATATACAAACTCACTTTCGCATTAATAATATTAGTTGGGAATAACACTAACTGTTGCCCGCGGTTTCGTACTCGCCAAAAAGTAGCTTATGTTTGACTTCTGTTCTTTAACTATATCCATACCAAATTTTATCAAATTGGATCCAGCTGTTTAGCTGTGAAAACTTAACAGACAGACAGACTTTCTCATTTTTGATATTAGTATGGAAAGTATGAAATTATGAAAGAATGGGTTAAATATTTGTTTTTGCCAAAAAAACGAAACAGAGTTCAATTACTTAGCTAAAAATGATGAAATAATAATTAATACATTGTTGTTTAAATATGCTTCATATCAAACATTTTAATAAACTGAAGTCGGTGCCGATTATTTAAATGAAATATGCTAATAAATGAGCGAGCAGCTAGTCAACGAATACGTAAAATTGTTGACTGATGACTCAATAAAAATATATGAATTCTAGCAAGATCAATCGACCCTGTACGCCCTGGTGTTAATTTCTTAACCAAGAAGACTACTTACTCTTTTCTTACGCATTTTCTAGTAGCATTTTCAACTACCATTATGCTAAACATGTTCTAAGGCCTTATGACCCTAGGCTCTGTCTACCCCGTATGGGATAAAGACGTGAATATATGGATGTATCTTCAGCTTACGCTTCAGTGCGGGTACGCTTTATTCATGGTCCTGGATTTGGCAGTACTTGTAGATACAAATAGAAGGCTACTTACTGATAGGCTCAATAAGGTCATCAACACTACACCACTTGCACTTCTCAGTCAAAACCCTATCAGCATTCTCCAAAAAGGCAAGCGATCCCAACGGGGCGTCGTTCTCAGTTAAATTTCCTCTTCTTCTCCACATGTTGAGGAGCCAATTGCTAGCTTGTTGTAGCAATAGGCTGTTCTCTCCTTCGTATGTGCAATTTGCGTCGTTGTCGTTGCGAAGATCCCCGATGCCCGCAGCTGGAAAAAATACCTATTTTAGGCGTCCAAATTTATGAATCAAAACTTAACCTATCTGGTAAAATTAGGGTATATGTACCCTAATTTTACCAGATGGGTTAAGTTTTGATTTTTGGTGCCTGAACTACAGTGAGAAGTTGTATAAAATAGTTTAAATAATAGAGATGTAAATATAACAGTTTGTTTGTAATATCATTTACTCCTAAAAAACACAGTAAATACAATATTTATTAGGTAAAATAAAAATACAATGGCGCACTTATCCTAATAACTTAAGTTTGTATATGAAGCCAAAATTGTTATGAACTAAAAGAATAATAAAAAATGAATAAGCGCTACCGTTGATAAATCGATTAAATATTTGAAAATGTTAATTTTAAGAAAAATAAAAGCGGTCACCTGTGCCCCTAGTATGAGTTTTTCTTAACGCAGACGCTAGCGACTGCGTTAACGATTTAGTATGGCAAACCTGTAGAGCGCCTCTGGCGGATAGTAAGTCAACTAAGAAATTACATACAAAATCCTAACGCAGTCGCTAGCGTCTGCGTTAAGAAAAACTCATACTAGGGGCACTGTTAGTTTAGGTCGCGTATAGAGGAGTCCGTACCTTTTGATAAACTTCTTATAGGTAATGATTTCTTATGTTTTCGCGATTGTTACACATTAAATTAAACTATTTTATTTTTATTTTATACCTTATGTTTTCTTATAGGTATTCCCGAGTTCTTTGTAAACGGCGCTTGAGCTGAGCACCAACAAACTGTCGAAAACGCTCGTTTGGAACTCGCTGTGTGTAAGACAGGCAGCAAATTCTCGTTGCGACTATTATTCGCAGCGAAGCTTTAGCGAAATATGAATTAGAATCGCTTTGGAGCGTTTGAAATTTGACTAAGGATATAATATCTGGCACATAACTTGGCCACAAAAGGGGGACTACGCACAATTTGTATGAAAAAAATAGTTTAAAAAACTAAAAAAAAAAAAACGATTTTAGCACGCACTGAAAATTACAAAACGCCATCTTGGACGTCCGCCATATTGGATTTAAGTCACGTGACTATTTTTTTCGTATTCCTGACAGCAGACCCTTTCATTTGATACCCATAGCATGGGGGTGGATTTCAAACAGCCAGTCCGCAATATTGAATTTGTAATGACGTTTCTTAGCTAGTCATGTATTATCATCAGAACTTAGCGTGTGCAGAATTTCATCCTAATCGAAGACCGGGAAGTGGGTCAAATTAAGGTTCCATGACTTTCTTACATACATAGTTACAAGTGAAGCTAATAAAAACGTGTTAAAATCGGCTACTGCGCATTCAAGGTAATTTCAGTTTATTGCCAACTTAAATGCCGCGAACTATACTGGTACTAGGGTTTACCTTTCAAATAGCCGTGCCCCCCGCAAGCCTCTCGACAATTTTGGATGCCATCTCGAGCCGTCCACCCGAAGATAGGCTTCACTGATGAAGACAGCGCGTGCAACTCCACACCACGATTCGCAGCTAGATCGTCTGATACTGAAAATAAAAATCAATTTTATATCCATACTAGCTGTTCCCCGTGGTTTCACTCGCCCTTGGTGTGTAAGTATGTACTATAGCATATAACCTTCCCCAAGTATCAAGCTATCATATGCAGAAAGTAGTTCCCAAGTTATAAGCGTTCAAACAAACAAACAAACAAACAAACAAACAAACAAACAAACAAACAAACAAACAAACAAACAAACAAACAAACAAACAAACAAACAAACAAACAAACAAACAAACAAACAAACAAACAAACAAACAAACAAACAAACAAACAAACAAACAAACAAACAAACAAACAAACAAACAAACAAACTCTTCAGCTTTATAATATTAGTATAGATAGTATAGTTGGGTAGACTACTTTTGGGCATAACTGATTTTCACGCGGGTCCCATGTTTGATGGTCCTTAACTATATTCATATCAAATTTCATCAAAATCGGTCTAGCGGTTTAGCCGTGAAAGCGTAAGATACAGACAGACTTCCGCATTTATAATATTAGTAATGAACACGGTACAATACAACTAACCATGTGCTCCATGCTCCCTTTGACTAAAAAAAGAAATTGTTTTTAGGTTCAGTTTAGGCTAACCTTAATAATTTTATTTTCAAAATCATACTGCATAATTTTGTAGCGGATCATTGAATACACCCACCTTATAGCACGCATAGTCACCGAAGAAAATGACCGTGATATACGACAGACGAGCATGATAAATCTATAAGGGTTCCGATTTTGCCATTTGGCTACGGAACCCTAAAAATATCAAAAGGAAAGATGTTTGTCTAAAGCTATAGTAAATTCGAAGGTTAAATGATAAGTTTACCCCCCATCACACTGTCGATCACCATACGAACGTGCGTCTCGCCGAGCCACGAGGAGTATATCTTCATTGCATAAGTCGACGCCAAGTACGGCAGTAGCCTTATTTGCTGAAAAAAACATTTAAATGAACTGACTCCTATAATGTAATTTATGCTGTTTTTGAGTGGGTGGGGTGTACAAATAAAATACCTATACACTAGCTGTTGCCCGGGGCTTCGCTCCCGTGGGAATTACATATACATATAATCACGTCTTTATCCCATGCGGGGTAGACAGAGCCTAGGGCCATAAGACCTTAGGCCACGTTTAGCATAATGGTAGTTGAAACAGGAAATCAATAGTGATGGGTTGCTAGCCGCATCGCCTGTTATGATTTCCCCATTCGGCGATTCCCTCAGACGACTTTTACGGCTTGCGCGGGAAGAGAAGCAGCTGGTACATTCTATGTTTTTCTTTTTCTCCCAGACCAGCATGGAAGATAGAAGTGGGAATTACGGGATAAAATATAAGCCTATTTGTTTTCCAGCGGGTCGCCCAAACGCAAAAGTTTGTAAGAATGTATGGATGTTTGTAACTCTTTCACAGGTAACGGCTGAACAGATTTGGCTGAAATTTAGAATGGAGATTGCTTAGACCTTGGAACAACACATTTACTACTGCTACTATAATAGTACTTTTTTTTTTGTTTGTTACCCTTTCACGCCCGATATACTCAACCAATCTTTTTGAAATTTTGCATACGAGCACATAAAAGTATTGAGAAGAAAGGGTATCTTTTATCCCGGGAAAATGCACGCGAGAAATGCACCGCAGGCGAAACTGCGAGCAAAAGCTAGTATTATAAGTATTTTTTTTTAATAACAAAAAATATAATTATATCCATACTAATATTATAAATGCGAAAGTCTGTCTGTCTGTCTGTCACCTCTTCACGGCTAAACTGATGGACCGATTGTGATGAAATTTGGTAGGGATGTAGTTAACGACCTGAGGTCAAACATAGGCTACTTTTGGGCGCGATATAACCGAGTCCCACGCGGGGCGAAGCCGCGGGGAACAGCTAGTACATATATATATATATATATCCCAGTGGCGTGCATATCATAAAGACGTTTAGACGTTGCCTACCCTGTACTTTTGTAATAAATAATAATAAAAATATATAATCAATACATATAAGTTATAAATATTTTTTCACATAAGATATTGAATTATCAACAACGCCATCTATGAATTCGCGCGAGCACGCGGCGCGCCGGCCGCTGCCGCTGCTAGCTAGGCCAGGCCAGCTTTTTAGTAAAACGTCTGAAGTTTACTACTCTCACTAAGAAATCACTATGTATAGATGTGCTTTTGCTCGTGTAGTAGTGCAAGTAAAAAACTTACATGAACAGACACATATGCGCTAAATCACGCCTGTGTGAGTAAATTTAAGACCTCCACTATAGATGAAACAAGATGACATTTCATCTCGCTCTCACTTTTGTTACGGCCAATAAGAATTACGCACTACACATACTTAAATCTGATTAGTGATTACAATCGATTGCAGCAACATGATAACTGTGTCTATTGGATATTAAACGAGTAATGCTGCAAATTTAAAAACGCATAGACTTGAAGACTTTATAGAAACAAGATGACATTCCCAATTCCGTAGGGTTATATTTTGTTTGCTTTGCTTGCATGCATTTGTTTTGAATGTTTAATTAATTGATAATTGCAATGTGCATTGTTTACAATGAGGTGAAAAATAGCACTTTTATTTTTAACAAATACTCAGTTGTAGTTTAAAATTGTAAAATTTTCATGAGATTGTTGTAAACCGAGTGTTTGTTTACAAAAACTATAAATTGACGCTCTAAGTAATCTTTCATTTGACGAACAAATGGCAATAATAATAAATGGATGTTATCAACCGGGATTGATTGGATTTAGTTGAAGTGAAGGGTAAGCTAACAACAACATTATTTAATATGATTTTCAAACTAATATGTTTGCTATGCTTTTCCAAAACTCCCACGGGAGCGTAGGTTAAGGCGGTAGTCTTTTAAAAATTTTCAGGGCCTAAGTAGGTACCTACATGATTAATATATTTTAATTTTATTATCTTCTTGCTCGTTACTGTTTTAGTTGTAATTCAAATAACTTACCTATACCTAAATTATAAGTATAGATTAAAATAGAAATAGTTCTGGTCTAGGTAGGTTTTTGCCTACCCTAAAGAAAATGTCTGTGCACGTCACTGATATATCCCACCAAAAACATAAATGTAAAAAACGAGAGCCAAGTTCAATACAAAAATTATGCTTGGCGGTGAGCTTCGCCGCAAAAAGAATGGCGATCTAAATGAGTGCCAAGTTCTATGCAAAATCGAAATATGTTTTTATAGGAACAAAATAACATTATGAACAAGTATTAAACTCTATTTCTTTGCTTTATTAGATACCTATAACAATTGCTGTTATTTAAAAATGTGAGATCTTGAAGTAGGTCAGATTTGACTTGGCCAGTTTTTAACACAATTAAAATGTTGAATAACTTTATAAAATGACTTATGTAATGTTGGGCTCCTACATGTCCTGATGGATCTTATTAAACACACGTAGTTTTATGTGTTGACATTAAAAAGGTTTCGAGTTATAGAAGGGTCAAAAGTGGCACCAAGTGGTTCGTGTAATATTACACTCGGCGCTGGCTAGCCAGTTCCTTTGCTTGAACTTGGCTTGACACGCTGCCGCGTGTCTAGATAATGAGTGGTGTAACGAACCTGCTGTTGGTACTCCAAAACTGGCAACTCCTCATCGGAGCCATCAGGTCCGAACTGCCTCCTCACGGCGGAATACCTGACGGCAATCACGATCGCTTTCTGAAGGTAAGTAGCCGTTATGCCTGTTATGTGGACGCGGCCGCCTGAAAAAAAAAGGTGAAATTAGCACATATGAATATTTTTATATATTTTTTTCAAACGCATGCATATGTATGCATTTTTGACCGCGACTGTACATTATAGCATGGGCAAGTCATTTTGCCATAGATGACGTTTCTTCATTTCAGACTTTTACTAGAATGACATACATACATACATACATATAATCACGTCTTTATCCCATACGGGGTAGACAGAGCTTAGAGCCATAAGACTTTAGGCCAAGTTTAGCATAATGGTAGTTGAAACAGGAAATCAATAGTGATGGGTTGCTAGCCGCATCGCCTATTTCATGATTTCCCCATTCGGCGATTCCCACAGACGGCTTGCGCGGGAAGAGAAGCAGCTGGTACATTCTATGTTTTTCTTTTTCTCCCAGACCAGCATGGAAGTAGAATGACGATTTCAAATTTCAGACGTTTTACTAGCAGGTCTAAATTTTAGTTCCATATGGTTACAAATTGCAAAACTGCTAAAAGTGGCCGTTTTAAGCAATATTGCAATTTGTAACTATACGAAACTATAATTTAATAATTCAATATGTTTTAAATTAACTTCAGATCCAGAACCTTAATTACATAACACGGATTTTTGATAACTTGTGTTTTGAGTGAATGATATAATGATTTTTAGTTGATGGTGGCGCTAGTGTTCATCAAGGTATCACCTTAAGTAATATCCGATTTCCACGGTTTTGCATTCGTTGGGAAGATCTCGGGCTCCGTGAGGTTTATAGCAAAGAAAATTCAGGAAAAATTCAACAGAAAAGCGGGAAAATCATTTTTCACATACAGCGCCATCTCTGATACATAGCATGTACTACAAAAACGAAGCCATCTGGTGGCGAAACGGAGTTCGGCGGGTTTGCTAGTATACTTATGTTTAAGTAAGTACCAGAAAGAATTCCCATCGACGCTCCGAACCTCTTGCTGGGGTCTTTGAAGGGTGTTCTGTAATCACCGTTGTCGTCAACCCCTCCCAGCTTGTCTAAAGCCACCTCCTTCGGCAAGTGGTAATTGTTGAATATCACGAAACTGTGGATATAGTTCATCTTTAGTTCTTCTTAGCGAGTCGACTCTGGGTAGGCACCTATTTATATTTGTGAGGACCGAACTCCGCCACCGACAAGGTGTTGTCAGTGGCTTCATACAGGGGGGTTACTATCATCTCTTAAAACCATGAAAGATCCAGTGAGTAAGGGAGATGTCGCCTTACCTCATGTATTGCGCTGTCTCCTTACTCACTAGATCTTGCATGGTTTTAAGAGACGGCAGTAACCCCCACAGTTCGCAGTTAACAAAAAAAATATGCAAAATTGAAGTAGCCTTAGTTACTCCTTTTTACATCAGCCATCTACCAGTGGTAATCCCGTAAAATCGGTCCAGCCATTCCAGATATAACCAGAACAAACAGACAAACAGTCAAACATTGTAAAAAGCGGTAATTTAAATATTACAAACACTCCAATTTTATTTGTATAGATTAATATAAAAGTATAGATAACCTACCCATTATCAACCCCATTGAGTCCTATCTTCTCGCCAATATCTCCAACTATAACTCCAGGGTAAGGCTTCAAGGTCTTAGGGTCCCGGAGGGGCACCACGAATGTGTGGAGTCCGTGATCCTTGCCCTTAGATATCAGGCGCGCGTAGATGATTGCATGCGTCGCGCATTTGCCTGTACGAGAATAAAGGATTTGATTAATTATCTTCAGATTAATGTGTTAAATGACGTAGTTTATTTATTTTATTTATGAGTTTCAAATTTATTTACACAGAAAAAAGAACATAGATTATTAGACAAGGGCCAAGGGAATGCTGCTTATCAATACATAGTATAAAACAAAGTCGCTTTCTATGTCCTCATGTATGCTTAAATCTTTAAAACTACGCAACGGAGTTTGATGCGTTTCTAAATAAATATCTTCCAGCAGACCCATGAGAGGAATCGAGAAGAAAACGGTAACATTAAAGGTTTACTATTTATTTACACAGAAAATACTAACATCGAAAAAATTATCAAATTAAATTAGTTAATTCATTCATATTGTTCGGTTTACGGTCAATTGACCCAGCGCACCCAGATGTTTGGGTTTTTCTAAACCGCCTCTCAGGCTCTATGGTTTCTTTAATGGCTAAAAGATAGCAGTCGGGACTAATTACTAACATGGAGTAGCTCATGATAACATGTTAAGGCGAATTGGTAGCCGTCTCAACCCTGTACTGAGTTGCTTAACATGCGTTGAAGTTATAGTCATGAGCGCCATCATGTTATCGAGCTCTTTTTTGACGTCCGACATAATAGGGTGCCAGTGTTCAGATACTGTGTTATGTTTAAAAGTTAGAATCTTTATTTATTTTCAAATTCATGTACACAGAAAAATATACAAATGAAAAGAATATAGAATAAAGAACATTGGTACAAGGGTGCTGCTTATTTCTAAAGAAATCTCTTCCAGCAGACCCAAGAGAGGAAACGAGAAGAAAAGGGTAACAGGCGTGTACTAGAATATTATGATATAATAAACATACATAGTTACATACATACTTTATTAATGGATGTGTTAAGTTTATTTGGAACAGTGCCTCAAAACACAAGTAATTAGTTTATCTAATATAGCCTAACCTATCGGTTGCCCTTTCCTAGGTATAGACTGATAAACTGTGACACAAATCTTTTCTATATAGATCTAGGCATTTGCTTTTTGGCAATTGAATAATATTATCTACTAGCTGTTGCCCGCGGCTCCGCCCGCGTGTAGTTCGCTTTTCGCGTAACCTGTGGAAACTACAACTATCCAGACCTATAGTAATTCTATTGTATCCTTTTCCCGTGCCAATTTTATAAAGCCATTACATTGCTACGATATCATTAAATATTAGGGCCACTTCTTTCTCAAATACCGTTTTTAAAATCAATAGGAATCAGTATTAAATAGACGTAAAATTCTGAAAAAAATATATGTTTTTAGTTGAGGATCTAGCAGAGTGAAATTCGCTTACAGTAACAGTAACAATATCAGACAAAATTCGCTCGATAGAAAAATCTAAGTTGCCTCCTTTAGAAGTTTATTTTCAATACTATGCCTAAAATAATAAACTTATTTTCCTGCTTTTTATACCAGTCTTTAGATAAAGTATTTATATAGTGAAAATCGCTGAAGTAGATTTTGTAGTGTTATTTTCCCAAATATGATGTCTAAATGCCTATGTCGTGGCCAAATCGTTGATTTGCTCACTTCATGAAATGCTCGAGAATTTCATGAAACGGTCGCATTTCATGAAATGTTTGACTGTCTATTGGTCACATCATGATATGCTTTGGCCAGATCAATGAATAAAAATCGTTTCTCGATGTGGGTAACTAAATGCGCGGCTACTTCATGATGTGGTCAAGATTATTTGATCATATCGTAAAATAGTTATAAAATTAGCCGGTGGAGGCAGCGCATGATGGTCCAGTGTGTCTCGTCTGTGGTAATGTCACATCCGGAGCTCATTTCTGTAGTTTGTGTTCCAAACCTGTACATGCTATTTGTGGCGTTGCTTGTGGAGAAGAAGGTTATGGATCTCAAGTTCAATGTTTTCTTTGCCAAAATGAACAGTTGATTGTTAATGAAAGAGACCAAGCTCATCGCGGTGTCAAGCGTGCTGCAGAGAAAATGATCGATAACACCACTAAGAAACTTCCTTTGTTAGAAATCGGAAATTCCGTGTTATTGAATGTACCAAAAATTGATCGTGGACCTCTTGACACCAAAAATATTGCTGGAAAAGTGGTTGATTTTAGGAACGGAGTATACAAGATTGGAACGAACTCGGAAACAATTAAAAATTGGTTTTCCCGGCAGGATCTGCTGGCGTCAACTAAAGATTATTGCGAAGTTATATCTGAATTGCCAATATCATTAAGGGCAGCTGTAAATTTCCAATCTGCATTTGGAGGTCAAGGATTTAAAAAGTGCCTTTGCAAGCCAGCAAAAAATCAGTGCTGTACGAAAAGATGCGCATGTTTTAAAAACAAAACACTTTGTACTTCAAAGTGTCACCAAAGTTTGTCATGCGCGAACAAATGACTGACTTTTTAAATTCTTATAAAATGATAATTTTTAATGTTTATTTGAATTTTTATTCTAATGTGAATTTTATATTAGTTGTAACTATTTACCAAAGTGCTTACTTATTTCTAAATATTTGTATTAATTTTGTTACATTTGGTTAAGAAAAGTCATAAGTCTGTGATATTCGGACTTAAATTACAATAAGTACCTACCTAGTACTTACTATTTCTAAATATTTGTTTCTTTTCTATAATAAATTATAAATGTGTAACTTGATATAATATTTGATTTTTAGCAAAAAATATGTGTTTAATATTGTTACAAAAGTTTCAAAATTACCATAAATAAGTTCCTACCATATTCTGGATTTTTATTAAATATTTTATGGGCACCCTATTTATACGATTTGGCCAAACGTGGATGACAAAATCGCGAAACGTTGACGATTTAACGATCTGGTCAAACTAAGTTGGCTACATCATGAAATGCGACCATTTCATGAAATACTCGAGCAATTCATGAAGTGAGCAAATCAACGATATGGCCACGACACCTACAAAATGAGTGAGCGCCGTGACTACGCGGATTACGGACAACGGACCTTCAGAAGAAGGAGCCCTTTACATTTATACTATCAATCTTTGTCTCTAAAAGAGTAGACGCAGCCTATTACAGAGTCATTAGAACCTAAAATCCACTCCCAAAGTTTTAGTTGGCGTGAAAAGTGGAGAAAATCTCAATAAATAGTGATAAGTCAGATAAATTAGTCCTTACGACACGACCGTATGTTCCATCAAACACTGATTTGATTATTTTTTAAAGCAAAGCCAAACCAAACCAACAAATCAATTCAAATAGCTTACAACACAACACAACAAACGACTGATAAACAAACCAACCAATAGTACTAAATCAACAACCAATTTTTTTTTTAAATAATTAAAATTAATTGCTGCCGTAAGGAAAAATTTTAATCTGCTATTAAAATAAAGTCAGCGCCATCTATTGATATTTTATGTAACTAAATCATAAACATTCAATGTGTTATTTGATTAAAATTTAATAGAGACTGCAGTGTGTTTTTGTCTTTATTGATATAAGTAGAAATTCTAGCTTTATCTAAATTAAATACGTTTATGTAAATCGCATTCAACTGTTTAAAAGTTTTGAAGCAGTGCTTGTAGTAAACTTTAAATGACCGTAACTTCTATTTCCCTTAACCGATTTTGTTGAAACAAAGATTTTACAATGCTCCTAATTATATGTAATTCACCTGTGAAAACAGCGTTCAAATCTGTTGCGTAGTTTTGAAATTATAACGCACCACACAGACAGAAAGACAGACAGACAAAAATTGCAAAATATGTTTTTTTTTTTTGTTTTTATTACTCTTCTTTAATTGCCTCGTAGAGGTTTTTTAGAAAAATAATTAATGTACAGACACTCGATTTTTACTGTCTTATTATATGTATAGATAGATAAGTACAAAATACTTTTATATTAACGGAATTAACGCTAAGAGCTTTCTCTAACTAAGAAAATAATTCTAGAAAACAAAAAACGAAAACAGAAAATTATTGTTTGTGGCAGGATTCGATCCAGCTACTTTCTAGAAACATTTCTCTACTAAAATATTTAAAAAAATAGACTTCTAAAAAAATAATACAAAACAAAAAAAGGGTAAAAACAAAAGAAGTGATGTCTAGCAGGATTCGAACCCTCTACTTTAAAAGATGATCCGCGTCCTCTACCGATAGGCCAACATGCTTCGTTTGTTACTGCTGAAATTTCAAATGGGTTTTGTCTATAGGTACGCAAATTAACGCATTAAAAGTTTTAAAGCAGTGTTTGAAGTAAATTTTCAATCGACCATAACTTCTTTTTCCCTTAACCGATTTTGACGAAACAAAGTTTTGACAACGCTCCTAATTATATGTAATCCAACTGTAAAAACCGCGTTTAAATCCGTTGAGTATTTTCGAAGTTATAACGTACCAGACCTACATACATACATACAGACAGACAAAAATTCCAAAAACTGTCTTTTTGGTTTCTGTTATTCTTTTTTAATCGCACTAAATCAGTTTTTTTGAAAAAAATTAAATGTACAGACACTCGGTTTTTACTGTCTTATTATATATATAGATATATAGATATATAGATATAAAATAACTATATATACTAAATTAGGACTTAGTTATAAATACGTATTAGCCAGATGTGACGCGATGAATTAGCAATTAAGATTTGCTTACAACTTATAAATATTTCCTTAGCCACATCACGTCTGCTAATTTCTATAAATAAGGTTTAAGATAGATCCATATCCATACTTCCATACTAATATTATAAATGCGAAAGTCTGTCTGTCTGTCTGTGTGTCTGTCATCTCTTCACGGCTAAACTGCTGGACCGATTGTTATGAAATTTGGTAGGGATGTAGTTAACAACCTGAGGTCAAACATAGGCTACTTTTGGGCGCGATATAACCGAGTCCCACGCGGGGCGAGGCCGCGGGGAACAGCTAGTAGTAAATGAATTGTAATTTCTAAAGGTTGACTGGCAGAGAATGCATATAGCATTAAGTTTACCTATTGTAGCTCTTGGTTCAATAAAGTTTTAAATAAATAAATAAAATAATATAATGGCTAAATAGGCTTGTCCAAAATATAATCTTTCCATCCATTAATTTACCATCTTTCTTAAACCTTGTTTAAACAAATAACTTATTTAGAATTTTTGAATTTTAGTGTCTCTATAGTTGGTTGGTAAGCCATAGCTCCCAGCTACCATCTATTTGGTCGATAAAGAAACCATGTCAGAAGCCGAGGCGGTTTCGTAAAAAGCAGGATGTGCAGGGTCAATTGAACTTGTAATCAATACGGAATGAACGCAACTTACCCATACACCCGACCCAGAATTTCGCAGCTTCGAAATCAGGAGTGTGTAGTACGAATTGTTTCTTCTCAGGAAGGTACGTAGCTGTGGTCCTCATGCCTTTAGCATTTGACCCATGAGACACTTCGGTGAGGGCAAAACAACCCCCAATCTTGCCTGCTTGTAAATCATCCAGGATATCAAAATGGTGGGACCTCCCGGAGCCCTGGATAGCGTTGTGAAACATTCGGAAGGTCAGGGACAGTTTGATAGCTAGGGAACTGTCAAACATGAACATAGCTTCAGTGTTTGCTGAATATAGCTTGGGCTCTTCTAAAAGCTGAAAAAAACATCACCATAAAATTACCTATTTACTTTTGTACATACATACATATAATCACGTCTTTATCCCATGCGGGGTAGACAGAGCCTAGGGCCATAAGACCTTAGGCCACGCTTAGCATAATGGTAGTTGAAACAGGAAATCAATAGTGATGGGTTGCTAGCCGCATTGCCTATGACATGATTTCCCCATTCTATTTACTTTTGTGTTTACCCAAAATAACTGCAAACCATATCATATAATTGTATCCATAAAATTGGTAGTATCCTGTAGGATAATGAACTGATTTTAACGGCTAAATAGATCTCCAATACATATATCCAAGAAACATCTCATTTAAGTCAGCTTTTAAATAAGAAAAACCCTTTCAAAATTGGCCCTTTCAGCGTTGTAATGACACAGACAGATATACAATTTTAAACTTATAACACCTCTTCTTTAGTCCAGGGTTAAACCTACAATCTAAATTAGATGGATGAATAGGCAGTTACAATTGCATAAATTTATAATAATTTACCACAAAAACATTACGTATTCAATTCATTTACATAGATGTTTTCTGTCATTTAGTTTGTGAATTATTGGACTTATGTTTAGTGCTCAATACACATTTGACTATATCCATCCATACTAATCTAATATTATAAATACGAAAGTCTGTCTGTTACGCCTTCACTACTTAACCGCTGGACTGATTTTGTTGAAATTTGGTATGGATGTAGTTAAGGACTAGGGGCCAAATATAGGCTACTTTTGAGCGCGATATTACAGTCCCACGCGGGCGGAGCTGCAGGTAACAGCTGGTCATCTAATTTTCTAAGCAATGTGTCTCCAAGGCAAACTGGCTATTCTTACAACGAGCTTTTTAGGTCGTCTAACGACAATCACATAGATAATTGTTTTGATAATAAAGAGAGACATTGATTATCATTAGTGTGACAAGGACAAGTAGTACAAAAGATAATCAGTGCTAATGTTATGGTAATACTTCGGTGATTGTCCTCACCCTCACTCATTGTATTTAAATTGAGTTTCAAATTATGTGACTTGTCTATGCAATAAGACTGATATTTTAGATTTTCAATGCCTTCACGACTTCATAACGCTGCCTTGTTTTCCATACTGATATTAATTTTTAATATTTTATGTTTCTGATAAATAAAATTATATGAATTTATATAATGCAATATTTTTTTGTGCACCAAATTAAATTTATTTAGAAAAAAAAAAATCTACTGTTTGTTTACAACAATTTTTAAGTGTATAAGGATATAAAGGGCGGGGTATATACACATGTATATAGTTTACATGTAAGAGAAAAGTTATTTGATGATCTTATGGGATCTTAAATTAAAGCAAGGACGGTGATGATGACGATCTGATGATGCTCTTGCTGTGTTTTCAACTTGTGTTTAAAAAAATACATTAATCCAAAATTACTAAATTAGGTCTGAGGAAGAGATATCTTTAGAAATATTCCGCACCCTTGTACTAATGTTCTCCTCTATCTACCGTTTTATTCTGTAAATGTTTTTCTGTGTATGAACACTAATTTTATAATGACGTAAGTCTGTCTGTTAATATTTCACAGCTAAACCTCTGAACTATTTTGGTGAAATTTGATTGTTAAAAACCAAATGTTAAACATAGACAAATTTTTGCTGCAATATAAGCGAATACCACCCAGTCAGAGCCGCAGGCAACAGCTGGTAAGAAATGCGAACTAATATTATAAATGCAAAAGTGAGTTTGTAAATTTGTTAGTTTGTTACCTCTTCATATCTAATCTACTAAAACAATCTTCCTGAAATTTTGCATACACATAGCTAGGAGTACTGAGACGGACATAGGGTACCTTTTATCCCGGGAAAAAAGCACTGTTCCCGAGGAAAATTCATACGGGGGAAGTTGGGGCGAAAGCTAGTAGTATATAAATAAATACCTTCTCATATGGTAAAAAATCCTTTTCAAACATAGTATACATCCGTTTGACGGCAATGTGTCTCTCTTCATCCAGCGATAATGAAGCATCGCTGTGTTTGAACAGCGGGTGACTCTCCATGAATGTCCACATATCATGCTGAAACATGACAAATGTAACAGAACACTCACTCCTTCTTATTACAGCAGTTATTTGGGTTCCGTACCCAAAGGGTAAGAACCTATTACTACGGCACCACTGTCGATCCCTCCGTCAGTCACTAACTAGGCTGTATCTCATGAGCTGTGGTAGCTAGACAGTTAAAATTTTCATAGATGATGTATTTCTGTGGCCGCTATAACCAGAAATACTAAAAACAAATTAAATAAATATTAAAGTGGGGCTCCCATACAAGAAATGTGATTATTTTACAGTTTTGTGAAGATAATGGTATGGAAACCTTTGACTCAAGACTTGGGCAATTTTTTTTTGTTGGGATTCAGTTTGATAGTTCAATGGCAGTATATTCACTAGGTACGGTGTGTTTAATTGGTCAAAGATTGTGTGTAAATAATTATATGGTAATTTTATTCAGTTCAGTTTAGATACAAATTTTTACTATTTATTTTGAAATACAACTCATATTTCTTTACAGTTTGCTACATCTGAATAGTAAAAAAAAAAAATTAACGCTATTATGTACTACTAGTTTAAATTTTATCATACTTACTTTCATATTTAGGGTGTTCAAGTTTTCGTAAATAAGTTTCATTCGGCGCCAATCGAATGATGCATTTTTCCTATAATTGTCGAGCGGACCAGATGGTAAATCTGGGAAAAACTTCTTAAGTTGCTCGTCAGTAACCATCGTCATATTTTCTAGCAGTAAGATAAATAATAAACAAAAACTTTAACAACTTGTTTCTCGTAGTGATCGTTTAGTAATACAGATCTAAGAATTTTACTACGCGACGCATTACTAATGCGAACGGAGGGCAATGAATTATGTACTTATGTTTCCATTATTATCTATCAAACAAAGTCCAACATTATTAACAATTCAACAAGTCGAATTACAATAAATATACACTAAACCACAAGCCATAAGCACAACTCAAAAGTCAAGTCAAAACTGCCCAATAAATCAAAACAAAACAAAGTTCTATGATTTTTTAATAGTTTTTACGGCCATGAAAACTAGTAATTTAAGGCCTTTCTTGAATTTATTGATCTTCTTCAGGGGGGTTACTACCGTCTCTTAGGCACACATTACATGCTCATGCACGCATGATGGGTTTCCATCAAACAAAGAATTGGTACTCGAAAGGTGAATTGAATCGACTGATTTTCAAACAAATCAATTTTTTTTTTTATTTATATCAAGAATTTTGCGATGATTTGTTTGGAAATCAGTTGATTTAATTGTTCCATCGTAAATCATCGCAAAATTCTTGATTTAAACTAAAAAATGGTTGCCTGTAAAGTCGGTTTTACGGGCGAAGATTTTACGTGACAACGTCTTTTTCTCGGTAGAATATTTATTGATATGAATATAATCTGCCGCGCGCGGTCTGCCGCGCGCGGCAGACCGATCATAGTTGAGTGGGAGAGAGACGCAAGGCATTCGGCGGGCCTCTCTCTCGTTCGGTGACTCATCGTAACGTTACCGAGCGTTACACTTTTTCATAAGTGACTCCCAGCCGCAACCTAATTTAAGACGTTGTCACGTCAAAAAAGGATTTTTTATTTAAAAATCAGTCGATTCAATTCAACTTTCGAGTACCATCCCTTTGTTTGATGGTTTTCCATCATACGTGCATGAGCATGTAATGTGTGCCTTAAAAGCATTCAAGATCCAGTGAGTAAGCGAGACAACTCTTTTTCGGTTTTAAGAGACGGTAGTAAGAAAGCCACCTGGTGGCCTACTACCATGTCTTAAAACCATGCAAAAACGAGTGAGTAAGCGAATCAGCACAATACACGATTTAGAGCGACACCTCCCTTTTACTCAATCGTTCTTGCATGGTTTTAAGAGTTGGTGGTAAGCCACCTTGAAACGACTGGTACTCAGGGCCGTAGTACAATATAAAAAAGATTATTAATGTCAAAAGTGTCATAGTACAAAACTAACATAATATTGTCAACTGTCATTGTCAGTCGCTGTCAGTTGTCAGTTGATCGGTATTTGTTGTGGTAGGTAGCATAAAAACAAAAACAAAACTTTTTCTCTAAAGTTAACTTGTTAACTTAATTTAAATAAGTTGTGGACATCTGCCTTTGATACTTGTATATTCAAATGGATTGTAAGTATTTAACTATTCTTGTCTAATTAGTCTTGAAAATTATTTAGTAGGCAAATGCCTGGATAGCAAAATCGTATCACTTTTTTTTTATAACTCCACATTTTTAACGGTACTTAAAAGTTTAGTTTATACTTACTTACATATAAAATGGCTTCGCCCACCCCGGCTTCGCCCGTGGTACATACATAGCCTATGTCACTCGGGGATAGTGTGGCTTTCCAGCAGTAAAATAATTTTTCAAATCGGTCTAGTATTTTCATTGCCTATTCGATACGAACAAACAAATCTTTCCTCTTTATAATATTAGTAGGTAGATGGGCTCCGAAGCAGTCAGATTAGGAAGCAACCAAGAAAGTGCTTATATAGAACATTCAGTCAATCTAGAGCATAATAGGCTTATTTGCATGCCAGTCGTGACTATCAATTAGTCTAAACAGAATAAAATATTAGAAACTTGGTGAGAATCATAATTCAGCTCATTTTTCTTCTTTTTCTTTTCTTTTCCTTTTATTTATCACACTTTCTTATGAGAGGTCGGCACATTATGTAAGTTCTTCCCATTCGCATCTATTGCCAGCCATTTCCTGCATCACAACCCTCCTGGTCATATCTTCTCTCTCACAATCCATCCATCTTATCTTTGGTCTTTTTTAAAGTGAACTTAAAAATAATGCTCTACCTTATTTTACCAAAAATAATATAGGTCTTAACCAGGTATTTAGTTTCCTAAAATCTACCACTATAATAACCTGTTGGTCCAGATACAATAGATTAACTAATAGATATGTGTCAATTTTGTGTAAAGAATATATTTATTTATTTACTTATATTCTTAAACACACTAGCAGCATATGAAGCTGATGCGTGTGCATCTTAAGTTTAGAGATTTTATACATTGTCTAATCTATTTTTAAAAGCGTTGACTGAAGGTAAATGATTATCTTTATTTTCATAAATTAAAATGGTGAGTAATGCACAAACAGGAGACTTCAATTCCCTTATGCTTACTGCTTTTTATAAGTGCTTATCAGCACTACACTATGGCTGTCTGTCAGTTCGAGTATGAGAGACCTCAGAAATTGAGACTTACTGGTAGGTGTAGACAAGTACTTCCTCTTTTTCTTCTTCTTGTGGCACTATAACCCTTTGTGGGTCTCGCCTACTTCTTCCATTTTCTAAGTTTGACTATCTATATAAGGTATTCTATATTCCATGTCCCCAATTGTAGGCATTTCTGTTTGTCCTTTTTTCGTTGCAACGTTGTGATTTGATCGATCCCGTATCTTTACTAGTATAAGACTTTGTAACCTTTTGGGGTTTTACAAGCTGGGTGGTTAGCTCATTGAAGAACCCTCCTCATTTATCTGGGCTTGGGACCGGCAGCACTACGGATGTAGCACAGGCGGATTTGTAGACAAGTACTAATCAATTCTGTGCTGGAAGATAAGTAATATATGTAACAACAACTCATATTTTTAAATTACATTAAGGATGCCATGTATTTTTTTTATCAACCTTGTAGATAGTTATATTGAATATCTATTCTCTGTTGAAATAAAGACCCCAATCTTTTAGAAAATCAGTTGTCATGAATAAAGTAAGTTGTGTAAATAAATAAATAAATTTTCACTTTATTTTGTACCATAAACATAAATAAAAATACTAATAGTACCATTTTAGTGCGAACTCCCAGTGTTATTATTATATTTTGTACTCTAATGTACCAAATAAAAGTTTTTTCTTTATTTCTTTCTTTCTTTATAATATAGTAAACTAGCGACCCGCCCCTGCTTCGCATGGGCATGAAAACCTTCCTTTTGAGTCACATTATCTATTAAAAAAAACCGCATCACCGTTGCGTAAATTTAAAGATTTATGCATACAAAGGGACATAGGGACAGAGAAAGCGACTTTGTTTTATACTATGATAGTGATAGTGATGATAAATAATATAATTTATAATACAAATAGAAAATTATACTTATAACTTTATCCTTGCACTTACTCCTTATGTAGCATATTTTTCATGTGGCTATTAACATGATCAAACTAAAAGGATGAAAATTAAATAAAACCCACCCAAATCAGTAAACATATATCTACTAAATACAATACAAGTTATTCGTGCAAAAACCGATCAAAAGTTCCCACTACTAATTAAAAATAAAGAATACAGGCCAATCACAAGATGGGCAATTGCAATATGCACGTACGCCATTAACTTGGTTCAAGTAATACGGATACCCCCACCGCCTACTACGCTACACTTTTCCCCGATTCACCCCCACAATCCCGCCCGTTCGCTTTTGATTAATCCAAGCTATTTTTTAAAATGATACTTATTGTTTTTAAATGATATTTGGTGATCGTTTTTAGAGTTCCATATCTCATAATATATTATAAGATCAGTTTGTTGTCAGTCTGTCTGTCTGTCAAACTTTATATATTTTTAAACATTTATATATGGTCTCATAACCAAAAGTTGCCGAAGACTAGGTAAGACGGTCCCTGGGTTTACAAACTGAGGAAGCAACCGAGTAAATGTTAATATGAGAAGAGAGTTCCAACAGTTCCAATTCCAGGTCGATCCTTAATCCTTATAAAGTAACATAAATATTCTTAGGTACCACTTGGTTCTTGGTTGACTGTTAGAAAAAGTCCTCTTATTTTAATTAAGCCCTTATCGTATAGTAGTTATTAAGTTTTTTTACCGAGCAATTGATTTTATTTTAAATCATATCAGCATATTCAGCAAATTTTCCGTTTCGGCACTACGTATCCTATCTAAATTTAAGTCGACCAATACCATATCTTTATCATATTAAAGCATAGGTTTGCATAACTCATGGTTCCCATTGGCAAAGAATACACAACACGCCCATTGGTGCATCACTTTATGCAATAGTGACCGTATGCGAAATCCACTTTCCCATATAGCCGGACCGCACGTCTGAACAGTAAAACAAACTGCGAATCTCAAAAATGAAATATTTTTACGAGACGGCGAAATGGCGCAGAGTTTGAAAGGTTTACCTTCCTTTGATGTCGCCATCAGCGCGATGAACGACCCCTGTAAGTCGTGAGATTTTTAAAATATAAATCTAGAGGTAGAGGCTTCAGTTTTCGAACTTTTTCTGTCACGTCATTATGCAAATTGTAGGACAGATAGGTACGTACTTACTTGGGAAATTACGTGCGAGTCAGACTCGGGCCCTGTGGGTTCCATACCATCACACAACACTAAATATAAGAATTACCGGGTAATTTTAAGATTTAGGTACCCCCGTATTAAGAAACGTTTGTTAAGCCCATTTTAACTAAAATATGTTTTGTCTCTTTTTCTCTTACCTGACACTTCACGTAAAAGAAAGTGGCGCAACACGTTTTAGCTAACATGGGCTTAACAAATGTTTCTTAATACGGGGGTTAGACTTTTCAATGGCTTTCTCTAAAAGTAATTTTTTTTAAACTTATATTTTTATTGAACACTAGCTGTTGCCCGCGGCTCCGCCCGCGTGTAGGTCGCTTTTCGCGTAACCTGTGGAAACTACAACTATCCAGACCTATAGTTAATTCTATTGTATCCTTTTCCCGTGCCAATTTTATAAAGCCATTACATTGCTACGATATCATTAAATATTAGGGCCACTTCTTTCTCAAATACCGTTTTTAAAATCAATAGGAATCAGTATTAAACAGTCGTAAAATTCTGAAAAAAATATATGTTTTTAGTTGAGGATCTAGCAGAGTGAAATTCGCTTACAGTAACAGTAACAATATCAGACTAAATTCGCTCGATAGAAAAATCTAAGTTGCCTCCTTTGGAAGTTTATTTTCAATACTATGCCTAAAATAATAAACTTATTGTCCTGCTTTTTATACCAGCCTTTAGATAAAGTATTTATATAGTGAAAATCGCTGAAGTACATTTTGTAGTGTTATTTTCCCAAATATGATGTCTAAATGCCTACAAAATGAGTGAGCCCCTCGACTACGCGGCTTACGGACAACGGACCTTCAGAAGAAGGAGCCCTTAACATTCATACTATCAATCTTTGTCTCTAAAAGAGTAGACGCAGCCTATTACAGAGTCATTAGGACCTAAAGTCCACTCCCAAAGTTTTAGTGGGCGTGAAAAGTGGAGAAAGTCTCAATAAATAGTGATAAGTCAGATATATTAGTCCTTACGACACGACCGTATGTTCCGTCAAACACTGATTTGATTATTTTTTAAGGTGATACCTCGGTGAACACTAGCGCCACCGTCATTTAAAAATCATTACTCACTGAAAACAAAAGTTATCAAAAATCCCTCTGCTGTAGTTATGGTTCTGGGTCTGAAGTTAATTTTAATCATATTCAATTGTTAAATTATAGTTCCATATAGTTACAAATTGCAAAACTGCTAAAAGTGGCCGTTTTAAGCAATAATGCAAATAAACTTTAAATCTCTATAATTTATGGTCATTTAAAGTAAACTTTAAATGACCATAACTTCTATTTCCCTTAACCGATTTTGATGAAACAAAGATTTTACAACGCTCCTAATTATATGTAATTCACCTGTGAAAACAGCGTTCAAATCTGTTGAGTAGTTTTGAAATTATAACGCACCACACAGACAGAAAGACAGACAGACAAAAATTGCAAAAATTGTTTTTTTTTTTTTTGTTTTTATTACTCTTCTTTAATTGCCCCGTAGAGGTTTTTTAGAAAAATATTTAATGTACAGACACTCGATTTTTACTGTCTTATTATATGTATAGATAGATAAGTACAAAATACTTTTATATTAACGGAATTAACGCTAAGAGCTTTATCTTAAGAAAATAATTCTAGAAAACAAATAAAAAACGAAAACAGAAAATTATTGTTTGTGGCAGGATTCGATCCAGCTACTTTCTAGAAACATTTCTTTACTAAAATATTTAAAAAAATAGACTTCTAAAAAATTTATACAAAACAAAAAAAGGGTAAAAACAAAAGAAGTGATGTCTAGCAGGATTCGAACCCTCTACTTAAAAAAATGATCCGCGACCTCTACCGATAGGCCAACATGCTTTGCTTGTTACTGCCGAAATTTCAAATGGGTTTTGTCTATAGGTACGCAAATTAACGCATTAAAAGTTTTAAAGCAGTGTTTGAAGTAAATTTTCAATCGACCATAACTTCTTTTTCCCTTAACCGATTTTGACGAAACAAAGTTTTGACAACGCTCCTAATTATATTTAATCCAACTGTAAAAACCGCGTTTAAATCCGTTGAGTATTTTCGAAGTTATAACGTACCAGACAGACATACATACATACATACAGACAGACAAAAATTCCAAAAACTGTCTTTTTGGTTTCTGTTACTCTTTTTTAATCGCACTTAATCAGTTTTTTTGAAAAATATTAAATGTACAGACACTCGATTTTTAGTGACTTATTATATGTATAGATTTACTAAAAAGTACAGTTTTCAGATACCCATATTCCCAATACATAATACGAGCTGTATTATCTATGTAATCAGTGTGACACCTGACACAATTAATATACAGTGGGTCAAATAGACCTTGGGACTATTATATATTCTGTGCCTTACGTCTGTAGGTCTATGTGCTTACCCTTAGGTAAAGTGGTACTTTTCTTTGTGGCCCACTGTACTTACAAACATAATATATTCCTTTGCAAGGTTCACACATGCGCGTTTCGCTGCAGTTTCAGAAGTTTTTCCGTGCCGCGCTTCTCTCTTCGCTTCGCTATTTTCATTTCAGTGATTTCAGTCGCGTTCTGAAAGGCACTGTATTCGCACGTCGGTTGTTCCAAAGTTTGTGAAATGCGCGCGAAAGGTAAATGACGCAAATATTTGTATTCGAAATTCAAATGAAATATTTTTTAAAAAAATGAGTGTGCCAGTGATTTCCTTTTTTTAAAGACTAATACCAAGGCACAAATGTTTGATAAGTACAGGCAAATGTCAACAAACGAAATAATGGTTTCAATACTTTAGGATATCGCAATCATTTGGAAAAACAAACAAATGTATACTTATGTCCGTTGTTTTTGTTGCAGTTGCAACGTTGGTGCTAACTTTCGCCTTTATGCAATGCGTTTCGAGTTTTGGTAAGTATTTGGTATTAAAGTACCTATATCTTTCTTTTTTTCTTTTTTGCACATAATAGACGCTGTCCTGTTATATTAATTCGATGAAAACGTGTCGCCTTGTGGTGTCCGCTCCATTATCTTAAACCATATATTAAATTAAATCTATTGCAACTCCATCAACAATTTATATTCACGGTTGTTATGAAAAAAAGTACAATTAATCTATTTTTATACTTGTTGGTTAGTTTTGGTTTCATAGCTATTAAAAATGTATGGACTGTGCTAACCCCAAACTTAGTTTTAAAACAATTTTTCGGGTCGGTATTTTTTGAACGTGCGAATCTGAGCTGACGGTGGGGGAGGTCTCTTTTTCGAGTTTTTTTGCTTGTGATCCTAAAACTATTTATAATCTCTTTAGTGACTTCTACAATAATTATCTACATTTTTCCTATAAATTATGTCTCAACATTTTTTTTACTCTAAAATCGACTCTAGGTCTGATTTCCTTAGTTTTCACAGACTACTTGAAAACATTATTATACAATCTTTCCAGCTGTGGCAGATTTATGTGCAGAAAAATAAGGCGCACGTATTTAATATTCTTCCAGATATCTGCCAAACACGTCCGCTCACACTCTCGCCCGTTTATTGTCATCAACATACAAGTGTCTATGTGGCATGAGTAGATATACGGAAGAGAGAGATAATAGTTTGGGCTGCCGTGATCTGCGATGAGTCTGGAGCGCGACAGTAACCGGCTTTTCTGTAATCGATGAGCCAATGCTCAGGGGCTCTATTTTTGATATCTCTGACACAAAATCGTGCAATCATTGATTTTTAAACTTAGAGCATTAGAACTCAGCACATTTGTGAACCTTTCTCTCTGTTCGGTATATTTACTCATGTGCCTTTATGCCACAAATTGTTATTTGTTATTGGATTTGTGGCAAAATGTGAGCACTTTTCGATATTGGTGGCGGAAAAATAATAGACGCTGTCCTGTTATATTAATTCGATGAAAAGGTGTCCCCTTGTGGTGTCCGCTCCATTATCTTCCGTAGATGTTGATATAAAGGAGGCTGGGACATACGGAAGCTTCAGTTTCCTAGATTCTTTTCAAATATAGCTTTATAGGTTTTAAAATATGACAGTGTCATCAATGTGGATTAAATCAAAATATTTTGCTCTTTCTTGCATCCAACAAACATTGCTTGGGAAGGTACCTTAAGCATTTGTAAAGGACCTACGTCAGAGGCCAAGAAGAGGTTCCAAAGGAACTCTTATTCCAGGGTGTGCATGGTCGATTGACCGTGCCACCTACACGAAATCGTGATGATCATTAAACTAGGAGGGACAAAAAATTACTAAAAGTAAATTAATTATGGACAAACTAGCTTTCGCCCGCGGTTTCGCCCGCATGAATTTCCCTCGGGAACAGTGCTTTTTCCCGGGGAAAAAGCAACCCTGAAACCTGGCTATGTCCTTCTCAATACTTCTAGTAATGTGAAAGCGAAACTTCAGGAAGATTGGTTCAGTAGGGCGTGAAGAGGTAACAAACAAACATATATACAAACTCACTTTCGTATTTTCGTTGGGATCACACATATATAAATAAAATCTGTGGATTGAGCCAACCCCAACGACACAATAGTACATTTTCTTTGACTATAGTTCGTCTTATTATATTATACAGTACCTGGGCGACCGAGCTCTGCTCGGTAGTTATGGTATGCATCCATATCTATATATATAAAAGCGAAAAACACTCACTCACTCATCACGAAATCTCCAAAACTGCTGAGCCGATGAAGATGAAATTTGGCAGGAAGGTAGATTGTGACTAAGAGACGTCCGCTAAGAAAGGACTTTTGGGAATTTTATCCCTAAAGGGGTGAAAAAGGGGTTGCCAGTTTGTATGAAACTTCGTCATTTTTGAAGTGAGATACATGAAATTATTAATTTACATTTGAAGTTGGTAAAAAATAATAATGCACCAATCTGATTTTGAAAATTACATCCCTAAAGGGGTGAAAAAGGGGTTGCCATTTTGTATGAAACTTCGTCATTTTTGAAGTGAGATACATGAAATTATTAACATACATTTGAAGTTGGTAAAAAATAATAATGCATCAATCTGATTTTGAAAATAACATCCCTATAGGGGTGAAATAGGGGTTGCCAGTTTGTATGAAACTTTGTCATTTTTGAAGTGAGATACATGGAATTAAAATTGAAAATGTCTTTTGGTATAAAATTTTGTACTGAATTGTATTGTATGTACACAACATATTGTAATAGGATACAATTCATAATAGAAGATAGAGTGCAAAGGGTTTATTTATTTGTTAATATTATGAGTTCAGTAATGTGTCAATAGATGACGCCACCATACATTTTAAAAGTCGATATGGTTTGTCGTTCGCATTTAATCATCATGTCATTGTGTAATAATTGAGATTTCAAAATAAATTAAATATATTATTTTTTTTTTTGCTTTTCTAACGGTTTGATTGTGTGTTTAGACGATTTGGTACCTGCTTAATAAAATTAAATTGGAATTGATTGGAGTATGGAGTGGTAATTGCGGCATTATATTGTATGTATAGTTTAATGTCTGCGTTTTGGGCTACTCATTGATTCGTTTAATTTAAGTTTGAAAAGTATTTTTCCGGATTCCGTATTTTGAATAGTAGTTTGAAAATAGGTAAATCTTTGTGTTATTTTCCATAAGTTAGGATTATTTTTTGAGTAGAGGGTTCTAATCCTGCTAAACATGACTTTTTTTTTACTTACTTTTTTTTCATTTTGTATTAGTTTTTTAGAATTCTATATTTTTGCTTTTAATATTATAGTAAAAAAATGTTTCAAGAAATAGCTGAAAGTAGCTGTATCAAATCCTGCACAAACAAGAATTTTCTGTTTTTTTTTTTTTATTTGTTTTCTAGAATTATTTTCTTAGTTTTATTTTCATTTTGAAAAGGAACGAATAAATTTATTTCCGGATAAACGATATCGCAACCCCAATCAAATCAAATCTAATAGTTTGTCATTGACGACTTTAAAGAAGAAGATTAATCAAATGGTTGACTGGTAGAGAACGCTCTTAGCGTTAAGTTTTTTGAATTTTTGTCTCTCTGGTCGTTATAACTTCAAAACTACTCAACAGATTTGAACGCGGTTTTCACAGGTGGATTAAGTACATATAATTAGGAGCGTTGTCAAAACTTTGTTTCGTCAAAATCGGTTAAGGGAAAAAGAAGTTATGGTCAGTTGAAGTTTACTTCTAGCACTGCTTCAAAACTTTTAAACAGAGTTGAATGCGGTTTACATAAACGTATTCAATTTAGATAAAGCTAGAATTTCTACTTCGTTTTATCGATATCAATAAAGAGAAAAACACACTGCAGTCTCTATTAAATTTTAATAAAATAACACATTGAATGTGTGTGGGCGTATAATTTAGTTACATAAAATATCAATAGATGGCGCTGACTTTATTTTAATTATTTTTTCGCATATGGTATAGCAGATTGAAAATTTCCTTACGGCAATTAATTTAAATTATTTAAAAAAAAATTTGGTTGTTGATTTAGTTCTATTGGTTGGTTTGTTTATCGGTCGTGTTGTATTGTAAGCTATTTGAATTGATTGGTTGGTTTGGTTTGGCTTTGGTTTAAAAAATAATGAAATCGGCAAGTCAGTTCAGTTATTGTTTTTCGGAACATACGGTCGTGTCGTTAGGTTTAATTTAACTAACTTATCACTTTTTATTGAGATTTTCTCCACTTTTCACGCCCACTATAACTTTAGAAGTGGCTTTTAGGTCCAAATGACCCTGTATTAGGCTGCGTCTACTCTTTTAGAGACAAAGATGTGATAGTATGAATGTTAATATTTTCAGTTTGATATCGTAGCAATGTAATGGCTTTATAAAATTGGCACGGGAATAGGATACTATAGATTTAACTATAGGTCTGGATAGTTGTAGTTTCCACAGGTTACGCGAAAAGCGACCTACACGCGGGCGGAGCCGCGGGCAATAGCTAGTTAATATTATAAATGCGAAAGTCTCTCTGTCTGTCTGTTGCTCTTTCATAGCCAAACGGCTGGACGGATTTTGATGAAATTTGGTATGGATTTAGTTGAAGACCCGGGGTCGAACATAAGTTACTTTTAGTCACAGATAGAGCTGTGGGAAACCGCTAGTGGTGGTATATATGTAAAACAGAATCACTTTTTGAGAAAACACAACGATAGCGCGTTGTACTTTTTCAGTAAATAGATTACCGTCATTTAACGCCAACCGTTGTTAGTTGCATTCCTTAAGCACTTTCCACGTTTTAGTGCCCCTTGTATGAGTTTTAAGAAATTCCATACAAAATCCTAACGCAGTCGCTAGCATCTGCGTTAGGATTTTGTATGGAATTTCTTAGTTGCCTTACTATCCGCCAGAGGCGCTGTACAGGTTTGCCATACTAAATCGCTAACTCAGTCGCTAGCGTCTGCGTTAAGAAAAACTCATACTAAGGGCAGTCCTATTTGAATTGGTAGGTACACTGGGTACACTATTTACTCCGTGGATTGGTAAGTATTTCCTTTGGGTCAGTGGTAGAATTTATCATTCAATTTTTAACCGACTTCATAAAAGGAGGAGGTTATCAATTCGTTGGAATTTTTTTTTTATGTTTGTTACTCGACTTCTCAAAGACGCGTGAACCGATTTAAATTTTTTTTTTTTTGTTTGAAAGGTTGGACCGTCTAGTTGGTCCCATATTAGTTTCAACAGTTTCTGATGACGGAATCCTGAGAAAATGGTGATACTTGGATGACTTGCGATTTGAATCTATAATGTTTCTTAGAAAAATATTTTAATACGTTATAACGGAATTAATAATTCTTTCAAGTCATTTTAAAATAATATATTCGCAATTTATACTGATTCAATACTTTTATACTCCAAAACAAAAAAAAACCTAAGAAAAAAAAACGTTCTTTAGTTGGGATTTGAACTTGGAACCACCAGAGTACAAAGTAGATGTCTTAACCACTGGGCTATCGAAGCAGACCGGCCGACTCCGAAATTATTGTTCTATAACTACAATTTCATGCGGAAAATCTTTTTTGCTGGAAAATATGGGAAACAAATATATATACATACATACAAATATTGCTCGTTTAATAGTATAGGATACAACGACGGTAGAGACTAGATATATGGAGTGACCTATTCAGACACGGCAAATTTTTTATATATATATATATATGTTTATAGCTATCGGGAACAATGACTTTCATTTCAAGTTATATCACAATAGGTACCTACTTACCTATTGTTAAAACAAATGTTTTATTAATCATTGATAGATCATAACAGCCTTTGTCATTTTCTTAACTCAAACTAAGTAATTAAGTACTTACCTAGGTAAATACAAAAAGACTTAATCGGTTCAGCAGTTTACAGAAAGACATACAGAACTACATTCTTTGTTATTATTGTTTATAACAACTTTATGAAAAGGATATACAATTACATAGAGATGAAATAGATATACAATGGCAGACTTATCCTATGTGTCTCTTCCAATCATATCATTGGAGACTTTCTTCCTACTTCAGAGGGAAATATTCTTTCCCAGGGGAAGTCTATTATTCATAAAAACTTTCCTCTTGAATCACTCTATCTATTAAAAAAAATCGCATCAAATCCGTTGCGTAGTTTTAAAGATTTAAGCATAAAAAGGGATATAGGGACAGAGAAAGCGACTGTGATATGTGACAACCTCCGTGGCGTAATGGTTCGATCCCCGGTCAGGTCAAGATGAAAAATGATCCTTTCTGATTGACCTGGTCTTGGATGTATTTGTTATAAAATATAGTATCGTTGAGTTAGTATCCCATAACACAAGTCTCGAACTTACTTTGGGGCTAGCTCAATCTGTGTGATTTGTCCTTATATATTTATTTATTTATGTAATTTGTATATTGATGATATGTGATTATTCGGGCTATATGTCACACGAGGTTGAAATCGGCTGCATTAATTCGTCACTTATTTCGGCATGTCTTCTGGGATTATGGGGTTGACACATGCCATTGTCATTGATATCAGGATTTTAGGAACATCATATTCAGATTTGGATGATTTTAATTATTTTTCAGGGAATACACAAGTAACTAAATCAGAGCATTCTCAGATTGTGAGACATTTTGAGAACCAACCACGTTTCCACAAGATCCCGCCAATAAAGCAAACGAATGGGACGACATGTAATGTACCTAAATTATTGAAAAAAAAAAAAACAAAGAATTCAACACGGATTCTTTTAAATAGACGGAAAAAAAAATGCTGACGATTTTTTCTTACAAACGTTGTTACAACTAACCATACATTTCAAACAGATTTTACAGATTCTAAAAATGCGACAATTTCGAACTGGCAACCCTATCAAGGTTTGATTAATGTATACCACGGTTAAAACGGTTGATCCGGTAAATCGTATCCCCGGTAATCAGTCAATTATCTCATTCATTATGTGCATGTGTAATAACAAATGTTATTTTGTCCCGTTAGTCGTACAAACAGTAGCGTGAATAATATATGCTAGTTCTGTCGAGCAAAGGGTCACGTAGGAGTGGTTACCTTACGCGTCGTATTGATTTGAAACGACATTTATTATCACAATCTATTTCTGTCTTATATCTGTGTTAAAGCTATTCAGGTCACTTATTCATTATCTTCATCATCTGAGTGTGTTTGTACATCTTCAGCTTACACTTCAGAGCAAGCAAGTTTTTAATCCACAAAATTATATAAAATATATGAGTCATGGTCACTTGAATAAATAAATTTTCATTCATTCATTCAAAATTAAATGTTTTAGTCATCACTACAAAATATAAAACAAAGTACTATGGCAGGAAACGAGAGACGAGGTGAAGTGTACACCGACGACTGAATATTATTAACCAAATAAAATAACTATGTATATAAGGTGAATTTAAATCAACTGCAAATATTTTAAGGGCAGATTCACACCACTAAACTGAACAACTTTCCCAAATAAACTTATGTCGAAATATGCAAAAAAAATCTTGACCTCCCATACAAATTGAGAATCAGGTGATCTAGTTTAGTATGAAGAATGAAAAACAAAAACAAATTTCGATATAAGTTTATTTGGAAAAGTTGTTCAGTATAGTGGTCTTTATCTGCCCTTAAAATATTTGCAATTGATTTGTGTCCACCTTATATATTAAATTAAGACTTAGATTATAACATTTGACGACCTCCGTGGCGTAATGGTTAACATGCCTGACTGCTACTCAGGAGGTCCCGGGTTCGATCCCCGGTCAGGTCAAGATGAAAAATGATCTTTTTCTGATTGACCTGGGTCTTGGATGTTTATCTATATATGTATTTGTTATAAAATATAGTATCGTTGAGTTAGTATCCCATAACACAAGTCTCGAACTTACTTTGGGGCTAACTCAATCTGTGTGATTTGTCCTTATATATTTATTATTTATTTATTATTTAACAAGTATTAGCCAGACGTGACGCGATGAATTTGAAATAAAGATTTGCTTACAATTTATAAATATTTCCTTGACCACATCACGTTTGCTAATTAGGGACGCAATAGGTACAGCTACAGGAGTATGCCAAAGCTTAAATCAGTTGTATTTACGTATAACGAAATGATCACCGAAACGGCCAATTTCTCATCCGATTGCCTCCGCCTCGGATGATTCCGACTGCTTCAATAAATTTGCTTTGATATCCAAATTTATCGGCGATCCCCTTCGTTCATGCTTTCCAGTACAAATTGATGATGTTCACTCCCTTTATGGCGGTTGTTTAATACGATAAAATCCTTGAATCGTATTTGGTTAAATACGGAAATGAAATCAAGTTGAGGACGTTTTATCTGACACTTGGCTTGGAATTTCTAAATGAAAGGTCGTGATAGGTCTTAGCTTTATTATACAACTTCTGCCTGCGGCTTCGCCCACGTGCATGTCGGTTATACTTTTTAGGGTTCCGTACCTCAAAAGGAAAAAACGGAATCCTTATAGGATCACTCGCGTGTCTGTCCGTCTGTCTGTCCGTCCGTCTGTCACAGCCGATTACTCTGAAACCACTGGACCAATTGAGATGAAATTTGGTACACATATGTAAGTTAAAGACCCAAAGGGGCATATTTACGTTAGTAAATAAATAAATTATGAATTTGGGGGTCACTTTTGGAGGGTAAATCACAACATTAAAAAAAAAATTCGCTAACCATATCGTGTGACATATCAAATGAAAGAACTCGTTATGAGGATCTCGAATATATTTTTGTTATTATTGTAATATAAATAGATTTCATTTTATTCAGGAAAGAAGACGAAAATTGACCATTAAAGAGATCCGAAACTACTGAGCCTAAAATTTCGACAAAATTACGGAATATAGGTCATTGCCTGTAGATTATACAAGAACTCTGCCAATTGACAATTAAGTGCTAAATTAAATATAAAACGTTTTAGTGCACTAAAACACCACTAGATGGCGATAGTAGTAGTTAGTTGAAATACCACAATTGAATTTAAAAACTGACATTGGCATTGTACGGAACCCTCTCCACGCGAGTTCAACTCGCACTTGACCGGTTTTTTTCTAGATGAAAGGTATGTAATAAGACTCACCTTACTACTCACGATATGTGGTCTAATGGTCTCACAACTATGGATGCAGAAGACCGGGCGGAGTATAGAAGGCGGACCCTGGGCTCCGAAGCAGTCCGCTGAGGAAGCAACCAGGAAAGCACTAATAAGTGTGAAAGAGTAGCAACTCACGATATGGCCTTACTATCCTATTAAAACGTTTCGTAAATAAATGATAGAAAAATCCCACCAAAAACATAAATGTAAAAAACGAGAGCCAAGTTCAATACAAAAATTATGCTTGGCGGTGAGCTTCGCCGCAAAAAGAATGGCGATCTAAATGAGTGCCAAGTTCTATGCAAAATCGAAATATGTTTTTATAGCAACAAAATAACATTATGAACAAGTATTAAACTCTATTTCTTTGCTTTATTAGATACCTATAACAATTGCTGTTATTTAAAAATGTGAGATCTTGAAGTAGGTCAGATTTGACTTGGCCAGTTTTTAACACAATTAAAATGTTGAATAACTTTATAAAATGACTTATGTAATGAAAACTGGCCAAGTCAAATCTTACCTACTTCAAGATCTCACATTTTTAAATAACAGCAATTGTTATAGGTATCTAATAAAGCAAAGAAATAGAGTTTAATACTTGTTCATAATGTTATTTTGTTGCTATAAAAACATATTTCGATTTTGCATAGAACTTGGCACTCATTTAGATCGCCATTCTTTTTGCGGCGAAGCTCACCGCCAAGCATAATTTTTGTATTGAACTTGGCTCTCGTTTTTTACATTTATGTTTTTGGTGGGATATCATTACTTTTTGTAAAGAAAACTAGGCAAGTATTCCTATTTAATGTTTTTTTTTGCGTGACAAATTAACCTAAAAGAGCTACAAACAAATAAGGTTTTGAAAGAAACGATTTACGTAATATTAAATAACTCACAAATGCCGTTAAAGTACAATACTTAAAAGGAATAATTTATATCTGGACTATTCCAGCTATAACTCAAATAAATTTAGTCGAGCGACGCAGCATTAAACGCAATCTAATAGGTGGGTTTCCGCTAAACAACCGGGCATAACGAGGACGCTGGCGCGAATGAGCGCCGCTAAGAGCATACTTTGGTTCGTTCGCATTTTAAGTCGTATAGCGCTGTGAGCCGCGCACAAGTGCAAGGCGCGAGCGAGTTCAAGCAGCATTCTTAGACTTGTCAATACATACATATATCGGTACCAATAAGACTTCGCTATTGCCTTGACCTTGGTATACATACACATTGGAGTTTCTTTTAGGGTACAAAGAGTTCGAACTAACAAATTTATACCTTAAAATATTATTTCTTATTTTCAAAAGAAATCAGAGAAACGAACCTTGGGCACTGATCTTTGTTAATTTAGTGAGCCGTGGACTATAAGATAACTACTATGCAGGTATAAACCAACCGACCCGCTAAATTTTAAGTAAATCGCTACCGCTTATAATTTTGTACCATAAGTCAGAGCGTGACGCTGATTAGCTGGTGTGCTGCCGCGCGCCGCTGACGACACACCGTTGTTGGCCGGTTGTTTAGCGCGTAGGTATTACAAGTTTTTTGTATGGGGTCACCACTTATTTTTTGACTTTTTTTTATTTTTTGATTTTTTCCTACGCTTTCACACAATTTCCGAGCTGGATTCCAAATTTCATCCTTCTAGGTCATCTGGAAGTAGGTTAGGTTTAGGTACTATAAGTCAGTCAGTCAGTGCTAAAATTTACAACTTTTTGACCTTCATATCTTTATAACCGTTTGAGCTAGCTTCATGAAATTTGGGCTTCTACATGTCCTGATGGATCTTATTAAACACACGTAGTTTAATGTGTTTACATTAAAGAGGTTTCGAGTTTTAGAAGGGTCAAAAGTGGCACCAAGTGGTTCGTGTAATATTACACTCGGCGCTGGCTAGCCAGTTCCTTTGCTTGAACTTGGCTTGACACGCTGCCGCGTGTCTAGATAAGTAGCAAGTATCCCAATGATATTAAACAAGCTATCCAACATATATTACTCAAGTTCCTAACACCACATCAACTTGCAACTTAGACGCTACTTAGACGGAACTTAGACAAACGTGTTGTAACTCCAACTAACTTGGCTAAGTATGCACGCAGTGAATTCATGGACTCGGGGGCTTAAAACTTCTTTTTAAGACGGGTACGTTCTAAAATAGCATTTTTGTTTGAGTAAAAAGTTAAAAACTGACTGCCTATTTTTATACGGTTATGTTGGCAATCTTCTTTGGCAGTAGCGTAGAGTAGTAAAATAATTTATTCTTTTTTAGCAACTGGTTACGAATCTCAGTTGCCAATGTGGCCGGAGGGGCTAAAAATGGGTCGGTGGTCACCATTGCCTACTTACTCGTGACTAGGGCATGCAGTTTCATAGATTTTCAGTTTTGAAATTGGCTTATGAAATTAGGTTAATTAGTTTCGAAATTTCGAAACTCAAGGAACACCTTTGTAATGGAATATGAAAAGTTTGTATAACTATAACTTTGAACGTTCTTGGGCCTCATCAGCATCCTTGGGGCCCAAGTCAACCTTACCTGCAAGCTGCGCCTGCTGATTAAGGCCTGGGTCTGAAGGATTGTACCAGCTTTCTCCGACAGTTGTTTCTCCTTTGGACTGATCACCAACAGGACGATTCGTTTTTGAGTAATTCGCCGTCGGAATCTTTCTCATATGAACGGTTCACCAACAGAATGTTTCACATTTGAGAGTTTCCTCGACATGACTTTTCTCCTATTAACTGTTCTACGACAGAATCTTTCATCTTCCGAGGTTTTGTCTACAGAATGATTTACATGTACAGTGTTTCGACGACAGGAGTTATGACAGTTGCTCCGGAAAGGCAAAAATAGCCAAATCTAAATGGTAAGAAGAATAGAAGAACCAGAAGGAATATTGTCAAGAATAGGACGCCACCGCAAAAAGTGCGCAGGAGCTTCGCCTGACTCCTTTGACATGTGGGCAAGGACTGCCGTGTCTGGGGCGGGCATAGTTAAGATGCTAGCCCCAGTCCAACGCAAAAAGCTCCACGTGGAATGTTGGCACGCTAACCGGACGCGCGAGGGCCGTAGTGCTTTTGGAGCAGTACCGGAATGGCGTCTTGGAAATTAAACGCTTCAGAGACCAACTGATGAACTTGACGAGGCGGCTTTATAAGGAGGCACGTAGGGAACTATTAGATAATGTTGTCCCGCTCGGGGTGGGCCCGGTCTACTATTGGGATCTCGTGGGATCTGAGGCGAACTTTAAGCGGCTAAAAGATATCTCGCATCGGTGGCATAAATTCCGAAGCGGCCTCGAGAGGGGCATAACTTGAAAAGTAGGAGCACATCAAGAATACTGCTACAAGAAGACAAAGAAGACGAAGAGAAAAACTGAAACAGACAAACTCAAAGATCTAGAAGACAGAAGCTGGCTTCAGGCCGAGAAGAAGGCAAGCGAGGCGTACGTGTGAACGTAAGCCCCCTAAAGATGGGGGAGAGTTATTAATATGCAATGGTCGCATATATAGGCGAACACTATAGAGAACTTGTAGTGAGATCAAGCAGGTGCGACTGGAAAGAGATGCGAAATGCAAGTACAGCGCTATTTCCCGAGATTCGGCTCGTATTACCGAGAGGTTGATAGAGCCATGGGAGGTGGAGGGAGTGATGGACTTAACTGTGCTTGTTGAAGGGGTTACGACTTACTTGATAAGTGCCTACGCGCCACTAGTGGCTTACCACCATCTCTTAAAACCATGCAAGAACGATTGAGTAAGACAGATGTCGCCTTACATCACGTGGCGCGCTGTTCAGCTTACTCACTCGTTCTTGCATGGTTTTAAGAAATGATAGTAGGCCCCCAAGTTGGTGGCAGTGACACGGATTAGACGGCATTCTGGAACATACTTGAAAGTGTGCTGTGAGAAACCCCGTTGTCGCAGGAGATAAATCCATCATTAGGCCTGTCCTTCTGCACGGTAGTGAGGCATGGCTCGTATAAGATGGATGTATGGGGTATCTAGGAAATATTGCATTAGAAACTCCCGCGTCCGGGACAGCCTTCACGTACGTCACATAGCGGATAAGCTTCAGGACACGCCTTCGATGGTAGGGTCACGTCTTGCGCAAACCCGCAAGCTACGTTGGGAACAAGTGTCAAGTGAACAAGGCCATGCTGACTTCTCCGGGGCCTGGTATAAGGGGCAAACCCAAAACGATATATACGTGCAACGGCGCGGGATATGCGTGCAAATGGACTCATCAACAAGGATACCAAAAACCGGGCAAAGTGTAGAAAAAGTAAGTAAGCGGACCCTGGGCTTTAAAAACGCTAGGATGATGATGTGAAACTATAATGAAAGCGTTTTATAATACTAAAAAAACTTTTTTCCTATAAAAAAATATTTCGAAATTTCGAAATTTAAGTTTCAAATTTCGAAATTACGTGGCAAGCAAATATTGTCCGAAATTTCGAAATTATGAAGTTTCGAAATTTCGAAATGCATGCCCTACTCGTGACGCCTTGTGGGTATTACTGGCTTGCGTTGCCACTTGCAAACTCGTGGCCTAAAATGTTTCGCCACGGTAACACCTAGGATTTCACTATTTTTAGGGATTTTGATATGAATGCTCTACGGTTTCACCTACAGAAGTTTCACTAGTCTGATAGAACGAATAAATTAAACCTTTTTTAAGAGAATTAAGCTATCAAATGTAAAAATAGTTTTCTATATCCTGACAGGTTGGCCGTGTAAAAAACAGATGGTCTGAGGAAAGCGCAAAGACCGCACGTCTTGTCTTGTCAGTATTCATAAGACTGACATCATTATTACCATGACTGATGATGGTACCATGATGGTCTTATAACTGAACTGGGATAACTGAAGATGCAACCATGAGTGAGAGAGAGAAAGAAATATTCTTCTCTGTAAAAAGCTACGATGGGAAAATAGAATACTCCATCTTGTGTCTGCTACTTTTGTATGTGACAATAGCTTCCCCTGTGAAATGACCGATGCATCGCCCGGGAATCGAACTTGCAGTGTTTGCGTAGTTTCAAGCAACTTTTGCAATTTGCATACATCTACCCGCTAAACTTTAAAGGAAGCTGTAGTGTTTTGCTTATAATGAATATGCCAAGAGTAAACATCATTGCAATTATATAAGGAACTAGCTTTCGCCCGCGGCTTCGCCCGCTTGAATCATCATTGCTTTTTCTCGGGATGAAAGTATACCCTATGTCCTTCTCAATACTCCTAGCTATGTGTAGATTGGGTCAGAAGGTAGCGCGTAAAGAGATAACAAACAACCAAACAAATAATACAAACTCACTTTCGCATAAATAATATTAGTTGGGATTATGTAGTTACACTTACTTTACACGTACCTAGGTACTTTTGGTGGTAGGCGTGCATATTGGGACCCAAAAGTCATTAGTTCGATTCCCATGGGTTTCCTTGTTAAGTATTTAAAATCTGCTTGGATGGTTCAATGGACATATTGTTATCGATTGTAAGCAAATGACGGAAATACAATTAGTACTACTTATTGTTATTACCTTCAAGTTATTATTGCTCATTAACGTAGTAAACGCGTAATATAAATTAGTTTTATAATAAACGAATAATATTTAAAGTAAAATATGTTAAATTAATGAAAAGTGTTTCTTGTGTTGACTGAATTTTTTTTATGAAGGACGCAGCCATGCGGCCATATTGTTATGGAGAATTTCTGGGATCGCTCCCGGGATTGTTGTAAAAAAAACCGAAATATATTTAAAATAGAGCTGTGTCGTCACATTGTGAAGTGGAATAAAACATTATTCATTTAATAATATCAGTTTATCATTTAAGAGTCTTTTACAATCAGAAGTGACAAGAAACCCACAACAAAGGATTTGAGTTTTAAACTATCATAGTCTACCTAACCTAGCACGGATTACCTAAAGAAAAGAAAAACTTGTGGCTGATACCACAGGCAGAACAACATTACTCCCAGCTAAGCGGTCGTTTCGAATCCTGTTTACAAAATTTGTGAGTCACATTTGCTTTTTTTTTTCATTTCCACACTCTCAGCTAATGCCGAGCCCGAGCGGTACCTACCGCTTTTAGTTGCAGTGATTTCGACGAAAGTGCCATATCATAACAAACAATATATCAAGAACATATTGCTTACGATAATTATCTTGCCAATTTTACCTGAAGGTGTATTAAACTACTGATGGTTTTACAAACAATACATGGAATTGGGAACGCTTCACAATAACTAGCTATTTTTTTATCTGAAGTTGCATCAAACTGCTGATGGTTTTACAAACAATACATGGAGTTGGGAACGCTTCACAATAACCATTTATTTTTATCTGAAGTTGCATTAAACTGCTGATGGTTTTACAAACAATACATGGAGTTGGGAACGCTTCACAATAACCAGCTATTTTTATCTGAAGTTGCATTAAACTGCTGATCGTTTTACAAACAATGTATGGTGTTGGGAACTCTTTGAATAAATAACTACATATTTACCTGAAGTGATATTAAAGTGATACTGATTAAACAAATTATATATTAGTAGTATACGACCTGAAGATATTTTCAATACAGTTTAAAAAAAAAAAAAAAAATTGTTATAAATGAGTAAATATAATAAATGAACAATATTATTTGATTGTTTAATGTAGGTAATGTGTGATTATCCTAGATACCAGAAAACAGGATAATTATCTACCTAATTCATGCATGTAAATGACGGATGTTAAGTTTTCTCTTTTTGTTTAATTATAACATATTAATTAATTTTAAAGTAAAATTGTTTTTAAGGTAGGAAATAACTTTATTAATTTATAACAATTTCATGTTATATGTTAATTTCAATTGCTAGGTGTATTTAAATAATGAAAATTCATTTAAAAATAAAAAATAAATGTAAATGAATAAATTAACAAACTATAATAACAAAAGGAATATTTTGGTAGCAATTGTATGCCTGTAACTAGACTAAGTATGTGCTGATTTATTAGTTTTTTTTTTGTATTTGGTAAATTTTAATTAATACCAATGTTCAAATTTAAAAATTATATTTAAAGCTGTTAATGTTATCTATTAAGTAACCTGTTTAATTTGTTAATTAAAAATTTTAGTTAGTGTTTGTAAAATAGTACGGATCGTTAACTATGGGGTCTGATAGGCTTTCTCGATCACGTAAACGCCAAGCGTCAAAAAATCATCGTCGTCGTTATTCACTCAGTTCCAGCAGCATCTCTTCTTCCTCCGAAACATATAAACATTCTAAGAGGAACTCGAGACCTAAGGAAAAATACAAAAAATATAATAAAGGGCATCGTCATGATAAGGAACATAAAAAGAGTGGAAAATCCAAAGCGCATAGGACTGTTAGCAGGAGTCGGTCACGGGCTAAATCTCAAACCCCGGAATTGACAGCAGTTCAACAAGCTAAAACAACAACAATTGAAAATACTCAGTTAGGTGAGCGGGAACTATCTAAAAATTTAAATTCATATAATCCTGATACATCTGGTAATAATACAAATAATTTTGCAATACCTAGTCAATTCTTTTCACATATAAATGTTGTTCCTGAGTTTGATCCAAGTGACGGCTCTCAAAATATTGAATCTTGGATACACAAGGTAAATGAATGTGCAATTATTTATTCTTGGAATGACAAACAGACTTGTCACTATGCCCTAGCCAAATTAACTGGACTTGCTAAAAAATGGTATCAGGGGCTTCCCTCTCTTCTGTATACTTGGGGCGAATGGGTGGCAAAGTTAAAGTCTGCTTTTCCTTCCACTGAGAATTATGGTGATCTCCTCCAACGAATGTTACAAGTACGTTGTAAGATTGGTTCGCCTTTAGACGTTTATTATTATGAAAAAATGATTTATATAAATAAATGTGAAATTCGGGGCCGTAAAGCAGTGGGCTGTTTAGTTCATGGGATTGATGATAAATTCATAAGAATGAGTACAAATGCATGTCGTTTCGAAGAACCAGAGCAACTATTTTCATATTTAAAGACTTTAAATCAAAATGATGGATATATTTTTCAAAAGCGAAGACCACAAACAAATAAAGAGTCACTTCAACACTCAAATTCATCATCAAATTTAAATGCTTCTCACAGTTTAGGGACAACTAAAACAGGAATAATTTGTTATAATTGTGGTGAGTCAGGACATATTCGCACAAAGTGTACGAAACCTATAAAAAAATGTAATAATTGTAGAAGAGTGGGACATTTAGCAAAAGATTGTAGATTGCTTCGGAATGTAAATAATAACAATCTCTCTGATACTGGTAGTTTAGTTCAGAGTACAGTTACATCCAGTGATACAACTGTGATGCGAATAAGTTCTGATGATACAATGAGCAACAAATATTTTAAAGATGTAAAATTAGATGGTTATAGTAAACAAGCATTTATAGATCTAGGTAGCAACTGTTCTCTTCTAAAAGAAAGTTTGGCCAAGGAAATTTATAATGGTTATCAACCTGACATTAAATTGTCAAATTTAAGAGGTTTTGGTAACACAAGCGTTAAACCTTTAGGAACTGTTACAAGTACAATTATTATAGATGATGTCTGTGCAAAAATAGATTTTGTTATTGTTTTAGATAAATACATGCCATATGATATAATTATTGGACAAACATTTACTGAATTGCCTAACATAATGGCTTTTAAAACTGCTGATAGTTTAATATTTTATGAAGCTCCTGAACCTAGTCATTTAGATGCTGACATAAGAATCAAATTAAATTCATTACATAATGTTACACTTCAACCTTGTACAACTATCCCAGTGGAAGTACAAACGTCAAGTGAATATTCAGGATCTCTTTTTGTTGCGACATCTTGTTGCTGTATTAAATCCAATAAGTATATTGTTTTGGCCGGGCTATATAACTTTGTAAATAACAAGGGTTATATTATGGTATCCAATCTTAGTAAAAAAGTTTTGGAAATTTCTACAAATAAGACGTTGGCTAGAGGTGTAGGTTATAAAGAAATTAAGGGACCATATATTGGGTTAACTATGAATAAAGCACAGGAGATAAACCCTTTACCTTTAGATGAAATTAAAATTGGTGTTGAATTAACACAGGAGCATAAAACTAATTTTTTTAAATTACTAGAGCAATATAGGGATTGCTTTGCTTTGAATTTATCTGAATTAGGTAAAACTGATTTAGCGGAAATGACTATCAGGCTTAATGATGATATACCTGTAGTATATAATCCATATCGTATGGCACTTAAAGAAAAAGAACAATTGTCTGAAATATTAGGTGATCTCCTAGAAAATGATATAATACGAGAAAGTTCTTCTTCATATGCTAGTCCTGTTTTACTCGTCAATAAGAAAAATGGACAAAAACGTTTGTGCATTGATTATCGCGCCTTGAACCGCAAGACTTTGAAAGACAAATATCCATTACCACGAATAGAGGACAAGTTGGATTGTTTAGGCGGAAATAGTTTCTTTACAAGCTTAGATCTCGCTTCAGGTTATTATCAAGTACCTGTAGCTGAGGATAGTAAACGCCTCACGGCATTTATTACTCCTGATGGTTTATACGAGTATAACCGTATGCCTTTTGGGTTGTCCAACGCGCCAAGTGTTTTTCAAAGGGTCATCAATTCTATGTTAAATGGTGTAGAACAAAACTTAGTTTTAGCCTATATGGATGACTTGTTGATCCCTGCTAGGACGATACAAGAAGGATTAGATAAGTTGGAAAAAGTATTTTTACTATTAAGAAAAGCAAAATTAACTTTAAACCATAAAAAGTGTGTATTTTTTCAAAAGAACATTGAATATTTAGGATATGAGATCTCGGAAAATGGAGTCCGCCCAGGTAAACTTAAAATTGAGGCAGTTAAGTCATTTCCTATGCCTAAGAATGTTCACGAAGTAAGACAGTTTGTTGGTTTAGCCAGCTATTTTCGAAGGTTTGTTCGCAATTTCTCTGTTATAGCCAGGCCACTAACACGTTTAACTAAAAAGAATGAACCCTGGCGTTTTGATGTTGATCAAAAACAAGCTTTCGAAACTTTGAAAGACAGATTAGTCAGTCGTCCCATTCTTGCTTTGTATGATCCTTCAGCTACGCTCGAAGTGCATACTGATGCCAGCAAATTAGGAATTGGAGCAATCCTTCTGCAAAACGGTGACCAGGGTCTTCAACCAATTGCATATTATAGTAGACAGACTTCACCCGAAGAACAAAAATTTCACTCATATGAATTGGAGACCCTGGCTGCCGTTACAGCATTGAAGAGATTTAGGGTTTATTTGCTTGGTACTACTTTTAAACTTGTAACGGATTGTAACGCGATTAAAAGTACTATGACTAAGAGAGATCTGGTTCCTCGGATCGCCAGATGGTGGATTGCCATGCAAGAATTTGATTTTAATATTGAGTATCGGGCTGGATCGAAAATGACGCATGTCGATGCATTAAGCAGAAATCCAATATATGAAAAAAATTTATCGTCTCGAGACGACGATGATCAAGTCTTTACTATTAGGTTTGATGTAAATATAATTAATGCAGGTGATGAAAGATGGCTTGAAACCGTGCAACAGTCTGATAGTGAATTACAGCGAATTGTAAATATTTTAAAGGATCCTGAATCTAACAATGTAGTTGAAATTAAAAATAATTTCACTGTAAAAAATAATAGATTGTATCGTTTAGTAAAAAAAGATGACACTGTCAGACTTTTGTGGGTAGTACCAAAGTCTGTGAGATGGCAAATTGTGAAGAGTAACCATGACGATGTCGGTCATTTTAGCTACGACAAAACTTATGACAGAGTTAGAAAAGTTTATTGGTTTAAACACATGCGTCAATTTATTAAAAAATATTGTAAATCATGTCTAAACTGTGCACATAATAAGCTTCCTGGGGGGCCCAAAGAAGGAATGCTCCACTCAATACCAAAACCTGATAAACCATTTGAAATGTTGCATGCTGATCATTGTGGACCATTTCCTCAAAGTAAAAAACGCAATAGTTACATTCTTGCGATTATTGATTCTTTCACTAAGTATATATTTATAAAACCAGTAAAGGATTGCAAGAGCAGATCTAGTATCAGTGTTTTTTCCGAATATTTTTCTCTTTTTGGTGTACCACGGAAATTAGTGACTGATAAAGGCAGTAGTTTCACCAGTCATGAATTTAGTAAATTTATAAAAGAGAAGGGAATAAATCATATCATTAACGCAGTCGCGACACCACGTGCAAATGGACAAATTGAGCGTTATAATAGGTCAATCATTGATGCTCTTACTGCAATAAATCACGAACGTCCCGAAAATGAATGGGACAGTATGATACCTCAAGTGCAATGGGGTCTCAACAATACAGTCAATAAGTCTACCGGTAAAAGCCCAGCTGAGGTCTTATTTGGAATCGCACCTACTGGCGCTGCGGATGGAGCAATGAATACTGTTGTGTCTGAAGTCAATACTTGTGAAGATCGTAATAAAATCAGAACGAAAGTTAAAGAAAGAGTGTATGATCAACAAGCTAAAAATAAAACTCGTTTTGATATAAAGCGTAAACCAGCTAGAACTTATGAAATTGGTGATCTAGTTCGAGTAGAACGCGAAATAGGTTCATCATTACCCGGTCAGTCAAAAAAGTTGATTCCTAAATGTAGTGGCCCATATAGAATAACAAGAGTTTTAGGGAATGATAGGTATGAGATTGAGGATTCTCCCATAACCAAAAAACCTGGTAAACCATTGTACAAAGGAGTATTTGCGGTTGACAAAATTTATCCGTGGCTAGTATTCTCTAATGACCCTATAGAAAGCGATTCGGATAACAATGGCAGTGAGTAGAAAAAGCAATAATCTATAAGATGTATGATTAATTTAGTCATTTAACATTTGTTTTGTTACTAATTTTGTTACTAGTTATATATTTCGAATACTTGTACCAGCCCACAGTGGCGTTACCAGCCCTCAGTGGCGTTACCAGCCCTCAGTGGCGTTACCAGCCCTCAGTGGCGTTACCAGCCCTCAGTGGCGTTACCAGCCCTCAGTGGCGACACCAGCCCTCAGTGGCGACACCAGCCCTCAGTGGCGACACCAGCCCTCAGTGGCGACACCAGCCCTCAGTGGCGACACCAGCCCTCAGTGGCGACACCAGCCCTCAGTGGCGACACCAGCCCTCAGTGGCGACACCAGCCCACAGTGGCGACACTAACTCTTAGTGGCGACACTAGCCCTCAGTGGCGACACCAGCCCTCAGTGGCGACACCAGCCCTCAGTGGCGACACCAGCCCACAGTGGCGTTACCAAGCTTGGTAGAAACATTAATCCTATTAGATTTCAATGACTAATGATCAGAGTTTTAAGTGGTTCAATTGTTTTGTTTTGATTTGGTTCCATTTGATATTATAACCATTTAATATCTAAAGATTGATTATTGTTTAAATAGGTAAGTGGAACTTAAGAATTCACATTTTGTTAAAAATAAATAAATAATTTATTTAAAAGGTAGACCAACAGCAGACATATACACATTGTTAATTTAAATAAGCTACTGCTAAGAGGCACAAACAGTAAACTGCTTAAATAACAAAATGCGAACATAGTGGCTTTAACAATATGATTAAAAGTAAGATTTTGTACTTAGTTACAGTGTAGATACTTTCGAAAATAATGCTTAATAATAATGATTCTAGAAATTGTTCTTTCACATGTTTATTATCTGTATTAAGATTATTATTATTATTTTCTCTTAAGAAATCACGCGAGGACGCGTGCTAGGTCAGAAATGGCCGAATGTAAGCAAATGACGGAAATACAATTAGTACTACTTATTGTTATTACCTTCAAGTTATTATTGCTCATTAACGTAGTAAACGCGTAATATAAATTAGTTTTATAATAAACGAATAATATTTAAAGTAAAATATGTTAAATTAATGAAAAGTGTTTCTTGTGTTGACTGAATTTTTTTTATGAAGGACGCAGCCATGCGGCCATATTGTTATGGAGAATTTCTGGGATCGCTCCCGGGATTGTTGTAAAAAAAACCGAAATATATTTAAAATAGAGCTGTGTCGTCACATTGTGAAGTGGAATAAAACATTATTCATTTAATAATATCAGTTTATCATTTAAGAGTCTTTTACACGATCTACAGCACTGTTCGTTAAGTAATAATTATAACCAATTAAACAAGTACCCTACATTTTTATAAGACGAAAACCTACAAAATCACAGTGCTTGGCGTGCCATGAATAGTTTAGTGGAAATCGACCTGCCCGGTAACTAGTGGAAATTATGGGGTATTTTTCCGAACAAGAGGGTTCACCTGAACGCTTATCAGTTTTACTAAACTTGGGTGAAATAAGTAGAAAAGTTACAAAAAAAAAACTTAAAAGTAGAGTCAAATCGTCTACACATCTGACTTTACAATACAATTATTGTGTGTAATTAGGTTATTATCACTTAAAAAACTAATAAAAAATTTCTTCATAAAAGTAATTAAAGTACACTACAAGTTAATTTAATACACCCAGGTAAATAAAATAAATAAAGTTTTTGAAAGTAATTTTAATACTCTCAGGTGTCTAAAGTTTTCTAAAAGTATATTTAATTGGTTTAGGTGAATTAATATTACATACCTTTTTATTATATGCTTTTGAACGGCTCTGGCAGCTAAAGGATAAACGCCTGAATTTCCTTTTTTCAGATGGCAACCCTTATTCTGCTAGGCCATTACGTCAAACTTTTCTAATAATAAAATTCCAAACTTGTAAATCAAATGCAGTTTTGTTACGAACACTTGTTTTACATTTAGCATCGGTTTAAACTTTCTTCGTTTCCATTAATTTAGAATTGTCTCAAAATTGAAGCAGCTAGTTTCAATCATCAGCTTGTTGTGGACTCGAATGTTTTTCTGCTTTACATTTAACTATATCACCCTTTTGTATTATAATATCAGTTAGGATAATATCGTTATCAGATAAAGCAAACTCAAATTTACTAATGTATTGTTCTTGTATCTCATTCACCTATTTCTACCGCCAAACAACAGTGCTTGTATTTGTTGTGTTCCTGTTAAAAGGGTGATAGTGGCAACATAGAATACTAAAGTAAGTAGTGGCAGCAAAGGCCAAGAGTTGGCAGTGCGATAGTAACACCCTAACGGCCCATCTTTCGCAGGCCGCATGCTTGACTGTCAACGTAATAATGTAAAAAATGCTTTAAAAAGAAGTGTATATAGTAAGCAAATCTTTATTGCTGATTCTAGCTCGTACAGAGTAAAGGAGATTTTTTTAATACAATTCAGTAGTCAAATACGCACAGGTTTTAATTAAGTACATAGTTACTGCGATGGCTCAGGGTTTCCAACTTCATCAGTACCTCTTGTTATTTACACTCACATATAAATACAATATTTTATTTTCACATCACATTCAGTCTTTTGAGACTAGATGGTGTCCAAATTTACCTTATCTTAGATTGTCGTGCAATATCAGACAGAGGGTGTGTCAGTAAGTATCGAACCAACGAACATTTCCCAATATTATCCCGCACAATTTTATGCAACGATTGGGAGTAAGAAAAGCAGTTTTCTCCCGAATCGGAATACACAAATTCATATTTGTACGAAACAATTCCCATTGTTTTCCTGGAACGCTGTCAAAGGAGAAACATTTTCAAATATAGCGGAAAATCCTAATCTGGCAAATCGGTGTATTTTCATACGAATACAACTTCAAATTTAAATCTTATAGAAAAACTGCGTTTGTGTTTTTTCTTTGGTGAGACAGCCAAGACTTTGAAGGTTAAGTGATTTGATTTAGCGACTCGAGTGGATGTTATTTTTTTCTTTATTCAAGATGCTTTGTAATTTCTTTATTTTATAATCTTGGTCATTTTGTTTCTTTCTTGAGGTTGTACTGTAAAGCGAATGAAGTTTTCTAGAAGGCCTTTGTAATTTGTGATTTAAAAAACAAGTAATTCTTTTGTGTACACTGTAATCTTTATTCAGAATTGTCATTTTTCACCCAATACATTGCATTATATTGCACACCCAGGTGATATTTTATGAAATCATAGTGTTGGCTGGTTGTTAAAATAAATATAATAGGGGATCACTAAAAACTTTATCACAGACCTATTAGGATTTTTTAAAATATTTTTCTTCTGCTAAGTATTATTGCAAAAATTTCCTTAGGACCGACTACCTTGTAATTATTGGGCACATTTACATTCTCTTATTAGAACAAGAGAACAGTAGCAGAGATTGTTGCCAGAATTCTAAGAAGTGAAGTCCTTGCAATATGCGCTGATTTATTGATGCACCCTTTCTTAGGGTTTCGTTATTTATTCTCCTATTATTTAAGATTTATTTTAACATTTATTTATTACTAGCTTTCGCCCGCGGCTTCGCCCGTGTGAGATTCTTTTGGAAACAGTGCCTTTTCCCGAGATGAAAGGTACCTTGAAGAACACAAAAAAATAAACAAATATACAAACTCACTTTCGCATTTATAATATTAGTTGGATTTATTAAAATCGGTCAGTTGGTACGAAACGAAAAAACCTTACGCGAGTCGAAACCGTCTTTCAGGAAACTTTTATGTGATTATTTATTTATTGTTACGAAATTACAATAATGCCTCATGGTTGGAAACCACAGAAAAAGTTGAGAAACACTGACTGTGGAAATTTCTCGTACACTACTGACGAATCCCCGCAATAGGACATTCACCGTGGAACACACTGGAATGATTCTCATGAACCTTATATGTATGGACATAAGGCTTAGAATCGATTGGCTCGCGGGTTCTAGAAATCGGTGCGTATGTACCAGGCCTAGAACGATCGCGAAATAAAGGAGCGAGATGGCTATACCTCCGTCCCTGTCTTACTCTTCGGGAGTTATTGGGAATGTTCTGGAAAGTACCTGATCGAGTTCCTGGACCTATATAAGTGGCGGATCGTGACGACGTGAGTCAGTTTGTGTTCAGGAGTGATACAAGTGACTTCGAAGCGATAACTAAGGAGTGATAACCAACGACCTCGGCGATTATTACGGACAGTGAATACGTAGTGTTTTGGACATTTTGTAACCATCAGTGGATATATTTATGTTGGACGTGAATAAAGTCTACTCAGTGTCATCAGGCGTTTCTTTCTCCAAATTGCGAACCCCCAGCTCGTAACAATTGGTGTCGGAAGTGGGATTTGGAGATGCCATTGACTCCGAGAGACGACGTCACCAGCGAGGGAGTGAAGACGAGGGCGAAGCGTGCTGCGGAAGCCTCTTCGACTGATTCTGCTCACCAGGCCACGCCTCCAGTGGCCACGCCCACGTCGATGGAAGTCCCGCCCACTGGCTCCGCCGACCAGTCCACGCCCCCCATGGCCACGCCCACTTCAGCGGAAGCCCCGTCCACTGACCACGCCCGTCAAGCGACGTCTCCAATACAGGACACGTCCACCTTCGATTTTTCGGAATTGATGCGGATGCTGGACAGCAAGTTTACCATGCAAGAAAAGCTGTTGCAAGAAAAATTAGAAAGCCAATTTACTGCCGCAAGAGAGCAACAGCAGATGGAGTTTCAACAAATAAAAGGGGATCAACGGCAGCTTCTGTCAGCCTTCAGTGAAGTAAGTGGCTTGGTTATTAAACTGCGGAAAGATGTTGACTTAGTGGAGGAGCAGGTTAGCAGCCTTGGGTCGGACATGGAAAATGTGAAGACTGACCTCATCACATTGCAAAAGAAGGTCGTGCGCCTCGAGACAACGGGTGTAGCAGTCGCCGCATCGAGTGGAACTGTGGGTCTACATCATGGGCCTAATGTAAAGCTTCCTCCATACGACGGTACCTCGTCCTGGACAGCATACCGTCAACAATTCCAGACGATTGCCGCTGCCAATGGATGGACGGATGAACAGTGCCTGACCGCTCTCACCGTCGCGCTCCGAGGACAAGCTTTGACGGTCTTAGAGGTACTTCCTACTTCGGGCAGTGGCTTCAAAGACCTACTGGAAGCACTCGAATCCAGGTATGGGGAACGCCATCTAGAACATGTTTTCCGCGCCCAGCTACGCGACAGAGTCCAGCGTTCCGGAGAAGGTCTACAGCAATGGGAGTTGGAAATCGAGAAGCTTGTCCGGAAGGCGTATCCTGGAGCCGACACGAAGATGCTTGAGACCAACACCGTGCAAGCATTCGTCGACGGAATCAAGGACTTAGAAGTCAGGGCTGCAGTGAGGTTAGGTCATCATGCCTCACTCAAGGAAGCACTGGCACATGCTTTGGAAGTGGAAACAGTTCGACGCGACATTCGACAGGTGCACACTGAGCAGCAAGTACGAAAGATAGAAGTGATGGCGTCATCAAAGAAGGGAGCCATGTGTTACAAGTGCGGCGAAAGAGGGCACTTGCAAATGAACTGTCCTCGAAAGCAACGAGTATCGACATGGGAAAAACGTGACTGGAACGTGCAGAGTGATACTTCAACATTATACCACCTTAATAAGAAATGGGAGGAGGAAATACGGCTCAAGGAGGAACGGATTAAGCTCCAAGAAGAGAAAATTGCGGCTTTGCAGGAGCAGCTGGAATCGAAGGCCGTAGAACTCAGTTCATGGCAACGACGGGTATTGGAGCTTAACATTCGAGTTGAAAACTTAGAAGAAAGGCTTTGCAGTGCGGACATGAGGCAGCAGGGCGGACGCACCCTACAACGACGCAGATCACGACGACAGGCTGGAAAGAACGTGAAGGAAGAGACCGTGACGATCACCAGAGCGGCTCCATTGGACAACGGGGAGGGTAATGCGATTAAGAAAGCCCAACAAAGTGACGACGATCTACGACCTATTATCAACTGGAAGGCACGGAGACATTTAAGGCCTACGAGGGACGAAGTTGCGCCTATGAGTGCCACAACCAAGGCATACTGGGCGCAATGGGACAGCCTTATTCTACGGAATGGAATACTTTACCGAAAGTGGGAGAAAACTGACGGCAGAGAGTTTCATCTGCAGATAGTGGTTCCTAAAGGAAAGGTACTAGATGTGCTCCGTGAAGTACACGAATCAGAGGGTCATCTCGGCGTCAAGAGAACACTAATCAAAGTACGAGAAAATTTTTATTGGCTGCATTGCCGTAAAGATGTACAGGAATGGTGTTCCAAGTGTACGACTTGCACCGGATTGGGCGGACTACGGACCAAGAGGAGTAGTGGCATCCGACGACAGGATCAATGGCGAAATGGCATACAGCCAAACGACCGTTCTAAGGAGGACGGGTTCAAAGAAGGTGCGCTAGTGAGGCTACATAACCTGGTTCGTCGATATGGAATATTGCAGACTACATGGGAAGGTCCGTACAAGGTGGTGACGCGGCTGAACGACGTCACATATCGCATCCAACGACAACCAAGAGGAGCAATAAAGATTGTTCACATAGACCGCTTGGCAAAATATCACGGCAGTAATGATGATGCTCGGGACGAGCATCTCTAAGAAGGGGGCAGTGTTACGAAATTACAATAATGCCTCATGGTTGGAAACCACAGAAAAAGTTGAGAAACACTGACTGTGGAAATTTCTCGTACACTACTGACGAATCCCCGCAATAGGACATTCACCGTGGAACACACTGGAATGATTCTCATGAACCTTATATGTATGGACATAAGGCTTAGAATCGATTGGCTCGCGGGTTCTAGAAATCGGTGCGTATGTACCAGGCCTAGAACGATCGCGAAATAAAGGAGCGAGATGGCTATACCTCCGTCCCTGTCTTACTCTTCGGGAGTTATTGGGAATGTTCTGGAAAGTACCTGATCGAGTTCCTGGACCTATATAAGTGGCGGATCGTGACGACGTGAGTCAGTTTGTGTTCAGGAGTGATACAAGTGACTTCGAAGCGATAACTAAGGAGTGATAACCAACGACCTCGGCGATTATTACGGACAGTGAATACGTAGTGTTTTGGACATTTTGTGACCATCAGTGGATATATTTATGTTGGACGTGAATAAAGTCTACTCAGTGTCATCAGGCGTTTCTTTCTCCGAATTGCGAACCCCCAGCTCGTAACATTATTAAGCCGTTTTCGGTTGTATAAAAATATAGTTTAGGGACTCGTTTAATAGAGATAAAAAAGAAATTTATCAAAATCCGCACAAAAGTATTAATGTTGAGGGTTTTGATGAAATTTGGTTCATAGATAAAGTTGAAGATAAAACGGGTAAAACCATAAACTTTAAATAGAAAATCAATGATTTATCTGAAGAATAGACTGCTAGATGTGTACAGATAGTTGCCAGAATTTAGCGACACGCTCCAGAAATCCTAGATGGGCGCAATCCCTCAGGATCGAGTGAAATCCGTGATGCGAGCGGGAATTATTGATGATGTTCCCGTTTCTGTGTGGAACTTTACCATCCAGTTTAACGCCTATGGATCAATTTTGCTTTTATTTCAGTCGAAGTACTTTTCAGTACCCTAGACTGGAGCGTAAGCTGAAAATGTAACTGAGAAACAAGTTCGAATTATGATGTTCGTCATTCTATGCCATATGTACTATTGGCGAAACACGCAGGTATCAAATTAACAATGTAACATCTTATTGTTCCATGTTTTATGTAAATAAATAATTTCATTTCATTTCATTTCTATTGAAGTCAAACTTCCAAATTATTTTGCGTGCTCCCTCCACCAATTAGTGCATGCAAACAATTGCCGGCCGCCAGATTATATTAAACATCTTATAAGTATATCCAAAAGCCTACGGATTAAAAAAAAAAAATAATTTCAGAAAACAAGAACGTGGAAACTACTTCAAATCTCCGCAGGGAGTCCATCGATCAAAGGAACCCAGAAAGTGTGACGATGGCAGAAATGTACTCACCTATATTTATAGGAGAACACAACTAGTATTATGAGTATATAATGAAGCAGTATATAATGTGAGGCGAGACAGTAGTTGGAGCACATAACGTGAAGAATCGATGGTCGATGGGGTAGAAAGGTTCGTGAATGGCGACCATGCATCAGCAGTTGACGGAGGTCGCAAGCAAGAGCTGGATGCAGGCCGCTTCCAACCGGTTACTCTGAAAATCCTTATGTGGTCTATCAGTGGACTGCCTGCGGCTGAAATGATCACGATAATGAATCATACGAATCTTCATAAACCTGCAACTTCGCACATGCGATTATAGCGCAGTTGTATGAATCTTTTTTCCCTGTCCCGTTATCTCCTCATGTTCCTCAGTCATGTGGAGCGTCGCATCAATAATTCCAGGTCACATTGCATTCTATGCTTCCTATCCTGGGGGACTGCACCGATCTCGTGTTACTACAGCTCCAAATACCACATAAACCTAAACTATTTCACTATGTAACAGTTCATTTTAAAAGAGGTAGTCGTAAATATCCATTGAAATATTTGCAGTAAAATTGTAATAGAACGATTTTGTCAAAGATAAATTGACCGTAAGATTTCCTTTGGAAATAAAACTGCATGTATGCAGTTTACAATTTTTTCATTACATTATCATGTATTTTTTATTCTGTTAGAGTAATGAACTGAAATTAACCATATGAAGCCCACTGCTGTGCATAGTACAGTCATCCTCAGGTAGCTAGCTAGCAGTACCGACCCTACTATTCATCAAATGTATTGTATAACTAACGTAACTGTTATGAGTATGTCATCCAATTAAACATCATGATGTCTACCTTCGTTAAGACGATGGCACCGAATCAAGATACTCTCAGTTTTCTGATCTCTTAATTCTCAGTATGGAGCCGCTTTTCGTCAGCATAATTCCAGAAGTTTTCTTCTCCATTTCCGCTTTGTATTCCTGTAGTATGATTCTTTTCTTTATTTTAGACTCATCATCATCATTAAATTTAACGGTTGCGTCCCAAACCATATATGGCTTGTAGCCCGGAGTCCTTTTAGACCAATATTGAGATGATATACAGAACTATTATGTATTCTGTGAACGCAGTACGAGTATGCCCGATCAGAAGTTTGCAATTGAAACCCGTAGTTTTTAACAAAGGCTTTGTGTTGTTACAATAAGTACTATCCACTTTGTAGGGATTGAATACTAGAGCTCAATATTGTGAAGCTATCATGAATTATGCATGACTATTTCTAGATTGTAAATGTATTTAGTATAAATTTAACACGACCGCGATAAAACCACCCAAACGTGAATAAAAAATTGCCGGTGAAACTTTCTTAAAGAATTTAACCAAAAATATCCCACTTATCGAACCGTAAATTTCCCATCAAGATGTGAATCATCTTAGTGGAATCGTAAAATATGGAATGTGCAGAAATAGCATTTTATAAGGAGGTTACATGTATTCATTGCTGTTTTGAACAGATTGTAGAACAATGTCTTCTGCCTCCTGCCTTTTTTTATTTAATCTTTATTGTACAAAATACAAATGTAAAGCACAAAAGGCAGACTTAATGCTAAAAGTATTATCTATAAGCTTTCTACTTTAACCATAGATTGACTGTTAGTCAATCTTTGGTTAAAGTAGAAAGCTTGAATGTTGTGTTTGGGTTTTATGACAATTATGAGCCTTTGAGCGCAGTAAAATTACCAGATGATGAAAACTGAGATAATACTAAATATACGGGTTCACAATTACTGCCAGTAGTGTCAATAGCCTACCATGTGTTTATGGTATTCTAAAGCTTATTTAACTGCGTTCTTGGTGGCCAATCCAGTCATGTCATCGTATAAGGTAAGAGTATTTATATGCCGTCCGAAAGTCCTTCGATTTTTTTAAGCCTATAGATTTAAATGCATATTGATGGATTTGTTTGATTAATTCGTATGAAACAGTGCGCTGTAAATGGTCAAATGCTAGCTATACATCTGCAATCTCGATATCCGGTGTCCTAGCTGAATAAATCCGCGAGTCTCGCACGGGAATCGAACCCAGCATGAATAATGCAAATCCAACGATCACCTGAGTTGCGACACATTAAAATCGCATTCCCGTTTTATGACTAAGACGCATTGCTTTTAGAGATCTCTGTATGAATAATGTGAGCAAGTGAAAAAGGTACTTAGTGTTAAAAGTAGGATTTACATAGGAATTTCAGAATTGCAATAAGTTATGCGGTATCTGGAATTCAGGACCTAGGGCTTAAAATTTCGAATAACTGCTATGGTTTGGGGTGAATAATACCATTTTTAATGGTTTGGGTGTGGTGAACCTTATAGCGCACCTCGATTACCTATGGCAACAGGGTTATAAGGATTTTGAAGTTAAAAAAATAATAAAAATAAAACCTTCGTTACCTGAACAATACTGTAGTCTGGTATTTTAGACATTTTCGAGTTGTTTTAGCAACTTTACATCATTATCTCGACTTCAATCTGCTGATGTCGTAAGGTCGAAGTAATAGAGTTTCTGGATAGTTAATTACTGTAGTTGTCTCCTTGAGGATGACGGCTCTTGTGGCTCAAGATTGCCAACTTTTAACATTAATCTCCACGTCACAAGTTTTAGTTCTGATGGCTTCACCTCATTCGTAGTACGTGTCTATGTTTGGTTTGGTGTCCGTGAAGATTGCTATTTCTTTGCAATTTGGTATAGCGCCATTAATGCTTTGACGGCTAATATAGTTTTCCGCATATGAACCAGGATTTTTTGATAAATTGTAGATATTTAATTAATGTAACTGGATGCTGTAGCGCATATAAGTAAATTGTTACTTTTCATTTGATAAACAACTTTTCAGTGCTTACTTTTAATGACTTAAAGTGATCATGTTGCAGTTTTTATGTTGTTGGTGAAATGAAACAAATCAAATATATTTTTGGCATTTATCCAGTATTGCTTCGCATATGATACGTAATTTATATCCGGATGATTTTGGTGGTTAGTAGTCTTCATAAATATTATCTACCTGATCCCTTGTTCTATCGACGGAATCCTTATCAAAACCAGCACGGTAGGGTTCTTAATTTATAGTAATGAAACATTGTATAGATTCACGCACCTAATTTTTGAAGTTTAATGAAGTAATCTAAGTCTAAATCCTATTAATTTTCCAACCACTTCTTTAAAACTCGGGTTTGAATAACGAAAATAAAAAAAATCGTACATTTTGGCTTGGTGATATCTTCCTACATATAAAAATCTGTTGCTGTTCATTAGTCTCGCTAAAACTCGAGAATCGCTAGACCGATTTGATTAATTTTGGTCTTGAACAATTTGTGGAAGTTCAGGGTAGGTGTAAACTGTGAGAAAAGTGCGTTCAGGCGGTAGATGGTTCGCGGATTAGCTAGTTTCTTTATAATTTTGAACCATTTGAATTCTGGGTTATCTTGTCAGTCAGCGAACTATTCTTTTTCGTTTAAGCGTTTCCTTTGTTTTTTGAGAAGTAGAGATTTTTGTTCGTGAATACTTTTCGACCTGCGAATTATCAAAGTTAACATTAACCTACTTCACGAGGTTCAGATGACTCGCTAGTCATTTGAATTAAATATACATCTGATTGCAATATCATTGTCATCCTATTTGTCTCGTACTTTTTATTCAAATGCATTTATGTAACGCTTATCAGCATAGAATTTGGAAATCGCGCGCGTCTCGACCCAGGCAATTTTTTTAATCTATGCTTCTTGCTAATACACTGTAGTCACTGAAATCGTGTTCTGCCTATCTACATATATTGACCCAAAATGACCTATATCTACTACTTTTTAAGTAAGATTCAGTAAAGAATGGAAACCTTATTCACAACTGCACTATCTTTTCATTCGTCCGTCCGTTCTCCCGACCATTTGTCTGTCTATTGTGGCTTATATCTCATTAACCGATTGGTAGTGGTAAAATTAAATATTAAACACAGATTATGTATGAATTTATTTTGCGCTGTAACAACTATTTGAATCAGTCGTTTAAAAAAATACATACATATCATCACGCCTGTCTCCCGCAGGGGTAGGCAGAGACTAGAGATTTCCATTGGCTACGATCCTGACAGACCTCTCTCGCTTCCTCCACACTCATCACTCTCGTCATACACGCTCGCCGATTTCGAGTACTCCTAATGTCTCCCTTTTTCAAAAGGTCTTTAAAAGTACTAAAGTTAAACGTTTTTATGTTAACTGTAATGTATCTCGGCTCTTTCTTTTACGGTAAATTTCAATATCAAGAACACAGTTATTTGAATATTTATGAATGGGAGATTAAACGTATACCTAGTCAGTCAGCCTATTCTTCTCTTGTTATGCGAATGTCGCATCAAATATTTGGTTTGGAGCACAAAATATGTTTACTTACAACACAGTATGTGTCTTTTTTAAACTTTTTCAATTTCCCATAAGTACCAACACTTTTGTAATAAATTAGACCAAGAGCAAAATTAAATAGGAGAACGCGAAATCGGCGAGCGTGTATGACGAGAGTGATGAGTATGGAAGTAGTAGATCAGAAGATCTTAGCAAGTGAAAATCTTTAGTCTCTTTCTGCCCATCTTACGGGAAAAAGGTGTGATGGTATTTTATGAGTTAAAAATGTATGAAATTGAAACATGAACATTTTTAATGAGGGGAGTTTTAGCGGGAAGGTTAAGGCCACACCACAAAATAACAGTGTTGTATTTATTTTCCAAAATTTATGTTTTTTCGAGTATTTGTACATAATAATGGTGGATTATTATTCGTTTAGTGTTCGTGAACAAGCGTGAGTGTTGCGAAGTGGTACAATGTCGTATAGGTGACTTTAATCCTTATCACCAAAATCTCCAAGTTATTGATTGCCAAGCGAAATTTTTCCACCGCTTTACTTAACCATCTGAGTCTGACTAACTTACTTGACTGGAATAGACTACATACTTGACGTTTTTGACTTGACTTGACTTAAGGACTGAAGAAGATTAATAAATTCAATAAGGCCTTAACTAACTTATTTCCAGGGCGTAAAAATATTTAAAAAAATTGTAGAGCCAATATAGTTCCTCACCAAAAAAATTGTATGTGTAAATCCGTTAATCCGGTATATTATGTTACATATATCGCCGAATTTACACCGTGTTGATAGTCAAATTTGGGCCACTGAATAATAAATAGTGTTGAGTTCCGTTTTGGTTCGAAATTAGAGTTAATTCGGGATTTTCCCGGAAATAGCACTGATATTTTCCACTAGTTAATTCAATATATTAACAAGCGAAAATATAGCTTATTGTGATCGTATTACATTTGAATATTATATTTTGTACTGGCTACAGCCCGCGACTTCTTGCGCGTGAGCTTCGTTCCTGTTATCGTGGGAATTGTCCGGCAATCCCCCTTTTCTCTTATACAAAGTTTGTCATGACAATAACCAACGCAAAAAACCATTATCTAGTTTGGTGCATTCGTTCGAAATTGCTTTATGTATATTTGCAGGCAAACATGCCTTGAGGTCATTCAAATGACGATAACTTTTTTTAAATGAACCGTTTTTGATGAAACAAAATTTAGATGTTCTTCCGAGTTAACAAATCAATTGGTGAAAGTTTTAAGCAAATCGGTTCAGTACTTGCGGAGATAAGCGTGATCATACATACACAGGCAGACAAACAATAAGAAAAATTGCTTTCTATTTTTATTTTTAAATGTCCTTTTCTCTATTCCAATCTAGACACGCGGCAGCGTGTCAAGCCAAGTTCAAGCAAAGGAACTGGCTAGCCAGCGCCGAGTGTAATATTACACGAACCACTTGGTGCCACTTTTGACCCTTCTATTACTCGAAACCTCTTTAATGTAAACACATAAAACTACGTGTGTTTAATAAGATCCATCAGGACATGTAGAAGCCCAAATTTCATGAAGCTAGCTCAAACGGTTATAAAGATATGAAGGTCAAAAAGTTGTAAATTTTAGCACTGACTGACTGACTTATAGTACCTAAACCTAACCTACTTCCAGATGACCTAGAAGGATGAAATTTGGAATCCAGCTCGGAAATTGTGTGTAAGCGTAGGAAAAAATCAAAAAATAAAAAAAGTCAAAAAATAAGTGGTGTCCCCATACAAAAAACTTGTAATACCTACGCGCTAAACAACCGGCCAACAACGGTGTGTCGTCAGCGGCGCGCGGCAGCACACCAGCCAATCAGCGTCACGCTCTGACTTATGGTACAAAATTATAAGCGGTAGCGATTTACTTAAAATTTAGCGTGTCGGTTGGTTTATACCAGCATAGTAGTTATCTTATAGTCCACGGCTCACTAAATTAACAAAGATCAGTGCCCAAGGTTCGTTTCTCTGATTTCTTTTGAAAATAAGAAATAATATTTTAAGGTATAAATTTGTTAGTTCGAACTCTTTGTACCCTAAAAGAAACTCCAATGTGTATGTATACCAAGGTCAAGGCAATAGCGAAGTCTTATTGGTACCGATATATGTATGTATTGACTAGTCTAAAAATGCTGCTTGAACTCGCTCGCGCCTTGCACTTGTACGCGGCTCACAGCGCTATACGACTTAAAATGCGAACGAACCAAAGTATGCTCTTAGCGGCGCTCATTCGCGCCAGCGTCCTCGTTATGCCCGGTTGTTTAGCGGAAACCCACCTATTAGATTGCGTTTAATGCTGCGTCGTTCGACTAAATTTATTTGAGTTATAGCTGGAATAGTCCAGATATAAATTATTCCTTTTTAGTATTGTACTTTAACGGCATTTGTGAGTTATTTAATATTACGTAAATCGTTTCTTTCAAAACCTCATTTGTTTGTAGCTCTTTTAGGTTAATTTGTCACGCAAAAAAAAAACATTAAATAGGAATACTTGCCTAGTTTTCTTTACAAAAAGTAATGATATCCCACCAAAAACATAAATGTAAAAAACGAGAGCCAAGTTCAATACAAAAATTATGCTTGGCGGTGAGCTTCGCCGCAAAAATAATGGCGATCTAAATGAGTGCCAAGTTCTATGCAAAATCGAAATATGTTTTTATAGGAACAAAATAACATTATGAACAAGTATTAAACTCTATTTCTTTGCTTTATTAGATACCTATAACAATTGCTGTTATTTAAAAATGTGAGATCTTGAAGTAGGTCAGATTTGACTTGGCCAGTTTTCATTACATAAGTCATTTTATAAAGTTATTCAACATTTTAATTGTGTTAAAAACTGGCCAAGTCAAATCTAACCTACTTCAAGATCTCACATTTTTAAATAACAGCAATTGTTATAGGTATCTAATAAAGCAAAGAAATAGAGTTTAATACTTGTTCATAATGTTATTTTGTTCCTATAAAAACATATTTCGATTTTGCATAGAACTTGGCACTCATTTAGATCGCCATTATTTTTGCGGCGAAGCTCACCGCCAAGCATAATTTTTGTATTGAACTTGGCTCTCGTTTTTTACATTTATGTTTTTGGTGGGATCAAAATTACTTACTCAATGTACAGACAAAATATTATTAGTATTTTATTATATGTAGACTAGCTTTTGCCTTGCCTGTGCGTGGAATTTAAAATATAGGGTTTTAAATTTATTTTGTGCTAATTTGAGATCTTTAGCAGCATATCAGCAAAAATGCATTAAATTTTTTGCAGTATTATTATTTGATTTTTTCTCTTCGTTGTGGCAATGAAACTTCTTCATAAATCAAATTTTTGCCAGATGTTATGTGCCAAATGGATTTTCTATATTAAAAATAAAAGTTGTCTTTGATTCGGAACATATAAACATTTTAATAAAAGTAAAATAAAAAAATAAATCGTGTGCTGCAGGCTACAAAAAGGCAAAAGGGTCATAACTCAGTGATCTTACTGCGTGTTAGTACAGAAGCACTTATTTTAACTATTTAAATACAATTATTATACTTTCTTGTTAAACGCCATAATTATTTCAATAGTTTAACAGTCGCCTATTATATTACGGCCATTACCTTATGAACTATGAATACGCGGTTTGTCCCCGACTCCCGTCAAATGATGACAAATAGCCCGGAACTGACAGCGCTGCATAGCGCATCAATCATGATCGGTTTCAGGTGAAGCCTGGGTGTATTAATATGCTATGTTGTGATGTTATCCGGGTGATATTTCCTATTGTTTACTTGCTCGTTCACCACTTCTTTTCCGGTCAATGGCAAACGTTTAAATGCGGTAGACTGTGAGACATTTTTGATGATGTCTCCGTCTGTTCAGTCTATGATGGCTAGTCTATGTATAATCAGGATTTGGAGGAGGCCAACGATAGAGCAGTGAAAGTGGCCATGTTCTACTCAAAACATATTTTATTAAGCCTTTTCTGAATTCACCAATTTGCTTATTTGCCAGTTTCATTAAGTTATCAATTTCCCTATTAGGTTGGTTTCCTGGTTCGTAAGTGTTCTTGTTAATTAGTTTATATTGTCAGATTTCTTTTAAGAGCAGTAGTTATAGAACGAAAGAGGAATATGTAAAAGTAGTATTTTAAGATGATTATATGTACTCTTTTAATTGTTTCAGACTCGAGTAATGTAGTGTTTATAATAATAAGTCAAACGGAGCCGTATCATGCCAGCGTAGCGACCAGACTCAAACAGAACATCGAAAACCAAGTATTAGAAGCAGATAATGTAAGTTTATTCTTTACTCATCATCATCCCAGGGCTTTCCTAGCCTTCTATTCTTATTGTGGCTTTGGAACCTTGAACCATGGCAGTATAACGTTTGAACTATACATGAGTCAGAGATAAATAAAAAGAAATCTAGCACTGGTGTTTATTTCCAGAATATCACAATTAGAATAAGGGTCGTGAGAAGTTTAAGCACAAAGTCGGTGTCGAGATGTACTCAACTGGCAGATGTCGGAGAAGAGAGGCCCGTCATCCTCCAGTCGAGCCTTTTATAGGGTGCTCGGGACTGTCGCGGAACGGGAGACGCGGCTGCAGGTGGTGGTCGCAGCGTCACAAGCAAGCCCATTTACGAACGCGACCCTGAGAGTTGCGCTTGGCAGAGTACTCGTCGCCTTGGGATGTCTCGTCACAGTACCTAGTAATTTCACTGACTCGCTCCATCTGTCTGGCGTCACGTGACGTCAGACTTTCTTTTCACTTTCCTTTGACTTGTATTTATTTTCAGCGACATCCTATAGTCCACATAACTCACGAAGACTTCCCTATACCGGGAGCGTGGACCATTATACCGCTGCTGAGGCCCATAGTGGAGAAGTATAAGGACAGTGACGTCAGATGGGTGGTGTTCCTGGAGGCGCACACTGCTGTCAGATGGAGAAACTTGTTCGAAGCTTTGGCAGCGGCTGATGAACAGAAGGTAATGTCGTTTCATCATTATCATTGTATATTTCCGGTTGGGAGCGTTCAGAAACCACCATAGTGTCTTCTCGTCTAAAACACTTACAACTAAGTTCTTCGACCAGTGTGTACCAGGGATGACAATAAGTCCGAAACGTAGTCCTGGTTATGAGTTTCATAAGAAAGCTCAAGGTTGACAGTAGGAAAGGAAAAGGTCTATATGCTCTCTATTTCCCTACGAGACAAAACCAGAAATGAGTAGATCCGTTGGAGAGTCAAAGTTACCGACAACTCACCGGATTAACTCATTGAAGTCTGAAGAAGCGTGATGAACCGATGGCCGATGTGGCAAACATTTCTCAAATTAAGATCACGCACCAGCAAGTGCAGCGTCCGACACCCTGACTTGAAGGAAGTCACAGGCCGCTTCCAACTGGTCATTCTGGAAATCCTTGGAAAAGTCCTTTTTTTAGCTATAGACTGCCTGCGACTGAAATGCTGATAATAATCTGGCTTCTGGCTTTGCCCACGCTTGGTATAGGGTTTTTGGTTCATATTAAGTCTGCAGCTTATGAATAAGAAATGTATATTTTAGGATACCATGTGGATCGGATACCCACTGAGCGATGAAGAGCCTACCATCATCCACCACTTCACATTCTACGAGGACCTGGAAGAGGAAGGTGGCTTCGTGTACCCACATTTCGCTAGTGGCTTCGCTATGAGATTGGAACTTATGGAGACGTAATTATAGCTTTTTTTTTCCTTCTATTATCTTTCTAATAAATATTTATTGGATGTGATAGACTGACAGACAGACACACGAGTGATCCTATAAGGGTTCCATCCAGTTCCAAGGGAGAAAGATAACAAGACCTTTTGCTATTCTCCAGCCTGCACAAGCGAGTGGAAATGGGCGAATGGAAACTAGAGGCGGACTTCTCAATAGACCCCGCCTTCGAGCTGGCCCAGCTGGTGTACCGAGGTGCCGACAACCCTGGGCCATTGCTTACTCCCGAAATGAGCTTCTGCGTGGTTTCAGGAGACAATTGTGCCACTTACCCGAGGCAGTTTGACACATGTGTAAGTACTATTTCTAAAATCCTAAATGAATTGATAGATGGATGTAATCAATTGGTATTTATATTATGTATTATATTAGATTAATTGAATACTTTATTAGCTTTGAAGTATTATGTAGGTTTATGGTTTATTGATAGATTTGAATAAATTGAATTAATAAATTGATGGTTTTAATGAATGCAATGAATTGAATGAATGTATAAATTGAAGGAATTGTGATAATGAATTACATTTTTTTTTGTACGGATCATTGCATTGTTCAATTATATGAAACTAGCTGTTCCCCGCGGCTTCGCCCCGCGTGGAACTCGGTTATATCGCGCCCAAAGGTAGCCTATGTTTGACCTCAGGTCGTTAACTACATCCCTACCAAATTTCATCACAATCGGTCCAGCAGTTTAGCCGTGAAGAGGTGACAGACAGACAGACAGACAGACAGACTTTCGCATTTATAATATTAGTATGGAAGTATGGATTTCCACTAAAGATTTCGTTCTCGGCAGGGCAGTGCCATACCTGAGGATTCGATATTCTTTGCTGTGAAGACCTGGAGTGGTTTCCACGCCACCAGGGCCAAGGTGGTCAAGAAGACGTGGGGGAAACATGTCAGCAATCTTCTCTTCTTTAGTGACAAACCAGGTATGGGGCACTTTTTTTATTGATCACGTGTTTCCAGTTCCGTACATGAACTAAGTATATAATATCGGAAAGTATATAATATCGGAACACTATTTAGTAATAGGCTTCTGTTTTACATTGTCTGTCCTTCTGTACACTTCTGTCTATTAAGGTGATACCTCGGTGAACACTAGCGCCACCGTCATTTAAAAATCATTACTCACTGAAAACACAAGTTATCAAAAATCCCTCTGCTGTAATTATGGTTCTAGATCTGATGTTAATTTTAATCATATTCAATTATTAAATTATAGTTCCATATAGTTACAAATTGCAAAACTGCTAAAAGTGGCCATTTTAAGCAATAATGCAATTTGTAACTATAGGGAATTCAAATTTAATAATTTAATATGTTTAAAGTTAACTTTAGATCCAGAGCCTAATTACACAAGACGAATTTTTGATAACTTGTGTTTTCAGTAAATAATGATTTTTAAATGGTGGTGGCGCTAGTGTTCACCGAGGTATCACCTTAACGGCTTGTATTATAGACCGTAAACGGCGACAATTAAAATTTTCACGTATTCATCATCACTTTACATTTTACTTGCTATGTTCAAAGAAAAACATAGAATGTTATAGCTGCTTCTCTTCCCGCGCAAGCCTTCGACTGAGGGAATCGGCGAATGGGGGAATCTCGACATAGGCGATGCGGCTAGCAACCTATCACTATTGATTGCCTGTTTCAATTACCATCATGCTAAACGTGGCCTAAGGTCTTATGGCCCTAGGCTGTGTTTACTATATGTATATAATATACTAGCTGTTGCCCGCGGCTCCGCCCGCGTGGGACTCGGTTATATCGCGCCCAAAAGTAGCCTATGTTTGACCTCAGGTCGTTAACTACATCCCTACCAAATTTCATCACAATCGGTCCATCAGTTTAGCCGTGAAGAGGTGACAGACAGACAGACAGACAGACAGAAAGACAGACAGACAGACTTTCGCATTTATAATATTAGTATGGAGTATGGATGTATGTATGTATGTATGTTCAATGCCCACAGTGTTATTATTATAATGGCCGCGCCTGCTGACACAGTTTAACAGACAAATATTGTATAATCTGCATGTAATCTATATTAATATTATAAAGCTGAAGAGTTTGTTTGTTTGAACGCTTATAACTTAGGAACTACTGAACGGATTTGATAAATTCTTTCTGCATATGATAGCTTGATTCTTGGGGAAGGTTATAAGCTATAGTACATACAATCCAAGGGCGAGTGAAACCGCGTGGAACAGCTAGTATTGTATAATCTGCATGTAATTTTGCAATAAAGTATTGAGTATTGTTTTCGCCTTTAACGACATCCACTAAAAAAGAAAGATTGGTGTGGTCTATTCTGAAGCCGGATACCACCCCATCTATTCAATGAAGGTCATTGACATTATACTTCTCGACAGATCCGTCTCTCCCCGCGATAACCACGGGTGTGGCCAACTCCAAAACCGGCCACTGTATGAAAACGGTGGCAATACTTAAATTGGTGCTTCAAAAAGTGGCCGACATGCCCCATGTCAAATGGATATTTTTAGCTGACGACGACACTATATTAGGGTGAGTGACTTTCGCCCGAATACTCGAACTGGTAAAGTATCATGTTGTCACTGTCATATCGTTGATGTTCAGCGCGACAGCGTGATACTTGAACAGCTCTCAAAATTGAGCAGCGTTTGAGTATTCGGGCATTTGTGACTAAGCAAAGTATAAGAGTAATGATAACTCATGAGCTCCTTTGTGCTTCACAAGGTACAATGAGCTACATTGAAAAGTACCACGGTCTACGACATGTTATGAGCCATATGAACAATTTATTTTTCTCTCTTTCTAGTATAGCATCTTAGGTGCGAATTTAAATGTAAAGTGACCGTAAACCGAAGAAAAGAAAGGTTGAGTATTTATCCACTTACCAACTGTTACGGGTTTGAAGACCTCTGCCATCAGGGAGTGCATGGTCATTTGACCATGAGAACTACGCGAAATGATGATGAAAAGAACCACGGTTCGTTATATTACTGTAAAAAAAGATCATCGCTATTTTCTATGGGTATCACGGCCACTTCCCTCCACCTCCCATGGCTCTACCAACCTCTCGGTTATACGAGCCGAATCTCGGGAGAGTGCGCTGTACTAGCATTTCGCATCTCTTTCCAGTCGCACCTGCTTGATCTCCCTACAGGTTCTCTATAGTGTCGCCTATCTATGCAATCATTGCATTTTAATAACTCTCCCCCATCCTTAGGGGGCTTACGTTCACAAGTACGCCTCGCTTGCCTTCTCGGCCAGAGGCCAGCTTCTGTCTTCTAGGTTAGTCTTCTGGGTATCACGGCCAATCGACCATGTGTACTCTGGTGTCAGAGTTCTACGGAACTGCCTCTCGGCTTCTGACGTGGTTCCTTAACAACTACAAGATGGCAGCCGGGACCAACGGCTTATGTGCTTGCGAAACATTACAGTCATGCTAAGGTACATTACGGTATTTAGGAAAGTGAATGTTTAGGTAGATAGTTATTAAAGGAACCACGTTAGAGGCCGAGAGGCAATTCCGAAGAACTGACAGGTGCATGATCCATTTTCGGTCCATGCTGTTAGGTTGTGGAATTCATTGCCGGCCGACATACGAGACTCAAAATCTATCGCTGTTTTCAAGAAACGCATAAAGGATTATTATCTTTCTTTAGCATAATAAATGTATATTTAGTCTAAGTAAGTATATTTGTATTTATATGGTATATATATTTATTTAAGTATGTATATACTTATGTATGTATGTTTATTATCTTATAATATTCTAGTACACGCCTGTTACTCTTTTCTTCTCGTTTCCTCTCTTGGGTCTGCTGGAAGAGATTTCTTTAGAAATAAGCAGCACCCTTGTACTAATGTTCTTTATTCTATGTTCTTTTCTTTTGTATATTTTTCTGTGTACATGAATTTGGAAAATAAATAAATGATTGATTGACCATGACATCTACACGAAATGATGATGATGACTGTTACCCATGGTGAAAAGAAACACGGTTCGTTGTATCACAGTCATAATAAGGTAGTGAATGTTTGATATAAGATATTTGATTTATTTTCAGAGTACAAAGATTATGCGAAGTACTTAGTTGCTACCGAGGTGGCGCTGACGTCACTGTTATCGGTGAACGATACGGGTATGGCTACGGGAAAATGAATGGTGCTAATAAGGGTAAGTCTTCATATACATACTTCCATGATTAAGGCGCTGTGCACCAGGGGAATACCGTAAAACGTCTATTTTATCGTCGCGCAGTTAGCTTTATTCTTCATGGAATACAAGCATGAAAAAATATGAAGTATAGTTCAAGAATCAAAATAAAAGAATACATCAAAATATAAAAAAAAAAAATTAGAACATACATACATACATATAATCACGTCATTATCCCATGCGGGGTAGACAGAGCCTAGGGTCATAAGACCTTAGGCCACGTTTAGCATAATGGTAGTTGAAACAGGAAATTAATAGTGATGGGTTGCTAGCCGCATCGCAAATTAGAACCTAGCTAAATAAAATAGCAAAAAAGCTATAGGTATCCAGAAAAGGTTTCGTCGCGAATTACTTGATATCTTCAGCGACAACTACCAATTTTTTACGTCTATAAAAAGAATAACATAATGACCCAGAGGGATACCTAAAAAAAATACAATATTTAGTCATAATTATTGAAATATTAAATTAAAACTGAAAAATTTCACCCGAAATGGCATTGAACGGAGACTAGTGACAGGCCAACCCAGTATCACCACTTTCAACCTTATTTCATTACGAGTACGTACTATAATCGCACTTCACTCCTCTTAAATACCTAAGGGTTGGGGATACAGCGCCTTAACGAAATTGAAAAGCGGTTTCGATAAAATCGTGGTTATATAATATTCACCACGAATAAGGCTATATATATGTACAAAATTAAGGCTTTTTTATTTTATTTAAGACATCGTTCAATACCAGGTTTTGACTACATAACCGGCGGCGGCGGTACCGTGCTGAGTGTATCGGCGGCCGGCGTGCTGTCGCGCTGCGCGTGCGCCGGCGCGCGCGCGCCCGACGACATGACGCTGGGCGCGTGCGGGCAACACCGGTTTAACGTCTCCGTCACGCATCTGCCGTTATTCCATCAGGTATGTCATTCTCTACGAGTCTCTAAAGACAATACCTCGGTGAACACTAGCGCCACCGTCATTTATAAATCATTATTCACTGAAAACACAAGTTATTATAAAACCGTCTTCTGTAATTATTGTTCTGGATCTGAAGTTAATTTTAACCGTATTAAATTATAGTTACAAATTGCAAAACTGCTAAAAGTGGCTGTTTTAAGCAATATTGCAATTTGTAACTATAGGGAACTATAATTTAATATGTTTAAATTTAACTTTTAACGAGAACCATAACACGGATTTTTGATAACTTGTGTTTTCAGTGAATAATGATTTTTAACTGATGGTGGCGCTAGTGTTCACCGAGCTATCGTCTTCAGTTTCATCGTTTCACTCCGCAGTGTAGGACGTAAGTACAGCGTGGCAGGGAAACACCGTTATTATTTAAATAGAGACACTCTATCTATTTGTAATTTCCAAAGGTTGACTGGCATAGAATGCTTATAGCATTAAGTTTACCTATTGTTCTTGCTCTTGGCTCAATAAAGTTAAATAAATAAAAAAAATAGTTATCATAATAAAAATATCTGAACAAATATTTTTTTTATATTTAATAATCAAGTTAAGATGTTTTATTCCCATAAAGATCATTAAAATGTATTCATCCTACTATTCCAATACGCGCGGCTGCGCGTGTGTCACTACACATATATGTATTAAGAAGGTGTTATGCTACCACTTATTTGGCTATTTGTATACGAATATTTGCCTATTTGACCATGTGTGGACGGTATATTTGCCAAAACTTTTGCGTTATTTGCCTACTTTGCCTATTCGTCAAATATAAATTTTTGTAACATACTAGCGACCCGCCCCGCTTCGCATGGGCATAAAAACCTTCCTCTAGAATCACTCTTTCTATTAAAAAAAAAACCGCATCAAAATCCGTTGCAAAGTTTTAAAGATTTAAGCATACAAAGGGACATAGAAAGCGACTTTCTTTTATACTATGTAGTGATGATAAATATTTCTATTCAGGCACGTCCTCAAGACTACTCGCGTGAGGTTTTAGCCCGCGACCGACCAGTTTCGTTCCACGGACACTCATCTCCAGAACCCCTTCGAGTTTACGCCACGTGGTTCCAACACGATGATATGGCATTGAGAAGACGAAGGGTCAAAGATGAACTATAAGGTTCAATGTGAGAGTTTTTTCTGTGTGAAATGCAAACTTTCTATTATCATGTGGTCCCATTGCCTAAGATTTTGTTCCTTTTTGGTAATAGATGGCGCTGAAAGGATTGAAAAAGAACAATTTAGTTAAGATTCTACTTTTTTGTCGAAAAAAAATATGAATTATTAAAACACGATTTTTTTTAATTATTGTCATCGTACCTACATATATAAAAGTATAAGAGTAACAAACATCCTTACAAACTTTCGCATTTATTATATTAGTAGGATAGACTATAAGTAAGTAAAGAAAATAAACACTACGTGAATAATATACACATACATTTACAGGTACTAATTTGGCACTTGTTAAAATCAACTTTATGATCAAACAAAATACATTTCATGCTAATAAAAATATAAATAAGTAAGTACTGAATAAAGCTCGAATACATTTTTCTTCATTTATTCAAAAGTTACTCACAAAAAACGTAAAATATGATGTAAAAAAATACTGTATTGGAATGATTTAGTAAAAGTAAAAAAAATCAATTGTTAAGGCAAATGTACTTTTTGTAATTAAAATATTTGAATACAATTTAATGTGTAAATAATATTAATTAATCACGATAGTTTTACTAATGTTATTTAGTACCCCCAGTATAAGATTTTTTAAACGCAGTCGCTAGCGACTGCTTTAGTGATTTTGTATGACAAACTTGTACAACGCCCCTGTCGGATAGTAAGGCAACTAAGAAATTCCATACAAAATTCTTACGCTAGCGTCTGCGTTTATAAAATCTCATAAAAAAGGTACAGCATGCAATTAATAGTTGTATTCATTGTGTTATACATATACTTAGATTTATGCATATCAGTTACGTATATCATAATAAAGTTTAATATTTTTGTATTGATTGTTTTAATATTACCGACCGGTTAAAAAAAAATTTTTTTGTTAACATTGGCAACAAAAAAATTTTTTTTAAAGCGTTTTGTGCGTAAAACGGAGCGAAATGTGGCGAAAGCGATACAAGTAGCCATTACGTGAGGAGAGAATCGAGATAGGCGGTCGACCTACAGCATCCCAGCCTTAAAGCAACATAGCTTCCGTACTGGAAGGGAGTAGCCTTTAGCGTTGTGTAACTCGCTCTTTTTTATTGAGGATGAGGGAAGACCTCATTTACCTCGTGAGGTGCTCGTGAAGTACCCCTCATTTGAGGTAAGGAGAAAGAGTAAATAAACGCGTACCACAGCGAGTAGTGAGGGAGGCGTGCGTATCTTTGCCGTTTCGCACGGAATGACTCCCTCCCTCATTCATCGTGAGGTATCGATACCGACTCACTCACTAATCTGTTGCACGTGGTGTTATCTGTGCCCCAGAAGACGCGACGCCTCAAAAAAAAAGTGAGGAGCTAAATGAGCCTGTTATCGCGACCAAAAGTAGCATACATGAAAGGTACATATGCCCATTCTCATGGTCAATGGTTAAATCAAAAATCCGTCAAATCCGACGTTCCATTTCGACGTTTTAGACGGACGTACACACAAACACACATTTTCACATTTATAACATGAATGTCCAATGTCAGAGCAACAAACAATAAATGAACGAACGAATTAATGATTTTAATTTTCAATATCAACAAAACAGCACTTTTGAAACATCAACGTGCCAACCCAAGTCCTCTCTTAGAACTTCAAAACATTGAGATTCAGCGTCATGATTTTGGAAAATGATTAATTTAGTCTAAGACAAGGAGGCTGCCAGGGCCGTATTAAGGAGCATGACTAGAATATTCAGGTGCGAGTCATCTTGCCGTATCGCCTCCATTACAGATATGAGCTGTAATTAATAAGGACCTTTGGGAGGTTGTTATTGAAAGCTCGATAATTGATATTTATGGATCTATAGAATATTAAACTATACAATATACAATATAGTTTTCATGAAGACAAGCTAGGTTTACATTAAAATTAGACTTTAAAGACTTGGGTGGCTACTGGACCATTCAAATCTCGTCCAAAAGGGGTTATGATAGGAACATGTAGGAATAAAATAACTTAACTTGCTTTTACTTGCGATTCCGCTAAACATGTTCACAAAGTAAATAATAAAAAAATCGCGGAATTGATTCCCACCAATTTCTTTTAATAGGTATTATAAAAAATTTAATACGCCATTTATGTATTTGTTTATTAAAGAAATTAACTGTAATTTCATTTAGAATAGAAATAAACAAAACAGCAAACTAAAAGAGCAATCAATTAAACGGTTGAATCAACTAATTATAATTCTTATAATATTTAGTAGGTACTTTCGTCTCGACATATATCCCCCTAATCTTCGTAACGAATGTCATTACAAATTATGTATAATCCCATGTGGCGTGCTAAATACTTATGAGAGATTAAACTCGAGTTATATCCGTAATCGTGGTTAATCGACCGATACTAAGTCTCTTATATACTTTCAAATAAGTACCTAATATGTACGTAATTAACTATAATTTGTGGTAATGATAAGGTTAAGATTAACCATAGATTAACCCATTAGTCTGTGATGCACTCTGAATAAAGTAGTTTTTTTATATCGTTAATGGTAAGCATATAATTTATTGTACGGACTTTTCGTGTTGATAACCAATAAGAAAAATAAAAAGAATCTAATAAAAAAAAAAAAAAACAGATTACTTGGGTTCATAGAAATGTTAGTACACCATTAGGATTGCCTGTAAGATATTGCTTTTGCGATAAGGCCGTCGTTGTAAATAAAATTACCTTTTATTTAGTAAAAAATCTTTGTAATTTTAATCTTGGTGCAATAAAGAGTTTTTTTTAATAGTACCCTCATATTTAACATAGTATGTTGAAGCAAGTTTAGTGTACCTACTGTGTGTTGTAGTTACTGAGATTGCACTTTTAACAGTTTTCTCGACACTTAATACGGTTCTGTCGAAACTCCAAGGAAAGGATTTCTGAAATACTGAAAGTGACATCGATGAAATTATATTTATTCAAGCAAAGTTTGGACAACTTGGAACTTCGGAACGGATCAGTTGGGTCGACGGCCGTTTGTCATTCGACACGCGATACTTCGGTAAGTAGCAACTTTCAACTTACATTTTTCATTATGGGAAACTTTTGAGTGCCTAAGCAATACCCTGTTCTTGCATGGATCATTTGCACCTTTATTTTTATCGTGTCAAAGCTTAATTTTGAGTACAATTCGTGTGTGTGTGACAGGAAAAAGTTGGCACCTAGTTAAACCAACCTTTAGAAATTGTGATGCTCGACAAAAGCGTTTGTGTACAACGTTGATTTGTAAGGTTTTCTTTCCTTGAGTCCAAGTAGACATTTTTTTCCTGAAAGAGGATATTTTGTAGTAGGTAGTTAGTGCACGCATACTATCCAGGATAAAATCAATGTCCAGACAGATTTTGAGTTGTTTTAGCCTTTCTCTTTTTTTTCATTTACGCTTTTCATGCGCTGTCTGAAATTGTACCTTCACCATTTTGCTTGTGTTCGCCAGCGCCTAATTGAATCTGGCCGCAAATTCTCGCTTTTGCTATAGGTTCTTCCTGGCTGCAGGACTTTTAATAGTTGATAAATAAAATCGTTTAGCGGACGTCTCTCGCAGATGGAAAGAGTTAGAAAAGCAAGGCACGTTTTTTAAAATATTTTTTTGAAGGCTGCGGTTATATTCACACTTAGAACCTTAGATCTACTCCTAAAAAATGTAAATGAATGAAGAGTAATCCGTACGAGTAACTGTGCCCATTTTATCAAAAGCGGTATTTTATTTGAGATAGAGAAGTAGGTATTGTCCTGATGTTGCAGTCGTTTATGGCTACGGTGACCTACTAACCATGAGGTGGGCCTTATGCCTGTTTACCGACTTAATTTCTTATTGTGATAAGAATTACTCGTTTGCGTATAAGTACATTAGTAAAGCGCCCGAAATGACTCTAGATCCCGATTGTTTAGCTTTGTGCGTGGTAATTAATGGGTTCTTGTAGGCAGAGGCCCAACATTCATTAATTCTCACTTCCATTTAACGCTCTTTCTGCGGACGCTAATAGGTAAGTACTTACTTAGCTAAATCATGGTCAACAAAATTTTAATCAGCTCTGGTATTCGTAATTACCTCAAATTAATGTTTTTAAGATTTGTATAATTCCCTTTTTTATTATTTATCTATAGATCTTTAGAGAGTTAACATTATTATGTAGTCATGGAGCTCTCCCAAGGTATCAATTGTCACATAAGTCGTTCTACTTATTTCCATGTTTATTATCTGACCTTTTACAGTTAAATATCTGTTGACAAATAGGTACATATCTACTATACTTAGATGGTATGATAATGTCTTTCAAATTTCAACTTTATGTACCTTGCATCTAAGGTAATCATGACTTGCTACTTGTTATACCTACCTACTAAAATCAAGTATAATAGGATATTATTGTACATTATTTGCTATAGACAGTAATGTAATTCTATATTTGTTTTATTGTTTTTTATATTTTTGTATCGCAGCTATTGTATTGGGATCTTCCTGTGATGATAGTTGTAAGGTGAATAAATAAATAAATATTTTAATTTAAAATGAAAATAATCAAACATCGTACCTACGTAACATTGCAGGTAGATAAATCGGGAGAAAAAGTATTATATTTTTTCATAAAATCTTTTATCAAAATTCAGGAGAATAGAAATCATTTCTACGATAAAGGTACCTACAAATCGTTTCACCGAGAGTTCGATACATCGAAAGGATTCAGTAATTGGTGTACAAGCGATCGACAGCGGGAATACCTACATTTTTGATAAGTGCGCTCACATGCTTACTGACAGTGAGTGCGGTTCCATTATACAGCATGTACCAAAAAAAATCGTTAGTACTATTATATATAGTATATTCTGTACCAAAGCCTTAAGAATTCGAGCAACTCTGCAAATAGTGAAACGTTCCTCCACATTTATAGTTAACAAGCTTTGGCCCGCGGCTTCGCCCGTATTTATTTCCACCGGAAACAGTACTTTTTCCCGGGATGAATGGTATCCTATGCCCTTCTCAATACTTCGAACTATGTGTATGCGAAATTTCAAGAATATTGGTTTAGTAGATAGGGCGTGAAAGCGTAACAAATTATATTAACACTCACTTTCGCATTTATAATATTAGTTAGGATTATTATATATAAGATATTAGCTGTTGCCTGTAGCTCCGCCCGCGTGCGCCTCGATTATATTGCGCCCGAAAGTAGGCTATGTTTGACTCTTAGTGCATAACTATATCCATACCAAATTTCATCACAATCGGTCCAGCAGTTTAGCCGTGAAGAGATGACAGACAGACAGACTTTCGCATTTATAATATTAGTATGGAAGTATGGATATGGATATGGATGTTATAAATCATCACATTATATAAAAATAACCCTAAAATAACAACAAACTTAACTTAAACTATAAACTAAACTAGCGACCCGCCCCGGTTTCGCACGGGTGCAATATTATAGGTTTTTCTTAAATAAAAACCTTCCTCTTGAATCACTCTATCTATTAATAAAAAAACCGCATCAAAATCCGTTGCGTAGTTTCGAGTAGAGTTAAGCAAACATAGGTATAGACAGCGGAAAGCGTCTTTGTTTTATGCTAAAAGTTTAACAAAAAAAATACTCAGAAATAAAAAATGTCCCGCAAATCATTGCCATCGGGAATTGATTCAGTTTAAAAATAAAAAATATTAATGGTCAGAAATAGTCCTAAAAGTTGAATATTTAAAATTTAGTAAACAGTGGAGCCGCGCATTGTCGTACCTATTCAAAGCGCTTTCTTCCAACAGAGTGCCTTGATTTACGATTTGGTTGAAAACCCCGTCTTTTATTTGGCTTTCCCTTAAAAGAGCATCAGTCGAAATGTAAAGAGTATTTTCATAGATTCAAATGCATTGAAAAGCTATTTCCAATATTATTAGTTCGCGGAGTGCCATCTCCATTTGCAAAACGTTCATTATTTTAAAGTATGGTTAAGAAAAAAAGTGATGCTAAGCTAACCCATAGGACCTCAATTTATTTTTATACAGTTCTTACAGTATTTGGTATCCTACGTTTTATTTTAAGTAGTTGGTATTTAAATGGTAGTGCTTCGCGAAGTTGGTATTTCACGGATGTGGTGAGTTTTTGGAATTTAACGTAGAGTCGGCATTTTGAAGAAAGAAATATTTTTGAAAAATACTTACTTAAAATAGTAGTAGACTATTGTATTTATATATAGTCCCATCTGATAGGAAATGGTCTGACTGAATACTAGAAAACACACGATAAATCGTTTTATTTAGTTGGGCCGAAAAAGTCAGCAAAGAATAATTTTGATTATATTTTCTACGTGCTGCATTTTACCATTCGCTAAGAGGGCAGACCTCAAAACTGCGGGTTATCCTCGATGATAACTCCAGTAAATAGACTAGATCCCACTTCAGATATTTCCTAGTTTACGGTTTGCTCTGTGTAGAAAATCTGCAGTATTAATATATTTGAAAATAATATGGTTGCTTGTGACATTGTAAAAACTACAATAATAAAAATAAATTGAATTGTATTGTGTTGCTTAGCACAAAACTGCTTTGCGCCTTGGAACTTGACTACCTTCGTGGTGTTGGTGGTCTAGTGTATACACGTTTATCATACGGATGTTGCGGATTCGAATCCCACGAGCAAAAATGGAAACCGGTACTTATTCTAAGGACACAGAAATAGCGTTCATTAACCAGGTAAACGAAACATCTCGACTTAATGACAATTATTATGACGTGGTTTCTTTAACGACTACATGATGGCAGCCGGGACTATTGGCTAAAACTCCCTTCCGAAGCAGGGACTCATTTTCCTTATCTGAATTTCAGATGATTCAATCCTGCAATGTCCTAAACCAAACTAGAAACTATCAAATAAAGCTTCTCGTGGAAATCAAAACCACGATGTCCGGGTCTTTAGGCAAACACTAAACCACTGGACCACAGAGGCAGTTAAAAATAGACGTTATTATAGTATATTAACTAAAAAGGGGTCAAGCCAGGATAACAGTGAGTCCAAATCCTTTAGGAGATATTACATCGGAATATTCGGAATCGTAACTCCAAGATTTGGCTTCGCCGTCCAACACAACACATAACCGAGTCTCTGCAGCCGCTGTCCAATTTATTTTATTGTCGTTTATATCGCCGACACTCGTAAAGCTGAGTGTCTATTATCTAGCGAGCTTCATATTGATGTAATGATGATTCTAGATTTATATGTACTTAGAATAATATATCAAATTAGATATTTTTATCTCCCTTATGCTCTAAAAATAAGTTATCTGAAGAGGTATTAATTGTTATATCAAATAGCTATAGGTATCATAGTGTGGTTCTGGAAGTTTGAACTTGTGTTCCTTTAGGTATGTGCCCGAATAAGTATGCCCAATATCCCTTGAACAACGAGTATGGCCAGTCTATGGTTTTGTCATTATCCCTATTCTGTTCCTTGGGGTCTGGGAGATGGATTAGCTTCCGAAAGCAAGAAGTTTCGAAATGGGTTGAAGGTTGCAATGGACTAACCATGGATGGTTTTAGCACAGATAATAGAATATTGTTTAGATTAGAGTGTAGTTTATTAGTGGGAAAGTCCCGTTCAATCCACAGATTAGTTTAAAATTGTTTTAGAGCCCGCGAGTTATACGGTTATGATAATACTACTATTTTTATCATAATCTTATTTAGGGATAAAAAGCGTCAATAGCGGTAGTTTTATATTATCCCTAAGGATTTGTCGCGCCCTCTGTAAACAGGGATGAAGGGATAACCCTTCGTGACTCTGGCCTGCCCGCGGGCAAATGTAGTCTTTATGTCGTTTATAATACATTTTATTTGACTTTAAATCTTATCTTTTGTAGTCTTCAGCCATTTTACTCGACAAGATGGTGAAGGATATAAGAACTCACACTGTCTGAGATTCTGTGCTAAATTTATCAAAAGTAATTAAGGTAAATGCACCAATTATGGACAGTATAAGAAAAAAAATTGCGTTTTTCATTTGTAATTTGTAAATTTTACAATACACGTTCCCAGGGGTTTGAAGATAAATAAAGAGCCTTTTAATTATTCAATGATATTCAATATTCAATGATAGATTATTCAATGTTTAAAATAAGATAAATACTAGCTGCAATTAAATATAATTTTATAAAAATACCCTAAGTGAGACTCCATTTATGGACAAGCAAAATCTAGTTATGAACCCCCAACTATGGACATTATCCAAATATGAACAGCTAGTTATGGACATTTTAGCTGGGTAATAAATGTTCAATGGTTCTTTAATAATCAGCCAAGTTGTACTTGTTTAAGCCCAAATAGTATATAATGATAGGTCTATACAGTTTGGGAGAATGATATTAACAGCAATATACTTTTACATTAGAAAATTTGTCGTTTAAAATAGTGAACCAGTTTTGAACACCTAATTATGAACAGAATGTTCTTAAACTGACAAAGTTTTAATTTGCTGCAGATTTTATTACAAAAGGTAATGTTAAATGATTATATTGTAGTATATGATGTCAATGTAACATAACGAAAAATCACTTTATAGACATTTTGTCCATATATGGGCACAAGATGAAAAAAATTCCAATTATAAACATTGATAAATTTAAAGGGTAAAATTTATATGATATTTTTAGTCAAGTTGCATAAATAATTTTTTGCTATCAATGATTCAATAAATAATAAGATTTTTAGCAAAAACCTTACAACTGTCGAAAAAAAAGACAGTAAATATACCTACTCGCATTAAGATTCTTATAAGAAGTTCGGATTTTCGACACGAAGAAACACTGCGTGAGTGAAACACTGTTAGGGCTGAAAACTTAAAGGCTGATTGCTGTCAAAAATGGTTTATACAATGTCTGGAATGATTGAAAAATTTATTAGTGCAGTCATTTGGAAAATAACATTTAAGAGTTTCCCAATTTTGGAGGTTTTATTAAAAACTGTCCATAATTAGACCGTGTTCATAATAGGTGCCTTTACCTTATATACTGGTAATAGCTATCTGTGTTATAGACGCTATTTATTTATTTACTTAATTTATGTACACAGAAACATACTACGCCAAATCGCAGAACTTTTGGAAATGGGAAAAATTAGGAGTAAGTACCCGAAATCGGCGAGCGTGTATGACGAGAGTGATGAGTGTGGAGGAAGCGAGGGAGTTATGTAAGGATCGTAGCCAATGGAAATCTCTAGTCTCTGCCTATCCCTGGAGAAGGCGTGATGATATTAGTTAGGATGTATATATGTAGAAAAACATATACTTATAGGATAAAACCTAGAGAAGAGAACATTAGTAGCTTTGTAGCTGCCTTAGATCACTGGTTATTTCTGAAGAAATCTCTTCTAGCAAGCCCAAGAGAGGAAATGAGAGCTATTTTCACAAGTGTAATAAAATATTACCAGTGTCGGTTTTGGTGAAAATTATCTTAAGAAACTTCATTTCTCGTAGAGGCGATGTGACACTCCCAGTGTTTCAGGCGTCCATGGTCTACGGTGGCCACTTATCATCAGGTGGGCTGTTTGAATACTAAATTGTATAAAAAATCTGAATTGTCAATTTAACTAAATGTAAAAGGTAGTTACAATGTAGCCCAGCCTTGCCTGTCTTTTCACTATGTTTGTAGCCTAAAAATAGCTCTTGGAAAAATATATGCCAATTTTTTTTTTAATCTGTTGATAGATTCAGTTAAAGTTATTAAAAATATCTGGAAAAAAATATTTACGAAATGTCTTTCATGATATTGTTTAATTGCTTGAAAAAAATTCAAGTGAATGTTAAATCCATCGTGATTATAACCTTTGATTTAATTACCCACCTGATGGGAAGCGGTTACCGTAGCCTATGATCGCCTGCAACACAACCTTTTTGATAAAACCCATTTCCAATCAAAAATCTAATTTCTAATATCACATCTTGCTCGTATTTCCATTTTATAAAAACAAAAAAAGGTCTAAGAAAAGTCCATTTCTCATTTAATCAGACATGAATTTTGTATAACAAAATAAGCACCTAATTCGCTAAACAAACTGGAATACCGTTAACCATTGGGAACCCTCTCCCGAGATCGGATTTAACTTATCCAGTAACGTTTTCATCTCGCCGGGAACTAGTGTTGCAGGACTATCGACAGTTTTACTATCGATAGTTGACCTTAGGTATTAATACTAACCGTGTTTCATTAATACTATCGATAGTAGCGATTCTATTGACACATTAATTACAACAAACAAACTATCAGTAGTTCTAAAAACTTGTCTTCAATCTTCTGTCTTCAGTTATCGCAAGCTGTTTAGTCTATAGTGTAATACTATTACTTAGATGATTTTATTTGATCGATTATAGCTTGCAACAATTGAGTTGAATTTTTATAAACTGTGTATTTTGCAAAACTATCGATAGTTTTTAGATGTAAGGATAGGATCGAAAGGCCTATCAATATTGTGACTAAGTTTTAATCAATTATAAGTATATCAAACATCATTTTTAAGAATACAATATGGGATAGAACAAAGTACAGTACATCTCACGATAACAATGATAAATACTATCGATAGTCGACACTAGCGGCAACACTACCGAGAACTCTTAATAAAAGGAACAAGTATAATGAAAACGCCTTCTGTATCGCTGATTATGCAGATTGGATATTCTTAATAAACTGCTGCTATTCGAACCTTTTGGAAAACCATTTTTCTTTTCATCCGACTGCCCTTAGAGGGGTTGATGTTTTTTGAATGTATGTCTGCCTATTGTCTCATTCTCTAGCATAAACGTATGAGGGCTTTCAACATAAGTTAAATATCATTAAATACATTTGTACCTAATTGTGTAAATGTCAATGACTCATAAAAGAGCTGTTTTTTTTCTTCAATCATTTAGGTAAGTAATTTTTTAATGGAAATATGTGTGATTAAGGCAAAAGCCGAATTAAGAGAATGTGACCAGTGGTGGACAAAACGCTTCGCCGGTCGTTAGTCTTGTACACAGGGGACAGTTGTAAAACACGTCCTGTGGGCTTCAGGCATGATAATATTTTGTTGATAAATTTTACCCCATTTAAGCGAAATTGTAATAAATTAAAATGGCGGGCAAAAGAACGCACACTTAATCGATTCGGGTTTTAAATATTTTATCTGTTCTATCAACTGTAATAACAAAATAAAGGGTTTTAAAACGCAATTTCAATTTTTTTTTTATTTTGATTTGGGATGTGAAATCCCAAATATCGTACCCTGTATCAAGTGCACATAGTTTGTGCAATATGTCATGATATGAAATAGGCGAACTGTGATTGAGTGCTTGGAAACTTGAGGATATTGATCTACGAGCAGACACATTGACAGTTTGTAAATTGAATATCAGGACCTAGGCGCAACATTTGGTGCAACTAAATCGTGTCATCTATATATATGTATCATACTAGCTGTAATATTAAAAGATATTCGTTGGACATCACAACAAAGGGTGTTAATGCGAAACAATAAAGAATATTGACATAATAACTACTAGATCGGATCCAGTGGTACCGCGTCGGACCTGCCTTGAATTTTAGATGACCTCATAGGTACGGTTTACCTCGTGCATGGTGCGGTTGCATTATGTTCAGGGAATTCTCTTCTATCTCATCTTTGTAGCCTTCTGGTTGAGTTTTCGCTAGTTGCTTCGGAGCACACAATACACCTTCCTATATTTTTTTCTCCTTTAATTCGCCTTTGGACTTTGCCTGGTCTTCGGATCCTTTTTATGATTTCTGAGTCCATTTGCATGCGCATCTTTCACTGCGACTTTAAGCTAGCGAAATATTTTTAGTACTAGTAGGTAGTAGCGAAATTTGTCAATCAATTTTTGGTCCTCAACTTTCGGCGTTGGAGCTTTGGGTTTGCCTCAATTCTACTTTTTCTTGTTGTTGTGCTGCGGTCTTAAAATACTGCAAAATTTATATAAATATCCTAGTGTCATGGAAGGAGATGTCTAGTTATAGTCGGCTTGGAATGGCACCAGGAATACTATGCTCATATATTTTGATGATGACGATGACGTATAATACCAAAGAGTTACGTGTTTTGAAAAAATTGATAATGTGAAAAGTCAATATGTCGGAGTATCTTCAATTTGGATTGTAAGAATCGAATGTAGAATTTATCGTGTGCAAATGGAAAAATACTCCAAACACAGGGCGAACCTACACAAGCTGTTAATAATATCCTATAAGTAATACAGCAAGCTTACTTACAGATTTCGCCCACGTTCGCACATTATGGACCTTAGAAAAACAGCAGTTAAGCTGAAATTCGAAGATAATTTGTTTAGTTGAGGCGGGATAGTTATAGAATTGAATTTGGGAGTATATCTCGTTACGATGTGAAAACGAGGTTGTTGCGTGGCAATGGGTTTTCGGGAAATGCCGTGAATATTGAACATGTGTTGGGAATCCGGGAGTTAGTTTGTGCAATTTAGTAATCTTTCAAACAACTATTGTATATGTATTCTTTATTGTAGAAAATGCTCACTAAATCTGTGTTTTAAATCTCTTACAATTTTTCTAAAAAAAAGATAGTTAATTCGCTTAATTATAACAAAAGACACGTACTGTAAGTATACCTACTTGTGTAAGTCTCGAGTTAGTCGGTCTGTCTAAATACTGTGCTAGTTAGTGCTCAACAAGTTTTTTGTTAAGAAAACTAACTTGCCAATAGATCTTTAATTTCTATCTTTACTTCAGCTACAAGAAGTCCACTGTTGGACATATGGCTAAAAGATTTTTAAGCTGACCGATTAGAAGCGGCCTTCATCCACCATCTTCCTGCGACCTAAATAAGGTTGACATTTGATACAATTGAGTTTTTGCCCCTAAGGCGTGGCAGCTGCAATAAATTAGTGAACGATTGAAGTCAGTGGCAAGATATAGTCATATAGACGTTCTGTATCGTACATATTTGTTCATATATCCAAGTCTCACAGTGGAATTCTCACAAGAATCGATTCGTAGCAAGCTAACGAAAGAGTTAGTTTGTTTGGGACGCCACAGCTCGATTGACTGGCACGTATCGAACTTAATTGGCTACAGCTTTATTTGCTACTTACAAATGCTAAAACAATATAAGGGGAAACAGCATATATTTCCAGTAGAAATATTTTCTTATAGAATTAGGAAGTACATACGTTCAATAGTTACTTATTTTATGGATATCCTTTATCTTAATACCAAATATATGAACCTCGAGGAAAGACTATTTTGATGCAGTATAAATGAGTAACCGCGGGAAATGCAGGAATAAGCTAATTATGTTAACATACTTATGTTAAGATATTTACAATGAATGTACCCAATCGTAATAAACAACAAATTCTTTATATACAACATATTAACTAAATACTCATATGACGTTTATTTCTCGTGGTTGATATAAGTTTGTCCACGAGGAAGGAACGAATTAAAGAACATTTTTGTTTGTCGTCTTTGATTTTAAAATTTAAATAATTTCAATTAAAATAAAATCAATTAGTAGACACTAATGTGTTATATCATCAAATATCGTTTACTTTGATAAAAATCAATTTATATATCTACGTGCACAATAAGGTTCATCAATGTCATTTTGATTTTCCTTTGGATCAGCAACATGAAGTATTTCACCATATTCGCTGTAACCCTGGCCATTATTTCATCGGCAAAATGTGGAATTATTGAGAGAGGCTTCGAAACTCTTGGCGATGCAGCACATCTGGCCCACGAAGGAGCTACTGATATGTTCTTGACGGGGAAAGACGTTCTATTCGGCAAAGGAATCAGGGCTGGACCAGACCCGGCAGATCAGGGTCTTATTCCTGGTTTTGCGCATAAAGTTGGCGACGGCTTTCATTTGTTAGGCGATGGAATTAGTCATGTGTTCGCTGGTGACGATGATATCCACTCTCCATTGAGCATGATGAAGAGTAAACTAGCTGCAGAGGCAGCAGCTGTCACCGCACCCGTTCCCCCTGCCGTTGCTCCTGTGGGAGCAGGAGCGGGACAGCCTTCTGCTGCCGTCCCTAACTCATAATAGTCTGTGACATGGGTAAGATTTTCCTATTGTACATATAAATGGAAAAAGTAGAATCAATTTTCTAAATGATATTTTTTCATGTAATAAAAATATTAATTAAAAAATAATTTGTTCTTTTCTTGTTTATATTTTATTTTTAGATCTTGAAGTCTATTTATTTAAATACTCAGAACATGCTGGTCTGGGAGAAAAAGAAAAACATAGAATGTACCAGCTGCTTTTCTTCCCGCGCAAGCCGTAAAAGTCGTCTGAGGGAATCGGCGAATGGGGAAATCATGACATAGGCGATGCGGCTAGCAACCCATCACTATTGATTACCTGTTTTAACTACCATTATGCTAAACGTGGCCTAAGGTCTTGTGACCCTAGGCTCTGTCTACCCCGCATGGGATAAAGACGTGATTTTATGTTTGTATATATGTCAGAACATGCTCAGAGCTTGTCTACTAATTTCCACCGTAGGAGCCTAATAAAGCCGAATTTTCTAACTGAGGCATTACATTTTATTGCACCAAAATTCTTAGCTTTACGGTTGGGATCAATTTTATATTGTGCTATCCTGCATTATGTACTAACCGAGATAACGTTTAGATAAAAATAAAATTACAAAATTATTAATTATTTTCATATTTCACAAGCAATCTAAACCCAATTAAAATTTTGATAGTCATAAAATCAAACAAGCGAATTCCTTTTTAAATCGTTTCGTCAAACATCTTGTATCAGTAGATAACAAATCGCAAAAACCAATAATACCATACCTAATACCAATGAAGTTTTTATTTGCTTTTGTATCCTTGGCACTAGTAGCATCGGGCAAGTGTGGTGTTTTTGACGGGACATTCAGAACAATCAAAAATTTTTGGGACCATTCAATAGTCGATGGATTTGAACAATTTGGCAAAGATATCAAAAAAATATTTTCTAAAAATACTGTGGTAGCTAAACCACGTATAAAAGCTGCTGATCCTCCAGAGAATATTACTATGTATGACACATCATATTTAATAGAAACAACTGCTTTCACAGAAGATGCTCCAACTCCTACAGTTATTCTAGATCCAGGCTATTCCAAAATATATTTGAACAATGTAGCAGAAGCTATGATGGGTGGGGAAAAGAAAGTTAATACTGTTAAAGTTAAATATGATTCTACTAATATATAATATTGACTGGATAAAATAATTTGTGGTTTAAATAGTCCGTCTTGACTGAAAAATCTTAATTACTTTCAGATAGCTTTTGGTGTGTATGTGTGGCACTCCTTGGGTATTACTGACCGCTACTCAGAAGGTCCCGGGTTTGACCCCAGTCAGGTTAAGATAAAAAATGATCTTTTTCTGATTGGCCTGGGTCTTGCATGGATGTTTATATGTATTTGTTATAAAATATAGTATCGTTGAGTTAGTATCCCTTAAGAACTTACTTTGAGGCTGAATCAATCTGTGTGATTTCTCCCTATATATTTATTTACTATGATATTCACATGCCCAAAGAGAATTTTGGTCTTAATACTAGTATTATCAACATTTTTCTATGCTGTGTCACTTTTTCCATACTTCTTAAACATCACTGATTATTGGGATTGGATTAGATTTCCATATGAAATTCTAATGCAATCACTGCGTTTATAAAAACTGAAGTAGACACACTTAGTGGTTATTACTTCTATGATGAAAGTTTTAGGAGTAAAAGTTGTTCATAATCTTGTGTTATGCTTTCTTCACAAATAATAAGCTTTAACTGTAACCGTGCAACCGTACGAATAAGTAGATTATAAAATCTACTTATTCGTTTGCAAGTAAAACAAGAAATAAAGTTAAGTAGCCCCCAACATATAAAATTAAAAAAAACATTGTTAAAAATCACCCATTTGCCACATGAGACAAATTAAAAGGTGATTATTAACAATGTCTTTTATCATATTAAAATTATTATTTTTATCTATTTTAATACTATTTTCGATTAAGACTATTTAATCACAAAGCATATTTTGTTACTACATTAGTACATGGTAATAAAAATGCAATTAGATTTTTTTTATCACGGAAACATAAATTTTATTATGAAGAACTTCTTATTAAATTGTGTTGTTAAGCGTCGTGTAGATAGTCAAACAAATTATCAACAACAATGAAGTATTTGTCTGCTATTATTTCGTTGGCAATAGCAGGGTCGGGCAATTGCGGCATTATTGGCCGAACATTTAGATCGGTGAAAGAAGCAGCTAAAGATTTTCAAAGTCAGGCTCATGATTTGTGGGAAACCAGTAAAAAAGAAGTCATTAAAACATATCACATTGTGGAGGACGATATCCTTCATCTCTTTTCAGATGAAAAAGAGTCACGTACTGGTAAATTAGTATCTGTGATGTCCATGATAACTAATCCGCCTGGTCTTAAAAAGTCCTTTCGTGTCAATCGTCCTGTAGTTGATGCTGTTAACTCAGATACTGTTAGTACTACTTACACCACAAATAGTTTCGCCAGTAAATCAACAACAGAAAGACCTTGGGTTTCTAGCAAAAGACTTTTAGTGAACACAGATATTACTGTGGAATCAACAACAGAAAGATCTTTGGTTTCAAGAAAAAGACTTTTGGATAATACAGATGTCACTGTGGAATCAACAACAAAAAGACCTGCTGCTCCTAGTATAAGACTTTTAGTTAACAAATATGTTACTGTGACAACTACACAATATGCAAGAAATCTTAAATCGGTATTGAAAAACGAAGTAAGTGCCATGAGGGCTGCTATACAAAAGTTTGGTGATCAAAATATGAATTCTTCTGAAATAGAATGACTCGATGAAATCATTTCAATCATTGCATTATTGATTGGACTGAGAACGCTTTTATTTTCAAAAATGACTGTGTTATGTAAATAGATAATGTGTGATAGTTTAGTATAAGTTTTGATATGAAGTAATAAAGTTATTAAGTTATTTCATTTACCCTTCGCCTGAACACGAAACCAAATTAAGAAATTCTTTATAATTTTTTTGTTACATTATATCATACATATGACTCATTGATTCAATATGATTTTACAAATTATCTCATATTTTCGGGACAATTTTGGGTTTCCGATTATTAATCTTTTGTTCTTGTGAATGTGTCCCGTAACGGGTACACAATGTCTCATTTCTTTTTTTTTATTTCAAAATATTACCTTGTATGAGTGAACCTACTACATGAAGTAAAGTGGTATGATTTATCGCCATTTCGTTTTACAAATTATCTCATATTTTCGGGACAATTTTGGGTTTCCGATTATTAATCTTTTGTTCTTGTGAATGTGTCCCGTAACGGGTACACAATGTCTCATTTCTTTTTTTTATTTCAAAATATTACCTTGTATGAGTGAACCTACTACATGAAGTAAAGTGGTATGATTTATCGCCATTTCGTGTCACATACGGCGCCTTTTTGACAATTTTATGATCATTGCGGTGCCATTGTTTTGTTGTCCGTACCGTTTAGCGACGTCTCCGGCTCCACTCAGAGCCATTTCACACTAGCAGTTCTCGAGCGATTTGGGCTGCGACGACTTAACACTCGTCTCATTTTACAAAATGTGTGTGCCTTTTCATGAGATTTTGCAAACACAATTCCCTATCGACTGCGTTAAGATTTTGTATCAAAATTATTTTTTAACTACTTTTGTTTTCCATATAAAGCAACTGCGTTTAAAAATTCTCATAGTAGAGACACAGAAGTGTGGGACTTTTTTACACGACTATAGGTACATAATGGCACTACCTGTTGGGTAGGTAAGTAGTATTCTATGCCCTACACGCTGCAACCTGAATAGGGGAATATACTACGCTCACACAGAACAGACTACGCTAGTCGCGGTGAAAACGCTCGAAAACTGCTAGTCTGATAGCGCTCTTAAAGACACAGACGAAACTTCAAAATTATTTCATATATTTTCATAGGTACCTAAAATGTGGCGGGAGGGTCATATTTTGGCCCATTTTAGTCCAATTTCAATGGTTATATGATGTTCATTTGTTACTTATAACTTTTGCCGACACTGACAGTAACGCCTCTCATCTTAAATAGTTAAACTACTTGACCTATCATCGATTATTGTAAAAATGATACTGGTTTTAAAATTAACTTTTTTTTCTATTTTTACTAGTTAATTTGGTACTTAATGTTAACTTCTGTGTGCATTGAATTACAGTTTATCTTTAGAGAAATTATAGCTGTAGGTAGTTCCTTAATAGCATTAATATAGGGCTGAGCCTTGGGATAATTAAGTCAGTTTGTGGCGGGAAATACTGGGGATCTTGTTAAATGTAATGATAGGGTTACCCCTTGTTTGTTATTTGTGCATCCTAACATTCTAACATTGTCGGCATTAAGTATGAGCATATTATGTCAATTCAGTCAATGGTTAAGAGCGACTCAAGATCTATTATTTTTTAGGGATCCGTAACCAAAGGTTGAAAACTGGACCCTCTTAAAAGCTCCGCTGTTCGTCCTTCGTCGTCCTTCCGTATTTCATAAACCGTGACAGCTGAAAATTCCACAGGTAATGTTTTCTGCTGCCGTTATAACAACAAATAGGCACTAGAAACAGAATAAAATAAATATAAATAAGTATAGTGTTTTGTAAGTTTTTCTTTTTTTATTTTAAGGGTGTATATAGATAGGTAGTACTTAAGATTGTATAATAATTGTAAATTTGAGTCTTTAAAATCCGATAACTAATATCAATAAGTAGGAACCACACAACAATCGTGATTTTTTTGCCGTTTTGTAGGTAATGGTGCGAGAGTCCGATTCGCACTTGTTTATTATATTTTTATTATTAAGTAATAATAAATATTTTATCTAATGTTATAAATGCAAAACTGACTTTGTATATTTGTTGGTATGTTTGTTACCTCTTCACTCTTTATCTACTGCACCACTCTTCCTGAAATTTCGCATACACAAAGATAAAAGTATTGAGAGGGACATAGATACCTTTCATCCTGGGAAAAAGCACTGGTCCCGTGGGAAATTCACGCGGGCAATGCCGCTGGCAAAAGCTAGTAGTAATATAAAAAAATAGATATAGTAAGTTCCACTAGCGGTTTGTTATCTAAATCATGGCTCGTATTTGCAGTAAACTAAAAACTGCACACAACTACACTGAACTTTATGTTTGTAGCATTGAAGTTAACTATGTGGATACAAAGTAACGTACGGAACCACTTTATAAAAAATCCATTCGATAACGTATACCATTGCTTGTTTTCTTGTGTTCTTAAAACCATGAGAGAGAGCCATGTATTTATGTAAACATCTTATTTATGTACCTACAATGTTTTGCGTGAACAATAAATAAGAATATGTTTATCGAGTGGGTTAAAAAAGTCTGCGTTTTGGTGTCAGTTAGGTATAATAATATAATATAAAGTTAACAATTTTTTTAAAGCGGAGCAAAGGATTTCAAATAAAATGCTGAAAGTTATAGCATTTTTAGATTTCAAGTTCAATTTAATTTCATTTTTTACAAGAATTTTATTTTAGAAAGGTATTTTTAAGTAGTGAGTATTTCATTATTTAAACACACTAAACTAAAAAAAAATTCTTTGATGAGTCAACCTAACAATTTTAAAAGGGTGACGAATCATCCTCGGATGAGGTTTTTTGCGGATCAATTGTCACCTAAGGCTTTAGTTTTTGAATATTTAACATAAAGAAAAGTTTAAAACTTTTATTATCCATGTTCCCAAACAATGTTGGTTTAATTTCATTCCAGTTGCTGAGTTCCGCTTGATCGGACAGACAGACGGTTCGGGACCCAGCGAGTCAAGATTTACGAATATCGTTGCTATGTACCGTCGGCATACTAATAACATTTTACACGGATTTAATTATCTTAGTTTTAGTTCATTCATTCATTTCGTATAGGTGTCAAAGTCAATCGACCATGTCCATCCTGGTGTCAGAATACGCCTCTCGGCCTCTGATGAAGCCGTCTCAATTGTAAACAACAATTTGTAAACACTAAATACTTCTTTTACTACTTAAATCATCACGCCTGCCTCCTGCAGGGGTAGGCAGAGACTAAATATTTCCATTGGCTACGATCCTTACAGACCTAGCTTCCTCCACACTCATCATTCTCTTCATACACGCTAACTAACTTACTTATATGTTTAAGAAGAAGTGTTTATTATGAGTTTGTTTGTGAAGGTAATCTCTTTCTAAACCAATTAAAAAAAGGATAGAGAATGTTAGAGAGTTCATAAGAATATAGACCCCATACACAATGGGCGATTAAATTTTCGGGAAACAGCTAGATCAAATATAATAACATGCAGTAAGTTTTGCTGACGCTACCTAAGTTAATTTAATCTGCGCGGGCCGCAGTTTGTCTTTCTGGCAATTTGAAGCGAACAAGTGTCCGCCTGACAGCCAATACTGGGTATTGTGTCATCTACAACCTATTGATAAGTAGCACTCGTTTAACTAGAATTTCATTAGGCCCTACTTTATATTTCTTTTTAGGCTTAAAAGGCAAAAACGGAACCCTTATAAGATCACTTTGTTGTCCGTTTGTCTGACTGACAAACTTTTTTTCTGAGGAACGCATGGACATATTAAGTTGAAGTTTACTATATATTACTTAGGCCTACGGCCTCTTCCGGTTATAAAATTATGAAAATTATACGTCAATGCGATCAAGAGGAGTTTTGATTCCTGGTTCCAGCGAGTTGAAAGGAGATTTCAAATAAAAAAAATTTATTGAGTAAAAAAAAAACAATTTTTATTAAAAGTTTTTGGTAAATGCAGATGAATTACCGAGACAAACAACCAAATACATTTCTGTGTACACTTTTATGGCATTTAACGTTTAGTCAAATTATAATGATCTATAAGTAGAAGCGGAATCTTAAAAATATAGTCAAATAAATAGTTAAAAAATAAAATTAACAAAGGCCTTCGCGGCTCACATTTTTTTGTACCATTTTTCCATAAAAAATTTGTTTTTCCAGTCCATTCATAAACCAAATTTATACTTTTTTTCTTAAAATTATTAAGTACTCGAATTCGTCGTTTTTACCCAATAATATTTTTTTAGCTACATTAAATTTATTTCTATGAAAAAATGGTAAATATATATTTATAATATTTACATTAATAATAATTATTAGTAACTGGCAGTTTCAGAAGGCACTATTTTCGTTTGCATAAAGCACGCAGGCGCTACTTTTCTTAAACTATATTATATTGCTATCAAAACGCTCACAATTACTGTAAAGTATCTAAAGATATGTATTTTAACATATACAAATGTAGGATATAAGTTTAGCGGGCACTAAAAGAACCAATTTATTCTATACGAACAATTGACTAAATTTAGTGCTAAGTTATCTGTGCCAATGTTGAAACTTAGATAAAAAAATCTGTGATTTTGAAATCTAGAATCTATTGATAAAAGAAAAGTAATTAGGTTTACTTTCCTATTAAGTTTCATTTTAAATTTTTGCAACTTTCCATTTGAGGGCACGGTAGTGTCCCCATCAAACCAAGCAGCTACTCGATATATCGAACCTTATCGTAAATGATTAAATGGAATTCCATATAATGCCTTCCAAAAATTAATTAAATTATGAACCATCCATTAGTTAATTATTTAGATATTAGTCCTCAGGCTGTCATTGATTTAATTACACATACAACTTATTTTAGTCCTAATTATTATTTACTTAGATCACATTTCTCAACAACATACATTCACACTCAATGACACTATACAAGAGCATTTTCAGCGATTGGTCTTCAAAAAATATAAAAATAACACATTAAAAATTAAGGATATAAAATTTATAGATAAAAGTTTAATTTTAAAAAGTTTTTATTTTACTTCGTGATCAAATAGATTTTTGAGATATTGACAGATTATGGCAAAAAATATGAATTTATTCTAATTTTTCCAAAAAATAGATTGCCTTTTGTATTTTACAGAGACAGACAGACAATCTCAAATATTTATTATTCAATATTATATAAATTATATACATTTTCTTGTAGGACCAAACGTCGAGAACCATTTTCTTTCAATTTTACATTATCACACTTCGAGATTTCGTTATCTTTACATTTCCTATATTCACTAATATGGCGTACCAACATGAATATGTATTTAATATCGTGACTAGTCATATAATTACATTTACATATACTTAGATAAAGTACCTATTAATACATAATTTCAGCTGTAAACGCCTTTAATTTCTTTATAAATGTACAAGGCACTAATTCATGAGGCACTATGGAAATATAATTAGCTGCTTTTGCAGTGTAGTCAAGTTTTATATAAAATTATATTACAATTATAAACACTGGAACAAACCAGCAATATATACTTTTAATATAATATATATAAAATTATGGCCACTACATTGACAATAGTATGGCTTTTTCTATAAATTAAAAAATTATCAAGATACCGCTCGCGACTAACAAATATTAGTATGTTCACAATAAAATCGCGATACACAAAATGGCAGTAACTATACATATAAATCTACACATTACTAGGAATACTGATTCGTTGAATTTTAGATGTCTAAATTGTTAAAAGTAAATTTCAGGTAAGAAGCTAGCAGAGACGCTAAATAAAGAAATTAATTGAAGGGAAATGGGATGCATCCCAATTCGTATGTACGTAAACAGAAGTTTACGTAAATGAAATACGTACGTAAAGATTTTCAGCAGAAGCAATTGCTGATTAAGTATTTTTTATGGCTAATGTCACTAAGGCTAGTGGCGTCACTAGTGACATCGGTGGCCAAGCTGAAGAAAAAACCTAAAATCCTTTCAATTCGATTTCAGCTGAAGCTCAAAACGCTAATGTTCCAGAAGAACAAAAAAGCAACAAAATAGTATTCCTAGAATCTGTTAGACTAACATCTTCGGTTAGTACCTATCAAGGCTAGGAGAGTCGCGGCTGGTGACGTCACTAGCGACATCAGTATCCGAGTCGGAGAACTTGTACCCAAAAAACCTCACAATCCAACTGAAGCTCAAAACGCTAAGAACATTCCAGAAGAACACAACAGGAACGAAAAGGTATTCCTAGAATCTGTAGACCAACATCTTAGGTCAGTACCTGTCGAGGCTAGTGGAGTCGCGGCTGGTGACGTCACTGGCAGCGTCGGTGGCGGAGCTGGTGTCGCTGGAGGCGCTGCATGTGGGGCTGCGGGGGGCGGGGCCGGGGGCGGCGGGGGCGGCGGGGGGCGGGTATCAGAGGTGCTCGTCGTGGCCGTTGAGGGGCTGCCTCTCGGCGTGGTCGGAGGGGCGGTTGCGTTTGAAGAAACCGCACTGGAAGCAAATTGTATATTAGCAATTTCATGGCAGTAGACATTGGAAGTGATAGCCCTCGTGATGATCGTGCTTGTTTGGATCATGAATCGTAAGCGTAATTTGATCGTCATGGAGTATTTCATTTTTGACCTCATTTGTGTTTTGGAAGGAATATGTTTGTCCCGGCTGTTATCGCTAGATGGCAGTCGTTAAGGTGTGTCCAGATGAATGAAGGCAGCCTAGAAAATCTGACAGTGTTGGCCTGTAATACACCCAGGTTACGATACAAAAAAGTGGAAAGTTAAGTTGTTGTAAAGAAATATCAAAGAAAATATATTAATTTGTTTTTTGGCTTAATACATAATATAGTATCAATCAGAATGTTGGACTGTATGAGAAGATATACATGTGGCCAGAATTCTTAACTTAAATTACTATTATGGCAATGAAATGGAAAAGAATGACATGGAGCAGTGACTCTACATAATACCCACAGGAAATAAGTGAAGAAGAAGCTTCTTACCTTATACAGAGCAAATATAAGCAGCAGAAGTAGCAATGCTCCTACGACAGCTGCTAGTATGATCACCCACAGTGGTATACTCCCGCTTTCGAGCGCTTCCAGCTGAGGAGTGATGACTGTTTGAGCTTCAGCAGTGTGCCATGACTGGTCGAGGGGTCTACCCACTGAGGGTAGGTAGTTGATTCGGGTGGCAGTTAGGGTGGATAGTTTTACGGCGCGTTCTTTAGAGATCTGAGGACAAGATTGCACTTAATTAACGTTAAAAAAATTTTTTTTGAATAGTTGTTATAAGACGTTGATATTAAAGAAATTTTACCTAAACTTGAGATGTTTTGGTAAAATCAACTGTTTTAAGTTCATTCATTCATTTCGTGTAGGTGTCAATCGACCATGTATACCCCGGTGAGTTCATTCCTTAACCTTAACATACTGACGGGAAAAGAAAATCTACCACGTTGTTTTTTTTGCTAATCTACTACCATGAATGTATGCCTATTTCTAACTTGAGCCTGCTTTCATTACAGTTCTATCATTTGCTACTGCTCTTACTAACGCTTCATACTTTCCTTTCATCCGTTCACTCATTCATTCCTTAACACGGGTGAGACTCCCGTCTACAGGGTCAAATTAGACCCTCTAACTTATTTAATATAGTCTAACTTAATTTTTTATTTATTTATTATTCTTTCTTCTTAAGTATGTACCTCGTTTAATACTGTTGCGTTGATCCTGGTCCGCAGAGCAAGCCAGACTTCTTGGTCTTTCAGGAGAGCGCCAGTGGTACATCTCAAGACGGCACACTTGTATTTCTCCTCGCACTTTTCTAGTATCTCCTTCAGTTGAGTGTCCACCTTAACGATAATTATGAAAATAATTAAAGGTACCTATTACACAATTGTCTAAATGTACATCGAAAAAAAAGGGGCCATTCTAATGTAACTAACACTAGTTAGGTCGCGTTTACCCACTGCATAGCAATCCTAGTTCGTTGGGAAAAAATATCTGCCTTCCTATCACCACCAGCGGAAAACAGATATGACAAATTTCATCGAAATATATCGAATAAAAATAGTCGTCTAGATAAATTATTGCAACACTAGACATGATTTTCATGAATTCAATTGAAATTGCCGTCAAAATAATTTTAGTTCCTTTTCACTGTTTTAGCAAACTGTAGATGTACTCTAAAACAATCGACAGCAACAAGATTACATATCTTGTATACAAGTAAAATCTGAATTTAAAAATACCTACCTGATCTTGTCGTCGTCGCCTCGTAGCCTCTCGACCTCCAGTTGCGAAACCACCTTCAGAATGGGCGCTACTGTACGAAGTTGAACCACCTGAAACAAATGAAATCATTGTTTTTCAAGACTGCTTGTGTGTCTGTTTGTTGGTCTGTCACAGTCGATTACAAATTTATCGGGTGTGGTCTACATCTCGGAGTCAGACACTGGGTGTGATCAACATCTCGGAGCCAGACACTGGGCGTGGTCAACATCTTGGGGTCAGACACTGGGTGTGGTCTACATCTCGGAGTCAGACACTGGGTGTGGTCTACACCTCGATGACAGACACTGGGTGTGGTCTACATCTCGACCAGACACTGGGTGTGGTCTACATCTCGATGTCAGACACTGGGTGTGGTCTACATCTCGGAGTCAGACACTGGGTGTCGTCGACATCTCGGAGTCAGACACAGTCTTAAATGGATTTTAAACTATCTATAAATATAGTCATTACAGAGGCATTTTATAAGAGTTCATAAAAATAAATTTCTTAAAGTATATAGTAAATTAAATTTAAGCTCGTAACCCACCCAGGGTTACGTGCTTAAATTTAATGTACTATCGAGGTCGAACTTGTTAGGTTTAAGCAATAAATAATTTGCATCTTAATCAATGCGAATTACCTGACTGAGAAGAATAAGAGTATCCACTTCCACTTCTCTGATATCCACCACTGGTTCTATAACCACCACCCGCCTGATAACTTCCACCTTGAGAACCACTGCCTCCAGCTTGGTAACTACCACCTCCTTGATAACTCCTGCCTCCTGACTGATATCCGCTTCCTCCCTGGTAGGCGTTACCAGATTGATGGCTGGCTCCTTGAGCATTAGTAACATCAGCAATGCCATATTTGAATTCATTATTGGAACCCTGAGCAGCATATGCGCCGATTCCACCAATATTATCTTCTTCTTCATCTCCTACGACAGTTGGAGGTAAACTTCCTCGATATGTAGAAGAACCAGCTTTGGCTATATCAGGGTTGACTGTTTCTGTCGTAGACCAATATCCGAATCCTTGGCCGGATGAATGGCCGGAAGTTTGGCCAAATGTTTGCCGAGCAGCTTGGCTATTGGAGCCTTGGGAAGTGTGGGAGGAACCTTGGGAATAGCTGCCGGAGCCGGCTTGGGATCCTTGGGCGACATGTTCACCTGAGTTGTAGCGTCGGTTTGCGTATCTGAAATCATGATCCATGAATTAAAACTGAGAAGACTCAAATCAGTCACTTTTAAGAGGAATTTGCCAACCACGGTGATATTGTGGTATCAACTCAACGGTTTTCCCAAGGGATTCCCAATATGAGGTTTTTCAAAAAGGGAGTAAAACAAAGAATTTCGAACCACGCGCGGTCACGACAATTTTTTTTTAATCTATGGAGTAAAAAGATTTCTTAATAGTCGGTAACGCGCACGTGATACCCCTGAGAAAAATGTAATCACTACATAGTATAAAACAAAGTCGCTTTTTCTGTCCCTATATCCCTTTGTATGTTTAAATCTTTAAAACTACGCAACGGATTTTGATGCGGTTTTTATAATAGATAGAGTGATTCAAGAGGAAGGTTTTATGCCAAGGCGAAGCTGGGGCGGGTCGCTAGTAAGTAATAAAGAGAAAAAGAGGGTAGGTAAAAAAAATAAAAACAGAAAATATCTTACGCATTGAATGAGCTACCAGGTTCGCCCTCGTGACCCAAGTTCGCATACTCAGTGCTGGACTCCGACTCAGATATGATCCTTCCATGTTCATCCATAAGCACTGTTCTATTCTTAATCCTCACATAGCCTCCTTGGCCGTACCCAGCATGACCAGCATTGCCTTGTCCAGATTGCCAATTACTCTGATAGTTTCCTTGGCTGGACCAACCTTGTCCTTGAGCTGATCCTTGGTTTCTGTTCATTGTAGCTAGTTGTCTTCTGACTTGCTCTTGTTCGTCTACAGACAAAGTCTCGTCGTAGGTTTTGTTATATGCAACGCCCTGGCCTTGGCTGAATGTTTTGCCTTGGCTGAAACCTTGGCCTTGGCTGAATCCTTGGCCTGATGTGTGTCCTGTTGACACTTGCCCTCGGCCATATTGATTACCAGATACGTGGCTTCCTCCTTGTGTGATTTCCCAGTTACCTGATGATATGAACAGAATATGTCTATTAGATACATCAAGTATGTTTTATTTTAAATATTTATTTTACTATTACGAATAGTAATTTTAAATGTAAAAAAATTAAATCTTTTGAACTTACTTTGTCCGTAATATCCTCCCCCTCCAGATATCTGTGAGGCGGTGTAGAGCTCGCTCTTTAGCATCGCTGAAATTATAAAATAAAATATTATTACAATTCCACTAAATATTTGTTTACAGTGTACAATTTTGGCATTTGACCAGCAAGAGTTATACCTATATATAAGAACAATAAAATACTTTTCTTGCTAGGTAAGTACTTCATTTTAAATCTATTTTTCGGTTTCTATAAACTTTTTGCGTCGCACTAATTTTCTCGTAATGATGAACTGATAGAGAATGCTATAAGCATTAAGTCCGCCAATTGTATAATAAATATTTACTGGTGAAACACTAAGGTTTTTAATAAAAACTATATCCATACCATCCTTCTCCTTCATGAGGTGGAAAAAGTACGGGTTCTGGACGTAAATTTCATCGGGGTTGACATGTCTGGCCACGTCGCACTTCAGGTTGCCCGCCCACTGCGGCTGCACCAGCATGTACATCAGGTTCTCCCCTGGAAGTCAATATAAAATTATAAATATATAAAAATATTTTTGTTTTCCTATTTGGCTTTGTCTTGGCTGGAAGCGCTGACCTAATCCCTAAACATAGATTTAAAAAAAACTGCGTAGTGAGACCGCGCGCGATCCGAACTTCTTTGTCCCTAAACTATCGCAAAATCTCCATAAACTATCAAGGCAAGCACAGATTTAGGAAATGGCAGCCTGGCCTCAAGCCATATGAAGATTGAGATTGTATGTTTCAAAAACAAACAAGTTCGAATCGCCCGCGTTCTCTCTACGCATTTTTTTTAATCTATGTTAAATTTTGAAATGAAATGTGAACGCTGTTATTCCAAAAATAGGTTCCTAGGTAGCATAAAGCTACCTATAGACAAGTGGTTTTAAGTAACCTCGGAAAACATGACACCATTATCTTAGCAATTAACAAATTTTATGAAAAATTACCGAATTGCGTGGAAGACGAGGGGAGGAGTTTGCCCAGCAGTGGGACAACTTGTGGGAGTGGGACTTTATAACAAAAAAATCAATTATAACCCAGACCAACTTCATCACTACATAGAATAAAACAAAGTCGCTTTCTCTGTCCCTATACCCCTAGGTATGCTTAAATCTTTAAAACTACGCAACAGATTTCAATGCGGTTTTTTTTTAATTTTAAGCGTAAGATTTTTTTGTCCCTGCGAAGCCGAGGCAGGTCGCTGGTAGCAAATAAAAAAGATTTAAAAACTCAACATCCTTACCGTCAAGAGTCTGGTAAGGCCACATGACGATGATTTCAGCCTCCCCCACAGAAGAAGGTCCCTCGTTCTTGATGTTGTACTTGTGTATGACCAGCGGGCCTAGCTGCGAGTCATCAGTCAGGTTGGCCGTGTTGTACAAAGAGGCGTTGTAGTGAAGCTCGGGTGGGTCGGATGTTCTGGAAGATACAACAATCATATCATCATTTAATGTAGGTGACACGGTCAACCAACCAATCACACCCTGATGTCAGAGTTTTTTAACAATACAATACAACATACAACAGTAGATATGGATAATCTTAGTTTGAAAGGTGAAAATACTTGTGCTATCATAAAGGATAAAAATGGCAAATTACAAGGCAACAGAGATGGTCAGGTATTGGCAAATATAGTGCAGTCTAAAGCCATTTTTACCGACTTCAAAAAAATCAACTAATACAAATAAATTGTGATGAATTTTTCAATTTGACTCCAGTAAACAAATGGAAGTAGGTTTTTGTTTTTTAGGAAAAAATATTATTACTAGAAGAAGAACGTGAAAAGACCACTCATAGACTAGTTTTATCTGGATGTTGTTAACGGATAAAACCTTAGTAGAGAGAGTAACATAATGACTAGTCTATATAAGAAAGATAAGCATGAAGAAAAAACAATTGTAACTAGTCGAAGTTTTAGGTTAATTACTAAGTACGTGTTTGAAATTGAATAAATTAAAGAACTACTTAAAAAAAAATTAGAAGATAATACTTATTTACCCAATAACAGAGAGATGTGCCTTGGTAACGACGTCGATGACCATCTTCTTGACGTTATCGTAGCGCGTGCCCTGTTCAGGGTTGGTCGAGTTGGTCTCCATGTCGAACACCAGCTTATTGACGCGAGCGTCCACTTCTAGGATCACTCTGAAATTGACCTGAAAGAATTTGGTGGGTAAAATTAGAGGAAACTCAATAAATATAACATCTATGAAATGGCATAGGGATGTATTTTGAAGTTCATAAGTAAGTGCGGCGCAATCCATGAGATTTTATAAATGCAGTCGCTGCGTTAGGGTTTTGTATGGAATTCTTTAGCGATAAGTCCGCATTTGTACCAATTTTATTTATGATCCTGTAGATTCCCATGAATTGGTGCAATTAAGTGTTTATTCAATCTTTAGTTACTTAATTATCCACTCGCTTTACGGATTTGGCATAATTACGCCTCAGAGTTCATCATTAAATGAAACTGCTTTAAAGCATTAGACTCTAGAAGTTACTTTACTGTATTCGCACCCATGGGTAATACTAAATAACCGCAGTCTATAAAGTAAATAAATAATATATTTAAACCAAGACGGTAGACTTCTTCTTAGCGGGTTCAATTTACATTAATTTAATTTATGATCACCATAGTAGATACACTGTCACTAAAATCATTATCACTGGCATTGTATACTATAAAGACGTTGGCATGCTTTTTTTAAAGCTGTATCGCCTACGTATGACAATTATTTATGAACGTAATATTACCTTCTTGCCGCTCTGCAAAGGATTTCCCAAATCGCATTTGAGAGTGCTGTTCCCACTCGGTCCTTTGTTCTTTACGGTGCAGTAAATGTGCACCACATCCACCGCATCCTTGTCCAGCCTCTCCATCTTCGCGTACGTCACACCTGGAGGCAGCTGCAGGTAGTACGCGGCTTCGAATGCATCTTCACCAATGTTCTCTACTTTGATGTCCACGTTGATGTTTTCACCAGATCCGAGGAGGTAGTTTAGTACGGGACTGTTAAAGAACATGATATCAATTAAAGGATGGAAAGAAAGCGGACCCTGGGCTCCAAAGCAATCGGCTGTGGAAACAACCGGAAAAGCGCTAAGATGAGAGAGAGATTAATTTAAGGATGGAGATTGGAGTAACGACGATGAAGAAGAAAAGAGCTTCAAAGAATACTTAAGTTTAACGGGAGGAAGAAAAAGCCTTTGCCCATCAGCTTATTATATACAAAGTTTAACGTTTAGCTAAAGAAGCTATATGATCTTTGTCAAAACTGATGACTGAAAAAAATTTTTATTATTGCTAATCGTAAAATTATTTGTATTAAGCATAAATACTAACAACTACTCAGTAGTATATAAATATGTTATCATATACTGTTAGACGAGCAATATGTTTTTAAACTTTTATTTGTCTTCGCGTTTTCGAAAACGGCTTTAACGATTTCATTGAAATTTGTCTTACATAGTCAAAAAGATAATCTAGCTAGGTTCCATATCTGGCAAAATTCATTTTGCCCAGGTACTATCAATAAATTATCATCAGCACTTACGTAGTAGCTGCCATTCTTAAGTCCGGCACGCAGATGTTATCGGGCCCGCAATTCTTCAGAATGTGAAGCGAGTCTGTGTGAATGATGCTCTCCGTCTGGTCCAGCACCGGTGGCACTACATCACCAGATGGCTGAGCTACCAGCTTGTATGTCATCTTAACTTCTATTGGGGTTAGTTTGTCTCGGATTTCCTCCTAAAAATAAGTAAAATTTGAGTAAAATATATATTGAATAATGCATCTACCAATTTTCTATATTCTTCATTATGTTGAGCTATACAGGAGGACAGCATCTAATAGTGAATCTTTATCATTATTATTCCAATTTTTACCAAAAATACTTGCATTCCATGTTATCATTCGTAAAAGTAAATAATTTAATTTCTATCTTGTCACTCTTTTTTTCTCTCTATTTAGCGTGTTTTTCTTATTGAGTTCTACTTTTCTCTTTCTACTGTTACTGTAAAGTGTACTCGTATCCAAAATCTATCAAACTAATTATAGGTAGTGTTAATTTTAAATCTATGGATTATACTCACATCAAGATACGCTGTAATATTTCTGCAAGAATGCTGTTTCTGCATCACCAGGATGTGCGTGGTGTATGAAGTCTCCCGGCGCTCCAGAAACAATCTCTTTGTTGTCTTTTGCCTTGAATCCAGTTCCACCGTTACCTCGAATTCTAGAAATGAAGCAGTCAATCTCATGTAAATTCTTAATTGTTACTATTGTCAGATGTGCATCTATTTGAGTGTAATTTTGTGGTAAACATCTACGAGTGGAGTTATTTACAATTACTTCTGCCACAGTCACAACATTTACGTTAATATTATTTTTGTGCGCTGCAGCTAATTTATTTATTCGTGAACAAGTTCGTTTAGTGACTTAATAAATGGAAATATTTTAAATCTCAAACTGAACTGAACTAAGTTTGTAGCACATGTAGTGTCTATACTGAGATGCATTTAAGGTTACTCTCAGTGTATTCAGTTTGAAATTAGCAACGTCTCAAATATAACTTTATCCGATGATTTGGTGAATAATATGCTATATTGCAAGTGGTCTAATATAAATTTTGCTATTATTACCAATCAGTTGCTACTTCAACCACTCACCGAAGTAGCAGATATATCCCTCCGCTTGGAAACAAAAATACAAGATTCACATCTTACATTCTCAGAATGTACTATAATGAGATGATGGAAATACACACAAGCGCTTATATAATAAGGTAGTGGATACAGTTATAAAGAAAAAATGGAAAATAAGATCTATATAGTTGTAAAATAAGTCATATTTTTTTAACATTATCAATATCAGAATCATGTATGTATGAACATAATTAACAAATTGAATTAAATAATATTGATACGATCATGAAAGTTATTTATAAAACCTCTTCTGAAAAAAAAAAAAACAAATCAAAACACTTAATTAAAAAAATACTTACTGATTTGCTGATCAACATTAATTCCGTCATAGGTCAGACAGAACATGATCTGGGCACACGAAACGAAGGTGCCGTTGGGCAGCTGACAGCTCTTGTCTGTCAGGGAGATCAACTTGTCCTCGCCCATGAAGTTCACGTCTGCTGTCACTTGCACCACTGGTCGGGACCTGGAAAATTAGTGGAAGATTTGTCCATCAATACCTTTCTTTAGACTAAGGTAATTCCATAGAATTGGGATCTGCGACAAACTTCTAAATTTTATGCGTAAATCAATGATATAATTGTTTTGATAAACCACATCAAAGCTGAGAGACGGTTTGAGGGAACTCTAACACCAGGGTGTGCATGATCTATTCATTTTGAATTTGATTATAATGAATTCTCTGAAGTCAACTTACTTGAAGAAAACAGCTGAATCAGATTTGTAAGCGCCGACGACCAAATCTGGGTATTTGTTTCCATCAAGGTCGACTCCTCCTGATAAAGAGAAGCCGAAGGTAGACATGCTTGGTGAGACATCTTCGGCAGTGATCGCCTGGGAATACTTCTCGCGGATGCCTAGAGCACTGCCCTGGTAGATGTAGACTACACCTCGTCCATTTTCGCCAGCATACGGAGCACCCACGGCAATGTCTGGAATTCATATTGATGCCATTAACTTTACTAGAGTTAATTTTAAAGCCAACTATGACTGGAACTCGACAAAATCTATTCTTGTTTAAATCAAGATACAAAGATGAGAATGGCGCCTAAGCCGCCTAACATAAGATAGATATAAGTAAAGTATACTCGTAACATTCTTTTAAAAGGTTTAAGTTAAGATTAGTTAGTTGAGTTTATTAGCTAGCCATCTAATTTTTAATACTATAATTATTTAAAAAAAAAACTACTTAAGTAGAAAATATCATTAACAATGACGTAATGTTACGATACTTACCACCAAATCCATCATAGTTGATGTCGCCAAGAGAAGTGACGGCCAAACCAAATCTGCCTCGCGAAACTTCGCCAGTACGAGCATGGTTCTTAGTGAATGTCTGAAAAAGTATTCAGATTACCTTAAAACTACAAAAGTAACAGATATTTAGCAGGAAAATGTTCATTAAACAAAAAAATATTAATTATTTATCAAAGTAGAGGTTTAAGCAGGCGATGTGGTAACCCTTCGTAAAATTTATGAATCCTAGCTCGAGCTTCGCATGGGTATAAAAACCTTCCTCTTGAATCTATATCTATTAAAAAAAACCGCATCAAAATCCGTTGCGTAGTTTTAAAGATTTAAGCATACATAGGGACATAGGGATAGAGAAAGTGACTTTGTTTATACTATGTAGAGATAATAAACTTTCCTTACCCTATCACGACCTTGGTAGACAATGTAAACTCTTCCATGTTCATATCCATCACTTTTAGGTTTGACGAACATCGGGGCGCCAATGACGATGTCATCTGCCCCATCTCCGTCAAAATCGCCAGATGCAAGACTATAGCCGAAATAAGCCCCAATTTGGGAACCGCTAATGTTCTTGATTGGCTCTAGCTCCCAAGTGTATAAAACCACCTGGAAATTTAAATTAAACATTGACATATAAATATTTATAATATACACTTTAGTATAAGCATAATGACTGTTTTTTGTTGTTGTAGGCATCTTTCGAAGAACCAATTAAAAAAGGGCATATAGGCTGCAAGCCCCTCTACATAATATAAATATTAAAATTTCAAAAGACAAAATGCCGTTGATCGAGATATTATCTCTCGTTGAAATAATCTTAGTAGAGTTAAACTTACCAATCCTTTTAAATCAGATCCCCTGGGAACACCGACAGCTACACTTTGTATTCCTGGCCCAGCAAAGTCTCCAACGGTCATTGAATAACCCATGTAAGAGTCATCGTATTTCGGATTGGCTTCTGTAGTCGCAATTAGGTATGTCGAATTTCTCGAAAATAGTTGCCCTAAAAAATATTAGTTTTTAGTATAGATTTTAATAGCACCGATGCAGCGTTTATTTAGTGACAACAAGGATTGTTTGAAATGAAGTTGTTCTGAATAATGATTTGAAGCATGACTTGAAAATTAATTTAACACAAATTGACTAAATGTTGAACAAATAATATAATGTCTTTAAATTTTTATGTACATATATAGATTTGGGTTTAAGGCGGTACATCAATATAAGACGTACTTTTTGCATAAATGTATGAAAAAAAATTCAATATACAGAACTTTTCTCAAACGCAATAACACATTATATCCAACATGGATTGTTTGTACATTAATAATAACAACCAATGAATTATATACAATGCTAAGTATTTTTGCTTAAATGTAATGTTAAAATGTACTTGAATAAATGTAATCAGGTTATTAACAATGAATGAATGACGTCGATTATGATAACAAAAAAATCAAACATTTCCATTGAAGTTAAATTTTCACCAAATCCACGTTATTGCGACCAAAATATTAAAAAAGCCAATGAATAAAAACGTCCTTAATTTATTAGTATGTTGAAAGCATGGTCACGAATATATGTTATATTTGGATAAGCGTTAAAACCGATTAACCCGACCACTTTTCGAATCTAATATACAAATAATTAATTACATGACATTCTGATTATAAAACAAGAGTACAATATAAATACAATTTTAACAAAATTAAATAAATTTTAATATTTACAAAAAATGGGCAAAAATGTATAGTTACATCATATTAAATTACATTAAGAAAATCATCTAGATATGCATTCTCAAAGTTAACACAAATGAAAAAAGTAAGATGCCATGATATCTACATATTATAGAAAAGATTTCGTGCACTATTACACCGAAAGTCTAATATTTACATCACTAATTTCACAATACAACTAAACAAATTGGTGGATTTCGTTTTTGGTGATGCATTGGTATTTGCTAAAAGCCCGTAGTAGGATCCATTTCACATTAATCTAAGGGTAGGGTAATGAACCACTACTATTCAGGCCAGTGATAAAACGCTTATCACTTCTTGTCTATTTGTGCAATCTATTTCATGACATAGAATCAACTAACACTGACGTCAATAGCAGTCGACAGTTTAAGCTTAAATCTATTCTTCGTGTTCGAGCAGAGATAAATCTTTTCTGTTTTTTAGTACATTCACCATATCTGCGAAACGCGTAGCCAAATTTTTATTAGACAGTAAATGACACATCATAACGTGTTTCAATATTGCTAAACTTTACAATGTACCTTTTGATTTGGCTTGATGGTAATAAGTTTAAGTGCAAACATCTGTTTATCTTTTGATAACTATTTTTTTTTTTTCAAATTAATAGATAGAATCACTTCACCGAGAAGAACAATGTTCTTAAATTAGAGATATATAGATAAATATAATCAAACCATGCTTTAACCATCGTTGTTATGTTTGACAGTGGTCATGATATGATACGTTGATAATTTGAATTTAAATTTCAAACTGAAAGTTCAACAATAAAATTAATGATATGATTTGTGGCAAATATTCCCTAATTAATTGGGCTACGAAAAAGCTGGTATTTAATAAAAAGCTTTGATCATAAATTCTGTTTTATTGTTAGTTAGCTTCTCGAACATGATAAAGAATGAGATTTAACTAACTGCGAATGGTCAGATGGAACGAAAGGCGGCAATTAGGCGCTCATAAGCCTGTGTTACGGATGTTACATAACATAGGCATGACTATGTTATGACGGTTAAAGAAATTAAAATGTGATCAATCTGGCGATACGTTAGCTCTTTTACCTTCTTCTGGTATGGGCGGCATATAGTAGTAGTGGTCTTCCATAGTAAGATCTAGTGATAATGTTCGCCCTGCGGATTCGGATTAAAAAAAATTCATATTGAATAACAGTATTCTGACACTGGGGTCCAGAATCTTAAAAAAAATCTATTAAGATCAGATATATCAATTACAACAAAGTATTTAAGTCCCGAAGAGTTCCCCACACAACATACATAAGAACGGCATAATTTGACAAACAATTTTGACATCTGAAAACACATCACATTTACACCTTCACCGCAAGACATGTGTTTAGAAGATTGTTTACCTTGCCAGAAGAAACTGCCAGGGGCTCCCATAAACAAACGCATCCCGTCCTGAAACAAGAAACAATTTAAGTATAAGAAACTTTAAAAATAACAATAATGATTAATATTTATGCATAGATCAGTAACTTAAAAAAAAGGATAATTGACATTCGTGCGTATAAGCACAAATGTCAGTTTTACTTTTGCACTCGATATAGAATATTATTATAGGAGAGAATAGAATATTAACATTACTTAGAATGTATAGGATGTTTTTGTAAAGGTATCATGTTTGAAATTTTACTTTTGAGTAACTACTGTACACCTAGTATGAGATTTTATATAGCAACTGCGTTAGCGATTTGTACAGCAGCGCCTGATATAATATAGTAAGACGACGTAACAAATTCCATACAAAAATACTAACGTAGCTAGCGTCTGCATTTATAAAATCTCATACCAAGGGTACAGTTATTAGTTAACTTTAAAATTTCGAAAAATTATTAAAATAAATATATCAATATTCTCCTCAATTACATTATGTTCAACAAGTATATCACTTGAAGCTTATGCATTTCAGAATCGTAGTGTCGACAGTAAACAACTCAATACGATTTGAATATCCTTTATCGATATTCCTTTTAAAGTACTACAGAGCGATGTTTATGGATGAGCATGCACTTTGAAAATATCTCATCTTGTTTGAAAGCCTAGAAACAAGTAACGATAACAGTTTTATTAATGCTATTGATATTTTATGACAATAATTTAGCCTAGATTAATATTAATCCTACACGCTTTACTATATGTTACTAAGACTTGGACTTCGAATAATACATATACATGTAAACTACTTTTAAAAACTTCAACGGGAGCTTGTTCAATTGTAAGTAAAATTTATTATTATAACTGATCTGAAATGTGAATATTCGAGTAAGACTTCTTACCATAACTAAAGCTCAACCAAACAATTAGGTACCATTAAATTGGAACCAATAACTTGATGTAAGTGTGTATTAATATTAGACAATATGTTCAATTCCAAAAAGGCCTATCCTATAATAAAGAAGTTCATATAAATATCTGTAGGTTGGTAGTTTGTATAGTTCCGAAGGGCCAATCTATAAACTAAGATGCACTCACGTATTTTACGACTGATCACATAGCCTGCTCCACTTTTTATGAGACCACTTATAGTAATGCAAGAGCCAGGCCTAATTGCGGAGGAGATAAATATATAGGTTCATGTGTGTGAAGTCCTTTTATCGTCACTTCCTGACGAAATCCTAAGAGGGTACCCTTACAGACGTAATGCTATAAAAGAGCTGTAAAAATGTTCCATAGATCGATGATTCGATTTCGTATGTGTTAGTGTGGGTGGTTGATTACAATGTGTAATTGTTAATAATCTGTTAAAACTGCTAGATTTATTGGAATATTCAGAGTATATGTTTAATAAAACAAATGTACGCACACTGAAAGATAATCACTGAATTACATAAGTAAAGATATAAACTTATTTAATTATTCAATTACTATAGATAATTATTTGTACCGGTATAAAAAATCTGAATTCACTTTTTACAAAGAATTTAGAATCACACGCGGCTCTAAGGTAATTTTTTTAAAAACTATGACTAGGCTATTTATTAGTACAAATCATAGAATAAAAAAATTGCGCGCGGTCTGGCAATGTTTTTTTAAATGTCTGGTGCCAGTGTTCTTAATAATTTTTTTGTCGTCATATTTTTTATGAGTGGCCAGTATCAATCTTTTTTCATTCTTTACTGCAATATCACGTACAGCGGTTGAGCATACATGGGTATGCTACTTTTGTTGAGTCAAGGAAATCTTTAGAGAACGCTTATGCCCAACAGTGGAAGTAATATTCGAGGCGACTTTTCTTTGTTTTTTTATTTGGCTTGTAATGTCATCTTATTCTTTAGCTTTTATTTAATTAGCACCGTACCGCATCTTTGTTAGGATACATAAATTAAAAGACGATAAAAAATCTTTAAAAAACTTGTTCTGCTACTCGTTTTCAACAATTTGTTAACGTATCTCTGAATATTGACAACCGCGAAGTCGATATGTGTTGGCGTAATACATAAGCAAAAAGCGAGAACCGAAGCATTTTAATTATTTAGCGGATGTAGGTATATTATGTCCTTGTAATAATTCAAATGTAATCCAAATAAATCTTCAAAACCAATATCCTTATATTTAGTCTAAATAGTATAATACTAACTATTTTAATATAAGAGGTTGTGGAGCAAATATAAAAAAAAAATCAAATATTTTCAATTTATCACGGACAAACAATTTGTCCAACTACTAAGCTTGAGGCCTCAGAATCTTTCTTCACAATACTTATATATTTTACTGTGTGAATTAATTCGAAAATGAACTGAATACGTTAAAAACATCTTCACTTATTTTACATGAAATAAAAAAATGATTTTAGTAAATCCCGTCTTCAATAACTTGTACCACAGCTCACAAAACCAGACGTCCCAACAAATCAGTGCGTGTGAACGCGCGAGATAAGTGTCTGTCTGTCTGTTCCTAAAGCGGACGGTAAGCAAAAACTACTTAAAAATAAGTAAAAAATGTGTTAACAGATGTTTTGCAGCCGCTTAACGTAGAATGAATGTCTTCGTGTGGTAAATCTTATAAATACATATATGTAAATTTGTATTTTTAGTTGTTTGTACGTAGGAAGTTACATGACAATTTTAGTAAAGAAGTGTACTTGGTGTTAAAGAAACAGAAAGATGGTTTCCATGTATAAAACTAGAGACTGATCTAAATATAAGGCGTCTTTATTTTGACGACCTCTGTGGTGTAATGGTTAACATGCCTGAACTAAGGGGGTGCTGGGTTCGAAGGTCAGGTTAAGATGAAAAGTGATCTTTATACGATTGGCCTGGATCTTGGATGTTTATCTGTCCTATTTGTTATAAAATATAGTATCGTTGAGTTAGTATCCCATAACACAAGTCTCGAACTTACTTTGGGGCTAACTCAATCTGTGTGATTTGTCTCTATATATTTATTTAAATTATACTAGAGAGGAAATGTAAGTGAGTTTGTAAGGTAATCTTTAGAGCTACTAAACCCTCTGTATATGATCGCCTTATTATTGGGGAAGGTTATAGGCTAGGCGGGTAATACCTCTGCCAACTTGTTGCTATAATTACTGATACAGGCAATGAATATTCCCCATTAGGATGGATGTACCATTGACAACAGGGTGTCAGGCGCCTATGTGCAATGAATATGCAAGCGACGCATGCGCGTCATTCATTCGTAATAATACTACCTACTCGTATGCAAAATGGCGCACGTTGCACGTTGGCGCAAGAAACCATGCCATTGTTTAAAAAAAAATCAAGAACGTTGCCGGTTGTTTTACTTGAGTTCTAAGGTGAAACTACTTTAAAATCATACTATAACCGCCCATTACATAATTGTTATAAAAAAATATTGAATAAATGTCATCACAACAGTCGAACAGAGTCGTATTGAATAATGTAGAGTTGAAAAATGAAAATAGTAGATTGTTAGACAAGGGAGGAAAGGAATAATTCCCGTGCGAGGCATTTAGTGCCATGAAAATTATATTTTTCATTTACTCCCTTGTCTAACAATTTACTATTTCTGATTGGCCTGGTTCTTGGCAATTTATCTGTATATGTATCATCACTATCACTACATAGTATAAAACAAAGTCGCTTTCTCTGTCCCTATATCCCTTTGTATGCTTATATCTTTAAAACTACGCAACGGATTTTGATGCGGTTTTTTAATAGATAGTGATTTAAGAGGTAGGTTTTAAGCCCATGCGAAGCCAGGGCGGGTCGGTAATTTGTTATAAAATATAGTATCGTTGAGTTAGTATCCCATAACACAAGTCTCGAACTTACTTTGGGGCTAACTCAATCTGTGCGATTAGTTCTTATATATTTACTTATTTAATCTTCTTAATTTCATTTTCCAGACCTACGCATGTTTCATAAGCCGTATTGGCAACACTGCTGCACTTAAGCACAAAAAATTTATAAAAATACTGACTACTATGGCCTTAGGTCTGTTCTGTTATGATTAAGATGTTCGCATCTTGGTTTGGGGAGAACCCCCTCGTATTCAAATGTTTCAGATGTATGAATTAAATTGTTGTAGCCGTTAGTATTCAATTGTTTTAGCCTTTCAAATTCAATTGTTTTAGCCGTGCGACTTGAATTATTTAAGCCGTTCGAATTCGGGTGATTTGTCTCCTAACCCCGTATTTCTGATAAAAAATTTGTATCTAATTCACATTTTGTTAGCTTATCCCGTCAAACCAGAGGCCGCTGGAGGAGTTCACAGATGTATAAAGAAATATAAAGAACGAGATAAAAAACGAGAATATAAAGAAATATCAAAATACTCATGTCTTCACATAAGTCAACAATTAATTTTACAAATTAACAATTCTTCTTAGATAGAAGTCCTTACAGAACTGACAAAAGTATTCCTCATGACATATCCCCACGCGACACTGCGGCGACTGTCGTCCGTGGTCTGCGAGAGTCGCCATTCTAGAGTAACTGTCAAATAATAGAGCGTGCGTATGGTATTCCATGTCACGCATATGCACGGTCGTTGAATGAATGAATAAACACTTTATTGTACCAATTACAAAAATACTTTACATACATTGAGGAGTTAAACAATCTACAACGTAATGTGGTAAAATGAGGAGTATTTGTATTGCCTATCTGAATGTCCAACAATCTAGTGTTAATTAATGTCGGCCCGGATTTATTTTTTATTTTTTTTTAATACAAATAATGTGAATAGGCTATGTGCCAGCGTGCATTTAACATCAGTTGTAATCGTTGTCAATTGCTGGATATTATGCATAAAAAAGGCGTCTGATTAAATTTTTTTATTCCAAAAAAAGATCTTCTTCGAAAATCTAATTTCCTAGTTTACTAGGTATCCCATGCGCGCTTTTAATGAAAATAAGAAAATGCTGTACTACCTCTATGGTCGCCATGCTCAGCGCTTGTATGGCTCTATAAGGCCTGACATGCGTGCACCTCATGTGCATATTTATTCATTGATCACTGCCTATGGTCAAGACTTAGCGGCGTTTATTTTGCCAATAAACCTATCCAAATGGCGATATTTAAGGCTGCAAAGAAATGCTAGTAAAGTACGATTAAAAAAAGAAAACCTTAATTTTTAAATTTAGGAAAATTTAAACCCTTTTATTATATTGCTTAATGCCTACTGTCTAAAGTATTCCTAACCCGCGGTTTTGCCCCAACTTTCAATACCTATCCTATACCTAACAAAAAATATTTCTATAAGTAAATGATCAGTGCCTTTCTTTTTAAAAACAAAGACATTATATAATTAAATCAAATGGATTAAGCTTTTTTAAGCATCATCGGTACCCTGCCAGCGTAATTTTTAGTTTATTTTTCTTACTTTCTTCTATCAAACGAACATAAAAGACCACTAAACTTGACCATTCCCCACCTATAACTATTAAAGTCTTATACTCAAAGAGCCATAAAGACTGAAATAAATTAGCGAATAAAAGGCATTGGAATAGCAACTGTGAATAATTGAATATTCAATTGTGGCGCATATATTGGAAGCGCTTAAAATCCCATTCGATTTGCCTACACCTGCGCCTGCGATTCTGTCTTATGAATATTGATGAGACAACAGAAAACCTAAGTTGAAAGAGAAACCATTTTATCAAATGAGAAGTATATAAGACTTGCATGTTATTTTTATCTTTATTTTGAAATATAGAAAATCAAAATGCTATTAAATTATATATGGCCGCATTTACGATTAAATTAATCTTACAAAACAGCACATATTAAAATCTGTCCACCAATTTAAGATACAGGGCGATAAATAAATAGACATACATAAATTCACTTCATCTTTTGCAGTCAGGTAAAAATGGTAAAATATAATACAAGGTTTACACATGATTCCATTATACTACATTATATCAAAGGAACAAGATATGGCCAACTCCTCAGATCACCGACACATCTTCAAATATTCAAATCTGATTTTTTTTATTATCTCTTTAGCTAAATAAGTATGTGTGCGGCTCTATAGTTTTTATAACTCTAAGGTTTTCAACCGTGGAATTGAATTGACGTGTACCTATTTAAATAATAAATTAATTAAGGTTTAGACTGATGTCTTAAATCAAATTAACCACTCAAAGGCTAAAAAGCATTTAGAATATAAACAAAAGGTGTGTCTGCTGGATTGACCCATTTATTTCTAAGTTTGTATACAACTGCATATTTTTCTAGTGTGTGTATTTTTAAGAACCTGATTACCGCATTCTTGTTCTACGTTGTGTTGTAATAGTGTTATCTCTTAATCTTGTTCCTTGTTGGTTGAGATAAACTTAAATCTTTATGGACTTCTACTAATGTGTGTTGAAATTTGCATCACTTGCATAATTAGATTGTTGTGTAGGTAAATCTTAGCATTTTGCGGCCTTTTTACTTGGCAATAAAACCTAGATAATTCGAAACAATAAAACAAAGGACTACGATTTGGGACTTAGACGACCAAACGAATGACTCATTTTATTTTATAAAAATATCAGACCTTTTATATTTTTAAGATCTTGCCCCAAAGACCCAAGTAATCTCGTATTATGGAATACTACGTACTACTACTATAAAGTACAAGTACCTAAGTACTTATATTTTTTTTTATAACATATACAAAAAATATATAAGAGAGGACCCAAGACAGGTCCTTTGGGTGCAACATAGTAGCGGAATAACAGGTATGCATCAGAAGGAGGAAATCCATGAGAGGAAAATAAAAACCCCTCAAGTACTCAACTCATACTCATACTAGTCGTGCCAAGTATAGTATCGGCAATCCAGCGCCTGTCACTGTCAACTCAATAGATATATATCGAGAAATGAAAAAGCAATCGTCCTAAAATAGCACGTACGACAAATGCGCGACGCTATGTCGATGCTTTGAATTAACGAGAGTATAGAGTTGACTCATGATAATCATGTCTTTCGTTTACACAACAGTTATAGGATCTTAAAGCTCTTCTAGAACTTTTCAGATAATCTCTAATTAATGCTGTATGTGATTTCGTATCAAACAACGAAAGCCGCGGCATTTTTCTTAGTAAGCAATTGCTCTAAGGTCTAAATCGTCTATATAAACAGTTCATACATTTCACACAAGCATTTATTATCAGTGCTGCAGACTGTTGCATGCAGTTTACAAATATAAATCATTAACACATTCAAATGGAGTTCAGTTTCGATTGAACTTCATATAAATTGACGTATAGTGACGTGAGCTACCTTTTTACATCATCTATATTTTGCGACGTCGTCGCTTACGCTTTTCCCGCCACCATTGTCTGCAAATGGCGGCCGTTTACGGGCACCAACCATGTTTGTAAAACAATGTCCCACAATGTCAAAGAATTTTGCTTTACATACGCCAGGACAATGAAGAATTTGGGAACCAGCCGAGTTTGAAATGTCAGGGAAGGGACAACCTAATATATTAAGAAATGAATTCCGCGATGTTACTACAGTATATAGGCAAAGTCGTAGCTGTGGTCGAAGTAAAACGGGAAAAAACTACTAATATTAATAAAGCTGAAGAGTTTGTTTTAACCCTTATAACTTAAGAACTACAGGTCGGATTTAAAAAACTATTTTTGTATATCACAGCCTTATTTTTGGGGAAGGTTTGAAGGCTCATAGTTACATACAGGACACCTCAAATGAAACCACGGAGAACTGCTAGTATTACAATATAAGGGACCATGTAAGAATGATGTGCATGACAGCATACCAGTTGGCCCATAAGGAAATCGTGGAAAAATCTTCCATTTAATTCCAAAATTCCACTTTGATCTTATCCACCCTAAGGTTGGCTGGAAGAAATTGCATTAACGATAAGTCCACCTTTGTACACGTTATTTGTATCAACATGTATAATATGTATGCTAATGGCACAATAAAGAGTATATCTATTTATCCATTTAGATTTTTAAAATAACAAAATAGAAGACGCACAGACGGCCAGCGATCTAGACAGATAGTAAAGCGATGTGCGATTGAATAGCAATGAATTGCACCGACATAGCACCTAACTTGCGATGCCGATGGACGAAGCCTTGTCATGTGCCAAGTGTTGGGCTTTGTGCGACTCTTAATGATGGAGATACGATCTGGTGGACGTGTGCCAGATCCATCTCGACACGTATGGCGAGGAATTTGCTTCGGTAGATAGGTATCAGGATGATGAAGTGTAAATGGATGAGATTTTCGCTTGAATCTGATGGGAATTGGCTACTTGACTTATTTTTAATGGGATACGTTCAAGAGTTGAAATGAAAGTTGGGTTTGAGTTTGGGCTTGGCTTTATCTATATTTTATGGTGGAAATGTGGCCAGGGAAGCTAGAAAATTACCTTTTTCAAACTGTTCCGGATTTTGGGCGTCCATCACCTAGTATCGTTGAATTGACATCTTTAAAACAACATAATAAAACAAGTTTTAAACTTTTTTTGGAGCTAGGTCAATTTAAACCAATAATATTTACACACAACAATACGCACACACCTACAACAGAAATAAAATAAATAACATTATATTATCATGACATAGATTTCATTGTTATTTTATACTAGCTGACGTATTCATTTAATTCATCTAATTAATTTAATTCATTTAAACATTATTGACATACTTACTTATTTTATTATCATTATTTTTATTTTTATTGCGATATTAATTTAATTGTAATGTATAGATTTTGGTACCAATTCAAAGACTTCGCAACACCCAGCCTGGGTTTATGTACATTCTTACCAAATTATGTAATTCCACCTTCTTCATATTATGTACATGTAAGCGAGAAATAAATAATAAATAAACCATGTATCATCTAAGCATGTATCTTGTGTTCTGTGTGTCAGCAGGCTGTATATAATAAACCAAGTAGTATCATATAACAAAACTAGCGAGCCGCCCCGGCTTCGAACGAGTGCAATGCATGTCTTACACATTGTGCATACATTTACATACATATAAACCTTCCTCTTGAATCACTCTATCTTTTAAAATAAACCGCATCAAAATCCCTTGCGTAGTTTCAAAGACCTAAGTATATAGGGACAGACAGCGGAAAGCAACTTTGTTTTATACTATTTAGTGAATTTTTTTTTATATACAAAATTGGTTTATTTAAATCCCAAGCTGCAGACGACTTCTTACGTAAAATAGTGTCGTGCTTGGCCGATTTTTCAAACCTGGAACATATACCTGGAAGTGTATCAGAATCTGGCTCAGCACGTCCTGATACCATCGTTCTGCGAATAGAGAAGTGAACCAGATAGCAGATAAAGGATGCTGTAACACGAGACGTTTGTGTGCTTTGAATACTAAGCAGTTTACATCTGTGTGTGGAATTGTTGAATTGCAAAATGTAAACACCACTCGATGACTTAATATAATAATCCCGGGTAAACTACTAAACTAGATGAAAATTTTAATTTTTTTAAATCTTTATTGATCCAATAGCATCAATAGGTTAACTTAATGCTATAAGCATTCTGTGCCAGTCAACCTTTGGAAATTTTGCATGTAGACATTGTAAGTCTTGGTAGAAAATACATTCTACTGTTTTTCGCAATATATAATACAAAGTCTTACGTAGGCAGAGTAGCTTACCACAGCTAGTGAAAGCATTGCAATACTATGTACTATGTAAATTTTGGCAAAATTACTAGATTTCTATAAATTGTGATATAATTGAGACGGTGATGGAAACCACTATGAATTTATAAGCATAATACTCGTATAAGTAGAGCCATTTGTGAATGTGTGAGTGTGTATGTTTGTTACTCTATCACAGGAAAAGGGCTGAACCGATTTGGCTGAAATTTGCAATGGAGATTGCTTACATCTTGGAACAACATAAAGGCTATATTTTATCCCGGAATTCTCACAAGAGCGGGGCTCCGGGCAACAGCTAGTTTTCAATAAAAAGGTAAAATCTGATCTACTTATAACAGTGTTTGTCTTAACCAATGGCCAGCGGAGGTTGAGTAATTTAGCATATTACCCTTTGGGTATTATAGTACCTTAAAATAGTCATTTTAATTCAGCTAACTTCTATTTAGATACAGATAAATTAGCTGTTTCGTACTTATTACATTCAATGTATTAAAAAAAAATAGTATAGGAAGATGTCATTTTCTAAAACTATCTGGGAATAGTAAACTTTTTAATAAACTTTAATTACTTGGGTATATCGCATAATATTGTTTAGAATGGAGCCCCCAAATAAAACGTATCTCACCCATTTTTTATCTGAGATTATATCGCCACTATAATACTACGTGTCATCTTTATTACCATTGTGGGAGATAAAGCTAATAAATAGTGAGGGGTAGAACGGTCCTTGAAGGGTGCAGGATGAATTTAAATCGCTTTATTAGGGGTAAAAGGCGTGGTCATGATTCACTTACTTCTATTAAATGTTATTATTTAAATAAATATGAATTTTGATATGATTATTTTATTTTGAAAATATTTCTTTACTTTCAATCTCAAAAGGCACTTTATTAATTCAAGAGAGGTTAGAAAGTACGACTAGAATTCTATTATGCGAGTTTAAGATTTAGTAGAAAAGTATAACGTGTTATAATATATACGTTTGTTTACAATGTAAAAAAAAAAAAAAAAAATCTCTTAATCGTAAAATACTGGCCACTAGAAAAAGTCAATTGTCCGCCAAATACAGATGCACAATAAAACTGCAATAACTCCCGATACAGCGTACTATTTTCAAAATAGGAATGGCCCGCCATTTTTGTTCCGTTTTTTGCGGGGAACAATAAAAGATTTAATAATTCATAAGGCGCGGGAGCAGTCTTGTCACGTGCTGCGATGCGATCCAATGATAATTCAGCAGCAAAAATAATGGCATTCCCACGATTGTAAAATCACGATGTTTTACATGGTTTAGGTCGGTTTTTCGATGCGGGTAGTGTTTGTTGCATCGAATCACGTCTTGAGGAGTTTATTTCCGGAGTGCTCCTGGTCGTGAGGGCTGAAATGTCAGCGTTTGAACGAACTCATACTGTAAATATGGCGCAGAGTATATGCACGACTTTACAATTCTGAACTCAGTAGGATCTAGGATTTTTGTGCATTCATTTATTTATTTAACTTTATTGCACGCAATCATATAAATATTGTTTACAAAAGGTAAAAACTTAATGCTATTGCATTGTCTACCAGCTTACCTTAGGGATACTGTGAGAGATAGAAGTATGGGGTGCTAATAACGATTATAATATACTTAGATGCTTATAGGCTATTAATATATAGTACTACAAGATAAATACATTCATTATCTTAGGTTAGATATAAATAGTAGCATTAGCTAAAACTCGCAAAATATTATTAATTGTTAAAAACCACAAAATTAGATTCTCGTAATAAGGTAAACCGCAATTACTAAATCAACAGAGTTTTTAAATTATAATACCATTTAGGAAGATTCATGTGTCACAAAAAAAAAGTTTTTAAATGGATTTAAATGTACTTTCTATCAAATTACATGCAAATACTTTTATGAAAATATTATTTTTACAACTTTTACACATTCAACATTAATCAACGTCACAAATTATCAACCTGCCAATATTTCAACAAACCTGAAATTTCGTATTTTGGGGATCAACGAATGTGCAACGGAATAGCAAAACCAAAAAAGCATTTCATGTTATCTGCCTGTTCCACTACATACCCAAAGTTGAAAGCGCTTTTTATCTTTTTTACGAATTAGGCTATAATATGATTTTAAATCGGCATTTGTATTATTATTATACTAGGGCTTATAGTCCCTTTCTCATCTTAGACGCTTTCCCGATTGCGTCCTTTGCTGATTGCTTTGGAGCCCAGGGTTTGCTTTCCTTCTTTTTCTTCTGTTGTATACCCATTAGGTCATAGTGTATCACTGAGACAAAAACTAGTTTGTCTTTTAAATACCTATAATATAATATGGTTTACACGACACTCTCAACCCAAAGCTACAGATTACACCAACTTCTTAAAAAAACATACGTTTCCCGCCCAAAGGTTAATAGAATAGCTCTTTGTTGCACTAATTTTATTTGTTAGGTACAAAGGCGGACATATCGCTAATGCAATCTCTTCCAATCAACCTCAGTTAATTGTTAAACTTAGCTTAACTCATTGCGCAATACATTGTATTTTGTACAATTAATAGTAAATATATAAATAAACAAAGCATTATTTAGAAAGTACTTCTGAGTGATATAAACGGAACCATATCGTTTGACATGTATTTAGTCAGATTTTTCGTCATAAACGTGCCCCTTATCATGTCGAGAGAGCTAATAATTTAGCACACCGCAAATTATACTCGTAATTTTGACATGGCCACGTCTCAAATCGGTGTAATTTAATTTAATAACCTCTCGCGAGTTATGGAGCCATGCGGTTCGGGGGTACGAATAACTGGATTGTGTATCAAAGGTTCTGTATCGGCAGCCACTTGGAATACCCACTGTTGGCAGAAGTTTAGCTTTTTTTTAGGTTTAATTCTACATAATAAGTGGTCTTATTTATTTATTTATTTAACTTTACACAATTGTAAACGGCGGACTTAAAGCCTGAGGCTTTATCTACCAGTCAACCAAATGAGTGATGCAGAGAAAGGTAGGGGGTAGTGCAAAATTTTGAATTAATTATGATAATGGGGCATAACAACAACCAAATAATATTATATTTAGGAACTTTATTCTTAAAAGCCAAGCGAGTTTGAGCCTTAGCAGTTCTTTTCTTGGTCTCTTAGAGAAAAATATGCAAATAAATAAGGTTTATATAAAGAAAGCAGAAATAATAGGGGAAGTTAGTGCTTGAGTGGAGTTGAACCGGACGAAGAAGTGTCGGTAAACCTAATTCCAGGTGGAGCAATGACCTGGTCAAAGTTGCAGGAAGGAGTTAGATGAAGAAAACACAAGACCGATATGAATGGCGGCCATTGCTTAATACCTATACTCAGCATTGGATGACGATAGGCTGAAGAAGATAAAAACAAAGAACATAATAAATACAATAACATTTGCAAACCAAAAATACAATTTTCTAATCGGCACAGAAATGATGGAGCTATTAACAAATATGGAAAATTCAACCGAATATGTTTTTATCTCAAAGACTAATAGTAAATTATAGTAAAGGGGAGGGAAGGAATAGATATTCTGCTTTAAAATCAATAGTCTACCAAAGACTAGTCATTAGATAGTATTTGGCTCTTTGTCAGATAGACCGACGGACAGCAGAGGCAATAGGCATCCCATTTTCACCCTCTGGAAAAGGAACCCTAATACTACAATTTTTTATGTACGGAACCCTAAAAATGAGTGAAATTCAAGAATTTCCGAATCAGCGACGAGCGAGTGTGGCTGGTGTAATGATGACAGTTATTTTGCTGTAAACATTCACGGCTATAAATTGTCGTGATGATATTGATTGATAAGACAAGACCACCAGCGAGAGGAATGATTATTCTATTCTTGTCCTAATATATCAATATTATGGATAAAAAATATACTTCGGTTAAATTAAAATTAAAGAAGCTTGCTACGAGTATCTAATCTATGTTTTAGAAAAATATATCATCATACAGCACGCGTGGTGTACAGCAGGCTATACATACATATTGACATGTATACTGTCTAGGTCTACCTAAGTGTGTACTTTTCTATGTGGCCCATAGATTAGAGAAGAAATTTGCCTGGCGTCAAAGCGCGATTCCAAATTCTTTGATGTCGCCCGTACTCGTACTGCAAAATTTTCTATTTATCGACGCAATTTTCTTTATTTTCCTTACCATAAGAGTTTTTTATTAAGTCGTATTCAACCTCAATATGACGTGACATGAGTAAGGAGAAACGGTGTTTAATTCTATACAAGTTTGTAAGTTTCAATTCAACTATTTAATTATCGTAGTTAAAGTTAAAACAAAATGTTATAGGAATTAGGTACCTAACTTTTGTTTCCTTTATGAATACCAACGAAGATTAGTAGAGATTAAATAAAACTTACCTTAGCAACAGCAGCTGAAAATCCGGCCTGACAAACACCGGATTTGCGCTGCCCATGGCTGCCTGGAACACATCATGAATAGCAAATTTAAGAAAAATCGACAAATAATCGAATTATACTTAGCCAATCGCAAAACTGAAAAAAATGGATGGGATTGACATAAGATTGACCACGTGATTTACCGCAGCTTATGTCAATCCCATACATTTTGTTCTTGTCGACATTCGTTAGCGATTTGAAATTGTCACTTGGCTTGTTATGGGTACTTAAAGTCTTAGAGGGTATTAATAAAGTTACTGAGAAAATGTCATTTCAATAACAATTAATATTTTAACTGTAGTGTAAAAATAAAAGATGGTAAAAATCAATCATAAAGATAAATCTACTTGCACTATTAAAACTTTTAAATAAATAAATAAAATAAAAAGAGAGTGATTCCTAGTAAAGTGTTAAAAAAGTGGCCAACTAGCATTTATTATTTGTGGCCATATTTAATCGTTATTTGTAAATTATTATCGTTATAAAAAAATAAGAGATTTAAAAATAAAGGTGAGTGTATACACAGTGCATATTAGAGTAAGGACATCAATCGCTCGCCTCTACTCACCCTCGTCCACAATTCGATGGCCTAAACAAAGTACACAACAATTTTAATGTGCACATTTTATACAGTTATACCTATATTTTTTTTATAAATGTGGTCTATAACACTAGATAGAATGCTGAAAAAGGTTGAAACAAAACAAATAGCCGGTTATCAAAAATGCCAAATTAAAAACTAATTATATACTTATTTAGTAATTTATTTAGGTATTCCTGATTAAAAAACTTACCAGCCTTATACGTAACAGATAACTTGGTACTTAGCTAACTTGGCAAAATTTATATTCAGTTTTAAGGAATAAAATTCAAGAAATTCTAAATAGATATTTCTACATGCACGCTCATATCGAAAAATCTATAGAATAAAGCAGTTGATTTAGTGAGGACAATCCCTTTGATGAAGTTATTTTTTTTTTAAATCCAACTATCGATATATTTTTATACAAAGTATACTAAATAGAGAAAATAGCGCAAGTCACAGTGAATTGGCTGGCCGCATTAGCAGGAAATGAGCTGGCAAAGGGCGAATGTATCCCGACCTTTAGCTTTGATCAAAATAATGCCGATTAAGGTGTTAAGCTCATAAAGAGAGGAAGAAAGTAACATCCCATAATGGCGTGGAAAAATCGAATGAACTTGCTTTACATAGGTGTCATAGGTATACCTACTTTCATCTCTTTTTCCTTCATAAGTTCAAGAAGCCATGTATTATTGTTATGATTTGCATGACCCCAATATTACGTAAGATAATGTAGTATTTTTTCGGTCTACTCACTTGTCCGGCAGGGCGAGATTTCATCAACGTCCTTGGCGTCCAGGGTTTTCGCCACGAAGCAGGTGCCCACGGGATCCCTCTGGTTGAGCTTGGCTGTGACGTACGACACGAACCGAGGGGCACAGGCCTGGAACAAGACCACAATATGGTTATTGATGTGACAAGAATTGAAGACAAAGAGGCAAGGTTAACCGAATAGACGTCTCCTCTCTTTCTGTCTCGTTCTCGCAAAAAGAGAAAGGATTAAACAACGTACCAAACACAAACATACTCTACTGGCGACTGGAGTTTGCCAAATTTCATCATGAGATCTGTGGGAGTAGCCAAAGTAACAATCTCAAAACGCTAAGTATGTCAACAAGAACTAAATGTATGAGATTGACATAAGATCGACCCAAAATTTAGCGCGGCTTATGTCAATCCCATACATTTTGTTCTTGTCGATATTCGTCAACGTTTTGAAATTGTGACTTTGGCTAAGCCCAAAGAGATCTCTTAATGAGATTCAGCAAATTCCAGTCCCCAGTCCGGCAGCAGTGGAGACTATAGTAACTAGAGATTTTCATCTGAGAAAGAGGCGGGAGCGATGTTGTTTATATGCTTGACCGTAGACCTTCCACAAATGGAGGAATTTTTCGTTAGACCAGATATTATCCCTGGGAACCACGGCTCATGTCTCCAATCTGTAGAAACTTTGCAGGGGCGATTAAGACTAATACTTATTATTTTAAGGTTAGTAGATTCTGCCGTATGTATACTAAAGACTGTTGTTTGCTAAAACTCATAATAGAGGCATTCAAAGACGTGTTCTAAATTTTTCGTAAGTTTTATATTGATCATAATTCATAACTAAACAGCAATGCGGATAAAGTGTCGAAGCCATCATTCATTAACCCTTGATTCGATTCTTCAAAGAGTGACCCAGATCACGCGTTTCCATCAGCCGGCGCCCACCACGTAGCTATTTTGAGTTCAGAATTGGGACGCAGTTTGCAGCGTGTCAATTGCTGGAGGGTTACGCAATGCGCTTCCGTTGGTCGGTATAAATAAAAATCGATGTGATAGTTCAGATTAATTGTCCAAACTCTATTAACAGTAGTTGCTGTTACTAGACAGTAACTAACTGAAATGGCATCGCGATCCAATTTGAGTCTTGGCTTTCGATAATAATAATTCGACCTATCCTGGGAATCCTTTTTTTAGCAGCGTCGGATACTCACCGACTAGATAGACGACCTGAAGAAGGTCGCAGGCAAGCGCTGGCTGGAGGCTGCTTTCAACTGGTCCTATTGAATTTTTTTTTGGGGGAAGCATAATGTCATACAGTGGACTACTTGCGGCTGAAATGATGATGATGATTAGATCTAGTTCTTAATTCTTATTCTTCACTTTCTTGGTGGTTTTCGTTCTTAAATTTTGCTTGTATGTGTTCTATTTACTTACATTTAACTCTTAGTTAAATTTGTACTCAAGTCATTCCTTTTCAGGAAGGATATAATAATGGTAGTTTCCATCACCAGTAAGACAAAAGTACGAGGCAATGTGTATACACATAAACAATTATTATTTTGAGTCAGTAACGAGTAAACAGATATGCAATGTCCTTAAATCGCCTAAAAGCTAAAAGACCATAAGGACAAAATAACTATAAACCAGGACTGGACATTAAGACCCGCAGTAAATCCAGCTCACAACCGTTAATGGGTTCGTGAATCACAGTGTTGGTCATACCAGTGAATCAGAGCTCAGTGTGAATACAAGCAAACTCAAGAAATTACGCGAGATCCGTAAAATTTATACGAAGATTTGTTTTTAAAAATTAACACAATTGGTAAACCGGTTAATGTGCATTGTTGTTTTCTGTGCGAAGAAGTGGTCCAAATGTTCTCATGCTCAGTCCAACTAGTTGAACTTCGGTTTTAACTATGAGAGAGACAGCGAAATTTCTGGGAGTCTCATTCCATCTATCCATACATATCAACCTCTATGTTATCCTTTTTATGACCTAGGCCTTCTCCATAACCTTCTATTTTTGTCTTCCGATCTTCAGTAGTACAATTTATAAATACTGTGGCGAACTCTACCCGTGTTGGGAGCGTACGGCAGACCTTCTCTTATCAATTATTCTCCATTATATTCGAGTCGAACTGCCTCCGTGGTCCAGTAGTTAAGTCAAACACCTTAGCCACCCAATAATAATAGCCTTAATTGAACTTATGACCCCCCGGAATGGCATACTCTGTTTAGATTCCAGTTTGGTTAGGATAATTCAGGCGTGAATCACCTGATTGTCTGATAATAAAGATAATATGATTCCGTGCTTCGGCCAACCGTGACACCTAAACGAAATGATGATGATAATCATTCAAGTTATCTTTTTTTGGGTAGCACTCCAGAATGCTACCCAAAAAATTATTCTACAAATGACGTAAATGGTATTGCGCCGGTGCCATAAGAAAGTCATTCAATATTATTAGCTTGTTTGTTCGCGCTTTACGAGCGAACTTTAATGGGTCGTAAAGGGACAGCGCGGCCGCACTGACCCCGTTGGAGATGGGATGCTGTGTACTGTTGGGCTATATTGGAAAATCTTAGTTTATAGCAATGTTTATAAACATACAACAGAAAATCTGAAAGAGGTTTATCTAAAAGCAGAAAGCAGATATTTTTATAGCATAATTTTTATTGTATACTAATTCTTGTTTTAGCTAGGAATAAAATACTCCAATAATATGAAGTTTTATTTCCTGGGAGTTCAGAAAAATATCCCAAATTGTCGCTGGATTGAAGAAATAAGACCCCGAGAGACCTAAAAGAGGTGGAAGGATTATTGTATGGAAGAGGACTTTAAGAAGTTGGGCAAGAAAACAGTTGGGGAGCAAGAGTTCGAGCGAAATGGAAGAATATTGTGGAGAAGGCCAAGACCCATGAGGGGTTGTGTTGCCCAGGAAGTAAGTAAGACACTATTAGCGAAGTAAAGAAGAGAAAAAGAATAAGTTCATACTCATCATTTCACTCTTGTAGGAGCTACATGCTGTCCTTTCTACCCATTTCCGCCATTTCCATTGGTAGAATACTGCGACAGAGTCTCCTATATACTATTTCCATTGCGGTTTGCTAAAACCGTGTAAACCGTTACCGATTAGTTATTTTTGTCGCAATAGAAATAATGGGATATAATTTTTTTAAAACGTTATATTTCCATGGAAAAAGTGTGATACACCCCCTAAGATCTTAAGGCATTCCAAAAAGGAGTGTTTACTACAGTTTAGTTTTTTTTTGTCGCAATAGAAACATTGAGATATAATTTTTGAAAAACGTTAGTTCCACTATTTCCATTTTGTATTTCCATGGAAACCCTCTAAGACTCAGATCTTAAGGCATCCCAAAAAGGAGATTTCTATATTGGAAAGATCTAAAGCTATCATTTCTAGGTAAACAACATAAACCATACTCGAGTGCAGTACCAGTTGATTCTGACTAATTTCAAATAAACATTAATCTCTGTAAACAAAACATCCGCCCAATATGAGGATAATAAAATCTAAACAGTCTTCAGAGTCACCACCAGATGTCGCCTTACCCTAACTTTAAGCTGCGCACGCGTCTATGTTTAAGTTTAATTTCAGACGGGATTAACTGGGATTTATCATAGTTTACGTCTGTCTATCTGTTATAGCAATGGTTGGGTATTAATAAATTTTCCCTAACCAAAACAAACATCCCTTAATAGGGACCTACTCAGTAAAAAATACTAGGTAGGTATATATACCTACCTAGTATTTTATTATTAAAACTCATTTGATATATCAAATGAGTTTTAGCGGCATTGCTTACATTATGTTAGTTAAACTTCTTTATTGTAACTTGAAAATGTTATATATTTTCTGTGACAAGATGTACAATAAGCGGCCTTTTTGAAAATACGATCTCTTCCAAGCTAGCTATCTTTGTGTAAGCACTTAAATAGAAAAGTACTTTAGCATTGTTTTTATTAGCAAACATATTTGTTTTCAGCACTTTAAGTAAATTAACAATTAATAGAAATTCTGCGGAAAAATATCACCTCTACTTGGTGTGATTATCACACCAAGTCTCTCACCCAATCCCAACCAAAACAAATAAATTTCAAGTTCATACAAATCACAATTATTATATTTCAGAAAGCTATTCCAGACTTTGTGAAAGTGTGGAAGAAGAGGATGTTGTCGTCATAAACTTTAATTTATTTATTACTAGCGACCCGCCCCGGCTTCGCATGGGCAATATGGGTATACATACCTTCCCCTTGAATCATTCTATCTATTTAAAAAAACCGCTTCAAAATCCGTTGCGTAGTTTTAAAGATTTAAGCATACAAAGGGACATAGGGACAGAGAAAGCGACTTTGTTTTATACTAAGTATGTAGTGATAGTGAAGTGATATGTTTTATTGGCGGCTTTATATTTGAGTTGTGTAGTGTGATACTGATGCCATAATCCATACTAATATTATAAATGCGAAAGTCTGTCTGTCTGTCACCTCTTCACGGCTAAACTGCTGGACCGATTGTCATGAAATTTGGTAGGGATGTAGTTAACGACCTGAGGTCAAACATAGGCTACTTTTGAACGTGATATAACCGAGTCCCACGCGGGCGGAGCCGCGGGCAACAGCTAGTGGATTATAAATGTGAAAATATTTTAACATTTCAGTTTTAAGAGCAAAAAAGTAGGAAAGCGGACCATACGCATAGTCAAAGTCACAATTTCAAAACGTTAACCAAGTTCGACAAGAACAAAATGTATAGGATTGACATACGATTGACCACGTGATTTAGCGCGGCTTATGTCAATCTCATACATTTTGTTCTTGTTATGACTTTGGCTTATCTCTCTGGGCTCCGAAATTTGCAGCTTATCTATGAAATTTAGCCCCAAAACGGCCAAGTTAGAATATTATTTAGACTGTCAATTATTATTTAGAGTATCTCTAGATTTATAGCTTTATTTTAATCGCCATTTAGAACCATCTAATAAAAACGTACTAAAATATTTGATGGTTATGTTAAGGATGATTTACAAGGTCATAGACCCGCCGCCATTTCCCTACAATGTGTAACCCAGTTGACACCAACACAATGCATGTTTGTCTGTCTGTCAATCTAACAGACGCTTTGTCTCGCAAGAAATTAATGTGGTTCTTCGCTTTTGTTATATTTTAATCTAGATAACTTTTAGTGTTTGTTGTCTAAAGGTATTTTTGTGTCTAATTATGCGAAGATCATAAAACTTACTGAAATATTTTAAATTTAGTTACTATTCTGTGGTTAGGATTCAAAAACTGCCAAATAGTAACCTACACAGAGGTAAGGAGGGACTTGTTTTTGAGAGACTTAAATATACATACCTAATCTAATTTCTTTTTCTTCTGGTGCCACTTCACTATTGCTTAGTTGTTGTAATACTAAGCTGTCAGCTCCTTAAATCTATTTTTATCCATGGTGAGTCTGACCAACTGTTCCTTTACTATAATGTAGTACTATAGCTATATTGCTATTATTGTTAAATAACGTTTAAGTGTGTTTCACAAAATAAACCTTATATTTACTTACAAAGTTATCAGTAAAATAATAATTGTTTTTTTATTGAGAAATATTTTAATTCCGATATTGCAGAGTATTAATAATTTCATTGCTTCTCCTCCTTCAAACCAGAACACAACAATACAAGCAATGCTCTTCGGCAGCAGAAAAAGGTAAAAGTGAGAGGAGACGAACTTTGTAAAAAAAAAAAACCCTCTGGTATTGATCAACAAATTGCCATAACCACACACATGCCCTTGATCGTTTCAACTCTCATTCACGTCTCCGGCATCGAACCCATATATAGTCAGGCCGTTGCTTGGCCAGTTACTCACTACGCCACGCCTAGTTTTTCTGCGCTCGTCCTAAACAGTCTTTCATGAAAATTAACTGCATTTACACCGGTATATGTTTTTGTTCGTCTAACGTCACATGCTATTTATTCAGGTTGCAGAACAGACTCGTTTAAGTATCACTATAGTAGGTACTATCAAATTAAGATTAATTTTTTGATAATGGTGTGATTTGTACCAAAAAAATTAAGGCGAATCCTGGTGGCTTACTATCATCTCTTAAACCATGCAAGAATGACTGAGTAAGCGGGACAACGCAATACATGATGTAAGGCGACATATCTCTTACTCAATCGTACTTGCATGGTTTTAAGAGAAGATGGTAAGCCTGGTCTTCGAAACAACCAGCCGACGATGCCGCCAGGGAATGGAAATAAAACGGAAAAAAAACTACGGGTAAGGTATTAAATATCTCAAATAAATAACTGGAAAACGACTGAGTATTGACTCAAAAATACGAAGTTATTCCTTTAGATTCTTTTTTTTACTTAGAAACTACCAGTTTAGCACTACTAGTTACTATGTTTAAACTTAGTAAAGTTCTTTATTATTGACAACCTCCGGGGCGTAATGGTTAACATGCCTGACCGCTACTCAGGAGGTCCCGGGTTCGATCCCCGGTCAGGTCAAGATGAAAAATGATCTTTTTCTGATTGACCTGGTCTTGGATGTTTATCTATATATGTTTTTGTTATAAATTATAGAATCGTTGAGTTAGTATCCCATAACACAAGTCTCGAACTTACTTTGGGGCTAACTCAATCTGTGTGATTTGTCCTTATTTATTTATTTATTTATTTATTTTATTAAATTTTCTCAATATCTATTTATTATTTTTATGGTGTTCTAAATACCTCCAAAACACCTTAAAATAACAAAAAAATAACCCAGATACCATGCCCATTCAGCAGCTGAAGGTGTCAGCAAGTTTCCAGCAATAGCACTCAGCCTCATCGTAAATATCTCGAACATCAAACATAAATCGCGGCCGATGTGCGAACATCGCATTCCACTTAAAATATCCTGGTATCGATACATAATCGATTTTAAGTGTTGGCTGGAGATACTGCAACTTTGTTCTCTGACGGAGTAGAGATAGATTCGATCGATTTAGTTTTGCTAGCGTCGGAGCAAGATGCAGGCAGCAAGCATCACTTATTGACTATTGTTGTAGGTTCCACAATAAATGCTTTGGTGTGTGTTCTGACCCTTATAGCATTCTATAATCTGTAATAGCGTTCTATAATTTGGAGCCTTACATACAAATTCGTTTGTATGTAAAGACAGAGGGGCTGGATTCTAGAGTCAAGTACTCTATAAATGTGGATGAAAATATGAGGTAACTAAGTTATGGTGCAGTACCATTGAAAAACTGTGAGTGTGAAAGCTTTATATAATGTTATGGAGTAGTAAAATATCTATCAATACACTTCCTATGATCATATCTTGTTGGTGTAGAAGTGTATATATAAAAAAAACATTAATTTCCAAGTTTTTTAAACAACTAGCGACTGCCTCAGCTTCGTAAGGGGGCAATACTATGGGTTATAACATAAAAATCTTCCTCTTAAATTACTTTATATATTTAAAAAACCGCATCAAAATCCGTTGCATAGTTTTAAAGATCTACTATCTAGGGACAGACAGCGGAAAGCGACTATGTAACACAATTTATATAGGTACTTAACTTACCTTTGATTATATATTCTAATACTTATTTACATAAAAACATATTCTGGGTACATATACATTTAACTATTTTTTTCTTCTTCTAGAAGTCATCAAAGCCATACTGCCGCGTGATGATGAAAGAATAGTATGATTTTTAATTCTGTACTCCAAACACGGTTCACTATACGTGGTAGGACGTGACATTTACGCGCATTTGGCGTGTCCAAAATTTTAAGATGCATGCTACACTATCTATAGAGACGTGTGCCATAATTGGTTGAATCACCGTTATTATTGAAAAGGTTGGCCGAAGTTAGATTGCTATGAATTCTTCAGACCATAAATGAAAGTCCGTCAGAATCTTTGACGAAAGTGTTCACACGAGATACGAGAATAGTCTGAATAATAGTTGCTTTGTCATCAATTTTGGACTGTGCTGAACATATCAGCCTTATTTATGCCCACAGCTGAGCATTGAGCATCTACATGCAAACCAAATTGAACACAAAAAAAATGGAAGATAAGGCCAACATCGCACTGGCTAATACGAGACGGCGTTTTCTTTCTGCCACTTTTGCCTGAGCCCTGGTGGCCTACTACCATCTCTTAAAACCATGCAAGATCCAGTGAGTGAAAGAGATGTCGCCTTACATCACATCATGTATTGAGCTGTCTCGCTTCGGTTTTAAGAGATGATAGTATGTCACCTGATTGCATCTTGACATAGGTAGTACTTATTCCAGATTTCGAAACACTTTGAGCAACGATAACAGTCCAACGGCCATACCTGAAAGAGTTAATAAAACTTCCGAAGCACGAAAAAGGTCAAAATAGTAATCCCACTTGTGGCGACCAATCCACGACAGGCTATGCTTGCCTTTCGTGGCACACACAATCATTACGAATACGCATACCCCTGAACCATCGAGCTACTCGATAGCCTAGCAGGTATATAAGGTGGACACAAATCAACTGCAAATATTTTAAGGGCAGATTCAGACCGCTATACTGAACAACTTTTCCAAATGAACTTATATCGAAATACTAATTTTTTTTTTCATCCTCCATAGTGTAAACCAGATTAAATGACTCAATTTGTCAAATTTTTTTTCGTATTTCGATATAAGTTTATTTAGAAAAGTTGTTCAGAATAGCAGCGGTCTGAATCTGCCCTTAAAATATTTGCAGTTGATTTGTGTCCACCTTATATACCTGCTAGGCTATCTGAGTAATTATACGCATTTCGAGTATATAAGGTACGAGCTGTTCCCCGCGGCTTCGCCCCGCGTGGGACTCGGTTATATCGCGCCCAAAAGTAGCCTATGTTTGACCTCAGGTCGTTAACTACATCCCTACCAAATTTCATCACAATCGGACCAGCAGTTTAGCCGTGAAGAGGTGACAGACAGACAGACAGACAGACAGACAGACAGACAGACAGACAGACAGACAGACAGACAGACAGACAGACTTTCGCATTTATAATATTAGTATGGAAGTATGGATTAGTATGGATATACGAGAAATGCGTATAATTACTCAGGATCTTAGATAATAAACGCGTAAGATAACCGCTAGAGCCTCTCTGACCTACTATGGCCTACCATACCACTACCCTTTTTTCTTTAGATCTAATTGTGGTCGATGGCCGTTATCACTGTAGGGATGACTATAAACGGAGTATAACTGTCTGGCGCGGCAGCGGTCAGTACCGCACATTCTTAGATAAATCGGTAAAAAAAAGTGGCCCCGATTCAGCGTATCCTGGATCGAGTTGCTGCTTTACTGTAAGTTAATGTATGGCTCTTTAGGCATATGTGAATGTATAGTATAGGATAGAAAATAGGATCATTCTCACTAGTTTTAGTAATTTTTTTTCCATTAATGATCCCAAAAGTAACCTAGTGACGTTACGTAGTAACTAGCATTTCGGGTTTTTAAATATATCGAACTGATATAAAACCTTGATGTATACATCGAAGTACGTCATTAATTATTATTAGTAAGGTAATTTAATACGATTTCTAAAGGATGCCTGGTAGAAATTGCTTTTTAAGATCGCCTTTTGAAATTTATATTTAACACTTTCGCGGACAGTAAACGAGATAACAATAAAAGTTAATTGATGTCTACGTCGAGAGGCGTTACTGCCAGCGAAAGTGTTGTTATTTTTAACCTATTTTCCGTAACTTATCTATACATATAATAAGACACTAAAATGCGAGTGTCTGTACATTTAATATTTTTCAAAAAAACTGATTGAGTGCGTTTTAAAAAGAGTAACAGAAACCAAAAAGACAGTTTTTGGAATTTTTGTCTGTATGTATGTATGTATGTATGTCTGTCTGGTACTTATAACTTCGAAAATACTCAATGGATTTAAACGCGGTTTTCACAGTTGGATTACATATAGTTAGGAGCGTTGTCAAAACTTTGTTTCGTCAAAATCGGTTAAGGGAAAAAGAAGTTATGGTCGATTGAAAATTTACTTCAAACACTGCTTAAAACTGTAAATGCGTTTACTTACGTTTTATTTAATTTAGATAAGGCTAGGATTTCTACTTTCTATTATCCATATCAATAAAGACGAAAACACGCACTGCACCTATTTATTTTAATAAAATAACACATTGAATTTGATCGTAAATTTAGTAACATGAAATCTCAATAGATGGCGCTTACTTACCGCATTATGGTATAGCAGATTGAAATTAACCCTAGCAAATTAAAAAAATTGTTGGGCTTTGTCTTTGTGGTTCTTTTGATTTGGTTCTTTGGTTGTTGTCTATTGATTGGTTTTTTCCTATTTCGACATAAGTTTATTTAGGAAAGTAGTTCAGTTGAGTCGTTGAGTGGTCTGAATCTGCCCTTAAAATATTTGCATTGCAGTTGATTTAAATTCACCTTATATAAAGAACTAGCTGTTCCCCGCGGCTTCGCCCCGCGTGGAACTCGGTTATATCGCGCCCAAAAGTCGAAACTCAAGGTTTTGGCGGAAATTGTCGGGGATGAAGTGATTTACACTTCATATAACAGTGTTGTGCATCAGGATGATGCTACCACCTACTCTATCGATTTTTATTGGCTGCAAGTGGTCTTCCTGCTCATAACATTACCCTTAAAGTCGGCGTTCCCATTATGCTCCTAAGAAATCTCTTTCCGCCTAAACTATGCAACGGGACCCGACTCAAAGTAACGGTTTTGCACCGCAACTTAATACAGGCCGAAATTCTCACAGGGTGTGGTTCAGGCGAAACGGTGTACATACCTCGAATACACTCATCCCCAACAATTACCCTTTTTAATTTAAACGCACCCAGTTTCCAGTTGCTGTATGCTTTGCCATGACGATAAATAAGTCGCAGGGACAAACCGTAAAAGCAGCTGGCATCGACCTAAGAACAAGTCAACAAGACGTTTCTCGCATGGACAACTGTATGTGTCTTGCTCGCGGGTCAGTAGCGCCGAAAATCTATTTTTATTAGCCTCTGAGGGAAGAACTGATAATGTTGTCTACAAAGGATTCTTTGAACTTAACTCTGAAACATGATATTTGTTTATATTTGAATAATGTCCTGGCTACTTCGATTGCGTCATTTCATTTTAATGTAACACAGGTTACGCGAAAAGCGACCTACATGCGGGCGGAGCCGCGGGTAACAGCTAGTGTGCAATAAAGGGCTTTGTATTGTACCTTAGAGATCGGCGCGATTTAGAGAGTTACGCGGGCTTAGCCAACTTTGCTTGTGCTTGTGCTTTGAGACTAATCTCATTTGTTCCTTCAATGTCGAGTCCCGTTACGTCGAATCGCCGCCACGTCTACTCTGAAAATTGACGCTTTATTATCAGAGTAGACGTGGCGGCGACTCGACGTAACGGGACTCGACATCGAGGGAACAAATCCAATTTCCACACACTTTTACACCGAGTGCTCATCACCATCAAAACGTCTTTTCAGTAGTAGGGTCTTTTGTCATTAATGCGACCACCTTCGATTGATGACCATTTGACAAACATATCATTTTCAATTGAAAATAAAAGCATTTCTAGAATTACAGCAATATTTTAGAACTCACCTGCTCGATATTAACCTTTCATAACCATCCTTGCCTTGTGAATGATATAGGTTAGGTAGTTGTTCACCAGTCGAAAAGACAGTGAAGACAGCAAAGAATATTTAGACAGAAAAAATAGGAGAGGTAGACTGTTTAGCCCGCTTGACTTTCTATGAAACAAGAAACAAATAGAGTCTGGGTCTAATTCAAACAAAAATAAACCCTACGGCGCGAAATTAAAAGCTTTTATAAATCAAATTAAATAGCCATTCCTCAAGGCACCACCGTCCACTATTTGTTTGCATGGCGGCCGACGTTTCCTGTAGGAGCGGATTGCTACAAATGGCTGTGCAGAACACTGCTATGCCCATTTCCTTTGATATGGGTTTGGTCTAATTGAAAAACTTTTGGCGGGATAATACGTCGTTCTATTTTTCTTTTTGAAAGATAATTAGTCGGAAAAAATGTAGATGAATAGTGTTAGATAGATAGATAGATAAATCATTTATTTCTAATAATTTATTTGTACGTTGGGGTTTTAAATGTTGTGCATTAAGATTACAACATGGAATACTTTTAAAAGACGTGATTTTTTTTTGTAAATGTTAACATTTTAACAAAACAAGTGGAACGAACTCATTAATGTATGTAATTATATAATTCTCCATATAATTTACTTTATCAAAATTTTTCAAGAATTTTACAAATAAATTTATTTCGACTACAATTTCATAATCATCTCGGCTATAATAATAAACACTTTTTAGCAGCACAACCCTATTTAATTAAATAAAGAAATATATTATTTACTTATATAATTAAATTAATTAAATAAAAAAATATTTTGAAGCTTGTACCATAGACTAGTGCATCAAGAGGCGACTATTCGCAATAATATAATGCGGCGACAAACGGCCGCATTATACGCCATTGTCTTGGGGTCAATCCGAACACAACAGACATACATACAGGCTATCATATTATATCAGTAGTTAATATCATATAATGCATGTTAAAACCTAGCTGTGCGACTACATACACATGGAATTTAGAAATTAAAATTCTTCTTGTTTCAAGTCGGTTCCTCATAGTTGAGGGTCGTGACCACCATATCCATACTAATATTATAAATGCGAAAGTCTGTCTGTCTGTCTGTCTGTCTGTCTGTCTGTCTGTCAACTCTTCACGGCTAAACTGCTGGACCGATTGTGATGAAATTTGGTAGGGATGTAGTTAACGACCTGAGGTCAAACATAGGCTACTTTTGGTCGCGATATAACCGAGTCCCACGCGGGGCGAAGCCGCGGGGAACAGCTAGTTCCAAAGAAAATAATTAATAGAATTTAAAATAGGATATAAAATATATTTTGCGGTAGAAATGGAGCCTAATTTCAAGTTAGTAAGTAGTAGTTAGTAGTAAAGTAGTATAGTAGTTAGTTAATAGCTCTAGATAACATTTAACAGTAATTAATAAAAACCAGTCGTTTTTGCGTGATGCGTATACAAAAATACAGATGGAAAAAAAAAAAAAAATTGTGCTTATCTGCTTTTTCTTCTCCACTTTGGAGATATCAATCCTTAAACCTAGGTATTAAATTTACCTGATATTAACCATCATTAAATTTATTAAAGTGTAATGTAACTATAACATAAAATAGTGATGAAGGCTATTTCCTGTTGCTTTGCGCATTCAATCATTCTCTTTGTGTCTTATTGTGCGCACGCGCCGGGCGGCCACGCATCTTGAGATGAACTACCATAAGATGACACACATGACTTTTGTTACAAAAACTATACGTTAGTTTATTGATGAATGTAATACAAATACTGTAACATTTACGAAATGAGACCAAAGTTTTGTAACCAATAAATTCCAAAAACTTAATAACGATTACCATTATATTACATCAAGACTTTTTTTAATTTATTTATTTTAGTAATTCAAGTAAACGATATTTGTGTAAAAGAGTTATCAAATCTCAATCACCTTAATAAAAGGTCACGCGATTTATTATATTTAAGCAAAAACACCATATTATTTATCAATATATTTACACACGCTTGATTTAGTATTTTTATAATTAAATCAGACCACATTCAATAATTTACATAAATAATAAAGGGCCTTCATAACCACGTAGTTGGTCTCACTACATATAATAGCAAGCAAGAAACACTACGGCATAAATACTGGCCAACCGAAAACAGGCGGAGTCGGGTGCCATTGTTATTGCGGATCTATTTTCTCTGCTTTATGTTATTGTCTGATAGCTTACTGAGTTATTGCATAGTTCATATTGTTTTGCCCAGAGATATAGTGCGAATTTCCTAAATAAGTAGAAGGGGCAACAGATTTTTTTTTGTTTAATCTTCGCATATAATTCTTAGTACTTACTAAACTTATTGCAATATTATTTCTTTCGGTTGCTGAAGTAATTAATGTGAAGAGAAGTAGTTTTACGTATAAATATACAAATAGACAAAAATCACGTTTTTTGTATGGGTGCCCCACGGAAATATATATTTTATTATTTTTAGTGTTTCTTCTTATGGCGGCAACAGAAATACATCATCTGTGTAAATTCCAACTATACCAATTACGGTTCATGCGATACAGCCTGGTGATAGACAGACGGATGGAAAGCAAAGTCTTAGTAATAGGGTCTCGTATTTACCCTTTGGGTACAGTACGGAAACCTAAAGAATACTTCTTATCTTCTTTCTCTTCTTTTCATAGTCAATAGCTAATGTATAATTGGGCTCGCACTACCGCCAGATAGCATCAGCTGATCGTTATCGTAGCTTATTACTGCGGTCGGCGATGAAAGCTCAGTGTAGTGGAAGCTCCGAGCTGCACCTAATTATCCGTTAAGTGTGGCGAGTGACGAGCTTTCCGCATTCTAACATATAGCTTTAATCAGTCTATTAAAAGGACTATTATTTTTTGAATTGACTATACATAAACTATAATCTAATTATGAATCTATGTAAATACATACATATAATCAGGTCTTTATCCCATACGATGTGGACAGAGCCTAGGGCCTTGGGCCACGCTTAGCATGATCGTAGTTGAAACAGGAAATCAATAGTTGTTGCTAGCCCATCGCCTATGTCATATGATTCCCCCATTCGCCGATTTAATTTTACGACCTGCGCGGGAAGAGAAACAACGGGAGAAAAATAAAAACATAGAATGTACCTAATTCTATGTTTTTATTTTTCTCCCAGACCAGCGTGGAAGGAATCAAAATCAAGGGGAAAAAGTAAATCTATATGTAAATGGTGCAAGAAAGGGTTAATTCATTCATTCATTTATGAAATTACAAGGAACATGATAAACACCATAAACATTTGTGTTACTGTCGTATTTATACCATTACGCCACTTAAATAAGTTATGTAGGCTTAAAAATAATATTAAAATTGGATATTTTAAATTTTCTTAAAATCAATAGCTCCTTAAATAATTCCATCACAGGTCTTTAATGTTTCTTGTTTCTCTCTACCCTAAGGTTGGCTGGAAGAAATTGCATTAGCGATAAGTCCGCCTTTGTACTAATTTTTATCTTTGATCCTGTACAATCCAATGATGTATTTTTGTAATTGGTGCAATAAAGTGTTTATTCATTCATTCATTCATCACAGGTCTTTAATAACTTTAATAGTCTTCACTTATCACCGCGCCATCTGTTTTAATTCTCTCGTCTTTCGAACCTGGATCCTCGCGATCCATCACTTGGCTGAGCACAAAAAATATAATACTGGAATAATGAATAAGCTTTAATGAACTAAAAGATAACTGCAACAAAAACAGCTTTAATAGAAAAGGTAGGGTTCCACAACTGAACGCAAAAAATATTATACTTAAGACAGATACTCGAGTTAGGAGACTTTCAAAATAAATTCATATGAAAAGGAACGTAGATCAGAGAGAAGTTTGAAAGGAAAAACTAACAATGAAGTTTTTATATGTGAAAAAGAAAATTTAACTCGTTAGTTCAAAACAACGGAGAATCAAAGCCTACAAAGAAATAAAGACTTAGAAACCCAGAATTAAAGGCGCTATCATTCGTTCTTGTCCTTTTTCTGCAATCATCGTCATCATTTCGTGTAGATGACACGTTCAATCAACCATGCACACCCGTGGTGTCCGCGTTCATCGGAACCATCTCTCGGCCTCTGACGTGTTTCCTTTAACGAATACCAGATCTCAGCTGGAACCAACAGAAACCGAAGCACGGAATCGTTTTTATTCTGCAATGTCCTAACCAAACTGAAAACAACTAAACAAGGTATGCTTCCCGCGGGAATCGAACTCATGACCCCCTGGTCTACAGGCAAACGCCTTAACCACTGAACCACGGGGCAGTGCAAAACTCCAATGACAATGACAATAAAAGAAAAAAAAAGATAAAACAAACTGTGTATGTATTCATTTTTTTTAATTTTATACTGAACCTAGTAGACTCCGATGACATGTTGCCTCACAGACCGCTCTTATATTTTTTTTCATCTCGGCGCGTGCGTGACGAATCCCTCCATTCTTACTCTATAATGGGAACTTAAGTACCATGATATTAATGGATTCTAAAATCCTGTTACGTTCTTTATAATCTTGCTTTAATCTCCACGTTTCTGCATATACTCTTTTCAAAGCCAGTTTTACTAATTTACTTTTTCCTCTAATGTATGTCTGTTGCTTATACACTGCAGCATTTCTTTTTTGTTTTATTTTTATTTGCATCTGAAAAAAACTATATTTTAAAACTAGCTGTTACCCGCGGCTCCGCCCGCGTGTAGGTCGCTTTTCGCGTAACCTGTGTTACATTGAAATGAAATGACGCAATCGAAGTAGCCAGGACATTATTCAAATTTAAACAAATATCATGTTTCAGAGTTAAGTTCAAAGAATCTCTTTGTAGACAACATTAGCAGTTCTTCCCTCAGAGGCTAATAAAAATAGATTTTCGGCGCTACTGACCCGCGAGCAAGCCACATACAGTTGTCCATGCGAGAAACGTCTTGTTGACTTGTTCTTAGGTCGATGCCAGCTGCTTTTACGGTTTGTCCCTGCGACTTATTTATCGTCATGGCAAAGCATACAGCAACTAGAAACTGGGTGCGTTTAAATTGAAAGGGGTAATTGTTGGGGATGAGTGGTGAACCACACCCTGTGAGAATTTCGGCCTGTATTAAGTTGCGCTGCAAAACCGTTACTTTGAGTCGGGTCCCGTTGCATAGTTTAGGCGGAGAAAGATTTCTTAGGAGCATAATGGGAACGCCGACTTTAAGGGTAATTTTATGAGCAGGAAGACCACTTGCAGCCAATGAAAATCGATAGGGTAGGTGGTAGCATCATCCTGATGCACAACACTGTTATATGAAGTGTAAATCACTTCATCCCCGACAATTTCCGCCAAAACCTTGAGTTTCGGTAAACGTTTCCGAAGCCCGAGATGACGCATGACGCTCGCGGTCAGCGGACAACCGAGACTCTGTCAGAAGTAAAGACCGAGACAATGCATGGCGTTGCCTATCTTCATCGAGTCGCATCTGTCTATCCGCATTCGATTCTTGAGATCTAGCTAACCTTCTGCTTTTAGCTATTCTGGAATGATGCGACAGATTAGATCGTTTCCTCCTAGGCATTATTTAAAATAATTAAAATCCATACATCCATATCCATACTAATATTATAAATGCGAAAGTCTGTCTGTCTGTCTGTCTGTCTGTCACCTCTTCATGGCTAAACTGCTGGACCGATTGTGATGAAATTTGGTAGGGATGTAGTTAACGACCTGAGGTCAAACATAAGCCACTTTTGGGCGCGATATAACCGAGTCCCACGCGGGGCGAAGCCGCGGGGAACAGCTAGTTCTTTATATAAGGTGAATTTAAATCAACTGCAATGCAAATATTTTAAGGGCAGATTCAGACCACTCAACTCAACTGAACAACTTTCCTAAATAAACTTATGTCGAAATAGGAAAAAACCAATCAATAGACAACAACCAAAGAACCAAATCAAAAGAACCACAAAGACAAAGCCCAACAAATATTTTAATTTGCTAGGGTTAATTTCAATCTGCTATACCATAATGCGAAACCATAGCGAGTTGTTAGGTAAGTAAGCGCCATCTATTGAGATTTCATGTTACTAAATTTACGATCAAATTCAATGTGTTATTTTATTAAAATTAATAGGTGCAGTGCGTGTTTTCGTCTTTATTGATATGGATAATAGAAAGTAGAAATCCTAGCCTTATCTAAATTAAATTAAACGTAAGTATACGCATTAACAGTTTTAAGCAGTGTTTGAAGTAAATTTTCAATCGACCATAACTTCTTTTTCCCTTAACCGATTTTGACGAAACAAAGTTTTGACAACGCTCCTAACTATATGTAATCCAACTGTGAAAACCGCGTTTAAATCCATTGAGAATTTTCGAAGTTATAACGTACCAGACAGACATACATACATACATACAGACAGACAAAAATTCCAAAAACTGTCTTTTTGGTTTCTGTTACTCTTTTTAAACCGCACTCAATCAGTTTTTTTGAAAAATATTAAATGTACAGACACTCGCATTTTAGTGTCTTATTATATGTATAGATAAGAATATGTTGTTTTTTTATTTCTGATGCATTATTTAGACTACACTTCGGCATTATAGTTACATAGTTACAAATTCTCTGTATTGAGTTACATGTAATTCCTATTAATAATTTAGAAAAAAAAACACATTTAAATGATGACTTATACACTTGATGTCAATTTTACAATGACGTCAGGTCTTGACTCAGGTGCGCCTGCGTCAAGGCAAGGTTAAAAAAAAATACGTTTCTGAGTGAATCAACTGTTAATTTAATATATCCATCAACAACAATAACAAAAAATTGCATGTCGTCATCTTAGCGTTTTAATTTTTTTCAGTACCCTATGTTAGTTAAGCTGATTCAAAATCTTTCTACGATGTAAAATAGATTGAAGGTTTTCCATTATTTTCTACTAGCTGTTGCCCGCGGCTCCGCCCGCGTGTAGTTCGCTTTTCGCTTAACCTGTGGAAACTACAACTATCCAGACCTATAGTTAAATCTATAAGTAGTATCCTATTCCCGTGCCAATTTTATAAAGCCATTAGCCATTGCTACGATATCAAACTAAAAATATTAACATTCATACTATCACATTTTTTTCTCTAAAAGAGTAGACGCAGCCTATTACAGGGTCATTAGAACCTAACTCAATAAATAGTGTTATGTTAGTTAAATTAGACCTTACGACACGACCGTATGTTCCGTCGAACAACAACTGAACTGACTTGCTGGTTTGATTATTTTTTAAATCAAAGCCAAACCAACCAACTAATCAATTCAAATAGCTTACAATACAATACAACAAACAACCGATAAACAAACCAACCAATAGAACTAAATAAACAACCAAAATTTTTTTGAAATAATTAGAATTAATTGCTGGAAAAATTTCAATCTGCTATAATACCATATGAGAAAAAAATAATTAAATTAACTTCAGCGCCATCTATTGATATTTTATGTAACTAAATTATACGCCCACACACATTCAATGTGTTAATTTTTTAAAATTTAATAGAGACTGCAGTGTGTTTTTGTCTTCATTGATATCGATAAAACAAAGTTGAAATTGTAGCTTTATCTATATTAAATACGTTTATGTAAACCGGATTCAACTCTGTAAAAGTTTTGAAACAGTGCTAGAAGTAAACTTCAATTGACCATAACTTCTTTTTCCCTTAACCGATTTTGACGAAACAAAGTTTTGACAAAACTGTGGAACGTATATGTAATCCACCTGTGAAAACCGCGTTCGAACCGCGTTGAGTAGTTTTGAAGTTATAACGTACCAGACATACAGAAAGACAAACAGACAAAAATTCCAAAAATTGTTTTTTTTGGTTTCTGTTACACGTCTTTCTTTAATCGCCCCGTATCAGTTTTTTAGAAAAATATTTAATGTACAGACATTCAATTTTTACTGTCCGATTATATGTAAAGATAGATAGATAAGTACAAAATCCATATCCATACTAATACTATAAATGCGAAAGTCTGTCTGTCTGTAACCTCATCACGGCTAAACTGCTGGACCGATTGTGATGAAATTTGGTAGGGATGTAGTTAACGACCTGAGGTCAAACATAAACTTTTGGGCGCGATATAACCGATTCCCACGCGGGGCGGAGCCGCGGGGAACAGCTAGTACTTATATATTAACAGACTTAACGCTAAGAGCGTTCTCTACCAGTCGACCATTTGATTAATCTTCTTTTTCAATGTCGTCAATGACAAACTATTAGATATGATTTGTAAGGGGTTGCGATATCGTTTATCCTGAAATAAATTTGCAAATGAATTTATTTGTTTCTTTTCAAAATTATAAAAAAAAGTAAGAAAATAATTCTAGAAAACAAATAAAACACGAAATCATAAAATTATTGTTTGTGACAGGATTCGATCCAGGTACTTTCTTGAAACATTTCTTTACTAAAGTATTAAAAAATTCTTAAAAATTAATACAAAACGAAAAAAAAAGTAAATAAAAAAAGTAAGTAAAAAAAGCAAGTAAAAGAAAGTAAGTAAAAAAAAAGTAAGTAAAAAAAAAGTCATCTATAGCAGGATTCGAACCCTCGACTTAAAAATATGATCTACGACCTCTACCGATAGGCCAACATACGTTGCTAAAGATTGGCGAAATTTCAAATGGGATTTGTCTATAGGTACGCAAATTAGCGCCATCTATTGAGATTTTATGTTACTAAATTTACGATCAAATTCAATGTGTTATTTTATTAAAATTAATAGGTGCAGTGCGTGTTTTCGTCTTTATTGATATGGATAATAAAAAGTAGAAATCCTAGCCTTATCTAAATTAAATTAAACGTAAGTAAACGCATTAAAAGTTTAGAAGCAGTGTTTGAAGTAAATTTTCAATCGACCATAACTTCTTTTTCCCTTAACCGATTTTGACGAAACAAAGTTTTGACAACGCTCCTAATCATATGTAATCCAACTGTGAAAACCGCGTTTAAATCCGTTGAGTATTTTCGAAGTTATAACGTACCAGACAGACATACATACATACATACATACATACAGACAGACAAAAATTCCAAAAACTGTTTTTTTGGTTTCTGTTACTCCTTTTTAATCGCACTCAATCAGTTTTTTTGAAAAATATTCAATGTACAGACACTCGCATTTTAGTGTCTTATTATATGTATTGATAATCGCTTTTTTGAGATATTACAGAAATGATAATAATATTCTTAAAACGGACACCACACAGTGATTGAAAATTGTAATCGTATTTTATCTCCGAAAAAAAAAACGCGAAACTGAAAAACGGCCAACAATATGCACTACATTAAACTTTTTTGGACATTTGTACCAAAACCGACAAACAATCGACCACCGCAGCCCGAAAGCCGTACAATCGTGAAAAAAATGCGAAAATCCACATTGGTCGAAGACAAAGAGACGAGCGCCAAACATGGCCCGACGTCCGTACGCGGCCATATTAGGCGAACAAGAAGGCTGGCATCCTTCTGACAAATCGCTCGACAATTTGTTACCGCGAAAACTTTTTTTATATGCTTTATATTTAATTACTGCTATAAAATTAAGCGGTTGTTTGGCATACTGGAATTTTATTCAGCCATAATATTAATTGAGGCGCGAATGAAGATTTACATCCAAAAATAAGGATCTTTCCGCTTTGAAGGTTTACGAATAGGGAAAGTTCTTTTGGTCAGTAGAAAAAAGAGGACAGTTATTTAATAATAACGGTAGATTAGCATGTGTCTGATAGAATCCGGAAACAGTTGACAACATAAATAATCAGCTGACGTTTTTAGAACTTTATTATAAGTCAATAAACAATCGTAAATTTTTCAAAACTGTAAATGTTCTTAGAGGAACATACAATTCACATTTAATAACATACTGGTATATGGTTTTAACGGTACGAAGAAGTATAGAGTCTCAGACTTTGAGTCGCCTTTTGGACCGGAAAACGGTAAAAATGCAATACAAAGAAAGCCTACATCCTAGCCAAAATTTCAACTTTGACTCGTAAAACAGTTTTATAATACAAGTAGATGCCATTTAAGGAGAAGTCACGTTTTAGCATGCCAAATAAAAATTTGACATACAGAACAGTTCATCGAACATTTTTATAGGCGATACGTGATATATGGACAGTGTGCGTTATCCACTCACTCACACATCAGAGACAAAAAAAAAGAAGAAAAAAATGCCTAAATAACAAAACAAAACAAGACCTTTATCTAAATTGAGCATATTATTAAAGATCAAGAAACATACAATCACACATTAAACAGAAGACTTATCATAGATATAAAAAGAAAAGTTAATGTTCTATGGTTGATCTCTTGTATATAGGTCTAGCTCAAGAAATAGATGCATTTGATTACCAATTCTTTTATTTCCATTTATACGGATAAGCGACAACTCGCTGATTAATTGCGCAGCCGCAGCATAGTCATTAGCGTCTAATGTAAATCAGGGAAATCAGATAAATAGGCATTTATTAATGTGGCATTTAAGAGAATGAAATGACGATTGAATATTTCTGAAAGCGATAAGGGATTAGAAAAATGTTTGAAATCTGGTATGGTATTTGCAAGTTTCATTATATTTCTGCCAGTACATCATTCTGTAATCAAATGTTGGACACATGAAAAAATTAAGGTGCGAAATGTCGCTACTAGAGATCAATTCTAAGTCGTCATCTTTCTTGTTGATTTCTTCTATCTTCTAATTTTTTTATTAGAGAAAACTCTTACTTATTTACTGCTCGATTATGATTATATCCCTTCTCCAGTCGTAACTGATTTCCATTCTACTGACGAAGGGAATGGACTAGCGTGTGCACATGCGTCTGCGCAAATGCTGTGCACTGCGTCCGCTTCTATACCTATATGATTTTATAACATGAATTATAATTTTATGGCTGCCTGCTTAACATAAATTTTCTAACTTGGGCCACACGTTTCCATTACCTGATAAAGTTCTGCTTACTTTACACCTATTTCATGATCTACCTTTGATTTTGCTTTAGAAATAAATTTGTTGAATGGATTTAGATTAATTTGGATAGATATGGTAGAGTGCGCTTTGCTGGCGAATCATTAAATGTAGTGTTGTAAACATTTGTTTCCTTAAGGGACAATACTTTTCTTTTCCTTCACCTTATCCCACATTCTTATGTAGGGTCGGCATATAATGTAAGTTTTTTTCACTTATATACCTATCTATTGCTTGGCATTTTCTGCGCCACACCTTTCTTGATCATATTTTCTTTCACACAATTAATCCTTAAATAATATAATATAGATATCATAGTTTATCGTAGAGGCGGTTCCGAAGAACTCTGACACCAAGGTGTGCATGGTCGGTTGACCATGACACCTATACTAAATGAATGAATAAATCATAGTTTAACATATTACATAGAAATAAGTACAAAATTATTTTTTGTTGTTATACTGAAGATTTGAGCTACAGCGTAGGTTTGAAGATATAAATAATACTTATGATGAAATTCTAGCCGTCTTCCAAATTGGTCGATTACAATCGAACACAACTATCGATCCCTAAAAGAAACATCGATATCTTTCTTTCCCGAATAGGAAACTTGTTTTCAATAGTTGGAATTATGAACGTACTTCATCATGTTAGTTTTAGTGCTGATTCCGATCGCATTGATGATTGTATGCAATTCGTTGGTCAATATGGTGAAAATTACCACAATTTTGATCTCAACCTTTTTTTCAATACTAAATATCTATGTTTTACCAGAATATTACCTTTTTCCTTCTTGTTTCCTCCTTCGCTAGAAATGATTTGCATTCTGTACACATATGTTCAAGCTAAAACACACCAAATGGAAATTTCAGTATGAAATTCTTTACCATTTGAAAAATATCTATTATTCTGTTGCTATTATTTGGTCATCATGAAATCAATCCTTTTTTGTCACTGCTGAGTCCTGGGTTGCTCTTCTTGTACTGTTATACTTTTTAATATTACAGTTAAAATAATTATCGTAAGCTATAAGTTGGTAGCACACGAGAGCCATTTTGAAGATGATATTAGTGTCTGCAGCTATAGGAACCGCGTGACTATCTAACGCAGCACGTTTAATTATATTACCGAAATTCCCAAAAATCAATCATCACATATAAACACAGAATTAAACACAATTCAAACCGACAACTAATCAGCAAACCAAATAATTCCCCATCAAATCAACACTCCCCTTAACAAGGCTTCGCGTCCACTCGATTAAGGATTCCGTCCGCGCCTCTCTCGGTGCAAATGGAACAAAATGCCTAAACAAATTGCTGGCAGGAGCCTGGGACCGGCTGCTTTTTGCTCCAATTCGGCATACCGAAATAAAAATTCCTACTCCTTAACTGTCGGCCGCAAAAACGATGAGTTCGTCTGATCATCGCGGAATGCAAAAAGCATTGCAGCAATGGCATGAATAAGCATAGGAGCAATAAAAATTAACTATTAATTTCAACAATGTATTTTCTTATAGGCTTCGTGTGCACATGGCTTGGGTTATTTTAATAATATAGTGTATTTTTTTTAGGTATATCAAATGAGTGTTTTTGACGGTTTGTTCATTTATGTATTGATTAACTAACGTAACAGGTTTTGATAAAATGGTACTGAAGTCAATAAAATCATAGAAAGGCGGAGCCTGAGATGAGCTGCGAATAAGTACTGTTAAAATAAAATAAATACATAAAATAATCATATTTCTATTAACAATTTTTTTAAGTTTTCACAAAATTAACTGGAACACTAATAAATATATTGGCAGCATTAACCAATTTTTTTTAAGTAAAAAAAATATCAAAATTCATCAATTTGAATTTTAATTTGTTTAATACGATTATGGCAAATCTACTGCTAAATACTAATAATATAGTCTATGGATGCGGCCAAGTATTTGGCAAATTCAATATAGCACTGTCTAAAGCTATTTTAACTCTACAAAAAGAATTTAAAAAAATGAATAAATTGATAAAACAAGTACGATTAAAACCTCACAATTCCTCAGTAGAATAACACATTAGAATTTTTAAATAGCCGTTTTACACCAACCGCATAACAAAAAGTCAAGCTGTAAAGGAACTGGCTTCGCGACTAGTGTGTCCTCATCTTTATTTAATTTTTCATATGTTTTTTGCGATGTAAAGCTACTGGTATTGATTATATTGATACAGCCATGAGCGGTCGGCAAAACATGTTATAATGGATCTCATAATTGATAATTCGTTTTATTAAACTTTTTATAAACAAATTTTCTGAATACCTTTGACGTTCCACAAGCTTAACTTACATAAGAGTTATTTTTATACTGTAAATACTATGTATGTATTTTAAAATATTCTAGAATAAACAATACTTTAATGAACTATCTATGTAAATACATTATACGAAAATATCTAGAATCCCTAAAAAAACACAACCTTTATTTACTTACATACACCTAATGTTAAATGATAATAAAAAAAAAGATAATATAGATCCTGCCCGTGCGAAGCCGAGGAAGATAAGCTAGTTCAATTTATAGCGATGAAGGTAGATTGAACCAAATGAGCCTATCACTATACTATGTCTAGATAAGCAAACTGCCCCGGTGACCCAATATTACCCCGACCCACTTGCAAATGTCAACACATTCCCTTCCGCAACCCTCGGATTGATAGTCTGTGCTGTCTAATAGGAGGTAGGGTTGCGGCGACCTAAATATAGCAAGTTGAAGGAAATGGCCGACGTTGTGTACCTGTCGGGATTTCTTTGATTAATTAGTGGTATCTATTCTTGATATTTTTCACGTATGGCGTCGATTGTGATGATTCGGATTGTGATTTTTTTACTGTTGGTTTGACGTTAAATGTTTTTATCGACAATCGGGCTCTACAAACAAATAAATAATACCTACCACTACAATATAATACAATACAAATACTCTGTATTGCACCACAAAATAATAAAATTACATAAAACTACCACAAATACAATGCATTGTCAGCGGCGGAGTTATGGACCGTACAAATATAAATTAGCTAGTCGACTCACTAAGAAGAAGAATTTTTTTTCGTTCTTATCTAGTTTCTACATATAAATAAAATGATGATGATGATATAAATGATGTTTCCAATACATCTTAACCTTACTCTTATATTCCAGAATTTGAAGATTTCAAGAATAATCCGCGAAATCAGCTAACTTATCTGCTTTATCTTGAGATCTAAATAGACGATGGCAATCGGCAGATTGTCAACTTAATAAGCTGAAAGGCACCCATCCACGTCGGCCTTCGGTGACAGCATATCTGAAGGTGGGTGTAACAGGAAGGGTGCGCCTGGCGGTAAACTTTATAGGTCACTCGCGAGGTCGGCCGATTCTTGAAGATGTGCATACTAACCTACAAGCTTATAGTGTATTTTCCCATTTTCTTTGCTTGCTTTTGCTATTTTAATACTTTTATATTTAAAATTAATCTTTGCTTGAGAAAGGCATGTAGAATATATGTTGACGCGCGTAATGAAGTCCAGAGAACACAAATTACTGATGAAGTAAGATATAATATAGAAAAAGTTGACATAAAAGGAGGCTTATACCCAGCAGTGAGTAGTGGGAAACCAATAGTCACTAATGTAAGATACTACAGTATCTTAATGAACATTCGAGACAAACAAAGGAATTTTAATATTAGCTGCCTTAAAATTTTCATTTGTCTGTACGTCTGCTTTACCTTTTTGACCAACAAACCAATTTCTGTATTTATTTCTTCGAAATTGTTTCCATTCCTCCCCAGGTGGCTTACTACCATCTCTTAAAACCATGCAAGATCCAGTAAGTAAGGGAGATGTCGCCTTATATCATCTATTGCGCTATCCCGCTTACTCACTGGATCTTGCATGGTTTTTAGAGATGGTAGTAAGGGACCAGGTCCATTTGTTTTCCCTTCTCCATCCTTTGAATTGTCCAATGATGACAATGATGCTATTTTATGAAAGAAACTCTCACCACAATAGGTCCATTGCTGCCGCTGCTGCTGAGCGTGGCTCCGAACCACTGGTTGGACTTCTGGTCGATCTGCTGGTGACGCTGATCCTTGTTGTTCACTGCAACAAATACAAAGATGACATTTAGAAAATCGTATAATTAAATACAGCAGAAATACCTTGATAGTGTGGTGACGAATGTGAACGAAATAGCATTGTAACATTAGCCTACAATATCAGGTAAATTATTTAAAAAAAAAACAAATCCTGCCTGAATTTTGATAAACTAAAACTTTCAAAACTTGTTTGACATCTCATTGTTAAAACTCGCACAACCGTTTAGACTATAGAGGGCGATAAAGATATAGCCACAATAACCATCATTCGAGAAGTCCGAAATTAGCTGATGCTGTGACACTGAGAACATAACTGTATGAGATCATGATAATAAATATTAAAGTATTTTTATGAGCTACTTAAATAAATTTCAAAACGGAGCCATTGTCTGTATGTTCGCCAGCAATTTTACTTAAAATCATAAATATAAAAACTGCCATTGAAGCCTGCCATTTTGGGGTTACGCCAGAGTGTCATGACAAGAAATATAGCCGGTAATAACTTAATTCTGCGTCGGGCGCATGCATCATCGAATTCAATTTTATTGAAGCAAAACCACGGGCTTGATCGATGCGCATTTTGATTGGGAACGTGTGTTTCCATTTTTAGAGGATACGATATTTTGAATATGCTTACATCTTTAAATAAAGTTTCTTCAGTTATTAAGAACTAGCTTTTGCCCGCGGCTTCGCCCGCGTTAACTTCCCTCGGGAACTTTTCCCGGGATGAAAGGTACCCTTATGTCCTTCTACTGGTTCTAAGCTACCTCCCCAACAATTTTCAGCCAAATCAGTTCAGCCGTTCTTGAGTTATAAATAGTGTAACTAACACGACTTTCTTTTATATAGAAGATTCTAATTAAATTATCTTTAGCCTATTTTCATAAACTGTGTGGGATTTCGATACATTAAACTTTTAGCTTTATCGATATTAGATAGATCCAAAGTTTGGTTGGAAGCAAGTTAGCAACCATGCCAACCATCCATCCATGTCGTATTGTGCCAGAATATCGAGAATAAAAACAAATCATAAAACAATATAAGAAGTAGAAGCAAAACTCTATGACAATTATGCATAGGTACGTTTTATTAGTACTTATTTGAATAAAACTAATATAATTAATTTGCAGTAAGTTTAAATTAAAGAAAGTCCAAACTCGTATTAATCCAACCGATTCTAGAGCTAACATGTCATGGCGATTTCTCGTATGACAACGAGCACAAATCCTGGGCGTGCCATCTCCTCAGAAAACTGGCGTGAGGCTCGGCCTCAGAATCGGACTATAATTAATATTTAAGTGAAAGCGCGCGTTATTTTTAATTGTACTTACTAAAGACAGGGTTTATAATTAAGGGTTACGTTAAATGGTGTCTGATGTTTGTGCCACGTATAGTACAAAACGAGACCATGATGATAAAAAGATGAATTAATAATCTCTTTTAAATTGTTTTGAAGAATATTAATTAAATGTCAGTTTAGACAGTTCCAGTCCAGTATATGCCTGAATCCTATCATACTACGAGTTGTTCAATTATTCATCCATACAGTGTCAAAATCTTTGTATTTGTTTATTGATCTTCTTAACCTGATAAATGATTTAAATATTTCCAAAATTAAAATTAGTGCTTAAAATTGGGTCACCTGTGAAGCGCCTGCTGTATACAGATCTTTCAGTTCACAGGTCTCAGGGCATAGTGGGCATGACATGTGTTTATAGAAATTTTTATTATCATACTTAAATATATGTTAACAATCCGAGGACTTGGTTAAACTGCATTCTTTACTAGTCTACCGATGGGAAAACAGATATTTTGTGCAGCGCCAAAAGTTACAGAAAATTGAAGCTATATATTCTATAAAATTAAACTAATTAATATAAAAACTAAATACTCATATTAAATTAAATAAAATATAGAGCCCAAATTACTGTCTAAAGTGCCCAAGAGGCTGTATGCATTTTGGGAAATGTCAAGCATATTGGTTTAATAGATAAAGCACAATATACAAAACAAAACACACCTTATAAAATAATTAAGGATATTTCTGATAAAATCATAATGTCCTTGGTTTCCCCAAAACCATATTTACATATTAGTTAGGTTTATCACTGTCAAAATAACATCAGTTTTGATGTCCGACGCTAATGAGTTAATGACCCTTCCCTATTTGTTCCCTGACCTGCCTCTAATCGTGTGAGGTAGCCTTTTAGGCTGATTGGGTACATTCGACGACAAAATTCTTACCGTATCGATTTAAAAGTATATGTAAAAACTTGTTGTCTTTCTTTACTGTCTTCTTCTCTCTTTCTCTTTGTAAAAAGTGAAAGGTATATAGAATATATCGCTCATTATCATCGTAGTGTCCAAATGTTACAATATTAGGTCTTATGGCCGTAGGCTCTGTCTACCCCATTTGGTATTAAGACGTGATTATATGAATGTTCATAATATCATTAATCCTTTTCTTAACAGTGGGATTAAATTTGAAACTAGGTATTTGACACGGCACAACGACTTTGTGAAAAACATTATGGAAGATTATACAAGTTAGAGAAAACCCCGCCTTCTCTCAGAAGAGCTAGAGTAACAAAAGTTAAGTAGAACCATTAAAGGAAAAAGTGCAAGTACGGAAAATAAAAGCCTGTAAGAGACTCCAACGTCTGTCGTTAGAGATTGATAGAATATGAAGATCAAAAAAAAAAACACTAAAACTTTTCTACTCGACTGTACATGAAAATGACATTGTCCGAGTCTAAAACACGACATATTTCACAATGAAGTTTATTTTTATTTTCTAAGAACATGATTCAAAGTGGTCAGTGATTATTATGGTGGGCTCTGGTCGATTTGTGATCATATCGTGAGTCACCACACGTCTCCGATGTGTAATAGGTTAGCATTAGTTTGACGACTTTCTCAAAAGGCAATATTCAGGTGAGTCATACAAAGAAATGTGTAATAACGTAATCATTACCGTAGCTATTACTCTTCTTTCTTTTTATTGAGTTTGTTAGTTAGTGGTCAATAATACTGGTGTCAGATTTTTAAGTTCGTTGGAATCTAAAGTTTTTTTTTTTTATTCTTTCTCATGGATTCCCAATGAACACCTGAAGGTCGTCGCAGCCGGGTATAAAAATAATACCTACTAAATCTTATTAGTAACTTGACGTAGGGACAAAGACAAAGGCTTTCGGTTTTTTCCGAAACGTTTTAGTATTGTAATTATTATTAATAGAAAGCATAGCCTTATTACGAAATGCTTCAGTTAAGGGTGCGAAAGAGTATATTTATTGACATTTCGAAGTCTCGTTTGACCTGGCGCAGTCTCAAGAATGTTAATAAACATGCGCAAAGAAAAAAGGTCATCTTGAAAATGCAGCCACAATGTTTATATGAAAAGTTCAATAAGAGAAAGGTAAATCTTAACAAAAAGGTCAAAAACGCGGTAATCCGATATTATCAGCCACCAATTAAAATTAAAACTACAAGGTTTTTTTGTAATGATAAAATAACTACATCTGGATAATATCAAATCCCTATACTTTCTGTCTTTATAAAGTGACTCCATGATCAAACATATATTGGTCAGTTTGTCCAATATTTGGCCCACACACTGTCCGAAAACCCGTGTGCCCATAAAAGGCTTAGCGATCAATCGATTTTATTAGTTACCACAAAATCACTTTTATGATTTTTATCGACTCTGATACCTTTAATCACACTCCTTTTTCGTCTGAACGCTAAAAGCTTGGACGAACTAAATTACACTACCAAAAGAAAGTCTGTCCGTAAAAAGAATAATTTCAACTAAGCGGCCATATTTTTGACAAATGCACACCACCTCTATACTTACGAGCGAAGCCGGGTAATTTGTGTATATGTCTTAATGCAAATATATTGACAGCATCAATTTGGAAACTGTTATTAACCTGCAGATGCTGGCGTGGAGTCTAATTTGGGCTGTTTTTGGTATCGCCATTTAAGGGGAGGTAAAAATTGATGAGTAACAGGAAGAGAGATATTGATCGGTTTTATTGGGATTTCGTATACATCGTGAAAAAACCCTATTTCGCTGTCAGTCCGTCCGTCGTCGGGTTGTCAGGGCCGTAATAGTTATGGACTTGAATTTCAAATAAATACCTCTGTAACCGTTTTTGTAATAAATTAGGAAAACTTTATAAAATAACAAACAACGTGTCATCATTATAAATCACTTCATTTATTGACTAGCTTTTAGTCGCGGCTTGGCTCGTGTAAATTTTACTTTGTCCTTGAAGATTAGTTCAGTATAGAAAATGCTTGTAGTAACAAACAAACAAATATACAAATTTACTTTCGCAGTTATGATCCCAAGTATTAGATTAGATTTAATTTGCTATTACGGAACCATGTGTGAGCGAATCGAACTCGCACTTGATCGAATTTCAGCTTGTATGTGATTGATGTCTCAATAATCAAGTTTTTCACTTTAATGTTAACGGTCGATGATGATATGATACGACTTTATCTATACGAAGCATCCTGTGTTTAATATCTTTGTTAACTGATTATGTGAAGGCTTGGCGATAATATAATGAGAAAGGAATATTTTAGCACCTTATCAATTTTGTAGCTTGAAGCTTTTTACATGATTGCGCTTAAAGCTTTTGATCTTTAGGCAAAGTATATAGGCAGTGAGGTACTTTTTAAAACTTTGATCAAATGTTTAAAATGTATATGTGTACTGTGTACAGTGAGTTTTATTTCCTTAACATATTGTCTTATATATTTATTTTTTGTTCCTTTTGTAAGTTTTTTTTTTAAGTAATAGCTACATTAAATTATCTTTAATTGGGCTACAAATCATGAATCTAGAGGTATCCATAACCACGTTAATATAAAATGTTGATTGTCTGACGTTAGGTTTCGGTCGTTAATAGAGGTCAAGAGGTGGTTCTAAAGAATTCCGACACCAGGATGTGCATGATCGATTGTCTGACATTTTAAAACCTTTTGTTCCAATGTCAGTTAGATTATTGTCGATAATAGCGTTCACGGACACTTGTTGAACATCATTACATGGCTATATTTCACTTTGTCCAAATAGGAAGCGCCAATGATTCAGTCCAGTGAATGTTCAAATTATAGGGAGTGTGTATAAACATAAAATTAAGCGTGAGTAGCACGGGAATAGTATTTTTATAACAGAAATATGATCAAACTTTTAGAGTAATCAAATTTCTTATCTCTTTCATTAATTAGATAAATCAACTAAAATTAAGATATTAATCAAAATCTGACCGAAGCGAATCTTAAATTATATACCTAAACGGCGGACCCTGGGCTCAGCAGCGATATGCAACCAGGAAATCACTAAGAGGGAGGGAGATGCTAATATTCCTCGGAACTCCTTCCCTCCTCCTCCATGAGTCGTTTGCTCACTGATGAACATCGTGATGTCCCAAACTAATTTTTTTTTTTGATCTCTGTCACTGGTGGCGACCAATTTTCTCATGGATTGCGTTTAAAATCTAGATTCTAGACTTACTATTGTCTTGATTAGTTACCGAATGATTTCCATTCGATAAAAAAGAGTCGAATGATTTTCTTTCATATCACAGATTTCAAAAATAGCATTTTCTACTCATGTAGGGCAATATGCCGTCTATGATAATAACTGGCGGCACAGGAGGCTTCGCCAAAACAAATTGACAATCAAATAATTATCAATCTATGTACCGAGGCAATTTTTTTTTTATCTGTGGGATTGACATACGATTGACCACGTGATTTAGCGCGGAGGTTTTAGAGGGAAAGTAAACTGTCGCTATGTCCGCGCTGTATTTAATTTCCAAAACTTAGGTTTTTTCGAGTGTTTGTGCATAATATTGGTGGATTATTATTCGCAAAGTGTTCGTGAACAAGCGTGAGTGTTGGGAAGTGATACAATGTCGATTACGTGACTTTTTATCTTTGTCACCAAAATCTCCATGATATAGCTAAGTGAAATTTTTCCACCGCTTCACCTAGCCATCTGACTCAGACTAGACTTACTTACTTACTTGACTGGACTTAACTATTGACTTGAATTTTTAACTCGACTGACTTAATTAGGACTGAAGAAGATTAATGAATTGAAGAAAGGCCTTAAAGGACTAGTTTCCATGGGCGTAAAAAGTATTTAAAAAAAAAAAGTGATTTAGCGCGGCCTTTGAATTTGAATTTTTATGATTGACTTAATCAATCAAATACCTTTTGTTCTTGTGGAACTTCGTTAACGGTTTATAATTGTGATTAATTTTACACATTAATGCTTTGTTTCTTATGAAGTTTGTTAGTGACCAACACTGGTGTTAGATCAATGTTTTATAAAGATACGCATCACATAACACCCACTGTGCATTAATTTATCAAAATTCAAAACAACTGCCCACCCGAATAATATAATACGATCGAAATCAAACGCATCCGATTCGGTAGAGCGCCTCTACCGGCAGAGACAATGAAACACACGATACAATAAAATTGGTGCATACTTTAATTATATTCCGGTCCTCCGTGCATTAAAAGGAAATAATTATTTGTCGAAATGAATAAAATAAAACTCATAATTAGGTTATCAACTTCTATTTTCACGCTTAGGTGCTTCAGAGGGTGAACTTTTTGTAATCCATACTAATATTATAAATGCGAAAGTCTGTCTGTCTGTCACCTCTTCACGGCTAAACTGCTGGACCGATTGTGATGAAATTTGGTAGGGATGTAGTTAACGACCTTAGGTCAAACATAGGCTACTTTTGGACGCGATATAACCGAGTCCCACGCGGGGCGAAGCCGCGGGGAACAGCTAGTTTTAATATAAATAAATTTAAATTAGTTTGGTACACACATTTATTTTTATTGAATCATGGTAAGCGTCTCAGCGCATAATGTCCTTATTATGAGTGTAACAAATAGATCTAGTTAAAAAAAAAAAAATTCTAATATTTTAAATGCAAAATCCTGTCTGTCTATTATGCTTTCCCGTCTAAACCGCTGGACCGGTTTTAGTGAAATTTGGTGTGGATATAGGACCAGGCGTCAAACATAGTACTTTTGGGCGATATAATCGAGTCCCAAGCGGGCGGAGCCGCGTGCAACAGCTATAGTTATGAAATAAGTGCGTTAATTGCCTTAAAATGCAAGGTCGGTCACATCACAAACGCAAGAAAATTAAAAATGATTTGTATTCTTCTGGAAAAACATAGTATAGGTTTTTACATTTTAAGATTTTTAAATTACATTTTTGAGTGTATGTATCCGATCCGCAAAATTTAGTCAGTAAGTATTTTACCTGTGGCAATATTCAGTAGAATAATTTATAATATACTAGCGGATCCGGCGAACTTCGTACCGCCTTTCTTAATATTTTTTTCCGTAAGAACCTTGTACAGAGTATTAGAAAACTAAAAAAAAAAAATCAGCCAAATCGGTCAAGCCGTTTTCATGCTATCGTGACAACGGAAAACGGGTTTCATTTTTATATATATAGATATCCCCCTCTCTTAACAATCATAGCCATCCCCAGTTGATTGGAACAAAGAGACAGTGATTACAACCGTTTACGATGCAGACCTGATTAATTGGTAGATTAATAATAGTTATAGTTAACTAGGCCAGATGGCCATTAGCTACGCGAAGAGATTCCGTGTTGATAGGACTAATGGCTGTTATTATAAAATTGGAAATATGTATCAAGATCGTAATGTTTTAATTTTTGAGGCGTGTCAGGATTAAAAAGATACTTATTTTAACACAGGAATCTAAATGAAAAGCTGTGTCAATTAAGAATTTACCTATTTCTATCAATCTTAAATTAAATAGCTGTTCTTATTGGTTGAGGTCTTTCCAAGTACAGCTATCTTCAGCTAGTGTTTTCATATCCTGTACCCCTAGTATGAGTTTTTCTTAACGCAGACGCTAGCGATTGTGTTAGGATTTTTTATGGAATTTCTTAGTTGCCTTACTATCCGCCAGAGGCGCTGTACAGGTTTGTCATACAAAATCGCTAACGCAGTCGCTAGCGTCTGCGTTTAGAAAAACTCATAACTAGAGGCACTGATACGACACGACTCCCACTTTTTACTTTATTTGTTTTACTTAACTTTTTCTTGGTCTTTCTTCATCGTTCTTATCTTCCATATTTCAATTTCTTATTTCTGTTATATAAAAGCGAAAGGCGAAACACTCATGTACTTAAACCGAAACTTAAAAAAACTACTGAACCTGCGAAGTTAAAACTATGCAAATAAATAGTTTGTAGATAGAGAAAGTTAGAACGGATTTTTTTAATGTCCCGCGGGTAAAGAAGCGAAGCCGGGTGGCCGCTAGTATTCATTTCTAAACAAAAGACTGTTTCCTATTAATATTGATGTACAAATCAATCAAAACTTTATGAGCGTGATGCTAAACAATCTTTTATTTTCCATCTGCACATGATGCAATAGAAGCGGGCTCAATTGGCAGGAATTGGGCACGAATTGGGGCACTTGTGGTTAATTGTGGATCGGACATGGTGACCGCTGCCGCTGATCGATCGTTTTTTTAGGGTTCCTTATAAAAATGTGAAAACAGGACCCTTTCAACTTCCGCTGTCTGTACGTTTTCGTATAAGAGCTACTTATCGTGATCTTTAATAAATTTTGAATATAAAATTAACTTTCAAACTAAGGCATTGTATCTTATACGTGCTTAAAGTACTTTTCAATTTTTTTTTCTTTTTAGCTTATACTACTTTAATTTTTTTGTCTCTTTCTTTCACGTTTTAACCATAGGTGCAAAACATACTTATAAAGTTAAATAGGCTTAGCAAACATTTGTAAATTTTTAGGAATAACCGTGATATTTATAAAAAGAGAGAGATAAATAAATGTATAATTAAAGATTAGGTATTTTTTCCTTGTTTTCTTTAAAAAAAGCTTCTTTAAATACGACTCTAGCTTGACCGTTCTTATTTACTTCCTAATAGCTAAATTGTTTTGTTCCCTTCTACGGGCTATCGATGTATTAATTTACTAAATTAGATCATAAAGGAGTCATTTAATTGTATTTAATATAATACCCTCAAATTGTGATCAAAATAAATTGAAACTGACGTTGAATACTCAAGTCTGTCAGGAAATTTATTAGGTATCCTTGTCCTTTTATGATCAATCAGATATTCATTGTGATGTTTCAGATTGGAAATGGAAATGGAAATCTCTAGTCTCTGCCTACCCCTACGGGAGACAGGCGTGATGATATGTATGTATGTATGTTTCAGATTCAAATATAAATAGTATGTGTGTGCAGGTGATCTACATAAAAAAGTATAGCATATTACCTTGAAACTTAATACCTTAAATACCTAGAATACTTTTATGTAAAATAATTAAATAAATATATAGGGACAAATTACACAGATAGAGTTAGCCCCAAAGTAAGTTCGAGACTTGTGTTATGGGATACTTACTCAACGATACTATATTTTATAACAAACACATATATAGATAAACATCCAAGACCCAGGCCAGTCAGAAAAATATCATTTTTCATCTTGACCTGACCGTGGATCAAACCCGGGACCTCCTGGATAGCGGGCAGGCATGTTAACAATTAAGCCGCTGAGGTCGTCAAATGTGTGGTTTGTATGTGATCCACTGTACATATCTACCTACCGAAGAAGCTTAGTTTATTTACTAATTAGGTAGAAATGTAAACTGTAAACACTCAAATTAATTTCCCCGAAAAAAGGCATCAATCAAATATTTACTTCTAAATAAGAAACTCCAAATTACGTTGACCGTTTGTTTGCATCAATTTGAAGCAGAAACTAGTTTAAACGGTACGGTCAACGTTGACAAACATACAGATATTGTAGTTTATTAATGTACTTGTTTCGACCCGTGTCTAAACAAGTCAAAGTCGAGTCCATTAGCCCAATGTCATCTAAATGGCAATTAAGTCTGATGTTTATTTATGCGTTCTGTTTTTAGTACGATACTAGCTGTTCCCCGCGGTTTCACTCGCCATTAGTGCGTATGTACTATAGCCTACAACCTTCCCCAAGAATCAGGCTTTCATATACAAAAAGATTTTTGCAAATCCGACCAGTAGTTTTCAAGTTATAAGCGTTCGAAAAAACAAACAAACTCCTCAGCTTTATTACATCCATATTCCATACTTCCATATCCATACTTCCATACTAATATTATAAATGCGAAAGTCTGTCTGTCTGTCTGTCTGTCAAACGGCTAAACTGCTGGACCGATTGTGATGAAATTTGGTAGGGATGTAGTTAACGACCTGAGGTCAAACATAGGCTACTTTTGGGCGCGATATAACCGAGTCCCACGCGGGGCAAAGCCGCGAGGAACAGCTAGTTATAGTATAACATAATAACTGACACAATATAGGCTAAAAAAAACAACAGAGTCAGAATAGACACGTGGCCCGTATCAAGCAACTAAGCGCTCAATCATATCATAATTTAATAATTTAGTATGTAAACACATTTAAGAAAAAAAATATATACCTATATTAGGTCAAATTCAGAATGAATCTAATTGAAACTGAAAATCAATAGTGATGGGTTACTAGCCGCTTCGCCCATGTAACGTTTACCTCATCCACCCCTTAGTCGGATTTTACGAGGTGTTTACTCGGGAAGAGAAGCATACATACATACATAGCATAGCATACATAATAAATAACATCATGCCTGTCTTCCGTAGGCGCAAAGGTAGGCAGAGACTAGAGAGATTGAAGAGAAGCACCTGACACATTCTGTTTTTCTTCTTCTACTATACCTTAGAAAAAAGTATGGGAAAGTTGAAAAACGAGAAGAATCATTTTTTTTGACAACAATTACTGATCATATATTCCTCATCAATATTATTTAGGCACGTCGGCTCGCAATAGAAAAACTATTGTTACGTGTCATATTCGTGTGGAAATAATATTTCTACTAGCTTCATTTTATGTGAATGCAACGGAGCGCAACTGTGGCGATGAATTAATACTAAATAATGATAAATTAACAAAATAAATACTCATCACTTGCTCTTAAAAATCAAGTTGTTCATTTGTTTGCGCTTGCGCATATGTGAGCTCATCAGCCGATCACAAGGAGTTTTATATTTCTTGTTGCAAGTGCAAATACGACAGAGGTTGATGAACTTTAGCCAAACAATCTTAGCTTGTGGGCCAAATTGCACCAATGAGTCGACAAATGTCTGCAAGTTAACCTCTTGCAGTCATTATTGACCGACTTCATAAATAAAGGCGTGTCAATTTAGGGCCTATTTAATTGAGATGACGAGATTTCTGTTCGATGCAGTTATTTTGGGTAAAAAAATGAGTCCGTGATAATGATTATGATGGTCATGTGACCAACTTACCCGGACACCTGGGAGTTCCTTAGAGGTTACTTTAAACTAAGTACCTGCCTTTCAACTTCGTAGATCCGATTGTATTCGAAATTTTGTGACATACACGAGCATTTGAACTTTTTTTTCACTTTTATATACTCACAATATGGTCCCACATTTCCCCACAAATTCTGGTCACCATATCCTCAGGCAGCCGGCCCATTGACTTGCATTATATCAACGCCAAGCGTTAATATTGTGCAAGCTTCTCGATTTAATGTGTTCAAGTATCAATCTGACATCGTCCAACTCCGTTTAATTTAGGTAGCATCCATTTATATTTTACGAGTAGACTAGCTTTTGTCAACGGTTATGTCTACGATGTTTTCTTAGACTTCATAAACTTTTTATAAGGTCTCAAATTTAGCAAATGCTAAGACTGAAAATACTTACTTAATATGGAGAGTTTAAAAATAAATATATCATCAATAAGTCAACATAATCATACATAATAATAATTAATTATCTATCTATAATAGTAATATAATATACACTAATATACTTCTTCTTCTTTTTAGCGTGTCGACGTTCACTTTATATACCCTTGGATGACCAAAATTGGGCCACCCTTACAGCGTTCTCTGTGGCCTTGTATAAATCCTCTAGCGTGCAGGTATCGGGGCATGCCGGGTACGTCAAAAGGTGGTCCATCGTCTGGGGGGACTAATATACTTGACCATGCCAAAAAGATAATATTTTGCTATACCTAGGTAGCAAAAATCTATATATATAAAAATGAAACCCGTTTTCCGTTGTCACGACATAGCATGAAAACGGCTTGACCGATTTGGCTGATTTTTTTTTGTAGTTTTCTAATACATACATACATATAATCACGTCTTTATCCCATGCGTGGTAGACAGAGCCTAGGGCCATAAGACCTTAAAGTTTTCTAATACTCTGTTCTTACGGAAAAAATATTAAGAAAGGCGGTACGAAGTTCGCCGCATCAGCTAGTATCTAACAAAACTGTCAATCATATGGTCGGTCAGTCACGAATTGACGAATTGGCCGATGACCCCATTGTGGTGGTCACCCTATCTGCTGCGGTGGACAGCTCCTGACACGCTCAACTGTCCATGTGATCTAAACACAGTTTTATGTTACCTACTTGCGACCCAGCCTGGCTTTGTTCGGAATGCCCTGCATCCAGCGTCCTGCGACCCTCAGGAGTTTAATTGAACTTATGATCTTACTTATGGTCTAGAAGGTGGATGTCCACATTGTCCACACTCTGGACTTGCTTCATAAAGTAGCCATTTCAGAACTTTTCGACCACAACAGACAAACTTCTTACGTTTATAGAATTAATGAAATGATCGATATATAATAAATAGTTACAAAACTAAAAAAAAAAAAAATATTTTACCTAACTACTTCGGCTATTTGAGAAATAAACAAAGTTTGTTAGTATCTTACTAATGAAATTAACTTGATTTAACAAAAGTAATTTACAAAAAAAGCCGAAAGGTTTGGTTAAGTACTGCAAAGAGTATGTATTCACATTATTATGTAGTCACTTTTTTGTGCTATAGATTAACGAAAGTTTGGTTGTGTACATTTTCTATTATATTAAGTTTATTTCAGGTACTTACTTATTTAGCTATATGATATCATATATCTAAGTACAAATTTGTGTAAAAAATAAAGAATTAGTTACACTAACAAGTTGAACAATGATTTACAAGATCCATATACGGTAAAATGGTCGTTTTAGCGCAAAACTACAAAGTCTACAAATGTCTCTAAGGAAACTCGTTATCCGAAAACTGGTCTCAGTAAATATTAGAATTTGATGTATGATTGAAAACCGGTCTTGGCTGATGTCATTGTGTTTGTTCTGATGTTTAACGCGATTCTAGGAACATTTATCAAAAATAGCTAATGTTACTTTACCCGTTGTTACCTGCAGTCATTATCATTATATAAGCGTTATCCCACTTGTATCCTAAGACTTTGGATCCCAAGATTTGCTAAATCGCGCCTACTTTCCTTTATGAGGTACACAATTTTTTTTTATTCGGCGATATTTTTATGATTAAGCAGATACCTGACGACAACCAAACTTGATTATACTTTTGTTAGCAAAATATGATATTAGCAAACGAGAGTCAAAAGTTAATTGAGACAAATAGATAATATCGGTATAAGAAGCCTTGTTTTCATTGACGAAAATTCCAAAGTAGTTATGACAAAAAAAGGCGAGTCGCAATCAACAAGCTAATTAAAAACAAAATTGCGCTAACTCTCGCGAAAATAATATCAATATCAAATCCACTAGTGACTGTATTTATTTATTGTAAAAAAATCCATACAAACAAAAGGAAAAGACTGATTTTTCTCAGTTGACTCGGATTTGTGTCTCTTGATGGAGTTTTTGGAGGGAAAGAAAATTGTCACTATGTCCGCGCAGTATTTAATTTCCAAAACTTAGGTTTTATCGAGTATTTGTGCATAATATTGGTGGATTATTATTCGCAAAGTGTTCGTGAACAAGCGTGAGTGTTGGGAAGTGGTACAGTGTAGATTACGTGACTTTTTATCTTTGTCACCAAAATCTCCATGATATAGCTAAGTGAAATTTTTCCGCCGCTTCACTTAGCCATCTGACTCTGACTAGACTTACTTACTTGACTGGACTTGACTACTGACTTGACTTTTTGACTCGACTAACTTAAGTAGGACTGAAGAAGATTAATAAATTCAAAAAAGGCCTTAAAGGACTAGATTCCATGGCCGTAAAAGCTATTAAAAAAAAAATGTGTCTCTTGATAAAACGAATGGAGTACAACCTTTTTATAATCACCGCTAAGACAACAGGAAGCCAAGCATTGCATTCTCTAAAACAACCAAATACAGTGATTTGATCAACCTGGGCCCTGAGTCTGTTGCGTTATGGTAAATTGCACTGCTTGTCGTGGTTAAAATTGGAACTGGTTCTTTTTACTCGTCTCGTATTACTTGGCGTAATTTAAGTGTTTATTTTTAAATGGTACAGAATCAGCACACTATGTATCTGTAAATAATAATTTCTTATGTTTTCGCGATTGTTACACATTAAATTAAACTAAATAACTGCGACCATGAGCTCTGTAAAGTGCTTGAAACGTTAGGTATAAATAAGTAAGCAATAAACGCGATAGAAAACCGTATAAAATAGTTTAATTTAATATCTGTAAATAAATAAATATATAAGTCCCCAAGTGCCTGTGCTCCGTAGGCTCCAAAGCTCTATTTTTAAAAAGAGCTAAACAAGTTGTCTACCTCTCCCATTGCACATCGTTCAACCGATATTACTCAAAAAGAGTAATGCAAAATGCGTTATTGTAAAGCTACCGTAATTAGTAGTATCCGTAATAAAACCACCATTAAAAAACTGGCATTGTAAACCAACCGCCACAATTCAGACGATAGTGTACAAGACTCGAGCACCCAGCACACGCCGGATATGCCCAATTCACGAAATGTGCCCACGCGCATTGCAAACACTGGCCTTTATAAAATGCTAATAAGGCTTTGATTGCTTAACTTGAACACACCTGTTGGTGTACAGCTTCATAGAGCCTGTATAGTAAACAGGTCAACCAGTCCCTATAAATTAAGCAGGGGACAATATTATATACTCATATGAGTAGGTACCTTAAGTACCCGACACAATATACTTCTTTCCAGCCATCTATTAATGTGTCCCACTATTGGGCAAAGGCCTCCTCTTTCTCCACTCATCCCTAACCATATAATCCTCTGGCTACTAGTCCAAATAGTTGTCGAGATCGACACGCCACCTCCTGCTTGGTCTGACTCTATTTCGCCGGCCGTCCGGTCAATACAATAATCAGTTCAAAAATAATTAAAGAATTAAGTAAGGGAGACATTATTAAAGAATCAATAAATTAAACCGTCGCCTTAAAAAGTAATAAATTCAATTGAATTTCCCACAGAAATGTGATTTCTAAATTCTGTGGTCGTTCCTATAGGACCTTAGGTTTGGAGTGGTAAGACAATGAAAATGTCGCTCATTTTTCTGTTTCACCGGCATAGGAATAAACAGTAAGACGCGCCGACGATGACGTCATACAGGCGGCTCATCCAAATCTAATGTTTAAGTAACTGGCCGCTGACAATTAATAAACCGTCGTTTCGTGAAGAAGTAACGAAGCGAACAACAAAACACCGCGTTTGTCCAAGACCTCGGGTTCCAAAGCCAATAGATCCGATGCTCAGGTAGATTCTAAAACAATTCTCACGAATGAATCTTACTGAAGATTCCACAGAGGATATTTCTCTGTGGTACATTTTTAATAATACTTCTCCTTCGTCCGAATGTGTTTCCCGGTTACACCATCAGCTTACGCTTCAGAGCCCAGGGTACACTATTAATCATGGTCCTGCTTTGGTGGAACTCGTTATTACAATTTTTAATAATACTCTGTTAGCTTAATTAATTTACCATAGCAACCAAATGTGATACGTGTGGGCCCAAATATTGTCCCGTAGGCGGAGAAGTGGGCGCGACATTGTTGGTTCGATTCCCGCCTGTGACATTGATTATGTGACAACTGTGAATGAAATTGTTTTTGTAATGGCTGTGGGTTTGTTTGTCTTCGTAATCTTCAAAACCTTCATTCATAAACACGATTCAATGGTACGACTTTATCTAAATATGTGGTGTATTGGTCAATCGGTCGGGTGATATGATTTGAGCATGGTGGTCATTGGTAACCATATGTAGGACAAGCGGTGGACCACCAAGAAGGAAGCAGTTTACAGCATTTGGAGAGGGCCTTGTTGTCTAGATCCTATGCCGTTTCTTTTGTGATGCAGTCAGATAAGCTTCATTGACTTCAATCCTTCTTAGTATTTTTGTGGCGTACAATAAACGGATATTTTCCAATTCATTATGATGTTTAATAGCGTGGTGTTTAGAAATGGCGAAATGAAATGTTCTTTTTTCACGTTTATGACAAAATTGATCATGATTTTCGACATAATTTCTCAACGACTTTAGTATAATGTCACACTGCCACCGCACATAAAATACTTTTTTTTAATAGTATATCTCAATCAAAACACTGGATTCTTAACTTACTTTTATTGAAATTATTTATACGATTTTCCACTAAATGTTCAAAAAGTTAACACTGAAATGCCGCGTGATCAAATTCGTCCCACCAGGGCCGCATTAGGCATGGCACAGGGCTGCGCGTGGGCACGCTCGCTCTATTTGGCAACACCACGCCAGATGCGGCCAGATTCGCTGATAGTGCACGAATTTGTCTATCCCTGTTCGATGTATTGGCAATTCTACACGGAACAGACCGCATACAACCATGGACGGTCTGTTTGCGACTCTCTCGAGCTTTATTTAGTAGTTACAGAAACTTAGTAACTATCGACTTAGTACGATGATATTTATTTACAATTAATGAGCAAATGGTGGTAAGTACTTTCATAATAAATGATTTAATTGCATGTAACACCGTATTGGTGTAAACTGTAAAGGTGTTATAATGGTTCTTAATAAATAAATAAATATAGGGCTAGGAATTTAAAGAACTTGAAACAGTTATTAGTTCATCTACTTGGGTCCGATCTCCGATCTTTCCAGTCTTTATGTTACATTTATTTTCAGCATCCCATTTTTCTTATCTTTATATTTTTAAGCCTGCAATGTTAATCATAGTCTCATATCACCAGCTTTGAATCCGGATTAAATGTGGATTTGCATAAAAGTACCTTATTTGAAAATAAAATTAAACAAAAAATCAAAATCAATCAATTGGGTCTTGTAGTACTTTTATATAGTTAAAACGTTGTTTTGTTCGAAAACAAAAGTTAAATAATATATTATTCATACTAAGTTGATGCGAACTAGGCTTAAGGTTTGTTGCATGGTCGTTAAAAGGCATGGCATTTTACGGTTAAGCAGATAATGTTTCGTATTCGGCTGTTTGTGAAGATTATCTATAGTGACCCTTCAGTGATATTTATCGTTGTTGAAAATACCTGCCGTAAAATATTGTGTATAAACTAAAGAACAAATATTTACCTTCAAAGGAACAAAGTTTATTTCAAATTTCAAAGCTCTAAATGGTATAATATATATACACGATAAAAAAATTGCAGTTTGTTTGTAATAATAATATGGGGCTTATGTTTCTGTTCTTTTTTTCTTCTGTATCTTGCATAGACCTATCATTTTTAAACCACACAATTTCACACAAACACTAAGGTCATGCTATGACATAGAAATTGTTGAAAATTGAAATCATTACCATAAATTTTAATAACTAAGCTACTAGTGTTTTTAGGTACATAGAATTAATATCCGGACCGGTTTTTGCAATTAACCTGAAGAATGCTCATCCGCTTAATTAATTCGGCACCTTATCAAACATTTGAATAATCCAATCAAAAATCTAGGTCATTTGATCAAAATTTTCGAATCCTCCCCACCAATCTAGTTTGATGTCATTCGTTTTGTCGTCAACAATAATCAGATCTTCTACCGTGTCAAACGCTAAAAACTATATAAATTTGGTCCAGTAGGATGCAACATTCAAAGCTGAGTCAGAGGCCACAGCCAAATCGACTTTGTACTTACATAATAATAAGATAATGATGGTACTCAAAAGTGGTACTTTGGTCCTTAATGGGTTTCCAGGATTTGAGTTATATTTATTACTAGCATTCCCGGCCTGGCTTCGCATAGGCATAAAAACCTTTCTCTTGAATCACTCTATCTATTTAAAAAAATCCGCATCAAAATCCGTTGCGTATATTTAAAGATTAAGCATACAAAGGGATATAGGGACAGACAAAGCGACTTTATTTTATACTATGTAGTGATTATGTAAAGCATATTTTAATTACATCATCTCATTAAATTGACATATAAATATAAAAGGATATGACAATGTTTGACAAAAATAAAGATTACATTCCGATGAAATACAATAATTACCAAACATTTCACGGGTCGGGACCCGGGGCCGCATTCTCTTTCAAAAAGCCGATAACGGTTCGATAAGAGGTTCCGAGGCGGCTGCAGCATGCAAACAGATAGGGTGGGGAAGTGACACTCACTTATTACATATATCGATATTTTCTTTATCGATAAATTACTTTTGACAATTGATATATCAGTTAATTTATACTTATACTAATATAATAAAGCTGAAGCGTTTGTTTGAACGCTCAAATATTTAGATTTACTAGTCGGAGTGAAAACAGACCGCCTAAACGTATGGTACAAAAAATCGTTTTTTTTTTTTTAATTAACATAAATTATTATTGATATCTAGATATTTTTTATTAATATTTCCTTATACACACGCTGATAAAACTACATGTAATAAAATTCAAGAACAATTCTAAATGTGTTTGACAAGAAACTGCATAAATTGATACTATCTATAGTCGATGATTTAATTCATCGACACTATTCACTCGCCCACCCTAGCAGCAACATTTCACAAGGCCCATTGTAATCGGAGGCTACCGTAAACAATCGCAGCCGACTGTTATCAGCCGCTTTCTTATCAGACACCTTATCAGTCGCTTGTTATGCGCTCTTTATGGTGATGTATGGATAATTTCTATTCGTTACATCGAGTAAGGTGATATTGTCGACCTCTTTAGTGTCTGGATGTCGATATTCTATTCCGGAATAATAATTGTGTATCTTATTTTGTTCCGGTTTGCAAGGTGAGATAGACAGATAAATTACTAGGGATTTAGCCAAAGTCACAATTTCAAAACGTTAACGAATGTCGACAAGAACAAAATGTATATATAAGATCTACCTCGTAATTTGGCGTAGCTTTCCCCAGCCCATCATACATTTTATTCTTGTCGACATTCGTTAGCGTTTTTTAAACTGTAACATTGGCTTTACCCCCTGAGTAGATACTGTAGCGAAACGAGCAAAACATTCTAGGCTAGTAAGTAAATATGCCTGGAGTGGGTGATCTTTTGTGGGCTGTATGCGTTGTTGCCAACCAAACGTTTATTTATTGTATCACAAAAAAAAAATACAATAAAAATAAGTATTTATTGAACCATTTTCTTTACAAATTATTGTGATAGTATCACTTAGTTGGTTATATATGAAAATGAAAAAAATTAAGCAATTGCTTCAGCTCATATATGGCTTCCAATTGGCGCAGAACCGAGAGTAAAGAGCTAGAAATTTAATTCTTATTATTGTCTATAATATTGTCATTTCTTATAATTATTTTTCAATAATTTGCAAGATAAATATTTCATAGTCCCATTCAAACAACAGTCCCACGATGCGAGTATGGTATCGAAAGCGAATGGTGCCGGCAGGTAGCCCACAGCCCACGCCCACATCACCCGGCCCACGTGTCCCAATAACTACAGTTTCATAACCTTAACTAATTGCCATTAACGAAATCAGCGATTAACGGGTTAAAGTTCAGAGAGAGTGATCTGAATACACGGTTAACATGGATTTCATGGTTTGTTAAAGAGATCAAGTATTTAGAACAGACAAACGATGACTGATTAGAGAGAAAGCATGTGCTAAACATGCAGACACGGAAATATGAGAAATTCTGGACACTTGCCTTGGGTGTAGCGTAGTGCAGCCTAATTACTTTGGCTATATAGCCAAAGTCACAATCGCTAAAGGTTAACGACGTACAACAAGATCAAAATGTATTGGTTTTGTTCTCCATCCACCCTAAGGTTGACTGGAAGAGATTGCATTAGCGATAAGTCCGCCTTTGTACCTTACTAGTTTTTAACAAAATTATGTATACATTTGTTTGGTGCAATAAAGAGTTTTTCTATTCTATTCTATTCTATGGGATTGACATAAGATTGACCACGTGATTTACCGCAGCTTATGTCAATCCCATTCTTTTTATTCTTGTGTACAGTCGTTAGCGTTTTAAAAATTGTCACTTGGCTACGGGTGCTAGATTATATTAAATAATTTTTTGACCTTATGTGATTCAAAATTAGGTTACAAAAAATGCCTGGAGAACGCGGGGTTATAAATAATATAGGTATTTCTTAGTTTTTATAATGCAATGCAATATTGCTAACCTAACCATATCTTTCGCAATGTTGCAATTCCCATTATCATACACTTAATCTATTGTTAGTAATTTACAAAATTATTAACTAAAATCATATGCCTCAATATCTGTAGGTTTGTAGATCATCTTTCATTGAGAAAACAAAAAATAGGCCAGTCGAAAACATACGCGTTTTATTTCGGTCTCCGCCCGTTGCTGTTCCCACGCACGACCGGTAAATATAGCTGACTGCGGGCGCCACTGTTTTGCAACATGCTACCATGAGTTTGTATGGCAGATTTGATCAACATTCATAAAAATGTGTTCATGAATCCATGTAGTTTTAGTTGCGCGTACATTGCTGCTTTTGTAATACATTTGCTTTTGCTGATCCGGTAACGGAACGTTACGTGTCCTTTACCAGAATACGACAACTGCGTAACCAATGCGTTACGGCTTCGTTTTGACAAATTGTTAATAGAATACCAAAAGTTGTTTCAAATGCGTTTCAGATGCATTTCCGCTTAAAATAAAATAGCAGAATTGGGGTTCAGGACAGCAAACGCTCTTACTTCGATTTTCGTGAGCAATATATTGGAAACTACTATGTAAAAGAACAAATACAATGTCAGGCACGGTCTCTTTATACACGAAGGACATAGAATGATACCTGACGACATACATCAATATAAAAAGAGTTAATAATAAAATGTATACTAAATATATTAAATACTCTAAACTATTTATATCTTAAGATTAAATTGACATATTGAGTATTTAAAATATCTTAAAATACATCGAGGTTAATTAATGTAAAGTCGACGAAATCATTTTTTGATGTAAATTACGTAGCCTTATTTTCTCCAGAAAGATAACCTAGATATTAAAATAAATCTAACTTTAAATTATCTGCTTAAATGCGTTAATTTATTATTAATGCAAATACTAACGATATAATTCCCCGCGGCTTCGCCCCGCGTGGGACTCGGTTATATCGCGACCAAAAGTATGTTTGACCTCAGGTCGTTAACTACATCCCTACCAAATTTCATCACAATCGGTCCAGCAGTTTAGCCGTGAAGAGGTGACAGACAGACAGACTTTCGCATTTATAATATTAGTATGGATATGGAAGTATGGATAGCGTCTTTCTAAAAAATTCTTAATGTGTAGCGAATTCAGACTGAATATTTAAAAATATGCTAGATGAGAAGTCAACTCTGACGCCAATCATTCAGTGAACGATAGCAGCAGGCCTTAACCTTAATACCCGAGCATAGAGACACCTACGCGCCTCTAATATACATTCAATTAACTATTTCATAAATTATATTAACAGTATCGACGTTTCGTGAGAAATGAGACCCAAAACTTTATTGATTGTGAATTAATATCAATAAATTTGAAAAAACGAGTTAAATATGTGATTTATTAATTACCATAGCTTTTAACTCTATCTCCATCTTATGCCCAACTTACCGTTACAACATCACTACATAGTATAGAACAAAGTCGCTTTCTCTGTCCCTATGTCCCTATGTATGCTTAAATCTTTAAAACTACGCAACGGATTCATGTGTGCTGTGTGTTTGTCTATTTAATGGTATAAAAAATAATGGTGGAAATTGCTAGGTGTGCGAAGATCATATTGCTGGATTGAAGTCAAAATACGCGAGGGAGTTTTTAGCAGCGAATTATTAATAGCATAAAAAACCATCCATCGCATCGGTAAGTTACTTAAAAAATCTGATCTCATCATACACAACCTTAATTCAACCGTAATCGGTCCATCTCAAAGAAATACCCAAGGGTCATAAACTACGGTTTCGGCTGTACGTTGTATCTCACTGAATAAAATTTAAACCATTGTGCAGCTCTCTGCATTCTTCAGATGCCTCTGGTGAATTTAGGTGGTGTCGCAGGAATCCCAGGATAGCGAGATACGGGCTTTTGGCTACCGAACAATTTGGGGGAAAATGTTAACGTGAATCGTGGAAAGGTTTATAAATATACGGACGCATTTAATTCGAAATGTCGCTGTTGGTTTATTCGGTTTAGTTCTGATTTCCTTCTTTTAGGTTATCTCAGAAAAAGATATAAAATGAAGTATTTATTTCATTGAGAATGTTTAACTACGTGAAAAATTAAAATTGTAAATAAACTTTTTTTCAAACAGAAATTCTATTTATTTTATTTACTAACAAAAAAAAAATATATTTACGCTATTATAAAAAATGTAAAGATTTTCTTCAAACAGTCAACCATTGGGAGAAATCGAAAGTTTTTGCTTAGAAAAAAATAGAATAAAATGCTAATTTTCCACGAAAAACATTGTCTATCGTCCTTATATTGTAAGGATACTTTAATTCTATAATCTGTGACTCTACATACCTACTTACTGGCTTAGTATTCCTTGGTTCAAAACATAACAATTATTTTCTTGGTACTCGCCATTTTAAACAATTACTACGACTTACTTGTTACTTTAAAATCACTAATTAGGTACTCGCATTAGGATAACATTAGCTTGATAAGATAATTTACTTAGATAAATAATTCCTAAAAGTAAAAAAATATATATATAAGTATCCTAAAAGTAAAAAGGTATATATATATTTTTTAATCTATGAGATCTGATTTAATCTTCAAACAATGTTTTAGTACCAATATGTCATGTCCTTGATTAGACATAGGTACAATAGTTTTAAATCAGGTGAGGTGAATATATAGCAGGTTAGGAAAGAATTGAAAGATTTAATTCACTTATTAGATTCAATTACTCGTAACAACATGAAAGCTGCTATATACGGCAGCAGTTTAATAGAGTATTATAAGCGCAGGACAGAGGACATAAACCGCGATGTCATAAGACACAATTTATCTCCGCTGCCTGCAAATGGGCCATAAGAGAATAACAAAGAAGGGCTATTATTTTATTTGACATAAAAGCACTGCGCCCATTCGTCTGCGGAGGCTTCGCGGGACAAAACGCAGGGCGGTGGGTAAGGCGCTGGCTTTGCTGATGCGGGCTGAGTTTCGGATTTGTAGCCTTAGAAGAAACATAACAAAAGATTTAAAAAATATCCTAATAATATACTTTACATGTAGGGGAAGTACCCCAAAAAAATATTTTTCAAAATTTTATTCTACTGTTTTGTTCGCGTGATTAATATGTATGTTCTTACCAAATTACAGAATTCTAGTATCAAGAGTCTCTGAGCTAGAGAGGGGTCAGACAGACGGACAGAGCGAAACTTGAAGGGTTTCTTTCCTTGTGGACTACGAAACCCTAAAAATTACTAAGCATTTTTCTTTTCATGCCTTGTGTACTCAGAAACGAGGAGGATATTACCTATATATATATTAAGTTTATAACGTCTATTAATTATTACATATATGGATATCATCTTCACAAATTAAACTCGTAACTTGTAAACATAAATGTAGACATGAGGCTCAGTTAGTCATTTACTGCAGAAAATGACAAACCAGTAAAATTGAGTAGGTCACTAAACCACCAACTTGGCAGACTAAACGTTTTCATTAAAGCTAAGTTATCTATGTAGATTTATTTTACTAGAAATCCTGAGAAAGTTAATCAATAACAGTTTTAAATCCATAGATTAAGGAAATAACATTATATCAGAGTTATTTTCTTATCGCTTCAACAAGACCGAAGCTCCTTCACCGCCGGCAGTAAATCAGTCGCGTACTCGCGTCGCGTGCGCAGCGCAGTAGCCGACACGACGCATGCGCATTACAGAGAATTACCCGTGTTTCTTGTGTACCGTATGCATTGTTGTAATGTTACATGTGGGTCGTTATGTATGACTGTATGAGCTTTTAATAGGTTGGCTTTTAACAGAATTTAATGCTTATGCGTTATGTTATTCTGCTGAATTATGTAAGTATATTAAATTATATGATTATTTATTTGTTAACAACAGAAAATCGGCAATAACTTTTTCCCTGTATGATCTTTTCTTATACGAGATTAATTGCTGTTTGTTTTTGTCTCGCTTAAACTCGACAATGGCTCGGCCGATTTGGTTAATTTTGGTATTGAAATATCGTGGAAGTTCAAGAGTTTAAACTGTGAGAATAATGCGTTTTGGCGGTAGGGTGTTCGCCGGCTCAGCTAGTGTGGGATAAATAGAGCGTTGACCCCGGCTGCAATCTGGTAGCCGTTTAATAAACCAGGGTGTGCATGGTCGATCTACTATGATAATTACACGAAATGATGATAATGTTAAGAAGAGTCTGATTTCATTCAAAGAAAGAATCTGTTCCAAGCTCTAAAATTCACAATCAACCAGAAACACGCTGAGATAAGAGAGAGTCCAATTAGAAGGAGATTTATTTTATTTTAACCCGAGAGAGCTATAGTGGTGTATCTCATAAAGTATAATTATTTCTTCCTAGTCCGTTATAAACTTGGACAAGTTATGATAGCCATGTCGGATAGACAACCAACAGTATATGTTACAAGATCAATAACTTGTGATAAGGGCAATTTGTTACAAAGTATATAAAGATCTACTTAATACCAAGTGACCAGAGTAAACATACATACATCGTAGTATATTTATTCGCAGCCAACTGGTTAAAATAGCCGTTCAATCAAACAGCTAGTCCTTTGACTGAACAACGCCGTTAAATCACACTGCTAGCTTTTTTAATTGAATATTTCAGGCGCTCAAAACGTTCAACACTAAAGCTGATTCAAAAGGCTCTCTTATATTATGGTTTATCCTTTGCAATAATATGTAGCATATTTTTATTTATAAGCTAAATGACCGTCTGGACTTACCTCTTAACTTGTCAAAGTCCATGAGGGAACACTCTGAAAGACTGAGATCGTTAGAGTAGCCCCTGGGGGTGGTGTTGCACCGGTACACCGCGCCAGACCGCGACACCCCTTCTGCGTGGTAGGGCTCATCTTCTGGTGCACCTACTAACACCCTGAAACAAAGAAAACCTTTTTTTAGTATACTGTTCTACTACATGTACAAAGCTTTGGCATCAGATTGAAATGTCGAGGAAGGTAATGGGTAAAATTAAAAAATAATAATAATTAATAAAAAAACATTTACACGATAGAAGAATTTTACTAGCTATCTGCCATTTGCACGGCTTTCAATTATAGAGGTACATATAAAAGTTACAGAAGTATTTAGCTAAATTATGTTGAAATAATAATCATAATTAAAAGAAAAAAACTTATAAACAAGAAGGTATATAGACGAAGTTAGCGATTTCAATGTATACTTAGTGTAAAAAAAAAAACTTAGTACAAGCAATTGTACTAATTATGTATTATATTTCACCTCCGGTACCTAATACATAAGATATAAGTAACTCAAAGTGAACAACAGACTATAATGTAACTTAAATGCGAACTATTCGCTGAACAGTTCGCAGGTCCTAAATCAACACCAGTTTACATTTGCCAACGTTTAAAATGGGTTTCCTTCCTTAAATGGCTTCAGGATGTAGCAAGAAAGTTCACGGAGCGTGCTATGCAGCGGTAGGTTAAGGTTGGTACTCCATAGCTGAGTAGAGTAGGATGTGGATACTCTGCGTACTAAAGCGGCAAGTCTACTCATGTCTTAGTAGTGATGAGCTCGGATACGATGGAAAATTTTCAATGCATTGACATAGAGGTATTTTTATTGTGTATAACTATTCCAGCGCGCCAAGGTTTCCGATTTTAGAAATATTAAGTAACTTAAGTAACTAAAACACGTTGTTTTTTTTATATTTAACATATGATTCATCACGATACTTATAGTTTAAGCTTATTAGCAGCATAAAGAACAATGAAAAAATATATCAGCAAACAGCTACAAGATATATAATCATGGCATCAAAACAAAAAAACAGAGATTTTAAAAGTCATCCAAATCCAGAGACGGATTCAGTCCAACAATGATATTATCGGTAGTAATATGACAAATTTTTGTCAAGAAAATGTGCAATATCCATAGAAATCGCGCGCGGTGTCTACCTAATCAATTTTTTTAATCTTTGCCAATCTATCTATCTATCTATATATATATATATAAAAGCGAAAAACACTCACTCACTCATCACGAAATCTCCAAAACTGCTGAGCCGATGAAGATGAAATTTGGCAGGAAGGTAGATTGTGACTAAGAGACGTCCGCTAAGAAAGGACTTTTGGGAATTTCATCCCTAAAGGGGTGAAAAAGGGGTTGCCAGTTTGTATGAAACTTCGTCATTTTTGAAGTGGGATACATGAAATTATTAATTTACATTTGTAGTTGGTAAAAAATAATAATGCAGCAATCAGATTTTGAAAATTACATCCCTAAAGGGGTGAAATAGGGGTTGCCATTTTGTATGAAACTTTGTCATTATTGAAGTGACACACATGGAATTTTTTATTTGAATTTGTAATTGGTAAAAAATAATAATGCATCAATCTGATTTTGAAAATTACATCCCTATAGGGGTGAAATAGGGGTTGCCAGTTTGTATGAAACTTTGTCATTTTTGAAGTGAGATACATGGAATTAAAATTGAAAATGTCTTGGTATAATGTTTTGTATTGTATTGAATTGTATTGTATGTACACAACTAAATTATAGAAGACAGAGTGCAAAGGTTTTATTTATTTGTTAATATTATTAGTTCAGTAATGTGTCAATAGATGGCGCCACCATACATTTTAAAAGTCGATAAGGTTTGTCGTTCGCATTTAATCATCATGTGTAGTAATTGAGATTTCAAATAAATAAAAACTTTTTTAACCATTTCATTGTGTGTTAAGACGATTTGGTACCTGTTAAATATAAAATAGTATAATAAAATTATATTGGAATTGATTAGAGTACGGAGTGGTAATTGCGGCATTATATTGTACTAGCTGTTCCCCGCGGCTTCGCTCCGCGTGGGACTCGGTTATATCGCGCCCAAAAGTAGCCTATGTTTGACCCCAGTTCGTTAACTACATCCCTACCAAGTTTCATCATAATCGGTCCAGCAGTTTAGCCGTGAAGAGTGACAGACAGACAGACAGACAGTCTTTCGCATTTATAATATTAGTATGGTGTATAGTTTAATGTCTGCGTTTTGGGCTACTCATTGATTCGTTTAATTTAAGTTTGAAAAGTATTTTTCAGATTTCGGAGTTCGAATAGTAGTTTGAAAATAGGTAAATCTTTGTGTTATTTTCCATAAGTTAGTTGCATATCTTAAATATATTGTAAGGTTTCTCGAATAAATTGTAGGTCTTAAGGTATATTTGTATTAATTTCTAATTAGTTAGTAGATTAATATAATTTCTTCTATATATAAGAACAATGGCAATTGATAAATCAACGCCCAGCCTAAACCATAAAAGCTATAAACTTGAAATTTGGACCGAAGTTTTATGTTAATACGTAGTGCTCAGATAAGAAAGGTTTTTTCAAAATTAGACCGCTAAAAGGGTCAAAATTGAGGGCAAAGTTTGTATGAAAAAAAAAATTAAAATCTTCACTGATGTACTTGAAACTTGGCAAGAATGCTTCTCAACATAAATAACTAATGGCGTGTAACATCGTTTTTTGAAATTCAACCTCTAAAGGGGTAAAAAGAGGGAGGTTATTTAATTTATCATCACAAAACCGAAACTATAAAAGCCATAAACGTGAAATTCGGTTAGTTCTCATTATTCATTCTTCATTATTATACTAAATACTGCCCACATAAGAAAGGGTTGTTCACAATTCCAACCCTTACATCCAAACAAGGGGTGAATTTGCTTACCTATAGACAAATTCCATTTGAAATTTCGCCAATTACTCACAACGCATGTTGGCCTATCGGTAGAGGTCGCGGATTACTTTTTGAGTAGAGGGTTCTAATTCTGCTAAACATTACTTTTTTTTTACTTACTTTTTTTTCGTTTTGTATTAGTTTTTTAGAATTCATTTTTTTTTTCTTTTAATATTTTAGTAAAGAAATGTTTCAAGAAATAGCTGGAAGTAGCTGGATCGAATCCTGCCACAAACAATAATTTTCTGTTTTCGTTTTTTATTTGTTTTCTAGAATTATTTTCTTACTTTTATTTTAATTTTGAAAAGGAACGAATAAATTCATTTGCAAATTTATTTCCGGATAAAAGATATCGCAACCCCAATCAAATCAAATCTAATAGTTTGTCATTGACGACATTGAAGAAGAAGATTAATCAAAAGGTTGACTGGTAGAGAACGCTCTAATATATCAGTATTTTGTACTTATCTATCATACAAATAATAGGACAGTAAAAATCGAGTGTATATACATTAAATATTTTTCAAAAAAACTGATACGGAGCGATTAAAGAAGAGTAACAGTAACAAAAAAAAACAATTTGTGGAATTTTTGTCCCTCTGGTAATAACTTCAAAACTACTCAACAGGTTTGAACGCGGTTTTCACAAGTGGATTACATATAATTAGGAGCATTGTCAAAACTTTGTTTAGTCAAAATCGGTTAAGGGAAAAAGAAGTTATAGTCAGTTGAAGTTTACTTCTATCACTGCTTCAAAACTTTTAAACCGAGTTGAATGCGGTTTACATAAACGTATTTAATTTAGATAAGGCTAGAATTTCTACTTTGTTTTATCGATATCAATAAGAGAAAAAACACACTCCAGCCTCTATTAAATTTTAATAAAATAACACATTGAATGTGTGTGGGCGTATAATTTAGTTACATAAAATATCAATAGATGGTGCTGACTTTATTTTAATTATTTTTTCGCATATGGTATAGCAGATTGAAAATTGTCCTTACGGCAATTAATTTGAATTAGTTAAAAAAAAATTGGTTATTGATTAAGTTCTATTGGTTGGTTTGTTTATCGGTCGTGTTGTATAGTAAGCTATTTGACTTGATTGGTTGGTTTGGTTTGGCTTTGGTTTAAAAAATAATCAAATCGGCAAGTCAGTTCAGTGTCGTAAGGTTTAATTTAACTAACTTATCACTTTTTATTGAGATTTTCTCCACTTTTCACGCCCACTATAACTTTAGGAGTGGCTTTTAGGTCCAAATGACCCTGTAATAGGCTGCGTCTACTCTTTTAGAGACTTTTACTTTTTACTCTTTTAGTTTGATATCGTAGCAATGTAATGGCTTTATAAAATTGGCACGGGAATAGGATACTATAGAATTAACTATAGGTCTGGATAGTTGTAGTTTCCACAGGTTACGTGAAAAGCGACCTACACGCGGGCGGAGCCGCGGGCAACAGCTAGTATATAATATTTCTAGCGCCTATGTCAGTTAAAAATGTCAGTAGATAGTACAAAATATAAAAATAAAAAACAAAAAAAATGGCTTAGAATGGATATGTACATAGCTTATTTACGCTTTAAACGCAATGGACAAAAGTCCTTATAATTGCGGTCGGATGTCGACGACGTAAGTTGTACCGGAAGAGGGGCTTATTTTAAGCTCACCTCGGAGCTTTATTAGAGATAAACAGCTTAATTTTTGTAATCTCGACAGACGTGATAATTGATGTAGCGTTAAGTATTAAAGTAATGGGAACATGATCCGCCTTATGGTAACAGCAGATCAAACACTATCGATTGAAGCTTTCGACTACAAATCTGTCAAGTTATATTAAGTACAGGAAAAACACTCGATAATAAAACATCATACAGGAATGAATCAGTAGAGAAAAATTTTGTATAACTACTAATACCAAGTGTATTGTAGATTATGAAATTTTAATATCAGTATGTAAGTAGTCGATATAACATGAAGAAGTAATGAACCTTCCGTAGGAATAACCTCAAAAACTTTCATCACTTCACTTCACTATATAGTATAAAACAAAGTCGCTTTCTCTGTCCCTATATCCCTATGTATGCTTAAATCTTTAAAACTATGCAACGGATTGTGATGCGGTTTTTTTAATAGATAGAGTGATTCAAGAGCAAGGTTTATATGCCCATGCGAAGCCGGGGCGGGTCGCTCGTAATAAATATAGGAAAGACATACCCTACTATTCGTAAAAAAATTACAAACGTTCGTTAAGGCCATTTTAACTAAAATATATGTTGGTCCTATTTCTCTTATCAAAATTTTCCGTGAAAGAAAGAGCCAAACACATTTTAGTGAAAACGGGCTTAACAAACTTCTATTAATTTTTATGAATAAGAGGAAATTAATTTTGCTTATTACACGCCTGGAAAATCAATTTTTTTTAGAAATAGGAGGTAAACTTACCTACAGATACGAGTATATATTTATTTTAAGTTCAATTGTTTTAATTTCTTGACAATATCTATATAGAATTTAGCCTCGAGACGCCTATACCAGTAAGTAGCTGCTACCAGTATCGCCAATAAAATAATCTACTCGGACCCAGCGGCTCCTTATTCGGATGCACATTGACACACATAAATGCTGTGATCTCGCTGACGACCTTCAGATACCATCACACTTGACCATTTTTAACGGCGTAGCTCGATGACTATTAGTAAGAATTAAAGATAAACCTTGTTTGATATTTGAGGTTCAAAACTGCAAGAACAAAGTTGAGGTGAAATTTTGATATATTGATGAGAAAACTAAATCTTTCGCCTATTGCCTTTTTTTTGTACTATCCATGGACATTTTTAACTGACACAGGCCTTGAACAGGTGGAGTTAAGACAACCTCAAGCAGAAAGCATCATTGCTTTGGCGTTCACAAATAAAGGGACATTTTTCAAGTGAATTCCAGACCATTTTGATTAAAGCATAAAAAAAAATATACTTTTCTATTTCTGCTGGGCAGGTACTGGCGGAGAAGATACATTACTTACCAGTTTTTGTAAGAATCTAGTCATCATTTTAGAGTAAATTTTACTTGAGTGTGTTTTATAGTAAGGGGTGACACGAAGATTTAAGTTGTCTGCTTTATCCAAAGGTTGACTGTTAGATAATGTTTTTAGCATTAGACCGCCTATCGTGCTTTACATTTGTATTTTATACAATAAAGATAAAATAAATAAATAAGATTATAAAGGAAAAAATATTATAGCTTTATCAAGATCACGTTATCTCGATTTGAATACCGTATCTTAGAGGTTGCGGTGCTGTAACCAAATTCCCAGCAATCCTTCGCGTCCGGCGGGTTGCCAGGACTCTAAGATAGGAACCTGCGCTCGCGGCTCTTTTGTGAAGGGTGCCATTTCGCCAGTCATCCCTAGTCCGCCATGTTTGGTCGGATGGAACGCCGGGATAACTTTGATTAGACAAAATTAGTTTCATTTATTTTGTTTATTTACAAATGAAGCATGCGATCCCCGAGGCATAATGGTTAATGGTGCGTTCGTCATTGATTTAATTTTTGACATGCAAATGGACTTATTAATCTGTCTGATTTATCCATATATATATTTTTTTTTATTTGTGTGTTTATGTTTTTCTCTTCTTCGGAACCAAGACTCGAGCTTTGATCTTAATTTCGTCGTGTAGCAGTGATAAGAAAAATTCCGTACTCGTAGGTATCGTAAAGACCTGGGAGTAAACAGAAATAATTTTGTAATACCACTTCTTTCTTTTGAGTGTCAGCTTTACCAAAAGCAGTTTCCTTAGTATTGTCATCATGTATGAGACATTGTTCTTATTCACAAACCTCATGATCAGCTACAACGTTCTTAAGATTTTCTCTTATCAGAGAGATTCTCTACTCGTGTGTATGGTAGAGAGAGTTGTGAAAACAACTCTCTTCTGAACACAGAAGAGACTTCTCTCTGCCAAGCAACTCTATAAACAAAAACTGCAGCAGACTGTACTATTAATAGACACTATTCCAATAGCATCCTGAAAACCAATAGTACAGCCACCAGTCATAACCTAGGATCATGAGTCAGTGATATAGAAATACGATTGGTCCGGGGCGCGCGGGGATTGAACCCGGGTATTTCTGTGTTGGCGCCGTGCCAGCGTCGCCGGTGATTGCTTGACCCGTTTCCTTCGATCTTGATGGTTTGTGTCCTGACTCCTCAATGATTGGGACGTGCCGGTTTTGCAATTATAGCTAAGATATCTATTAGCGGTAGACCCTTATAGAAGTAATACCCAAGAAGACGGGTATCTTTCCCGAAAAAACAAACAGCAGGGTTTGTTTTGTTATGTTTCGGTTGAATTTGCTAATCATAACATCCTTTTTCGCATTTTTAAGATTTTGATGTTTAAGATTCATTTATTTTATTTGATATTTTTTCAAGATGGATTATAAATGCTTTTACTTTAAAAGCCGCTTGGAAGCAGTTCACTGACGAAATCGGCCATCTATCATGCAGAAAAAAACACAAGAAAATATGTGGGTATTTTGAATCGAAGGTATATACTATACATATACATTGAAGAAATTACGCCAAAAGGTGGACCGTGCCCCATACATATTATTTATTTGCATTAAAATCACCTACAACGACCCTGAGCTAAGGCATGAACTGACTACTTAGTATTCAATTCACCATCATCAACAGCAAAGGTTGAAGTATAAAGAAAACCTAATCCAAATGAAACAAACAAAGCAAAATTCATGAGACTTAAATTCTGTAGGAACCGCTCCCATACAAAGTGGTACAAAGGAATAGAAATCAAAGACAGAATGAAAGTCGTATTTAAGAAAATAAAGTAACAGTATAACAATTGTTCCTTATCAAGATGTGATAGATTTTAGAGAAAAAACGGGAGAAACATAAAGAACTGCAACGACGAGAGATTATGCGAGAATAGATAAAATCCAGAAGAAAGCTAACAAGACACCAGTCTATAATTATATAGATTTTAATTCTTTTTTCCAAACTATCATCGTTCAAAAACCTGTTCCAATTGAACAATATTTCCTCACGTACGCTTCACAACTTCACAACCGACCGGATACGCAGACAGAATTAGGGATCACTGCAGGTGAGTCAGTGATGGCGCGCGGCCAGACACCTGTTTGTTTTTAGGTTTTTTTATTACGAAACTGTTGCGAACTGTCACTGAGGTAATGTGTGTTGGTGATTATTATTACTGACTCCAATATGCCACTAGTTTTGACAATATTATGTATCATTGTAGATCTTCTACTTCCCGGATCCCCGACCTCTAATGTCGTACGTAGCTTCTATATTCCTTGGTACTTTAACAGTAACTATATTACGGTTGCACATTGAATCCACCTGTCGCTCGGTGGGTATGTGTCTGGGGACCTGATTATGTCTCTTTGTAAATTTCAACTTAGAATTTTGGGCAAAATTTAAGGAAACCGCGCCAGGATAACATTTTCAGCTTGTTGGGTGGATTGGTGTAGGGGCATCATTTGATCATTGATGATCTCATAGCCGGAAAAACATATATGGTGACGGTCCTCAGCAGTGAGGAACCGATGAAGAAGAAAATTTTCCCTTTGTCACTTTTTACGACATTCACGGGATCGAACTTAGTCAATAAAACCAGCTATTCCTTTACAGTTTAGCAGTGTGACTATATCTTTGCACAACTATATAAAATTCACGGGTCTCTATATCCGCACTGAAATTCGGCATGCACTACAATGTTTTCCTTCGAATACAAAGGCATTGTACCGAAGCTGTATATAATAGTGTTATAAAGGCATTTCCACACTCCTTTCAGACGAAGGGTGTGCCGTGACCAATACGGAACGGATGGCACTCGGGCGGAAACGGGACAGTCAACGAGGGCGGTTTGTATTTAACGATAAATCTTGAAAATAGTGGATTTAAAACTGAAACATTACACAAAACTAAGAAGAGAAAATAGTATCGAAATGATCTGCATTTTCTTCTACGTTTCAATTCAAAATGGCTGTGGACCCGATAATTATTTTTAGGCACCTCCTCCATTTATGTTGAAAGCATAATCAATCAATGAGTTGAAATTGTAATCAATAAATTTTCTCGCTCCCGTGGAAATCTCGGGATAAAATATGTTCATGGTAAGTACTTTTTATTTTTAAATAACAAGTATTATATTAAAAAAATCTACAAACAATAAATACTAATATTAATATACCTAATTAAAACTAAAACGTATTTTTTTCAGGGTCTAAGCAATCTCCAATCCGAATTTCAGACATATCGGTTCATTGGTTCCCTATGAAAGAAAGAGTAACCAAAAAAACTTTCGCATTTATAATATTATGAGGAAATAGACAGACATAGCTAATGCAATCGAAAAATACGTCTTTGTGCATTTCTATATTATTTCCTACCTGACTGTACAGTCCAAGACATGTGCACCGCAGAATGCATATCGAATCAGCGCGAGGCGGCACTTATTGACCCCTCGCCGGAACCAATGATGTTTGAGATTAAACTTAACTGCTACTTATTCAGAATATTGTTAGAGAGAAAACCGACAGGTCCTTAGCTGCTATACTAATCCCTCTTCCTTACCCCAATATTTTTTGTTGCATTAGGCAAACAAGATCATTCATGGAGTGTTTGTGCTTTGACTGGTCCCTTAACATTACTTCTTCATACTATTATTAAATTGGTGATTGGTTAGTACCATAACTATAAACAGAAGCTATGTCAACGGTTTTCCCTTTGAGATTGAAAGGACAGATGGCAGTCACTTTCATAAAGGACACATTATTATTAATGTGTGTTAATAATGTACTTCGATCATGAATTGTATTCAGACCATCTATAGGGATAGAAGAGTAAACTGGTTCACGAATTCCAAAGCAATAAAGAGGTAGATACGAATGGTGAAGAGAAGAATACGCATCTGTAGAAGAAGAGATTCTAATAAATCTTCTTCTGCTTTTATTTGTGTTTTTTCAACAAATTTTTGGAAGTCTACTGAAACATTCTATCTCCTACAATTTCTCTCCTTAATGTAAGCGTTTTCCAGGAGGCAACCTCTCCACTCTTCTACTGTTTCTTAAAATGCACTATTTATCATAAATCTGTTAACTTCATTTCTTCTTCAATCTTTAAAGAGCTAGGCTCTTTTCGGTGTAGTTCCGTCCATTTTTGTTTATTAAGAGATGGAAATTTTGAACCTAATATAATTCTTTATACTCCCTTTTGTTTTAGTGCTAAAACAAAAGGGAGTATAAAGAATTATATGTATAACAGTCATAGGTTCAATTGCAAAGCAACGAACTTCATCAAGCTCATTGTTCTAAGGAATGCGCCGGCGCCTCTCAGCAACGTCATCAACTATATCGATGTGTACAGCACTGCCCATTGATGCAACAATGCAAATCGGTTTATTGAACGTTATTATGCCAGTCAGAGGTATGTCTGAGACGATTAATAGAGAGGGCTTTGTGGACAACTCAAAACTATTTAATGCATCAAAAAGTTGAAGAACATTTTTATAACCCAAGACAGATTGTTCTAGTGTAAATTATTCGGGATAGCCGACCTAAATATATGCAAAGACGAAGTTTGTATTTTTGCATACTTATGTCTTTGATGGTTAGCAGTGGAATGTAGACAGCTGATGATAATGATGATGATGAGTCTTTGATTATTTATACTTACATAAATTTGAGAAAGGTATTGAATAATTTAATGTCTGTTTAACTATCGAACAAAATCATCTTCCGAGTAATATTATTTTAACTTCATGCAATTCTTCTTTTTAGTCTTTTGGAATGAAACACTCTTACCTTACCATGAATACCGTAAAAGGTGACCAAAGGATTAAATATAGGAAACAACCACATATATTTATACAACAAAAAAAACGACGAGGTGTTATAAGTTCGGCGTGTCCGTGTGTGTGTCTGTAGTATCATAGCTCCCGATCGGATGAAATAAATATAGCCAGATGATCGGGCAGACAAACAGACGGGCCCAGCAGTGGATTTTATGTAACTATGACCACAGAATTTTTTAATCTGTGGGTATGACGTTGTGACATCAAATTACAGTTTTCCTCCTTTAAAGTAGGCCATAGAATTTGAATCTGCGTGATGCGTACGAGACGAACTTCTTAATTCTATAAAGTAAGCACAAGATTTAATCAATAAGTGAATAACAATAAGTGAATAACTAAAGGAAAATACAAAATGAATCACCTTGACGACTGACACACCGTCTGAGTGTGCAGTACTCGGTACAAGAATATCAAACGCAGTGAATCAGTCTGTCTGTCTGTGCGTTAATTCGCCACAATTAGCGAAGCAAATTGACGTCAGAATTCAGAAACAACGCTTTGATGATGTGTTGCGTCATTGAATTTATACAAAGGGTTATTATTTACTTGGCAAATTGACGTAAGGTCAACGAGTGGTTTGGGTACAATTTGTCAATTAACGACCACGATGTTAATAAAGTTGAATGGCCATTGAAAGAGACGACCACAAAACAACCACGGGTTACTTTTTTTCAACCGTTTCTACTAATGGGGTAATGTTAACACGTTAGCAGGCACACAACTGTTATAGCAGTTTTATCAGTAAAATGTTTCGTATGTTTCGTTGTCGCCGTAGCCCGTGCCTGTAGATGGCATCGATATAGTACCTTTATGTAAAATAGCTTAGCTCAGCGGTATTATTGCTCGGAGAGCAATACGCTGATTTTAAGCTACAGCCTAGGTGCGAGTGTTATGGGAAATAAGTTAAATATATAAATAAAAAACATAACGAAAAAGAATAATGAGCATAGACTTGAAATATGTGAGCAGACAGATAGTCTTCAAATTAAGTACATAAAATTAATAAACTTGTTAAAACAAGTACATCATCACCAACAAACTAGAGACTAGGATTATTTATCTTTTGTGGATCTAGTAGATGAGCGCGAAATTTAACTTTCAAAAAAAAAATTTAAGATGTCGCTTAGGTATCCACATTACTAGAATAAATTAGTATTAAATCCTATTGATGAATGCGAATCAGACGGAGCGGATACTAAACAACCAGCCTTCCTCATTCCATTCTGGTTCTAATCTACCGAAACCGCCTATTAGAGGCACAATAAACAAATAAATTGATCCCTGCTTTGCATGGCAAAGAGCCGGCAACCGGCAACCGGCAGGTGCCCGTCCGTGAGATATGGAGAGCACTGCTTTACTTGAGTAACTATAGGAACAGTAGAGCGCGTTCAACATGTTAGATAGATAGATAAATCATTTATTTGTAGTAATACAACACACACACATAAAAATTAGGACAATACAGCAAGATAAAGATAAAAAATGTTTGAATCACAAGTTGAATACAGAAGTTGTCTCAATCACTTAATTATGTAGAATATTAAGTAGAATGGCACAGTTTACAGCGTATTAACACATGTGTGTTTAAAAAATGTAATAAAAATTATAATATTAAACTGTTGTAAGTAAATATAACTGAAAAACTTAAAACATAAGAAATTTATTCGCTGAAAATGGTATCTAGGACAAGCGGGACAAGCTTAAAATATGTAATACTAGTTGTTCCCCGCGGCTTCGCCCCGCGTGGGACTTGGTTATATCGCGCCCAAAAGTAGCCTATGTTTGACCTCAGGTCTTTAACTACATCCCTACCAAATTTCATCACAATCGGTCCAGCAATTTAGCCGTGAAGAGGTGACAGACAGACAGACAGACAGACAGACTTTCGCATTTATAATAAGTATGGATGGATTCGGATTCCCAGCTCGTTACGCAATAGTTACTCTAATGCTGGCAGGATTTACTGAGCTGCTGTTGAACTGGGACCTGTTTCAGCTTGATTAGCTTAGCTTGGAGACCATTAGAGTCGAGTAATCGTTGTTTGTATGAGTCCAATGGAAATTGTATGATTCTACAAATTGTCCGTTCAGATGTTAATCAAAACAACGTTTATACTTAAATGCAACTATAGTTAACTGCAAATGTGCTTTTCTTGCTGTTTCACCTTGTTTATTAGGAAAGCAACGTATTGATGCTTAAAATGTATATGTGTACAATGGACCAACTCAACACCACAACAACTCCTTGCCACGGTTTTCCCAAACGACTACAACATGGGATTTTTTAAAAAGGGTGCGCACGTGACACCCCTTTTATTGTTACATAGGCTACGGTAACCGCTTCTCATTAGGTTGGCCATATGCCTGTTCACCTAGTAAATGGTATAAGAAAGTCACAGTAAACCAAAATCTAGCTTTTGACAATGTAGAGCTCTGTAAAAAAGGGCTTTATCCAGCCGTAGCTTTCTAGTGAATAGGTCATACAAGTTTCCTACCTAGATTAAATTTTTCATTTTCTTGGAAGTTCAAGTTTACACGTTCGAAGTTTGTAAGTCTTCGCTTTGACTCATCGCAGTAATTTCAAAGAAAGGGGTTCATAATTCTAATAATTATTTTATGGTTATTTTCGTTATGTATTCGTTATACAGGGTGTCCAAACACCTGTATTTTGTTAAATTGGTTTTAAAGTCAAAAATATTCGGTTATACAACCTAAGCGACGCCGAGATGAAAAACTAGTGCATAATATAATACAGGGAAAAAAACCATTCTAAACACACCGCCCTACTGATAAGAATCGCTACAACATGTCACGATTGAACAAAATGTTACTTTTATTAGTCACGATAGCGAGCATCTCCCTGAATTGCTGGGTCTGGAATCCGTGGCAATTGGGATAACGAGGGTTACTGGATATGGCGCCATGGCAATAGAATATATTACAACATTAATTATATAACTGAGTTACATTTATGATGCTCAAAAGCTTAGGTATGAGCGATTTATGTCAAGCAATAAATGAACGATTATACTATGAAATTATAAGGAATTCAGAGGTTTGATAAGAGTATCAGGAATAGGGAAGTACCGCTTGAAATCTACTTCAGTTCACAGGAATTTACCTTTGTAAATTTGTAAGTTACAAAAGGACTTTAGAAACTTTCCCAAATATTCCACGCTTTAGAAACTTTTTGAATATTTTTACACATTCGATAAGTTTCTAAAATTTCCGGGAACAGCACATTACCAGGAATATAAGGGATAATAGGAAAAGAACTATTCAATGATGATAACCCCCAAATGAACGAGCAGAGGCTTTTGTAGGGGTAATATTCAAAACTGCTAAACCGAATCCAAAAATTATTTTCGCACATGACAGCCTGATTCTAGGCGAAGATTATAGGAGACATTAACATACTCGCACACCCAAGGACGGGTGAAACCGGGATAACAGCTTGTGTGACTATCGAGTTGACACCGTAACTAGCATACAATCAAGAAGTGCAAAATCGCTCTGTGATTTTTTATCTATGTATACATTGTATATGTTCGCGTGCTAGCAGCCATTCCCACGTCCGGGGCTTCGGGCTCCTGCAATCTTCTCATTGAGACAATCAGCAAGACACCGAGAGGGTGCGCCATGCGGGTGTGCTTAATAGTGCAAAATATATCGTTGGGGTTCCTAACCTCACAATGCGTCTAAACAATTCAAAATATTGCAAACTAACGACCCCGGTCTTGCATGGGCATAAAAACCTTCCTCTTGAATCACTCTATCTATTAAAAAAACGCATCAAAATCCGTTGCGTAGTTTTAAAGATTTAAGCATACAAACGGACATAGGGACAGAGAAAGCGACTTTGTTTTATACTATGTAGTGATAGTGATACCTAACTACTTTGGGTTTTAAAGGTGTAGTTTTACTAGAGACTAGTAAAACGGTTGTCTGCTTGGTCACTCATACTCATAAATTTTTGCCGCCAAACACCAATGCTTGCATTTTTATCTTCTGGTTTGAGGGGAGAAAGAGGCTGTAAGAGGAAATGAATACTGTGACAATTTAGTGAAAGAAAAGTGATACTGCGAGGATATCACTTTGATATACTTAGATGTTCCTTCCTTCCATCAAATACGTAAAATTGCTACTCTCCTACACAAATCCGTTGATAATAATGTTGTAACACTTGTAATAGTAACAAGACGCGATATCAAACACACGAACAAACAGTAAATGAGCGTAGACACACACCGCCGGCTTATCATCAAACAATAGTACGCGACCCACATCGGCTTACGCAATGTACTACGAATGCAAATGTAGAGAAAGTGTCGCACGGCACACGAGTAGGCAGTTTTATTAGGCCCACACATTGACACTTTTGTTTTGGAGATCTGCTATCAGATGAATGTAACCTATAAACGTCCCACGGCCGGCTTTCTCTCTTTCGGCATGTATTTGTTTAGACACCATGCTACTCACCATGACAAGAAATGTTTGATAACTTACTGTGTCATGTCCGTCATACTTAGTTACATCATAGTCTAAGGACGAGGTAAGTATTATGGTTCAACTCTTGCTTATTTCTTCCATCATGTCAATATAGAGACTAATCTAAAGTACAGAACTTCATAGCTAAAATAATATCAAATTCAGTGCCATATTGGATGCGATCAATACTAAATACAGTTAAGACTAAATACATGTATTTTGAAAAGGAATTAATGTTTTTTTCAGTTCTGAAATTTAATTGTTCGTAGGACAATATACAGACTGTAGGTATTCTTTCTTGAATTTTTTCCATAGTAAATTTATTTTTTTAATAACTTTAAATTGATGAAAATATTTTAGTTTATATTATTTTCTTGTTGTTTGGTTGAGCATTATGCAATGGTCGATAAGTAATTCACATTTTAAAATTCGCTTGTGTGGCTCACCGACTACCATGTAGCGCGCGACAGCGACAGGTCTATAAAAATAAAATTATCATTGGCCCTGAGATTTGCAGAGGCGTATCGAAAGTTGCTAAAGGTTTATACATTGAACAAGATTATTCGATGTTTCACAATGACCATTACGCCGACGTAATGGGTTAATAATGCCGGCTTTGCCAGGAATAAGAGGAAATTCTTTGGAGTGTTGTTCAAATTTGCAGTATGTTGAGTAAGATTGTACGGCAAATAAAGATAAGGGTATCAGTTTTGGTTGGATATCACATTTGTTTTGATGTTACGTAAACTGAAACATTTCTACTCACATGAGTAGAAATGTTTCAGTCAGGTATAAGTTAGACCGCCTGCATGACTTCAATTCACCTTAAAAATTATTTGTATACTTATAATTGTACCTACTTTAGTGAATAAAAAGGTACTTATATCGTTATCACTACATAGTATAAAACAAAGTCGCTTTCTCTGTCCCTATGTATGCTTAAATCTTTAAATCTACGCAACGAATTTTGATGCGGTTTTTTTAATAGATAGAGTGATTCAAGAGGAAGGTTTTTATGGCCATGCGAAGCTGGGGCGAGTCGATAGTTGTACAATAAACTACATTTACATACAGAGAGGAATTAATATATTTTTATACATAAATCTGCTGCCGTAAACAGCGAGTGGTACAAGTAAATTGTTACATCTAATGTTATTCCCTCATTATTAGTCGCCTCTTACGACACAAGATATGAGTGTGTATGTCATGTACCATGTTTATAATACAAACATATAATCACGTCGGAGAACACTTTATCTTCCTTTATTCATTCATTTCCACAAACTTTAGCTTACTTCACTAATTGTTACAAACTATGGAAAACCCACCACCAGAAGTAATATCACTGGCATCTAAACTAGGCTTAGCCTGTAACTTAGGTGCCAGTTTCTTCCCATGACTTATCATAATATCTTATAACTAATACAGTGAACAGAGACAGTGCACTCGTCAGCCGCGGTCCGAGAAATTTCTGACACTAGGGCCAAGAGTTATAAGACCATAGTTAGTAGTTACTATACGGTATATATACTAGACTAGACGGATGCCAGTTGAAAACAGAAACAGGAAATCAATAGTAATGGGTTGATATTGCTAGGTATATATGTATTCATAACGTCAAAGGCCGAGAGGAGGTTTTGAAGAGTACTTCACCTGTCCATCTGTCACCAGGGTGGGCATGGTCGATTGACAATGTAAATGATAATGATAACAAACTTAAGAAAAGTTGAGTCATTGAATTTACTAATAAAGTTATTTTAATCCTACTCCTAACTAATATTATAAATGCGAAAGTGAGTTTGTTTGTTTGTTAAGCTTTCACGCTCTATCTACTGCACCAATCTTCGTGAAATTTCGCATACACATAGATAGAAGTATTGAGAAGGACATAGGATACCTTTCATGCCGGAAAAAAGCACTGAACGGGGAAATTCAAACGTGGTCGAAAGCTAGTTAAATATAAATCAGGTATCAGAAATAACATAGGGAGCATATTATTTTACAGAATCAATGTATAACCTTTAGCATAAGGTAGTACCATACGTACGCACACGGCACGGGACATCGTCGTATCATAAATATACAAACATCATTATCTCCGAGATGCTGGAATCTTATCTAAATTAGGATCAACAATAGATGCTGTAAGGATCTCACGAAATAATTAGCGTCTTAATAGCAGTCTTAAAGTAAACCCAAGCAATAAGCGGAAGCGATTAGTATATCTTCATTGTATTCTTATTTTTTTTTTATATAAGAGTTGCCATCGTATTTCATTTATAAAGTAGGTATATTATAGAGGTACTAATTAATGGACAAACACATAAAAATTATATGTAAATGTAGGCCTTCGTTAGAAAACGGTTTCCACAGCCTATGGACGGCTGCAAAATTATATATTTTTAGCTGTCAGTTTTTAATTTTCAATTTTTTTTAACCCGACTTTTAATTCAATTTATTTACTGGAAAAATTACATCTTCTTAATTTTATAACTTTCTTCTCAGCGTTTTTCCGATCACATCGCGAGAGTGTAAACGATGGTGGTTCTGATGGGAATAGGCCATGAATTTTGATGCCATTCGGCAGGTCATCCTATTATCAGATTTAATATCAAAGTTGTCCAGATACACAAACCTATAAATTGTCTTTTTTTAACCGACTTCAAAAAAGGAGTAGGTTCTCAATTCGTCGGAATGTTTTTTTTTTATAAAGAGAAGTATACTCTACATACAATTTAGTCTGTACCATAAAAATTTAAAATCGCTTCCTCTCTTCCCTCACACCAAAACCATAATGCATTTACGATGGGTGAGTATGGAAATTTATGGGTGCTGTGCCTTGTTTGTAGCGGGCTGCTGCGGGACCACCGACGCGGTTATGATCCTCACATGTGGCTTCTGACCCTGGCCCATGACCCATGGAAATGCGAAATGGGTTCGTTCTAGTTTACGGCTTTCCACTCCTATGTAAAAAACATTAAATGAGTAGGATTCTAATTTAGATTGAGGGTTCGGTATATGGGACACTCCTACTTTACTTATTTTAAAATATATAATATCAAACATACAGATTGAGTTAGAACAAAAGTTAGTCCGAGACTTGTGTTATGGGATACTAATTCAAAGATACACAATTCTATCATGTACAAAACAAAATTTTAAATTGCACCTTGTGCCTATTATTACTAATAATAAAATAACAAATCGAAAACAAGAACAAAGACATTAATTTATTGTATTTTATCCCAAAACACAGAATATACAGAAAACAGTTCCGTAATTATGTTATGGCCTACCTATATTTTAGAACGAATACTTCCGAGACATATCAAAACGTTATAATTTAATTGATTTAACTTGACATACCTATATCTTTCATCTATACCTGTCTGTATCTATGCAAACATGACATTATTCGCAATTGCATCCTCAGCTTATTGTTACATTTTTATACCGAGTTTAAATTACCAAAAACAGAAAGCACTATCACTACATAGTATCACTATCACTTCACCATCACTACATAGTATAAAACAAAGTCGCTTTCTCTGTCCCTTTATCACTTTGTATGTTTAAATCTTTAAAACTACGCAACGGATTTTGATAGTGTTTTTTTAATAGATAGAGTGATTCAAGAGGAAGTTTTTATGCCCATGCGAAGCTGGGGCGGGTCGCTAGTTAAATAATAAATTTCAATCCCGATAAAATATCAGTTCTCACCATATATCACACACGCGATTTGTAATCTGTCGTAATATTAATTCGATCGGAAAGGTAATTTTTCGACGCGACGTCGGCGACGGTATTTTTGTGGTATTTTTCATGCACTTGACAGGTTGTTTATATTCAAATTATCACGATTATCGAAACCATTGTACTCTATTGGTTGGTATCATAAATTAATACGCAGCATAATACGACACTCAATCTCAGAGAAATCTACATTTAATATTCTAGTAATCTCTAGATACATCACACCTCAATTTTTTATTAGCGCTAAGTAATGCAATTTTTGCTTCGTCGATTTCATTTTTCACAGATTAAAAACGTACGATATTTAACAGATTCAGGTGTTACTTTCGGAAGTCAAAGTTACAAGTACTTACTAAAATTAGTTTGCGTGCTTTCGCAACCATTAGTTCATGCAAACTACTGCCGGCCGGCGCCCACCCACTACTGTTAGTCCCAACATGCTCGCCACCATTTGGTAAGTACTTGTAAAAACGTACGAACTTAGTCACTTATTCTTCTGAAGATATCAACAAGATCCGTAACCACATTTACCATAATTGGTACCTCTAAATATACCGAAAGGAAGAGGAAGGGGCGAGGGGGAAGCGGGGCCGCGGTGCGTATGTTGTTTTTAATTAAATCCCTCAACACCTGTCTCCCTCTCCCCTCCCCTCCCCCTCCGCTGCCGGGATGCGCGTGAGCACGTGCCCTCCTGGAATATATTACGGCAGTCGAACATTGCTCTTCCCTTTATTATATTTGTTTATTACCTGGTTCATTTACCACGACAACAATTTTTTTACAAGAATTTTTTTATATCTTGTGAACTTTATATAACAAGGTACGAGTACAAATAATAAAAAGAAAAAAAAGGTTAGAAAAAGTGTGGAAAAACTTATTTGAATAAACTGTACTTAGTAAATAAAGTACATAAAAATGTTGTAAGTAGTTACTGCAATTTAATAATTACAATTTGACAAATGCACTACAATAAATTCTTAAGGAACTTAAACAAGTAATTATTATTTGCAACTTTAAAATGGACGCTACTCAACCGATAGTCTTAATTATAGTCAAGTAAATGTTTAATACAATTCAAATGCGTAATTATTTATTACGATTGTTATTCCATAAATATCGAAGGCCACTGTCGATGCAAGTTTACGTGTAAATGGCCGCTAACGCGATAGTAGGGTCGAAGGTGCCAAGCCGGTAGGGTTGTCACATTGAGAGGAAATATTGACCTGAGACTCTAACCCACAATGTACTTTTTTTCCTGTAAAATCCGGGAATCACGCTCGGACGACATGTAGTACAAGTGACACAATGGAAATGAAACTATTCTGGCTACTCAAATAAAAAAAGTGTAGTTTCAGGGGTAGACAACAAGAAAAATAAAAAATACGTTAATACGTCATTTTATTGTGTACTTCGAGCTACAGAGTCAAAGGCTTCGAACGTATGTTAACAAACATTCTTAAACACTGCATCAATTTATTCGTCATTTAGGCAAAAAATAAAAAAAAAAACAGAACTAAGAGACAGAAAAAATACGAGCTCTACACTAGAGAGAGGGGGCACTTTTGTAGAACTATGACTGCGTGTCTTCATCGTCAACCGTACCAGTTTTTTTACGACCCACATATTTATTAGTGTAAAAGCAGCTTGCCTTTATTTATTTACTTCAAATAAAATTCAATTCCATGTACACAATAACAAGATTATTGGGGCATTGTTTCATGCTGTAAATTTCTTATATTTAAGAATTTATACTTTTAAATCTGCCCTGGTCAGGGCAATAAGCTGGCAACCCTAAGTCGTCAGGGTTAAATATAGCCCCCTCTGAGGAAGTTATTCCTCGCAACTTATTTCGGACGCGATCGTTTATTTGTAGAAGTTTTATGAAAACTAAAACAGGACTGGTAGAGGGCGTGATGAGTAAATATACTTTTATGGAGTTAAAGTCTGATCACGTGTAGAACGATGTTGTTAACAGTAAACACGACCTAATGTTTTAAATCAATCAATTTTGGAGAATAGCTGCGAAACTAATTTAGAAATAACTTTAAACTATTCTAGACTATCTTCTTCCTACAACCCTTTGAGGGTCTTGGCCTCTTCTACTCTACATATTTATACTGTTCGAGATTTAAGTCTATCTATAGTTATAAGTTCAAATGTTTAATCACAAATTATTTATACAATTTCTAATTAGTTAGTAGATAAAATTTATTTTTATTTAAATACAATCTTAAATAGGTACTAAAAAAATAAATAAAAAAAAAAAGAAAAAAAAAAACTTATAAGTATACCTCTATATTTATACTTTAGAAAGAATTAAACTCCTGTACAATGATTTTCTGCTTTGGTAAGTCTTTAACCTACTTCGGTCACCAAAAAACAGTGCTTATATGATTGCGTGCCGATACTGAAACACCAGGGGTCCGTGAGCGTTTTCGACTATTAGAAAATCTTTTCACGCCTTTTTTCGAAAGACCCCAGAGACCTTTGGGAAAACTGTGGCAGAGTTGATTCCACAATACCAGCGTACGTTATATGTGTAAAATCACCAAAAAATCTTTAATTTACCTAAACCTTCATCTTCTCCCTCACTCGCTGGTTGACTGTAAGAGATCCCTTTCTGGGATAAGTCCGCCATTGTACTTCTTTTTTAACTGTATGATTTTGTTTTTACTTTCTATTTTTTGGTACAATAAAGTTATTACAAACAAACCTCATTTCAAATATCAATTTGCCTAAAAAGACTACTAAATCAAACTACACAAGAAGGGTGTAACTGGAGCACGGAACAAAAGGTTCCGTATGGAGCCTGTCCGCTAACAACTGAGCTCAGCCGCTAAATGCAGCTAAATACCAGTGAAAGGTGCCAACTGCTTGCCAGACATGAATATCTTATAGTTCGATGTTTTGACAAACATTAGTATCGTGATCAGAATAGAGAGTTCTAATAAGAGTCTAATATGTAATAATAGAGGAGCTCCATATAGCCTAGCGGAGCATGCGAGTTCGTAAAAAAAGATATAGTTCTTTTTCTTGCAAATAGATGGCGTTACAAGAATCGAAAAAAATAGTTTAAGACCTTACCACTTATTTTTGGCGAAAAAAGTGTGAGAATTATTCAAACACGATTTTTTAAAGTATCCTCACCCTACCACAATCTAGAACAGAGACAATGATTTAAAGCTAACTCTAGGCTCTAAAACATGTAGAAAATGCAGCTAGGAAACACGCTAGTATGATAATGATTATGTTAAGATTACATAATTATTCATAGCTTAAAAACTAATTTCATTAATTTTATATTAAAACCCTTTACTAACATTTCGAGCCACGAACATGTTAGAAACAAAAAAAACATCAACAACAAATTTGTATGTTCGTTTTCTCGTTACGCTTCATCTAAACAAAATCAATCAGACAGACGGACAGACCCTCGGACACGCAGGGGTCAGGTTCATAAATCGTGGCGCTAGTGTTGAATTACGGATCGGATTACACTTCGACAGACAAACGAATGGACCACCGGTAGCGTGTGAATACGAGAAGCCTTTAAACTTTAGCAATTTTAATCTGACGATACATAATTTTAAAAGTTTATTTTTAAATCACAATCCCATGTTACTTCAAGCATTCGATCAAATTTAAAAAAACATTCCCCAGGGTCGACAACGCGCTAGCAATGCTCCTGGTATTGCAGGTGTTTCATAGGCTACGGTAACCGCTTCCCATCAAGTGGGCCGTATGCCTGTTTACCTATATTTAATGGTATAAAAAAAATATTTCATTAACTATAGTTGTAAAATATCTATTGATTCTCAACTGCTCTTCAAATATTTGTCATTTGGAAAAAGGCCCCTTTTGACGTCACGTGAATGCTCAACAGTGGGCAAAGTAAATTTCAAGGAGTTTAGGTATTATTATTTTATTTGTTATCTACTTACAAGTACTTATAACTAACCGCCTCCATTCGTTCCCTTACCCCCTTCATTTGAAGTTTGAAGGGCGTGCATACAACAACTATTTTTGGTACTATCCAAAAAATGCTTAATTTTTTTTACTGTAGGTACTGGTATTATGGAACTGCGAGAACTTGCGCTTGGCCTTTTTTTTTAATAAAATATTATTACCTACATATTATTTAAACACTTACTTCATACGAGATAAGTTCCCAAGTGAACAAATCCAAGTAAGACAACTCTATTTCACGGTGTCAGGTCAAGATAACTGATCATCAATCAGCCAGCATCCCGTCGCGCCTGTCCATCACATATTGATGTCATAATTTGGTTTCCATCGTCCAAGAGATCTCACTTTTGTTATTTCTATTCTTGATTAGATTGTGTAATTAAGAGTTGCTGAGTTGCAATCAAAATAATTGTCCAAACTACAGCTTTTTGTATTAGTAGAGAATGGTATTCTGTAATCTGTTGTATAAATAGATTAATTAGGAGACATATTTATTACACTTTTACTTTAAAAACATCATAAAATTTTTGAGATATAATAATGTAGAGTCGCAGAATTTATATAACAAAGAAAGAGTAGAATTTTGAGACATACTACGAATATTTATGGAACTCATTCTTATAAATTTCTTGCCTCATGGATTACAAAACGTTGTATGTTACATTTTAAACCAAAGTAAACAAAAAAAAATTGTCATTTAAAAGTCGTTTGTGCGTTGATGTCTTTCAAATGAACAAATGAACCAAAATAATGTACATACAGCTCTCGGAAAATTAAGGATATTATTCAGATATAGAGGAATACATTATAGAATTGCAGGTCCGTTTAATCTCCAATACACCTGTTCGTGGGTATCGACAGTCGCAAACTTGCATAACATCTGCGCTTTTAAGAGGATAGGTACATCAGATATTTTATTTCTCTTGCAATAAGTGAGAAATGTAAGTAGAAAATTATCATAATGATCAGTTTTACAGAATAAAGAGATATTAAAAAAAAAATAACGAGGAATCCGCCTTTTTGAATTGAAAGCAGTTAATGCAGCCAGTACCGCGGTCAAAAGATGGTCTTGTTGTACTACCGGAATGTATTTTATTACTCAGCAGCATATTTCTATATTAAAAAATATTCAAAGCACTTACAGTTTCCCAACGCATGAGTAAGGGCTCATAACATTTGTAAGACAAGCATTATTTTACACAAATTAACAAAAGCAATAAGGTTCTCATTGAAAATGTCGACATTTTGCCATCGTAAGTACATATTGAACATGAGATATATTGCTAAAATGTTTTGTTTTGTATGTATACCTATAAGTAATCATGGTATGTTGTATTACAATCGAAATAGAATATTCTTCTATTACTATAAATAGTATAAAACAAAGTCGCTTTCTCTGTCCCTATATCACTATGTATCTTTAAATCTTTAAAACTACGTAACGTATTTAGATGGGCTTTTTTAAATAGATAGTGTTTCAAGAGGAAGGTTCTTATGCCGATGCGAAGCCAGGGCGGGTCGCTAGTAAATACATACAAATTACAATTGCTATTCGTTAGTCTCGCTGAAATTCTGGTTAATTTTGGTCTTGAAATTATTGTGAAATGTCAGGGAAGGTTTAAACGGTAAGTAAATTAGCCGCTCAGACGATACGGAGTTCACCGGATCAGATAGTTTAAAATAAGAATTCAAAAATCATTTCCTTTGCAGAATGACAACGCGGCGATGCTTACCCTCTTAAATGGTAAGTATCTACTAGTTAGGAATAAGATTCCAATATGTATATTGTAAAATGTAACTGACTATACTTACTATGCTCCAGATAATAAGATTCAATAAAACGGATGCCATTAGTGTTTGCTACCATTAAGGGTATTTTATTTTACCGTAAATAGATGCTTTTATGTTGGAAACATATAAATTGTTAGTAAACCTATAAATATTGGAACAAAGAATTCAATATCCTTAGACTGTATTCAGGTAAAGTATTTAGCTGTTAATTATAACGGAGGGTTTCCAACAAAAGATAACGAGAAAGCTCACGTTAACTTAGAAGTCTCATGGTAAAGATTTCTAATGGGTTTGCCCTTCAGCGTCTGTTTGTGAATCTTAAATGGATTTTCATACAAGGTTTAAGTAATTAATACGCTTTTGACTGGCACCACATAGTTGTTCCTTGGTCAAAATAAGGTAGATTAATACATAGTACCAAGCGTGTTCCTCTTTTTCGCAAAGAGGATCGAAAGTTGCCATTTTATGTTGATGACAATTCAAAAACTTTATTTTTGCTCATAAATAAAATAATTGATTGGATAAACCCGAGTCGGAAATAATTACTGATTGTCGTATGAGAAAAAACACTTTTATGAATAAAAAAAATTGAAACCTCCTAGGTGTTTTTAATAAATTTTGTTATAGCATCATCATGTAGCAAAAGAAATAGGTACAAAATCTGTAAAAAAAAATCAAATCTAGCTTTTACGGTTCTCAAGGAACGGCCCGACAACAAATCGACATCGGAAGCTTAATAATAGAACCCATTGTCACACTCAAAGCTCTAAAAATGACAAAAAGCATCTGTCCTAGCCACACAAAACCATCACAGCAACAGAGCAAGTAATTTTCATATCGCTCGAGCAAATAGCTCAACTAGAAAGACCGAAGATAACGACCATGAGCTAATCGTAATTAGTGACCGCATAATGTTTACAATTCTGTCCGCCATATGGCGCGGCGGGCGTGGGCAGTGAGCTTGTAAAGTTGTAATATAGCGAGAACGTAGATGATTGACGCGAGTTTCGTTCGAGTTACTAATGAGAACTGTACCTCTAGTATGGGACTTCATAAACGCAGACTAGCTACTGCGCTAAGCAGCTACTGCGTTAGGATTTTGTATGGAATTTCTTAGTTGCCTTACTATCCTCCAGAGGCGCTGTACAGGTTTGTCATACAAAATCGCTAACGTAGTCGCTAGCGTCTGCGTTTATAAAGTCTCATACTAGGAGTACTGATGATGTGGACTGGTAGTGGAAAAATAAGGGGGCTATTTTTCGTCTTTTAGATGACTTTCGTAGACGACCTCCGTGGTGTAATGGTTAACAAGCCTGTCCGCTACTCAAGAGGTCCCGGGTTCGATCCCCGGTCAGGTCACTATGAAAAATGGTATTTTTCTGATTGGCTTGGGACTTGGATGTTTACTACATCTAATCTACTAAAGCCTATGAAAAAGCATTTTTTTTTTGTTTGTTTTTTTTTTTTTTAATCAAATAGAAGAATTTAAGATTCAGGATTCCAGTTAATATTTTATGACAATTTTAATTTTTGTACACAAAGTCGGCAACGCATATAAAATTTGATAAGATAACCACTTTCCATAAACCTACATAACAGACCTGTTCGCCTACTCGGTAGTACAAAAACCCAAGTTTATAGATCATGTAGCAAAATGACTTAACTGGTGAATGGGTGACGTCATTATCAATGGCCAACCTGCCCACTGCCCACGCTTAGCATATGGTCGTAGGATCAGTCCAGTTTGATTGTTAATACACTAATTGGCATTTTTTTTTACTTTTATCTGTAAAAGAAAATCACCATCATATTATTACATCCTGCAGGTTACCTACAAGGTCAGTCGACCCTGATCCCTCGGGAGGCAGAGGAATTCATGTAAACTATGACGTAGTTTTTTTAACTACCACGAGATAGCAGCCGATGCCAACGACTCAACGTGCCATCCGACAGAATCATCTTTATTATCAGATAATCAGGTGATTCAAGCTAGCAATGTCCTATCCAAACTAGAAACAACTTTATTTTAAACTAGCTGACCCGGCGAACTTCGTACCGCCTTTCTTAATATTTTTTTCCGTAAGAACCTTGTACAGAGTATTAGAAAACTACAAAAAAAAATCAGCCAAATCGGTCAAGCCGTTTTCATGCTATGTCGTGACAACGGAAAACGGGTTTCATTTTTATATATATAGATTTAATATACTTAGAAACGAAAAGAAGACTGGTGTTTGGTTTTTTCCAAGAAAAAGGAGTTTTATCCCGATTGAGAAGAAATCTTTTTATTTTGTATTTGTTATAAAATATAGTATTGTTGAGTTAGTATCCCATAACACAAGTCTAGAACTTACTTTCTACGAGACTTGTTCACTTTTTTATATAGGGCAAGCAAATCTTCTTACCCTATATTAAAAAGTGAAAGTTTAAGATTCCCAGATTCCCGCAAAAGCTGAGCCACGGGCGAAAGCTAGTTAACTTTAAATGATTCCAGAACGTGCCCTTGTTCCATTTCCATCAACTAAGTAAACTCTCAGTAAGGTTATTCAATTCAGTACGTGGACGATTTTCTCAGAAGACCTTGCTTCACAGACTCCGAGACACACAAGTTAACCACACACATCCACGTCATTCGTGATTGATTTGTCAACCTTCTCTTAGTAAGCAAGTTTACGTCATTTTATTTTGAGAAAATGAATCATATTTCGATTTAAACCATTTACGTGACCAGTAGGCGATGTAATAATTTTGCACATTTTTTGTCGAGAGCTTTTTTGATTGGAGGGAAAATAGGGGGGGGGGGGGAGTTTTCTATGACTTTATTTACGAACGGATCCTAATGAAACTTGGCACACGTGTTCCTTATTTTTTATTTGACATTTTATGTCTTGAGCTTTTTTTTTGATTGGGGGAAAATGGGGGCATATATGGGGGAAGTTTGCTATATTGTTATATTGCTTATGTCACTGGCCGCAAGATGTTTCTTTTACAAATTAATATTCGCTATGGTTTCGTTATCGGTCATAGATAAGTTTTTTGTTGTTATTTTAATTACTTTTAATTATTTTTTATTTTTTTTGGTAGTAACTATGGAAAAAATCCTTCTTTTGAGAATAGACGAGGAAAAAGAATTAACAGAATGGGAAATACCTATCTATAGTTATGAAAAAAAAGGGAAAGGAGGTTAACGGAGAAGGTTCGCGAGGTCTACTGTTCACAGAACCACTAGTAATAATATATCTTTATTGCAGAGAGCTCCTCTCATCATAGCGTCTACCCGATCGCACTCTTTGCCGTGATTTCTAGAAATCCCGAGGTCTGTTAATCTTTCTAAAGTTGTTTAACCACATGACGGAAAAAATATAGGTAACTGAGGCTTCTATCATTCGGTTGTCATTATTTACACCATTTGCCTGGCTATGGTTATTTCATTAAATTTTTAGATTCGATTTTTAAATGTAATTGATTTTATTTTTAAGACTTCAATTTGATTTTAATTTTAATAATTGTATATGGACCAATATGTTGTCTGAAATAAATGAATTTTATTTATTTATTTTTTATTTAAAAATGTCGAAGGTGTCATGTCAAGTTTTTTTAATATAAAGTGACATCGATTCGTCACTCGGAAAAACCGAGATTACGCGGTTCGCGTGACTTAGAAATGCGGAACATAGGTAGCAGGCACCCCTCAACCATATCCCCAATATAAACACAAAAGATTTGTTTTTGTTTTATATATAGGCCAGCTAAGAACTGAAGCTAAGTTGTATCCAACTAAATTGTTATACTTTCTCTGAATTGGGTCTTCTCATTATCACTCATCTAAACGCTTTTCCGGTTACGTTTTCAGATGGTTTTAGAGTCACGATTTGGTTAATATTTTTGCATATTGAGGAGCCCGGTGAATGCAGGAACACGGACCCTGTTCCTGCATTCACCGGGCTCCTCAATATGCAAAAATATTAACCAAATCGTGACTCAAATCCCAAAGACTATATAATTTGTATAGTAATAAAACACTACTCAACAAATTATGGTACTTAAATTAATACACGTTTTGGTAAGTGTAGTGAGTAGTTAAATAAATAAATAAAGAAATCAACTTTTTAGTTTTATTTTTTTATAGTTTACCTATCCACCCTAAGGTTGGTTGAAAGAAATTGCATTAGCGAAAAATCCGCCTTTGTATACATTGTTTGTATATCTATCAACATGTATAATTTGTATGTTAATCCATACTTCCATACTAATATTATAAATGTGAGTGTGTTTGTTTGTTTGTCCTTCCTTCACGCCAGAGATAAGCAACCAATCGACCAGATTTTTGGCATAGAGTTAGTTGAAAGGATGGAGAGTAACATAGGCTACTTTTGGTCCTGAAAAAGCATCAAGTTCCCAAGGGAGATTACTGGAATATATTGTATGTGTACACCAAAAATTTTATAATTCCACGCGAGCGAAGCCGCGGGAAAAGCTAGTGGTACAATAAAAAGTATATCTAACTATTTATCTTAGGTATATAAAGCGAAAAGTTACTCAATCCTTCATAGCGCATAACCATTATAAAAATGCCAAAACACCAACACTGCAACTACCATCTGTCATTCATTACACAACGTTTACCACGTGTGCGGACACGTGTAGGCACTATATTGACTTGGCAGTCAATAATCCTAAGATTTACAATTATACACTTGCACAACACTAGAGCTGCCCGGATGTGGCAGCTAGTGGCCGCCAGATGGCGTTGCATTCGTCCTTTTGTCAAGGAGCTTCGAACTAAATGGATGTCCGACAAAGTTACAAAAAAAATGATGTAGGTATCGAATCATTTAATTTTATTATTTGTTGTTTTAGTGAGGATACATAATCTGAAATTGCACTTCACTAGCTATTTACTAGATACAGCCCACTGTCAAAACTGGCTTAATCATTGGATTCTGTGTACGGTTTGCGTAGAAAATAATACTACATGCTTTAGTGTTATTACAATTTTGAAAGGGACACAGATCTTGAAAAAATAATGACTTCTAAAAATTATAATTCCTTTATTTTTGAAACAGGCCGCCTAACTTAGTTTGCGCCTTTAAAGTGACGTATAATAGCCATTGGCAACTATAATTTTAAAGAACTCAGTGGATTTGTTCATAATCATTTCGAGTAGGCGTCACGGTCAATCGACCATGCACACCCTCGTGTCAGAGTTTTTCGGATTTGTTCATAGTGTTTACTTTAGTTTAATATGGGAACTCCAGTGGGTATAATCTACAAATTGCTTCTGAGCTCCTGGTTTTGTATGCACAACACATGGTCGCCTGCGCACGTCGTGGCGACAACACCGATTCGACGGAAGCGACTCGGACGCATACGATATTAAAAAACAATTAAAGTCACCTACAGCGATAACTAGGCCGTTATATCAACAATTTACTGTGATTGTCTGAGTATTCTATGATAAAGGATGTCAAATAGCCTTCTTAGAAGCATATCGAATTGAAGCCATTAACATATCTTCCATTGAAGGCTAGAATTATAAGCTATAAAAGTTTTATGACTGGTTGACATTGATTTACTTTATTTACTATTTTATCTCCTATTACATGTAGCACAAACATATGATAAGAGAATAAATGTCGTAAAATGCAACTAAGAAACATACAGAAGGCTAAATTTATTTAGTCTTGTTTATGATAAGATAAATAATACGGTGACGACGTTAAAATACCTGCCAAAATTTTATAAAAGTAGGTATAATGTGCAAGACGGTTATTATAAATAGATTTACTAGCTGTAGCCTAGGTTTGACCCCTGGTCCGTAACTATAACCATACCAAATTTCATCAAAGTCGGTACAGAGGTTTAGCCATGAAAGCGTAACAGACAGACTTTCGCATTTATAATATGAGTATGGATGGATAATAATAGCAAGTAAGTACAAGTTGATTTGTAAGTTTGTATATAGTACGTGGCAATAAAGGTAACATATCTTAGATAACTCACCAACTGGTAACTGACTCACCTTGACTCACAGATGGCACTGAGCGGTGACATAATGCTTCCTCCACATTCATCATTTTCTAATTATACAGTCGATAACATGTTTTTTTATACATCAAACTCGGGACAATAACATATAGACACCTGTGGGTCTAAAAACGCCACATCGGATCGAATTCATATTACGAATTCCTTAGCAATTCTTTAGCAATTCCTATTTCTTTGAATTTTTTTGAAGAAGAATTGCAAAGTTTAGTTGGCCATTTTACAAAAAATAGAGGAATTGCTAAGGAATTCGTAATATGAATCGATTCGATGAATTGCTCAAAGTGGCGTTTTTAGACTCCCTAATCAACGCAGCGACATCGGGATATCGCAGACAGGTTGTCCAAATAGGGTTATTTAGACATACGTGTATCCACTTTGGACACTGTTCTTCTTCTTATCGAGTCAAATTCTAGAAATCATTCTTGTGAGGAATAATCCGTCACTTACAAGGCACTTTCGGGTCTTGCCGAGGCGCGGAACAAGTCCCTATTCTCAGTAACCAACTAACAGCCAGTTACCGCGTTCTCTACTGATGGCCTACTACCATATCTTATAACCATGCAAGAACGATTGAGTGAGGGAGATGTCGCCTTACATCTTGTATTGCACTGTCTCGCTTATTCACTGGATCTTGCATGGTTTAAAAAGACGGTAGTTACCCCCTCTGTTCCCCTTGGTAGCTGAAAGATTAATCAAACAGTCTCCTCATTATTTGCATAATTTCTTAATTTGAGTGAAAGTCAAAATCCGATTTATGATTTTGGTGACCACACACACGAATGTATTAAACATTTGTTATCGAATCGACGTAAAGGGCACTGGTGCAGCAGCCTCTCACTCGAGAAAAACGAATCGATTTTGATTCGATGGTGCAATTTGCTCGAGTTTGGGCTTTCACTTGCAGTCGATGTGAGTAATGTAACCAGCCCCTTTGACCTGGTTGCAATTTGGGCATTCAACACTAGTCCTTAATGCTGTTGAAAGTAACAATTGGTTTCCATAATAAATCATGTCTCCCTTATCCTGATATTTCAAAGTTTCAAGTGGAAGATTTTCCATGTCAAAAAAAAATATTAAAGCAGAGCATTTTTTTACAGAAATTATGCAGGGTAAGGTGAAGTGTTGCAAATTTTAATCAATAGGTGACCACATGAACAAAAGTAGGTATAGATATCTAATCTAAAAGTATATATAGTTATGTTTAATTATAGGTATATCTATCCTATATATACGCGTCAGGTCTTAAACTCTTGATATAACTCATTAATTTCCTAACAAACTTCCGATTTTTGGTCTACTTTTATATCATTTCTAAATCGCCTTTTTCGCAATACTTACATTAATTTCTATACTTAAATGTTCTAAATAAACATTTTCAACAACAAACCCTACTTCGTAGAAGTCTGAGCTTGCAATTCCTCGGAGTAACACGTGCGAAGGATCGACTCACGACATTTTCAGTCGCAAATTATGATAATACATCTACAATGGAACTAAATACACTTAGTATACGGCTTGGCACGAATTTTGCTTTAAATTAAGACAAAGCTCACAAACAAACAGGCAATAAAAGCGCTTTAAACTAGTATTTATAGTAACTAGTTGCTTGTAGCTGTCTCCCGCGGTTGTATCTGTTAGTGACGCCGTACTTAAGGAAGATTATCTGGATGATTGATCCATGATCATCATCATCAGCAACTATGACCCACTGTTGGGCATAAGACTTCCTCTGTCTAAGCAAAAATTCCCTGAGCTACCGCAATTCTTTTACCAGCAAGTTTTCTTACATTATTGGTTCAAATATTTTTCTATTTGGTCGATTTGGTCCTATGGTCTACCATACCATAAGTATACTATACTTTTTATTTAAATAATGCAAACACTGATTATGCAAAAAACAACTTTATTTATATCGATATACACCCAATAGAAATCATGGCTGCAGTAGCCAAACTTATGACCAAACGTGCCCATACATTGAGTACATTGAGTTAGGGCTCCAAAGGGGCTCCATCAATGTAAATTATATGCAATATCTAGTCGTTGGTGGTCTGGCTTTAAGGTCAACATGCTGTGCATTCAGTTTGGATCCATCTAATATTAATATGAAAGTACTCTGCACAGTCTACAGAAAAAAAAAAAATAAATACCTATGTGAACCGGGGTGGACTGCTAGTAATAAATTGCATATCAATTAAAACAAGGCGTGAACGGATTATGAGCTCATGCAGACATTTAATTCATTAAGGTCAAGGGGCATCCTTAACTCCAGCAGAAACTGGTCACCAGTCGACATGATCAAGGGAACACTGGCACTGACCCCTTTGGAGTCACTTAACGAGGAATACGGGCTCCGATGCGGTCAACCTTGCGAATATTTTTGTCTGTCATTGCTTTTCTGCATAAGGTATGACAAAACAATGTTGTTACATTACTCAGAATTATAATGATCATATTGTACGAATATATAAGATTCGATGGAACATTTTTGGCCTTTATTTTCCTTTTAGTGTCTTCTTTTTCGGCCATACATATTTATAGTAGATTATTATTACCCTTGAGATTTGCTTGAGATATATTACTACCTTTCATGGGTCTACTGTTAATTTCTATCGAAATAAGTAGTGCACCTGTACTCATTTATGTCATACATAGATTTTAAAAAAACTACGTCACGTCAAAGCGCGATACGTAATTCTTTGATGTCATATTATTGTTTGTGTTTTTTGTGTGTCTACATAAATAAAAAATTAAATAATTAAAGCGCGTACTAATTTCGAAAATTCTCAGCTGCGATCTAGTGGTCGTCTGTTTCAACTGGTCTTGCCACTCTGACAAGACAGGTAAATGCCAAATGTGGTTAAGAAACACTGACACCAGGATGCGCATGGACTACTGATCTTGTAAAGTTGTAATCCATGCGATATGAAGCTGTTGTAGTTATTTACTTGAAATTTATACAAAACGGTTTTACATTTTCTATAAATACAAATTATCAAAAAATATTTTTTGGATGTCTGGAAGAATCAAGTTTTAACCTACTATAATAAATGTCAAATTCGTTAAGTCTCAAGGCCGAACATACACAAGTTCTCGTTCAAACTAATTAAAATTGTCCCAATTACTAACAACAGGACTATTCAAATTGAGCTCATTGTATTTTTATATCTGATCTCCTCCTAATGTGTCAACAGACAAACATACATTTTTTTTTAAAAACAGATCGTCAATTTGTAGTGACATGAATATACATTGACCTCTATTAGATATTTGAAAAGTCACCTTTATTCACTGAATCTAAGTAATAAATAACTACTATAATGAATTAACACAAAAATTAAAGGAATAACACATTATTCCTTCCACACCACATCGAATAAAATATGTATTAGGCAAGAAACACATAAGTTGTACTACAGGGTAGAATACAACCAGAAAAACGCTTTGATAAGATAGGTAGAGAGGTATCTACAAAGCCACAAACGTGGTATATAACTTTTACATGATGAATACGTTACTATATTTGTTGAGGAAATTTAAAAATACTTAAAATCCTACATTGCGCTGACCTTACTCCCGTGACCTCGTTTATGTGGGCTGATGCTGTGTATGGATTGAGTTAAACAAACATGAAACAATAATATCACATTCAATTTCCTTAGTATGGATTTAAGTATATTTTTTTGTTTTATTAGATCAAATAAATCTTCTCTGGGAAAACTGGCGCTGGTTATTAATAAAATTTCATTTAGCAGAAATCTTAGGAATTCTGATACATTTTTTGTTATCCAATGAAAGTGGGGCATAAGGAAGAAGAAATCATCATCATTTCGTGTAGGTGACACGGTCAATCGACCATGCACACCCTGTTCTGACGTCAGAGTTCTTCAGCTCTCGGCTTCCGACGTGGTTTCTTATGATGAAATTAAATGGGGGTAACCGTTGGGAAGAATTATAAGTATAAACTAGATTAAGACACAGTAGGAACTACTCTTCTCGAAGATATTTAATTTTTTAAAACATGTTCATGGTTTAAAAAAATGTTTTAATACTTGTCAGGCCGTATTGCATGCACATAAAAGCATGCAATAAGATCAAGTAGAATCAACATTCCTTCATCATAATGACGATTCTAATACAAACTCCCAAGAATGCTCACCATTTCAATGAGGCTCAATAGGACTGTAATGAAATTTATGATAGCATGCATAGAAAAATCTCATTCAACCATCATTATTCCCGAGTCTTGTAAGACCCCAAAGGATTGATCGATATACTCAATAGTAGACATTTCGACATCAACAATGATGTTTGCTGTGTAAATGTAAAACTCGTGAGGTCGGCCGCCATGATGGAATGAGGTCACGGATGCGCCTGCGCAGACGTCTCGCTAGCGTCATCCACACAAATCTTACAAGACGTAACACACTATGCTGGAACTATTTTTGAACAGAGCGGTTGAATGTGAAATAGCGTGAATATGTTAGTATATTGTATATTCTAATGCAACTGATTAATATGAAAAAAAGAAGAATAGCAGCGCAAGAAGGAAACTAAAAAGAATGCGCAAAGATGCCTGAATGCGGATTTCTGAAAATAAAAGCCGGATACGGAAAAGAAAGCAGATTTCGGGATTTGTAAAATTATAGTAGAGAATATATTAAAACGCCTGGAGACGATCTTAATACTTATGAACTCCTTGAAGATAACAAGAACATATATATCGTACCTAACGTCAACCTTCCTTATTCCTTCAATAATAAATTCCAATGATCTCGGAGACGTGAACACAGCAGTCGACCGCTGACTTGCAATACGAGCAGCGCAAGCGCAGCGCTTTGCATATTATGATTTACAATGCTTGTGCAATGGGCAAACGAATGTTCATGTTGATTTTGACTAGGTTTATTTATTTGTTCCATTTCATGACAGACATGCCATGTTTTGCTTTTAGTTCTAGTCTGTTATCTATTTTAGCGACAAATATTTCATTTACAGTATAGAAGTGGAGGAAAAAAGAGCACGAAGAACGGAACTAGTGTAGTTCCGTTCTTCGTGCTCTTTTTTCCTCCAACAAATTCCTACGACCACAACGGTCTTAAACTTATCCATACTTGGCCACTGCTTCCTTCTATCTTTTAATAACAGCTGGTTCAGTTCTAATAATAGAAAAATATGTTTTGTGTACTTTTTTGTTTTTCTTGACATTGATTTTGGTCATATACATATTTGGAATAGAGTCCTAACTTTGTATCACATTATCAACTGACTGATGAATGAATGAATGAATAAATGAAAAAACACTTTATTGCACCAATAACATAAATACATAATTTAATGGCAGTTTCCACCCGCAAATACTTTCAAAGCAATTCGAAGTAATCAATGCAAGAAGATATTTTAAAATCCTTACATGACAAATATCATTAAAGAAAGAAAACCCAAAAAGACGAAAATTAATATGTAAGTCAGTTCTAATATTCTCGTAACTATGAAATTCCGTGCCGACAAAACTAATTCACCACCGAAAATAGCTCAGGAATTTATAAATTTAAAAGCAAAAATACCTATTGTGTTTCATTGTCAAATAATGTTAGTAAATGTTCTATTAAGCCAGTTTATAGTGATTTTTGATCTCAGGTCAATGTTAAAACTCCAAACACTGGAGTATAAAAACCTGCAGTAGTCTAGTTCTTAGTTCCATATGAAAATTCTAGTTTTGCCGATCCTAATTACTGAAACATCGACTATTTTTCTTCCGAAAGGTTCAACTGTTGTTGATAAACGGTTAATAAAACGTTGATCAAATGATAAATAAGGGTTGTGCTAAACAACCTTTGGCGTTGGCTACCCACTACCCCGTTATGGAGGGTTTTGGCATTGACAACCATTGGCTTTGACTACCCCGCAAGGGATCGAATATTTAGTTAGGTACATATAATATGTTTTAACCGCTCAGTAACCTCACCACAACTGAACCCGCTTCCTTGAACTGACTCAGGATAAAGAGAGCTCTGTTGAGCCAAGTAGGTACTTGGTCTGTGGCGATTGTCTGAATATATTATCATCTCCAGCTACATATATAACTTAATCATATAAACATCCGTTTCGTTTTTGAACTGTATCGCATAGCTGTTTGTCAATAACATCCACAGTTAGCTTCCACTATTAAAGAATTTGACTGAGATAGGCTTTGATTAATAGGAAATAGTTGTTATTTTTAATGAGATAATGAAATTAAATAACTAATCAATTTCAAAAAAAAAAATTAAGTACATTTTTACTAACACTGACTATGGAGTCTGTCCAAAATAAAAATTTAATTTCCTTTATATTCGTCTTTTTTCTCTATTTTACATTTTTAATACTATTTAAAAAAAAAACATTCAAAAATATAGATTATTTATTGTTATTTAAATTTATCTAAGAAGCGTATTATTTGTTGAGGTGTTTATTAAAATAGCTGGTTATTTTTAAGTGTAATTTTATTTGATTTTTGTTAAATATAATAGAGAGAAATACCCATACATTTTTTGACTCTGATTTTCCTACCTATTTTATTTTTTTGCAAGCAAGCAAGCAAATTAAAAACATTACCGGATTTCCGTCTGATCCTCTCTACACTCTTCTAGTTATATTTGAAAAACGCATTCAAATTTAAAAAAAATACATGCCTTTTTATTTATTCCTATTTTTGCCATGGAAGTTTAACCAAAAAAAATGCATATCTTGGGCTGCAGATATATGGATATGAAAAGCCGCCGTCTGCGATAACTCAGGTTGAGGGGTTATCGCGACACATACCTACACTGTGACATTCACTTGTGCACCCAAAGATAATGTTTTTGAATGTTTCTTGACATAATTTTGACGATTTAATATTTGCTTGCTAGTGAAACAAACCAGTCAAATAACCATTATTTAAATGTAGTTAGGTGCATATTTCCTTTCGTTATTCGCCAATTGACTGTAAGAGATCCCTTACTGTGATAAGTCCCCCATTAAATATTGTATTTGGAGCAATAAAGATATTACAAACAAACAACCCATCACCTTAAAAAAAACCTACTCATTCCTTTTTTTATTAAGGTCAAGGATAGAATTAAGGAAAACTGACTTCAGATTTATCAAATGACTCTTACTTGTTTTAAAAAAATAGATTAGACTCGAGGAAAACCTGTTGATTCGCACTTGTAATCCCTCGAATAAATCAGTAAAGTGCGATAGTACTGTGAGTCAACACGGCACACACGGAACGGAAATGAAATCAGATTAGAAAGTACGCTGGAATATTGGAAAATAACGTTAAAACATTGCATTAATTTGTAAAGGATTAGAAAATACTATGACACTACTAAAATCTCTAATTTAGATAAGTAGCTGCTTATATTCACAAATGACACACATGATCTTTGGCATATATTTACCTAAATATGATTTATCTTTTAGTAAGATGTCATGATAACATACTTAAATAAATAAATAAATAAATAAATATATAGGGACAAATCACACAGATTGAGTTAGCCCCAAAGTAAGTTCGAGACTTGTGTTATGGGATACTAACTCAACGATACTATATTAACTTTACTTAACCTATAAATCCATACTTTAATACCTTTGATTGTTATAAATAATCAAAGTTTTATACTAATATTATAAATGCGAAAGGCTGTCTGTCTGGCCGCTACTGTCTGTTTATTTCAGCAGTTTAGCCGTAAAAGCGTCACAAACAAACAGACAGATTTTCGCATTTATAATAAAAAAGTGTTAGATTATAGACAGTCTGTGTGATAGATAGATTTCATAAGATTAGATAGTCATAAAAGAAAGAATTTTTACATACTATATAAATTATACCAGAAAAACTATTTCAATATGCGAAAGTAGAGCCGCTACCAACCGGTAAATCTGGAGATCTTTAGGGAAGAAAATGAGATTTTAAATAAAAAGGCACGAAGAAAATGTAGGCCTTTAAATAACGGTGATAATCCTACAGAAATCTACCCTACAAAATATGATCCCAAAAATAAAAGACTCGGTTACTTTCTACGGAGAAAGTAATCGATCGATTTGATTGGGTAAAAATACTCCCAGCTAATGCTTATTCTACAAACCAATATTCGATCAATAAGACCACATAACCCCAGCTGCACATCGCTCGTCGAACGTCATTACTTATCTTTACCATTAGTCGGATAAAGACCACTTGTTGGCAACCCGAACCCCTAATGACATTCAAAGAAAAAAAAACGCTTGTTCATATAGACTTTATTTGTAAGCGAAACTGTCATAAATCAACGGGAAGCGACGTCGCACCCTCACAACAAAAATAGCCCACGACTATATTAAGTAAAAATAAAAAGTAAAAAGCAGAAAGGGGCACGCACTGTGCGCCCGCGCATGTGTTGGACATGTGACGCGCCGGCAGTGTTTCCGGTCGGTAAAGCGAAATTTGCGGCATTGTCTTTGGGGTGAACTGGACGGGGTGCCAAAGATAATAGATGGGTGTCTGAGCAAACAAACACACGAAAGATGTCTGTGTTTAATTTGACGCAGAGCTATGCTTGTCTATTAGAAGCAGACACTGCTTCATATGCGTGCCTTAGATGCGTGCATTTAGATGCGTCCATGGAGGCTTATTAAACTGTGGGATTTCATCCCTAGTCATATCAGTGGGTCTAAAAACGCCACTTTAGCAATTCTGCGAATCGAATTCATATTACGAATTCCTTAGCAATTCTTAAGCAATTCCTATTGATTTCAATTTTTTTAAAGAGGAATTGCATAGTTTAGTTGGCCATTTTACAAAAAATAGAGGAATTGCTACAGGATTGCTGAGAAATTCGTAATATGAATTTGATTCGCAGAATTGCTAAAGTGGCGTTTTTAGACCCACAGATCATATTGAGAACTTTAATTCACAAGGTTTTGAATTTATTATAATTTATTTATGCGGAATGAGTTTTCAATATCAAATAATGTAACAAAATTAAAAGAAAAATTTGAAGTTTTTTAAAATAACTGTCAGGTGCTCACTTAACTTCCTTAGAAAGTAGGTAGTTGTTATATGAACGAAAAACACATTTTTTTATAGTCATTATTTATAACTTTATTCTCCATTTACGCGCAAAAATTTTTATGTCCTAGGATTTTGATAAAAAAAAAATTCTACCCCTAAAAAGAAACAAGAATAATTTATTAGAGACCTCGTTAAAAATTCTATTATTGATGGATATAAAAATTCTTCGTCTCTTCCCCTTCACCTTTATTTTATTTAATAATTTTTTAATTTGTTTGCTATATTCTTACATTTGGTGCACTTTTATTAAAAAAAATTGTTTGTTAAGTATATTCTAACTTTTGTGTACTTTTATAAAAAAATCTAAGGTTATCGGAACAAAAATGCTAATTGCTTTTTTGTTAAATAAAAAATAAAAGGGAAAGTTCACGTCAAACCCAAAATTAATGCAATAGGGGTCGATTGCGATCAGCCCTCATCGTCGCAAAATTAACCCCAGTGGTTATAAATAACGTCACGAAATCAATACAAATACGATCGATTTTGTGATTTGGCGTATCCTACCCCCTACCTAATAGTGTTCTAAAAACTTATCGTTGTCAGTCCAAAAAAAGATCAGTCAAAAACACATACACCACTCAACGGTAGGGAACTGTTAGACTTTGTGGTCGAACAAAAAGGATATATCTATCAAACGTTTTGGATACTATTATTATAGGTATAAATTGTTTTTTTGGTTAGACAAACACCTACCTACTACACCATACTTCTTCTCTTTCTTCTCTGTCGTTTCCTCATGATTGAGGGACGTGACCATCACGCTACACCATACTAAATAATATAAAAGCGAAAGTAACTTTATGTTACACTAATGAAGGTGTCCCAGGCCTGCTTAACCGATATTGATGTTAATTACTTCATCCAGATACAAAATTGGGTGAAATTAAATAAAAGTAACAAAATCGTTGACGGGGAATATAGGCCTAGTACCTATAGTAATGCCACTAATCCTATGCGGACAAAGTTAAGCTAGTAATTAATAAAATAACAAACTAACCAACTAATGTCTCCAATCAGTAATGGGTCAATTAACACAAATCGCATTGTCAAGTCAGCTCGATTAGAGTAATATGTTGATTAGGTCACGACGGTCAACGGACCCCGGCCTACGTACGCAGATACTTGAGGTAATGAACTAATTACGACTAGAACATTAGCTATTACACAATTTAGACTGCGAAGTTTCATAACTACGAAATCTTTCAAATTAAAACTTGGATTGTTGCCCTTTTCTGAGTTCGTTTGAATTTATTGAACCCTATATGCGGTGAAGTGACCAATGTGACCATCTGATCATGGAATTATCAATAAGTTTTGTGGTATGTCGTATTATTAATGGTAGCATTAAAAGAATATTATACCAATAAGTAATGTCGTACGTCGTATAAAAAAATTGTGATTAAAAGAATATATAAATATATGTATAGTGAAGTAAGTAGGTATAAACAGAAAACAATAGTAGATATTTTTCGCGACGATTTTTAACGGTGTTTTCAAAAAAGTAGGTCATCTATTTCAGTTCGCATAGGTAGAAATGCATATATTTATGTTCACAGTTCACAAACATCTTCCGAAGATTATCTATTCAGCTTAAGATTATTATAAATATATTTTTGTCATTCTTTAAACTTAATCCTTCATTTCAGGGCCAGATATGGCTAAAAATTAGATTAATATTTGTCCTTAATTCTAATGTTTACTTTCAAATGTTGATATAAAAACTTCCTGACAACCACTCAAAAGACAAACATACATTTCCCCACCATTACAAAAATAAATATTTTAACCACCAGGTGTCCGTGTGAGTGTACGCAATCCATACTAATACTATAAATGCGAAAGTCTGTCTGTCTGTCTGTCACCTCTTCACGGCTAAACTGCTGGACCGATTGTGATAAAATTTTGTAGTGATGTAGTTAATGACCTGAGGTCAAACATAGGCTACTTTTGGGCGCGATATAACAGAGTCCCACGCGGGGCGGAGCCGCGGGGAACAGCTAGTATGTCTATATCTAGACGATATTGTTTCTCATTCTTATTCATCAACCGACTTCCAAAAAGGAGGAGGTTCTCAATTCGGCTGAATATCTTTTTTATATTGATTTTTCGATGTGTACGAAAGATCGCCACTATTTTTACCAATCCCATAAGAAGCAGTGGGCGATCTCAATTCTATAGACTCCATTGTAGCACAAACCATAGTTTCATATATAGTAATGCTCAAAACGAATACCCAGATGACCACAACATCGGAATCAGTTGTTAGAATTCGCACTCGCAGTCTCCTACGCCGATGATGTCATTCTAAATTAATTTACTGCTCCACCTTGTCAGTGGCAAGCAGAGATCAATGCTATCGCGATTGGTTTAGTTATATCTTTTGTTTATTTAAATTTAATGCCTCTATTTATGCAGATAATATAATTTTATGTTCTAACGTGTTTAAGTGCACTTATACGAAGTTAACGTTTATTTTAAATTCACGCTCTTTTCTGTAATTTATTTTATTAGTTAACAACTTTAGCTTCCAGTAAGTTCATATTAAAAGTTTTAATTATTGTTTTTATTTCTTTTGTTGAGTTTTGTATAATTTTGCTCTTCAACTACTTTTTTACTCGTTTTAAGCCACATTTTATAGGGAGCGTAACCAAAAAAGGATATGTAGGAAAATAGACACTAAAATCGGTGCTAAGTTTTCCAATTTGTAAAATCTCAAAAGCACTTACGTAGTTCTCCCGCTCTCCACATGGGACTGCACCGTGAATCCAAACATAGAATTGTGGTTCCCAGTGTAAACCACCCTCGAGGGTACATCCACGTTGAACCCTAAGGCTCCAATAGCGCACAACAGCACACACAAAACCACCGCCATCGTCATTCACTTCACAAAAAAAATATACACTATATAATTTATTGTTATTTTTTACACCTCATGTTTCGTATGCGGTTACGATGTCGTGTTCGTATTCGTTGTCGACGGGTGAAGCGGCCGCATGCGGGTAACGTCCACGGCAGTTGGCGCGGTACTGACTGACGGACGAAACGAAGACGGCAAATGACGTCGAGTTTCTTTTGACTTATGAGGTAATCGCAGAAAATAAAGAAAATATTTTATTCTTGTGTGCTGTTTTATGCGATGTTCGTATGTAGGAACAATGTTATTTAGTATGATGATGGAACCAGGATATGTTTCCAATCTCAGTAGAATGAATAAACCTGAACGGGATGATAAGATTTGGCTTTTATAATCAGTCACCTGCCTCACATTAACCCTCCGGGATGGTGATGGTGTGTGCCGGTAAAATCAACGGTATGATGAGTAAAGATAATTTTTGGATAAGGATATAAAATTCATTTTTTGCTAAATAAACAACAAATGTTATTAAATATTTATTAAACATTTCAGAACTTAAATCTTTTAGCATTAAGATATAGATAGATATGTATAAAAATAATGTAATATACAAACGTTATAGTTAAGGTATGCGAAATTCAACACTATAAGGACTTCCGCGCTGCATGTAAATATATACTTATTAAGAAAAAGCAAACAAACTTTAAATTTTATCAATAAAAACTATTCTTTTTTTGTGATAGAATATTCGTATTTTTAGTATCCGTCCCGCTGCTGGTCAAAAGCTCCCTTTCTTTTTCCTTAATTGTAAATTATCACTCGTAAATTAAAGACTAATTAACATCAATCGTAATATTTTTATAGCAGTCTTTCGTAATATATAAATATTATTTTGCAAACGTCGTGTTATATAAATATAGACACAAATAACACATAACTATAGACATAGAAAAAAAATGTTTCAAATTAAATTTGGTAAACATGTTACTTTTTTCACTATATCGAACTTAATCTTACAATGTTTCATTATGATTTCTTGTTATTTAATATTTTTTTAACATTGTTACCATGATATAACATAGTTTGGGTACATCATTTTATAAATATAGAATACTTTAAATAGTACCTACTAAAATTGCATTTTCATAGGGAGTTTTAATTTAATAATTGAATATGATTAAAATTAACTTCAGATCCAGAACCATAATTACAGCAGAGGGATTTTTGATAACTTGTGTTTTCAGTGAGTAATGATTTTTAAATGACGGTGGCGCTAGTGTTCACCGAGGTATCACCTTAAGGGACTTTCCGGATGAGTTTCCCACCTATTATGCTTCACAGCCCCGGTACTGCTAAACGGAATGTCATATTTATATTTTTAACTTCAAATTAGTAAAACTGGGTTTATTATTTGGTAGTTAGTTCCGTCAACTCTTTATTATTTCATAATCATAATCATAATCATTTATTTTTGTCATACACAGGTCATACAAAAAGGTTTTACAAATTCTGAACAGTTCTCTGTGTGCGCCAGCAGCCATACAAAATTAACATGTTGATTTATAATAATATTATTAGCTATTTCATTTTAGTCATTGAAAAGAGGTTACATGCAATTCTAATAAGTAATTTAATTATGGATAGAGAAGTAATTATAATTCTTGCTTTATTCCTGAATTGGAATATGTCTAGGTCTACGTTATAAAGTTGCAATACCTATATTTCAAAAGATTAATTGGAGATCAAGAAATTGCAGTAAGAAGAAAAAAAAATGATCTTATAAGAGTCCCGTTTTTGCCTTTTGAAGTACAGAATACTAAAAATATAAATAAATAGAATTCATAAGTGAATAAAGTCGTTCTATGATCAAAAATATATAACCTTATTTAACCATCTGGTTAGGAACCTTCGCTTACAAATTTAAATTTCATTTAGGTATAGATACAAATATTTTTACAAATATAAAAGATTCATATTAATAAACTACAAAATCTATATCAGTAACTTTGATTCTAAAAAGTAACTCTATTACAGTCTACATTTGGTTCAGATTCGTTTGCTAAATGCTACGGGCTGCGTCTTCGCTATGACTTGGAGAATTTGAATACGCTTGGTATGCTCTTCTTCTGAGGTTTGCTCTCTGCCACCTGAAATAAATATTTAGATGTAACTTTTTTTACTTACCTGGAAAGGTAGCAAAGCAAAACCATCTGATAATTGGCCATATAAGGGCTTGTTGGTAAAATTGCCTATTTGATAATCGGTCAATTTGCGACTCAGTATATTTCGGAAAATTTTTCTTAATTTTGTGAAATCTAAAGCCTTTACTACCTCTAATTTTTACCAGGGTGTCGATTCTGCTAACGTAAAATCACAATCGTGTCAAAACAGTGTTTCAATGGTAGTGCTTTTTTACACACTAGTTACAAGAAATGTATATTTTTTTTATATCACTTCTGATGATCACACCACACACTACATTCACATCATACTGCCATAACTCTTGTAAATAGTGTGTAAAAAGATCTACTATTGAAACACTATTTTGATACGATTTTGTCTTAACGTTAGCAGAATCGACGCCCAGGTAACTTGCTATGGCCTCTCAAAACAATTGAGTAAATGCAAGATGTCGCAATAGTGTTTTGGACCGGTTTGCCCTGAGGCCTGAGACCCTGAGAAGTGACTCATAAATATAGATGTCTTCCACCAGTAGGTCGACCGCCTATCTCGATTCTCTCCTCTCGTAATGGCTACTTATATCGCTATCGCCACATTTCGCTCCGCCTAACACAAAACGTAAAATGTAAACAAAAAAAATTTTTTTTTGTTTACATTGTCGAATGCGTTATTAACAAAAAAAAATTTTTTTTTTTGTATGTTTGGCGGAGCGAAATGTGGCGATAGCGATACAAGTAGCCATTACGAGAGGAGAGAATCGAGATAGGCGGTCGACCTACAGGTGACTGGCTACACTCACCGTCCTCTCGCCCAGCAGCAGCCGGGCCTTGTCCTCCTCCAGCGGTTCTGGAGCGGCGGCGGCTCGCCTGTGAAGCTGCAGCTTTTGGCGGATGGCTTGCGACAGTATTACCCTGGGTGACAATCATATTCCACTTTTTATACCCTGGCTTCAAAGCTTCTAATGCCTCACAGTATGTAAACATTGGGTATTAGTATTTTTTTTTATTAGACAATCAAATCAGTCAAACATTGTCCTAACCAAACTGGAAACATTCTATAGTGAAAAAAACCGGTCAAGTGCGAGTTGAACTCGCGTAGAGAGGGTTCCGTACAATGCCAATGTCAGTTTTTAAATACAATTGTGGTATTTCAACTAACTACTACTATCGCCATCTAGTGGTGTTTTAGTGAACTAAAACGTTTCATAATGAATTTACCACTTAATTGTCAATTGACAGAGTTCTTGTAGGTTTTCCTGTAATCTACAGGCAATGAACTATATTTTGTATTTTTTTTTTATATTTTGGCTCAGTAGTTTCGGAGATCAGGGAATGGTCAATTTTTGTCTTCTTTCATGAATAAAATCAAGACTTTTTATGTTACAATAATAACAAAAACATATTTGAAATCCTCATAACGAGCCCTTTCTTTTGATGTATTACACAGTAAGGTTTGCTAAACTTTATTTTTTAAATTCCTAATTTGTCCCCCGAAAATGGTACTTATTTTATAAAAAAATATATTTTTTTGCACATCTGTGTTTGGGTCACAGGATTACGCCATCCTACCAAATTTCATCTGTTTTAGTCCAGTAGGTTCGGAGAAAATTGGCTGTGACAGACGGACGGACGGACAGACAGACGCACGAGTGATCCTATAAGGGTTCCGTTTATACATTTTTGTACGGAACCTTAAAAAGTCACAATATTCCAACATACGATCATCAAGCACTAATCAATAACCAACTAGACGTTCAAAAGAAAACTTTGGTGAAAATCCAACTGATATTATAAATGCGAAAGTGAGTTCGTATATTTGTTTGTTTGTTACCTTTTCACGCCCTATCTACTGAACTAATCTTTCTAAAATTTCTCATACACATAAATAAAAGTATTGAGAAGGACATGTGATACCTTTCATCCCGGGTAAAAGAAGATTCACGCGGGCAAAGCCGCGGGCGAAGCCACGGGCGATGTGTAGTAAATTCATAATTAGCTAGTTTTATACATCACAGTCATATACTGTCACTGTATCTGTATTCTACACACGACACACAAATTCTAATAGCACGCGCCTTTGTTCTAACAAATTTCAAATTTAAAAAACGAATAACTAGTAGTTTGCCGCGAACTTAGACCTCGCGAGTATTAAATATTCGCGTTGTATTAGCGTTTTATTTTATTTTTATTTATAAATCATCAACAACTGCTTGCATAGGCTGATTTTGACATGTATAACAATTTAGTCGTCTTCGTATTGCCTAGATGGCGTTATCCAAGCCCAAACACGGTGAACCTATGTTGTTTAGTTGAGGAGTTCCTTTGAACACCTTCCGGCTCCATCATCAGACCCTGGGTATCATGTCACAAGTAAGATCTCGCCAAGACAAATCCAATGAGCCCAAACACGGTGAGCTTATGTTGTTTAGTTTATAAGTTCCTTTGGACACCTTCCGGCTCCGATATTTCCTTAATTTCATAAAAATCGGACCATCGGTTCGGCAGTTATCGCGGTACAAACATACATACATACAATGTGTTTTCGCCCCCAACTCGATTTAGAGACCTTCGCTCGCTTCGCTCGCTCGGTCAATTAATTCCTCACCTCCTCGTGTCAGTCTTAGTGGCCAGTAACAGATCCAGCCAGGTCCACGTGACGTTGTGGTACTCCAAGGTGGGCAGCACCAGCGGCAGGTCCCGGACGTCTTCTAGATTCTTCTCCTTGCTGCCTTTGTAGGAGACGCGGACGGGAACCTCGGGGATCTTGATGTATATGAACAGCTTGTTCTTTTCTGCTCGCTCCTGTTGTAATTGAATCATAAATTGCTAATTGAATAAGTCAATCTCGCTTGCACACTTGTATCGAAATGCAATACGGTCTGCGAGGTCGTAATTTTGGAAGACACGTTCTTAGCTGACGTCTCTTTACGAACTATGAAGCTATATCGGCTAGGCTTCCTTTTCGAAAGTACAGTATTGTAGGCACTATACGACAACAACCGCCTACTGAGAGGGGTTGCGTTGTAAACCACCGAACATATAAAAAAAAAAAACATTCGACTCGTGCAAGATGAATTCGAATATACCATACACACTCTTTTCTAGGAACAGACCTTTGATAAGCGTTAACCATGCCTGCAAGCAGACAGATAAAAACCAAATAAATATACCACAAAAATAAACGCTTAACTACACATTATTTCCCTCTGATCTCAGACTAACGTGTTTTACCACAAAAATAGACAAGAGATGGCGCTGATTGTAAACTGAATCGCGCAAGCAAAGTTTTCACACATGAAACAAATATAAAAAGCCTTTGACAAAAGACGTAATGTGCCTGAAAAAGTTCTTACCTTCATCTTCTCCACATCATCTTTGTCCTTCTTATCCCTCTTCACGTAGAAGTTGGAGTTGGAGTCTTTACTCTTCTTCTTGGCTTTCTTAGAGCCAGTCGACACCAGGCTGGTGGATGAGGTGGCTTTGAGGGTGCCGTCTTCGTCTTCTCCGTCCTCGATGGAGTCAGGGTCGCGCTCGGGGAAGCAGAACTTCAGCATGGTGTTGAAGAACTTCTTTGTAAGGCCTTATGGAAAATTATATGAATCTATAGGTATATCATTGAAAATAATGCTCTATACCAGAGAGATTAAATATTCAATCGCCATACAAATACACGCGTCGATTTTTAGTGTACTATAGAGTTCCCCCCCCCCCATACGCGAAAAATAAGCGGGATCTTAACCAAACTGAATTTTCCAAATCCTTATAGCGCCAAGCAAAAATAGAAACTAAATCTTTTCTTAGGCAATGGGAGCACATGAATATACTATTTAATGTATACTAGTGTAAGACAATGTTACCTATCTTGAAGGGCACGATGTTGACCTCGAAATGCTCCTTGACAGCAATCCCGCCGACGGGCGGGCGGTCGCGGCAGAACACGCGCAAAGCCGCGCGCCGAGCCAGTGGCGCCCTGCCTGACGCTGCTTGAGGCACTAGCACCTATACGAATTTATTTATTCATTTTTTTAGTACTAACTTTAAACACTTTCACTCAATTTTTTTAATACTAAGAGCTTTAACCACTTTTGGCTCAATGTGCAACCCGACAAAACATTACCCAATAAAATATTTTCTGTTTTAAGAAAGTATTTAACAAGAAATTAACTTAAATTAAAGCTTCGTGACGTCACAATTCTCTCTAGAAAGTTAACTCAATAATATAACTTGGTGCCACTCAAAATTCGGTTTTTTGCTGAAATGTCATTTTAAATCTAGTTAGCTAAAGGATTAATGCATATTGAATGATGGAAGTGATCGATATCATTATAATAAAAAAAATATAAAATTATAAACACGAATTAAAAAAAAATTTAGAAATGATCGTATTTAATATAATCAAAAATTAATAAACACGAATTAAAAAAACTTAAATAGTTCTTACTTCGGGGAATGGTTCGTTTGGCAGCAGATTGGTGACCCGCAAGTAGCCGATTTCCAGCTGATGTTCCACAGAGTCATCGGACCGAGATGTTTTTGTGTACCTGTCACAAAAGAAAGTATTTTATACTTATTAACTTACGTTTCTTTACTATTCTGTCGCACTAAAGAAAGTTTTTAACATCAAGCACGACAATACTTATAAAAAGTTAGTCAGTAGTAAAGTCAGCAATGGCAAATCATCCATCAAGCGCCATCTAGTGGACTTAAAACAGATCTCGTTAAGTCTGTGCTTGTGCTAATGCTGACTTCAAATTAATATTTTCAAGCATCCTAACCATACGGTCCAAAACCAGAATCAAAGCACTAGACAACAGAAGCAGTTAATTAGTTTCGGCTTAATGTTAATAGATGTCGCCCTAAACATTCCACAATCACGAAAAGTATATTATATTTTTTTTAATACTAAAGATACAAGATACTATAGTTACAAGAAGTTGGTGAGCAGTAAGTCAGCAATGCCGAGTTGTCCGTCGGCGTCCGTCAAGCGCCACCTGGCGGACTTGAAGCAGATCTCGTTGAGCCTGTGCGGCGGCGCCAGCGGCTCGCGCGGCGCGGGCGCGGCGCTCCGCCCCAGCTCGCGCCCGAGCTCGCGCCACGCGCGCACCATCGCGTCGAGCTCCTCGCCGAGAGACCAAACGCTCTCTTTGCATTCGTTCACCTGAGATATCACTACATTGTATAAAACAAAGTCGCTTTCTCTGTCCCTATGTCCCTTTGTATGCTTAAATCTTTAAAACTACGCGACGGATTTTTATGCGGTTTTTTTTTAATGAGTCATTCAAGAGGAAGGTTTTTATGCCCATGCGAAGCCGGAGCGGGTCGCTAGTTATTTATATTTATAAAAATTTGAAAATGGAAACTGCCATCACGCAGAATAGAACACTGGCGTTCTCTCGTTTCGAAGGCTAAAGATTCCTTTCGGTTCGCTGGGCAAGTGGAGTAATTAGGTAAATAAATGGAAAACTATAGTACCTACCCTTATGAGCAGGTACAGTAATACAACGTTTATAAGACACTAACGACCCATCCCAGCCTCGCATGGGCATAAAAACCTTCCTCTTGAATCACTCTATCAATTGAAAAAAAACCGCATCAAAGTCCGTTGAGTAGTTTTAAAGATTTAAGCATACAAAGCGACATAGGGACGGAGAAAGCGACTTTCTTTTATAACATGTAGTGACATTGGCAATTTTCCTCAAACCAAATGTAAATATCAATCAAATACCGAACTTATTGCTACTTGATAAGATTCAAATCCAAAAACAATTGTTTCGCGCTATCTCGCTGAAAATACTTTGCGCTGCAGCATGGCGCATACGAATCAACCAATTGCGGATAAATATGTTCGGTCTGTTCATATGACGCGCTATGATTGGTAGAAATATATTCGCGAATTAAAAAACTGATGTCTGCGCAAATTTATAAGTGTAATTTATAATAGTGTGAGACATCCACCTACTAAAAAGTTCGATAACCTTCTACGATTCTTAATGTGGACCGATTTAAACCGGTAAGATTAGAAATTAATATATTTTTTTAAATTCTGTTCAATACACATTATATTAATTGGCCGAAATTCGTTGTCTTTCCTACAACACACAGTAAGTCAGACTTTAAAAAGCTTGTTGAATAACAGTCTGATACCTGATCATCTAAACTCTTCAGTTCGTCCAAAGCAGCGGGATCGTTGCCGGTGATGGACCTGTTCTTCAGGTAGTACTCCTTCTCCAGACGGCGGAGGCGGGCGAGGGACTCCCTGACCTAAGAATAATATTATATTAATCAGATTTTGGAATTATATTTACATTTGTTTAATAATAATACCTCAAAACTAAAAATAAATAATAATTAAAAAAAAAAATACAAATAAATTATTAACTTATATTGTGCAGTCCCGTTAAAGGCATTAATAGATTAAAAGGACAAACCACACAAATTGAGCTAGCCTTAAAGTAGATTTTAGACTTTTACAGCCTCCTGGCATGATAACCACTGAGCCACAGCCACACAGAGATAGGCCACAGAGATAGTCATAACCTGAACATACATAAAAAAATCATTCAAACAACAAAAAAATAACATCTGACAACGGTATAATACTTATATCATCTTGCCCAAATAATCACAAATTTATATATGACTAATATTTTAAACTATTTCTTCACAACTACAAACTTCGGAATGATTCATACTAAAACGAAGCTATGAATCATTCAAATTGTAAAACACGTGAGCAACAAATACCGAATCACAATTTTAACAATTCTTACAAGTCTTCGGTAGTATAGTGGTAAGTATCCCCGCCTGTCACGCGGGAGACCGGGGTTCGATTCCCCGCCGGAGAGAACTTTTTTTTTATTTTGATATTTTTACTAGACTTGTATAACAACACTCAACGGGCCACTTTGATGATCAGCAATGATAAATTATATAACATAAGATATTTTTATAAATATACAAGTCCCGAAGAAATGCAGTCAATCTATAAATTACCCAAATGTATATTTTTATGCAAATGAATACCAAACATGAGATGCTTTAGAAATCAGTCGTCATCGTCATCATTGAAATAAGTATTTCTTTACAATATTTAAGATATTATATTCTACTAGCTTTCGCCCGCGTAAATTTCCCACGGTAACAGTAATTTTTTTTCTGGGAAAAAAAGGTATTCTATGTCCTTCTTAATACTTCTAATGTGTATGCGAAATTTCATGAAGATTGGTGCAGCAGATAGGGCGTGAAAGCGAAACAAACAAACTCACTTTCGCATTTATAATATTAGTTAGGATACTACCTGCGTCTGAAGTTTATGTATGAGATGCCTTGGATCCTGGTCCTGATGCAGTTGCAACTGGAAACGCATGCGCGCCCTTCTCTCCAGCGTGCGGCGGCGCTCGGGCTCCACGTGGAGCACTACGTTGTTGACCACGTCCAGTAACATCGCGTACTGCCGGAAAAATAATAGCAATGTTGCAGGAAAGCAAATACGTTTTCTGCTAGGAGCTAGGATCGGAAACCTGGTTAGAATCATAAACCAGATCATTTGACTGTCCATTATTTTGTACGGCGACCCATAGCATTACGGTTCTGCTCAACCGGTATATACCCAAAAAAAATTGGGCTTTACCACCTGGTTAAGACCATTATTTATCTCCATTTTTGGTAAATCGAGTTTGGTTAAATCGACCGGAGTTTTATTTTCTTGGTCTTCAAAATACTGGTTCCCAGCCTTGGCTAGGAGTACGAATACACCAAAAATTTTGGAAGAAAAATAATCTTAAAATGATTTTGGTAGTAATTTGTATGTGAAATTAGTTGTATATATGGTACATGATTTTATTCCTGTAGGCCTGTAAATCACGGACCAAATTTAGTGCGTAGTGCATAAAATAAAAAACGCAAAGTCACTCATACACATATACATACATATAATATACGTTTTATCCCATAGCGGGTAGTTTTTGTCATTTATAATATAAGTCGGGACAAGCGGTTCATAAGCGCGAAAAGGTAGCAAGTTTGATAACAGCGCCATCTACCGTACCTGCAGGGAGTTGGTGCACACGTCCAGGTCGTGGTGCATCAGTGTGAAGGAGTCGTAGGGCTGCGCGGCGCCGAGCCAGGCGCGCGGGTCGCTGCGCTCGGCCTCCTCCACCGACTGGTAGTAGAACTCGCACGCGCAGCGCGAGACGATGCGTTGTAACTGAGAACGATTTATTTGGTTAGTTTGTTACTTTTTCAAGCATATTTTCTAACCCACTTACGTTTGCTATGTTACCCTTTCATAGCTTTTAGTGTCAAAAACTGAACTAATTACATTTTATCTGACTTACAAAAAAAAAGAGGAGCTTCAATTCTAATAGCTTAACAAAAATTTGTTATTTTTTATGAATCTGATCGCTATTAGAGAAAATATTTGGCAATAGGAACGATTTGCATCATTTTTCATCAGAAGAAATCAGGTCAGTCGGCTAGGCAAGCTCTGTTCATGGCCTCGCAAATTCCGACAATATCTTTCCGATAAGGTCACCAGTACTAACTTTTGTAGCTTGAGGAATTCAACCAGAGATGTTAGGTAAATAAGACGTTATCGAGGAAGATGGGAGCCCTTAGTCTAGCAATGGCTTTCTTGCTGCTGAAATTGATTGTGAGGTCACTTCCCTCCACCTCCCATGGCTCTACCAACCTCTCGGTTATACGAGCCGAATCTCGGGAGAGTGCGCTGTACTAGCATTTCGCATCTCTTTCCAGTCGCACCTGCTTGATCTCCCTACAAGTTCTCTATAGTGTCGCCTATCTATGCAATCATTGCATTTTAATAACTCTCCCCCATCCTTAGGGGGCTTACGTTCACAAGTACGCCTCGCTTGCCTTCTCGGCCAGAGGCCAGCTTCTGTCTTCTAGGTCTTTGAGTTTGTCACAGTTTCAGTTTTTCTCTTCGTCTTCTTTGTGGCAGTATTCTTGATGTGCTCCTACTTTTCAAGTTATGCCCCTCTCGAGGCCGCTTCGAATTTTATGCCACCGATGCGAGAATTCTTTTAGCCGCTTAAAGTTCGCCTCAGATCCCACGAGATCGCAATAGTAGACCGGGCCCACCCCGAGCGGAACAACATTATTTAATAGTTCCCTACGCGCCTCCTCATAAATCGGGCATTCCCAAAGTACGTGATGGACGTCCTCAGTGACCGCTTCCTCGCAGAAGCAGGCTGAGGTGTCCGAAAGCTTCATGCGATGGAGCCTACCCCTGAAGCAGCCGTGTCCGGACAAGATCTGCGAGGTCTCATAGTCCGGTTCGACCCAAGTTGCCTTGAGCCGACCCGCCACGTCCGGGAAAAATCGATATGTTTCCCTACCATCGGTCGACGCGTCCCAACGCGATTGCCATGTGGCCAGTGCGGTCTCCGCAATGCTACGTTTCGCGCGCTGTAGCTCCTCCCGGGTAATCGCGGATTCGCGTGCTTCCCCTAACCTACCAGCACGGCCCACCTCGATGTCGGCCGGCAGAACACCAGCCAATACTGGCAGTACTTGTCGAACGATACGCCTTGGTCAGAAGGATCAAGGCGGGTCTCTGGGTGCGCAGGAGCGCGCTCCGCACAACGTGCAGTGACGCACGATGGAACCAGCTCGCCGCAGCATACGTTACCGTGGCGATGTAAGTGCCTTTGTACAGGACCCGGAGTGCCCTGTACCGAATACCCCATGAGGTTGCTGATACCCGTGACATCTTGCCGAAGCAATTTGCCGCGCGCATCCCTATCGACAACGCATGCTGCGCGAACGAGAGACTCGAGTCGACCACCACTCCCAAGACCGTAGCCGACGTGACGTTCTTGATAGAAGCTCCACCGAACCTGATGACAGGTGGCCGCTGGAATTTCCCCTTGATTGTCAAAGTGGCGGACTTACTCGACGAGAACTCCAGTCGGTTCCTCTCCCCCCATTGGCCAACGAGCTTCAAAGTAGCAGAGGCAGAGGTCTCTATGCTCGCTCGGGATTGAGCTTCGATCAAGATGGTCACGTCGTCAGCATACGCCACAATCCTAACCCCCGCCGGAAGCGGGAGCCGAAGCAAGTCGTCCATGAGCAGGTTCCATAACATGGGCCCCAGCACCGATCCCTGCGGGCAACCCATTGTTGCTGTCTTCCACAAGGCCTTTCCTCCAACGAACATGCCGATACGGCGTCCAGTAAAGTAGTCCACCAGCATCTTATAGATGTTTGGTGGGCACCCTCCCCTTTTTGCCTTCAGCAGGATCATCGGCCACCAGGCGTTGTCAAAGGCACCAGAGATGTCTAAGAAGATCACTTGAACGTACTTAGACGAGCTATCCCGAGCCGCGCCAAAGATGGAATTTAGCGCGGTTACCGTCGACCGACCTCGTGTGAAGCCATGCTGACATTCTGAAAGACCTCTGGTCATCTGCGGAGCGCATTTTATCAAGATACGTTCTAAAACCTTACCTATAATCGGCAACAGCGCGATGGGGCGGTACGCTTTCGGGTCGGTAAGCCGCTTGCCGTTGCCCTTGGGCAAAACAATTAGCCTACCGTCCTTCCATACGTTCGGAAAGCAGCCCTCCTTGACACATCGCCTATACATTTCCGAGAACTCTACGGACGCGGCTTTCCAGACATGCTGGATAATACGAGCGCTGATCCCATCGATCCCCGGAGCAGTGCTGGGAAGTTCTCTAACTATGTCCCCTATGTCCTCATCCGATGGCGAAGGCGCATCTTCTCCTGACGGTATGAATGAAGCCACACGACGCACCTGTCTGTGGTACGCGGAGTCCTTAGACACGTCGTCATCCGGGTTCAGCGCACACATGAGACCGTGCATGGCCCCGTCCACATCCTCAGCATAACCTTGTGCGTATTCCGTACCATTAATAACATTACTGGGCGGTCTGTGCCGCCCGCTCGCGACCCGGTACGCTTGTCCCCAGGGGTCCAAGTCACCGGAGTCAGCGATCTTCCTGAAATGCAAAAGCTGCGCCTCCTCCATGGCCGCCCTATACCTACTCCTATGCGCATGGAACTCGTCTCGTGCAGTTTCCTCTCTATGCCCCCCCACCCTACGGAGGGACTGCCAACGTTTCCGTAATTAATTGTTCTTCGCGCGCAGACCGCTTAGCGTCGGAGTCCACCATTCATACCCCTTGCCTGTCTTTCTCGATTTAACCACGCCTAACGTCTCTCTCGCTGCGCATTGTGAGGTCAGTAGTACAGCAGCTATGTCTCGACCACCGCTGCTGGAGCTGTTCCTGCCAGTAATGGTGTATACCTGTGCCAGGCCAGCGTCGGCGCTGGGCCCCACCGTGCGGCCGATGACCCCGCCGGCCGACTGCCCGCTGCCACCAGCCTGCTGGTGTCAGCTCCCGACCACCGCTGCTGGAGCTGTTCCTGCCAGTAATGGTGTATACCTGTGCCAGGCCAGCGTCGGCGCTGGGCCCCACCGTGCGGCCGATGACCCCGCCGGCCGACTGCCCGCTGCCACCAGCCTGCTGGTGTCAGCTCCCGACCACCGCTGCTGGAGCTGTTCCTGCCAGTAATGGTGTATACCTGTGCCAGGCCAGCGTCGGCGCTGGGCCCCACCGTGCGGCCGATGACCCCGCCGGCCGACTGCCCGCTGCCACCAGCCTGCTGGTGTCAGCTCCCGACCACCGCTGCTGGAGCTGTTCCTGCCAGTAATGGTGTATACCTGTGCCAGGCCAGCGTCGGCGCTGGGCCCCACCGTGCGGCCGATGACCCCGCCGGCCGACTGCCCGCTGCCCACCAGCCGCGGCACGTCCGGCAGCGTGCTGATCTCGGCTCCCGACCACCGCTCTTCGATCTCCTCCACTGATACCCACTGAATATTCTCTGTAGAGGGATAATGCTATTTAGATCTGTCACTGTTCACGAACAAGAAGATTAGTTAGTATTTACAAAAGCTTACCGTCCAACTGGTCGCGGTCGCCAGCGGAGACAGTGGCGTAGTACTGCATAGCGGACAAAGCGCCGCTCCACGCGGACGCGGCCGGCTGCTTTCTCACTCTTTGTCTGACTTCAGCGCGGGCCGCGCACAAGATCACGTAGCCACGAGTCTCGCAGCCTTTGAGGACTACTTGCGAATTCACCAGCTCGACTATGAAAGCAAAATAAATCCTTTAAATCCAATTTTCTATTATAATGCTCAGGAGACTCTAGGACTCTCAATTGGAAACATAACACATGCGTACATATACAAAAAAGTCGAGAACACGTTACAGTAAGAGAATCACGGTATGACAGCCTCATTAAGTCTGCCATCACGGCATTTGAGTGCTAAGGCGCTTGAGAAAAAAAAAAAAAGTCTCAATACATATCAAATCTAGTATCATTCATAACATAACACATGCGTACATATACAAAGGAGCCAAGAACAACGGTACAGTAAGAGAATCACGGTATGACAGCGTCATTAAGTCTGCCATCACGGCATTTTAATGCTTAGGCGCTTGAGAAAATTAAAAAAAAAAACTTATTACATATCAAATCTAGTATCATTCACTAACTCCGCTCCCGCTAGCTCGTCGCTGAACACCCGCCGTCACTGCACAGACACTCACTGAGACAGGCGGTGTGCGCGTTGTCGTCGTCGAGCGCGTGCCGCGGCGGCGCGTGTTGCGGCGGCGCGTCGCCGTCCGCTCCCGCTAGCTCGTCGCTGAACACCCGCCGTCACTGCACAGACACTCACTGAGACAGGCGGTGTGCGCGTTGTCGTCGTCGAGCGCGTGCCGCGGCGGCGCGTGTTGCGGCGGCGCGTCGCCGTCCGCTCCCGCTAGCTCGTCGCTGAACACCCGCCGTCACTGCACAGACACTCACTGAGACAGGCGGTGTGCGCGTTGTCGTCGTCGAGCGCGTGCCGCGGCGGCGCGTGTTGCGGCGGCGCGTCGCCGTCCGCTCCCGCTAGCTCGTCGCTGAACACCCGCCGTCACTGCACAGACACTCACTGAGACAGGCGGTGTGCGCGTTGTCGTCGTCGAGCGCGTGCCGCGGCGGCGCGTGTTGCGGCGGCGCGTCGCCGTCCGCTCCCGCTAGCTCGTCGCTGAACACCCGCCGTCACTGCACAGACACTCACTGAGACAGGCGGTGTGCGCGTTGTCGTCGTCGAGCGCGTGCCGCGGCGGCGCGTGTTGCGGCGGCGCGTCGCCGTCCGCTCCCGCTAGCTCGTCGCTGAACACCCGCCGTCACTGCACAGACACTCACTGAGACAGGCGGTGTGCGCGTTGTCGTCGTCGAGCGCGTGCCGCGGCGGCGCGTGTTGCGGCGGCGCGTCGCCGTCCGCTCCCGCTAGCTCGTCGCTGAACACCCGCCGTCACTGCACAGACACTCACTGAGACAGGCGGTGTGCGCGTTGTCGTCGTCGAGCGCGTGCCGCGGCGGCGCGTGTTGCGGCGGCGCGTCGCCGTCCGCTCCCGCTAGCTCGTCGCTGAACACGACGGGAGCGTCGCCGCCCGCTTCCGCCACGAGCGCAGCGAGCATGCCCGCACCCGCGCTCACGTTGCCCGCACCCGTACCGCTCTAAATAATAAACAAATCAAGTATAATTTAAATTTCGAAATAAGAACGAAACTAAAATTTTCCGCTTTTTCACAGATTACAGAATTCTATAGTACAGATATTTAACCGCCATTTAAAGAAAAACGCCGATTATTTGTCTACTCATAGTCTCTCCATGTCTCCTGAGACATTAACGCCATCTATCGATCACTTGAGAAATGCCTTCTATCGATCACTTAAAATTCTAACTTCGATAACTTATAAAGCACTAAATCCGTTTGTGATAAAATTAAAATACTTTAAAAAGTCATGGTTTAATAATTTTCACTCTTTTTTCGCCAAAAACAACCGGGATGAATGAATGAATTAATCAATAAATCACAAAAACACTTTATTGCACCAATTACATAAATACATCATTGGATTGTACAGGATCTTAACTAAATTCAATTTTTTCAATTCTTGTAGTATCAATTGGAAAGAAAATGTAACTTTTGTACCTGTGATGACCCAGCAGGGGGCGGTGAAACTACGTCAGCTTCTCGTTGGTGCTTTGGAGAAGTGGCTGGAATTTCTTCTTCCTTCAACGCTTTTGTTGACAAGTTCTTTTTTAATTGCTGCAAAGACACATTGTTTAAAAATAGTATAAGATAAAAGCCGAGAGGGGAAAATCAATATGGTTAGATCAGGTAAGAAAACAGAACATCTGCAGTAACATGGTCTAATAGTCCAAGGTCCAACATAAGATCAAAACAAAACTAGTGGCGGAAGCACGCAAAGTAATTTGGTAAGTACTTATAACTTTGAACTCCGCAAAGTAACGCCTGAATCTATTAAAAAAGTAGCGAAAATTTGTCCAGAAAGATATCCAATGGGGACATATCCATGGACAAACGCATCATAGAGATTAAAATATCTTTTTTGGGCTAGCAGATACAGTACGGATTTTTTGGTATACTCACTTGATTCTTGATATAAGTATCAATAAGCGCGAAAGCCAGATCTCTATTCAGCTTGGTCCACGCCCCCCTCAAGTCGTGCACGGCCAGCCGGTGAGTGGGGGCGGCCCCCGCCCCCGCGCCCCCCACCCCGCCCGCCTCGCGCCCGTACGAGACTCGGCGGACGGACAGACAGTAGCACTTTTCCATTGGCATTTGGGTTAATACTGATGATTTCTGAAAAATTTTAATGCGTTGATGTTGATGCTACATCATCTGTGCCAATATAGTTGCAAAATATAGTGATAAATCCTTCTGATACATTACTAAAATATATTTCTTTTGTAAATTTCATCTTCATCGTTTTAATCATATTCATCATTTCGTGTAGGTGTCATAGTCATTCAACCATGCCCCTGGTATATCAACGAGTACAAACCTACACTGCAAATAATTTTAAGTTCAAAAATAAATCTTACTATAAGCTTCATTTCCGGCGTCAAACTAACCTCGTCTCCATCTCTGTCATCAGAAGCGGCCTGTCTGGTCTTCAACCATATTTCTGCATCATTAAGATCACAGTTCATGTACACCGTAGTCCAATTAGCCCTGGGCCTCCTCACCAGGCCATCGTTGGAAGGCACCAGAGACAAGTGGTGTTTGGAGCCGCAGGTTACCCTCACACCAAGCATTTCTATACCGCGTTGCATTGATGAAGATTGCCAGTAGAATACCTGGAGATAACGACATTTATGTCCATTATATAAACCTCAGTTTATGATAAAAACAAATAAAAGATCTAAGCTTCGAAGGATACTTAAGACTTAGTGGACTTCAAAAACAAATAATGTCAAATGACGATGACGATATTAATAGTTGTTTAAATTGATTTAGTTAAAATTATGGGGAGCTATGTTAACACTGCTGGTAGTATTGCCAGTCAATATATAAGTATAATACATTTCACAAACAACGTATTTGAGTCCAAAATGTCAAATTCCCAAAATATCAAGCGGTTTCAAAATAGATAATATAAATGATGACTTCATTTTACCTGTAAGTTATGTAGTGTTAACGACACGCTCAAATTCCTATAATGGCGAGAGAGTTGAGGCTTGCGTGGCCGAACATTCCGGAATACACGTCCTCGTCTCGTTGGACGGGTTATACCAGACAGGATTAGTTTTAAACTCTCGAACCATCTACAAATAGCAATAGAAAACTAATGTACCAACAAAACAGCAATCAACCAAGAATGATTATTTTGACAGCAGGACAGACATATGGATAATATAGAAGTGCGACAGGGACACAAATGAAATTGTATGCGATTTGACAACTAAACACTACTACTATAGGAATAAATAAAAAGAGTGCGACAGGGACACAAATGAAATTGTATGCGATTTGACAACTAAACACTACTACTATAGGAATAAATAAAAAGACAAGATATTAATTTTCAAATTTACCTGAGAGTGCTTCCGTAGAGTAGTAAACATGGTCCATCCCTGTCAATAGGTTTTGTGTCCATACTCAAATGCAGATCTAATCCTTGTGAGCGGAATGCTCTATACGAATCGTGTTCCTACAAATAATGTTAATGGAATCTCAATAGTAAACAAATAATATAAATACTTTGTCCGATCATGAAATCTATAAAATAATCATGTCAAACAAATTTTATTGATCACCCGTTTTGATATTATGTAGTAGTTTATGAACATGATGCGTATGCGTCTTGAAGCGTAAAATCTGATTTAAATCTGTCAAATAAAGATGCATTAACATGTTTTAAAATCTTACCTGATTGCTAGAATATTCCGGCTTTCTAGTCGGAGCACATGGCGCCACCGCGTGGTGATCCTTCGGATCGCCGACGCATTGCCAACCAAGTTTCACGGCTAAACGTAAAGCGGGAAATCTCAATACCCGGCAGTCATCGTATTTACTAGCCGTACGAACGAACACGTTTAATTCGCCCATGAAACCTAGTTTGCCTGTTGGTAGAAAATTTAGTAAGGCTTTTGATTGCATTGATCATCTACTTTCATATAAAAAATCACTAGAAAAAAATAGTAAACGTAATGCTATTTATATGAGCTTTTGATCAATAAGTTGAAACTTTATATTATTTTCTTCCATAATTTTTGTTTTAGCGAAACAAGTGAATTTTATACAGGAGTTACTCAAGGTTATTTCTTGGGCCCTGTGGGTCTAAAAACGCCACTATAAGCAATTCATCTAATCGAATTCATATTACAAATTCCTTAGCAATACTTTAGCAATTCCTATTTCTTTCAATTTTTTTGAAGAGGAATTGCAAAGTTTATTTGGCCATTTTACAAAAAATTGAGGAATTGCTACAGAATTGTTAAGGAATTCGTAATATGAATCGATACGATGAATTGCTCAAAGTGGCGTTTTTAGACCCCTGTATTTACATAAGAAATTTTTATCACAATTTTTATTATTCACATTTATTTATCTGAGCAGACACACACTCACACAATCATTAGAAGTTTATTAAAGTGCTAAATAAAACGAGAGATACTTAATACTTTTGGTGTAAGACTTACCATTGGTCCAATCTAACACTAAATCCGTCCACGTAACTTCCATTTCCTCGGTCGTATTATAGGGATCAAGAGAAACATGCAGTAAACAGGTGAATCGTGCGCAGTTGGCTGTCAGCCGCCCGTGCATCAGCAAACGGACTTTATCCCACCACGCGAGAGGGGCGGATGGGTCTAGCGATGGCCGAGATACTTGATCGAATGCTAAAAATAACAAATTAATTATTAAAGGTAATTCACAACATTTCAATTTTTTATAGGTACCTCAAATTGTTAACTATTTTGAAGTTTATGTTCTAATAATACCGTAAAAAAAAACGACCATTTTTATCGCTTATTTATCGAAATATTCCCAAAAAACTTTGTGCATTCCCAATGGCGGATTAACGTCGTGTATACCATTGAAGTGTCAAATGTCATTGTCAAATCAAATAAAGAGATAGTCTGTGGTTTGAGCATTCCTATCATCCTCCTCCTATCACTTTAGATCATGTACCTATAGATGTACAAATAGCATGGCGGCACATGAGACAGAAGATGGACTTTTCTATTTCGCCATCTCATTTTCGTAGGAAATGACAAATCATAAGTACATCTATATTATTTCTAAATCTATGTTATCACCACTACCAACCGAAAACAAAAACAAAAAAAAGTCAAACGTCAATCGTGACAATGTCAATTTCATTATTTTTATTTTTTTAGCTCGTGTAGGCAAAGGTAATGGGTTTATTTATCCTCTAAAGCATTTTTTGAATTTAAAAACTTTTAAATTTTTTTTTCTATAACTTAGATCTAAAATATCACGAAAAGAAAAAATACGTGTTTCCTAGTTTTCAAAATACTATTTACTGAGCATAAGAAAACAAATGGCAAAAAAAAATGAAATGTTGTCAATTATATTTTACAGTGCGTATGATTATATCATCGCTCATACTAAAAGATACTTTAATTCATATTTTATTATATCATTAGTAGTAAATTTATGCCAATATTATCTAATTAATTTTGTTTAATATGTTGGTCGAAAAATAATTATTGGCTCTTTCAAAATCTTTGTCACCAAGTTTTATTCTGTTGTCGCGTTTTGAATTCTGAAGTTGGACCAAGTTGTATGATTCTCTCCACCATATGTTGACCGCGTCAAAAATTATAAGCAAGAAAGAAATAAATGACTAAGTGCTTGAATAAATGTAATAGTATAACCGAAAATGTTTAAATTTGCATGCTATTTAAAATGGCAAAATTGGCTTGCTGCTTACTTTTGTAAGTTTTTTATGCAAATAAATAATTTGATTTGATTTCAAAGGTGTTTTTAAATGAAAAGGATGTTTTTAAAGGATAAGCGGAAGTAACTTACCTACCTAGAGAGTAGAATAGGAAAAAAAAGAAACAATTGCTCATGTAAAGTGATAGAAAGATGTAAACAAAATGATCCCGACTTACACAAGTTACAATGAGCGATGACAGGTTCCCAACAGGGGCCGAACGCGTAGCTGAACTGTGCCATTTCACAGCACAGGTCGTAGTACCATTTTAGCGGCATCATGCTGCGTTCTAGCTCCATTTTACCCCACGGCTCGCCTTGGTCTATTTCCACCGTTCGCACGGCTAAAAACACGGACAGCTTTTTATATACATTTAAGTTGTATTAAATCTCCAAAGAATAAAAAAAACATGTTGAGTCGATGTCGTTAATATGGCGTGACCAAATAAATATTAGAAAATATGAATTTATTTTTATATATACAGGCATTATCTCACCTCTAGGAGGAGGTCGTTCCTCAGCGGCTCTTAAAGTCCCCCATAGTCGTAAGGCACTCATATGCAGCAGTGGCTGGGGGAAGTCCCGTAATAAAAGCTGCCACTGAGCGCAGCGAACGGACACCGCGCGACACCATAGAGTCGTAAACTCTATGCCGTCTTCGGGCCAGGGGCTGTCAATACAATAGGCTAGTTGACAAAATTTCAATAACTGCTTAATATTTTAGCTTATTAGGCATTTTATCGAAAAAAAAAAGGTTTATTTATTTTTAATCGAGCGTTTACATTATAAATTTCGCGTTTTAAAAAAACATTTTTCAATTTGGTTCCAAAACGCACAAGACTGTCATGGCGTCTTGAATGACGTCACGCCGTGCGAAACAAACCAAAGAGCGATCGTGTCTTCGTACGTTATAGCTAGTTTTAATCGTTTAAAAATAAATTTCTCATATTATAAGTACTGTATAGTGCCCCAGTGTGATAGCACGACTATAAAAACGCCAAACAAGTTATTTATATATGTTCCAAACAATGGAGAAATACGGAAAAAGTGGCTAAAACTTGCAAGAAGAGATGATGCTCATACTTTAGAGAGCATACTTTATGCTAAGAGATCCCTTCCTGGGATAAGTCCGCCATTGTCTTCTGATTTTAATAATGTTCTATTTACTATGTATTTTAAAGCAATAAAGATATTACAAACAAACACAGGTTCAAGAATGTATTTTTGTGAAGATCATTTTGATTAAGTATTTCACACAATACAATCTATTACTTAATTCGAGCAAACTAGATGTGTTTTGTAGAATCCCTATTTTCTAAATAATAAATACATGAGTTCAGGTTAAGTTGTTTCACTTTTAGGAGTGAACGTTTCATTTTAGTTTTCTAATTAATGTTACAAACATACTCTTTTTATTATTCTAGTTGCCAAATGATATGACTAATTATATGGAGTATCATATGAAGGGAACAGTAAAATAGTAAACAGTATCTTGCAAAATGCACGTCACAACATTAAGTTCTTGTGTACTGAACTGAAATATCACATAGCATTTAAGCTTATAATAAATATTTTATACTTACAAGGAAGTTTTAACATTGCGAAATTCAGATGAGCAAAAGTTACTGTTCGACGCGAAAAAAATTCCAAGCATAACGGCATCGATTCTGGGCAAATTATTACTGTCTGCTTTGCTGAATCCAGATTCCATGGTTAATTCTTTCAAATTATAATTAGCAAAAACTGTATCAACTTAATATTAGTTGTTAAAAACCAAAATTTTATCAAGAACCGGTAGTGATACTCGAAACGTCAAAGACAAGATTGGAGTTTCGCACGGCGCGACGTAACGCTTTCTGATTGGTGTTCACTGTCACGTGACTAAAGGTTTCATTTTACGAAATTTATTTTTAAAAAATATTATTAATCTTTAACGCTTGTAATAATTAAAATTGTTTGTTATTTTCTCCATAATATAATTAATCATTATAAACCCCTATCCATTATATTTATTCTTAATGGACACAAGCCTATTGCGAAATTTTTACTGTGACATGATAACACCATTTATTCATTTATATCTACAACATATTATAGGAAAGTCCTGCAGTATGAGCTGGGAGAACAAAATATCCTTTCAAAAAAACAATGATAAAAAAGAAACTGTTTAAATATTTTCAGCTTTAACACTTACGAGTCAAAGTCGACATTCCTCAGTCCTTCCACCACATTCCTGGTCCCGTGTATGCTGGGGTCGGCCAAGGCAATGAGATGCAGCTTGGACAAGCAGTAACAGCAGATCACTAATAAAATGCAAGGAAATTTGAGCTTTAACACTTACGAATCAAAGTCGACATTTCTCAGTCCTTCCACCACATTCCTGGTCCCGTGTATGCTGGGGTCGGCCAAGGCAGTGAGATGCAGCCTGGCCAGGCAGCAGACAACTAAAGTATTATTGAAATTTGATCTTTAACACTTACGAGTCAAAGTCGACATTCCTCAGTCCTTCCACCACGTTCCTGGTCCCGTGTATGCTGGGGTCGGCCAAGGCAATGAGATGCAGCTTGGACAAGCAGTAACAGCAGATAACTAATAAAATGCAAGGAAATTTGAGCTTTAACACTTACGATTCAAAGTCGACATTCCTCAGTCCTTCCACCACATTCCTGGTCCCGTGTATGCTAGGGTCAGCCAAGGCAGTGAGATGCAGCCTGGACAGGCAGCAGACAACTAAAGTATTATTGAAATTTGATCTTAAACACTTACGAGTCAAAGTCGACATTCCTCAGTCCTTCCACCACGTTCCTGGTCCCGTGTATGCTGGGGTCGGCCAAGGCAGTGAGATGCAGCCTGGACAGGCAGCAGACAACTAAAGTATTATTGAAATTTGAGATTTAACACTTACGAGTCAAAGTCGACATTCCTCAGTCCTTCCACCACGTTCCTGGTCCCGTGTATGCTGGGGTCGGCCAAGGCAGTGAGATGCAGCCTGGCCAGGCAGCAGACAACTAAAGTATTATTGAAATTTGAGATTTAACACTTACGAGTCAAAGTCGACATTCCTCAGTCCTTCCACCACATTCCTGGTCCCGTGTATGCTAGGGTCGGCCAAGGCAGTGAGATGCAGCCTGGCCAGGCAGCAGACAACTAAAGTATTATTGAAATTTGAGATTTAACACTTACGAGTCAAAGTCGACATTCCTCAGTCCTTCCACCACATTCCTGGTCCCGTGTATGCTAGGGTCGGCCAAGGCAGTGAGATGCAGCCTGGACAGGCAGCAGACAACTAAAGTATTATTGAAATTTGAGATTTAACACTTACGAGTCAAAGTCGACATTCCTCAGTCCTTCCACCACATTCCTGGTCCCGTGTATGCTAGGGTCGGCCAAGGCAGTGAGATGCAGCCTGGCCAGGCAGCAGACAACTAAAGTATTATTGAAATTTGAGATTTAACACTTACGAGTCAAAGTCGACATTCCTCAGTCCTTCCACCACATTCCTGGTCCCGTGTATGCTAGGGTCGGCCAAGGCAGTGAGATGCAGCCTGGCCAGGCAGCAGACAACTAAAGTATTATTGAAATTTGAGATTTAACACTTACGAGTCAAAGTCGACATTCCTCAGTCCTTCCACCACATTCCTGGTCCCGTGTATGCTAGGGTCGGCCAAGGCAGTGAGATGCAGCCTGGCCAGGCAGCAGACAACTAAAGTATTATTGAAATTTGAGATTTAACACTTACGAGTCAAAGTCGACATTCCTCAGTCCTTCCACCACATTCCTGGTCCCGTGTATGCTAGGGTCGGCCAAGGCAGTGAGATGCAGCCTGGCCAGGCAGCAGACAACTAAAGTATTATTGAAATTTGAGATTTAACACTTACGAGTCAAAGTCGACATTCCTCAGTCCTTCCACCACATTCCTGGTCCCGTGTATGCTAGGGTCGGCCAAGGCAGTGAGATGCAGCCTGGCCAGGCAGCAGACAACTAAAGTATTATTGAAATTTGAGATTTAACACTTACGAGTCAAAGTCGACATTCCTCAGTCCTTCCACCACATTCCTGGTCCCGTGTATGCTAGGGTCGGCCAAGGCAGTGAGATGCAGCCTGGCCAGGCAGCAGACAACTAAAGTATTATTGAAATTTGAGATTTAACACTTACGAGTCAAAGTCGACATTCCTCAGTCCTTCCACCACATTCCTGGTCCCGTGTATGCTAGGGTCGGCCAAGGCAGTGAGATGCAGCCTGGCCAGGCAGCAGACAACTAAAGTATTATTGAAATTTGAGATTTAACACTTACGAGTCAAAGTCGACATTCCTCAGTCCTTCCACCACATTCCTGGTCCCGTGTATGCTAGGGTCGGCCAAGGCAGTGAGATGCAGCCTGGCCAGGCAGCAGACAACTAAAGTATTATTGAAATTTGAGATTTAACACTTACGAGTCAAAGTCGACATTCCTCAGTCCTTCCACCACATTCCTGGTCCCGTGTATGCTAGGGTCGGCCAAGGCAGTGAGATGCAGCCTGGCCAGGCAGCAGACAACTAAAGTATTATTGAAATTTGAGATTTAACACTTACGAGTCAAAGTCGACATTCCTCAGTCCTTCCACCACATTCCTGGTCCCGTGTATGCTAGGGTCGGCCAAGGCAGTGAGATGCAGCCTGGCCAGGCAGCAGACAACTAAAGTATTATTGAAATTTGAGATTTAACACTTACGAGTCAAAGTCGACATTCCTCAGTCCTTCCACCACATTCCTGGTCCCGTGTATGCTAGGGTCGGCCAAGGCAGTGAGATGCAGCCTGGCCAGGCAGCAGACAACTAAAGTATTATTGAAATTTGAGATTTAACACTTACGAGTCAAAGTCGACATTCCTCAGTCCTTCCACCACATTCCTGGTCCCGTGTATGCTAGGGTCGGCCAAGGCAGTGAGATGCAGCCTGGCCAGGCAGCAGACAACTAAAGTATTATTGAAATTTGAGATTTAACACTTACGAGTCAAAGTCGACATTCCTCAGTCCTTCCACCACATTCCTGGTCCCGTGTATGCTAGGGTCGGCCAAGGCAGTGAGATGCAGCCTGGCCAGGCAGCAGACAACTAAAGTATTATTGAAATTTGAGATTTAACACTTACGAGTCAAAGTCGACATTCCTCAGTCCTTCCACCACATTCCTGGTCCCGTGTATGCTAGGGTCGGCCAAGGCAGTGAGATGCAGCCTGGCCAGGCAGCAGACAACTAAAGTATTATTGAAATTTGAGATTTAACACTTACGAGTCAAAGTCGACATTCCTCAGTCCTTCCACCACATTCCTGGTCCCGTGTATGCTAGGGTCGGCCAAGGCAGTGAGATGCAGCCTGGCCAGGCAGCAGACAACTAAAGTATTATTGAAATTTGAGATTTAACACTTACGAGTCAAAGTCGACATTCCTCAGTCCTTCCACCACATTCCTGGTCCCGTGTATGCTAGGGTCGGCCAAGGCAGTGAGATGCAGCCTGGCCAGGCAGCAGACAACTAAAGTATTATTGAAATTTGAGATTTAACACTTACGAGTCAAAGTCGACATTCCTCAGTCCTTCCACCACATTCCTGGTCCCGTGTATGCTAGGGTCGGCCAAGGCAGTGAGATGCAGCCTGGCCAGGCAGCAGACAACTAAAGTATTATTGAAATTTGAGATTTAACACTTACGAGTCAAAGTCGACATTCCTCAGTCCTTCCACCACATTCCTGGTCCCGTGTATGCTAGGGTCGGCCAAGGCAGTGAGATGCAGCCTGGCCAGGCAGCAGACAACTAAAGTATTATTGAAATTTGAGATTTAACACTTACGAGTCAAAGTCGACATTCCTCAGTCCTTCCACCACATTCCTGGTCCCGTGTATGCTAGGGTCGGCCAAGGCAGTGAGATGCAGCCTGGCCAGGCAGCAGACAACTAAAGTATTATTGAAATTTGAGATTTAACACTTACGAGTCAAAGTCGACATTCCTCAGTCCTTCCACCACATTCCTGGTCCCGTGTATGCTAGGGTCGGCCAAGGCAGTGAGATGCAGCCTGGCCAGGCAGCAGACAACTAAAGTATTATTGAAATTTGAGATTTAACACTTACGAGTCAAAGTCGACATTCCTCAGTCCTTCCACCACATTCCTGGTCCCGTGTATGCTAGGGTCGGCCAAGGCAGTGAGATGCAGCCTGGCCAGGCAGCAGACAACTAAAGTATTATTGAAATTTGAGATTTAACACTTACGAGTCAAAGTCGACATTCCTCAGTCCTTCCACCACATTCCTGGTCCCGTGTATGCTAGGGTCGGCCAAGGCAGTGAGATGCAGCCTGGCCAGGCAGCAGACAACTAAAGTATTATTGAAATTTGAGATTTAACACTTACGAGTCAAAGTCGACATTCCTCAGTCCTTCCACCACATTCCTGGTCCCGTGTATGCTAGGGTCGGCCAAGGCAGTGAGATGCAGCCTGGCCAGGCAGCAGACAACTAAAGTATTATTGAAATTTGAGATTTAACACTTACGAGTCAAAGTCGACATTCCTCAGTCCTTCCACCACATTCCTGGTCCCGTGTATGCTAGGGTCGGCCAAGGCAGTGAGATGCAGCCTGGCCAGGCAGCAGACAACTAAAGTATTATTGAAATTTGAGATTTAACACTTACGAGTCAAAGTCGACATTCCTCAGTCCTTCCACCACATTCCTGGTCCCGTGTATGCTAGGGTCGGCCAAGGCAGTGAGATGCAGCCTGGCCAGGCAGCAGACAACTAAAGTATTATTGAAATTTGAGATTTAACACTTACGAGTCAAAGTCGACATTCCTCAGTCCTTCCACCACATTCCTGGTCCCGTGTATGCTAGGGTCGGCCAAGGCAGTGAGATGCAGCCTGGCCAGGCAGCAGACAACTAAAGTATTATTGAAATTTGAGATTTAACACTTACGAGTCAAAGTCGACATTCCTCAGTCCTTCCACCACATTCCTGGTCCCGTGTATGCTAGGGTCGGCCAAGGCAGTGAGATGCAGCCTGGCCAGGCAGCAGACAACTAAAGTATTATTGAAATTTGAGATTTAACACTTACGAGTCAAAGTCGACATTCCTCAGTCCTTCCACCACATTCCTGGTCCCGTGTATGCTAGGGTCGGCCAAGGCAGTGAGATGCAGCCTGGCCAGGCAGCAGACAACTAAAGTATTATTGAAATTTGAGATTTAACACTTACGAGTCAAAGTCGACATTCCTCAGTCCTTCCACCACATTCCTGGTCCCGTGTATGCTAGGGTCGGCCAAGGCAGTGAGATGCAGCCTGGCCAGGCAGCAGACAACTAAAGTATTATTGAAATTTGAGATTTAACACTTACGAGTCAAAGTCGACATTCCTCAGTCCTTCCACCACATTCCTGGTCCCGTGTATGCTAGGGTCGGCCAAGGCAGTGAGATGCAGCCTGGCCAGGCAGCAGACAACTAAAGTATTATTGAAATTTGAGATTTAACACTTACGAGTCAAAGTCGACATTCCTCAGTCCTTCCACCACATTCCTGGTCCCGTGTATGCTAGGGTCGGCCAAGGCAGTGAGATGCAGCCTGGCCAGGCAGCAGACAACTAAAGTATTATTGAAATTTGAGATTTAACACTTACGAGTCAAAGTCGACATTCCTCAGTCCTTCCACCACATTCCTGGTCCCGTGTATGCTAGGGTCGGCCAAGGCAGTGAGATGCAGCCTGGCCAGGCAGCAGACAACTAAAGTATTATTGAAATTTGAGATTTAACACTTACGAGTCAAAGTCGACATTCCTCAGTCCTTCCACCACATTCCTGGTCCCGTGTATGCTAGGGTCGGCCAAGGCAGTGAGATGCAGCCTGGCCAGGCAGCAGACAACTAAAGTATTATTGAAATTTGAGATTTAACACTTACGAGTCAAAGTCGACATTCCTCAGTCCTTCCACCACGTTCCTGGTCCCGTGTATGCTAGGGTCGGCCAAGGCAGTGAGATGCAGCCTGGCCAGGCAGCAGACAACTAAAGTATTATTGAAATTTGAGATTTAACACTTACGAGTCAAAGTCGACATTCCTCAGTCCTTCCACCACATTCCTGGTCCCGTGTATGCTAGGGTCGGCCAAGGCAGTGAGATGCAGCCTGGCCAGGCAGCAGACAACTAAAGTATTATTGAAATTTGAGATTTAACACTTACGAGTCAAAGTCGACATTCCTCAGTCCTTCCACCACATTCCTGGTCCCGTGTATGCTGGGGTCGGCCAAGGCAGTGAGATGCAGCCTGGCCAGGCAGCAGACAACTAAAGTATTATTGAAATTTGAGATTTAACACTTACGAGTCAAAGTCGACATTCCTCAGTCCTTCCACCACATTCCTGGTCCCGTGTATGCTGGGGTCGGCCAAGGCAGTGAGATGCAGCCTGGCCAGGCAGCAGACAACTAAAGTATTATTGAAATTTGAGATTTAACACTTACGAGTCAAAGTCGACATTCCTCAGTCCTTCCACCACATTCCTGGTCCCGTGTATGCTGGGGTCGGCCAAGGCAGTGAGATGCAGCCTGGCCAGGCAGCAGACAACTAAAGTATTATTGAAATTTGAGATTTAACACTTACGAGTCAAAGTCGACATTCCTCAGTCCTTCCACCACATTCCTGGTCCCGTGTATGCTGGGGTCGGCCAAGGCAGTGAGATGCAGCCTGGCCAGGCAGCAGACAACTAAAGTATTATTGAAATTTGAGATTTAACACTTACGAGTCAAAGTCGACATTCCTCAGTCCTTCCACCACATTCCTGGTCCCGTGTATGCTGGGGTCGGCCAAGGCAGTGAGATGCAGCCTGGCCAGGCAGCAGACAACTAAAGTATTATTGAAATTTGAGATTTAACACTTACGAGTCAAAGTCGACATTCCTCAGTCCTTCCACCACATTCCTGGTCCCGTGTATGCTGGGGTCGGCCAAGGCAGTGAGATGCAGCCTGGCCAGGCAGCAGACAACTAAAGTATTATTGAAATTTGAGATTTAACACTTACGAGTCAAAGTCGACATTCCTCAGTCCTTCCACCACATTCCTGGTCCCGTGTATGCTGGGGTCGGCCAAGGCAGTGAGATGCAGCCTGGCCAGGCAGCAGGCGACGAGCCTGGTCCTGGGCGGCGGCGCGGCGCGGCACCTCTGCACGTAAATCTGAGCGTCTTTCTGCTGGAGCGTCGCGTACAACTCTTCCACTTTCCCTGATGGCAGGAACAGGTGGGATTTGCACAGCTCTTGGACCTGGTAAAAGTGTAATGACATTTAATTTATTATTTACTTTGTTTGTCTATAGTAATATTAAAAAGAGGAAAGATTTGTATTTCATTGTGTATGGTTGTAATGAATAAACCAAAAACTACTATACCGATTTTAACCAAATCAATCACCCTGAGTGGCATAGGCTATGTATGTATCACGGGCGAAGCCGGGGTGGACTGCTAGTTTGTAATAAATTTATTGTATTACACCGACAAGAGCTTAGCTCTTAAATTTATGATGATAATTACATGGTTTTAATTGTATGGCTTTGTATTTACTTTTTTTTAATTGCACAAAATACAATTAGCAGTATACAAATGGATCTGGTAAAACATAATAACACTTTATATATTTAATTTAACTTTATTGCACAAATATTATATCGCACAATACTTAATACTAGGAACATTGTTCAACTACTAGACTACTTGGAATTATAATTTAATTCATCGAATCAAATCATAAAATCATTTATTTCGTTGTGGAACATAAGTTACATAAGATGGTACCATTAAATGATGAGTTCTCTATGTCCTACCACTAAGGGTTTAAAATGTTATCTAGTTGTTTATTCCTAAATTAAAATTAAAATCGGGCCGTGGAGGTGGCTATACTGACTCAAGAACAAGAAGGAATTTTAATAATAAAAGATTAGAGAGAAAGGCAATTGAATGAAAAATAAAACATTACCTTAGCATCAAGCATAGTCCTTCTCTTCTGACTCTCCTTGTACTCGTCCTCCAGAAGTTCGTAGTTATCTCGCAGCTTCACCTCGAACGGGTCGTCGCTCATCTCGATTAAGATTTCTTCAATCTGTCAGGATTTTTTTTAATTATAGCAGTTTTATATATAGACAAAATCTACATAGGCCCTGACAGCATAAGTACATTTTGTAAATTTCGTGTAAAGCTCATTTTGAGAAATACATCAATAGATGTACCTACTTTCTTATCGAGTGCCCATTTTGCGCATTTTAGCGTCAAACCCTGCTATGGTAAGTTATATATGGCAGTTCCGTCAGTTCTGCGCGCTATCGTAATTATTTTTGATAACTATTAGGTTAAAAGTAATTCAACAACATAAAAAAAACATCCAGCATGGCTCTCTATAGCACAATTTATAACCCCTACCTTAATATTCAAATCGCTCGGCAGCGGGCTGTCGGAAGTGAAGGGTTTCTTCTGAACCTCGTGGACGATCTTCACCCACTTGACCAAGGAAACCAGGTCGCCTTGCACGGCATCAGCGAAACGGTGCTTGTACGGGAATATCAAACGTACTGAGTCTACGTTTACGGACCTGGCAACGAAAATTTTAAAATTGAACTTAATTCATTCTTAAAGATGGCTATTGTCGACTCTATTTTGTTACCATGTGAGACGGACGAAAAAGATAGGGTATTAAAAAAATTACTGTAAGTAAAAAAAATAACTAAAGGTAAAAAAAAATGTAGGTCAAAAAAATTATGAACTTAATTTTTATTAACAATTTTTTTATATGTCATGTCATTTTTAAAATTCTTAGGGAAGCCTATGTCCCGCAATTTGTAGCTATGATGATAATAAATGACACTAGAAGAGGCATTCCTTGAATTTTTCGTTAAGTTCCCCGGCCGCTCAATTATCGAAGGATAAGTAATAACCAAACAGAAATAAACCTTGTGACAAATACGCAAGGTCGAAACTTACAGGTGTCATGACAGTGGTAAAATAAATACGAACCAGACTTTGTTCCACATAAGCACAAATCCCTCGTTGGCCTTCCTCTCAACCCTCACATCGTGGTCGTCCGACACCCTCTCCATGGAATAACCCTCAACGGTCATAAGTTCATCTCCATTCAGAATCATTTTCAATAGACTCCACGCTATTGATAAGCCTACTTCGTGGTCGTAAGCTATCGTCATATCATCTGGAAGAATAATGTGATTTAGAAGGAAACTAGTGTTATTTAAATACTTATCTTTCTTTCGAGTCGAAATTAATTTATTAAATTTTATTACATAAATATGAATTGCGGACTTAAAGTCGGTGGCTTTTTCTACCAGAACTAACCGGTGGTTCAGGGTGAAATAACTAGGTACTATCTTATTGCTTTGGCCGTAAGTCCAGGATCCTGTTCTCGATTTTTATCCTCCATTTTACGTGGTCTGGTGTCATAATTTTCAGAAATTTTTAAAACATAAGAAAAAGACAATAGTAACAAGAAGAGGCTCCAATCTCGCTGAGCGGTATAGTTATAATAGTTAATTAATTAACATCGTGTAAATAACAAGGTCAATTGTCCCCGAACACCCTGGGTCTAGCTAAATAGCGAAATAATATCTCACCTGTTGCGAATAGGATGTTATTTTCTTTAGATAGAATCAGTCCCAAATTTGTCTCTCCTTTAAACGATACCTTCCAATCTAGCGCTTTCCCTTTCCTCCTTTCCTGCACATGTATATTACCATCTCTTTCTCTCCTTGCCTTAAAATCTTGCCGAAAAGCCTTAACGGCTTTGACAAATGTAAGAATTTTAAGGTGTAAATTTGCGCTCCATTCAAAGTCCACGTTTTCCAGAAATTGGAAGTCTAGTAACACTGAGTTCTTTTCTTTAGAAGGCACGTGTTCTATCCTAGCCATTCTGACGTGAAAAAATGCTGTTACAATCTCGTCTGACCTCTGACAAGGGACATTACCTGCAAGATGAAAATCTGTAAACTGAAGGTAGCGATTACCCAGTTTATATAAATATGCATTGCGTAAAAACTTTTATATTCAAGACGTCCATTGTTGAACATAACAAAGGTATGCAACTAGCGTCCTCCTTCGATCATGAATAGGTTTTAACAAATGGCGTAAGTTGCGCTAAACGGTGATACCGGCTGGTTACAGGTTAGATGCCTCCTATAGCAACATAAAATAGGGCAGGTTGACTAAAAACTTTAGTATGTATAAAAAATAAATAAAAAAAGTAAAAGGAGTAAGGTCAACTGTTATAAAAATGTATTAAAATAAATTCAAAAGATAACTTCAATAAAGAACCAACTTTAGCAAAGCAAAAACAAGCAAATAAATGCTGCAGAATGGATGTAAAAGTTTAGTGTAGTATAGCCTTAAGAAGGCTATTTAGGGCGTAGTAGTAATAGTGAAGACACTTACCTTTATAAGGCACCATATCCACAACTTTCAACCCAGACACTACCGCCCCAGACTTGACAACCGTCTTCTCAAACGTCACGGCATCTATCCTCATCATGAGGCACATATCCTCATTGATGATCAGGAACAGGTTTATATGAGATAATGCCACGTTCATCGTTATGTTACTGGATGAGTCGGACGATGGTTTGGGGAGTGGGGCTCCTCCTTCTCTTTTGGAAGACTTGTATTGGTCTAGGCATTCGACAAAAGTGATTATTGTTTCCGCTATTGCCTTACTCCATTCGAGGCGGAGGGAATCTATCATTGCTTCTACCTAAAAAAAAGGAGTTCGTTGTTTACCCTTTTTCATTTATATTTTCCCTTTTATTACTTGATTATTATTGATTAATTAAATCAAATATAAATGTATTTTATTTTATAAGAGAAAGGGACAAAACCTTTTTATTTTACTGTAGTGTTGTTAATTTTTTTTAAGAAGAAAATTAGTGTTTATGAGTTTCCATTTTGTACAATAAAAGTTTCCAACAAACAAAAATAAATTCATATAAAATAGTCTTTAGGCGCATGCTTCATCTTTAACATTCAAAAAAATCTAATACTATACTCCGCCGTTGACCGCTGTGCACTCCATAGTCTCACCTTGGAGTCCCTCTGTCCGTGGCTGCCCCACTTGACGAGCGCCACGGGCAGCAGCGCGGCGCCCCACAGTCTCACCTTGGAGTCCCTCTGTCCGTGGCTGCCCCACTTGACGAGCGCCACGGGCAGCAGCGCGGCGCCCCACAGTCTCACCTTGGAGTCCCTCTGTCCGTGGCTGCCCCACTTGACGAGCGCCACGGGCAGCAGCGCGGCGCCCCACAGTCTCACCTTGGAGTCCCTCTGTCCGTGGCTGCCCCACTTGACGAGCGCCACGGGCAGCAGCGCGGCGCCCCACAGTCTCACCTTGGAGTCCCTCTGTCCGTGGCTGCCCCACTTGACGAGCGCCACGGGCAGCAGCGCGGCGCCCCACAGTCTCACCTTGGAGTCCCTCTGTCCGTGGCTGCCCCACTTGACGAGCGCCACGGGCAGCAGCGCGGCGCCCCACAGTCTCACCTTGGAGTCCCTCTGTCCGTGGCTGCCCCACTTGACGAGCGCCACGGGCAGCAGCGCGGCGCCCCACAGTCTCACCTTGGAGTCCCTCTGTCCGTGGCTGCCCCACTTGACGAGCGCCACGGGCAGCAGCGCGGCGCCCCACAGTCTCACCTTGGAGTCCCTCTGTCCGTGGCTGCCCCACTTGACGAGCGCCACGGGCAGCAGCGCGGCGCCCCACAGTCTCACCTTGGAGTCCCTCTGTCCGTGGCTGCCCCACTTGACGAGCGCCACGGGCAGCAGCGCGGCGCCCCACAGTCTCACCTTGGAGTCCCTCTGTCCGTGGCTGCCCCACTTGACGAGCGCCACGGGCAGCAGCGCGGCGCCCCACAGTCTCACCTTGGAGTCCCTCTGTCCGTGGCTGCCCCACTTGACGAGCGCCACGGGCAGCAGCGCGGCGCCCCACAGTCTCACCTTGGAGTCCCTCTGTCCGTGGCTGCCCCACTTGACGAGCGCCACGGGCAGCAGCGCGGCGCCCCACAGTCTCACCTTGGAGTCCCTCTGTCCGTGGCTGCCCCACTTGACGAGCGCCACGGGCAGCAGCGCGGCGCCCCACAGTCTCACCTTGGAGTCCCTCTGTCCGTGGCTGCCCCACTTGACGAGCGCCACGGGCAGCAGCGCGGCGCCCCAGGCGTGCCCCCTGCGCGGCGCCCCGGCGCGGGGCTCCGCGCGCTCCCCGCTGGTGGCCCACCCGCCGTCCACCAGCAACTCCGCGCTCCAGTGACGATGGCCCACCACCAGTTGGGCCACGAGCCAGCTGTACGACTCCTCTGGCATGAACGATAACATCACATGGTTAATACAATACGGGTCGCGTCATACAAAAAGAACGCTGGAGGAGAGCGGAGACAGTAAAGTTGCGCAACACGAAGACAACGAACCAATCGCGTGCGCCAAGTTTCATTAGGATATGTTCGTAAACAACGTTACAGAAAACTTTCCATTTTTTGCCCCCATTTTACCTCTAATCAAATAAGCTCTCGACAAAAAAATTCTAATCCGTTCGTAAACAAGGTTACAGAAAACTTTCCCCCTTTTTACCATTTTCCCTCCAATTAAAAAAAGCCCTCGACAAAAAATTGATCCAGCCCGGAACAAACAGACAAACACACAGACAGACACACATCCGGACGAAAGTTAAATTTACCACTCTCGAAATGGGGACTCTGGTTCGCTTCGCTCACTCGGTCAATAAAGAGGAAAGATTTGTATTTTTGTGTGTATGTTTGTAATAAATAAACTCAAAAACTACTGTGCCGATTTCAAAAAATTCTTTCGCCATTGGAAAGCTACATTCACCCTGAGTGACATAGGCTATGTACGTACCACGGACGAAGCCGGGGTGGACTGCTAGTCAATCAATGAATAAGCAAGTTATCATTCCTAGTGGACTTAAAAACAACTTCAAATTTCAAACAAAAGTTTAATATGTAATCGCTATTACCTCTAACATCTTTCAACTGCTCCAATTTCACCTTGAGACCAGAACAGCCAGCCGACAAGGCCCGAGATTCCTTTAGCCGCGCCAAAACCCGCACTGTGCGAAATTCCGCGCATCCTTGGACCACACACATCGTGAATACTCGAGAAACCCACGCTGGTGTAGTCAATTCTATAATCAAATAATAATATTTTATAGCCGAAAATCACACTGTCTGTCCGCCACCATTAGTTTGTACAAGGAATGTGTGTGCAAACTAATGGTGACGGGCATGCTGGGACTTAACAGTAGTAGTTGGGCGACAGCCGGCACTAATTCGCATAAACTAATGTTAGCGCCCGGTAACATCACGTGACAGATATCTCCCCACTACAGGTAAACCCCTCTTGGTAGTAGTGTCGGGGTGAGTACGAGTGTAACGCTCTCTTCTCCTTGGGTTCGCCGAGCGGTGCAGACGTGTATTGTGCTCTAGTGATTTAACATGGCCTTTATTAGTATTTGATATTGATATGATATTGCTGTTGATAATTTTAATATGTGTTCAAATGTAACTGTAGATTAAAATAGGTAGGCACGGACGAGGGATTGGTACGCTTCAGGCTGGATCCCAGTGATAGGAGCGGGGTTGGTGCTCCTATCTTTACCGTGATTAGTGCCAAAGCTTAGACACGAATGGGTAATTCGGTCCTTAGCTAATACTAACTGGTGTCGGAAGCACGCAAACTAATTTGGTAAGTACTTGTAACTTTGACTTCCGCAAAGTAACACCTGAATCTTTTAACCCTTTCGCTGGCAGAATTTTATAACAATGCATATTTCATTGTTACTACGAGTATACTCGCAGATGGCAGCGAAAGGGTTAAAGACCAAGAGAAGATTACAGGAAAGTACTAAAAGCAGGCCGCTTCCAACCAATCAACTGGAAATCCTTAAGGGAGGCCTATGGCCAGCGGCTGAAATAATAACTATGGATATTCTCGTGTCTCTGCCTATTACGGGAGACAGACGTGATGATATGTGTGTATGTATGTATATTCACCCTGTGTATTAAGACTCCTGACTTGCAGCGCTCTCGCCTTCTTCACTCGCTCCATGACAGCGCAGTACCAGCTGAACACTTGTTCATGGTCGTACGTTACATTTAAAGTGCCTATTATCAGGTAAAGATTCAGCACACCCTTTTCCAGCTGTAACAGAGGATAATATTTTAACTCATATTATAAATGCGATAGTGAGTTTGTATATTTGTTTGTTTGTTACGCTTTCACGCCCTATCTACTGAACCAATCTCCCTGAAATTTCGCATACACATAACTAGGAGTATTGAGAAGGACATAAGGTACCTTTCATCCCGGGAAAAAGCACTGTTCCCGACGGAAATATATGTGGTCGAAGCGGCGGGCGAAAGCTAGTTAACTCATGAAATGTGAAAGTTTAAACATTTCACTAAGGACTGATCGGAAATTTCCTGATTTGAGGGGGGGGGGAGGGGGGGTTTCAGAGTTTACAAGGTCGGTTAGCCTTGTACTCGTAATATCGGCTATACGAACGAACAAACATGATTTGACTCATAGACTATTTTTTTTAAGAATTTGAAATCGTGCGCGGAGGCAATTTTTTTTGATGTATGATTTTTAATGCGATATTCTTACTGGAGCCTCAGACATTTTGTTATAAAAAGTAACACACAGATAATAAAAGTGTTTACGCCAAAAGCTATTTGGAATTGAAAACCATAATCTATAGTGATAAATAAAACGTTTTTTGCTTAAAAAAAGGTTTTTTTGGCTGTCATTCATTTAAGAGGCACGAAAGAAAAAGAACCTACAAACCAAATATCGTGAAGACAAATTGAAAAACAAGACCATACAGTTTAATGAAACAAAAATGCCAGTATAATGGAAGACTTTGCTTGCTTGATCTGACGTATTAGTTTAGGTTTTTAAAGACTTATTCTCATCACTATCACTATATAGTATAAAACAGTCGCTTTCTCTGTCCCTATATCCCTATGTATGCTTAATCTTTTATTCATTTCGCGTAGGTGCATGGTCCATCGACCATGCACACCCTGGTGTCAGAGTTCTTCGGAACCGCCTCTCGGCCTCTAACATGCTTTAGCTTAAATCTTTATAACTAAGCAACGGATTTTGATGCGGTTTTTTTTAATAGATAGAGTAATTCAAGAGGAAGGTTTTTATGCCCATGAGACCGCTAAGCCGGGGCGGGAACATAAGAACACAAAATACAATTAATAGTATTTCACACTGGGTAACCGGTAAAACGGCACCTGAGTAAATTCTTACATTTATTACCTTGGCATCCAGTTTAAGTTTGTGCAAATACATCAGCTTGTCCTTCGCGGCCGTCAGCTCGAACTGGTCCATCTGGAAGGCCACGTACACCTGCGGCACGCCCGCCACCACCGCGCCGGCCTCCGTCAACAACACTGACGCCGCACTGAACCGAGAAACCACCTAGAAACAAATCACACGCACTAACTAGCACCAACAATCATCTTATTTATTCATCACTACATAGTATAAAACAAAGTCGCTTTCTCTGTCCCTATATCCCTATGTATGCTTCAATCTTTAAAACTACGCAATGGATTTTGATGCGGTTTTTTTAATAGATAGAGTGATTTAAGAGGAAGGTTTTTATGCCCATGCGAAGCCGGGTCTCTAGTAAATAACATTATAAATCGTAAAGAAAAACTTACTTGCAAGCTTTGTAGAGACAACTCAGCATTGGTTTTAGTAAGATTATCCACGCATTTCACTTGGGTTGTGTCGATTCTAAAACTAAATATCTGAAAGACAAAAAAAGTTTTAACAATTTATTCTTTTTATAATGCTGCTTCTTAACGATTGGCGACCATCATGGATATCCTAACTTTTGAAGCCGCTGCACGAAAGAGCGTCCTGGTACTCAAATGAAACCAATCTCTTAAGTTCCTCAACCAAGAGGTTTTTCTCCTTCAGAGTTTACGTTTACCCTGGATTACAATTTATATACAGGTCATTTGATGAATTATAATTGAAAAGTAAACCCCAAAATGGCGTTTTTTTGTTGCTGTGACCATTTAAGTAAAACTGCAAATTACAGCTAATATCATATGTTAAACATATAATTGTTTGTTATTTCGACTTCAAAAAAAGGAGGAGGTTCTCAATTCGTCTGTATTTTTTTTTTATGTTTGTTACCACAGAACTTTCGCCTGGGTGAACCGATTTGGATGTTTTTTTTTTCAAAATATCAGTTCCTAAAAAAATTTGAGACTTTTTCTAGTTTATCTGTCAGTTCCAGATAATTTGAATTGAACACAGCTTTATTATAAATATTATATAGATTTTTTTTTATGTAAGATGTTTTTTTTATTTATTCAATAAAAATAGATAAATTAGTTACCTTCGGTATAACTGGTGACAAACGGGGAATCAATGTGCTTGTGTGGTCTTCAGTAACAAGTTCACGCTTCATTCTCTGTTTTGGCATGTTATTCCTTTGAATGTGTTGGAACAACTCGTCTTGGAACGATATAGTTGTGTTAGTAACCACTGCATGGATTTTCTAAAGCAAAATATTGATAACAATTTAAAAATTAATGCAAAGCTTACTACAAATTATTAAACTTATACAATGTACACAAATATCATTACATATTTTTTTAAATCTTTGTTTAGTAGATAATTGATAATGTCACATGACTTATATATATACAGTACTCCTGGAGAATAGTAAGGTAACTAAGAATTGCCATACAAAATCTGAACACAGTTGCTAGCGTCTGCATTTATGTTATCTTGTGGTAGGCACACAGGACATTATATTTTTATAATGCTTTAGAATTCACAAAATTACATTAAGACTAAACTTTGAATTAAGACTATATCAGGAGATAGAACACTTACTTCTACGTTAAGAGGACCTTCAGCCTTCACTGTGCCTTCGATGAGCAGACTACAGCCAGCCTCGGCCAGTCGCCCGCCTTCCTTCAAGACTTTAGCCTTGATCTGCACCAAGTTGGCAGAAAACACCAGAGCCCTAGCCGGACCCCCTGCGGCTCCATCAGCGTGCACTTCGGAAGCTGTGATGTTTAGTGACGTGTTATTTGCCAGTGCATTTTGTATGATCACGGATGCATTATAGACGTGGACACCCATGAACTGAAAATAAAAGTTTTTTTTCATAATTCTAATGTTGATTAGTATAGGATTGTAAACAGAAGTCAGTTCAATGAGCATTTCCTCAAATTTTACATGAAATTTCCATTACTTTTTGCATAAAAATTTTCAACAATTTAAATTATAAAACAAATACCATTAAAAAAAAATATTAACAAATGAATAAAGGTGATCATCTGCTAAGTATAACACAGACAGGGACCTCGAAAGCTGTATACACTCTAAAGGTGTGCTTAGAAAAAAGTTTTTTTTTTGTTACAATTTTTACTTATTACCTGAGCAAACATAATCAAACTATGAGGTAACTTCTTATCTCTAAAATCTAGAATTTTCTCTTGAGCTATCCTGCTCAAGTTCGGATTAAGAGCATTCAAGCTGGCGGTCTGGTCATCTCCATCATTCCTCGATACGGAGTTCTGCTTCGACAGCAGTGGCTTGAGAATGGTTTCAACAACAACACTCCTCTTTTCTTCAACATGGTTAGTTATCTCCACACCCTTTATTACCAGAGACACAAGTTTGTTTATTTCAGAGTTAAAGAAACTACTGCGGAATGATATTTCGTCAATGTGCTGGAAAATAAATAAGATATTGTAAGATTTATACAAACATCAAAGCATTAATATTGTTGTTGCAAACTCACTTATTACCCTATAATGGCTATAATAAATATATTTCTACAGTCTACTGTAGGCTTACATGAATAATTTTCCATAAAAATTTTCAAGTTGCAAATAATAATTTTCAAAATCATTCCAAATATCAAAATAAGTTATACTTACGACATAATATCTATCTTTCGATAGACTAACATCTTTAAGAATCAACTTCAATACAGCTATTCTGCCAATTTTTAACTTGATATGGTATTTTCTTTTAAATAGCCATGACAATACAGCGGGCAATAGCCTAAAATAAGAGTGTGGATTATAAATAGAAAGCAAAACAAAAACAATAATATAAAACTACTTTGTCACTATTTTAATGTCTACTCACCAAGAAAGGCTGGCGTGGATTGCAACGAAAATAAATAGCAATATCAAAAATGCATTCATCTTGATACTGTTACACCATTTCTGCTTGTTATTTATTAATTAACACACAAAATTGCATTGAAGCTAGTTAGCGAAACTTTCACCATTAAAATAAATAACCTAACCTAACTGACCAATTTTTTTTTTTTTTGAATAGTTTATACGGCCCTGGAATCTAGTCCTTTAAGGCCTTTCTTGAATTTATTAATCTTCTTCAGTCCTACTTAAGTCAATCGAGTCAAAAATTCAAGTCTATAGTCAAGTCCAGTCAAGTAAGTAAGTCTAGTCTGAGTCAGATGGCTAAGTGAAGCGGTGGAAAATTTTCACTTAGCTATATCATGGAGATTTTGGTGGCAAAGATAAAAAGTCACGTAATCGACACTGTATCACTTCCCAACACTCACGCTTGTTCACGAACACTTTGCGAATAATAATCCACCAATAATATGCACAAACACTCGAAAAAACCTAAGTTTTGGAAATTAAATACAGCGCGGACATAGCGATAGTTTACTTTCCCTCCAAAAACTCCTAACTGACCAAATGTCAATGTCAAAGTAGAAAGACGTTCAGAATCAGAAAACATAGGCGTGACCGGGTGGCCTACCATAATCTCTTAAAACCATGCAAGATCCAGTGAGTAAGGGAGATGTCGCCTTACATCATGTATTGCGCTGTCTTCCTTACTCACTGAAACTTGCATGGTTTTAAGAGACGGTAGTAACTCTCCAGGTGAGCGGGACGATAGAGTTTTGGCGGGAAGGTAAAAGCCACAACATGTGGCCTACTATCATCTCTAAAAACCATGCAAGTTCCAGTGAGTAAACGAGACAGCGCAATACATGATGTAAGGCGACATCTCCCTTACTCACTGGATCTTGCATGGTTTTAAGAGATGGTGGTAAGCCACCAGGTGGCCTACTACCATCTCTTAAAACCATACAAGAATTCCAAGATCCAGTGAGTGAGGAAGATGTCGCCTTATATATTGTATTGCGCTGTCTCGTTTACTCACTGGATCTTGCATGGTTTTAAGAGACGGTAGTAACCCCCCAGGATCATCTTCATCTTATAAACACATAATCCTTTCTTATAAATGTAGGTATTGCGCCTAGGACTAACTCGCTTACTTACTAGTATTGTGCTTAAACAGATCATGGTAAACACCCAGCTCCGTAAACGACCTCCATGCTATGGCAAAAAGAGAGAAAGATTACTTTTTTATTGCTCGCGGGCTATGCGGCACAGAGTACTTTGCACGTACTTTGTAATATAATGACTATACGGCTCGGCCACAAACTAAATAGAGATGCTACTTTAAGGCGCTGTGCATCAGGGGAATAAACGTCTATTTTTTCGTTGGCGCATATAGCTTTATTCTTCATGGAATACAAGCATGAAAAAAATATGAATTATAGTTCAAAGATCAAAATAAATGATTACATCAAAATATTATAAAATATAAATATTACTATTAAATAGTAAAAGATAAAACATTATCATACTCTTGGACTAATGAAGTGTATGTATCTTATAAATTTGTGTCGTCCATTTTATAAAATAGGTATTTAAAAATAAATAATTAAAACCTAGCTAAATAAAATAGCAAAACAGCTATATCCAGAAAAGGTTTTGTCGCGAATTACTTCGACACTACCAATTTCTTTACGTCTATAAAAAGAATAACATAATAACCCAGAGGGATACCTAAAAAAATTACAATATTTATTCATAATTATTGAAATATTAAATTAAAACTGAAAAATTTCACCCGAAATGGCATTGAACGGAGACTAGTGACAGGCCAACCCAGTATCGCCACTTTCAACCTTATTTCATTACGAGTACGTACTATAATCGCACTTCACCCCTCTCAAATACCTAAGGGTTGGGGATACAGCGCCTTAAATTATTTCCACAGACTGAATATTAACTGTGATTATTTACTATAATTTCGTGACCGTTACCAGGCTCCTATACAGAATGCCTACATGAAAAATCTGATAGTGTTGGCCACTGACATACCCGGATCATGTTCCTATTGGTCTGGTTTCTTATAAAAATTGTTACGGAGGTCAGACGGCAATCGCTCCTTTGCAATAACCAGTACTGCCAATTCAGAACCATGATTAATAGCGCACCCTGGGCTCTGAAGTAAAAACACGCAAGGGCGTAGAAGAATGTGTTAGGCTCCCAACAAATGAATATAACACACAAATCTAGAATAACAAATCATTTATTTAACACTAAGCTATATTTAAATTAAGAATACATATATGCAGATTTTTAAGGCCAGGACCTCTTGGCTTCATATCCTTCATACTTCTTTTTCGACCTCAGCCCTGTCACAATGGTGGAGCTCTTGGGAAAAGCTGATACTTTATTGAACATTGTGTCTTTATCTGAAAACATAAATTGATGTATGAGTGTACAATGTTATCCCTCAATCATTTACATAATAGGTTAGGCAGTGGTATGATAATAAAACCCCAAGAAAGAATATGACATGGGCAAAACTTAATTATGAATGAAATAAACAAAGCACACTGGTTGGTCACTCATTAGTTTTGTTTTCCATTACAAGCCCTTGGAATATATTTCTCAAACTTAAGAGCTTGCGCTCTTGTCAGTACAGTCCCTTCCTTCTTACACCAACTTCTGCTAGCCTCATGTCCAAATATTTCACACTTTCACTTTTCCTTTATTTGTTCTACATAACTTCAATTCCAATTTATTTATTGCATTTCAAGTTATACAATAACAGTTCTAACTAAATACACTTAAGTCACTATCTTTTAATTAAGTACAATATGAATGAACTTGTTGGGTGTAGCATTTTGGAAAGTGGAATGGCTAATAATCATTTATTCATACTTGGCTATGGATAAATGATTATTAATTAACTATGTACTCCAACTCGGTCTTTTTGTTCATAGTCTCCCCTTTACCTTGCCTCCCATAACAATTTTCATAAAGTTGTCATGCTATAAGAAATGCTTCCAAATTTTCTCTTATGTTATCAGTTTTGATGTATCCTTCAAGTTAAGATTGGTTGTTCTTTGTTATTGAATTACTTGTTAGAATAACTAAGAAATGAATCTTGTCATTTAGTTTTGTTGACTGTACACCTGATAAGCATATTTGAGTCGTGAACAGGGGTGCAATGTAAAAAAAATATTACCTGGGTGGAAGCGAACATAGTTCTGTTGAATATGCAGATTTTTTGGTAGCTCCATTTTGGTAAGGGCATCAAATGGAGTCTTTGTATCCACCGGTGTCTTATAAAACTCTTCCAGATCAGCTGAAACAAAAGGTTCTATTATGTTATATGAGAAAGAAGTAAATTCATATCACAGTGCACCACTACAGCAATGTCCAATGCAGTCTACATATTTCACGCCTTTACAACATGTGCCTGCACAAACTATTCAAATGCTTAATAAAAATATTTTTTAAGTACAACAGACTAGTGTATATGATTGTGTGTTTGTTTGGAGAAGGGGAAATAGTTATTCTATTGTTTATGGATTCTTGGTAGTAAATACATATAGGGACAAATCACACAGATTAAAGAGTAAAGGTAATTAACAGATAAAAATTATTATATAAATTCAACTTACCAACACATTCTATCGTATGTAACAAGGCATTTGGGACAGAGTGGCCTGTTTCTTTAAAACATGCATTCAGAATGTTAAACTTGATATCTAGCCCTTCAAATTTTGCATCAGATTTAAGCCCATTGTCTGCACATATTTTGAGTACAATTTCCTCAATGTCAGCTGGTGGATCCCAAGGCTTGGTGGGTCGAAGAAATCTGTAAAGTGCATGAAATTATAAAACTATGAATTGATATTGATATAATGATAAGGCAAATTAATCTTTTATTGGAAAAAGATTGATCTGGATAGCGACGAGGAAAGACTGAAAAGTGGGCCTTTTTTCCAGGAGTGGTATATAATATTCATATGCTAGGTAAAAAACATAGATTCATACCCTCTGGCAGCCAGTGATTCAGCAGATGCTTGAAGCTTTTTGTCAACTTTAGGTACCTTTATTTGTTTATTTCTAACTGGTATTACCTGTAAGTTGAGGATTATTGTTTTTAACATGGAATATTCATGGAATTTTACGGAAATTTTACAATGGTAAATAAGATAACCTGTAACTTTGTTCGTGTAACTGGCATTAAAATATTTCTTAACATGATGTCTTCAAAAACTTATTTTAACTAGATATATAAAACTTATTAATTCTTGCGGTAGGTATGTAACCAACGTAAAATATTTTTTATTAATTAAAAAAATTCATTCAATTTTATTCAAAATAAATAATGACTGGGATGGGATGACAAATTGACAATGACGTAAGAAAGATTTTTATTTTTTTCGAAGTAAATATTTCTTTTTACGTAACATGGTAAGTTTGAATGTATTGATTTTTAGATATCACACCGAAAAAGTAAAATTATTTGTTTAAATTAACTTTCTTTAGCTCTTTAAATGATTATTTTAATAGTTGTTTTGCATTTATTATAATGAGTACTTTTTTACATATATTAAAGAAAAAATCAAAACGTTGGATTGGACACTATAAGTTAGGAAAGGAACGACTTCTATTTCTGAACGTGAATGTACTGTAGTTCCAAAATCCTCCGCTACGAACAGCACTGTCGGCTTGGGTTGTTGTTTCATCCGCCATTTTCCTTTAGTCGCCATTGAGAGGTGAAAACTAAGCTAAATGTCGGTGATAATTTTAAGATTTTGAGTGGTTTCTTTAAGATTGAACCTGTTTTTAGTGTTGTGAAATGAAAATGAAGTGCCCTGGACTACCATGACGCATCAAACAAACGGTGCAAGTCTCGAGGATTGCCACACAAACTTCTTCGCCTTGGTAAGTCACTTTTACATTGATGAAAGAACTGTATGTACTTCTTTTCGAAATCATTACGATTTACGTGATACCAATATCATGTTCTATTATTTTATTGTATTATATTGCAAAACGCGTATTTGAATTCTATAAATACAGTTTAGAATGTTACAAGTAGATTATCTGATTATCGTTTGCAGGCAGACGCTGGTATACAAAATTCACCATAATGCGATACGGCAAACGAATCGATCTATTGCGTTAAAAAAATCGTATGGGACAATTTATGTTTAGGCGGCTAATGACGTTCGGCCGTTAGTCATCCTGGCATCATTCTCGTCACAACCAAGAGTCATACTGCGTTGCTAACCCACAAAATGTCAACGCTTTCGGCGAGCGAGGCCACAAGAAGCCACCGGCCCATAGAGGTCATTTTGAATTCACCTGGCCGTAACACGGACCGTAATGCGTTCGCAAGACTAGTTTCGCCAGGTTGAGGAAATAACTTTCTTGCTACGTTTTTTTTTCAAGTTACGGTCAGTTCCACGCCGCGACTTACAAACTAGGAAGTGCTACGGCATCATGTTTTTCCGTGGATATGGTGGAGAAACGTTCGGGGTCATTCATTATCGCAATGTTGTAGTATTTTAATGGAACCGCTTTGCGTGATGTTCATACACAGTTCATAGCTGGCGCGAATTTTATCAGATTGTGTTCGGGTGAGGATTAGCGGGTGTGTGGCGCGCGGAGGGAGGTGGGTCGGTCGTCCTCGACGAGAACAGCACGGCGCCACTTCCACCTGACGCGTTGCCACATCTCCGCGCCGCGGCGGCGCGCGCCTGCCTGCACCCGTCTCCCTCTGCGCTCCGCCTATCTTGCCGCGATACAAATTACCGATTTCTTGCCCTGCCTGCTTATTGTCTAATTATTTATGCGTCGTTTGCGGACACCGCGACTTTTGTCGTGTGGAATTTTTCTTTCTGGCCGTCCTCGTAGCGCTGACGCATCGAACGCTACTAGGTTGACACTGCGCGGGTTCAATACACTCGTGTCTTTGGACGTTCTCCTATTTACATTCTGAATACGTTGAATAGCAACATTTTTACATAATATTGGGATCATTCAGGCCGGAGTTGAAGGCTAGAAGGTAGCGCGAAGTCGCCGTTGACCGTGAACGTTCACATACAATTTTTCCCAGGTGGGGTACGTCGACGAAGGTACAGATGTCGCGAGGATTGCGCGCGCCCGCCGCTCGGCTGCGCAAGCGTCTTGCGCTCATTCAACCGTTTATGAATGGTCGTAATGATTGTAACTTTCCCATAAGCGGGCCTCCGCCCAATACCCAACGAGTAGCTAGATTGCCAAGTTCCCTTCGTCATTCTACGACGTTACATACAATGTAACGTCATAAGTAGGTACGTACAAGTACCGTATATTAAAATATTTTCTAGTAGCCAATCCATGTTCTAGTGACTAGACTGGCTACATAGATTGTCTAGTATCAAGTCAGAGAATTCACTCTATACCAGAAGAATATACATCTCAACTGCTTTCATGTCCTTTAATTGCATCATTAATTCACCGTGTATATGTCCATTGACTGTCGAAATTCGTCGCTAACTTATTCATGGTATCTGCCGACCTCTGGCATGTCCTTATCACCCTCTATGCATACGGAGCACGACTTCAATTTAGCACTGAATGTGCTCATTTCCTCGCCGTTATGAGTCCTGCTGTCAGCCTCCCCTCGCGCTAAAAAACGTACACTTTGTTTACGAGATTGCTTATCAAACAGCTGTTTCAGTAATGAATAAAATGTACTTTAAACTTTCGCCTTTAGTACCGTATTTTTTGTATGATCAACATATTTACCATTAGTCTTAATGCATTCCTTAAACATGATTTTGATGCAAACAGCTTGAAAACACACCACATTACCAGTGTTGGCAACTAACCCCAAGAAAATAATATAAAGAATAAGCGATGACGATGTCGATTCTGTTTTATTTTGTCAGCCTAAGAACAAGCCACTTACATCTCTGTCGTACAAATAAGCCAGCCGCTTTCGATCGACGCCAAGGCCAAAAGATTACCAAACATGCCCTGATGACAGTGTGCCTTATGGCGACTGTACAAAGTCGGAAACGAACTAGCGTCCGACTTAGCAAGCTGGCTGTGATGGACATAGAAATCACTAGATAATGGCTTAATTGCATTTAACGTACTCCTTATAAACTGCCGCGTAGACTATCGGCGAAAATGTTTGTATCATATACATGCCTGAAGAAAACTCAATATTGTTAAATGTGGTAAAAGAACGGAGATAACTGCGACCTTGTTTCACAAGCAGAAGGGTCGCCACAGTACCAAACTGTAAATGAAATTAGAAATTTAACCTGCTCAGCAATTAACACGACACTGGTGCTTTTGGTGGTAATCAAATTAGTTGCATTGCATCTTATGTAACAAGTATTTATATATTCTGAGTTAAAACAACACGAGGAAATTAATTGTACATTAAAGAGCTATACAGAGGTACTAATATGGCAGCAGAGAGAAACAAACCTTCACTTTTGATGTTTGATTACGAGTCTGGATGCGGCACGCGACCATGAACTGTTGCTTGACAACGGTTATATCTTATCTCATTTGGAACCCATGTATAATATTGTGTGTTCTAATAATTAACTATTTATTCTTAAAACATCACTGCTGTACGTTTGGCGTAAAAATACTGAACATACCATCAACTTCCTGAAATTCAATAAAATATACCATCGTAATTTATTAGAGACCTTGATTTCTAGTACCTATCTTGGCACTAACCTAGTAAATCTGCATAAAGACCCGACTTTTGAGGCGGCAACAAGTAAATACGGACTCTACCAACTATACAGTCTGTTCCAATCAGGAAAAAAAACTTTGTAAACAATGAAACGTCAATGACCTTTTAGTATTTAGTGTTGTACCCCATACTATCTGAACGAAAGAGTGAATGATCGAATGAAAGAACCACAATGGGTACAATATTTTTTTATCACAAATTAAGGCTAGTCTTTAATTCTACGTGGGTGGAATCTACAGAATGTAAACAAATATATAATAAAATTTTATAATAAACTTAAATGACCAGCGGATTAACTTAGATAAAATGTTGCTAAGTGTTTACTCGTGCAGGAATAGGTATTTATTTATTGAACAGTACATTCGTCTGCTAAACTGTGAAATAGTTTGCCCTCAAACTATTATATTAAATTTTAACAAAAATCTCGACACAGAAAAATTTAAATAACAAAACAAATTTTAAAATAAAAATATAATTTATTTCGTTTATAATATATTGTTAATGACATTCATTATCATACTCATCCTAGCGTGTAATCCTATTTCCGTCGTCAGCTTACGCCTCCGAGCCTAGGGTACGCTGTAAGTCATGGTCCTAGATTTGGCGGAACTGGTAATTACAATGGAGCGACTGCCGTCTGACCTGCGTAACCCTTTTTACAGCAAAACCAGACCAACATGACATGACCTGAGGTGTGTTAGTGGCCAACACTGTCAGAATTTTTGAAGGCTGCTCTAAGGCATCTGACACAGCCTCACGACTGCTATCTATCGATAACAACCTGGACCAACGGATTAACGTGCCTTCCGAAGCACGGAGGAGCTAAAGATAGAAAATGCCACTAAATGGCGACCAATCCAACAGTGGTCGCGTCACGTCGTTCCTTGAAATCTATAGTTGCATATTGCATTTTCACTCTAGGTCATCCATATCCGAGTCATCTTCAGTGCTTGTAGAGTCACCGAAAACTTACCTTGTTTGTCAGGATAGCAAACACTCCAATCAGATGCAATATCAAAGTTCCTTTTAACAAAGCCGTAAGTCGTCGTTCCAGGAAAAGTCTCTACCCAAATCACAAAGTATTGCAAAGTCCGTAAATGAATAGCCAAGTTGTCGTTATGAGCAATAGAACGTAGAAAAGCACCCGTACACATGACAAACAAGTGACGAATGAGATTCATGCGCGCGCGCGTAATGTCATTACTTTGACAGATAAAACAAAGAAACAAAATATTTTAAAATGAATATGTTCTCGCAGATAGGGCTCAAATTACGAATTTATGTATTTTGTGCATCAATAAATACATTATTTTGTTCAAAATACTACAGTATTCGGTTTAATAACATTTATCAGGGCGATTTTGTTATTTCGGATCTTGTTGTATCGATTCCTCAATCGATAATCGATAACTGTCATTCGTTCATTATATTCGATCATTATCATTCAATGCCGATACCCATCCCTAATCTTTGCATTAGAAAAAAGAAACAAATAACCTTAAAATTTTTCATATCATCATATTTTAATAGTTTTGCAAGTTTTATCTCCAATTACTACTTAAATGATATTTGATAAGTTGGCGACGGCGTTTTCTAAGTAACGGATGTGAAATTTTTGTGTCTTGGAAGAAAGATTCTTGATGAAATCGATAATTTTATGGTTTGTTTACAAAGTTTTTTTTCCTGATTGGAACAGACTGTACCACATTTAGTACCTAAATAATTATCCCTTACCTTTCTCTGCATCACTCATTTGGTTGATTGGTAAAAAAAGCCTCAGGCTTTAACTCTTTTCCGCTGTTTACAATTGTGTAATAAAGTTATATAAATAAATTACCGTCCACAATAATGCAGTATGCAACAGAAGTATCTAATGCTTCCGTGCTGGTCGGGAGCGTAAAAATTACATGAATAGGCCTCCCGCTTCTTTTCAGGACTGGTTCTAACAGGTGACAAACCAGAATCATACCACTGTTTAAAATTCATATTTGTGTTTACTAGACCTTAGGATTTTTATTGTCTTCAGACTTAGCTTAAAAACTAGAGTACTTATGTCGAAAGAGTGCTGAATATTATATTTTTTTTGTACAATAGAATGAAGCATTACTTGCTAAATACCTTGTGGATATCGAATAGTCTGATTTTATCTGGAAAACAAGTGGCTTTATGACAAAACGTTAACACAATTAGCACGAATAACAATAAATTCCGACAATTTCGCGGTCTCTGTCTCCACTGATAAGATAACAGGCAACCGCTTTAATGCACTTATATACGTATGTGTTTATGTAGTACTAACGTAGCAAGGGCCTTGGGCCGCTCTTATCAGGGAATAATCCACCACACAGGTCTTTCTCCCCATAGGCCCTATCTGCCCCCCACATGTATCTGTTTTCTTCTAGATACAAGTATGATGCGGAACGCATTTCTTTCTTGCTTAGAAACAGCTTGTAACCAAAGTCCTTGTAAATTGTAGTGTACGCGATCCTTCTCAGTCCCGTGTCATTCTCGTCCGTTCTCGTCTTTTACTATTTCGTCTACTTCTTTTGTGCGTTCGACAGTTCTTTTAATCGTTGAAGGACACCTTTACCGTCGTCGTCGATTCATTGTGCTGACGACGACATTTGTACTTTCGTACGATTTTTTTAAAATAACCATGAATTTCTTTATTTGAATATCGATTTTATAAAACCTTGTAAGTACTCTCTAAATGCGAAGAAAATCTGTATAACGGTTGTAAGCAAATTGCGAATATTCCATAGATGTATGTGTCGAAACATCAAATATGCGGTCAGAATTGACGGTAATTGTGCGGTGGTGCTATCACAGCGATAACGCTCGCTTATCGTCGTCTTCTGTTTATGTACTTACAAACAGCCGCTTATCGGCGGGCGGCCAATAATAAGGTTCTGTCTAACCAGCTGTGACGTCCGTCAGATAGCGAGACCTTCCGAACGTTGCAGATAAATTGTTTTAAAAAGATTTAGCTTGGAAACTAATCGGTAAATAAGTAAATTGTGCCTAGGTTTTATTGGAGCCATGACGTCTGTTTGTATTTTTTTTTTATTTGGTTTCGATATGGCTGGGGTTCCTCGTAATTGTTACTTAAATGTGACCTATACACAATAGTGTATACGGATGATATAATTATTACAACTGAATGTAATAACCAGAACCGTACCTGTGTTTACAAGCTCCTAACTAAATAACATAACTTACAGCATATCATTGCTTTTCATCTAACGAAATTCATGTGACCAAAACACTTAAGTGCATGGTATAGTTTCACGGATGACGAGTTGACAAAATGTTTAAAGTAGCTTAATAAATAATTCTTAGAATTTATCTTTTCGCTCAATTTTATGTTGGGTCAGCTGGATATTAAAATTAAATAATTTTAATATTTTAATCAAACGTGTGCCAATTTATCAATGTTTCGTAACAATGAAACGTGATACGTGGTAATCGCAAATACAATCGAATCGACTGGCAATAATGATATGATAAACGTTTATAGCGGAGAGAAAACACGAGTTATCATGAGAATGGTTCGTATTCCGACGACGACTGTACTTATCAAGGCCCTCAAGTCCTTGGCAGGAAGGTTCTCTCGCGTCCTTCGCCCACGCCCTACCCCAGAGAAATTGCTTTGAAATTACACTTTATCTAACCTTATTACGCAAACGGTTCATTTTCACTGGGAATAATTAGGTTGAATCAATATTACACCTCGTAATTTTAATTGTCTTCGATAGATCTTGTGTTAGCTATACTTAAGTTTTGCATCGATTTACAGATATGTCTTGACCTAATGGAAACACAGCGATGCACTCGGTGACATCATTATATTTCAAACCGTGACCGCGTGAATGCGACGAGTCCTTTTCCTCTTGTTTTTATTACACACATTCTAGGTCAAGGTTCTGTTTTGATGAGAGCGTCTGATGGAAAATATTGAAGCATTTCTCATTGACGGAGTTATGTTATTTTCCTTCCCTATCTCGGAGGTGTTGTTCGCGGTAAAGTGTGTTTTTACGAGTCAATTAAACAGCAATTAAGGTCTTCCGCTAGATTAGCGACAGTGCGCGGTCCGGCGGCGATGGTGCCGCGGTCGCGCTATGTGGGTCAAGATAACCGAAGAGCGGTCGCCACTCGCCGATCTAGATTCGGTATCGCCGCCGCGCCGCCGCCGCCGGCACAAGCACTATGGTGGCCACTCCAACTTTGTTATTTTGTTTTCACATCGCTGATAATCTATAATAGATTAACATGTTATAAAACTCGCAGTCCGCATTGTACGTTTATATTATTCCCAATTATCATCCACGAACACAGTTTTTTCTACATTTAAATGTCAGTCTTAGTTAGTTATACAGTTGTTAATTTCACAATGCACTCTCGACGGTATAACGTGGTCTACTTTGTGCACCAAATAATTTTATTCAGTGCAACAATACAATTGTTTCTCGGTGTCAGACTTTAATAAAGTGGGGCGAAGCAGCGTCGAAACACGTATGCAAAGCGAGTAGGTATCTGGCCTATATTTTGTTTGGTAAACAGGCAACGCAATGGTTCGTCGCGCTCGGTTAAAGTAACCAGAGTACAGAATGTTAATCTGTTTAGTGTACATGTTTCATTACCTGTTCACTACAAATAATTTCAGATTCGTTTGACTGCAAAACATAGTTGACATCGACATGAGAATTGAAGAGGTGGATGAATAGAATGATTTTATTGCGTCATTTACATACATAAAATGGTACAGTTTAATATAAATTAAGTTAATAAATTGTATCGCAGAAGTACAGATGTTGTGTTTTTAATGTGTATTAGGTATTATGTTTTTGCTTAGTATGTTCTAGTAATTCTGTAGTATCTTTATTTTGTGGTCGCACGTACTGTACGTAAGTACACACTTGACGGAGAGCCGCGGTGCATCGCGTATTGCCGCGCCTGCCTCTCTTGCATCTCAAAGGAAATTTTTGTCGCATTTTTAGCTCATGCTTATCTTACGTGTGAATTTTTACCAAAACATGTTTCATGCGATCACTTCCGTCGCATATTTTGTCTTGAGAACTGAGCTACACTTTAGCTAAATAATTTGAAGTGTTAAAAAATCAGAGGTTTGATAATGCAAGTCGTAAAATCACGGAAAACAAGTTTCACTCGACTACTAACGTAATACGCAAGTAGGCAGACGTACTCGCAGAGCGCGACCTTAATCGCCCGAGCCGTAGTCTCAAGAAGAATGTTGGAGTGAATGGCTTGTAGTTCACCCGAAACTACCGGCCTGATGTTGTTTAGAATTGAGAAACCTAAACAACATGTAGACGGCTTAGCCTATAATCTGGCTGTACACTTGGTTTCAAACGAATATAAATTTTGTTATACCCTCCAAACAAAGACTTCTCCTTTATGCATGTAGGAACATATTTCTTCACGAAAGTTATTTACCACTGTGGAAATAAGGGTTAACTTTCTGTCCGTTTTCAGACATATCCAAATACAATATTTAAAAAAATTGTAACAAATTAATATTACATAATATTATTTATACAATAGCTCGTTTTACATCTTCGACCTCGTTTGCAGCAAAGTTAGTATATTTGCTTTGTATGCAATATCAAAGTAATTTGCTTCTGATAATGTATTTGGGTTGATTGTAACACAGTTGTCGTTAACTTGCGCAACGTCATAGTATTGTGCAGTAGTAGGGCTCCATGGTCGGCGGAATCTCGGCCGAAAGTAACAGAGGGCATGCGATTCAATTTGAAACGCTTTCACTCTTGAGCCTCCTACTTCCCCCCCTTCGGCACCCTCTGTGCGCCGGCGCAGCTATCGTGCGAACGCTTGCGCTATCCGATCACTGCTCGTCGTGTGTGCATACAGACCGTGCATGCGCGTCATAAACTTGTCGGACGCCATGTTAATGTTCTTATTAGCCGCCGGTAGAGCGGGCATACGAAGTACCTACTTACTTGACCTCATAAGCAACGAGAACTGTAATTATTTTCTTCCAACAGCAGCAGCATTCCTTCGCTGTGTCTATTACATTTTAAAATAAACCTATGTCCATCCACTCGAATTCTCGAATGTGGAGTCTGAATACGGATAATATTTGTTAAGAAGTACAGGTTCTCGGGAGAAATACCGAGTCTAAAAAGGAGAAAATTGTAAAGTAGTTTTATTAAGTTATGTAAAAATAATAGCGAACGAAGCCGCGAAAATCAACTTATTCTAAATGAAACTACCAGTTATTTATTACTCTGACCATTCGTCTCATTCAAATCGTACTCGGAGGCTATATGTTATATTAGATTGAAATTCAAATGAGCGCGCTGACGCACTCCACCGTCGATATTATTTTGTTAGTCAACTTGTCCTTAGGTCACTAACAAAAATCTACTCATTGTTTTAACAATGCATCGTAAATCAATGTTTCTGGTAGTAGACTGTAGACACTTTGTTTCATTTTTTTATAATACCTGCTTGTGGACTTGTAATTGTTTGAAAACGTATTATGATACCAGTGATTAGTGGTCACTGTTAAACTATTGGTAGGTACTCTGTGTATTGTGTTATAGTAACAAAAATTTGTATCACAATTGCATTCTGCCCTGAAAACATCTATCTTGTGCATCACTTAGTAACTCCAACATGAAGAAACTATCACGAGACAAAGTTTGTCACAACATTGACTAGTTCAACAGACTCTCTGTCTGTCTCGCCCTTCAAATTCAAAACAAATTGCTAATATGAAACTTAACAATCTGTTGGCGAAGCTGGTTTTCGTGCCAGTACTTGAGATGTGCTACTTGCTAAATGGTGCATGGAGTGGTGTTTACGTGTCGCAGTAGAAGCTGCTGCGGCCGCGGGCCTCTCGAGCTCCGAGCCTCGAGGTCTACTTGCAACAGATTGAGCGGGACGACACAATACGCCAGAGCGAGAAACAAAGCTAACCGCTTGGAACCGTTGTCTCCGCATTGTTACGCCTTTTATTCGCCGTATTTTTTTAATCCTATCAAATACTCTATCCGGCACAAGTATTGACGTAGGAACTTGCCGACAGAAATTCTCTGTGTGCATGAAAGCTCCGACAAAAGCCGCATTGTTCGTTTGCTCTAAGTATCATCCGAGCTCGGCGGTGTTATCTCGTGATTTGAATGTTTGTGCAAGTTTGCCTAGGAATCCTGTTTGAAAGCTACTTTTGTGCGTCTGGCTCTGTTGAGTTGAGGGAAGGCCGATTGCATGTTTTGTTTTTCTATGCAAATTTAAGCCATGTGACTGACGACGATTATGGAAATTCGATCGTAATAAGAACCGTAAAATGGATTTGGTACCGATTTGCCGAGACGGTTTGAAACTAGGTCGATCCCTCAAAATTCTAGCCGCTAAGGTCGTCCGCGGGTCGTCGACCCCGCGCGCCGTTACCTCGCGTACTGACGCCGCCGCCTACTCACGTACCCTCTTAGCCCATGTCCAGCATGTTCTAGATTTCAGATCACTTTTTAATGTTTGTCATGTAATTCAAAAAAAATCCTTATTCTAAGAATATTTGCATAGATGGAATGTTATTGTCGTACAAGGTAATTTTATCATTACATCTGATTTCTAGACTAGGATTGAAACAAAAAGTTAATTCGTCGTCTCTTAGGATACAATGAAATAGAATGGGTGGTAAAATGGATAAAATAAAAAAATCGTGTGTACTTTATATGTATTGGAATATGCAAATTATCTTTCTCCTTAGTAAATTTCCTCTCGCTGGCAGACCAGACGATCTTGTACCCATTCGAGCCCCGCCCCGACCTCCGCCTCGTCCTGCTGTCCTCGACAAATTTTCAACATTTTACTTGTCAATTTATTATTTAAAAATGCAGAATTAATTAAGTATTATTTTTTAACTTTAAACAGATTTTAATTAGTAAAGATTTTGATTAGATATTGGATCTTGAGGGTAGGACAGATCATCAACGGAATATAACAGAGGTCCCTGCAAGGGCGGGGCCGCGGGAAACAGTTTATCTCAAAATTTACCATGTATGTTACATGTTTCCGCTTGGTTCGCGCACGATTATGACACATAACCAATAGTTTTTCTATTGTGTCTGGATACTGCGAGCCAACGGGAATATTCAATTCATAAAATCATCAAATCATTCGTTCTAAGACGATTGCGTCGCTGGAGCTTGAATCATTATTATGAGTAAGATTTTGTATTTTATACATTTAGTGCATTGATGAGAAATTTTATATAGTCATTGAAGGGTCAGTGCAGATTGAACCTAAAGAATGTGCATTATATAAAGACGTTGTCTATCCTATGAAAAGGTCTGGTGGCCAAGGGTTACTATGATTTATAAACAGCTTTTCTGCTGGCGTATTTGCTGCTGTTGTGTGCCCTTGCACGGATCATATACGTAATATATTTCTCGTAGTAATCGTCATCATTGAATTGAATCATTGCGTATGGCATTCATCCTGCGTAGATCAAACATCTATTTGTTGGTCATGTTTCTCAGTCAGCTTGCTTGTAGTTAAAAGTGAAGGAAATATAATTGACCGAGCGAGCGAAGCGAGCGAGTCTCCATTTCGAGACTGGCAAATTTTGCTTTTGTCCGGATGTCTGTCTGTCTGTCTGTCTGTCTGTCTGTCTGTCTGTCTGTCTGTCTGTCTGTCTGTCTGTCTGTCTGTCTGTCTGTCTGTCTGTCTGTCTGTCTGTCTGTCTGTCTGTCTGTCTGTCTGTCTGTCTGTCTGTCTGTCTGTCTGTCTGTCTGTCTGTCTGTCTGTCTGTCTGTCTGTCTGTCTGTCTGTCTGTCTGTCTGTCTGTCTGTCTGTCTGTCTGTCTGTCTGTCTGTCTGTCTGTCTGTCTGTCTGTCTGTCTGTCTGTCTGTCTGTCTGTCTGTCTGTCTGTCTGTCTGTCTGTCTGTCTGTCTGTCTGTCTGTCTGTCTGTCTGTCTGTCTGTCTGTCTGTATGTCTGTTTGTTCCGGGCTAGAGGTCGCATTTCTGAACGGATCTTAATGAAACTTGGTAAACGTGTTCCTTGATTTATTTGCAATTTTTTGTCGAGAGTTTTTTTTGATTGAAGGGAAAAGGGGGGAAAAAAGGGGGAAAGTTTTCTGTGACGTTGTTTACGAACGGATCTTAATGAAACTTGACACACGTGTTCCTTGATTTATTTGCAATTTTTAGTCGAGAGCGTTTTTTGATTGGATGGAAAATGGGGGCAAAAATGGGGGAAGTTTGCTATTTGTTATATTGCTTATACTACTGGCCGCATGGTACTTGTTCTTTTACAACTTTGCGCTTTATTTTTATTTTTATTTTTTTGTTTTTATATGACTGTATATTATGACCGTCTGACCAGAATAGGATAATATGGCAAAACAAAAAAATATAGAAAAAATCCTTTGAGAATACGAGGGAAAAAGTTAACAGAATAAGAAATACCTATATATACTCTATATAGAGTAATAAAAAAAACGAAAAGGGGGTTTACGGATGAGGTTCGCGAGGTCTACTGTTCACAGAACCACTAGTAATTAAACTTAACTATGATTTGCAGTTAATTGCGATTGTAATACGGTTGTAAGCGTTTGTTTGTGTGTGCTCACGCCTGGGTGACCTTCGGCGTTTATGGCGCGTGCCAGCCTCGCTTGCCGCATAACAATACCATAGACAGCAGCTCAGATATCATTCAACACAATTTTCTACCTCTTAGAAAAAGATGAGTGTTGTTATTAATGAGCTGTTTTCCAGTTGCTCTGTGAGGAAATAACCTTGTGAAGTATCTTTAGTCTGTTAAATCAAAGAAAAGATATAGACAAAGAAATATTGCTGCTGTATTCATTTAATAAAATTGGTACTTTAAAAAGTAAGCCCTGTAGAAAAGCACTTTTGCTCGGCTATTGAAAGTTGCTAGATCTTACAATTTTCAAGATTGTTTTCTGAGTCTAAAACTTAGGGAAGAAAGTAAAGAAAAACAATCCAATATTAACGATTATTCATCATAGTACAAATCTGGCCAGATAGTAAATAAGTACGCGAAGGTAAGCAACCTTGATCTTGTTAATACAGTAAGCGAAACTTCAGATTAACATGTAGGTAAAAACAAGAGATCTGTTCACGCGAGTCCGCGTTGTCCTCGCCCTTGACGACGGCTGCGGTCACACCAGAATGTCAATAGTTTTAAATATTGTTTTCCTACTGCCTGACTCTTGTCATACAACAGATACAGATTGTGATATTTTGAGTGACGCGGGATTAATTGTCGTTTGACGTCACCGTTCTTTGACAGGTCGTCTTGTTAATTAAAATAGTCGTGTAAGTCATCTACGATCTGCGTAGTGTGTGACATTTATTAGTATCACATCATCGCCGAAGTTAACTCTTTGGGCCCAAAGCATCAAGTGCTTTAGGGCCACCTGCAACGGTCCGTCTCGTTGGCGCGTCATCGTCGTTGCAGATTTATTTGGGGCGGTCATCTTTCTTGATTTTTTCATGACTTGGTGGTCGGGTCTAGGATTTGCACCTGTATGTTATTATAACCTGTTGATATCAGGGCGATCAACTTCTATTTGGTATTGTGCCAGTTTTTAGAAATCGGTTTTCTACTCTTGTCCAACAAGCTAAGATTGTTTTGACAACAAGAATCATTTCAAAATATCAGTAAAAATTATACTTTTAATGCGAAGCGAATGTATTAATCGTCATTATTGACCCTAAAAATAGCCCACTTTATTTCGCAGGTAACGAAAATGTTTTAAAATTATTCGCTTAATGTATATTTTCTTTGGTATTGAAATAAACATAATAAAATGGAGAAACCTTGCGCAATTAGATAAGGTGGCATTCGCTAGAAGATCGTTCGGTTAATTTCCATCTCGGTGCGTGTTATCAGTTAGCTCAGGAAATAGTTCGCCGACAAAAATATCATACTATTTGGCTATGCCAGTAATATAGAAATAGAAAGAGAACTCATATACTTCAATAAAACGTACAATATAACGGCGTAACGTTACGGTCAAAAAATACTCAAATCTCAAGTTGCCCATAAGAGATCAGAAAGATTCTTAAATTAGTTCTTTAACTGATAATAGCACACTTTTGCCGAAGGCGGCTAAACATTTTTTGCTGTTTCATTCGCTCTCTTCAACGATTTTCAAATATGTTAAATAAGTCGCTAAATATTTTTCATAAAAGATTTTTATAACATAAATAGGGATGTTTTTGCGAAATATATACTATCCTATATATAAAAAAAAAACTACTCTCTTTTAACTGCGCTATGTCGTCAAGCCTGCTTGGACTCGTAGTTTAGAATTAGTAGAAACAAAAGTTTTTTAATATCACACAAGTTTAATTTGAGCCCCTGAGGTCAGAGGTAATCATTTTATCATCACAACACAGTAACTACCGTTCATACAATCTGGTTACGTGCCTGGCGTACCGCTTTCTCGCTCTTGTCACTGTAAAACCGGTACGTAAAAAAGAGACAACAACAGCGTCTCGTCGTTTGCCGCCGCCCACTCAAAAGTTATATGGGTTGTTTTATGCAGGAATGTATTACATGAGGTACACAAGGTACACTTGTGGTAAGCGAAGTATCGCAATGTATCCGGTTATCGCCTTTGTGTCTAATATCGATTTGTATATTTTATGAAAATTTGAAGTTAAGGTCACGCACGCTCAACCGTTGCGGAGTCAACTATGGGTTATTTAAAATGGGTCATTTGATGAAAGGGATGAAAATCAAAAGGTTACCTCAACTTGACCTTTCGTCCCACGTTCTATGTTACAAACAAATCAATATTCCTGCTGACAATCGCGTCTCGTATATTTCTATATTTATCAGATATACAAATGGCAAGCTTTCTTTCTACAAAGCTTGCTGAAATAGCTTATCATATCAAAGCAAATAGCGAACAAAAATAATCACACATGGGCTAGCATTCTATTTACTTCTTGGCAATCCCTATTTAGCAATGGGTAGAAAGGTTCTCGACTGGCGCCTATTCACCGGCAAGTTCAGCATCACTCACATTTACTGGCCAGATGGTCGGATGACCAAAAGAAGGTCGCAGGCAGGCGCTGGATGCAGGCCTTGGGGGAGGCCTATGTCCAGCAACGAAAGCCCACTTCTCAGTAACGTTATGCGAGATGGACCGAATAAACTTGAATAGTTTTAATGGTCGATCGTATGGCGGAAACAAGATCAAGGGGAATATCAACAAGCCGAAAGACCGACCCCTTCTTTGCAGCTTTGCAATGTAACACCCAAGAGGCCATACACCTTACACCTATACCAAGCCCATAATAGAAATGTCTGGAAGAAACTGCCAGTTTGGTTTATGTCTAAGTTACAACTTTAAAGAAATATATAAGTACCTGGCCACAAAGGTGGCCTTATGAAGCCTGTCGCATACACAACGCTCTGAGTCGTCTGACAAAAACAGCGGCTCATAATGGTGACGTTCACGGAAGTGCACGCAGCGCAAGCGCAGTTAGATCGGCACACGTGACGCTCTTTGTACTGAGGCTTTTATGGTATCAGTAGCGGACAAGAAAAGACGATACGAATACCGAAAAGTATTTTTCGTTTACTTTAAACTTACGCCTAGTTCCCAAATTAGGTATAATGTACAGTCGGCCACATAGAAAAATAATACAATTTAACCTAGGGATAGCTTACACCTGAGGCGGGACACGTTTACATGTGGCCCACTATATGATCAAAATTGAACAATGTAATTGTTTACACTGCTGTTAATTATTATCTTTATGGCCACAACTACAAAGCTTATTATATTAAATTCATTTATAAGTAGAAAATTAGTTAAATAGTAATTAAGCAACCTATTAAGTGTTAGGAATAATCTGGGATCTAATTTCTATATATTTATACGACAATGTAACACCCACCTTATGACCCTAGGCTCTGTGTACCCCATATGGGATAAAGACATGAATGCTTGTATGTATGCAACAACACTCTTATGAAAGTTTGTAGAACTGGGGCTGTTGTAACAAAGCAAATAAATGGACAAGTGTTATTTTAACATGACTATAATTAATAAAACAAAAATATAAGTGGATCATATAATCATGGTGGAACTCAACACCGCAGGGCACCTGATTCCGATGATGATAACGGCAAGAGTTTACCAGAAGAATTAAAAATGACTTGAAAATGGTGTAGTGAAGTCTATCTATAGGCGTATTTATAATGCAACAAGTTATATTTACCGATTCTAACTCTTGTAGTTGGGTGCATACATATTGTCGTACAGCGCAGCGCAAGCTTTGATTTGAATTTTAAATTGCTACCGTTTAGCCAAGGCACGGATGAGTAGTCACCTCCGAGGTCGATATTTTGTAATAAGCAATAGTAATAACTGAAGAATTTTGTTGTTTACTGATCATTAGCTATTTGCGTTTCTGTCTCTTTGTTTTAATTTTAAAGATTGCTCTCATACCATAGGATATTTTTAATTTGAAACGCATAAGAATGTGTAGGCGATGAAATAGAGAAAAGCAAAACGAACGATATAAGAACTACATATTGATTTGATATTAACGCCCCTTGTACAACGTCAACCCCTGTGTGACGTCACAGCTCAGAAATGCAGTAGCGAAGTGCATGGCCGGGGCGGTCGCACGCGCAACCCGCGATTGTTTACCCCGCGCCCGCTAGTAACGTAACACACAGTGTTGCCGCTCCGTGCGCGCTCGCCTCCTCTCACTTTCGCGATACACGACCTTTCACTCGCACGCCATAGCTCTGTCTCGCTCTCTCACCTAGCGGTGCCCGACTTTTTTGGACGTGCAGTTTTTTCCATTCTCGGTTATGATCACTTTACGGGGTTATTATTGTTTACGGCCAACTGTAATTGGTCGTTTTTACGCGGAAGTGGTATACGATTTTATTTATTGTCTAGGACGTTCAACTGTAGAGGGTGTTGCATTAAATGCGTCTTGTTAATCCAAAAGACTTCATTTGACTACGTGATGTAAATTTATTTAAAAAAAATGATTTGTGCAAAATTACATGTATTTATTCATATTGTCACATTAATGAGAAAATACAGGAAAGTGGATCCTTTGCAGAAATTGAGATGAAAGAACGATAGAGATATTAACACCTGTCAAAAGAGCATTAAAAAAAGCAAGAGAAAAATTGAAGTAAAATTAGCTGGCGCGCAATGAAAAAGACATCAACGCAAAGACCTGCGTAGTAGCGTACGTTTTGCCAAATGCAGCTTATATCTACGTTATTTAAAGTGTATGAGGTCTTAGAATAGAATAGTCGCGCTCTATCAACGATCAAAATATTTTACCTGATCTTCTTCGTTGACTGATTTAAATCTGTTTTTTATTTTGTTATAAAACAAACGATAATAAACTTAATACGAATAGATACAATATTAAAGTTTCTTCTGCAATTAAAATTTGTTTTTATAACTACTATTAGTTTTGGATCATTCGATAAAATAGGGTAAAATTATACCCCATTTATGCTCAAACATTGTTATGTTACCATTCATAATGATGATGAAAATAATGCAGATTATAGTCGAATGTGTGCGCAAGTAACTAACATAACATTTGTCATTTCAAAATTAAACAGAGAGAAACTAAGCTCCATTTGTGATTAAAAATAATTTAGAAAATCACTTCAGCAAACCCGATTTGAACAATATTGTCCACGTAGAAGCGTAATAGACAGTTCATTTTAATTATAAATACAAAATATAGACAATGTTTTAACTTAATGCACCACAAAGCTTATTTGCAAAACAAAAAATATTAACACAACTGGGGCAAACTCGACATAGCCTCATTTGGCCGCGAAACTTCTCAATGGCCGCGCTAAGTGATGTAACCCCGAGCCGTCAGCCGTTATACCCAGGTTATCCGGAGAAGGCCCGGCTTTCGCGGGCTTCATCCGGGTCTTATCTCCCGACCCTGTTCATCCTGTCGTTCGTTCGCATTTTAAATATACATTGGCAATTTCTGCCTTCGCAATCAAAAATTGATAGAATTGTCTACGGTTCTTAGTTATGCTTTTTTACTTTAGGTCTGGTTACAAAACAACACATTTCCAAACTTCGAAAGAATCGCGTTCATGGGTTAGCAAAGTATGCATATATTCGTATCCAGATGTCTTTGTGTTGGTCTTATTATTTAAGTGACAACCTAAGCATGGTCTTCTTCTTTGTCCACCTCTTTGTCCACCCCTTATCCCAGTTCATTTGGATCGGGCATCCTCGTGCATTTGTACGATTTGATAAACTAATCATGGTAATTAGAAAAAAAAAATACAATAATATGCCATATCGAGTGATACATTTTCTCCCTCCAAATCACCAGTATTTCTAATTCGTGTGGAATCCACGTCGTCGGCCGCCTTGGCAGCAATGCGGTCAATTAGAGGAAGCATTTATGAAATTTACTGTGATAGCAGATAGATGCCAACGGGATTATAATATTTGATGGTGGAGTTTCAAAGCCTGGTGTAAGATTACCCGTTAGTAAACACTAAACGAGACACAATCTTATCCAAGTCGAGAGGCTTTAGGGTCCTAAGGGAAAAGGATGGGAAAAATAAAGGAGCTAAGAAAACAAACACATCACAAGAAAATTAAATAAATATATAGGGACAAGTCACACAGATCAAGTTAGCACCAAAGTAAGTTCAAGACTTGTGTTATGGGATGCTAACTCAACGATACTATATTTTATAACAAATACATATATAGATAAACATCCCAGGACCCAGGCCAATCAGAAAAAGATCATTTTTCATCTTGACCTGACCGGGGATCGAACCCGGGACCTCCTGAGTAGCGGTCAGGCATGTTAACCATTATGCCACGGAGGTCGTCAGAAATTAATTCTTCTGAGGTTGAAACATTTTGATGAACTCAATACAAAAATTACAAATTACAAAGATAGTCATGCTGTTTCGTTGTTTTTTTTTCGCTCCTATAGGTTCTTGTTAAGTTCGCACATGGGTTGTCTCAGTTGTTATCATAAGTCTCATGTCATCATTTTCGCAATCTGCCATAATAATAACACGCTCTTGCCAACCCTACTTAGCGAAGAATGCGGCTCGCACGGTGCCCCTAGTTGGTGGTGGTGCCGAGCGCGGCGCATCGCTAGAAAGCGGCGCCCGACACTGCATCACTTTCTATTGTGCGACGACCAAACGAAACGACACGCAGACCACATATATACGAATACTAGCTGTTGCCCGCGGCTCCGCGTGTGCCTCGGTTATATCGCGCTCAAAAGTAGGCTATGTTTGAATCCTAGTGCGTAACTATATCCATACCAAATTTCACCACAATCGGTCCAGCAGTTTAGCCGTGAAGAGGTGACAGACAGACAGACTTTCCCATTTATAATATTAGTATGGATATGGATGTATCGGCGAGGCGGTGCGAAAGATGCTCGTGTTCATGGATACATACTGCAACGAGGACTGGCTGCATTTACAAGAATTATAAAACCTACAATGGGCTTCCTAACAGATGGCTGTCAAATATTTTTTTAATTCACCAATTCACAATTTTTGGTTTCACCGCAGAAAGGTGACTCCAATTAAACAATCAAAATCAAATCAAAATCTCGTTACAATACCTTCTCGAGTTATCTACCTTGCTAACTTTAGCTTCTATGGTGTATATCGTTTTACCCTGAGGTTTTACCGATAGATTAGAATGTGCTTTTGCCGAATTGACATGGTAAATCTTATCCTCATATTTCCGTCATCCGATTCGACCTATTTCTATATTCGACAAGTATAGAATGCAAAGGATCTTATTTAAGTACATAACCTTACTAACTTTAGCTAAACTATGGTGTAGAACGTTTTACGGATAGCTTGGACTGTGACGTGCCCGATTTGATATTTTGTTTTTATACAAAAGAGTTTACATAAAGAAAAATAAGACATGTAGGTATAAAGAGTTGTAGGTCAAAAGCTAAGTAAGACACGAGATAGCACTCAATATACCTTTAACCGTTAGCCTGATATTACCACACCTCAGCCACAGGATAAAGCGCCGTCGTATACAACGATAAGCCGCTAAAATGTTGTCAGGGCGGCTCTCAGGCGCGGCTGCGATGCTTTTCCGATACACAAAGAGCCCAGTACCCCTAAAATGCGCCAGTATTCTGATGTAAAAGTTTTCAAATTTGGCAATTTAGATTTTATTAGAACAGTTTTATTAATATGAATTATTTGTAAGTTATTAATAACACATTCCTAAGCTCGTCTTTACAAAACTACTATATTTAAAGAGTATCTTCACTTTAGGAATATATTACAGCCAACATTACACTGTCCTAACCTCTTAATGTTATTGTTTTAGATAGGAAACCTCTCAACATACACATTAAAACCATTACGAAGACCGCAATGAAAACGACGATAATTACCGGTCTCCCCTCGGCCAGGTGCGAGCTGGTTTTATTGACCTCAGTCGTGCAAATATTGTCATTTGAATGTCTTTATATTTAACCAAATTATACGTTAGTATTTGTAAATCGATATGGAAAGTGATCAGCATCGTCATCACCCTTTTTACTTGCGAGATTGCGTAATAGAGACCCAGAAATCGAAATTTACGCATGAGAATCGGAATTAGATTTATTTACTAGCTTTCGCCCGCATGAATTTCCCTCAGGAACAGTGCTTATTCCCGGGATGAAAGGTACCCTATGTACTTCTCAATACTCCTAGCTATGCGTATGCGAAATTTCAGGAAGATTGGTTTAATAGATAGGGCGTGAAGTGAGGTAACAAACAAGCAAATATACAAACTCATTTTCTCATTTATAATATTAAGTTGGATTTATTCAGAGAGTTAAACTGATATTGCTATCTTCTGATTACACTTTATCTTGCCGCTTCTCGGGTTGATCTTCCTAAGAGACCTTGTACCAGGTGACAGCTAGAACCAAACCCTCACATGTAAGAAAGCAATGAAGCGTAGTGACAAACATTATTCTAACCACTAAACACCTTTGTGATTAATAGCGCTGGCAGTCTCTACAATAACAATGATAATCAATTCGTCAACGATAGTATTAATAGAATTGAACTTTATTTGCGTTTGTATAAGGTATATAGAAGAGGATAAAACAGATAAACATGATCTCTTACACAGCCATAAACTTATAGCATGCAAATTTTGAACAATACATCTATAAAGTATACATTTGTGAAATTAAGAGCTTCGTTAAAATGATAAAGTTAATTGTGATAATATTTATATGTTGAATGCATGCATTTTCATAGCATCGAATCGAGTTGCAAAATTAATATATTGTGTAGGGTATAGAAAACGACAGTGTATCAGTTAAATCAACCTGTGTGAGAAGACGTAAAACAAAGACAATAAAATGGAAATACTTGTTTAAAAACAAAGCGATGATGATAATAATAAATGTCATTATTTTCAAAAAGAACAACATATAGACTTCGTTTGCCTGTCTATAACATTTTCTGGACATAAGCATCCAGAAGTCCAGACGCAGTCGGGTTTTTGACCCGCAGCTCGTATTTGCATATTCAAGGTCGACGCAACACCTGCCCGGCTAATTCATAATGCTCATATTTATACAGAGGGGAAGACCGGCAACACTGAAAACTACACGAAATATTACAAATATAACTTTGTTAGCCTTGCTTCACTAAGCCCATTGTTGCTATTTAAATGTGTAGGATGTTCACGACCAGAGATTACATTTAACTGAGAGCTTTATTGCGGGTGAATTCTTGTTTAATAGTTTAACTATTCTTATTACCGTTTCTCAATGCCGCCTAAACTAGTATTACTTGAATTTTACTTTACTCGTAGGTGCATATAGAAACGTGCAAATAAATTCACCCGACTCAACGGTAGTCGACGTGGCAGCACAGTTGCTAACGGTAATGTTGTCTTACTTATTCGTAACAAAACATTGTTCCGGTAAATAAAATCAACGGATCCCATCAATGCACCTACTCTGGATGCCTGCCAAGTCCACTTATAGAACAATTTCGAGGTCTTGCATTCTCCTGTCCATCCTTACACACATGCACGCTCATACAACGCAATGTATGTAACGCAACAAGGTCATCAACCGAACGTGGATTTCATTTGCGTTTCTCGTCCTATCAACAAGCTATTTGCGACTGTGCTGGATGCTTTGTGGCGAATTTATGCAGCTTAATGTTCAGCGATGGCCCTGTCTGCGCACTGTGACTGATGTTTATGATATTTGTTTAGACATCGGAGTAATTTACCTTGATGAAAAGAACAATAAAATAAATGATGTAGATCTTACGATATGTATTTAACCTAGTTTTAAAATATGAACCACTTAATTGTACCATTCATGTATATATCGAGTTTTTGGAACTTATTGATAGAAAACATATTTTATCTGATCTAATCTACTCATTTTCATCTTTCCAGACGGAGCTGTATGGCATAAAATGGCGTAAGCTCGTGTGGGGGGAGACGAGCGGCGGCGAGAGCGATGAAGGCTCCGCGCCGCTCGCCGACCCCGTCATCAGCAGCTACGCCCGCTGCCTCGCCGGTGACATCTTGTGCGTGTGGCGGCGGGTGCCGGCGCCGCAGTCCGCCGACATCTACGAGATGACGGCGCCGGCACCGCCGCCGCTGTCGCTCAGGGCCGCCAAAGAACTGTGGATCTTTTGGTACGGCGAAGAACCTGACCTGAATGGCCTGGTCGCACCGGAACTCATTGCGAGCCGTGAGTAATACTTTGTTTTACGTGCCTATATACATTCTACAAGCAATACATAGTGCGGTTTTACGTCTATCAATTTTGATCATAACAGTAATCTCAATGCATAAGTCAACAGCTTAACCCTTGACATCACGTCAACATGTTCTTGTAGCACATTGTCGTTCGTTAATTTGTCAAGGCAGTGCGATGACAGCATAATACCTCAACTTAACAGCTCGTTAACCAAATGGCGCCGGTGCAGCGTCTTTTAACAATTAACTTAAGATTAAGATCTTGCTGCTTCATGTCGCGACAATGAGCCGGGAAGTGTTGTTGATTTTGTACTGAAAATACCGGAATATCTCAAGTAATTTGCACGGTGACTCTGCAATTATCGAAGATATCATCCGTTTTAGAATTCGTCCACTGCTCCTGCTAAGCAGTTAGCAAATTACAAGCAGGAGCAAACTCGCCGATATTTTTTTTAATGGATGGTTTCCATTTGTTAACCTGAAAATATGATAAAAAATTCATCGTAATTTTTATTATATTGTAAATTTCCACTCAATCATATATATGTATAATAAAAAAGGTATCATAATATTCATTAGATCAATTCCCACGTCGTTAAATCTTGTGATGAAAGTCAATACATGAATGGCAAGGCAAAAGATCAAGACATAAATCAAATGCTCTTTTCTCAAAAGTCCTCTGAAAAGTCAGTGCGGATCGATTCTCGGGAATGTTCTATTTAGCCTCTCATTTTCAACAATTTCAACTTAGCAATTCAGTTGAAATTTATTTCACCAATATTTATATCTCCAATCTTTTTCGGCTTATATTGCTCTCGCCCCTTTAATGCCCTCTTCTGTAATGCATTGCCGTTTAATGGCAGTTTCATATACAGCTTTATTGTGATTATCTCGACACTGTATCTCATGTTTATTTTTATTCTTTTGAATTTATTGCTTTATTAAATTATTATACTGCAGTGGCAATATTTATAGTATCTGCGGCGGGTCACGTGTACGTTCTGCGTTATTTCCTTGTATATAAAACGTTTATTTTGGTTATTTTAGTAGCTTCATTTTGCGTGGGCAGCGCTACGAGTTCAAAGTATTGTTGTGTTATTATTTCTTTCTGCTCTCACGAAAGATCTAAGAAGCAATAAATTACACTACTGTTTTTGTTATGAGTTTACACGTTTAACTAAATTATCATCATCCTCTGATCGTGTATCCCAGTTTCAGGTGGGCCGAATGCCTGTTTACCTACTAAATTGTATTAAAATATCCTCTGCTTACTCTATGAATTTTTAAGAAATAAAACTGCATCAAATGTCCTATATTCTGACTCTCAATACTCTTCTTAAATGAAGAACATTTGAAAAAGTTGACTGATAATCCCTCTAGGGTAGATATCGTTCGCAGATCAACAAGTGGCCGCTACGAGTCGGCAGTTTGCCGCCAATATAAACTTACTTCGCCTCCTACGAGTCTATTGATCCCTTCAAGTTTCGGCTTTTTCACGACGCTGAAAATCTTGAACTTGTACAAGTTTTCTCCGACTGTGATAACTGATATGATGAAGTCTTTCATGTTTTATGATTTTCAAGTCTTTTAGTATTACAGGAAAATCTCAGGATCTGTTTTTTTTTCAACAATATGAATAGGGATAATTTGCCTGTTGAATATAAAAATCGTTCAAAATATTGTGTCACATTTGCATTGCCACTAACCCTACAAAGAATGAACATTCTTTTATCCATAACATAAACTAATTTTCAAATTGATCTATTCTTTGGGAGTTCCCTCTTCAAATTACTTCATTGCTGTTAAATTGTACTCTACCATAACAAAATAATATCTGTGTTAATCACTAATTAATTGTTACAACGATTGGTTAAGTTAGGTTTTCTTAGAATTATTCATGTCTACAGAGATCGTTATCGCTAAATGAAGTGGCGTGTTGATTTAACTCATAAATGCTTAATCAACTGTAGGTTCGTACTTTTTGTTGTTTTACAACCAAAGAACAAATTGGCTTCGCAGGATCCATCAAGTTTGTTGGAAATTATCATATCGTTTTAATTTTGATTAGCCTGTAGTGAATTATTCTTTTTTGTCTTCTGTTTTTCTTTTTGTCATTTCTTAATGAGGTTAATTATTTTATTTAATCAATTTTATGCTTATGATAAACCAATCGGTTAATTCAAAAAAGCTATTAGCTATATCTGTGATATTATTTTTACTGTAGTTAGCTAGGTGTGCCTGCGTCGTCGTCAGCCTTTGCGTCGGCTACAAGTTCACGCCTCAGCCAATCCCGAAATAGATCGTGACATAAATCTGCATAAACGGACTTTATTTTGGTCCGCCATTGTTTTGTTCTAACCAATTTCATCAAGATGCCAACGGTTGCTACACTCGATTCTGTTCGCTTATGAAGTAAAAGAATTCGATAAGTTTGTTCAGCTGGTGTAAAACAATGTTGAACATCTGTTGCCGTTTTGATACCTTTGTCTGGGATGGCTTCAATCAATGTCAGACTGATTAAGGTCGTCTGTGTAGTCTTGACATTGGCATTTTAGCAATTAAACTAGTTGTGGTTGCTCTATTCTTCTCTATTTACGTTTTACTTGTTGTGGTATATTCGAACAAGTACTGAGATCAAAATTTAGTACAAACAAATATATTTGATGTTCTATCACATCATACAAGTTTGATATTTATTAACAAGAGGCTAACTGATCATTTGCTTATGCGGTGACTTTTGATTGAGGATCAAACAGGCCGGCAGGCTCGACCTTTCGTACACTCCGCTTTGTGTCGGTGGCAAATCCCTATTGTAATGTACTCAATTGAAACGATCCCACATCATCGATTTCAAAATACGGTCCTGAGATCTTTCTCGATCCTGTCAACCCTTCAAATTTACTACAAACCGTTCTTATGAACATCCATACTAATATTATAAATGCGAAAGTCTGTCTGTCTGTCTGTCTGTCTGTCTGTCTGTCTGTCTGTCTGTCACCTCTTCACGGCTAAACGGATGGACCGATTGGGATGAAATTTGGTAGGGATGTAGTTAACAACCTGAGGTCAAACATAGGCTACTTTTGGGCGCGATATAACCGAGTCCCACGCGGGCGGAGCCGCGGGGAACAGCTAGTATTACATAATTTGTTTCTCCACAATTTATGTATTAACTTTTTTTTTAATCAAAATGTGTGTATATACCAAAACAGGCCGTTTATAACAGTCAAACCTTTCAGTCAAACGACCATTAGTGGTATCCCTTACGGGCGAGCACGCGTGGTCGTGGCCGTGGTCACCACAATTGTTTCAACCTTGCGTTTCCATTAGTGAGGCGCGGCCCTTGATCGGCCATACTTGTGAGATTAAATAATCGCTCCTCGCGGAAAATGCCACCGAACTTTTAGCAGACGTCAACTACAATCTTGAGCTTCGGTCATCTTACCAGTTTCATCGCCATGGTGTGAAATGTTGTCACATCATGTTTTAAATCAATCAGGATCCTGTTAACAATTTCACATATTAACAACTTTTTAATCATGATCAATTCCAGACACAGGATGAACTGGTATCGTATTTGCAATAGGAACAGAAATCAAAGTTATGTATTTCGTAAGGTCAATTTTATCCTATTTAAATATACTCGCCCGCTGAATGAAGTATTTCTTTAATGGGATATATTTCCCCCATTAAAGAAATACTTCATTCAGCAAAGCTAAAATAGAACTACTTTCCAATGCAGATGCACACTGGTGTTTTTAAAACTTCAAGACTTTCGTTTCAACCCTCCCCAAGAGTAACACTTTCTATAATGAGCGACATCGGAAGCAGTTCATTTCGATATCACGTGTAGTCATAGTATCGTCTGTTGTGCAATCTCGCACCTAGTTGCTAAGTGGTCGCCGCCTACTAAAGTTGAATGGGCTTGTTTGTGTTTGTCCTTTTTGAATGAACCTCATTTTTATCTGATTGTATTATTGACTAGCCTTCGCTCGCGGCTTCGCCCGCATGAAATTTCCTCGGGAAGAGTGCTTTTTCCCGGTATGAAAGGTATATCCTTCTCAATACTCCTAGCTATGTGTATGCGAAATTTCAGGAAGATTAGTTCAGTGGATAGGGCGTGAAGAGGTAATAAACAAACAAATATACAAACTCAGTTTCGCATTTATAATATTAGTTGCTGAATTTGTGCTAATGTGATTTTCAAGTTCCAATAATAACCTATTCAAGATCAACCAAAGTTAACTATTTTTTATCGAATTTCCTTGTGAAAGTCGGTCGATTTCTTCGATAGTAGTATACAAAGTTGTGTATTAAATCGACCGTCGACGTGACATATAACTATAAGATAGACAAACATCCGCAATCTCTACATAAGCGGAAACTGGGCGACCGAGAGTAAATCGAGAGGATTTACCGCCGTAACGTGTTTATTTTTAGCCGATGTCTTGCGAATTCCGGCTCGAAATAGCATCCAACTTATTATGTTTACCTTTGAGGCCTTGACTCATTGGCTAAATTGTTCCAAATTTTTGCGTGATAGTTTTTACTGGTATATTTGTAAGTGTTTATGGAAACCTTTAGTACCTAACATCTAGCTTTTGATTAACCTACATCTTCTGTTTTATCATGAAAATAAGTATTTTATTTTTTATGACATGAATTAATTTTGTATAATTTGAATTTTTGCATAAGAAAATTATATTAAAAAATTAAAATAATAGGTAAAAAATATCGTACTTACAAATGAAAAAAAAAAAAACCGTCTTATTCGATTGTTATTTTATCAGAACCTCATTATTTAGCTCTTTTTATTATTCAGATAAAATGTATTCAAAGAACTAGCTATATCGATAAGGAATTAGTTATAATACAACTATGATACGAAATGAGGTAGATACGGTAGTATCGATTGTGTGCGCCAGTGGCTGCCGAGACAGCTCGGTTGCAATATTGATAAGGCGGCCTTCCCACGCCCGCCGCGTGAACCGCACCGCACGCAACCGACCAGTGCCCCTATTATGAGTTTTTCTTAACGCAGACGCTAGCGACTGCGTTAACGATTTAGTATAGCAAACCTATACAGCGCCTCTGGCGGATAGTAGGCAACTAAGAAATTCCTCATACTAGGGGCGTTTCTAGAATAACATTCGGTTTTATTCAATTCAATGAATTCGTTAATTGATATTCTTGCGATGAGTTAAGGCGCATCTCTTGAAATCTTCTCGTCTCTTAATAAACAAGTACTCGACGTCATAAAATTACTGTGTAACCTTTGGTACGTTACTTACTACAATGAGGCTATATATATTCGCTAATAACTTGACATATTTTAAAGAAATTATAAATTACTAGCTTTCGTTATAGGCTTCGCTTATTCGTCTAATAAAATCTACGTTTGGGATATTTAAAGTAGCCTATCTGTTATTTCTGGTCATCCTCTTACATTGTATAAATATTCAGCCGATCAGCAGTAATGTTCTCGAGATAAGTATTTGAACAAGTCCGATTTTGTTTTATATATTGAGACTAGCCTTTAGCTTTCGCCCGCGGCTATGCCCTCGTGAATTTCCTTCGGGAACAATGCTTTTTCCGTGATGAAAGATACCGTTTGTTCTTCTCAATACTTCTAACCATATGTATGCAAATTTCAGGAAGATTGTAGTTTAGTAGATGAGCGTGAAAGCGTAACAAACAAACACACATTTTATAATATTAGTATGATTCCGATGAACTTTGCAAAATATCCGAGTATAAAGCATTATTCCATCACGTCAATGCAGCGTGTTGCGCGCATCGCCGGCGCCGGATCGAAGGCCGTTTGCCGTCTGCACCGCTTCTACGGCGCGGCGGATATGGCCGGACTTGCCGGATGAACAGCAATTTCCCCTCCGTTTCGGACCAAGTCTGCGTACCACAGTGCCAAACACGGTCCCGGTTATCGCTTGATGGGAGTCGTTAAGTATGCTTGTGAAAAAATTGAAAAACATGACGCTGCTGCTACTGTATGTCCCTCTAACATGAGTTTTTACAAACTACAGTATAATTCAGTTTTGAAAAGTAGGACAAAATTTCTCAAATTTATTACCACTTTATTTGCCTGGTGGCTTACTACCATCTTAAAACCATGCAAGAACGAGTGAGTAAGCGAGACGGCGCAATACATGATGTAAGGCGGCATCTAACTTACTCAATCGTTCTTGCATGTTTTTTTAGAGATGGTAGTAAGCTAACTTATCACTTTCCCGGAACAAGATCGGTATTTATAATAGGTTCTTTGAAAGCGTCAATTTTATTATCGTGAGGTGTTTTCCGCGAAAATCAAGTCGATCGTTGTTTATTTATTCTGGTTGGCTGCAATTATTGATTAGTTCAAGGTTAAATTGAAATTAACTATCAGCATGTACTTTAATATGCTAAGCTAACTTTATACATCATTATTATGTAGAAAAGTGGTTGATAAAAAAAACATTGCTTTCTAATTTGAATGAGAAATGTTCGACTTCGTCAACGTCACCAAAATTTTCTTAAAAAATGCGGCCTAATGTTTTTTTTTAATTCTTTTATATCTCCAGCACATCATACTTCACACTAATATTTTAAAGATTATATAATTTTTATATTTGTTTGTAATGAATAAACTCAAAAACAACTGGACCGATTTCAATAATTCTTCCACCATTTATAATGCTACATTATCTCTGAGTAACAAAGGCTATATATAAATATGCATAATACGAGCGTGTAACCGCGAAATGAAGCTAGTTTTAACATATATCAAAACTTTAAAAATCCATTGAATAATTTAAGCTTATCCTTCACATGGACAGAAGCCACCGAGAGAATCACATACATAGATAGTATAGGCGCTGTGTAGTATCTCGTCCGATTAGCCCGAAGCACTCCTGTATATAATTTAGCAATTCCGCAGTACGCGGGGCTATTTGCGCGGAGATTAACCCTGTGACGCCGGATAATCTGTTTGGGCGGTCAGCGGGGAGGCTGGCTGAATATTACTCGTGTTATTAAGGACACATTGCGGTAATTGATTACAATGTCACATTTATCTTATTTTTTAAATCCATTTCATTCCTTTTCTGCAAATTCGTAGAAGGAATTTTATATTTTGACGCATGTTTATGTTACATGTTATAGGATAGGCATCTGGTGATAAGCAAATCCGGAAAGCTATAATAAACTAGCTGTTGCCCGCGTGCGCCTCGGTTATATCGCGCCCGAAAGTAGGCTATGTTTGACTCCTAGTGCATAACTAATTATATCCATACCTTTCATCACAATCGGTCCAGCAGATGCCGTGAAGAGGTGACAGACAGACAGACTTTCGCATTTATAATATTAGTATGGATAAGCTATATATTTCAGTTTAGCAATGAACACACATCGTCGTCATATCGTGTTCTTGTTTCGCCCGCCCGCGCGCACCTTTCGTAGGGCGGGTGCTACGCTACGAGCTACGCAGCTGCTACGACGCTTCGTAGCTTGTAGCGTAGACTTTGCAGCTTTCAGTACTTTCATAATATCTTTATTTATTGAAAAACATCAGCATTTTTAATATTCCTAAGTAAATTTATTATTTCATAATTTGGTGTTCTTTGACATTAACTGCCTTCTTTTGAACTAATTTAATATTATGAACATGAACACCATTTGACGCTAAATTGAAATGTAGCGTATTTTTTCTGTAGGTTCCGCCTACTTAGAACGAAAGCCGTCGCCTCAGGGCGGGCGCTACGATTAACGAAGCATGAAGCTACGCGGGTGCTACGAAGCTACGAATAACGGACTCGTCACTTATAAGAATAAAATTTTACATTTAAGTACTTGACCTTAATGTTATAGTTAATTTTATAATTACCACGTAAGTTTTCCTTTTGTTAAGATTTAAAGAAAAAAACACTTTTTATATAAATAATTTACTAAGTACTTAGAACAAACAATTACATTCAACACACGACCCTTAACAGTCATAGAGTTATATCAAAATTATAATGTAAATCTCTCGCCGCAAAACAAATACGTAGCTCTTTTATTACACATTGTTTACTATGAGCATCACAAGGTGGCTGAAGCGGGCACGTGGGCAGGCGGGGGCGTTGTGGGCCGGTTGGAGGGGAGGGGTAAATGTCACGGTATAGTGCGCGCCAAACTGGATGTCTGAATTGCCGCGAGCTATGGAAACCATCAGGATATTTTGGCCAAATATTATGGTTAAATACATATTATCGCCTTTAACCTTTAGCTAAGATGTTTTACTACCTATTAGTGATTAGAGATTTGAGCTAAATTTCGAGTTAAGTTGGGATCCCAATAAAATTTCGGTATCTCTTATTGTTTACACCTTCTTACGGCCCTTGTCGGTCTTATACTACTCCAGAGTCCTAGAGGCGGTTTTAAATACTGGAACACCAGGCTGTGCATGGTCGATTGTCTTTGTAATCCACACGATATGATGATGATCGTCCTTATTATAGGAGTCGAGTCGTATCAGGATGTGAAGAGGCTAGCGGAAGATAGAGACACCTGGAAGAGACCAACATAAGCTCTTAAATTTTAGATAGATTAGATGGTGTAGTTCTTGTTAGTCACAATTTACATGGCTCACTGTACCCGTCCGCCCTCCGCGTGGGCGGCTACCCGCAGCCCGGCTCGACACGCTAATGGAACTAATAGACGCCTGCCCAACTTCTAGATTTGCTAATTACCGGCCCTTGAAAGTTTTCGCACTCGAGTTGCTCTTAAACTTTTTTTTATTGAAATAATTTTTATTCCCGCTGCCGCCAAACTTCGGAACGTGTGAAAACATTGAACAGAAGCGAATTCTTTATTTCACGTATTCGAATTCATTGTGTACTATAAAATTATTTTGAACTATTTACTAAAATTACTTGGAAATTGGGCACAACAAACACGACACAATTCGACCCGATCCACCCGATCGCTTACCTTTTTCAATTGGATCAAATTGACCGTCCAATTACTGTAGTCGACACCTGGCGTATGCAAATAGCTCGGGCGGAGGTCGGGGGGGCGAGTTCACAGGGTGTCAAGGTGGCTTGGTCGCGTTAATTATTAATATCGCGGCTGCCTACTGGCTGGGCTGCTTTAATGGATATTAAATCGAGCAGAAGCCGTCGATGGTGCCCTAGAGACAAACTATTGGTGCAAAGTGGGGCAGCGCAGCCGTGGGACGTCTGGTGCTTTCGGCAAAGCAAAAAGAATGCACACTGCTCACCAGTGAACTACTTACACAAAATACCTAATCACACAAAATCCAAACTTTTGAGCTCTTGATCAAATGCGCTTTGGAAGTGGTGGTAAACTTAAAATAAGTAACAATTGACGTCAATAAGTGATAAGATTATCCTATATTGAAAATAAACAATTTGAATTTTAAAAATCAAAACCTACTACCATAGACGTAAACTCAACAGAAAATCAAATGTAGATGATCAATTTACCCACTAATTTATATCTGTAAATAACCACACGTCGATAACTCAAAAAGAAAGTTTGCTCCGTTGAGAGGTTGAAGTTGAAGCCGATTTTGACAAGGTTGATGAACAACCCTTTTCAAAGTTGAGAGTTATCTGCCAGTTAATAAGTTATTTTGTTCAGGCAGCCGTGAAATGGAATGTCAAATACTAAAGACTGTAAGGTAAATAAATCAAGATGCTCGTAATAAAGTTGCTTTGTAAAAGAGCGCCTTCGTATTAATGAAGTGGAAGGGCCGAAGCCGAGAATGTATTAGTAATGTTAATAAAAGGGAATACTTCGACCCGCTTGTTAGAGCTTCTCCCGGCTGAAATCGGTCTTGGAACAGAAATGTCAGGTGTAGTGGGCGGAGTCGAGGGCGGTCGGTTAAGGCAGCTTGCACACTGCACGTTCAATAGGTGCTGGGTATTGTGTATTGTGAATGCTAGCACGGTAATCGATACGAAATTGACCAAGCACTTCAACAGTCAAGTTAAATAACAACATTGAATAAACTTCGCTAGAAAAATACTTTTTAATTACCAAAACAAAATACCTATATTGACGAGAATGTTTAATATTATTTGAAAATGCAAAATCACACCAAACTGGCAAAGAAGTACGAGAATCCTTTGAATTTGTATATCCATTGATGCACTCCATCTTATCTATCCTAACACCGCGCGCTTTCCTACTATGGCCGTGCACTTAGTGCGGAAGCGGACGCGGACGGCGCTTATCGATCGACCCACGTCGCGGGGTGGCCGCAATGCAACCCCCGCGACCAGCACCCCCACTCCGCTCTAATTTACGCGACGACCACGTGTCGAACGACCTTCACGGTGTATATACGATATATGTAATCCAGTTATCCGAGGGTTATTTTCATCAATTTTATATTAAAAACAAAAATTTATCGTCTTGTTTGTAGATAAATATTATAATTTGCAAACGTTACGGCGAGAATGATTTTAATTTCCCGAAAATAAACAGTTTCGCAACAAATGTCACATTTCTCACATATTACACACATGAAAATTGTCCATTATTTCAAGCATCGTATCGATGTACTCGTAAACATCCAATTAAATAATAAAGTTAATTTAAACTCAGCAGCAATTTTTAACGATCACACATAAAACACGTAATATATATTACACGTAAAGTAAGAGGGGCATCATAACAGTGTGTACAAACATAGGCGTCGTCGATTGCGGCGCGCGATAAATTAGGTGTGAAGACGGCGATAAGTGGTACCGGCGCGGCGCGCGGCGGTCGCCCGTCCCGGCGCCGTCCGCTACCCGCCCCGCTGATCGATACGCGCCCTCGTCGCTATGCCGCACCATGCAATCTATACAACTCTACATGCAATGGTATTTGTCGTCGGATTGCATCCCGACTCTATAGTCTCCTTCATAGGGATACCACACCTTTATAACGCACCAGGTGTACCGATGAAATTGGGTCAGCAAAGGTTTACCAAATAAGGTCACCGGACCCATACTCGATTCTTTCTCAAAGTATGAGAATTTGTCGTGACAACAACGTAGACTAATAATTGTAGTATTTATGTTATCACAAAGAGGGTACTAAAATGACCGTAGCGACCCGGGATAATTACACATGTGGGAAACGGACGTCGGCCAACCGCAACCCTGCAATCATGCTAAGCTTCCAAACGCGAAGCCGCCCTTGCTTGATCCGGTATTCAATGAATTCACGTAGGGGTTGTTTTACATTGAGCGAGTGTCATACATTAAAACCTCTAATAGACCCGCGCTGTGTAGACGTCTGGATGAATACGCATGTTGCCTATAACCAATTCATCGCCATCTGCAATCTCGTTTTTGAAACTGTGCCAGAATTCAGTGAAATTTCCCAAGTTCATTGAGCAGACCAATTGGAATACACTTTTAGTACTGTTCTCGGAAAGTTTTTTGTATCACTAGTTCAACCTTTACCTGTAACTTCTGTAAATGTACAGTTCAAAACCAAATTATATGTTAAAATCATTCAACACTTATCATTAACTGACTGTACTCAAGTAAACATTGATCGACTATAAACAATTTACGTAATCCCGAGTAATGTTGATGTTTGTAGGTATCACAATGCGGCATTATCCCGGTATTTGAAGGGCCCTTCGTATTTGCTAAAGGCTTTATCATTCCCGCCCTAATCTTCGTGCCTGTAACAAAGCCGAGATCGTCTAGACGGCGTAAGGCCGAAGCCGGATAATTAGCCGATTAATGTAAGTCATGCCGCGACGCGACTTACGACCTGTCTTGACAACACACTCCCTGCCTTGGAACTCTTGGAAATGCTTTCGTTTCAGACGCAGTCTACATTTTCTCTTAGGATCTTCTTCATGCTAATATCCTATCCTCCAGATGCCATTCAGAGGCAAAGGGTAAGGGCAAAGGTTTCTGTTTGTAATCCCATTAATTTAAAGCAACTCCTTTCTAAATCTTACTACATTGTTATAATTCAAGAAAAAGATGTCTTTGAGCAGGGTTTACTGAAAATATGAAAAAGATGCGAATAGAGTTCATTTGGGCTTTTCAGACTAAATGGCCATCCTATTTGCCAAAAAATTATTCGTTAACGTCATCAACGTTACAGTGATTGAAAGAAGTTACTCATATGGAGACAGAAATACATAAGATATAGACAGACTACCGATGAGAATATATTGTCAGAGGTTTTGTCATAATGTTACCGATGCCGCGCTGCGCGCCGCCGTTGCCTCGGTAGCGGGCGCTGTCATATAGCCTTATCTGGCGCATATTATACTCATTCTGGCGGCATTGCGACACTGAGAGGATGATTATAAACACGAGTGCATCGCATTCGCTCGAATGCTACCATTCTATTTCGGTATTTTACACAGCGACCAATAAAACGAGAAGAAAACCGGAGTGATCTGCAATCCGAATAAGACTTGTCCATTTAAACGTTTCAGATATTCGAACGCAACAGGTCGTTTTATAGGCTAATTGTGGACGCAATTAAATCGTTTCTTTTCGCCTTCGTGCCGAGCGATGCCTCGTTATCCCTAACCGGTCAATGCTGCTTATTTTTGTTGATGATATTGTACATGGAACATGAAGTTTAAAGACATCACCATACTTTTTTAACTAATTCTTTACCTATTTTAAATGATTTCATGCCACCTGCAGTTGTATATTTCTGTCTAAAGTTAAATATAATAACATATAATATTTAATAATCATTTACTGTATAAAACAATGCCGCATATTCACACAATCTTAAATCACTTATTTCGAGAATTTCGTTATCTGACCGCCTTATTTCAGAGAACATTAGGTTTCGGTACCATCAAACACAAGTCTGAGCTTGTTAGATAAGAATGTATGGCATTTGGAAGGCGATAGGTAGCTACGACAAAATTAGTTTTTACTTTCTCATGCTGCCGGCCCAGCTTGGCGACTGGTTCGATAACTCGTTCCGGCGGGTTTGTCCGCGGTCAGTGCGACACCTGATCCTTCTGCACATGTCCCCAGGCTCGCCTGTATTATGTCGACAGATGTTCAAGGACTGCGCCGACTTCAAGCAGGTTTTGGCAGCCCGACTCTACCTATTTTACGATCTGTTTAGAAACTCAACATAATACCTGCAGTGTTCAGAATCGAAAAGCAATTTGAGCGTGTAATAAATGGCCGTAACGCGCGTGCGCCGCTCGTCGCCCGAATTCCTTACAATGGCTCCGTTGATGGCCGTTTATGTGTTGTCGGCCTGTCACTGAACTCTACTGTTTCAAATTTTAACCGACGGATTTGAACTGGTCTATATTATATTTCCTAATATTTCTATTGTTTGTTATCTTTGTCCTTTGCTGATTTGTATGTGTGATGAATGTCTTAATAAATGTCTATTCTATTCTAATATAATCGTTTTCTTAATTGTAATAGATGATTGTTTTATTTAAGTGAATTACAGCACAAATAATTGTAACAATTTCATAGACATCGTTCCATAATTTACTTAGTACATTTTCATAGGTTTTACTATAGTACTATTTACATGCATTCCTAACATTTATCGTGTGTTTCTATGTTCAACTAAACGCGCATAACCATAGCTTCGGTATGTGTGACTTACGCCGTACGTTTCTATATAGCCAAGTAACAATTTCTGTAGCCGCCCCGTGTCGAATGTTGAACTAGAACTAGATGAATTATTTGACCGCGCACCGGCCGCGGGCGGTCGCAGTCGTTGACCCATGCTCGTCGCGCCCGATCCTTGCCCATCACACGCCCTCTGAGAAGGGTTCTCACTAACTTCCATCCAAATTTCAATTCATCGATAAACTCAACCAAGCGAAGCCGAAATATTGAATACCGTATTTTTTTATCGCGTCTCCGTAAATAGGAAGTGGTTAACGATATTTTCCTAGCCTTCCTCGGCAACATCATGACGTCGTCGTTAAAATTTACGTCAACGGTAACATAAATTTCGATCACCGATTCGGTTTTACGTGATCGAATAAATATGCGATTACTTTTGCCTATAACGTTAAACCTCTCATTTTCTATCACATACTGCAAAGTTGTACTTCCTTCAATACGATACTTCATGTCTATTTTGGTTTCCCACTCTTTAGATATGTATTTCACGTGTTACGTCACCCATTGTTATGTCATCGGTATATTTAATTTGTATATTCATAAGTTACATTTTTCTATGTAATGTGTCTTTTCGGCGTTGTTATCTAATCCGGCATTATCTCATCACATACGATCTGTTTGTGATGTGACTGGAGATAATGGGGATTCTTTGACATAGATGTGTTGTTTATTTAATCCTTCTACTTATACATAATATGTAACCATACATAATATACATTAGATTTTTTTTCAATCTAGTTCAGTTATGTTATGAATTTATGAACATTTCAGATTTTCTTGACAATCACTGCATACAAAATTCATAACACCTTTTGCAAACTTTCACCATAAATAGAAATGTCATGGTAATTCATACCGTTCTGGTTGGCCAAATGAGTCAAGAGAGTGTGGAAACAACCCGTTAGGTTTATTAATTAGTAGTTAGGGCTGCGTGGGTTGAATGCGCGCGCGCGGTCGACGCGGTTATTGTGGGACCGACTCAAGTGCACGACCGCTCGAGAAATGCATGCACACTACTTTCTAAATACCACACTAAATTTGAACTATTTCTCTATATTTGCCATGATTTTAAAATTCGCAATACATTATTTTGCTAAATAACGTAATACTACTATTGTGTGCGGTATGGCAAAATGCGCTGATGATGCGTTGGTGCCATCCGACGTGAACTATGGAGTCATTTTGCTTTCCACAATTTGTCTCTTTCTTACATTGTATTTCTCGGAGTAGCCATCTACGTATATTGGTTATATGCTCTTCAATCTACTTATACGGAGCTACTGTTTCGCGTGGAGCGGCGACGGCGACGAGGCCGTGGGAAAGGTGTTGCTTCCCATTCGATGTCGGTGCTCGAGCTTCAGACGCAACTTGTCGTTCTTCATAACGGTGCTAATGCTGCTCGGAACGTTCTAGTATCTTGATGCTTACAGTTTTCCATTACTATAGCTTTGTACTATGATTTTACGTACAATAACTTTTAAGTACATTGTAACAATTGAAATGTAGATCAAGCTAGTGATGTAACTATACTAATATGCGTAAGAAAAGGCCTCTTGCGCGCGGGGTTGTTGAACGTTGGTAGTGCGCGGGCGCGTTGTTCGGCGTTTTATTAATAAAATCCGAGTGACGTATCGATGGCCGCCGGCTTGGGATCGTGCTATTTATCGATGCGCGCTCGCAACTCTAGCGGTTATCGATCGTCGAACACAAATTGATTACAATTAATGTAGGTTTGTCGAAACGTTTAGATTTTGGTGTGGCAATCAAGGTATTAACGATTTGTCACAGCCCCCACTGGCGCCATTTCGTTCTCGTATTGCTTTTGCGCATGAACTAACAGAATTTGGTATTAGTCTTGTCTATTTTTTGATACCAATGGATCTATTTTAGAGCTAAATTGTCAGTTATTACATTGATTATATTGCCTTAGATACAGATAGATAATGTTTAAAATCTCCAATACCGATACAAAGACAGTCATCATATAAATGTAAAAACGATCCCCATGGTAAATACTACGGCACGAGTTAAAACAAAAGCCCAAGAGGGAGGGACGAGACGAGCAGCTGCGCCCGCGCAGATGTTTGTCGAGATCCGACGCACGCCCGCCAGGGGCCCGTCCTCACTACCCTACTGGCTAAAGACTTAGAAGAAGTAAGTGTTTAAATTACAAACAGAATACCAGTCTAACAAAAACCAGTATAAGTGAATTTATCTAGATGACTTAATCAGTATCAGTGATGTGTGTCACTTAAAAATTTAGAAACGACTAAACTAAATAAGAAACTATAAAGCAACAATTCCACAAGTCAGTGAATAGTAAATCAATTTAATTACAACACACTAGCAAGATTTATATATTGCCTTAGCAGCGCCGACTCCAGAGAAAATATCGTCTTACTCGACTTCCACATTATGCATTTTGTCGTTTACTCCTGGTTCTCTTTATCATTTTGATTGTAATTTTGCAGTTAGTACATACCTACTGCTTTGTTATAAATTTAATAATTAGGGCTCTAACGTTATCTATCCCGAACAAATATGATGCTGATTATAATATTGCTAGTAAAATTAAAAATGTTAAGATATTAAGCATATATATTAGTGTATTTAATGTCATAAATTTTGGACGTATATGAAATAAATTTACCTTCATATAAATGTATAAATATCATACATTTTTCTTGACATGGTAATCGGATAAATTTCCCAAACTGCGAATAATCTCATAAAATCAGAGACGTTCCTTTTAAGACACATTGGTAGTAGCTGGCCCAGCAACGGGTTAGGGCTTCGTTTCGGCCCATATCGGGCGGCAAGGCTCGCGGGCGGTCCATGACGTCGGCGGGGCGACGCGCTTGTGACGTCACACGCACGTGGGCGCGTGAGAAAGAGACTGATATATACTGCCCAGCGCGTGAGGGACGGAGCCCGAGCAAACCCGTCCTCGCAGAGGGCGCGCGAATTGACAGATTTCCACGCGCTCGATACGATCTTGAATTACATTATCAGGCTGCGCCGAACCGGGTTAAATGCCGTATCCGCCTTAGCGATTGTCCTAACTGCCGCCATTTTCAGCCTCCGAACCGTTTCCTTCGCTCTATTGTCATGTTTTATTACGAGAAATCCTTTAACTGGATTCCGTGACAACCGGTTTTCCGGCGCGGCTAACCGGTCGGCTTCTAGAAGCTGCATGTTGCACACTGATCACGGTCGAAGGTGAAGTCTCGTTGTCGCATTGTCTTTATAACTTGTAAACAAAACGCACGCAAAAGTTTCCGCGACGTTGCCGCATCGCTATATTATCGTATTATGAAGGAATTGCTTACACTATTATTTATATTCAGTCAAAATTTTCCATAGTTTACAAAAAAAAAAACATAATCTCTATTCACGGTCAATAGTTAGTAATAAGTATAGTATGTTATCGAAAATTTTGCTATATATATTTCTTTGAATCATTAAGATTTTGACTAGAGATGTTCATCAAAATATTTCTCACGATTAACACAAAGTTCACACATCACACACGTCCTCATACTGGAATGTAGCACCTACTATTTCATTTCTACATTATGTTAGCACTTATCAAGGTCTTGTTAATTCTAATTGTTTCCTTATTACTCCGTTTTATATTTAATTGAACATGTAGGTAATATCAGTAATATTTTTTTCGTGTTAATTACAGTTTTAACAACAGCACTTCATAAAAATATCTTAAAAGGTGTAAATATAACCTACACAGTAAGTACACTTCTTTCATTTAAAAGTTTTCTGTGAAATGAGAACGCGAGACTGCGCTACCCACGTGTCGTAGGTATACCATATTTTTTATAAGCGCTGTAACCATGCATGTACATTTATAAGCCTTACCGCACGTAGGTCCATATATATATAGTATAATGTTTCAGTTCCATCTGACTTTAAAACTATATATTACCTGCAGCAGATATTTTATGTTATTTTCTATTATATTGTTTTTTTTATCTAGTATAATTCGATTACTATTAAAATACTCTATCGGAATATCATCTTTTTTACTGTAAGATAAATTAATTTTCATTTCACATTTTATTAATATTCAAAGATTTTATGAATATCCTATTCTTGGTTATGAAAAGGCATTTTATATTGTCATGTAGTAGGAAAGATGTTTTAAAGCTACTAAGCCCGCATCTTAATCGCGCATCATAAGGTGTTACGATAACGTTATCTCATTGCCACCCGGCTCCGGCGTCTGCATACAAACAATTCAACAAAAATACAAGCGCATCGTGATAATCGTTGGGCGATTGCGTTTGTTGCCGCGAGGAGGCGGTCGCGGCGGCGCGCGTCGTCGGCCTGTCCGCTATTGATCCGGCGCAAGGTGGTGCCAAACACCGGGGTTGCCGTGGTAAAATATGCGACCTTGAACCTTAAGCCAGTCTCATTACTGCACTTTGAAGAATGCAACATGAATGAGCTTATTTTTGTCCCATTAAATAATTTCTGAAATCAAAAAAGTTTGTCCAGTCTTTCCGTTTTTAAGGATTACGAGGGAAAATTTTATGCCAAAGAAGGATTGTTGATGCAGTTCATTTATTAATATCTTGGACGTTTTCTCATTAATAAATATGGTTTCCATTTATAAAATTCCTTTTACACGAACAAAAACAGGGCCATAAACATTGAAGGTAAACTTCTGAAAAGTGCAATTTGTTGCTTTGTAGAAATATCTTCATCAAGCTGTGTAAACCGCACAATCATCGCTAGTCGGCTACTCGACGCTCACAATGAACCACTCGGGAAAATGTCTATCATCTATCATCCATTATGTCTTCGCAAGTGAGGACAAGGATTCTCAAGGCTGATACCACAAAAATCGATGTGGCATTCGTAGATGATCTCCAGCGGGTGGAGTCGTGACTGGTTTCAATCGGTATTCGAGCATATCGGTATTGGATACAGTAAGCATACCGTTTTGTGTTAACGGCCTTGGGTTATGATGGTGCCAAACCGTCGAACGAGGTTATAATTGACTAGCTAGATGATGATTCGTGTTGCAATAGCGATTCAATAACTACAAATTGATATTGATGATATCATCGGTATACGTAAATAAACGGGAATCTGATTGAAATCTCTGGTTGAGTCTATGTGCAGTTTCCAGTATCTAATTTCAGAATACCAACAATACACGTAGTTTTTATGACGTGGTTCTTCTTCGAATGATAATTACTTATGTATTGTCCACGAGTCACAATTCAAATTATATGTGTGCGTTGTAAACATAGATAAATTCTAGTTACTCTTATTATACGGAAGTGCGAAGCTAAATAGTCGGAACGATTGCATCGTCTCCCTTGCTTGACCCTTTTAGAACATAATGATGAATTCTCGTAATGTTGAAATCTTAAAAAGTTGGTTTCTCAAACGGTTGAATCTCAAAAAGTTTTATTCTCAAATGGCTGAAATGAATGTTGCTACGTACCGTCTCATAGTTTGCTCTTAGAGCTTTTACTTATTCTGTATTATAAAGCTTAATCCTAATCATCTTAATAATATGCATATAGTAATGTGAAATTACAAGTGAAATTATTGTACATAGGATATACCTCAGTAATTTCATAACTTCTTTTACCAGTATAATGTACGAAATAACTTATACAGTAACTGGACTTTAAATGCGATAAATACTCGTACACATCTTCGAATGATAAACAACGTACGAACGTGATTAGCTAACAATACTTCAACAGTTTGTTTGGTTTCAAGCACGTTGTTATGATTGTAACGCGATAAGGCTCCTTTGACAATTACCTCTAGAATCACGGTGGCAGTGGATTGCTTGAGCTAGATACTGGAAAATCTAGATTACATGCGGCGGTGGAAGATGCCACGCGCACACCTGGAGCACGAATGTCAAGGCTGCTTAGTTGGAACCGCTCCAGCAGGCGGCTGCAAGCGCAAAATACACTAAATACGCACACGGAACGGACTTGCGGACGTTTCGTGCAATGAGCCGATGAACGATAACATATCTTGACTGAAGTTATCATGCTTGATTGTTTTTTTCTCGGGTTTATTCCTTTATTGACTGTTGATAACGCTTTCTTAGATTCTGTTATGAAATTGGAAAATGCTGACTAGGATTTATTTATTTCTCTAACTGGGGGCCCACAAAGAAAATTCAATGTCAATTAAAATGTTAGTGGACGCTAAACATTGGCTCGCATGTGTGTCGTGCGACAAACACAAGCACGTGCGCTTCGAACGGCCGTGACGTCACACGGGTCGCCCCCGCCCCGCCTCCTAGTTAGATAAGGACGGCATGATCGGCACGGAGCGGCAACGTCGCGCGCGCCGCCGTTTTGTTTTCGCATAGCGCCGTTGATAGGCCGAGTTTATCTTCCGATTGCGAATGCACCGACAGCTATTCCCAGCTATACTGCAACTGCGACATGATTTTATTGCCTCCACATCAACGTTGCACTATTGTAAATACATGTCGCGACCTTGGCAATCAGAGATTAATAGGAAAATTTATCATGACTTCAAGTCGCTTGGAAATCTTGGAATGCTGTTAAGTAACATGCCTAATTCTAGGAAAATGTAAAGCTCTTACCTATCTCTATTAATTACCTTCATTCGCTATGTTATTTTAATTTCATGGACGTTAAGTTTATAAAGGTTGTAATTTACTTTAAAAACATCGGGGGAGAATATTTATTTTCATGGCGAACCAACTATAAAAATAGAAATTAAAATATGTTAGTAATAAATTCATAATCGATTATCGCACCAATAAAAGTTTCTTGAGTTGTTGCTGTTTCAGCTGTTTATTTATGAGCTTGTACTTGAGCTTGAGATTTATGAGCTTATAGTTACTCTTTATACTTCTCTTGTCTTCAATTTCTACATGCATTAATGATTCATATCTAAAAGTAGCAATTATTTTAAGTATCGTATAGAAGATACAACAAATGAAAATTGCATAATTATCAGCCATTGTGTTTCTGTTCTTTTACTGACGTTACGCATTTTTGTTTTCAGAAGGCGACCAGGGATCGTGGGAAAGTGGGCTGTCCTACGAGTGTCGTTCACTGCTCTTCAAGGCACTTCATAACCTCATTGAAAGGTAGTTTATTTATTTTTAATTTTTATATTTATAATTTATTCTGAATCTGGGTATGAAAAATTAAAGAAACAATGCACTGTAGAAATGCGCAATTTGTATGTAAAAATAATTAATAACGTGTCTTTAAAAAAGATATCGAAAATAATGCGGGCTAGCGAGCACACTAACATAGTTCAGCCTTCTCCGTTAAAACTACAACACCTGAATGATTAAACTAACCACACACACCTTAAAAATCACCCATATTATCAAACAACATTTGCGAGTCAGTATTTAAAAATACTTACCAGGATCATTACCGGTACTAGTAGGATTGTTCCGGCCGAATTGTTTATGTGTGACACCACAGCGGCTACCTAGCCATAAATAAACAATCTATTCTTATAGAAGCACTAAATAAATCAGGTTAGCCGTTGTCGCTTGCTGCCCGTCACTGTCAGCAGTGCAATTTGTCGCAGACCGAGCGTGGCAACACGTTTGTACCTTCTTAGCTTTAATTAATCGGCTTTTGTCATAAAATATCTGATTGTATTGCTTTTTATTGTACACACATTATTGTAAAGCAGGTGCACCTCAGGGTTCCATTTTCGGACCTGTTGGAATTGTTTTATTTAACATGACATCTAGATAAATATTGTTAGTGTTCAAGCAATCAATGTTTTGATTTAATTTATTACGAAAATCAAATATCAACAAAAAATTTAATAATCTAGAATGCATTAAGATCCCCATTAAATTGATGACTTTTTAAAGGGTAACTTTTTCCAAATTTGGTCATATATTTGTCGTTAACGATGCTTTAATAATGGGCTTTAACTCTTGCGTTATATTCAGAGCAAAATCGCATTCAAATCAACGAAACCGAAAGTCTTATGTAGAAAACATAAAAATAAAGCAAGACCGTTTATACTGCCGGCCGTTGCGTCTGTAAAATCTCACAACAAAATGTTTGATCAGGTGAAACTGGCGTATCATCTCGCCTCTCAGCATTCTCCTTTATTATTTAATGAAATCAAAGCGGCGATCTCTAATCGCGCCAAAAGAGCCGCACCTGGGATTGCGCGGGCGCATCATTACGGACGAAGGTCGATGCATCGTCCGGCGCGCACTGTTTTTTGCAAGGATATCGCGGTTCAAGCCCCGGGCGAGGCATTCTTGCACAGCAAAACCATTGCTTGTTAGACCGCTGATGATACTTTGTAGTCACATCTAATTGTATTTCGAATTATTTACCTACATTGGTATTTCAATGTATTGGCGTTTATTGATCACAAGAAGTTGGATCTAGTTAGGATTACGCTCATCCATACATCTTCGAACATGAAATGCATTATGTTATTACAATATTTTTTTTATCGCAAACTTTGGAATTTCATAGAGCTATTAAGTTTATGGGGCCCAAGTAAATAGTTGTGAAGTATGGGAGCAACCTCCTTGCTCGAGAATCTCGGATATGAACGAAATCCAGAGGAGTCGTTGACCCCGCGGCGGCACGTCAAAGTAACAATGCGTCTGGGGCGGGATCGCGACCATTTTACGATACACACTTGTAATGATCAACGTCTGCTTTTTTTCGCATCAGACGAGATTGCTCGTCGTGTTCGCGTCACACAACGACATATTGAAAACGTGTAGGTAGTTTTAATATACACACACATTACACATGTATGTATGTACTCTGGTTTCAGTGGTTAAACTTTTTAATACTCTTAGATTAATTCATAAATGACTAGCGACCCGCCCCGGCTTCGCATGGGCATAAAAACCTTCCTCTTGAATCACTTTATCTATTAAAAAAACCGCATCAAAGCCCGTTGCGTAGTTTTAAAGATTTAAGCATACAAAGGGATATAGGGTCAAAGAACGCGACTTTGTTTTATTCTATGTAGTGATGATGACGGATATTATTGTAATTTACCCTAAGAGGATCCTAAAAATATAGAACACTTTCCGATAGTTTCCTCGATAATCTTCAGGATAAAAATATTGTAAGGATTGATATAAATAAGGAAAATACTATGCGTTCCAATTTTATTAGCTTTTTGTGGTTCATTTTAGAATCATCATCATTTCAGCCACAGGCTAATTGATGCAGCCTTGGGAGATGTCCAGCAGTGGACATCGGCCTCTCCCAAGTTTTTCATTTTATTGCTTAGCAAAAAGCAACTTTTTCTCTCGGATTGTGTATTGCACAGACAGTAAACGTTTTAAGTGCACAAGTTTGCCAATTGAGCAAGCTACCCTCGAAACTAGATCACAATTCTAGGTTTTTAGTTTCACGCTCGATTCAAATATAAAAACACTTATTGATGAATTAGTATAATAATGATGAATTAGAAATAATTTTAAATGATAAGTACAGAAGTTAAAAATTAAAAAAAACTTGGTTTTATGGGAAAAATTCAAACATAGTAATATGACATATAGTTTGTTATTCTAAGTAATGTTGCGTATGAATTGAAAAGTGTGTCCACCGGCGATCACAGCGCCAGCGTTATAATGCGCGGCGTGCGGTTTACGGCCGAATTATATTGCATTGCTGGTCGCGAACTGCGCGCACGCTCCCCCGTTACTTATAAAGATGATAGTTTGCATGCTACGGCGATACGCAGGTCTGTAGCTCCGTATTTTTATGGTGGATATTAATGGTTGTTAACCCCAATCTCAAATAGTTAGCCCTATGTGAATGGTATTATTCCAATACGAAATTTTAACGTACCATCTCCCAAATTCGAAATTTTAAATCCCGTATCCGGCAGTACCTGACGATACATCTGATGGTTTCAAATAGTTAGCGATTGCAACACCTTACCTTCGTGTGTAAAGTGTTCCCGCTTTCACAAATACGCTGGTTCGGTATTCAAAAGTGGATGTTAACCTTAAAAATAAGTCTTTTTAAGTTTAAATTAGAAATAGTCTTCCTCTTCAAAGTAGACATCTTTTCTTTTAGTCTCTACGCTGACTTATGCAGCTGGAAGCGGTAGAAACAAGTTTTATTTATTGTAGGACACTAAGATCAGAGTCATTATAAAATTATATGAGCAAACAAGTTTCCTTGTAAAACAATTACCATGCAGCTAAGAACCACCGCCATCTACTGGTTTCTCCGGTCTACCGTTAGGAATTTTCAAGGCAATCGCTTTGCGATTACTCTAGGAACATTTGAGTGTATCAATTGTATAGAGGTCAAACTGTTTATAAGGATAAATTCAAAAGACGTAAACAAAAAAAGTTTTCTTTCTAGAATTTTCCAAACAGGAAAAGTTGATTTAAATACTTAGAAGACGCAATCGCCGCTAATATCTTCAATTTCTCAGAGAAGTAAAACGTAGCAAATGTCGAGTATGTAATTAGACGGTCTATGCATGTAGTTAGCACACACATACAAACATTAAGTTTATTACTCACTGTGTTTATTTCACACATAATATTATAATGCGCAACTTGCACAAGTGATTGTATGGTGCGCGGGCGCAATGCTACGTCAGAGCTATTTTCATCTGGTGCATTGACCAAAATAACTATTGACTAATTAATTCATTTGTATAGAAATTTTCCGAACCCACGATTTATTTCGTGGAAATCTCTTCTCTGTTTTATAATAGACTGAGTAATCTTAACGTCAACTTGCTATCGTTGCCGTCATAAACTGGTCTGTATAATAAGTATATATAAAACATGGAATAAGTACATTGCTGCACTTTAGGTGCCGCTCACCATACAAGCAGATATTGATACAATGTCGCTACGACCACACTGAACCAGCCTTAATGCATTGGAATAGTGAATAAATTCCCTTGTTTCATTATATTTGCCGCCCACTGTACCATTACGAAATAGTGTTAGTCAGCAAATGTTCGTTTAGTTCTGATAACTATTTTATTGCAATATTTCATTTTAAGATTTTAAACTATTCTTTAAATATATTTTCATTACAATTCATGATATATGAATAAATATTAATAAGATATGAAAATAATATAAATAAATAAAAGACTTCATAATCTAAAAAACAAACATAAAGGTTGGTAAGACCAATCGCTTAAATTGACAATATTTGCATAAAATTGCACTTGACAAATCGGCACTATATAAATTTTATGGCACATAATTCATATGTAGCAGTGACGTGCACAGACATTTGCCTTAGGGTAGGCAAAAACCTACCTAGACCAGAACTATTTCTATTTTAATCTATACTTATAATTTAGGTATAAGTATTTGAGTTACAACTAAAACAGTAACGAGCAATAAGATAATAAAATTAAAATATATGAATCATGTAGGTACCTACTTAGGCTCTAAAAATTTTTTAAAGATGACCGCCTTATCCTACGGTCCCGTGGGAGTTTTGGAAAAGCATAGCAAACATATTAATTTGAAAATAATATGAAATAATGTTGTTGTTAGCTTACCCTACACTTCAACTAAATCCGATCAATCCCGGTTGATAACGTCCATTTATTATTATTGCCATTTTTTCGTCAAATGAAAGATTACTTAGCGCGTCATTTTATAGTTTTTGTAAACAAACACTCGGTTTACAACAATCACATGAAAATTTTACAATTTTAAACTACAACTGTGTAAATTTGTTAAAAATAAAAGTGCTATTTTTTCACTTCATTGTAAACAATGCACATTATCAATTAATTAAACATTCAAAACAAACAAATGCATGCAAGCAAAGCAAACATATTGTTGATTTGATTTCGATACGGAAATAAAAATATAACCCTACGGAATTGGGAATGTCATCTTGTTTATATAAAGTCTTCAAGTCTATGCGTTTTTGAATTTGCAGCATTACTCGTTTAATATCCAATGGACACAGTTATCATGTTGCTGCAATCGATCGTAATATTCGTAATCACTAATCAGATTTAAGTATGTGTAACGCGTAATTCTAATTGGCCGTAACAAAAGTGAGAGCGAGATGAAATGTCATCTCATAGCATTTTGTTTCATCTATAGTGGAGGTCTGAAATTCACTCACACAGGCGTGATTTAGCGCATATGTGTCTGTTCATGTAAGTTTTTTACTTGCACTACTACACGAGCAAAAGCACATCTATACATAGTGATTTCTTTGTGAGAGTAGTAAACTTCAGACGATTTACTAAAAAGCTGGCCTGGCCTAGCTACTAGCAGCGCGTATGGGGCGGCAAGGCGGCGGCGCGCCGCGTGTTCGCGCGCATTCATAGATGGCGTTGTTAAGATAATTCGATATCTTGTGTGAAAAAATATTTATTATTTATATGTATTGATTAAATATTTTTTTTATTATTTATTACAAAAGTACAGGGTAGGCAACGTCTAAACGTCTTTATGATATGCACGCCACTGATATGTAGTAATAATGGCACCGATACTGTGCATATTTGCGCTGCTTGATTTTTGGCTCCACATTAAGTATGAAAGGCACGAACAATGTACATACATACATATCATTCAAGCCTGTATGTCGAGAGTGATTAGTGTAAAGGAACCAAGGAAGGTCTGTTAGGGTCGTAGACAATTGAAATCTCTAGTCTCTGCCTGTGGGAAAGGCATAAACAAAACAATAAATTCCGTTCAGGTTTGCTACAGCTTCTAGCCAATGAATGTTGCCTTGCCTATCGAATATAGGAAGTTCTCCAGCTGGCTAATGATTAACACGATGTAGACTGGAAGAGTTTGAGACCAATGAAATAATAAAAAAAAACTCAATATATTAACAAACAGTAAAATCAAAAACAGTACAGAGGTTATAACGAGAGAGCGGTACACAATTTTACCGTTCAGATCCATATCCCATAATTCTATTATGGTTTAAAAAAATCCCTTTTATAACATTTCCATTCCCTAGACAGAGAGACTTCCAGGAGTAGTTTCAAGGAAAGGGTTTTGTTCCATCCAAAGGTCTATTAAAAAAGATACAGGTGAAAAGATTTTGTATTAGATATGATGTCGATGAAAGCGAACGAAACAACCAGCTTGGAACGCAACCACAAAAGCGCTAAGATGAGAGAGAGAGAGAGAGAACATATTTTTTTCGCTATTTGCGGTTAATATTTAAATACGAAGATACTTTGAAACATTCCAATCAATATAATTTGAGTACCTACTGCTTTGCAATTTTACGATGTTAGCAACAAACTGACAATGGATCGGCATGGTATTAGCATACTATTAAGTATTCTGTGATATTAGTAAAACAGTAGTATACGCAATCACTTACGACATGATGCATCGCTAGTGCAGTTAACTGCGTCTGTGTGTTTTGTATTCGCTAGTATGAGGCAGTCTTAATAGGATAGCTTCATCGTCATCATTTTATCATTGGCAGCCTTTTACATCCCACTGTTGGGTATAGGTCTCCCGTGTTATGCTATTCACTTCGATCCTGTAGTACATTATTATTGATGACCCGAATCCTCACTTCTATATCCTTAATATTATAAATTCAAAAGTCTGTCTGTCTGTTTTCACGGCTAAACATCTGGACCAGTTGTGATGAAATTTGTAATGTATATCGTTAAAAGGCCGGGGGTAAAATAAAGGCTATATTTGGCCGCGATTTAGCCGAGTACCACGTGGGCGAAGCCACGGGCTACAGCTAGTAGAACATATCAATTCTCATATACATATGCGCTTAGTTGCTAGTATTTATCAACTAAGCACATAAATTAATTCTATTAAATCATTTGTTATATGTACTACGGTGTGTACCTTGGTAGAATACTAAAACTGCGTCATTAATTATTTTGCATCTTTTGTTACTGCTATGATTGAAAACTTATTTAAAGTGACGTCATGTTTGTAATTTACAATCCCGATGAGATTATAGTTGCCTGTATTTTATTAACTTAATAAAAAAAACTTAGACCTTGTTTATAAATTTACACGTCGAGTTACAAAGATGAGTTTAGAAAACAAATTTTTAATATATTAAAATGAATTATTACTATGTAGCATATTCGTGGACAAAAACAAAAAAAAAAGTCTTAATATTTGTTAACTGTTCCATTTGTTATTTGACTGAAATTCAAACATTTCAACTTGCTGTTTTATTTTTCAGATGTCTACTTTCGAGGGACTTCGTGAGGCTAGGCAAGTGGTTTGTGCAACCTTACGACGGGGACGAAGAGGACGTCGGCAACAGGTAATTGAACCTTATGCCCTTTTATTAAGAGTACTTTATGGCTTGGCAAATAATGCTTCCTGAAAACTCGTTTGGATAGTGAAAGTATGGTCAAATGCTCTTAAATCTGTTTCAGAGTAGAGCAAAAATAACATAAAATTCGATCTACTTTCGCTTCGTATATTTAAATAACGCCCAGACTTCATCAATGCGTAGATGGGTAAAGCTAGATAATGTTGAACAGTATCCGGATAAGCCCATTCTAACTAAAATGTGTTTTGTCTCGTTCGTTCACGTTAAATATCGATGAGAGAACATAATATAGTTTAGAGGTGAGAATATAGGATAAGAGTTTCCCTCACAATATTTTGCAAAAGTTATGGAAGTTAAGTTTGCAACAGTTTTGTTCCATGGGCTGTTGTCAAACAAAGGCTGGTGGCAACGCCGGTTCTTTACTTCCTATATTATTAATATGAAGATCTCTGTGTTTTACTCGTCAAGGCATCAGAGTATGACTTCGTTCCCCTTCAAACATTTATTGATTGTCAATTTGTTGTATTGATAAAACATTGTAATGATACGTAAAAAGAGTTTAAAACTATTACTAACTTATTTATAAAGAAATAAACATTTGATAACAGCATTTCGTCTTGCAACGACGTTAATTTGATAGAATAAGGTAGTCAATCTAATTATATTTTGGGTTCCCTTTGGACTGCAAATTTATCACCACTGCCTAGCACTTAGATTTTAATATGAATTAACCTTGATATACTGCAGACAATACAATTATCCAATTGAGAAGATGTTCCTCTTGTTGCACTATCATTGATATTTAACTCATTCATGTTAGCATTATTACCGGGTATAAATATCCTTCATGTTCAGGAGCTGCAGTCAGGAGCCCATCCATGGTCTCCTTTCCTGTTTTCTTTTTCTCCATTCCCATTGACGTTAATCCACGTGTGTTGCAGCCCGTGGCACCTGTCGTTCTCGTTCGCGTTCTTCCTGCACGGCGAGAGCACGGTGTGCGCGTCGGTGGACGTGCGGCAACATCCGCCCGTGCGCACGCTGCCAAGGCGGAACCATCACAACAACCACCACCAAAAAGGTTAGCTAGTTAGTTGGGATTTGAATGGCAAGAGTAGGTGCTGAGAAGAGAACGGTGGAGAGATCTGGAGGACAAGATCCTCTCTAGGTTGCTGAGCCATCGCAACAACAATAACCTAGTTTGGCAGGGAAGAAAACCGGTATTTTTAACACTAATAAATGGTCTTTAACTTGTTTAATAAGTATAATGGTCGATCTTAAGGATTTAATAATAATAAAGACTGGTTAAGATTTTTATTTGTGGATACAACTTGAGTGAAACCGAATCGCTATATATACCGGTTCCTATAAAAATTTATGGTCAGAAAGATGAGACGGTTTATGATTTTAACCAGGACTATGAACCCTGGTTGCAACGAGACAAACGATTCGTTTGCCCATGCTGTTCTTGCATGATAAATTCACTAAAATTATTGTATACAAAAATATTATATTACAAATATCAACAATTGTCTCAGCATATACTTAGTTATTTATCCTTTATACATAGACTTATTTGAGTTTTTTTTTTATTGTCTTTATGGTAATCCTGTGTATGTATGTTTGCAGTGATCTTGGCGCCGTTCGGGCTGGAAGGCACGCTGACGGGCCGCGCGTGGGGCGCCGCGGACGCCGCCAGCGCGCGGCTGCTGGACGCGTGGCGGCAGCTCTACCCCCTGGAGCAGGGCTGCGGGGCCGTTGAGGTTGGTTCAGCATTACTCAAATCTGTAAAATATACGATGATGACTTTGACAGCAAGACAGAAATATAGATAACATTGAAGTGCGACAGAGACTAACAAGAAAATGTATACGATTTGACAGCTGTCATTTTAATCAAACTATATTTTACAAAGTATAGTTTTATTATTTTTTTATTTAGTCTCACTCTTGGGCAATGGTCAGCCCATTTACTTTTAGATATTCAATTCATAGGAGAAAAGGAATAATAATCTGCTTGCACATGAAAAAGTTAATTGCGTTCTCGTTCTTTTTAACTGCGCTGAATAGAATTGAAACCGGTTCATCTGTATGGATCTTTACTCGCCAATATATTATAGAACTATTTACCTCGCTCGGCGATTAACGTACGTACAGTGTGGCAATCTGCCATACGCCTGCCCGGGAGGCGCGTCCATCGAATATACCTAAACTGAATAGTAATACCCCCTTAGCTATGAAGCGGTTTTGTATCCAGAATTTCCTTACATTGCAGGTGATCTGCGGCGGCGCGCGCATGCGCTACCCGGTGCCGTACGCGCTGGTGACGTCACTGCACGCGCGCGACAGCCAGCCCGCAGACTGCGCCGAGCGAGCGGCGCGCACGCTCACTGCGCTCACCACGCCCACGCCGCACCTGCACCATGTGAGTACTGTGACGTCACTGCACGCGCGCGACAGCCAGCCCGCAGACTGCGCCGAGCGAGCGGCGCGCACGCTCACTGCGCTCACCACGCCCACGCCGCACCTGCACCATGTGAGTACTGTGACGTCACTGCACGCGCGCGACAGCCAGCCCGCAGACTGCGCCGAGCGAGCGGCGCGCACGCTCACTGCGCTCACCACGCCCACGCCGCACCTGCACCATGTGAGTACTGTGACGTCACTGCACGCGCGCGACAGCCAGCCCGCAGACTGCGCCGAGCGAGCGGCGCGCACGCTCACTGCGCTCACCACGCCCACGCCGCACCTGCACCATGTGAGTACTGTGACGTCACTGCACGCGCGCGACAGCCAGCCCGCAGACTGCGCCGAGCGAGCGGCGCGCACGCTCACTGCGCTCACCACGCCCACGCCGCACCTGCACCATGTGAGTACTGTGACGTCACTGCACGCGCGCGACAGCCAGCCCGCAGACTGCGCCGAGCGAGCGGCGCGCACGCTCACTGCGCTCACCACGCCCACGCCGCACCTGCACCATGTGAGTACTGTGACGTCACTGCACGCGCGCGACAGCCAGCCCGCAGACTGCGCCGAGCGAGCGGCGCGCACGCTCACTGCGCTCACCACGCCCACGCCGCACCTGCACCATGTGAGTACTGTGACGTCACTGCACGCGCGCGACAGCCAGCCCGCAGACTGCGCCGAGCGAGCGGCGCGCACGCTCACTGCGCTCACCACGCCCACGCCGCACCTGCACCATGTGAGTACTGTGACGTCACTGCACGCGCGCGACAGCCAGCCCGCAGACTGCGCCGAGCGAGCGGCGCGCACGCTCACTGCGCTCACCACGCCCACGCCGCACCTGCACCATGTGAGTACTGTGACGTCACTGCACGCGCGCGACAGCCAGCCCGCAGACTGCGCCGAGCGAGCGGCGCGCACGCTCACTGCGCTCACCACGCCCACGCCGCACCTGCACCATGTGAGTACTGTGACGTCACTGCACGCGCGCGACAGCCAGCCCGCAGACTGCGCCGAGCGAGCGGCGCGCACGCTCACTGCGCTCACCACGCCCACGCCGCACCTGCACCATGTGAGTACTGTGACGTCACTGCACGCGCGCGACAGCCAGCCCGCAGACTGCGCCGAGCGAGCGGCGCGCACGCTCACTGCGCTCACCACGCCCACGCCGCACCTGCACCATGTGAGTACTGTGACGTCACTGCACGCGCGCGACAGCCAGCCCGCAGACTGCGCCGAGCGAGCGGCGCGCACGCTCACTGCGCTCACCACGCCCACGCCGCACCTGCACCATGTGAGTACTGTGACGTCACTGCACGCGCGCGACAGCCAGCCCGCAGACTGCGCCGAGCGAGCGGCGCGCACGCTCACTGCGCTCACCACGCCCACGCCGCACCTGCACCATGTGAGTACTGTGACGTCACTGCACGCGCGCGACAGCCAGCCCGCAGACTGCGCCGAGCGAGCGGCGCGCACGCTCACTGCGCTCACCACGCCCACGCCGCACCTGCACCATGTGAGTACTGTGACGTCACTGCACGCGCGCGACAGCCAGCCCGCAGACTGCGCCGAGCGAGCGGCGCGCACGCTCACTGCGCTCACCACGCCCACGCCGCACCTGCACCATGTGAGTACTGTGACGTCACTGCACGCGCGCGACAGCCAGCCCGCAGACTGCGCCGAGCGAGCGGCGCGCACGCTCACTGCGCTCACCACGCCCACGCCGCACCTGCACCATGTGAGTACTGTGACGTCACTGCACGCGCGCGACAGCCAGCCCGCAGACTGCGCCGAGCGAGCGGCGCGCACGCTCACTGCGCTCACCACGCCCACGCCGCACCTGCACCATGTGAGTACTGTGACGTCACTGCACGCGCGCGACAGCCAGCCCGCAGACTGCGCCGAGCGAGCGGCGCGCACGCTCACTGCGCTCACCACGCCCACGCCGCACCTGCACCATGTGAGTACTGTGACGTCACTGCACGCGCGCGACAGCCAGCCCGCAGACTGCGCCGAGCGAGCGGCGCGCACGCTCACTGCGCTCACCACGCCCACGCCGCACCTGCACCATGTGAGTACTGTGACGTCACTGCACGCGCGCGACAGCCAGCCCGCAGACTGCGCCGAGCGAGCGGCGCGCACGCTCACTGCGCTCACCACGCCCACGCCGCACCTGCACCATGTATGTTAAAAACTAGCTGTTGGGACTTGGTTTTATAGTGCCCAAAAGTAGCCTATGTTTGACCCCATGGTCCTTAACATACCAATGCCAAATTTAGTCAATATCGGTCCAGCGGTTTAGATTTTGATCAAGTCGCTGCGCTGCGCTGCGCACACACTTGACAATTATCTAACACATTTTATTTTGGAAGAGGGAAACGGAACTTTTTTAAAACATAGACTGTTCCGAGTGTTCTTCCGAGATTAAAAGAAGTTATAATTATAAGACTCATATTATCATGGCCATCACTAAAGACATTTTGGCTATTATTGGTTTATTTTACAACTTCTGACATGTCAAGGATCTAATTCCCTTATATTGATTTTTTTTAAACATATCTTGTTTTAATCTTCATTAAGAAATAAATTACGAATGATTTGGCTTAACTGAACAGTATAATGAGATAAATAATTTGACAAGATATTATAAAACCCCTTCGGACACAGTTTTACACACTAAAATACAGGGAAACTAAATAAAACTTATCAGAAGTTAGTATTACTGATTAACTAATTTTTTTTCTATCTTTTGGGTGTCCTCGCTAATTTACGGATTAATCTTCAAAAGTGTCATGTTGTCACTTTTTCAGCCTAGCTCTCATTGGCTACATTCATCCACGATAAACACGAATAAATCAAAAAAATAAAAATGTTCTCTGTTTAGGCGGAGTCGTGTTACAGCGAGTCGACGCCGGACAAGTCCGAAGACTTCGTGGATCCGACTCGCAAGACCGCCTGCGCATGCAACAAGTGAGTATCGTATGCTTACTGATATGATACGCTCAAGATAACAGGTCTGGGATGTGCATATGTCACTGTCGAACAGAGGTTTTGAGAAAAAAGCGTCGCGAGTTCGCCATGAAAAATAAAGACTACTGTTTCTCTTTGTAGCTTTACCTTTTTTATTCATTTGAACAGATCTGCTAATTAATACAGACCAGTAACCTCTTGATTAGATTTTAAAAATGCAGACGTTAGAGACTGCGTTATGATTTTGTATAGTATTTCTTAGTTGCCTTACTATCCGCCAGGGGCGCTGTACAGATTTGTCATACGAAATAGCTAACGCAGTCGCTAGCGTCTGCGTTTATAAAATCTAACCCCAGGATGCTATTTTTGAAATGTATGACATAATTAAAAACCGCGTGTCGTATTATTTTCGCTATGAACGACTATGTGACTATGCATGTTCCACGATATAAATTATATATTTAAATATAAAGTAGATAGGAGCAGTATATAGCCGTAGTTGTTCGACCGTTGTGTGTTTTGCATTTATAATATTTACGTATGTTATGTATGAGAGTATTATTATTAGTATTGAGATGCGTATGTGATTCCGCAACCCGTTCACGGCCGAAACAGAATCTTATTTTCTATATTGTAAGGCGCGTTTTGCCGTGTTCGGGTTGTCGTGAAAGGGTTCAGCTGCCGTGTAGATAGATAGGTAGATGTTATGTTTGCGAATGTTTTTATAGCCAAATATAATTAGTTTATAATGTGTAGTATATTTAAGCAGTAGAGGGATAACGCCGCTTTGCCCGTGAACACGTTGTGTTCGTTGGCGTTGCTGATGTGAAAAAGAAATCATTCAAGGTTTTTGTCTCATTAATACAATGAACCTTATATTGTTGTAATAAGATTCAAAATTCTATGATGACTTTCTAGTAATTTAAATTGAGAAGTGAGATAAAACTTGGTTAGATTTCTTTGTCAGAGAAAAGGAAAGGCTCCTGTCACACTTTTGATCTCGTTATTTATTTATTGTATTTTGTTTGGGTATGATGCATTTTTCGGTAACCCGTTTTTTTATTATTATTAAATGCTAAAATTGTATTCATTTATGAGGTTCAGATTTTATTTGAGTTGTCGTTTTTCATAATCAGTTTTATGGTACAATTTATTCGCAAAACAACTTTAAACAGAATGGATACATCCTGAGATGAATTGGTTACTAATTAATAATTTTGTAAAATATCATTTTTTATTGCTAGCAATGAAAATATCTAGATATTTAATAGTTCAAAAAATTGGAGGGTTGTGTAAGGAATGTGCTGTTGAAGAAAAAGTCGCGAACATTTGTACAATATTAAATTTATCGTATTTGGACTAATAAGGTATGCAAGTAAAAGTTTGGAAATAGAAACACATTTGAATAATCGATTGGACGTTCAAAATAACCTAATTCAAATTACTACATGTAAAACGACATCGAATCGGACCTGATAAAATAATCTAGAGCTTGTCAATTTGCTAATAGAGAATCGCCTACATCAAAATCGAGAATATTATCGAATTCAAAATAAGCTAATTTGAAAATGGAACCGCGATCGGCACGCTTGTCGGTATTGAGGGTAGCGGTGGGACGAAAGTGTGACGTTAGCCGCGCGATGTGGGGGCCGCGCTAGCGTACTGTTGGTGCAGGTGGCGGCGGCGGCGCGCGCGCCCCGCCCGCCCAGAGCCCTTCCACCGCCGCCCGCCGCGCCCCGCCCACACCGCACACACCGCCCACCTCGCCCACACCGCCCGCGCGCCGCGCCGGCACAGGGACGCGTGAGTACACACTCGCACATACATTACATGACCATGACCATCCTCATTGACGCGGGAATATACATAAACACGTCTTACTACCTGGCCATCTTCATTGACGCGTGAATACATCTCCGAGATGTGACCATCCTCATTGTCGCGGGCATACACATAAACACGTCACATGAATACAACATGCACAAGACATAGACATCTCGCTGACTGGTGAGTACACGCACACACAGTATACGGCTGGCCATCTTCACCAACGCGTGAATGAACGCACACACGGCGCATGACCGTCCTCATTGATGCAGGAATACACATGCGCACACGCACACTGGCGCACGATAGGTACGTACATGACCATCCTCTTTGACGCGTGAGTATACAACATATGCTGATCCCACAAATGCACCAGGTATATGGCCATCTTCATTGAATTAAATCCTCAAAAAATAAATTGATAAGGCCAAGTCATAATTGATCTAGCCCAAAACCTCTCAAAATTTAAAAATTCACATATTTTAAACTAGTTTCCTTAATGGTAAACACACGCACACACAAATAAACAAGTGAAGAGTGCGTCCGTACTGTAGGATCTCGGATTTACTTATTTCAGTGAAAGTCATCATGGACGTGGGTTATTAAGTAAACTGCGACTTAACTAAACAAAAATGTCGGTGACTTGATGACGCAATTCAAAATATCTGGTTGTAGATTCTCTGTCCGCGCACCTTCGCCGGACTGGCTTGCCACCTAAAGCTAGAATGAATATAGAAAACCATAAACCAATTATAGGTCTTCTTCAATCACAGTTCTTGATTATTGCAGAACCTGTTCCTGCTATGTTAATTATTTTATTATATTATGCTTTGGTGGAAAGTTAGCTGTCATGAGCTGACACTGTAATTACAATAAATGTATAGAATATAACAATCTCACACTAGAGATTGGCGCGTACAATGAAATAGAATTTCGAAAATATCTTCTGAATTTTCTTATATTCAAAACAGATATGCAGTTTCGACTTGTTGATGTACTCTTAAATAATTCTAAGTTTGTAATGTGGCGTGATCACATGGCAAGTAAAAGCAATTAAAATGAGACATATGGCAGATTTTTCGCTTTAAAAAAAATACTCGGTCATCAAATTTTTTTGGGGTCACATTTTATTTGGGTCGAAATTGAGCATTGTGCGTTTATATAACGTAAAAATTTATAATGATAATTAAAATAAAAAATGCGGTGCTATGTTTTAATGTCACATCTCAAGGTTCTCTTTCTCTGTTTACGTTTTCTGTTTGCCGGATCTAATAAAGTTATTTCTTCCCTTTATCTGGCTTTCGGAATGCATAAAAATGGGTTCATTTTGATAAAAAAGTATCATTTCTGGTAAAGTACACGGGTCATAAAAACTGTTTTACAAATACTAACACAGTCTCAATACACGCAGTCATGTAGAGCCTAAGTATACAGCGAGCCACAAATTATGCAATGTTGCTTCATTCTGCATGCCTATACATAACTTATTTATCATAATTTATAGCATTGTAGATCTTTAGAGCATGAGTTACTATGCGAATGTCTGAATTGCTATATATTGCATGTTTTGTGTCTTATTAACTTCATTGTATGAATTGATATACTTCATTCATGGATGAAATATACACAACAATCGTAACTTACATTTAATTTTACATATTTTCATTCCATGTATTAATTGTTAAACCGGTTTGAATCAAAGTGCACATCTTGATTTTCGAAATCGTATCTTACTCGCTGCTAATTCGGTCTAATTTCCTTATTATAATGACGTAGATTTGAAGAATTAGCAGTTATGTAAGGTCGCATACATCGTCATGGTTATCCAATAACATCTACCTCTCATCTCAAGGCTCGTTAACTTTGAAACCTCATTCAAAGTATATCATTCGATTATAAATGTTGTTCATCAAAAATATTGTCCAATTTTGATTAACAACATTGAATTCATTGTTCGAGTTATTTATTACAGGTTTATGTATGTTTTAAGAAGTATCATTAAAGCAATTAGTTTCTTGCCTCAAATATTGTACAACATCAAAATTGCAGTGCATTTTTAAGTATAATGCAGTTAGTTGACGTTTCTTTTCGACATATAAAAAAATGTGTCTTGCACTTGATTGATGTCGAAATTAAAAGAAGAGGCGTGTAAAAGAGGAAATTAGCCAAATTTACAGTCACGTGGCTAAAATCGGTCAGGAAGACATCATAAATTTAGCTCATTATAAAAATTGTCATTATTATTGCTATTTAGTCACATTTTAACTCAAGAGCCACTTAATCGATTTAATTCATTTATGTTATACGTTTTCTAATATTATGTGAAAAGGTTAGCGGAAGAAAGATGGACTTCATTCATTCGAGTTATTTTATTTTTGTAATGCGAATGAGTAATTTAACAATTTGTTGCTACAATTTCTTCCAGACGACCTTAGGTTTTTATAATCTCTTGATACGCGTCTTTCATTACTGGAGAGAACAATAGAATCCATAACGTTAATAGGGTTTCAATAAACAAGTTAGGTCAGGTCGTTTTTCATTTGTCCATCTTCTTCAGCTGGTATTCTCTTGGAAAATGTTCGTCAATTTCAAAAATGGAACGTGCATGTTCGTTCAGGTCTGGCGGCGGCGCGCTGTGCGCGGGCGGCGCGGCGTGCTCGCCGGGCAGCTGCGGCGGCGGCTCGCCCGCGCCCCCCGCCTCCGCGCCCTCCTCCGCCGGCGCGGCCCCGCCCTCGCCGCACCACGCGCAGCACCCGCAACAGGTGACGCGTTTGATTTAACATCTGTTTTTTTTTTTTCTTCTAGCTGTAGTTTTTCTAAAGTGGGAGTCGTGTCGTATTAGGATGTGAAAGGTAGCTGTTCTGTGCAGTCTATGGTGCATCTTATAATATGTCCTACCGCCTTGATTCCTGTACAGCTAAGGATCTGGGAGCGGCCAACGATGGAGCAATCAACGTAGCCACATACTGGTCAAAAATAATATAAGAGTCGAGGCATTTCGACTCGAAAAGAAGAAGAAAGAGGTAAAAAAGGCTAGCGGAAGATAGAAACACCTGGAAGAGATGCCACCGACAACAGCACAACTCTTAAATTTTAGATAGATAGTATAAGGTGTATCTAAAATAATACTTATCAGCATTAAAGTAGGTTAGTAATGATGCTCAGTAAGCTCCTTTTTCGACCAATTTTTTTTTCCCTACTTACTTTTTTTTTGTGTGTAGTTTTTATCAGAGATATAAAGTGTGTGAATGTTCGAACAACCCGTGTGTACACAGAGTGTGAGCGGCGTGCCCGCGTCGCTGCACACGCCCGCGCCCACGCCCGACCCGCTGGCGCCGCCCACGCCCGCGCCGCCCTCCGCGCCCGGGAACAAACTGTTTGCACAGGTACACGCACACAACACACACCACATACCACACAGCACAAAGCACACACTTACACCATAAACACAAAGTCTTTAAAAGCAATTGTCTCATATCACTACATCATCACTACATAGTACAAAAAAAGTCGCTTTCTCTGTCCCTATGTCCCTTTGTATGCTTAAATCTTTAAAACTAAGCAACGGATTTTGATGCGGTTTTTTTATCAAGAGGAAGGTTTTTATGCCCATGCGAAGTGGGTCGCTAGTATCTAATAACTTGAAGAGAGACTATAACAAAAATTTATAATTTTTATTAATGGGAATTATACATAAAATTCATGGAACAACGATACTCAAAACAGCGAGGTGCAAAGGTGAACTTATCGCAAAATGAAGTAAAAGTTCATTAAAATTTAAATCTTATAAGTATGTAATAGAAGTAAGAAACTAGTTATACTAGAAAAGGAAATGCTTTACACAATTCAGGTAGTAATGCAACGGTGCACCATGACGACCAAAATTCAATTCCGCTTCCGAAGTGGGCTCAGGGACAACACTAGCAGGAAAATGATAAAAAGTGAAACTTAATCTTAAGATGATAGCTCGGTGAACACTAGCGCCACCGTCATTTAAAAATCATTACTCACTGAAAACACAAGTAATCAAAAATCCCTCTGCTGTAATTATGGTTCTGGATCTGAAGTTAATTTTAATCATATTCAATTATTAAATTATAGTTCCATATAGTTACGAATTGCAAAACTGCCAAAAGTGGCCGTTTTAAGCAATAATGCAATTTGTAACTGTAGGGAATTATAATTTAATAACTTAATGTCTTTAAAATTAACTTCAGATCCAGAACCATTATTACAGCAGAGGGATTATTGATAATTGTGTTTTCAGTGAGTAATGTTTTTTAAATGATGGTGGCGCTAGTTTTCACCGAGGCATCACCTTAAGAACTTTTTGGAAAAATTTCCTTACCAATCATACAAAGTACATAATAGTGTCACTAACTATTGTGATTTCCTTGTCACAGGGCGATTCCCCACCGAGCGGGTCAGCGAACAACTCCACCAACCAGGTGGACCCGCTGCCCGTGGAACTCATCAAGCGCCCCACGCTGCCCGTCGCAGAGAGGAAAGTTGACCCTCTAGAAGACGAGCACTCGTTGCACATGCTCTATGACTACACCACCGTTTACGCTTGGTAAGATGATTTCTTTATTTATTTAACCTTATTGCAATTTAAAAACCTTTCACACTCACTTACTGCAGTACATTTAATTAATTTATAAACGACTGTACCATAAACTAAATCTATCTAAATATGAATTTTTCATTCTCATTTTTACTGTGCCGTACCTAAAAAATAGTGAGAGCCGGGAAAGGACAGCTATGAATATACAAAATATAAAACAATTTAGACAATTCGAAGCCAATAAAAGGTTCCCACAGATAGAAACACCTTAAAATTAGAAGAAAAACAGAGCACATACATCATTACCATACTGTGGTAACATAAACCATACGGTAATATACTGAAAAATGTATTAAAGAAAGTTTGGGGAAGTTCAATATTAATGAGTGTTACTAAATGTATAAAAGCATGGTGGTGAATAATAATAAATATCCTATCACTATCTCCAAACAAATAAAATTTATTGGCATTTTTAGGTTATTAAAAAACCAAACATTTTTTTAAACTAATTTACGTGTCTGAGATAGTCGGTAGATATTTCAAATTTCCCTGTGACTCAATTCTGGTCATATCAAGCATTGATTTAAATAAAAATAAAGTAATATTGAAAATATCTGTGTGTTAAACGCTACTTTGGCTGCTACAGGTATGCAAATGTTGATAATCTCAGCACACTTGAATTATTTTCTGAAAAGTTTGATTTTATTACCATTTTGTTCTCGTTCGATCGCTTTAGTTGATCCTCGGTCGCCATTTCGTTTACAAAACTAGCAGAGTAATTATTAAAAGTCATTGCGAAACAATACAAGTCAATTAGAACAATCTAAGGGGTCTGATCAAAATAAATGGCATGTGTTTTCTCTCGAAATCAGTGTCTGAAAAGGGGTCATGTCAAGATAATTTAATTCTAATTTTTATGGCAGATACAGCTTATATCAGCAAGTCGACATTAAAAACTGCTTATTATCTATGCAGTGATGACATTTTCGACCTAGACATACATGCTAATAAAAAGAAAAAAATAGTGTGTATAGCTCCGCTGGGAGCAGCACCAAAGTGCCAAGAAGCACGCACTACATCTTCTTACAGTCAGATTGCAAATAAAAACTACATAAAACACATCTATGCATCTTATCCCTTCTAAAGAGATGTATATTGTAAAACTTGCGAGACATACACGGTCACACCTGGACACAAGCTAGTTCGGTGTGAATCATTGTCTCGCTATACGAAAAGCCGACTTGCGCAGTGCAAACGAACAAGACAACGTTTGTCATGTTACTTGTTAGTTGCAGGCGACATTTTGTTATTACTTTAGCATGGACTTTTGAATTTATTTCATTAGATTATTGCCGCATTAAGATCCCTATTTTATTGACAGTTCCTTTTTTTTTCAATGTTGTATCCATGTTATTTAAATTTTAATACTTACTCAGCGTGGGCGTGAGAGAGTATATCCGTTAAATTGGCTAGCATTTTTGAACAAAATATTTGTTAAAAAAGAGGTAATTTTATTGTCTCATTAAGTTTCTTGTCTTAGTTTTTGTATAGACTATAACAATCGAAATAGTAACATTTTTTTTTTATCGTCTCATCAAATCATGTCAAGCGCGAAAGCACTATCTTTCGCGGGTCATATGCTTGGCTGTAAAACCATCTTAATTCCTTTTCTACTTAGTAAACAACGCAGTCTGCTAGTCTCCTAATCCAGTCGTATAACTAGGTATTCTACGGTTCTTTCCTCAAATTCACGCTCACGCTCTAACCCTTTCTCACGCTAATTTATTAATGTTTCCCATCACAGGCTGGAGCACCCAGTGAAGCGTTTCAAAAGCGAAGAGAACAGTTGGAGCGAGGAGCTGGCACTGGGCACGCGAGGCACGGATCTGTACGCGGGCCACGAACACACCACCATGGCGACACTGCAGCCCTATGCAGACGCCGACATCAAGCAGGAGAAGACGGACCATGTGAGTGTCGTCTCGTTAGAGTAGCTGGCTTGGGAAAGGGAGAAGAGTATAAGAAAAAAATATTGATTATTGAACCCATGACGTATGAGATCATTATAAGAAAAAAAAAACCGGGCACATTTATTTTTGGAAAAAGTGTGTTAAAAAAAAGAAAGTTGGGAAAAGTATGTTTCAGCTAATTTTCCTTTATGTGTGTTTCTTAAAAAAATGTCGGAAGAGTTAACTTCAGTTTTCAAAGAGCTTTTTACCGATCATTGCTAATCTTATGCCCGAATACTTAAACGCTACTTTGAGAGCTGTTCAAGTATCATGCTGTCACTGTCATATCGTTGACGTTCAGCGCGACAGCATGATACTTGAGCAGCTCTCAAAATTAAGTAGCGTTTAAGTATTCCGGCCTTACTCCTTCTAAAAACAGATGTGCCTCAACACCAAAGCGGTCACTGGTGGTCGCGCAACGTTATGGAGTTTTATTATTCTCTCCCGTAGTTGAGGAATCAGTTCTATCATCATAAGTTGCTCTACCCGTTGGAGTTTCTACTGTTACTGTTTATCATTATCGAAATTAGGATGAGCAATTAAAATTTGCTAACTCTATTTTAGGAGGACGTAAAAGAGTACAAGAACCTATTCACATCGGACGGCCTGTGCCCGACTTTGAAGGACCTCGACCAAATATTCGACAACTCGGACGACGCGGCCAGCGGTGATGAGTCGGTAAGACTTGTGAGTGTACGCCCTTCTTTCATTACTTATTGTGTGTTGTGGTGCTCGTAGATGGTGGGGTTGTTTTGCTTATTAACATTAGAGGTCAGTAAATTGGATTCATCTTAAGGTCGACAATTCGAAATATATCAATGATGAATCTTGTCAATCGAAAAAGATTCCAAAGTAATATTTATCAATTTAATTATACTATGAATCTTTATTATAACTCTTGCATGTGCTTTACGTTTTACCGTTAATTTTTATTCAATGCATGAAGGTAATCCTTTACAGGAATAACTTTGCTGTTGTATACATATAAGTATTTTTTTTGTTTAACTCTAGCTGTTTCCCGCGGTTTCCTCAAAAGTATAAATGTTATTTTGTTTTCGCTACAAGAATCCAAATGCAATCGCTAACGTCTGCGTTCATAAAATCTCATACTAAAGGGTAATGATTCCAAAGAATGATCAGGCCTTCCCTCCACCTCCCATGGCTCTACCAACCTCTCGGTGACACGAGCCGAATCTCGGAAGAGTGCGCTTTCGCATCTCTTTCCAGTCGCACCTGCTTGATCTCCCTACAGGTTCCCTATAGTGTCGCCTATCTATGCAATCATTGCATTTTAATAACTCTCCCCCATCCTTAGGGGGCTTACGTTCACAAGTACGCCTCGCTTGCCTTCTCCAAAGAATGATCAATGTAACGTATGTATGCTCGACCCGCAGCTGGCCGTGCAGACGCCGCCCGACTCGAACAAGTCCCTGGAGGAGTCGCGCTACACGAGCCGCGGCTGCGTGCGCGCCGAGGAGCTCAGCAAGATGTTCCCGACGCCGCCCAGCATGGAGCCGCACACGCAGCCGTCGCCGGGGTTCTCGCTGCCCGACGACGCGCCGCTGCTGCACCAGCACCACGCGCACGCGCGCTCGCCGCCGCCAGACCCCATTGAGGTCGGTTACATTTCATTTTTTTTTTTTTTTTGACAACGTCTTATAATTCGATGGAGCCGGCTGCACGCACGAAAAAACATGACGCAATACGGCGTTACCTCGCTCTGAAGAGTTCCATTTAAGGCTTGAAGTGCAAGCGAATTTCTTATGACGTTGTCACGTTCAACTGTCGTCAGTAAACCGACTTTATTACAGACAAACGATTTTTTTTTGTGTACTTTGACGGCCATGGAAACTAGTCCTTCAAGGCCTTTTTGAATTTTTAAGTTCTACTTTAGTCAAGTCAAATCAGTCAGTAGTCTAGTCTAGTCAAGTAAGTCTAGTCAGAGTTAATTGGTTAAGTGAAGCGGTGGAAAAAATTTCACTTAGTTATAACTTGGAGATTTTTGTGACAAGAAAGTTATTTATACAGTATTTTGTACCACTTCCCAACACTGTTCACGAACACAATAAATTCACCGTAAAATTGACTTACTTTCGCGCCAAAACCTCCAGGTGACTTGAAAATATGCATTTTTATTCAGAAATTCAATGGGTACGTGCCCCCTGCGCTGCGTACGTGTAGTGTTCATTGACATTAAAAAACATCCGTACTTGTCGATTCTTATTATTATTATTATTTTTATTGATTCTTTATTATAATTTAAAAAAAAGTATTAACTTTTTAGGGTTCTCAATAATAATATTATGTGTATCAGGACTGGTCGTACGTGTTCAAACCGCCCACGATGTACAAGTACGTGGGTTCGTCTAAGTACGCGCCGCTGAGCATGCTGCCGAGCCAGCAGCTGCCGCCCGTGGCGCTGCCGCCGACTGCCGTCTACCGCCCGCGCTGGCAGCAAGACGGCAAGCGAACCGACGACCGACAGGGTGGGTACTACTTTACCTTCATCATCATTATTTGTGCTGAATCTATCTGGTTCATTCGAAGTATTACTTTACTTTACCTTCATCATCATTATTTGTGCTGAATCTATCTGGTTCATTCGAAGTATTACTTTACTTTACCTTCATCATCATTATTTGTGCTGAATCTATCTGGTTCATTCGAAGTATTACTTTACTTTACCTTCATCATCATTATTTGTGCTGAATCTATCTGGTTCATTCGAAGTATTACTTTACTTTACCTTCATCATCATTATTTGTGCTGAATCTATCTGGTTCATTCGAAGTATTCCTTTACTTTACCTTCATCATCATTATTTGTGCTGAATCTATCTGGTTCATTCGAAGTATTACTTCGCCTTGTTATCGTAATTTTTAGAATTTATATCTATTATTTATGAAAGTATACAATTTGAAAACTGAAGTGTCAAAGTTATGATAAAAATCAATCATATATAACATGTTTTTACTTGAAAAATATTGAGATATAAGCATTTACTATGCCGGACAATTGTCTATTTTGGTAGCTAAAAACTAAAGGAACTTCATACAAAGCGCAATAAGTATTGCGAGTAGCACCATTTAAACCAGCACTGATAAATTTACTCAAGTAACTAGTTTTAAAATTTGTTAAGTGTGTACGGAATCTGCCATATGAACAGAGGTTAAAGAAACTCAATTTAACAACATTAGTGTGTCGTAGACAGAGAGGCAACATGGTTGAGACTTTTAAAATACTAAGAGGGCATTAATATTCAAGAACTGCGCGATATGTTTCAGCTTACAAAAACTGATCTCTTGAGAGAACATTCTTTAAAATGTATCGCATAATAGCCAAAAAATCATTTTTCATCAAACCATGTGGTCACGGACTGGAACAGGCTCCCCTGTGAGTGTCATCACTGCACCGCTTTTAAAAATAGATTAGACAATGAATAAAATCTCCAAACTTAAAATGCACACGCATCAGCTTCATAAGCTGCTAGTGTGTTTAAGAATATTAATAAATAAATAACTGACATTACAATCTGAACAGCCGGCGTAAAACGAAGCGCATCACCAGCGACGGAAACGCGAGAGGCGACGCGGAACCGCCGAGCGTGTTCGTCAACGCCAGCGGGCGGGGGGAGCGGCGGCGGCGGGGGGGGCACCGCCTCGCCCGCGCAGCCGCAACCACACTCGCAGCCGCCAGTGCCGCCCGCGCCGCACGCCTCGCCCGCGCACCACGCCAGCGAGCCGGCGTCGCCGCGCGCCACGCGCGCCGCGTGCCCGCTGCTGCTGAACGTGCTGCTCGCGGACACGGTGCTCAATGTGTTCCGGGATCATAACTTTGATAGCTGCACGCTGTGTGTCTGCAACGCGGGGCCCAGGGTAAGTTGACGTTATTAAGCAGTTCATTTAGGGATCGTCCAACTTTCGCATAGATCAGACAGTCGTTTGCTACTCGTCTTTATGTTGATTTCTAGTTCGAATTCTAACATGATTCTTCATCTTAAAGAATCAGTTACTGTGAAATAACAAGTGATTAATAGTGTGATATATTAAAATAAAGTGTTTTAAAATAGTATACATACTAACAGTTTCTCAATTCATTTATTCGCATAAATGTAAGTAAGCGTATAGGTAACAAATAAAAAATCCATACTAATATTATAAATGCGAAAGTCTGTCTGTCTGTCTGTCTTTCTGTCTGTCTGTCTGTCTGTCTGTCACCTCTTCACGGCTAAACTGCTGGACCGATTGTGATGAAATTTGGTAGGGATGTAGTTAAAGACCTGAGGTCAAACATAGGCTACTTTTGGGCGCGATATAACCGAGTCCCACGCGGGGCGAAGCCGCGGGGAACAGCTAGTTCAGTTATACATGCACTCAGCTTTAGCGTTGTGATACTAAATAGTATTTAGGAATATCTAGTGATAGATTGATAGAGGCATAATAATGATGCCAGACGTTATTATACTGTATGTTATCCAGGTGGTGGGCAACATCCGCGGCGCGGACGCGGCCACGTACCTGCCGGCGTCCCCGGGCTCCGCGGCCGCCGACGACGAGCCCGGCCGCTGCACGTGCGGGTTCAGCGCCATCGTCAACAGGCGGCTGTCGCACCGGGCCGGGCTCTTCTACGAGGTATGTGCTGAACAACGTCCGAGTGACAGCTGGGACTGGGACACACGGTATAAAAACAAAAGTTGAAGTTGAAGATGAAATTTCAAAAAATAGTCATATCCATAATATTTACGAAAGCTAATGTTATGATTAAAACGGTCACTTTCAGCAGTTTTGCAATTTGTAACTGTGTGGAACTATAATTTGATAATTGAATATGATTAAAATTAACTTTAAATCCAGAACCTTAATTACATAATAGGGATATTTGATAACTTGTGTTTTCAGTGAATATTGATTTTTAGTTGATGGTGGCACTAGTGTTTATCAAGGTCTCGTCTTAATCAAACTTTTTGTTTGCGTTTTTATTTTATTTTATTTTATACATTTGGATGACCAACAGCAAATAAATTTACATAGGTAACAGATTTTATAACAAAAAGCCAATAATAGGTCTTCACATATAGATACAAATTAGGTACAAAGCATGTTATAAGAATTTCTTCAAAGAGAACTGCCATACAGTACTTTTAGACATGCAAATTAGTGCACAGTACAAGAAATTGATAATTATTGTAAGATATTTAGTATACGTGGAAGATTGGAGTAGAAATATAAAATAACGTACAATTCAAGTGAGAATATTCTGGGAAGAATAACAAGACAATCCAATCAATAACATGACTTCACATCAATAAGTAGTTACTACAGTAACTGTGGAACATCATCTCAAAATATTTAAATCAGTAAAACAATGAGATTATGAGGGCCTTCGCTGCGTGTCTTGGGCGCGCGGCGCTCCTTGTGTTTGTTTCACATCGTCTCATCTCGCGCGCTGCGTGCGGCGGTTAGCTGTTACTAGTCTACGTAATCCGTGTCGCACGCGCCGTGCGCCGTACAGTCTTTTTTCAAATTCTCCTCACAACAATCTAGACGTGACATATGGGTTGATCGGCTGACGCTTTTGTTCACGTCGCCGTCTTTTGGCTAAGTAATATATCAACAAATAATCCATAATTATCGACTGTACACCTACGCGATCGAAATTGTACTGGCGGCGTTGCGAGCAGGCGGGCGCACGGCGCGGTCACCCGCGACGCGCATCCGCGACACGCAGCGAAGGCTCTGAAGGTGATCAATACAATAATCGTGTATCACCATTGTCAGGACGAGCTGGAGATCACCGGTCTGTCGGAGCCGGTCGCGGAGTGCGGCGCGGCTGGCGCGGCTGGCGCGGCGGACGCGGCGGCGCTGGCGGCGGCGCTGGCGGCGGGCCCGGCCGGCGGCGCCGCGTGCGCGCTCGCCCGCGCCGCGCGCCGCGCCGCCAGGCCGCCGCCCGACGACGACCGGCGGCTCAACCTGCTCGAGTGAGATACAGCTATACTTCTATATAACATCCATACTAATATTATTAATGCGAAAGTCTGTCTGTCACCTCTTCACGGCTAAACTGCTGGACCGATTGTGATGAAATTTGGAAGGGATGTAGTTAAAGACTTGAGGTCAAACATAGGCTACTTTTGAGCGCGATATAACCGAGTCCCACGCGGGGCGAAGCAGCGGGGAACAACTAGTAATCTATATAACATAATTCTATGATAACAGCACTATATGCATTATCAACTTTAATTATTTATTGATTTATTTCAGTAACCTACTATAACATTAAATTGAAAATTTAAAAGAATCCACGACACAATTTGTTTTTAGTATTGAGGATTGACTGATTTCTCCCTCCCCCCACATATTATTTTCAGATATTAGGTATTTTTCCCACTTATACCCCCAGAACTTTTTCACAGCTCAACCGATATTCATAAAACATAATATTTTATAATGTGCACGTGACGCGCTTTCATTTGAAACCCCACTCGAGTATATTTACAGATATTCGGTGATTCTTCCCCACATTTACCCCCACAACTTCTAAACGGCTCAACAGAGTTTCATCAAACATGTCTAAGAACACTCGCCCATAAGTCACCTTTAATACAAAAAAAAACTAAATTGAAATCGCTCCATCCGTTCGGAAGGAGACAGACAGACAACCAGACACGTCAAACTTATAACACTCCTCTTTTTGCGTGGGGGTTTAAAAATATAGGATGATGACTTTGACAGCAAGACAGAAATATAGATAACATTGAAGTGCGACAGAGACTAACAAGAAAATGTATGCGATTTGAGAGCTGTCATTTTAATCAAACTATATTTTACAAAGTATAATCAATGGTTCTTATTTCTCCACGCTGTATGAATGACGCAGTTTTGAGCATCCAATATGCCCAAAATGGCCACTCTTACAGCGTTTTTTATAGCCTTGTACAAATCCTCCTGCGTGCGATATTTAGTAAATGCACCACGCTCGCAAGTTCTGACAGTCTCTAGCTCAGTTATTATAAACAAAAAAAAAATATTTACTATCATAGCTATATAAGAAATATATGTTACTAAAAAATGTGCCTTAGTCGCCAAAAATAAATGCTTTTATTTATTTATTATTATTTATACGCTTTCAAAAAGTTTATGATAACTATATAATATTGCCACAACACATTGGCAGACGTGTGTGCGCCGTTGAAAACACAATATAAGTTTAAATAACTGCTATAGCAGTCGTGTGGTCCGCTGGCGTGTAATGTAACACATGAGTGTGTACGTAGATACTCAGACGGCGGCGCGGCGGCGGCGCGCGCGCTGCTGGCGGCGGGCGGCGCGGCGAGCGGCGGCGCGGGCGCGGTGCACCGCTGGCCGTTCATCGGCGCGCGCGCACCCAGATCGTCCAGGGACGTCGTCAGGTTGGTCACACTTGTTGTTGTATTCGTAACTGCACTATTATATATTCAAATCTAAGTTATCAATAACTTCTACTTTGTTTAGAAGTTAATGGATGCATGTCAAATTTTGTTTTATGTCAAGAATGTCATAATTAAATATCTAACCCAAAATGAAATTTTGTATGCCTTTTGGGCGCACACAGAGGACTATACATTTCTGCTAACAACCTGCTCTAACTTGTGTATGACAAAATAAATTATTATGATTAATATAGAATCTAGTGATCTACCGAAGTTTAGTTTCGTATGTTTTCAGAAATATATATATTTTTTGGAATTTCAGTAAAATATAGTAATAGACTACAATCACTGTAAGGAACAATTTATCATATTGAATCACCGACTATATTTAAGGAATTGTTCGCGTATGATTTACTGTTCGATAAGACGCTGCAAGACCGACCGCTAATCGATTATTCTCAACAACAAGCGTGAACGTTCTTCCATGCTGGTCTGGTTCTTCCATGCTGGTCTGGGAGAAAAAGAAAAACATAGAATGTACTAGCTGCTTCTCTTCCCGCGCAAGCCGTAAAAGTCGTCTGAGGGAATCGCCGAATGGGGAAATAATGACATAGGCGATGCGGCTAGCAACCCATCACTATTGATTTCCTGTTTCAACTACCATTATGCTAAACGTGGCCTAAGGTCTTATGGCCCTAGGCTCTGTCTACCCCGCATGGGATAAAGACGTGATTATATGTATGTACAAGCGTGAACGTCCCGATCGTGTTGCAGACTGATGCGTCGGTTGCGGCCGCTGCTGCAGGACGCCATCCAGAAGCGGTGTTGCGGCGCGCGCATGTGGGACGGCGTGACCGGCCCGCTCACCTGGCGGCAGTTCCACCGGCTGGCGGGCCGCGGCAACGAGGACCTGTGCGAGCCGCAGCCCGTGCCGCCGCTGCTGGTCGGCCACGACCGCGACTGGCTGGCGCTGTCGCCGTACGCGCTCAGGTCGGTGTGTGTGTGTGTGTGTGTGTGTGCTGGCGAGCCGCAGCCCGTGCCGCCGCTGCTGGTCGGCCACGACCGCGACTGGCTGGCGCTGTCGCCGTACGCGCTCAGGTCGGTGTGTGTGTGTGTGTGTGTGTGTGTGTGTGCTGGCGAGCCGCAGCCCGTGCCGCCGCTGCTGGTCGGCCACGACCGCGACTGGCTGGCGCTGTCGCCGTACGCGCTCAGGTCGGTGTGTGTGTGTGTGTGTGTGTGTGTGTGTGCTGGCGAGCCGCAGCCCGTGCCGCCGCTGCTGGTCGGCCACGACCGCGACTGGCTGGCGCTGTCGCCGTACGCGCTCAGGTCGGTGTGTGTGTGTGTGTGTGTGTGTGTGTGTGCTGGCGAGCCGCAGCCCGTGCCGCCGCTGCTGGTCGGCCACGACCGCGACTGGCTGGCGCTGTCGCCGTACGCGCTCAGGTCGGTGTGTGTGTGTGTGTGTGTGTGTGTGTGTGCTGGCGAGCCGCAGCCCGTGCCGCCGCTGCTGGTCGGCCACGACCGCGACTGGCTGGCGCTGTCGCCGTACGCGCTCAGGTCGGTGTGTGTGTGTGTGTGTGTGTGTGCTGGCGAGCCGCAGCCCGTGCCGCCGCTGCTGGTCGGCCACGACCGCGACTGGCTGGCGCTGTCGCCGTACGCGCTCAGGTCGGTGTGTGTGTGTGTGTGTGTGTGTGTGTGTGCTGGCGAGCCGCAGCCCGTGCCGCCGCTGCTGGTCGGCCACGACCGCGACTGGCTGGCGCTGTCGCCGTACGCGCTCAGGTCGGTGTGTGTGTGTGTGTGTGTGTGTGTGTGTGCTGGCGAGCCGCAGCCCGTGCCGCCGCTGCTGGTCGGCCACGACCGCGACTGGCTGGCGCTGTCGCCGTACGCGCTCAGGTCGGTGTGTGTGTGTGTGTGTGTGTGTGTGTGTGCTGGCGAGCCGCAGCCCGTGCCGCCGCTGCTGGTCGGCCACGACCGCGACTGGCTGGCGCTGTCGCCGTACGCGCTCAGGTCGGTGTGTGTGTGTGTGTGTGTGTGTGTGTGTGCTGGCGAGCCGCAGCCCGTGCCGCCGCTGCTGGTCGGCCACGACCGCGACTGGCTGGCGCTGTCGCCGTACGCGCTCAGGTCGGTGTGTGTGTGTGTGTGTGTGCTGGCGAGCCGCAGCCCGTGCCGCCGCTGCTGGTCGGCCACGACCGCGACTGGCTGGCGCTGTCGCCGTACGCGCTCAGGTCGGTGTGTGTGTGTGTGTGTGTGCTGGCGAGCCGCAGCCCGTGCCGCCGCTGCTGGTCGGCCACGACCGCGACTGGCTGGCGCTGTCGCCGTACGCGCTCAGGTCGGTGTGTGTGTGTGTGTGTGTGTGTGTGTGTGTGTGCTGGCGAGCCGCAGCCCGTGCCGCCGCTGCTGGTCGGCCACGACCGCGACTGGCTGGCGCTGTCGCCGTACGCGCTCAGGTCGGTGTGTGTGTGTGTGTGTGTGTGTGTGTGTGCTGGCGAGCCGCAGCCCGTGCCGCCGCTGCTGGTCGGCCACGACCGCGACTGGCTGGCGCTGTCGCCGTACGCGCTCAGGTCGGTGTGTGTGTGTGTGTGTGTGTGTGTGTGTGCTGGCGAGCCGCAGCCCGTGCCGCCGCTGCTGGTCGGCCACGACCGCGACTGGCTGGCGCTGTCGCCGTACGCGCTCAGGTCGGTGTGTGTGTGTGTGTGTGTGTGTGTGTGTGCTGGCGAGCCGCAGCCCGTGCCGCCGCTGCTGGTCGGCCACGACCGCGACTGGCTGGCGCTGTCGCCGTACGCGCTCAGGTCGGTGTGTGTGTGTGTGTGTGTGTGTGTGTGTGTGTGTGTGTGTGCTGGCGAGCCGCAGCCCGTGCCGCCGCTGCTGGTCGGCCACGACCGCGACTGGCTGGCGCTGTCGCCGTACGCGCTCAGGTCGGTGTGTGTGTGTGTGTGTGTGTGTGTGTGTGCTGGCGAGCCGCAGCCCGTGCCGCCGCTGCTGGTCGGCCACGACCGCGACTGGCTGGCGCTGTCGCCGTACGCGCTCAGGTCGGTGTGTGTGTGTGTGTGTGTGTGTGTGTGTGTGTGCTGGCGAGCCGCAGCCCGTGCCGCCGCTGCTGGTCGGCCACGACCGCGACTGGCTGGCGCTGTCGCCGTACGCGCTCAGGTCGGTGTGTGTGTGTGTGTGTGTGTGTGTGTGTGCTGGCGAGCCGCAGCCCGTGCCGCCGCTGCTGGTCGGCCACGACCGCGACTGGCTGGCGCTGTCGCCGTACGCGCTCAGGTCGGTGTGTGTGTGTGTGTGTGTGTGTGTGTGTGCTGGCGAGCCGCAGCCCGTGCCGCCGCTGCTGGTCGGCCACGACCGCGACTGGCTGGCGCTGTCGCCGTACGCGCTCAGGTCGGTGTGTGTGTGTGTGTGTGTGTGTGTGTGTGTGTGTGCTGGCGAGCCGCAGCCCGTGCCGCCGCTGCTGGTCGGCCACGACCGCGACTGGCTGGCGCTGTCGCCGTACGCGCTCAGGTCGGTGTGTGTGTGTGTGTGTGTGTGTGTGTGTGCTGGCGAGCCGCAGCCCGTGCCGCCGCTGCTGGTCGGCCACGACCGCGACTGGCTGGCGCTGTCGCCGTACGCGCTCAGGTCGGTGTGTGTGTGTGTGTGTGTGTGTGTGTGTGCTGGCGAGCCGCAGCCCGTGCCGCCGCTGCTGGTCGGCCACGACCGCGACTGGCTGGCGCTGTCGCCGTACGCGCTCAGGTCGGTGTGTGTGTGCTGGCGAGGACGGTGCGGCCGCAGTAGATACGGAGGACATACAGAAGACACTTTTTGAACTAATTTCCAGATTTATGAGCATTTTAGAAACTATAGCAGCTTATGTGAAGCCCAACAAGTAATCAATATAATTTTTTGCGTCTAGCGATCGAAAAACATTGGTGGGTTCGGTTAGAAGGAATATAGCTCAATCAATCAATTTTTTTTATAATTTAAGAAAAATTTTCTTGGCTTACTGTCAAGTTTTCGCTGCTCAGTATCTTTATTAATAGGGAACTCGAACGAAGCAAACGACCGAGCGGTGAAGGGCCAAGTAATGGGCAAAGTCAATATAAAGTCCATATAGCCATTATGACCCGTATTCATATCTTTCCCGTGTCCATATATTTATTACTAGCTGTTCCCCGCGGCTTCGCCCCGCGTGGGACTCGGTTATATCGCGCCCAAAAGTAGCCTATGTTTGACCTTAGGTCTTTAACTACACCCCTACCAAATTTCATCACAATCGGTCCAGCAGTTTAGCCGTGAAGAGGTGACAGACAGACAGACAGACAGACTTTCGCATTTATAATATTAGTATGGATTATTCTTGTTCATAGCAGGCATTGGGAGAGGCTATCACTGGAACCTTACTCGTACGCGCGGGACGTGGCGTACGTTGTGTTGGCAGCTGAAGGAGACGTGCTCACGGAGCCGTTACGGACGTTCTTCAGGGAGCTGTCCACGGCTTACGAGGCGTGTCGACTCGGGAGACATCAGCCGGTGAGGATTGTGCTGTTAATACTTGTTTGTAGCGGGCATTGGGAGAGATGTACTTACAGAGCAGGTTATTTATAGCATTAGATGCGTGTCGACTTGGGAGACTTCAGCCGGTTATTGTTTTTTGTGTTTTTTGATGATGTGATAATGCTTCAAAATGTCTATTTTGTTTTTTAATTTATATGTTTTTGGTTCTCTATGTAAATTGTTAAATAAATAACATGCTAGTAGATGACGAACACAAAATCTTAGTGACAAATTATTTTACGTGATGCAAACAGAAAAAAACTAAACCTCGTTTCGTGTTGTCTACATAAGGAACTGAATAATGACACAAATTGAAGTCTTTTCACCATGTAGACTCTGAAGCCTAGGTTGTAGAGTATAATTTTAATCGATAATTCGCTCATCAATCACGTTTTCTATAATAAAAATGTCGCTATTAGTTGTTTTTCTATAATAAAGATGTCGCTATTACCCGTCAGATCTCGATTATGTGACGTCACACTCAAAAGCAACAATTTGGTATTATCAGGTGCAGCGGGTAGGTCGCGAGGGCATGGTCCGCGCGTCGCCGGTGGACCGCGACCCATCCGCCGCCTGTCCCGAGTGGGCGGGCGCTTTACCCAGCGGCCGGCTCGGGCAGTACGTGCGCGCTTACGCTGACGCGCTGCGCACGCTGCTGCCCGCGCTGGCTGCTTTACCCCTGGACAAGACGTTGTTGGACCCCGAACGAGGGTCGAACCATACCGCCACTGCCATGAGACCGCCTTCGACCACCCCCGAACATCCCGCCACGCCTAATAGTCAAGGTATGTGATAGTTGTAAGCGCAATTATATGACAGACCATTAGTCAATCTATATTTTTTAATACTTTTTACGGCCATGAAAACTAGTCCTTTAAGGCCTTTCTTGAATTTATTAATCTTCTTCAGTCCTACTTTAGTCAGTCAAGTCAGTAGTCTAGTCCAGTAAAGTATGAAGTCCAGTCAGAGTCACAAGGCTAAGTTAAGCGGTAGATAAGATAAGTCACGTTATCGACACTGTACCACTTCCCAACACTCAAGCTTATCCACTAATATTATGCACAAATACTCGAAAAAACCTATATTTTGGAAATTAAATACAACGCGGACATTTTCTTTCCCTCCAAAAACACTATTAGTCAATCTATATAGCGATTTAACCACAGAGTAATTACATAGAAGAGATGAATTAACACGATGAGCATTAGATTCATCATAGCAGCCATTAATTAATTCCAGTTGCTCGCCACCAGGCGCATTGATCAGTACAAAATATTCCACACCGTCATTCACACGTGTTTAATTACGACTCGTGTTTGTAAATTAATAAATCCTATACTATTAAACGAGCAATATATAAATTTATTTGTACTCGCGTTTCCGAAAACGGTTCGAACGATTTTTTTGAAATTTTAGACATAAGTTCTTACATAGTTAATAAGATTACCTAGCTAGGTTCTATGTGTGGAAAAATTAATTTACCCATATTTTCACGCAAAAAGATTTTCAGTATAAAACGAGCGAAGCTCTGACTCCCATGTACTAATTGTAAAACTATTTTCGGGAACTATTTTAATTGTTGAAATAACACTAAATATATAAACATGCTGTGGGATTTGTTTTTTTCAATAATTTATTAGCATATTACCATAAACATGATCTCTATTTGCAGGAGAACCAGAAGAAACCCCCTCAGCTACTCCACAGCCGTCAGCAGCCGGATCGTGGGATACGGATGAGAACGGTGCGCCCGCGCTGGTGCTTTACTTAGTGGAACCTCCCGCCGCACACGCTCAACGGCCGCAGGCTTTACACGCCTTGTTACGGCTCGCAGCTAGGATACACCAGCATTTACGGCATCATAATCCTCACATACAGGTAACTTATTCACTTTTCAGAAAGAAAATCTCAGAAATTACTATTAGTCAATAAATTCTTCTTCTTTCGGTGCCACTTCATTACTGAAGGTTAGCTGTCAGCTCTTTAAATCTAGCCTTATCCGTAGCGAGTCTGAACAACTGTTCCACTGTTCTAATACCAGTCCACTGGCGGATGTTCCTCAGCCATGACATTTTGCGTCCTCCCACTCTGTGCTTTCCGGCTATTTTTCCCATCATGATGGTTTCTTAAGATATTTATTTATAGGAAGACCAACAACTACAATAATATTACAATAGTAAATTAACTGTGTTATAAAACAGATGAGCCACTACAGGTCCTCACAAGTAGATACATGATAATGTAAAAAGGAAGTTGAACAATAATACTGATACACGCTTTAGTTACGAGTACAATATCGATACAATATGACCAAGATATGATTTTTTTCTCATTATAATGGTCCTAATTAACTCCACTTTGTCAATAAATTCAGTGAGGGTCGATTTTTTTTTTAGATTTTACAAAGATTATTGAAACACATATTGCCTGTTGCTAATTTTATTTGTTTATTATATATAACTTAATTGTATAAAATACAGTTGTATAGCGAACTTTATGCTGAAAGCATTATCTAACAGTCAACCTTTGCTAATGCTAATGGAGGTTTTTTTTAATTTACACATTTTCTCTTTAAGATTTTAAGTTGCACTCTGGCCAGACTAACAAAAAACCAAAAGTATATTGTAGCGGTAATGCATATGTCTGGCCTCAAAAATAAGTATTTTTTTAGTGTGCATTTCAAAAATTTAAAAACACAACAACGAACGAACGAACTCGTCCTTGTTGGCGCCAATGAAAAATTTGACACAAAATTGATGGCCTATTGTTATGTCCTTTCGAGCTAGGGCTTAAAAAAGTGTTATGGAAGTTAGATGGCAGTTAGATGGCAGTCGCTTCAGTCAATAATCCGTACCGCCAAATCAGGGCGTCTTCTGGGCACTGAAGTGTAAGCTGAAGAAGTTTCTGGAGTGCTATTTTTGAGATGTATGACTCACCCAAAACCGGTGAGTCGAATGATTATAGTTCGTTTTCGAATGATTACATTTACATCTCAAAAATAGCACTCCTGGAAGAAGACGCCGATATTTCATATTTCATTGAGATTTGACAAGATAACGTCAAAAACTTGTCACTACCCGCTACAATCCGATTCGTATTTAACGATTTCAACTCTCCCCACAGATAATATCACTGGAAGGCGTGTACGAGACGTGGGGCATGGGCGGCTGCGTGTCTGAGTTGCGATCGTTGGCGTTCAGCGTGTTCAGCGGCGCTCGGCGGCTGCTGCAGCACCAGCCCAACGGGAAGTCGCTCACCGGCTTCGGCACCGCCGCTGACGACAACCTGTTCCTCACCAACAAGGACGTGAGTGTTATATACCACATCGTGCCACTGCTCCTGTCGCTGCCGGAAATATTTCCCTAAATACTTGTGCGGCAATGACGACGCGTGTGAGCGTTCACACTCGGCCTTCATACTTCTTTACTGCTCATCTGGTGGCCTACTATCATCTCTAAAAACATGTAAGTTCCAGTGAGTCAGCGAGACATGATGATGTAAGGCGACATCTCCCTTACTCACTGGATCTAGCATGGTTTTAAGCTGAATGTAAACACTCACTCGCGCTCGCGCTGCCCGTCCTTTGACTTCCGTGCGAAAAACCACATGCTTAGAATTGTTACCTAGATTATAAGTTTGGTATCTTATATATGTATATTAATTGGTGGCAATTTGTTTTGTGTTTCAAATAAATAAATAAATAAACCGACAATCAAGGGATCGCCGGGCAGCGGCAGCGGCGCGGGCAGTGACAACGCGAGTTACCTGTTTACATTCGCGCGCTGCCCACTTATCTGCTCACTTCCCTGCCCTACAAGGCTGAGTGTAAATGTGGCATTACATACACACTTTATCAGCGTGTTCAGCGGCGTACAGCGGCTGCTGCGGCACCAGCATACCCTGGAGTCAGAATTCTTAAAAACCGTCTCTCAGTCTCTGATGTGGTTCTTTTAACGACAACCAAATTTCAACCGGTACTAACGGCTTTACGTGCCTTCCGAAGCGCGGAATAATCTTTATTATTAGATTTTTTTATCCATTGTGCCACAGAGGCTGACAGCAACGTTCAGCGCCTGTTTATAAAATTTCAAATTATTTTCTGTTTATCGGCTTCTACATTGCAGTAAACAACAATCTTGTTCTACATCAATAAGGACGTAAGTGAGGAGTTAGATTTGAGAGCACTGTGGAGATTCATGTGTTTTGCGATTGCTGCAAAACCAGCTTAGTCGACGTCTCAAAGCTTTTGTTGTCGACCTTCCCGCGCAAGCCGTAAAAGTCCTCTGAGGGAATCGCCGAATGGGGAAATCATGACATAGGCGATGCGGCTAGCAACCCATCACTATTGATTTCCTGTTACAACTACCATTATGCTAAACGTGGCCTAAGGTCTTATGACCCTAGGCTCTGTCTACCCCGCATGGGATATAGACGTGATTATATGTATGTTTGTCGTTAAGTATCGTGACCATATAATTTTCGCAATTATTTTTTGAAGTGCTTTGAATGTCATCCAATGATTTATTTTGTGTTTGGTTTTATGAATTGTAGGTATTCTAACATTGGTTATTCATACTTCTATACTAATATTGGTAATATTATACATGCGAAAGTCTATCTGCTTGATATGCTACCACGGTTAAAATCACTGGACCGATTTGGATGAAGTTAATTATGGATACAGTTAATTGTTGACCAGGGGTCAAGCATAGGCATACTTTGGGATGCAATATAACTGACTCCCACGCGGGGGCTACTAAAACATATATAATGATTTGACTATAATACTCATAATTTCGAGTAGGCGCTACGGTCAATCGGCCATGCACACTCTGGTGTCAGAGTTCTTCGCAACCGCTTTTCGGCTTCTGACGTGGCTTAACGACTACCAGATGGATATATAACAGTGACGTTTCGTATAAACAGGAGAAAAACCGGGCGCCGTACAAGCTGTTCTCGCCGGCGTGGGTGCTGGCGCCGCCGCGCGCGCTGCGCGACGTGGCCGAGAGCTGGGGTCAGGGCTACGGCGCGGCGGGCGGCGTGCTGTTCGTGGCGTACTGCCTGTCGCACGACCAGCGCTGGCTGCTGGCCGCCGCCAGCGACGCCCGCGGGGAGCTGCTCGACACCGCCGCCATCAACATCGACGTGCCGCACAGGTACTGGCGCACGGATACGATGACGATACTTTCAAATATCATGTTTTAATAATTCACACTTTTTTTTTCGTCAAAAACAAGCGGGATCTTAACTAAATTCGATTTTTTTCAATTCTTGTAGCGCCAACTGTTGGCAATAAAAGGCACTAAATGTTTTAATTAGGCGTTGGGAGCAAGTAAAAACTTTATTGTACAGAAAGAACATTGATGATTCAACATAGAACACAACAAAACGCGGACATATCCCTGACAGGGATCTCTTCCAGTCATGGTTTGAGTATCACTTATCACGTGTGCTGTGTCGTCAGATCCCGGCGGCGGCGAGCGGGCCCCGCGCGGCGGCTGGGCCTCAAGAAGCTGATGGACTTCACGCTGGGCGTGATGAGCCAGGCCGCCGTGCCCTGGCGGCTCGTGGTGGGCCGCGTGGGCCGCGTCGGACACGGGGAGCTCAAAGGTAAGGAACCACTTCCCTCCGCCTCCCATGGCTCTACCAACCTCTCGGTGACACGAGCCGAATCTCGGGAGAGTGCGCTGTACTAGCATTTCGCATCTCTTTCCAGTCGCACCTGCTTAATCTCACTACAAGTTCTCTATAGTGTCGCCTATCTATGCAATCATTGCATTTTAATAACTCTCCCCCATCCTTAGGGGGCTTACGTTCACAAGTACGCCTCGCTTGCCTTCTCGGCCAGAGGCCAGCTTCTGTCTTCTAGGTCTTTGAGTTTGTCACAGTTTCAGTTTTTCTCTTCGTCTTCTTTGTCTGCTTGTAGCAGTATTCTTGATGTGCTCCTACTTTTCAAGTTGTGCTCCTCTCGAGGCCGCTTCGAATTTTATGCCACCGATGCGAGAATTCTTTTAGCCGCTTAAAGTTCGCCTCAGATAGGTAAGGAACCACAGAACTTAGAAATATTTAGAAGTGGTTTTGTTACTTGTGTTTATAGTATTTTTACCGCGGCGCGCGCATTGCGTCAAAACACTGCCATTTTAAATCGGTCTACTTCCACGAAATCCATTGTGCTTGTGCCGTGCCACTCACGGCAAAAATACGTGCGCGCACGCAGATGCAAAATGCAGCTGCGGTGCCGTCGCCGCAGTGCGCGCTCAGCCTTATATTGTTATCCGTGCCCGCAGGCTGGAGCTGGCTGCTGTCGCGCAAGAACCTGTACCGGTCGTCGACGGCGCTGCGCGAGATGTGCAGCAGCTGCTCGGTGCTGTACCCGGGGGGCGCGCCGGTCATACTGTCTGCCTGCCTCGTGTCCACCGAGCCCGACAGCTGCCTGCGACTCATGGCAGACCGGTTCACCCCCGACGAGAGGTAGGGTGCCACTGTAACCTGCCTTCATACTGTCTGCTCGCGCCTACGCGTCGATTGAAGCATATGGCTAGGGCTGACGCGTCCCACCCCATCTTAAATATTTAATCAGTGAAAATCCATGTATATTTACAAGTAATGTATCTGTTACAGGTTCTCTCAAGCGTCGATACAATCTCACCTGCACACGCCTCGTGACGTCACTGCCACACATATCCTAGTTTTCCCCACCTCCGCTACCACTCAGGTCAGTCATTGCACCTTCATAGTTCTAGTGAAAAAGTCTAGTTCTATCCATTATTTAGTTCTTTGTACGTTCAAATTCAAGTTATTTTTTCTCAATGTAGGATATTTTTATCACTTATTGACGTCAATCAATACTCACATTAAGTTTACACTTTAAAAGCGCAAGTGGAGAAGAAACGGTGCCATAAACTCCATTGCAGTATTTTTTGAATATGATGAATTTTATATAATCGTTTAGTGGTGTGAACGAGGATGTAGTGACGAAGATGGAAAAGGGATATTGAGATAGTTTGGACATGTAGAGAAGATGGATGAAAGGAGACTGACAAAAGGTATATACAAAGCAGCCTCTTTCGTTTTACATCTACCAGTTGAGTACATTACTGCTTTTCTTACTTCCGTCACCAACTTTGTGCTTATACTCCACGACCCTAACTTCATTGTATAACTATCGAATTAAATACTAGTATACATTTCTAATATCATCTTTTATTTATATCGTTCTACTGTATAACAATAACGTTATAACTATAAACGCAATCGAACAATCACAGTCAAATCAGCCGTTCGACCCGCCGATGGCGAACGGCGAGGGCGACGACATGATATTCAACGTGGACATGATGGGCGACGAGGACATGGGCGAGGACAACATCTCGGACCTGTTCATCGGGGACGTGTTCTCCAACATGTGGGCGCAGAGCAGCCCGCGGGGCAGCCCGCGCCGCAACGACGACGACCCGGCCAGCCCGGCGGGGCAGCCGCACCACGCCGCCGCGAGGCAGCAGCAGGACGACACGGCCGCTGTGAGTAGCTATATTGTAGTTTTTTTTTTTTTTTTTTATTTTAGGTATTAACTAAAGGTTACTTAATACTACGGACTCACTTTTTTTTTTTTTTCTATTTTTTTGTTTTATTTTATTATTTTGCTTATTTATATAGACTATATCCGTGCATTGAATATAAAAATATTAAAAGTTACAGCTACGTTGTCGATTGTTGTTATTTCTTTTTTATTTATGTTTTTTTTTTTATTATTATAATTTTTTTCTTTTTTTTTTATTTATATACAATTTTTTTTTGTAAAAGTATATGTAAAAGTATATTGATGATTTGTTTGTGTTGGGTGTTAAATAGTTTTTGGGTTATGTGGGTTTTGTATAGTTTCATGGGGTCGCTTGAGAGATGGTCCGGCTTCCAACAGCAGGACGATATGGCTATGATGATATGATGCTAACCTCCGCCGATTGCACAGAAGAAATTAAAAATCTATAAACTATCCATTATTTATTTTGTTAATTCGTTGTTATGGAGACCATGCATACCCTGGTGTTAGAGTTCTTCGGAACCGCCTCTCTGCCCCTGACGTGGTTTCGTTAACGATTACCAGATGGCAGCCGGGACCAACGTCTTAACGTGCCTTCCGAAGCACGGAATCATCTTTATTATCAGACAATCGGGTGATTCAAGCCTGCAATGTCCTAACCAACCTGGAAACAACTAAACAAAGTATGCGTCCCGTGGGAGCCGAACCCGCGACCCCCGGATCTACAGGCAAACGCCTTAACCACCGGACCACGGAGGCAGTTAAACAATTACCAAGTTACAAAATACCACGATCCAGGAGCAAGTGGGCACCGTGCTGCAGCAGCCGCTGGCGCTGGGCTACCTGGTGTCCACGGCCCCGCTGGCCGGCATGCCGGCGTGGTGGTGGGCGGGCTGCGGACACCTGCGGGACGCCTGCCCCGCGTTCCTCAAGAACGCGCTGCACCTGCACACGGGGAACGTGCAGTCCGCCGACGACTACATGCTCATGCAGCGCCGCGACCACAACTCGCACCCGCTGGACTCGCAGACCACCACCGACGTGCTCAGGTAGGATCATTTTACTAGCTGTTGCCTCGGTTGTATCGCGCCCGAAACTAGGCTGTGTTTGACTCCTAGTGCATAACTATGTACATACCAAATTTCATCACAATCGGTCCAACAGTTTAGCCGTGAAGAGGTGACAAACAGACAGACTTTCGCATTTATAATATTAGTATGGATATGGAAGTATGGATAGACACACACTTATGTGACTTCCTTATTTTCACATTGATAAGGTAAAATGTACTGACTCTTTTAACTGTAATTTATTGTACCTACATTTATGCAAATAAATAAACTTGAAATTTGAAACATGTTTACTTAAAATAAATGATTATTATTGATAATTGATAGCTTTTTTATTTGAAATCGGTACAATTACGGTATCTTATGTCGGTCTTCATACTTTTATATGCATGTGCGAAATTTCAAGCAAATTGGTTTAGTAGAAAAAGAGTTGATATGATAGTTTTTCCTTGCAAGCGTAAAAAAAGCACTATACATACCTAAAAATCTGGACCGAAATAGTAATTAGCTTCGTAGTTTACTGTATTAGCAATCAGTAATGCCTCACCTGCGTTTCTGCCTTTCAATATTACTCAGCCGTAAATTACTTTATTTCAGCCCTCTATTCTCCATAACCCTTATTCATAAAAATTATGAAACGTTTATTTATATTGCCAGTTTTGGTTAAAATTTGTTTTGACTCTTTTCTTTACAGAAAATTTCTATGAGAGTAAATGCTCCAATACATACCCATTTTAATTAAAATGTGATGTTAAAACATTTGTTATTTTTATGAATAGAGAGGTATGTCTTTTACATCCGTACAATCTTCTTCAAATTATGCCATTTTTGTCGGTTTTGTACAATCTTTAACCACTTCACACCAGCTACTTTAACAGTAATGAAGTATTACTATAAGCGACGCTACATTACCTTGTATATATTATCCACAGGTACGTGCTGGAAGGCTACAACGCATTATCATGGCTGTCTTTGGACGCGGGCACCCACGACCGCTTGTCGTGTCTGCCGCTGCACGTGCAGGTCCTCATGCAGCTGTACCACACCGCCGCCGCGCTCGCCTGAACTGACCGCTTACCATGACGGATTGCAGCAGCCACGGAACGAGCGAAGACAGTGACGTGCATATCGTTGACACCTTTAGACATTGTCTAACCAGTTGGTAGGAAATTTCATTAATTTTTTAATGGTAAAAATATCGCGGTTTGCACGCGTTCGTTTACCCTATTTGGCGAAACTGCACGTCACTGGATTACTGGATATCTTATCTCGCTCGTGTTTGAATCGCAGTGAACGGTTATGGTTTTGGAGTTTAGTACTGTCTCTGTCGATATTGCCATGCGATATCACTGGTTCAAGACTCGAGTCAAATGTGAACATTGCGACATTGCTAAGTCGATTCAAATTATTGATATTCAGGCAAAAATGCAGGCCTATAATTTGATTCTTAGGACTAAACAGAAAGAATAAAAGGAAGTTTTTCGAAACAATCTGGCAGAATTTGACAAACTTAACTATGTCGTATTAACGTTTAGTACGTAGAAGTTATTGGCTTGAATGTTGCTGGCTTAATTGAAAGGGACAATGCGCATTGAAAGCAAACCGTTGCGGGCACCGAAGTATTAGATCAGTGGATTCAGTACCAAAAAATTCAGTCGCAGTGAATGGGTTAAAAATGCGCTAATATTCATTCTCATCATTGGTCTCATTTTCTTTGTAGTCTCTAGACTTGAATTTAAGTGACGTCGCATAGGTTTGAAATGCAATTGAGTTTCAGAAATTAGGATTATTTGTTACTTATACATACTCGACATGTAAGCTCACTGCTCGAAGCGAAATTATTTGTCAAGTTTTTAAAAAAACACTCACTATTGTTATTTATTTATTTAGTGCTGGTTAGAAAGTCAAAGTAGAACTATTCTATGTGTAGATATTTTGACTGAGACCTGTAAAATATTTATTTTAATTTTATTTAAATCTTAATATAAGAATTTGTAAAAAAGTAATGACTGAGGAGAAATGTCCAAAGTCATTTGTTGTTTGTAAATTAAAAAATATTAGTGGTGTTAAAGAAGTTACAATTGAATTCGTTTCGGGCAGCGTGGCTTTATACGCTCAGTTTGGGAACATCAAGGGCTCTTTCCAAAGATTGCTTGGCGTCGTGCGCGATGTGGCGACGTAGGGCTACTCCACGCCTGGCGAAACGATTTTATACCTTCATTTCTTTCTGTCGTACAAACTCTTCATCCGCTAGAGCGTAACGGATAGTGTTGCGTGTGGAGTAGCTCGTTAGCGGCTGCGTGTTCGCTGCGATCTAAATGTGTGCCTTCACTGGTCTTTATCTTTCCAATACACGTTTTAACAAAAACTTTAAATCGCAATGAATCCGCGCTGGAACAAATGTTACCACGCACAAACTACTAAAGATATCAAAAATGTTATATAAAAATACTAGACGTATAAATAAGCCGGGAATATAGATCGTTAGTTCGATAACACGGAGGTCCAATTTGGCATATGAATGATTTTCTAAAGTTTATATTGTGAGATTATCTCGTGGGCGTTTCTGGGTCATTCTCGGTTGCCGCCGTTATGTTGGTAACATTTTAGTAAAACAATTTCTAAGGAAGCAATCTCCTAAGTAGGGCTCGATATGATATTATTACATTTATTAAAGTGATTAGAAAAGAAATATACACTGATCGATAATATTGACTCTTGGAAATTTGTCAAACCAACTGACTTCTTTTTAAAATTGGTTTCCCATTATCTTTTGCGGCACTTGGGTGTGACCCGCATTTCATGATCCCCGCTCGGCGGTGGCATTCGCTTCCATTGTACCTACTCATACTTCCAGATCTCTCGCTCCACGTTTGTACCATGAACCTCATTTTGTGTAGATTAATGTCAATTTTACCATAGCTGAATCATTTTTAAATGTAAGAGAACTCTATAATTGTAATTTGTACTGTGTAAAAGCGTGTCTGTCAGTGAGACGGTCTCTTGTACGTGTTGTGTGGTGTAAGGTCTTTTGGCTGTTGCTATTTTATCACATAATCTGCACAACTCTGTATGTGTTCATATTTTTTGATAAAATTCACGTTTATATAACAAATAGCAAAAGGATCTTACACAATGAAACTACACGTTATGTAATATCATATATTTATTATGTCGAATTACCTGCCAAGCGAAATGGATGTGTGAAACAGACACACGGACGGCCGCCGGACGTCACATGTTATGTATTGCATTAATATTATCTGTTGTGCTCTATGTAAATGATATATTTTATTTTTTACGTTATGTTGAACCGGTACTGATTACCAAAGGAGTTAGATATGTGTAATGTTAGACACCGCAATCCGCGAGCCGTGTCACTTGTGTAGAAATGGGCAAGGCTCGTTATATATGGCCAGATTACACTTACTGTTTATGATGACAAAACAAAAAAAAAATGGGTTGTGATACCCGTATTAGCTACTTTTTTCTTTTAAGTATAATCCTCCCATTAATGTTGGGCATTTGCCCATCTCTAATTAGTGATGATATGATGTAGTCACGGCTACATTAAAATGTATTATTTTTATAAATCTTTTTTACGTTGGAATAAATTTAAATTATTTTCTATCATTCTATTAGTTTTCATGTTCGATATGTAAGCGCGAAAGTAGTATTTACGATTTAGACACAATTATATTAGGCGAATTGACCATTGTATTGCAGCTTGGGTATTTTTTACTCATGTACAGTTTTATACGAGGGAACAATAAGCTCAACCTTTACACTAAGCCGCGCCGCCGTGATTGCAGCCTGCGCGTTATCAAAATACAGGAGTTACAAAACTATACTAGCTTGAGTGAGTATTACCTCAAAAGATAAATCTTTCATAACAAATGGTAACACAAAAATACAAAGTAATATCAACTGATTATTTGTAGCCGTTACTCGCGCGCGGCGTGGCGACAACATTCTAAAGTAATATATATACAGAGTTGCTAGAAATAATGTCTTCTTATGATGAAAAAACCTCCGATCGGAAACTAATTAGTGACACCAATAGTTTACGGTTAGTTAAATAGTGATAAAGAGAGACCTAGATCATGTTCGAAAGTAGCATTTGTATATTAGAGATTGTCGTTTTATAACAATATAAATGGAGCCGGAAGCAACACGTGTTGGTTCGTTGAATCTCCGACATATTAGTAGTTATGTGAAATTTTCTATTTTAATATATTTAAATCGTAAGCATTAGCAGGCGTGCTATGATATGAAACTGTAAATACGTCGACGCGCGATGTATTGAGGACCGATTTTATCGTCATTTTATTTGACATGTGACTTTGTTTTTATCTTTCTAACGCATTGACTGAGTTCTATCAGACGAATTAAACCAATTAATTGAACAAATCATGTGAAATCGAAATTTGTTATTATTTTGTTGTTTATGTATAATTTGTATAGAGAGCGGTACCCGCCGTTGTTAGGCAAGGTGTAGAATGTTGGCCCTCCCGGGCGCTGTTGCCGCGGTTCGCCGCCGCTTAACTGAATTATGCCTAGTTGAATATGAAATGTTTTAAATGTGTTACAACATTTGAGAATATTTAACGATGTTGTATATAGTTTATATTTTGTTTTGTAAACGACATTTGTACATAGTCGAGGTAGTTCCCGATACGACGCGTTAGTTATGCCCGCATTGCCTGTCCTGCCGGAGCACGTTTTAAAGAAACCACTCGTAATATTTGTACAGTTGTTGAGCGAGATTCTTATTATAGTTGAATGAATTATTTTTAGGATTTCGTTTTTGACCTCTTTTTGTTATTGTGAATTGTCAATTTTTTTAGGGAATTGGGATCGTACTGTACATAGACCTCACCATTTTGTGAAATATTAGTCGTAAGCCGTCAAATCTGATGATTGGTGTGGAAATCAAATTTTCTAAACAGAGCAATCATTAGGTATCGTAAAACAAAATTAGAGTAATACTTGATATTAATATAACTTTATAAATAACTGTGAAAATAGGTAATAATAATTATGAATAAAATATTACATATTTAAAGAGCATTGTTTTATTTTTATTACATGGTATGCATTGCCAAGTCTATTTGGCAATTTAAAAAATAAACTTCTGTAAGTATCGAGTTTATTACTCGCTGCCCTCAAAAAAAAAATATACAAATACTTTAAGATTTCCTTTTCGTCATCAAATAGAAAAACAGCGAAGGCAGAGTGCGTCGCAGGAACATCGCAAACAATAACATGGGCTGGCACAGCACTGCTTCCTTCTCGTAGTTCACTATCACGTCGAGGAACTTCTTCGCCGCGTACTCTGCAGAGTAGCCCTCCTCGGCGCCTTTTTCTAATTCTAGAATTATATTAAAACACATAAGCTTGATCGTCAGATCAGCAAAACTTGACACACACCCATTAAAATGTTTTAATAATTGATAAAATTTATACACTCACTTCCTGCTTCCTTCCCAGTTGAACCCAGAATGGTTTTAGCTGATATTTGGGTCTTCACGAAGCCAGGAATAATGACAGAAACTCTGATGTTGAACTTGTCAACTTCGGCCCTCAAGGAGTCTCCGTATGCTATGAGCGCGTGCTTGGAGGCGCAGTAAGGAGCTCGAAATGGGACTGCCATACGGCCTAGCACAGAACTCATTATCACAACGTGGCCCGATTTCCTTTCACGCATTTGTGGGAGAAAACCTGGAAACCATAAGTTATTATTTGTTTGTTATATCTTTATCTTTACATAGTATATAAAACATAGTCGCTTTCCGCTGACTGTCTATATGTATGCTTAAATCTTCGAAACTACGCAACGGTTTGATGCGGTTCTTTTCTAATAGATATGAGTGATTCAAGAGGAAGGTTTTTATGTAAGTAAAACCTATAATATTGCACCCGTGCGAAGCTGGGGCGGGTCGCTAGTTTTCTATATATCCATTATATAAGTATCTCGTTACGTGCGCACACTTGTAATTATAACATTACATTATCAACATACCATTGGTTATAACGACAGTGCCAAAGTAATTTACATCAAAAATTTGCTTGTGAATTTCAAATTTAGTTTTTAGATTCGAGCCACTGTGGGCCACACCGCCGTTGTTTATTAAAATGTCGACATGTCCGCAAGTCTCGTGTACTTTTTTGACAAATTGTTCGCATTCGTCCAACTTTCCAAGATCCAGCTGGATGATCACAGGTTCTGGAGACTCCAGGAGCTGTAAATATAGATAGAACGAAACTTTACGTTCTTAACTAGCTATTAGGTTTCACTGCTGGGCAAAAGCCTCCCCTTTTTGTTTCCATTTCTTTCGTTGGTGGTGTCAGAGTTCTTCGGAACCGCCTCTCAGTCTGACGTGGTCCCTTTAACGACTATCAGATGGCAGACGGTACCAACGGATACCACAGCAACTATATAATAGAATAAATCTCGCGCATCCATGGAGGTGCCGTGTCTCTCATGTCGGAAGTCAGCATCTACTTTAGGTTGTCTTATAATAAAAGCAATCAATATTATGAATTACTTAATTACCGTTTTAGAGTTGCTTGAAAATTGTTTTTGCTAAAATTGTTTTTATGGTATGAGCTGATGGTGAACGTATGAGGTGGTATGAGCGTGTGGCAAAAATGGCGCGGCGCGTTTTTTCTTACCAGCTTCTTAGACATGAGGTCCTGTTTGACCCTCGCCAGCTCATGCATCCTGCGCGCTGCCAGCACCACTTTGCACCCATTGTCATAGAGTTCGTGCGCTAGAGCTTCACCTATACCGGAACTGGCACCGGTGATTACCGCTACCTGAAAATTATTATACAACAAAAATAATAAACCAGCCCCACTCCGTGAGTGTCGTAAGAGCGATTAAGGGAATAGCAGCACGAAAAATCACCCTTCTCTTGCACTTACATAGGTACCTAATTAGTACTTCTTTGTCATAGTACACAGGTAAGTGGCCAATCAGAAAAATAATGCCGAATCTTATTGTAAATGTCATAAGTAAGTACACATACATAGATAGATTCGCGGGACAAAATAGCACATAGGTAAATAACAAAATATATTACCTTATTTCTTAAAGTAGCCCTTCGTTTCTTTGCCAAGGCTTTCTTATAACTCCTGTAAATATAAAGAAGGAAAACGAAAAAACTACTGTACTGTATGAGTCCGAATCCGAACCTAGAGCTCATTTTTATTTTTGAACACAATACTTTCAAAAATATCACAAATCGACAACTAAAAGTAAAGAACTTTGTCCTTTGTGTGTAAGTAGGTAGTTACAACGTCGACAAGTGTTTTTGTTATATTATTTTTACACTACGATGAGTTTAGGTAGGTATGTTTTTTACATTGTTTGTTACTCTAAAGTAGTTACGTAAGAACGAGTGTTTCATATTTTTCTTATTCGAAACATATCTAATCGTACTTGGACATTATTTTTAAGATCGAAGGATTTATCAAAATGTAACTAAAATGTTAAAGGTCGCCTCGTCATAGCGCGTTCCCAGTTACATCCGAAGCTGTAGGCTTATTAATAGACTGGAAAAAAATCATCATCTCGTGTAGGTGACACGGTCAATCGACCATGCGCACCCTGGTGTCAGTGTAAGGACACAGGGAACCGCCTCTCGTCCTCTGATGTGGTTCTTTTCACGACTACCAGATGGCAGTGGCAGCCAGGACCAACGGCAGTCAACGGCTAAACGCCTGAAATGGAAAATAAAAAATATTTCGCCAATGTCAAATTGTCAACCAACCATAATTAATACCGTGAAGTCTGTTTCAAATAGTGTCAATGTCAAAATCTCACTGTCAAAAAGGTCTGTCACTGTCACTTAACTGATATTTTTGTTGTGAATGTGAAGTGAAAACATTTTGTGAATCAGAAAAAGAATCTGTAATTTGAACTAATTTCTAATTTCCTCAATAATTTCCTTATCTCACTCGCTTTCTTTTTGTATTTTTGGTAATATTTTATATAAGTCCCTATTTTGAGTTCAGTGAAATATTGGTGAAATAAGTACATACCTACCTACTTACCTTTATGTTTTGTATTCCATATCCCATCATATCAATATTTAACTGTTCCTATGATACTGTGACAAGGTATTTCGCGACTTATATCATCGCCAATTCGCCACAATGAAGATAAATGAGAAGAATTTGTCAGCGTTTGCCTCGTCAGCAACGCCCGTAGACCGCGACGGCTGGCTGGACATGCGGGGCGAAGTCGGCAAGAGCTACCAAAAGCGCTGGTGCACCTTGAAAGGGAACCTTCTGTTCTATTTTGACAAGAAGGGTGACAAGGAGCCTGTGGGTGTTGTCATATTGGAAGGATGTACTATTGGTGAGTATTTGGACATCACTACATAGTATAAAACAAAATCGCTTTCTCTGTCCCTATGTCTATTTGTATGCTTAAATCTTTAAAACTACGCAACGGATTTTGATGCGATTTTTTTTAATAGATAGTGTGATTCAAGAGAAAGGTTTTTATACCCATGTGAAGCCGGGCGGGTCGTTAATCGAATTATAATATAGCATTAATTTGCAGTTGTTAGTGGTGCCATTCATCTTGTAGTGGAAAGGTTATTTAATTAATATTTAGATAATTAAATATGCAATATGTGTCTTAGCAGTAAATGCCTAATAAGTGCAAGTGAATGTTAAGGTTAGAGTATAAGAAAGGGTGCGTAGTGACATTACTAAAAGTTTTTAAAATATTGGTTGCTCTGTTTCATTAGTTCAATCCTGAACCGTGGTTACAGTGCAGTTACTGTGTGTTCATTTTTTCATGTTGTGTTGGCTACAAATCAATTTCTCCTGCACACCCTGGTGTCAAGAATTTTAAAAGGCCACCACCTCTACTTTCATTCTTACCTACTCATACTTCAGATATTATTGCTTGATTTTGGATGGGATACTTCTTGCATTCAAATTTGTTAGGCAAAAACATACAGTATAGAGAATTAATGCATAATGGGTCCTCCAAGCTCTAACAAACTGTTGCATGTCAGTTAACCACAAATCTATATATATAAAAGGAAGTCGTGTTAGTTATAACACGTAATAAACAGTTTTTCTTTCTTTATACTTATAATTCAAGTTCCATTGAACCAAACTTTCTGAAATTTTGCATACATATACCTAGTTAGAAGTATTGTGAAGGACATTCCGGAAAATGCACTGTAGCTGCTGGAAGTTTATATGGGCCAAACCGCGGGCAAAAGCTAGTGTCTATAATTTTCTCTATTAAATACACCAAATGAACAGAAAATGGATCTACTTTTTCAGCTATCTGATTGAGGGTAATCTGCATAATATTTATTTATTTATCCTTGTTTTGATGTAGGTGGAATTACATAATTTGGTAAGTTAACCCAGGATGGATGTTGCGAAGTCTATTAGTTGGTAAATAAAAAAAAAAATATAATAAACTAGCTTTCGCCCGCTGCTTCACCCGCGTAAATTTCGGGATCAGTGCTTTTTATCAGGATGAAAGGTACCCTATGACCTTCTCAGTACTCCTAACTATGTGAATGCGAAGTTTCAAGCAGATTGGTTCAGTAGATAAAGTGTGAAGAGGTAACAAACAAACATATATATACAAACTCACTTTTGCATTTATAATATTAGTTGGAATGGAATAAAAAAATCCTTTTCTAATAAAATTCATTTATTTCAGACCATTTTTAGTCCATATGGGGTTAGTAACATAAGAATTTATACCTATGTTAGTAGGGTTTAGCTTCCATGTAATGTTTGGGACAAAAGTATGTGTTATATCCGTGAACATTTTGTATCAGGAAATGTTTTTTTCATTCATTATGTTGTGCAAACAAAACTAATTAGTCTCATCTGCACCATTGATGGTGCGGGTCAATGGTGCATTCGGTACGACGGGTTCTTTAGTCCATTTTCCAATATTTTAATAGTTATTCTAGTTATTCAGAATCAGATAAATAAATCCAACAAATCAAAAACCATGAAAATTGATCCAGCACTTCTCATTTACGAGAAGTTTAAGTTTCAAACAAACCCGACTTTGTTTTATACTTACTATAACTACATTACCTTATTTTGAGGTTATTGATTGAATGTGACATAATAATCCTGATATCTTTTCAGAGCTGACTGAAGAAGAGGCTTACAGCTTCAAGATAGTGTTCCAATGCGAGGGTGGTCGGACCTACTACTTCTGCACAAATTCTCAGTCTTCTATGGAGGCCTGGATGAAGGCTCTGGCTTGCGCGAGCTATGATTATATGAAGCTTATGGTGGCCGAGCTTCAGCGGCAATTGGATGAAGCACAAGGTAGTCTAAGCTCAATTCTTCTTTGTCCTAATGCCGTAGTACTATTACTAACTCTGTGCTAATGCTTAACATTCCTTCCCGTTACCACAGAATTAGTAATAGTCCGTTACTCAGGAGATCCCGAGTTCGATCCTCGTCAGGTCAAGATGAAAAATGATATTTGGTGTAATTCACCACCAAGTTGGAGAGGTACAAGGAAATCTAGACTCAGTCGCTTTGACATTGAGCCATTTTTTATTAAAATAAAACATTTATTTATTTTTAAGAAAGCTTTTTATTTACTTTTGATTGTATGGTTGCAGCAGAGGCAGAGGCTGATGAAGCAGCGTTGGTGACCATAACCCCACCAGAGGAGCCGAAGGTTCCTCCGCGCGGCCAGCGGTACAACCCCTTTAACAAGGTGCCCGAAGGGAATGCGGAGGGCAAAGTCGTCCAGGGCAGCCGCCATCGTAAGTACACAGTCGATTCAAGAATAATTCTTCTTCGTCGTGTCCGCCTGCCTGATGTGAACCCTCCTTGGGAATGCTATTGTTGGTGTTTTCTGCCTCAAATCTCTTTCTGTACCACAACTGTACTTTATAACATAAAATAAGTTTCAGCTCAGATGGAGAAGGCAGACTGCCGCATCTGGAGGCACTGGGTACAAAGCCATGTGGCCGTGCCCTGTGGACCCAGTGGGCAGGGGGCTTCTACTTTTTTTTTAAATAAACCTATATTGTACCACTGCTGGGCAAAGGTCTCCCCCATCTTCTTCCAAACCTCTCTCTGTTCCGTCACATCCACCAACTTCTACTTTTATTGAAAAAAAATGTGCTGTTTTTCTTAAATATTATTATTTTTCTAACATAGTTGTAAGTTATTGTACTAACAACAGGAATTAGTCTGAAATAAAAATATTTTATTTTTATTTATTTTATATCACGTCTGTTTCAGATAAAGAGAATCTCAGGCCGGACGTGGTCCGAAAGAAGGTCCCATTCCGCGACATCCACACCACGTACGGCAGGAAAATCCTATTGGACCGCAACGAATGGCGCGCCAAAGTGAAGCAGCGGGCCGAACCTGACTCGCCGCTCATACAGCTGTGATTGGTGACTTGTTTATAGTTTTTTGTGATATTAGCTCTCAGACTATAGCATTACGCAAGTTGTTTTATGGGTCGTGTGATCTCCGGCTTAGGAATAGATCATGTCCACAACTCGTTTAGATTAAAATGAAGATAAAATAAAATCATATTGTGCACAAGGGTCTTTTGTTAGAATAATTTTATTTCAATAGACTTGAGCGCGAAGTGACGTGGTTGTTTCAATCATCATCATTTCGAGTAGGCGTCACAGTCCATCGCATATGCACACCCTGGTGTCAGTGTAAGGACACATGGAACCGCCTCTCGGCCTCTGATGTGGTTCCTTTCACGACTACCAGATGGCAGTGGCAGCCAGGACCAACGGCAACGGCAAATCTCCCCTCGTCAGAGTGGCTCCTTTAACGACTACCAGATGGCAGCCGGGACCAACGGCTTAACGTGCCTTTCGAAGCACGGAATCATCTTTATTATCAGACAATCACGTGATTCAAGCTGGCAATGTTCTAACCAAACTGGAAACAACTAAACAAAGTATGCTTCCCGTGGGAATCGAACCCGCGACTCCCGAGTCTACAGGCAAACGCCTTAACAACTGGATCACGGAGGAAGTTATTATTTCAATTAGATTTTGTTAAAATGAGATACTATTCATTAGGTATATAAAAAAGTTACATAATGTATCAGTATTACTAGAGAAAATCAAATGACACGCCATTGTACCATAGTATGTAAATAATTGTAACCTTAATCAATGATTAAATTATGTTTTTTACAGAAATTTCGTTTCGTTTTACTCTTGATTTGCAAGTGCTTTCTATGTTATGAAATCACTTAGTCCCACCACACACCGCTGGAAGCGCGGCGGAGCGTGTTTAAAAACAAATATCTAACATAATCCTTAACTGCATGGATGTATGGATGATAATTGCATAAACCAAGAATAAATACTCCGATAGACTATACGGCGTAATAGACAAATAATTGGCCGTAAGTCCAAGTATTTAAGGTTTATATTTAATTGAAACGAATTTCTGTAATATTCCAGTGGTATCAAGGGAAAATAAAACGAAAATATTGTATTAAGTGAGTTTATTTTTAAACTTTTGTTATATAAACCAACACTTTACAACGTCAACTCAAGACATAGCATAACATAAGTTAGTTTGGCGACGCGACGTGGGGTGCAGCGAGCGGCGTTTGGTATCGACACGGAACTAGAACATTGAGCAAGCTCGCGACACGACGCGACGCGACACGACGCGACACTGACGCGCGCGACAACCGCGCCGCGTCGCCACTACGGTGAACTATACACAACAAAGTGATATCGCACGAATGAATGGAAGACAGATTTAAAATGCCCAGGAGAATATGGTAACACGAGGGGTGTCGGAGATAAAACGGGAGATGTCAAACTTTAACGTCCTATCCTAACTAAGGGTTAATGTAAACAATATGCCTCTACAAACAGTAAACGCTCCGTGACACGCTTGCCATTCAACCGCTCCACACTTTGTTCAAACGACAGCGTGCGACAGAGATTGAGTTATATGAAAACTCGTAGTATACTCGCATTATATAAATTTTCTCATATTAATATACTACACTATGTATAAATCTACAAAAAGTTTAAACAAGGGGTATTTTAGTGCGTAGAGACGTCGCGGCGCGCATCAACTTTTTACTGGTCCAATACTATAATTTCATACTTTAATATTTAATGCCAGTATTGGTAGGGTCGGTTGAATGGCGCCGCGACGTCCTCGACAACACCCATCGAAGTATGAATGCCATAAATACGAAACATATTTGGTAACAATTCCTTAAGACAATGCGTACTAGAAGCAAATGGACACGCGAGGACGTTAGTATTTACACAAATGTTAATACAATTTACAAACACTCACTAAACAATCGTTTAAAGTTAACGCGAGTTAGTTATGAAAACGAAATGAGACTTAAATAAGGTGATCAAGAATAGCAAGATTTAAATAGACAGGAAAAAATGTAAATATACAATCTAAAATAACGTAAAACAATCCATATAAAGTTATATACAATTTGTGTGGTGGGTGGGAGAAATTTCTGGCCACTTGAAGGTTATATTTGGTCTTAGGATAACTAAAACTAATTTGATAGTAAACACGTGATTAATCTATGTGATAATGGGGCTTCTGATAAATAACAGCTTATATCAAAGCTACGTCAATACGACCTAAATATCTAATAATCTCCAAGTAAGTGGTCAAATTAATATAACAATACAATAAACGTATATGGATGCGGCTATGGCGGTTCGGACTCCATTCAATTTTATTTGTCAACGTTAGTCATGATCAAGTAAAATAAAATATTTTTTTATATATAAAAAACTCCATAGCCGCTCCTTTATTATAAAATAAATAAGCATTCATGAAATCAGTAATAACTCATAGGAACTAGCTAATTTCACACCTGCCTCTACTTAAAACACAGGGATATACTTTAACAATAATTTTCTTCATATAAATATGTTCTACAGTCTTACTGCACGATATAATATATCTATAAACGGATATTAGTTGAAGCTAAGTGGCCAGGTGCTTGCGTGGTGGGTGACGTACTCGGCGCGTCGTTTCTACCGTAAAAATTAAATTTCGGAGGGCAGTCGACGCGTCGCTCTTACAGCTCGAAACGCTTTTTGCGCTCGGCGACCATGCCCACTAGTGGCGCCACGGTCGTGCGCCCGAGAGAGCAGCGCCGCTTCGCCTTCAGTTCTGTAATAAATAATATAACCAGTTAAAACATGCAATACTTAAAGAAATATAGTGATATAGGAGACAAGCTCTTAGCTTAGCTGGGCATACGTGTTCGTTACGATCGCGTGTGTCAAGCAACGGTGAGCGTGGCCTGACCTGGATTGGTTGGTTGCTACATGTGGCATTGAAAGTAGTTTGTGTTTTTTTTTTGTTCAGTCGCCTTGCCTTATCGTTAAGTTCATAATAAGTCGTGTAAAAGAACTGTGATCTTCCTATTTGCTATTTATAACAAAACATGCGTTTCTTGACCACTTTTTAACTAACACATGTTTTGTCCCTTTCTCTTTTATCGATATTTTTTTCGATAGACTGGTTTTCTTTGTGACCAATATTCATTTATTAAATAAAATCACTCATAAATTAAAATGCGAAAGTCTGTTAAGTTTTCACACCTAAACCGCTAGACCGATTTTGATGAAATTTGGTATGGATATATATATTGGGGCTACTTTTTGGCGCGATAAACCGGGCGGAGCCGCCGCTACTACTTGTGTCAAAAACGACAACAGATAAAATAAAATAAAATCATGTAAAACATTATTATCTACCTGAACAGGCGACAGCTGCAGATTTCGGGTGCTCTCTGTCTTTGCGAACTGGATCTTGGCCGGTCTGGACGGCCTCGCAGCCTCCAGCAGTGGGCTCAATCTTGATGATTTCTCCTACAATCATATTGTTTCATTATAGGCCAGACTGGTATCTTGTAGATAAGGAAGAGATTCATTGCATCGTTTCAAAGGCGGGAATTTTATATATACAAAGTGGTAATGCAAACAGCAGACTCCACATAAGGGTCTATAAGGCCCAGCATTTTATTAGTATTATTTTAAGAAAAAAAAAACATAATTAAGTACCTATAAATATTTGAGACTGTTTCTTCAAGAATTAAAATAGGTGACAAGCAGTCAAACGCTCACAAATCAATAATAAAAAAAACCAACAACACCAAATTATAATTAATTATACCACACCAAGGCCGAAGCGATCGCGGGTGTTAAATTAATGACTATTTGATTTCGATACATTCAAAGGAAAATACTAGAAAATGCTTGAAATAAGCAGTAATGGCCTGGCCTGAGCAGAACACCCATAATAAATATTCCTTAATTTTCAAACCCCATACAATTATAAAACCCAATTATGTACTAAGCAATTTACGATCACATTTTAATTTTGAGGTATAATTAAATTTTTGTTTATCTTAAAAGCATTTCAAGGTATTTCCCTTTAATGTGAATTTTATTACCTAGTACTTATATATTTTTTTATTCTGTGAGGGTGTTCGTTATCTGTGCTAACTTGACATTATTTCATAAATCATTCCCAAAGCTATTTTAAATTAAAGCTAACCATGGTAATAAAGGGTTGAGGTATTAAAAAAACGTTTTTAGTCTTTATTGACATTAATTACGTTACAGGAAATGGAAAAAAGTCTAAATTCTAAGTGAAATAATCTAGCTAAGTCTAATTTGCCAGAAAAATTGCGTTTCTTTTGACAAACAGATGTACAAAAACTGGTTAATATTAAATAAAATATTGAGATCAATTAATCGCGATTTATAAAAACGCAAAATTAACTGACTATGTGTGCCAATCGCACTGGCAAATTAAGCTGTGATTTGACCACCTCTGTAAAATCTTGACATTTGCCTAGCATTATGAATAAGTATCATGGAAATTAATTATAAATAGATTAAAAAAATATAACCTTTAAAAATACAAATCATAAATATCAACACATAAGTAGTAAAATATTTTTTTTAATATTTTTTCCCGACTTTCTAGTTTGTGTCCACTGTAGCCTAAACGGCTGGACGGATTTAAACATACGAGATATTATAACATTCAAATATGGAAACTAAATTTTTGTATAACTGCACGCATTTGATAAATCATTTACTTAAAAGGTACTAAAACATGTGGGTCTTCAAGAAGGGCGTAATAAGATTCCTCCAGAGTCGGCAACGCGCTCGCAATGCTCCTGTTGTAGGCGTCTCATAGACTACGGTCACCGCTTTCCAGCAGGTGGGCCGTATGCCTGTTTGTCTACTTAATAGTATAAAGAAGGTACATTATTCCTGATAGTCTAGAAATGTCTCGGAACAACACACTTTAAACCCACCAGTACTCGTAGCCGTATCTCTCGTGGTACGGTGCATGCTTTGTCAATCAAAGGATACATGCTGCGAATTCCAAAACCCATTATCGAAATACTATCGGTATCCTACTATCTTCTCTATTTCTAATACAATAAGGGTCAAATCACAATGGTAGCTATATTTGCCAGCAGCGAGTTTACCTGAGACGTTGTTCGCGCGTTGCCACACGGCCGCCAGATGGCGCAGGTGATCCCACAGCGGCGCCTCGCCCCGCCCATGCTGTTAGTGCACCCGAAATGACCGTGACCATGAATACAGTGACAGACTGACTAACTATAAGTATTCTACGTGACGACATTTTCATGTGTTCTAATAAAAAGTTATAGAAGTAAGAGACTAAGATTTAAGAGTTGTCTATGGTTGGTACAATTTTACGACAACTTAGTATAGTATTATTTACCACATGGCACGATATTACGAAAAGTCGATAAAGGACAAGGTAACCAGAAAAGGTAACGTAAGTTCAAATTACGACGGCCCTTTTCAAAATTCCAAATATAAGTACATAAATTTTGGCTTTACTTAGGTAAATCCCTGCACAACCATCCAAAGGTTACTGCAACTAATTACCATCAGGTGGCTCATTCGCCAACGGATAAAAATAAAAGTTCTAAAACATCGCTAGTTTACCGGTAAAAAAAAAATCTCAAATTGTATATAACGAATCGATTCTACGCTGTATTTTTATACAGAATAATTTTACTTAGAAAATATATCTAACATTTAAATTAATAACATGGTGATGATTGTTAAACCGATGATTTTACGTGCGAATGTCATGCAAGCGTGGAGCAGTGCCCATTGAAATGTCGTGACTGATAGAAAAGCACTAAAGACCTTAGCAAGGCTGTACAAGCGTGTACCTCTGACATAGTGCAAATTAAAAAGTTAACAATTCGAAATTGGAACGCACCGGTGCAGTGTCCTCGATGAGCTGCGAGAGGGAAGAAGCCTCGCCGTTCTTTAAATCATTTGCTTCGGATATAAGGTGAGCTCTTAGTTGCTTATTTCTGGAAATAAGTATATAGCATCAGACAAGTAATTTCAATACTCTTTCGTGTTATTGGCCATCACTGGTGTACGATTTTTAAAGCTGTCTAAATCTACTGTTTGGTTATAACATCCGAAATTAACGGCTTTACGTTGCTTTCGAAGCATAGATGATAAACTTAAACATGCCATTTGAGGCCGGAACAATCCATTTCATGGCCACGCAATATCCTGACGTGCTTTAACGTTATAAAGTCACGCAGAACCTGGTTATCGAACTCCTCCCAGTTACATTCTTAGCTTATACTTCAGAGCCTAGGGTACGCTTTATCATGATCCTTGATATGGTGGCACTGGTTAATACTGTGGAGCGATTGCAGTCTCTCTTTTGCCATCTGGTCTCCTGGCTGGTATTGTACTGACCTGGCGTCGAGCTGCATGATGTGGTTGTGCGCCTGCGCGAGCTGCGCGGTGGCGGTGGCGAGCCGCTCCTCCAGCGCCGCCGACTCCACGCACTTCACAGAGTACTTCTCCGATAACGACAGAATCTCGCGTTTTATCTCCTCCATTTCTTGCCTGGAACATATTATTACCAAGTTAGTTTATTGCATACAATTAGATATTTAATTTTCATCTCTCCAGCTCGAAAAGGGTGCATTTACTGCTTAAAAACTCGCAGCGAAATCAGTTTGTACTGTGAACTTTTTGAGAAATTTGATTTTCGTAATTTCGTGTAGGTGTCACGGTCAATAGATCATGCACATCCTAGTTTCAGAGTTCTTTGGAACCCTTCTTATTTTCGTCGGATTTAGATAATGTGCTTTACATACACGACAACAAACATTTTTGTATCTGTTTGCCTTAAATCAATGGATTGATTGAGCCTCATCATAGCATTTTTCATGTCATCTACCAGGATACCTTTCCAGTTGCTTTCCAAACCAAACTTGTTAATTCTTTAGATAATGTACAAAGTGAGATATTGCACTATACTGATTGGTCTACTGTTGAGTTGCATCTCCGGACCGCCGCTGGCGTCTAAGGTACTTCAGCTTGAACTTGTCTAGCTTGTAAGCTAGAGTTAGCTCTTTGTCAAGCCTGTAAGCTAGAGCTAGCTCTTTGCCTGGAAGTTACACAATATGGGATATTGCACTATACTGACTGGTGCCTGCTGCTGAGCTGCACCCTGTCTGGCCCGCTGGCGCTGGCGCTGAGGAACTCCGCCTTGAACTTGTCGACCTCGCGCCGCACCTCGCTCTCGTGCGCCTTCCGCATCGCGTCCAGCGCGGCGAGGGTCGCGCGCGTCTCCTCCGCTAGAGCTTGCTCTTTGTCCAGCCTGGAAGTAACAAGATACATGTTGAACTAGCTACTCTAATTATTTTTCTGAAATAAAAGTAGCCTAAGTCCCTGAGTCAAAAACAAATAAACAGACAGAGTTTTGTTAGTATTTGTAAAACTTTGATATTACAAATAGACTACTCGGATTGGTAACAAATATTTAAATACCATTATAATTAAAGTTACTTTGTTGATTAATCTCACTGACATTAAACCAATAGGGTCCATACATATATATATATATATATATATATATATATATATATATATATATATATATATATATATATATATATATATATATATATATATATATATATATATATATATATATATATATATATATATATATATATAACCTCGTCTTCCTTCCAAACGAGGTAGACAGAACCTAGGGCCATGAGACCTTAGGGTATTTTTTAGCTCGATGGTAGTTGAAACAAGAAATCAATAGTGATGGGAGCTAGCTGCATCGCCTATGGCAAGCTGTAAGTGTAAGTTTTTGTTTTCCCCCAGACCAACATGGAAGATAGGGTAAGGGCCCACTAGTTATCTCTGTACATACATCCTCCATTACAGTTATATTGTTACGTGCATAATAATGGGAAATAAGCCTCGCCGCCCATGAAGGCCACCAGTCAAGTGAGGGATATCATCAGGTCAAGCTATTCGATGACAGTAACAAACATTTGCGGCCATTCAAATATACTGCTTATCAAAGAATTAAGGAAGAGACATACCTGAGTTGTTCCCTCTCAGCCCTGTGTTTCTCTTCCATCTCCCGGACGATGCGGCGATGCGAGCTCTCCATGGCCATAAGGCCCTTCTCACACAGCGCGCGCAGCTGCTCGATCTCCTGCTGGTAGCGCGCGCGCAGCCCGTCGCCGTGCGTGTCCGCCGCCACCGCGCTCTAGAGAGAGAAGCACGAATTAATATTAATTATTTTAATAAAATATAGTGGGATTGTGCACTTACCGACAAACCAGTTTCGAGTCAGCGATGCCCATCGCATTATGAACACTCGGGTGACGCGATAAGTTTCAATTTTGCATGTAAGCATAAGTAGATACATTTTTATACCTAAACAAATTTTTGGAGTGATTCTTCTGTACGTTGGTACTTTTATCTATTCTATGCCAGTAGTTCGGATTATATGAAACAGTTCTCAGCAACCATATATGCCACTGAATGGTTTCAAATTTTGCCCCTCAACTGCACACTGTTTAACAGCAAGCTGAACTGAATAGCATTATCTCTCTCTCTGTACATCCATACTAATCCATACTTCCATACTAATATTATAAATGCGAAAGTCTGTCTGTCTGTCTGTCACCTCTTCACGGCTAAACTGCTGGACCGATTGTGATGAAATTTGGTAGGGGTGTAGTTAACGACCTGAGGTCAAACATAGGCTACTTTTGGGCGCGATATAACCGAGACCCACGCGGGGCGAAGCCGCGGGGAACAGCTAGTTTCTTTATTAATACTTTTCACTCTTCCATACTATTTGAGTGTTTAGCTGTATAGGCTTTAGATGGATAGTCAAATAATTTTCACTATATTATAACTAACGGAGTTGTCAGTATGATAATACCAATTGAAATAAACAAAAAAAATACTTAAGAAATGTTAAAGTGCGTGTCTAAAGGTATGTACTTATAGTGTAATTAAACGTTAGATGCAAAACTGATTTCTACCATGGCTACCTGATACGCCGCCCGCAAGCTGTCCAGTTGTGCGGAATACTCCGAGTCCAGCGCCGCCAGACGTCTCTGCAGCGTTCTCGCTCGCTCTCTCAGCGCGCTTCGCTCTCGCTCGTGTTGCGCTTGCAGCTGCGCTCGCGCTCGCCGAGCGGCTGCGAGCGCGCCCGCTTGTTGAGCGAGCGCACATTCGCCGCGCGCGCGTTCTGCTTGTAGCCTGAAGAAATCATAACATTAATACATAAAAAATATCAATCATGTATGAGAAGACTTTGAGAAATTTAAGTGATGTTTTAATTGAGTTGTAAATAAAAAGGCTGGACCGGAACATTACTAATGACCATACGTACCTGTCTAGCGCGTCCTGCAGCTGCTTGCAGTGCTGGCACGGGACCAGCGCTTGCAGAGCTTCGACGCGGCGCCGCAGCGACTCGATGCGGTCCAGCGCGCTTGCGGGGTGCTCCACCCCTCCGCCCTCCTCCACTGCCCCCTCCTCATCCCCCGCACCGTCCCCCGCCAGCCGTCGCTGCACGGCCACCACCGCCGCCTCCACCCGCCCGAGGCTCTCGCCGATCTTCATCGAGTCTTCACTGTTACCCGAACAGTCACTGGAGAAGAGCGCTCGGCACTCGTTCGAGAAACGCTGGAACAGATACACGAACTCCGCCTCCTGGGCGGGGTCCGTCTCCAGCGAGGAGATCGCGTCTTCCGCTGAACGCGTCGCGTCCTCTTGCGGAGTCGACGCCCGATACGTCCCTTCGACGACGGCGATACGCGCGTCTATCAACGCTTTCTGGGCCAAGACTTCCGCGAGTTGCTGTAGTAACACGCGACTGTCCAAGCCGGGCGAGCCTTCTTTGGTACGTCTGTCCATGTTGAGACACTCTCGGTAGCGAGTGGCGATGTCGCGCACGGCACCGTCCATTTCGCAGCGCAGGTGATCGTGCGCCGCTTGCCACCATAGTTCCAAATCGGCGCGATCTTGAGCTGTCAAAGTAAGGCGACATTTCCGTGAATCGTCTAGTTGTTCTTCACAAAGCTGGGCGGCGCGGCCGAGAGCCCTTGTAACCTCGGCTTGAACTAATTCCGCTCCTAAGGCATCTCTCGCGGCGGCCCATGCCTCGCGTACTCTAGCCGCTTCGACGTTAGCTCGTTGTTGTTCAAAATCGCTGTCATTTGGTGTCACGTAACTCAATGTCTCACACGCCAACGCCGAACATAGCTCTGCCAACTTTTCCATCTTGAATTTACTGACCGCATCGGCAACTTCTTTTTGCGACGCTTTCAGAGCCTCTAAATCGGCACTCTGTAAGATTAGTTCGGACTTTCTCAATTCACGCGTATCCCGAGAATCATTGACAATGTCGATTTTTCGCGAGAGTATCCTGGCGAGATAGTCTAACGAACTTCTCGTGCTGATGATACTTCTGGGGCCGTCACCGTTTATCTTACACTTAAGGTTATCGATTAATTGACTAGTTTCGGTTATTTCAGACTTTATTAATCTGGCGAAGAATCTGCTGCCGTTCGATGACTCCAAGGCTTCTTGGATTCTGCTGACGAGGACGGCCTCGTACGCTAGCTTCTCAGCTAAAATCTCGAGGCTCTTGCGCTGAGTTAACTCCCCGGATTCGTACAGAGCTGCCTTTTTCTTTGATATTTCCAATAGCTTCATTCGCAGCTGTTCTTCAAGCTGCACGACCACTTGCGCGACGCTGTCGTTGACCTCGTGGTCGTGGTTGTGATCACAATCTATGACACACTTATCGAAGCACTCTTGCAGTCTCTTGCTCACGTCCGTCAAACACTTTTCCATCGATTTAATACTATATTTTTTCTCGAGACTAGGTGATGGTGATCTTCTGGACTTCGCAGCTCGCATAGCGCTCATCTGACAAAGACACTCGTTCACCTTATTTCTTGAATGTATGACTACATTTTCGAGACTTTGTAGCCTGTCTAATAGATGCCTTTGTGACTGTGTGCCGACGGTGGAACTTTCGAGACTTTCGTTAAAACTCGGACTATCGGATGATCGATTAGTCGCTAGACTCAAGGACTCGCACGAATTAGTGAGGTCCCGTCGGTTTTCTAAAGCAGAGGCTACTTTGGTTTCAAGAGAACTCAGTCGCACCAGCATTTTCATTGGTTCTGAACTGGTAGCGCTGTCCAAAGACTTTCTACGTAGTCGCGCCGCTAATCTTTTCATACGTTTTTCATCTGACATGGTCTCCGCTTTAGACGATTTCTCTTTGGCAGGGGACATACTCTTTGATGGCGAATTTATCACCGGAACGGCTTCACCTGATTCTAGCATCGTGATCTTATTCTCCAGTTCAGTCAACTTTTCTTCGACTTCCTTACCCAAAGAAAATGACTCTCTTCCTTTTAAAGATAAACTTCGTCTCTTTTCTCTCGACTCTGTTTTCTGAATCTTATGCTTCAGGGTTCGTACTTGCTTATCAGATGCTGTAAGCTTCTGTGTCAAGTCCAATATACGTGCTGCCATAAGGTCGATTTCAGATCTACTGCACTGTTCTCTCAATTTCATTTCATTTCTCAACTTCATATTCGTTAATTCTAACTCATCGTACATATTATGAGACTCGCGGAGTTCTTTCTTCATAGTCTTGATTTCTTGTATTGCCTTCATGAACCGTCCTCGCAATTCAACGTACTCTTCAATTAGTTGATCTTTTTCTAATGATTCTAGGTTCAGGTCTTGGTCCATATTTGTAAGGTCGCTTAAAGAACTCAAGCTTTTTCTTTTTTCTTTGGTAGGTGACTCTGCTGATAGTCTGTTTTCTAGTTCCTGGATTCTTTCATACAAACCTTCATTTTCTTTGATACTCTTGAGCAACTTATCGTTCAGTTCATTCAACTCTGTTTGTAGTTGCACAACAGTTTCTTGCGCAGAGGTTAGCTGTCGTGTTAGAAGTTCACAATGTTCCGTTGATTCCTTCAAAAAGTTTTGCGTTTCTCTTAGTTTCGTCTCCCACATGGTTTTGTCTTGGTTGTAAAGTTGCTTTATAGCGTCCAAGTTTTCAGCCTCTTTCGTTCTTATCGACAGTTCTTCTTCTTTCTTCTGTAATGTTATTACAAGTTCCTCCATTTTCTTTTCTCTTAAAGCTGCATCAGATTTCAGTTTTTTAAGTCTCGCAAGTTCTGATTCAGCTGCATCGACATCACTCAAGGCAAGTTTTAGTTGCTTGCGTAGATCGTCAATTTCGATTGATTGCTTATCGATGGTAGATATGTAGCTACGTTTCCGAGGTTCACTCGGCTTATCGTTTTCGTCGACTTCGTCGGTCGGACGTTCTTTGGTAGAGTCGATTTCGTCTTTGTTCCCTTCAGTTTTAGTCGGTTGATGGTGGGACGCTCGTGCGCGTACCTTTTCCTTTACTTTGGATATAGGTGTTCGGTTTAATATGGGGGATGGTGGAGGTTGAGGTGCTACATCTCCCCAATCAGCGCTGTCTCTCCGACCTCCTTCTGAAGCAGTTCTGTACTCTTCGTCTGATGAGAATGGCGCTGATTTTCCTGTTATTGGTGTGACTGGAGTGACCGGTGAAGTGGATGACTCCGACGTTTGGTCGACAGCGTCTTCCCGTAATATCAATGATAGAGGCGCGGTGTCGGGTAGGCCGGCAGTTCGTCTTATGGCCGACACCCAATTGGATCGTATGCCCGCTGTTACCGCTGACAGGACGATGTGCTTGCCATCCCAAGTCTGGAAAAACTAGACGACGTAAGTATGACAAATAAATATTTTATTTTTGAGAGAAATGTTCCAAACACATTAAGATCAATTTCAGGGCACGGTAGAGCATCTTGAAATCAAATAATTTACGATAGATCGAAAGTAAACAAACAAAAATACCTCAGTCTCAAAGGCATATCCTGTAGACGCTGTAGTCGGCAGTTCAACTACCCTCGCGACGCCACTCAAGTCTATTACTCCGTCCATCAGTCCTCTGTGTTCTGCGTGAGGATCCCTGAAGTACAGTAACGCAGCTCCTCTGAGGACGAACCAATGTCTCGAATAGCCGCCAGGTCCTCGTCGTTGCAGCCAGCCAGCTCTGGCGTGGAGTAGTCTTTCAGCTGGTAGTTCAACTCGGCCGGGCTCCCCATTCTCAGTAGTTTCAACCACATCGGCTGATTCGCTGCCTTCGCTTGATGAACTTGAGCTGTTTTCTTCTGGTGGTACGGCTCCGTCTGGAGTTCCTCGAACCTGGAATGTACATATTAGTGATCTTTTTTCGCATTTTCTCTTTATAAACATCATTTAGTGTAGGTGACAGGGTCATACACCCTGGTGTCGGAGTTCTTCCGAACCACCTCTCGGCCTCTGACATGGCTCCTTTAACGACTACCAGATGGCAGCCGGGACCAACGGCTTAACGTGCCTTCCGAAGCACGGAATCAGCTTTATTATCAGACAGTAAGGTGATTCAAGCCTGCAATGTACTAATCAAACTGGAAACAACTAAACAAAGTATGTTTCCCGTGGGAATCGAACCCACGACCCCCAGCCTGCAGGCAAACGCCTTAACCACTTGACCACGGAAGCATTGAGGCAGCATTTTCTATTGATAGAGATATATGTTGTACCGATCTCATCAGGAATGGGATTAATTGAAGACTTACCGGAAGCCGATCTGGAGGCGGTAGTCTGGTGGGTCTTTCGAGCGTGACGGGCAGTGCTCTTCGCGACCGAGGCCTGGTCAGCGAGGCAGCGATGTCTCGGAGCTGTTCGTCGTAAGGCTGATGCTGCAGCAGGGGAGACCTTACGCCTACGGTTGCTGGAAAATGAGATCAATCTATACTTCTATACTTAATATTACAAATGCGGAAGTCGTCTGTCTATCTGTCTGTCTGTATGTCTGTAACGCTTTCACAGCTAATCCGCTTTCTTGTAAACTAGCTTTTGCCCGCGGCCCCGCCCGCGTGAAATTCCCTCCTTCACAATACTTCTAACTATGTGTATGCGTAATTTCAGGACGATCGGTTTAGTAGATAGAGCGTGAAAGTGAATAAACCAACAAACAAATAAATAAACAAACAAACTTACTTTTTCATTTATAATATTAGTTCGGATTTGGTATGGATATAGTTAAGGAACAGGGGACAAATATAGGCTACTTTTCGGTGCGATATAACCGAGTCCCATGCGGGTGGAGCCGCAGGCAGCAGCTATATAGTTAGCAGTTATAAAGGATGAATTCCGTGTTTGTCTAGTTGTATAAGACTAGACTAGCTATGGATAAGACTAGATTTAAAGAGCTGACAGCTAACCTTCAGTGATGAAGTGGCACCAAAAGAAGAAGCCTTAACAAAATTCCTATCGAAGAAGTTTCCGGCTTTCGATATATTGCGCTACGCCTATTGGTCGTTCCAAATTCCTATTGCAGTATAATATTCGCGGTATACGCATTTCATGTGGGCTGTGTTGTGTAAAGGTTTGCCATACTTTATTTATTTTCCGGACTTTGGGTACTATTTGTAGAATTAATAATGACCACATATGTCATTCAGGATTGATATGACTGAATAATGTAAATTAAAGTTTTGTTTTTTTAATGGGTAATTTTACAGGTGATTTATTACGAGGATAATCCGTGATTTACGTAACATTTTTTTTAAATTTATTTATTTATGAATTATAAATCAATTTTCACATATAAAAATAAGATTTTTAGTACTTTAAATTAGTTATAAAAATCTAATCTTAGAATCGGAGAGCAAGAGTTTTTTTTTATACAAATCCATTGCTGCACATTTTCTATCAAAGATCCAACGGCTGTGTGTGTTTGGAAACACAAAAAATATCAGGAATTTCCTAAATCTGGTCACCATATTCGCGTGCGATGCAAGCGATGTACATGCATTCATAATGCGCTAATTTCGATGTGCTAAGTGGGCTGTGGCATTTATGTGGGCAACAATTCTAAAGCCGGGTCCACACGTGTGTAACGGAACGTGAAATACTCCAAAATGCAATATTAGCCGTATAGTCCCAGACTTAAAAATAGCAGCACTACTCTTCTAGTTTGTTAAGGGTAGGTCATCATAATCCGAACGAATCGACATACGCTGATGATGCAGCTGGAATGCAGATGATACTCTGGTTTTAAGTCTAGGGTAGGTACGCTTTATTCATGGTCCTATATTCGGCGGTACCAGTACCGCCAGTATATACCGGCAGTCGCTCCATTGTAATAACCAGTTATTACAATGGAGCGACTGCCGTCTGAACTGTAACCATTTAACAGGGAAACCAGACCAAGATATGTTAGTGGCCAACACTGTCAGATTTTTCAAGCTGCCTAAATAATCTGACATAGTCTAACGACTTAATGAGCCTTCGAAAGCTTAAGATCCCATCCAAGTCAGGCCGCGCTCGTTATCTCTTGCCACATATGATTCGCTAGCTCTTTTATCTCCTCATGAGGTAAGGCTGATGAGACTTACCATCATCTGGAGTGGGAGGGTTGTTGGGCTCCGACCAGGTGTCCCGACGTCTTGACCTGGCTTTCTCCTCGCCGTTGATCTTGTCTCTGGTGGGCGGAGACGCGGAGGAGACGGGCTGGTCCGTGTATACTGAAACAATTGAGAATTACAGTGTTAGTACAGATATGAAAACGCCATTGAAGTGAGCACAGAATGTTACTAAAGTCCGGGGCAGTGGTCCAACTGCTCTGTCCAATTAATTCGACCATGGGTCTTTTTATGGGACAGTTGTCCAACTTTAAAATAGGTGGACCACAGCAAAGCACAAGTGAGTAAAAGTGAACATATTTCACAATCATTCATCATTCCAGCGTTTTTCCGGTTGCATCGTACGTGGAGCACACAATCAAACTTTTTTCCATCTGATAGACGATTCCCACCGCTGTTTTCCTGGTGAAACGAGGAAAGGTATTAAGGGAATTTACACCTGCAGCCGTAAGTTGGTTGAAAAATTTAGTTATTGATTCAGTTTGGTTCTTTTATAGAGATTTAATCCACGCATGATGGGGCACCGTACGCATAGTTGTTGACGATCAGATCCTGAGCAGCCCTTGAAATATGTCATAAGAAGTGTCATAAAGAAGTGCATCTTTAGTATTAATGTGACAAAAAAAAGTCAAAAACGGCTTTTCTCTAACAGTCAAAATAAAGCTAGTCTAAAAATAACTGGTACTGGTAAACGAGCGCTTACAACCGTCTGACCAAATAACCCCTGTAGTTGACCCCTGCGCCTGCGCATGGCATTGCATGGACCAAGTATCGCGTGTGGCAAGGTCAAGGGGAACCATGAATCGAGCTTTAGCAAATACTAATGAATATAACTGAATTAAATTGGGAAAAATAGTGTTTGTTTGTATCATAGGGCAAGGAAGAATTTTGTTCGCGCCGAGCTATATGAAGATTTTGCTTTGTGGTTTTTACGGTACTGTCGCGTTTGAACGGAGTTTAATCCATTTAAGAAGAGAAGTTGTTAGTGAGTGAGAAGGTCTGAGTGAAAAACTGAATTTAATGACGAAAGGTCAATCTAACTTAAACATCACTTTTACTCATTTAACGAACTAGTATACATAAAAAAATATAATATAATACCTATAGAAACAGTTGACGTTACAACCCACCCGATAAATAAACGAGGTTTTCGGTCAAAGGCAAATGTAACTCCTTATAAGGTGTAATTGCAGCTCTCAATCCATGAGTTAGACGGAATTACAACTCGGCTAAAGAAGCATTGCGCGCGCGCAGCGGGTGTCAATGATGTATACTAGTTCCACTTCATTCATATGTATTATTTTTTGCCTGTAAATCGCGACGGATGACATACCAGATGCGGCCCTGCGCGGCCTACTCAAACTTGTGCGTAGGGTTGTGCCAATTAACAAAAAAATACCTTTTTAAACTGTTTAACAAGCAAACGGGTAAAATAAGAAGGGCACAACTAGTCGTCGTAGACTTGGAGCATTAAACCAACCGGATTGGCCACCGACAGGCGACCCCCTTAGCCGAATGTATGTGACCGCCGATCATACTGCCATACATACCTGCGTGCGTGAATTTTTTTGTGCTTGTGTTGGATAAATTTTAGATATAGGTAAAAAAATTAATAAACGCTGTCAACAAGTAAAAATTAAAATACATACCTGCGTGCGTGAATTTTTTTGTGCTTGTGTTGGATAAATTTTAGATATAGGTAAAAAAATTAATAAACGCTGTCAACAAGTAAAAATTAAAATACTTAGTTTGATGAATTTTGACAACCCTACTTACGCCAATTCCATCATAAAAAACTACGATCATTGTTCATTTGTTTGTTTGTCTCGTGTAAACGTAATGAGCTGCGAAGATTTATTGAAATGCTGAGTTCAGATTTTATGATAGCGCTGTGTTGCTTCTATAACTTACCAAGACTTCTTTTTTTATCGAATCGTAACTACATTGTATTATTGATGCATTGTCGATTACAAATAACTCGTTTAAATATTGTAATTTTATAATCGATACCACTTCTAGAGATACAGTCGTCTGGGGACTTAGCCAAAGTAACAATCGCAAAACGTTAACGAGGTACGTCAAGATCAAAATGTATGGGATTGACATAAGATTGACCACGTGATCTACCGCAGCTTATGTCAATCCCATACATTTTGTTCTTGTTGACATTCGATAGCGTTTTGAAATTGTTACTTGGCTACGGGTGTAGATCTGACAGACGAACAGGCTAGAATTAAATTTTCTACCTTTATTAGGTATAGAATCCTAAACTCGAGTTCTCATCCACAAAATTTCGACTTTTTGATATTTGCCCTACGGGTTGCTGTTGAGCATATGATACTGGTCATCAAGATTAAGTTATTTTATAATCTGTCACATTGTATGTATTCGAACAGAAATATAAGTCATGTCTGAAAAGCAAAGGTGTTTTATTAATATACTTAAATAAATATTGGACTGCGCAAAGATCAGAGGAATCGATTTTCCTTCAGTTGCACAGGTAGGTTGTTTATTGTTAGGAACGGAATCGTTAGTAATATTGACCAGATGAAATATATTTTTACATAACATGGAACAATAAGAATCTTTGACATCGCCAGCTCGAAAGCACTACATATAACAGTAGAAAAGTGGCCTAATGTACCACTACACCTCAGATAGGATGTGGCTATACATGCAACGAAAAAGCGCAAAGCTACCTAAGCTTTGGCGAACTAAATTAAGTTCGCCAAAGCTTAGGTAGCTTTGCTTCGGCCATCAACGCTCATGCTCGTTCTGCTAAGCCTTAGCAAGGATGTCAACTTTTTGCAATTAATTACATATTCAGCGGTCGCATAAAGCTGTTACAATAAATAGGAATCAAACTGGCTCTGTGTAAATCAGACACCCACCGCGCATAATCTGGTAGGGTTGTCGAACAAACATAAAATTATATTTTCTCTTTTAAATATTACTCATTTGTGAGAATGGAAAGTAGTAGTATGAGATTTTATAAACGCTGAGATTTTGTATGGAATTTCTTAGATGCCTTACTATCCTGCCAGGGGCGCTCTACAGGTTTGTCATACAAAATCTCTAACGCAGTCGCGTCTGCGTTTATAAAATCTAATACTAGGGGTACAGGAACCTTTTATATGACTATCCTAACTAATATTACAAATGCAAAGGTGAGTTTGTTTGTTGTTTGTTTGTGATCTCTACGATTTATCTACTAAACCAATCTTCCAGAAATTTCGAATATGGTGTACATAATTAGAAGTACTGAGAAGGACCTTTATCTCGTAAAAAAGCACTGGTTCGAGGGACGTTCGCCCGTGCAGAGCAGCGGGCAATAGCTAGTCTTAAATATTTCCTTTAGGAATATCATTTCTGTAATCCTGAGCTAAGTTTTAGAAATTTGCATGCAATAGTAAGTCTGTTTTAAATGGTTTCTCATGTAAGAATCCTGTGATTATGGTGGTATTCTCTATTAATTTTGTCGTTGGTGCTTCTTTCAGACCATAGATAAAACTGTAATGTATGTGTTTCCAAGTTCGGTTCTATCAATGATTTGTTCAGATTTGATGAATTATTAAGCGCTGTTTTTTTTTCGTAATACGTACTCCCTAACAATCCGACATAATGGTAAGAATGTTAAGTAAGAGTGATTTCGGATTCGCGACAGCCCTATACATACATCCACCTTGACTTGACGCAAGCCGAGTGGGCTAGCACATGGATTAACATTAGCGCTCTTGTCACATAACTTGATTTTTTGATTTGTAATTAAAATATTTAACACTATCTTTAAAATTATGCGTACTAATTATAAAATATAATACGTACCATCGTGCCAGTAAAGAAATTTTATTTATTACTGGACATAGGCCTCATACATAGATATCCATTTTGACCAATTGGAAGCAACCTGCATCCACTTTCTTCCAGGAACCTTGGATAGTGTAGGTATATCTCATTATTTCATAACATGTTCGACATCCCTGTACTTTTCACCACTGCTTATTACATACATACATACATATAATCACGTCTTTATCCCATGCGGGGTAGACAGTGCCTAGGGCCATAAGACCTTAGGCCACGTTTAGCATAATGGTAGTTGAAACAGGAAATCAATAGTGATGGGTTGCTAGCCGCATCGCCTATGTCATGATTTCCCCATTCGGCGATTCCCTCAGACGACTTTTACGGCTTGCGCGGGAAGAGAAGCAGCTGGTACATTCTATGTTTTTCTTTTTCTCCCAGACCAGCATGGAAGATACCACTGCTTATTACGTAATGAGAACCAACAAAATGGTTACGCGTCGCACCAAAACCGCTACCAAGAGACAAAGACATCAACAACAAAGCTTATCTCGTCATCATCCCATCGTGACGTCACAATACAGGTTCCATATCTCACAATCAGCTTAATTGAATAGTCAAATCCACCGAGGACGGGGGCCCGTTGTGTAGTTGCAAAAAGTCGGGTTCGAACTCATGAATTCGGGGTCGTTGCCTCGTAATAGTAGTTTTTGTTATTTTTTGCTCTGTGCATTAAAATATTAAATGATAAATAGCAGTTTGTTGGTCCGTGCCGCGTGTGGCGTGCTACTTAATTTCTGTAGCTTTATATCATCTTAAAGTATGGGACGTCATGCAAATAAATTTGCGATATACTACTAGACAGGTTGAATAATATAATAATAAGATATGAGGTAGAATGGTAGTTTTGCTAGTTGTATATGTACTTAAATGGCATGTATCTTGAGATCGGAACCCACAACCGACCTGGCCGGTCAATTTTCTCGATTTGCGCGCAGAAGTATCTCTTCAAATAATCATAGCTCTTCAATCGATAGCAAAAGGCCTATTTCTTAAAAAAATAGCAAGGTCTTAATAAAATAACTGACAGGTATATCGATGGATATAGTGATTTGGATTGCGTTAGTCACGAGTCACGACCCTCAGCCTTGATGGATTCTCTGGTGCGGTTTCTTAAGCCCACTTACGACCCTAAAATATCTCCAAACATTCCTTAAATCGAGACAAAAACTCAATTTGCCAACCCTGAATTCCTAATAAAACGTAATGGAAACTATTTGGATACTCTGACTTTTCCTTAGATCTGTAATAAGTTCTTAGAATTTCGATGATACAAATTGCGATTCTGAAAGGGCGGAGTCAGATTCGATACATGGAACCTGATGCACGGGACTGCAGCGTCCGGGTGTAACGTCACAATGGGAGTGACATATTTTATATACATTCTTAAAATTTCTGAATGTTGATTCAGCAATGAGTGTCAGTTTAAATTATTACCGAAATTAATCTTAAAAATGGCGTAGTTATTTGGGGTTTAAATTTGTTTTTTTTTTTTTCTATAAACGACTAGATTGATTGAGCCTACCCGAAGCATACGAATCGATAAAAAGGGTGGTTACCGTAACATAAGACTTAAATAACCTTAAACCAACTTATTCAAAGCTGCTCCAAAAATACTCTATGATCTTTGGAATCTATTTGTTTTTCAGTCCTGGTAGATTAAAGTCATCTAACCATCTGGTCTGGTATTCTGTAATCTGTGCTCATATCAAACAACAAGTTTAACACACCACTCGTCAAAGTCGTCAACGAAAAATGATGAATCCCTCGGAATCTGTCAACAAAGTGGACAGGTCATTAATAACAACATAATGACGGAGGCCATTGACCCCAGTCAAGGTGGGAGGGTGATGACACAGGCCACTGCTGGGCAGCCCTCATAAGGAAAAATTCGGCGCCAAAAAACCACTTAATTTGAATGAATTACATGTACAAGGATGGCCGAATAAAGGAATGCATAGCGTGTCAAAATTTTTGGATTAATTAATGATTTGACAAAATCTTTTTATGAAGTTACTAACGAACTTTGATTCAAAAATAAGTTTTAACTAGCCACATTCAATTGTTTTTAATTTTTGATAATAATATACACAGTGGAGTATTCGAATGTATTGCAATAAACAGTAATTCAATTAAATGTGTCTTCGCCAACATGCATTAATGAATCTGCGTATCAGACATAACAGTACCAAGAGTATAATGCGGATATAACTTATTATATAGTTTGTGATTTTCAATAAAACAAATGCATAAGGATATGGACAACGATTTGACGGATCACGACCACGACCACGACGCGGTTAACGAAAGTGATGTTTTCAACACCTTTCCTTTATCTAATTGTATTAGATTACATTTTATGTATTCATGTATAGGTACTTTTTATCTAATACTAATCTAAACTATTTTTAAACTAAGTAGGTAAACAGCCCGCTTAATATAAAGAGTTTATATCAAGCGCATACGTTAGTACTATTAAGTATTCTGTGCCGCAGCCAAAAGAAGCGGAATAAGGCTTGCAACAGAAGTGCTGCGATGTTGATAAATTTTTGCTAGCTCTTTTTGAAACATCTCTTGCTCTTCCATGCCCGTTAATAAACGAAGGAATAATTACAATAGGAAATTATGTGCATATTAGTAAGTAGACGCAAGTTGTTTTCGAAGTACGAAAAAATCACAACATAAAAGCAACATCACTAAACAATCGGACATCTTGCTATTCCACAAGTGGTGTGTGGTCTGCAGACTCACCGCAAAATGCTTATTCATACATTTTTTGTCGCTACTACCAAAGTTTATCGGTGAAACGCGTTTGTGGCCATACGTACTTAGAATATGTATGCCTTCTTGTTTTGTTAACGTTAGACAATATGAGACTTACTGATAGTGGATTTAGAGGTACAGTTTTAGTACACGAACTCTACAATATTCTATAGGCTAGGAAAAGAAGTGAAGCAAACACTGCCGTACCATCCTTTCCTGGAACCATTTCGGCGTAATTTCATGCCCATATTTGAGGACCTCTGTTTCTAACATCTAAAACATCCTTTAAAAAAACTGGCAAAGTCTCCATGGATATGCTTATTTCTCTATAAAAAGTAATTAAATCAAAGTTAAGTCTAAGGTTTCTTAATTGCGATTTTTTCATTTATATAGTTGGGTTTTATGTGACTTGGCTGTTGACTTGGATGTGTCAACAAGTTATGTGCATTAAAAATATTCAACGGCAGGCCATATAAAATTCAACTACATTAATGAAGAAATCGCAGTAAAGAAACCTTCGACTTGGCTTTGCTTAGGGATTTTATTACTTTTTATAGAGAAATAAGCAGCTCCATCGAGACTTGGCTAGTTTATTTACAGGATGTTTTTGGTGGAATTTTACTTTATTTATAGAGAAACAGGGGGAAGGCCTTTGCTCAGCAGTGGGACACATTAATAGATGCATCTGTGATTCACAAATAAATTGATTGTATTAGTTTATGTATAAAGAAATTAGTTTTATTTATTCTCCGTTCGTGTGAATTTCCTTACCTCATCTTCCGATCTCATGCCACAAGACATTAAATACATAACTCCATTATTGAGGCATGCCTATAACTAGACATCCAATAACTCAGTGTTACCAACATTTACCAATTTAGGATTTAACATTTAACTTATCTAAATTTATGATATATGAATTATGAGGCGTTGCGAACTCTACAAATATGGCGGAAATAGTTGAATTTAGCGAGTTATTACTATCATTAGCTAAACGATCTTTAAAGATTACTTGATAGGTTAGAGTGCAAATAAACTGTATACGTAATAATAAAACAATCGTATGTTTTTAGGATTATTTTTGGCCCTAATCAAATTGTAGCATTTAGGATGGCTTTGGTACTTATACGTCCTCTTGACTTGACCACATCGCGTTAATTAGGAGGTGAGTTGGGGGGTTCAGGAATACTATCTTCATTGCGTGAAATTAGATTAACCGAACTTATAAAGATGAAAGTAGACGGTATGGAATTACGAAATCGCGATGCAATTTTTTTATTAATCTTTGGTAGAAGGCCGGTCGGCCGCCACAGATAGCGCAAGTTGTCACTTCATCACATGTTAGTATTTTGGATGTAGGCCGCTTCCAACCGGTCATTCTGAAAATTCTTGAGGGAAACCTATGTGCAGCTGTTTGCGACTGAAATAATGATTACCGAGCGTTCCTCCAGGTTAACCATAAGTAAGTTCTATAAAATATTTCTAGAAATAACGAAAATGATAACTTATGAATTTATATTTAGTGTTTCCACGTGGATCACGCTTCTGGCATTACCGATATTATTTATGGTTTTCGATAACAGTTGCCTAATCGGAGCCCGAAATCGACAAAATGGAAGCGATTTGTTCACGTTCACTTTGTTTAGTTCGAAATTAACCTAAATAGTTTCGCGACAAAACTTTAATACTGTTTCGAGTTACTTACTATAACAATTATAAATCCACAGATTCGTCAGTTCAGAATATCGAAATAATTTATTAGTTCAAAAGACTTAATTTTATATGTCTAAAGTTTAAGTATATGATATTGCTGATTTATTTTTCTGACCTCTAGTTAAGGAGTGAATATTAAACAGACTGACCATTCCTTCTATTGTACCAAAAAGTCGTGAAAAAGATAACAGATTATTACTTTCGCTATGCAGGTATAATGCTTCGCGCATTTCGCACTTGTACCAAATATTAATATGGTATTTCAGTATGTGTCCGATTTTGAATATTTGAAACTTAATAAGATTAAATATTGTCTGAGGTCCACGCGGTGTGGGTTGACATGTAGTTGACTGTCGGCACCAATAAGGCGGTATTTCGCGCCAATTGACACATTTACCATCGGCGCGACAAGGCCGCGTGCGCTGCGCCCACGCATGCACTAATCGGCTCGTAATCACCGATCTAACGGTCGGTTAACCTGTTGATGGTCTATTATACGCATTATGATCAACACGAATACTAAATCTGAGGCATAATATACTTAAATCTTATAAAACTGTTGTCTAACTAGAAAAATTAAAAAAATAAATCTGACTGCATATCAATGTATTCCGTGTCTCAATATGTGAAGGTGACAAATAAATGAGCCTGTCAACATATTATTATATAAAAAAAAATGTGTTCTAGTTTTAAAACTTGTAGAGCCAAGAGCTAGTTACCTAGTTTTTAACAAAATTATGTATACATTTGTTTGGTGCAATAAAGAGTTTTTCTATTCTATTCTATTCTATTCTAGTCTCCGAAATTCAGCAAGAAAATAAATTGCAAGCAATAGACACGTCTGCGTTTTTTATTTATCTTTATTTATTTATTTTTTTGAATTTCCGGTTATAAAACTGACATCCTATGGATGTTACTCAGTCTCATTATCACCGTTTAAAATTGATAGCAATTAATAAAGCACAACGCAAACCAGTTCCCCGAAACTAGTTTTTGGACAAACATCCTTGGTCCTCGTGATATACTCGCACATACGTCACAAAATTAATTTATGATAAGAAGAACCGTTTGACAACTCTCCAAACTAGTTGGACAACGGGACTCCTGGCACAGATTCCTCGCAGGATAAGATAATCTAGGCATGCAGTAGCTAGGGTCATATACCCGATGAGTTTCCTTGAATTATGTATGTGAAGGCTAGTTTACACGTAGGATGTACGTACAGCTCATGTGTACTATCTATCTTTGATCCGAACAATAAATTTAATCTTTGAATGGAATTTATAGATAAATAAATATATAGGGACAAATCACACAGATTGAGATAGCCCCAAAGTAAGTTCGAGACTTATTACAGCATATATGCTGTAATAAGTGTTAATGTATGACAACTACAAAATGTTACACCTGTGTAATAACATATGCAAATTTAAATTCAAAATTGACAGCTTTGCATTAGGTGGGATTCTAGTCTATCGCTACTACCTATCAAATTAAAAAAAATGTTTATATGACAATGACTTTTTAATTTTCTATTTGGGAAGGATTGCAATTGTAAAAAATCCCTTAACGCTTTAATTAAACCCACATAGTGTACTATTTAAAGTGAAATAACTAGTGAAAAATTCCAACCTTCTTGATTTTGTGAAATCGACTAAGCTCATAGTAATTATACTCATGTTAACCCAGCATAACCTGGTGATAATTCTAATTGACACCAGGAATCCCGCTCTGGAGCCAGGGCGTTGAATCACGGTGGTGTAAGGTACAGGGTACCGTTGTACGGAAGATGTATCATCTTGACCCCATGTACCAATAGTAATAGAGGACCGGGATATGTAATTATTATAACTAACAGCCTAACGCTAGCCTTCCGGAAGCGTGAAACTGAATTAATGGCTCCCAGGCTGAGTTATATTATGTCATAAGTTTAGTCTTACCTACGAGTATCTATTCTCTGGTTTTACTATTAACAAAAACAGTTTTCGACGCCTGCATTTTTTTTAGTTGATAAGCAACACGATCCACGTAAGATCCTAATATTATAAATCGAAAGTGAGTTTGTTTGTTAGCCAATCACGTCCTATCTTCTGCAACAATCTTCCTGAAATTTCGCATAGACATAAATAGAAGTATTGAGAAGGAATTTGATGAGGTGAATAAATAAAATTTATTCCGGATCCTATCGGAATTTGTACCGAACATTCAAATAACCTAAGCATTTCCCATTCATGTATTGAATGAATGAATGGAACTCCTATTTACACATCCTCCGAAGTAATGATAAATTCATTTAAGCGTTGCCACCGGTCGTAACTCAAAGCCATAAAGGTCTAAATCTAACGGGCCTTAATTAGCAGTCCTGTGTCGCGATTTACAGTCCCGCGACTCACCTGTCTGGGGACTGTTTTATTCAGTCTTTAGACATCTATTAAAATATTTACCAGCAGCTTTTAATTATTGAATTGGTGACTTTTATCTCTTAATTTAAATATTTTATTATTAATAACAGTTTTTAATTATTGAATTAGAACAAAAATGGCTGCTTAATTTTTTAATAGTATGACCGATTAGTTTTATTATTTTTGTTTAACTTTAATACACAAGTGTACATGGCGGACAAAGTCTGAAGCTTTTTCTAGCGGTCAACCAAATGCAATCATGTAAGCTGTACGAGGGAGCTGAAAGGTCAATCGACCCTGTATGTATAGTAATCGTAACGTGGAATACTGGTCAGTTTCCAAGCAGCGCTTTTTTGTATGGAGGCAGTGGAATCGAACCCACGACCCCTCTACGCCAGTACACTCTAAGATTATCTGTCAATGATTATGGGAATATTTGATGACAAACCATAAAGTAAGTTGTACTTTATTACATTACAAAACGACCGATTATAAAACGACTTGTGAACGAGCCAAGTGTAAATTCAAGCAAGTACTAATTTTGGGGGCAAAATTAGCGTTGCAAATTCCCATGGTTGTCTGTGGGCTGGCGGTGGGTTGTATCATAGATTATAGAATATAGTAGTTGTTTCTAGTGTTGCAGCAATAGTATATCGACTATCGATAGTATTGTCAATATTTCACGGCCTTCATTAAAAGTCACAATACCTACATATCGACATTCGACACCATCAATAATATCGATACTAATAATTTACGATACTTTTGGCCACAAAGTAAACTATTAATACTATCTATAACTAACTGTTTTAAAGAAAAAATTTAAACTATTGTTATCTTAATACTATTGCAACATGGAGATCTATTGTTTGTTGAAATAACTATAATTTATAGTAGGACATCGACACTATTGACAGGTCTGTTCTGATCAATAATCTGGAAAAAATATCAATCAATATTGTCACTATTTTTGCAAGGTCAACCTATCGATAGTCAAAGTATCGATAATCCTGCAACGCTAGGCTGTATGTCTGTCTGTTGCAAGTATCTGATGCATGCGCTTGAGTTATGCGCTGACGTCATTACCTGGGATCGGATGAAAGTTAGGCTAGGTGGAGAAAGTTTATTTGATATGAGTATGTTTAAGCACGCCATTGCATTCAAATAATAAATATATTACGAACAAATAAATAAACCGTAGGTACTCGTAGTTTTCATACATGTCATACCCAAAGATATTGTTTTTGACACGATTTTTTTAAATTTAATTTTGACATTAAATGATTACACAAATCTCTAGCCAAATATAATAATAAACACTTAAAATACTAAATACCGCAACGAAAGAGTTGTCGATACACTGAGGAAATGACAGGAATAACTTGGATTTTTCACACGAAGGTTTAAAAATTAGATCTTCCGCTTGAAGGAATGTCTGATCTATGTATTGAAACATATTAGCACCTGCGTAATGTGCGCAATCTACGCATGAATGCACTACATAACCTATAATAAAAAAAAGATTTAGTTTAATTGTATACCTTTTACCTGGAATTACCAGACGAAAAACCGCGGGACACAGAGTACCCCTAGTATTAGATTTTATAAACGCACGCAGATGCTAGCGACTACGTTAGCTATTTTGTATGACAAAACTGCACAGCGCCCCTGGCGGATAGTAAGTTAAATAAGAAATTTCATACAAAATCCTAACGCAGTCGCTATCGCTAGCGTCTGCGTTTATAAAATCTCATACTAGGGATACGGGTTATTAAAATATATATATTACTAGTAGTTTTGCCTGCGGCTCAGCCCGCGTGATTCTCGGTATTATTTCATTGTAAATTGACGTTTTTGGAGAAAATGTTGCAGTGGAGTTTGTGACGCCGCATCTTCTCCACTTGCGCTTTGAAAGTGGTGGTAAACTTAATATAAGTAATGATTGACGTCAAAAGAAATTTGATTTGTTATCGTAGAAAGTAGTAAAAAGTGGCCGCTGTTTTGACCCCCGGTCTTAACTATATCATTACTTACCAAATTTCAACAAAATCGGTCCAGTTTGGGAGTGGAAGCGTAACAGACCAACAGACTTTAGCATTTAAAATATCGAAGAAAAATAGCATATTCCAATGCCATTTATTGGTTCTTACATTCATTCATTAAATCAGAAAGCCATATTGCCGCCCCCGCGCCATTTTACACCCAGTCATTATAGCCTTGCGATACCTTCCATTTTATGAATGGGCTGTGACATAATGATTTTTCGTTATTATTTATAATGTGATCTGTGAAATACATTTTTTGTCAGTTGTGTTGTGGGTGTTGGCGCCTAGGAATTGATTTGCATATTAATTTGAATGTATTTGCAATACCCAAGTGTCATTTATATTGCCACAAACCTTCAGCAATTAGATTTTTTTTTAAAACATCTCCAAAGGTAAAAAATTCTTCATAGTCTTAGCTAAGTACTTATTTATAAAAATTTAAATTAAAAAAAACTTTTGTTAAGCCCATTTTAACTAAAATATGTTTTGTTCCTTACCCTCATATCTATATTTAAAGTGAAAGAGACAAAACACATTTTAGTTAAAATGGGCAAAAAAGAAAAGGTTAGTCAACTTTTACGAATAAGGGGCTTAAGGCACAGGCTAAGGTTTAGGCGATTGCTTTACGATACGGAGATTGTGAGTTCGAATCCCATATTTTATCGAAGTATTTGAAAGTCGAGATGAGAGGTGCCCTTCTCAGTAGGTACTAAGTTTGTGTATGCAAATTTATTTAGTAGATAAAGCGTAAAAACGTAATAAACAAATATAAACTCATTTTTGTATTAATAAAACTAATTGGGAGTTGGAATGAATGAATGATCAATTAATGTAAAACTTACCTTTGGTGTCGACTGGAGCTGGTGCTAGGCTCGGGATCTCGGGCTGCGGGGGCTGCACCCTGGGCCCGGGCCAGGTGGTGGTGCCCCCCGCGCAGTACCGAGGCCTTGAGCCGCCGCCGCACCCGTCCGCCACGTCACGCAGGGTGGAAGCATCAGCTGAGTACTCTGAAGAAAGGGAATCAGCTATAAAAATACTCCTATTTCTAAAATACAGTTTTCATTGCTAATGCATTCAGAGATAATTAAGAAAACAAAAGTTATTGACATACAGATTACAGAATATTATCCTAGTACTAGCTGACCCGGCGCACTTCGTACCGCCTGAACCTGCACTTTACTCACCGTTTAAACCTTCCCTGAACTTCCACAAATATTTCAAGACCAAAATTAGCCAAATCGTTCCAGCCATTCTCAAGTTTTAGCGAGACTAACGAACAGCAATTCATTTTTATATATATAGATAGATAGATAAATAAATAAATAAATAAATATATAGGGACAAATATAGATAGATAGATAGATGTTCAAAGAAACGCGCCGATTTAATGTATTCCCCATTCTGATACATATTAACGCCATCTATCGATCACTTGAGACACTGTGATTTTAAATCCGATAACTTTAAATAAAGTACTTAATCAGTTTGTAGTAGGATGACTTACTTTAAAAGCCACACCACGCTAAAAATAAGCGGGATCTTAATAAAATTAATTAAAATCTTACAATACTTGTAGCGCCACCTATTAGCAAGAAAAACAACTCAATATTTTTCTTGGCCATTGAAACCACATGACAGCATTTGCAAGACAGCATTGCCCAGCGCATTACTTCGCTGAAGTAACAAAATAACTTCATATAAAACAATTTTAAACGTTATTCTACGAAATGGTATAAACATTTATAAACAACAATTCCAAAGTCGGGGACTATAATCACACGGTACCTGAATAGTCTCTAATTTGGTGTATTTTGTTGATATCATCTCGGCCGACCTGCAGTGCCTTACTAATAGCTACTTATCGTAGCTTACGGTAAATTGCCAGGTAGAAAGCCAGGCCCTTTTTGTCATTAGCAATTATATTTGCGATCGGCAAAATTGGCACAAAATAAAAACAGTGTAGAACAGGGGGCTTAGCTGAAGTCACAATTCTAAAACATTAACGAAGTTCGGCATGAACAAAATGTATGGGAATGATATGATTTTAATTTAATTGAAATACATTGTGCAGATTGATCTCGACGAAAGGCACAAATTCTGGACGATCGCAGCAATAACGCAGTAATTTTTTTAATCGCATGCGCCTAACGCAGCTTTGTATGCAAGAAATAAGGACACTTCATACAGTTCTTATGCCAAAAACATGACAATGTGCATCAAGCAGCATTAATGAACGCTAAAACGAATGTTATCTTTTCGTGACGCACATGTGGCAAACGGACTGCGCATGCGTCGACTGCCGCGTGAATTTGTGGATTCTATTAGTTCCCCTAAAGCTGAAAGACTATCATATTCGTAGACCAACAATTATTTGGTTTTGTAAAAATAATTAAAATAATTGTTTCGTGGGCGATTATTTATATGAAGTACCTAAGATTATTCTGTACATTCTATTTTTTGCAAAATTGGTGAGATCGACCTAATGGCGTCGAGTTATGGTTAAACGGTTATGTGATCAAGTGGGAATTCGATAGATGGCGCTTTTTATGAGACAATTATTTTGTCGTTAATTCAAATGATCCAGACATGTCGTGAAATAGATCACATTTTGATCGCTCTAAATCGTGTGTCACAATTACAATTCCGATACAGTCTGTATTACAACGACTTATGCCCGGTTTCTGAGTGTGTCAGTTAAGTTCGCAATAGTTGTTGGTTCTATAAAGTTATGATTAGGATAAACGTCGGTTTACTGTCACTGCGTTTCTGAATACGCAACGAGCCGTTCAATAACTATGTTACTTATAAGTAGTTCCTGAATTTACCGCTAGATGGGTCTATTTAAGACACCAATTTAAATTTGACTTTTTAAATTTATTTTAATTTTATTTAATGTTTTCTCTGTTATAATAGTTTTTTCCAAGTAAAAGTAGATAACGGAAATTATTTTAGTGAATTAATTTTGATACTTTGTTATTTAGTAGTGGCTGTATAGGACGCCGTAAACCAAATGTCAATCTTTAAAAAAAGAAACGTTAGCGTCATGAGCGTCATTCAAACAAATTAGTATTTGTTGTGTTTTGCACTGTTTTGTTCTCGCACGTGTCAGGGCTTACGTTGTCACTGATATGTATCACAGTTATTGTTAAAGCGATACCTTAGAGTAAACTCTTCATCAGTAAACAATATGAAAGGATTTCTTCTTTGTCTTAAGTTTCTGGGTATAGATATACTTGAAATAATCTCCATTACTTCTATATCAGACTCTGATGAACTGCTTGTATTTAATATGCTACCATTCATGGCTCTTCTTTATTAAGTAGATAGGTTACCGGCATAAAATAATTTTTAAATTCACTGTTAAAATAAATAACCACGTAATATATAACCTAAAAATTGTATGTAGCTAGAGTATTTTGACGTCAAATAAAGTTATGGAACCGATAAACGGCATCAAATGGCCAGTTAAGTTAACCTTAGTTTAAACGGAGTTTATCTGACATGGCGATGTTCAGAAACGCACTTTTGAGAGTTATCGAACCAATGCCTATCGAGTAGATAAACGGCTGTTAAAAGTACCTCAGAAACCGGGCATTAGTACTTATTGAGTGAAGATTATGTACGTAGGCATTAACTGACAGTGGTGTTTCGCGAAGTTTGTGTTTCACGGATGCGATTTGGAAGAGTTGGCATTTTCCGTTTGTGATATAAAACGTCGAATTGATTCTAAATTCAACAATTTTTAGTTTTGATACGCAATACATTACAACTGAAAAGTTGTAAATACGTTGCATTTTTGAAAGTCGGTTAAACGTTCCAGCATCGCCTCACCTTACTGACATGGAATATATAAAAAATATCCAAATCGCAATAAAACTTAAAGAGTTCTCTTGATTTCTCCATGATCCTATCATCGGATCCTGCCTGATGAATATGCGACCAATTGGAAAGTATACTACCTCTTCAAACAAAAAAAACATTGCGATGAATTGAAAACCCCCTCTTTTTTTGAAGTCGGTTAAAAATGCTGTAATCGCTAGTTAGACTGAATCTCTCCAACGCACATTTAAGAGCGATAGAAATAGAACCTCCTACATTGTTCTTATATATTCTTCTTTTCGTTCGCAAGTTCTTATGTTTCTTTTGCTTGTGTATAATAATGTTAAAAAAGTAAAACTATACTTACTTCTCGTGGTGGAAGACTGCAGCAGGCTGCCAGTCTGGCCACCTGGGAAGGTCGCGTTGCGTTTGTGACGACCCTGAGGACAAATAATCCATTTTTAGTAAATACAACTAAATTTTTACAACCACCTTAATATAGGTACCATTGATGAAACCGATAAATAAATAAATGAATATATAGGGACAAATCACACAGATTGAGTTAGCCCCAAAGTAAGTTCGAGACTTGTGTTATGAGATACTAACTCAACGATACTATATTTTAAAACAAATACATATATAGATAAACATCCAATGAAAATATTATAATAGACGATAGACCATCTTATGAGGTCCCTCCTCATAAGATGGTCTATCCTCCCGACACTAGCACATTGCATGATTTTACAAGACTATAGAGAACGCTCAAAGAAGCCATTTTTAGCGTCCCATGTGAGCGTAGACACAATAAAAAGATATTTCCAAGATTTGACCCTGACTTTGATAGTTCATGTGTACACAGTGATCTTAATTTAGGCGACAGACTTAATTATCCAATCGACAATGAAGAGCAAGTAATACCTAATAATACCGCACGATTGGGCCATAATCCTTCATTGGATGCCGTGAATCGTGATATAGGTAAACTGAAGTGCCATTATAAAGATCGTGATACCTACACTGTAAATGACTACATTGAACGGCTAATATGTGTTTTCTTGGATGATGTTTTTGCTTAGGTTCGTAACATATATGCTATGGAATAAGACGTAATTGCTCATAAAATTTCAGATATAAAAAAAAATGGAAAATCACGTCACGTTGAAAATATAGTTCAATCAAATTATTCAAACTAGAAAATTGATAAATTATAACATGTTAGAAGTTTAAAAAGATACAAAGCTGAAGAAGTTAGTAGGATGAATCACACCGTGATAAGGAGATCATGAAGACTAGGGCTGCCATCTCTAAAATTTTGCATCCAAGACTAAACGCGTGAATCCACGGATTATTAAGGCCAGAACCAGAATATGTCAATAGGAAGTCAAAGAACTCACCGTGGCAACTGCGAACGAGTCAGTTCGCCGCTTGAAAGAAGAGAATAAAGAATAAACAATTTCTGTTTATACAATGTTTTGTAAACATAGATTTCCCCGCCAGAATACAACAAACAAGTTAAGGAGCCAATTCCCATACATCAAGATCGTCCTGTTAGAAAGTTCGCGGCCTTTTAAGACAAATACAGATGGAAAAGGCAGACGGCCCATTAATTTCTTCGCCGGTTATTCAAAGCCGCTAACTGGTCGGCGTTAGCGCAAGTTTACACTGTATAATTCCTATTTTGAAAAGGAAATCATAGACTGTAAACTCGTATAACTGGTAAAGTTATAATAAGACGGACATCACTAGTGTCGTTATCAATACAGCAGACATCTGTTTTGGAATACGTTCTTCTTCGACTAAACTTGAAAATGTGACCAACATTTTCGTGCTTGCTTTTAGGCTTTTCAGCTGCCTATACGCATCTGACTTAGCTTAATCATTGACTAATTATGTCATCTATCGATTGCAGCCGAAGGATCAAAGTCCGAAAAATGAAGTGAAAACAGAAAAGTATATCACTTTTGGCTTATTTGGCGTTTGGAGATTATGGAAATAATGAATTTGAAACTCAATTACTTATAGTACAATCTAGGTAAATAATTAACACAAATTTGTGTAAACCTTAGAATTATGGTGCATAATATCACAATGGTAACTAAATTAATTGTCGACTACTATGTTGTTGATGAAGCAGTAATAAATGCCACTCGTGACGTGTTTGCCATTGAACAGCCACTACATATATATTTATATATATATTGCAGCACGTTAGTAAGTATTCTGTGATTGCAGTTTGACTCAGATGGAAAAAAGTAGATTGTATGGAGGATTCCATACAATCTACTTTTTACCATATACAACTTCACCTGCTTAAATCTTAAAAATTGTATAAGTAATTAGCTCCACCTTTGTAACATTGTCTAAGATTTAACATTTTGTTTTATTTTTTGTCAACGGTAGGTTCATTTCAAGTAAAATGAAATTGTTATCATTGTTAATGGCAGGATGAAGATTGAAGTGGATAAATTATTTTCAGAATAGTATCTATCTATATGTTTTCTATTTCCCAGTGTCACAGAATCCAGTGTGAACTCGACACAATCACGCCGTCCCTAGGTGCGCGAGTGCATCTTGTGTCTTCGACAATTAGGAAAGGAGCAAACACATCTACATTGCTGTCTCTTACTGTGATTAGTGTCGAAATCGTCTTTACATTTATAACTACAGAAAAAGAGGAAACTTTCTTGATTTTGATCAAAAATCTGGTGTTTCCGTGTATTTTCGTCTTTAAATGCTTTTATAACAAATCAAATCAAGCAATACTTGTCCACTCCTATATGTGCCTGCCTAGATTCGACTTTTAGGTTATTATGGAGGATTATCAAAGATGATTATTATTAAGATAAACAAAACTAGAAGAGTCTTAAATCCGTGGACTTTTTGCAACTGCATTTTATGTTTCCAATCAAACAATCACATATAAATAACGATATAAATGTAATAACGATGTTTTAATAGCAAATGCCTAAGAATTAAACATTACGAAAGCACATAACAGCGCGCCTATAAATGACAAGCGTCCGGCGACTCCGGCGCAGCCCGCTGACCCGCAGGACGAGTTTAGGAGAAACGCGATAGAAAACGTTTAATTGTTCGAAAGCAGTTATCGGTAATAGCCAATACCACGGGTTAAATTGTTCCTACCAGCTCGTTGAAGGGAAACAAGAACGTGCCAACATTTTTCTCAAAGATTTCAACAAGCCTTTAAAAGCCGATGAAGCGAATTCACCTAAGATTTATTGGATGTATATTGATGTGTAAAATTTTTCTTTTCGCTTTCTAGTAGTTAGATATCGTGGAGGAATGGATGTATCTAACAGGAAGTTGGGGAAATATGCTCTGTTAGATTTGAACAATAAGCGCGCGGTTATAGAGTTGGGCGTAAGTGATGTAACGGATCATATGCCACTTAGCTCACTATTTTTTCTATCCAAGGCAATTGTTTTTTTAGAATAGGCCTCCCCCATAAAATTCCTTTTTGTCTCCTTTGCCACTCGTATCGTATTCGGTTGGGGTCTGCAATTGCCTGAATTTAGATTAAGAACACAAAATTAGAATTATACAAAACTTTGTAGAAATTTTCTATATAAGTACATATTGAGATAGGTTGAGACTAAAACATTGAAATTGTTTTTTTTTTTAATTTCACCAAAACAGTAAGAATCCAGAGATTTTAGATTTTATCATTATCTCCATAAACATCATCCATGTATAGAGTTCAATGATCTATCACGCGGTCAAAGGATAATTTGTTTCTATAAAGTTTAATTTTACAATAAATAAAATACTTCAAGTTATGTTCACCTTTAAACCTCTATTACGTAATAAAACAACTATAATCATAGAAATTACACTGTAAAAGCAAATAGACAAGTATTAATAATGAAGGTTTTTATTACTTTTACTTTCCTACTCGCGCTTACTTTTCTCCCATTAAAATATATAATTAAATACTTTCCAATTATCTCCTGAGTTCAAGCCAAAATTAGCAGCATATGTTTTTGATTATAGATACATATATGAAATATGCATAGATAAAAAATGCCTGGCGTCAATTAGTTTGACGTCATGAAGCTAAAAACATATGGAGGTTGGCACGTGAACGACAAAAGAAATAAGCGTGTAGGTAATAAATTAGATAGTAGCGAGGTTTAAAAATTGATACTCTAGTATAAAATTTTAATTTTAATTTAAACTTATTGCACAATATTACAATTTTTATCGCACGAAATGCATTGTCTAACACTCAACAAATGTAATTCAAAGAAAAACGACAGCGAGGAAATAATTGAAACAACCTTGAAAGTCGAAAAAAATTGCTGAAAAGATCTTGTTTAAGCGTACTACGGGCTCCGAAACCATTATCGGAGAAAACGCTAGGATGAAGATGTAGAGAAAATATAAACTAACATTTTATTTATTTCAATACAATTACTCGACAATGTTGACATGCCTTTACCAAGACCAACATCACATCACAACAAAGATTTAATCACGGCCGGAAATAATATGGATCTAATTAAACCTCCATTGGCTTTCAAGCTCCTAGGTCGGAGAACAATAAATGGCGATTGCATGCACCGTTAGCAGATCACCGATTGCAAGGTCGTTGAACTGACGATAGTGATAGATTACAAAGATATTCCACACATGGAAAAGAAAACAAAAGATCTTTTTAAAAACAGGGGACAGACACTTTGAAGAGCTCGATAACTTGCCGGACGATAATGCGTATTCAGCGTCGGCCAGAATTGATTGACTTGAATTGGTCCCTATTAGTGTCATTTCTATCTTGACCTCCATGCTTCAAAAAGCCTTTAATCCTGACTGTTTTCGCGAGGTGACAGTCGTTTGGCTGTTATGATATCGAGTAGGTAACAAAATCAATTGTACGTGCAGATCCTGGTATCAGAGTTCTTCAAAAATCGCCTCTCAGCTTCTGACGTGGTTTCTTTAACGAACACCAGATGACAACCGGAACCAACAGCTTAACGTGCCATCGAAGCACGGAATCATCTTAATCTTAGACATCTTAATTATTAGACATTCAGGTAATTCAATAATCGAACCCACTCTGGGTATTTAGGTTCAACCTTTGGACCGCAGAAGCAGTCACAGAGACATAATAGTTGAGGATGCGTCAAGAAAACAGGTTTAGATGAAGAATAATATATATTAGGCTGCAGTAAATTCATGGAATCTGATCTGTATATATTTATAGCCATTGTTACTATAAATTTCTCTACTAAAATAACCTGGTGACAACAAGCCCGTAATCAACTTTAAAAACCAGATCATCGAGAACCAGTCAGCGAGGACTTTCATAAAATTAAAATCTGTGTTGATGTTTTTTATTGACTTGACGAGGAACATGGCGCCGATGTATTCATTACGGCAATACAAATTAACTACAGTATTTTATTTGTAAATTTTATGAGGACAAAAAGATGACAATGTTTTCGTGTTTCTTGTTTGTTGGTATTTATTTTTAGCGTTGGCATTAGCGATAAGTCCACCTTTGTACACATTGTTTGAATTTGTATCAATATGTAATTTGTATGTTAACGGTACAATAAAGGGTATGTGTATCTATTCTTGTAAACAAGACTTTAGAAGTAAACTAAAAGCTGCAAACTTCCATCAAGCAAGCAGTATTAAAAATCTACTCCTTATAATGTATTTCCGGCGATACAATCGGTCACTGGAGATTTCCACATTTCCTACCCGCCACATATGGTGTTATGGATGTCGACAATGTGATGTCCAGCGTGTAAACTATTGAGAACTAAAGCTGTGTTTACATTTGCCATTCGGGTTTTCATCGACTTAACCCAAAATTGTGGCCCCATGGTATCAATTAGACCTTTTTAAATTTGCTTTAATAGATTCTAATAAAGACGTTTATAACATGGTTCAAATTATGAGAGCAACAGAACATGAATTGACAATGAACAAAAATTATTTATTCGCTTGTACAAGATTTTTTTTATAAGAATATAAAATCGCATTAATACATACTGTTGTGTAATACTAAGCTACTCTTAAAAATAATTCTACAACCAATTAAATAATAGAAATAACAAACTCAAAACCTTTCCCTTGTATTAGCTATTCAGATACTTGATAACACAACTTATCAAGTAGAATTCGTTACACATGTATGTTTATGTCACTTTGTGATGATAAAACCGAAATGTGCCAGATTGATCCTAATTTTCTGGACATCAAAGGACCGTGATGAATGGCCAGCTTCCCAGTAATCCTGATTCGCTGTAAGTTAATTTGTCTGCGCCCCACTTCCAGTTCTCGAAAACTCCCGAATGGAGGCGGAATACCTAGCATGATTGTTTTAGATTTGCCATCTGGGTTCCATTGAATTTGCGTGTCTTATTGGTGTCATTACTTGATGGTTATTTTGGAAGATCATCTTTATGTTGGCATTGTTAGGTCAAACCTAGTTTGAGGGTAATGTCTGGTTGGACCTCTTCATTTTACAGTTTAATTTTGGTATTATAATATATATAAATATCAAACTTGCAATAATGATGTATATAGTGTGCCTTGTTTAATTTTTTTTTTTTTATTCTCTGCTCTCTATCCGCTATCACAGTGCGATTTCGAAGAACGCTGACACCAGGGTTTGCATGGTCAATTGATCTTGTATTGTAAACCGTACGAAATTATAATGATGACCACATAGGCTGATGGAATTTTAACTGCTTCCATGCTTAATTTTACTTGTACAGTAGCGTAAGCTAGAATAAATTTAAAATATCACTTCCGAGCTCTATTACTTATCGCATTAATTTTCTTATTAATTAGGCGTGATTATGTGAAATTGACTTATGAACACATCTTCTATGTATCTAACGCCTTACTAACCACGAGAATGCTGTAATCGCCGGGAAAGTATAGACTTGTTACCGAGGACGTCAATTGTAATTAGTTAGCCATGATAATTGTCGTGTTTCTAAGGAATTCTATAGAAAACACCTTAGGAAAACACATACTTCTGCCTTGTTCAGATCAATAGACTGTTATACTCGGAAGCAAGCAATAAAACCATAGCCTGACACTACTCAACGCTCTGGTTGCTCAAGTCCCTCAAGTTGACATATTTTATATCAATTTAAATTCTTTTAGTTGTGCACGTATAAGTTTTTTATCAAAAACAACCTAATTATGGTACCTAACTCACTACACGTTTTGGGAAGATGTAAGTGTAGTGAGTAGTTGAATAATATAGTCTAGCTATAGTCATATTCGGTAGTATTGGTGTACTCGTATTGGTCTTTAGTCTTTAGGTAATGATCTACTTGTCTAGTTGGCTATCGGACACGTCTTTATGTCGTGGTTCATCTTGAATTTCCTTTAATGAATAACAATTTCTTCAACGTCCGCCAAAACAAGTCTTGTTTTTGTGTTTTCAATATTGTTTACCTATTTTTCGATCCCCATAACATCTTCTAATACATAGTGCTTAAATCAAGGCGACATTGAAATAACTACTTCCTATACGATAAAGAAATACGATAATCAATACGGCTTTCCAGCCTCATTTCAAAACACGCAGACTACAGCACGCACGGCCTAATTGTAGGTTTTAGTCAATTTGCCTGATAGTTCTACCTACACATCCGCAACGACCTGATAGTTAGGACTGCTTAGGAAATGTTGGAGAGATCGAACACTGTGTTTACATATTCAGACCACAGACTAAAATGACGTTCTTACTACTGATGTATATTCGGGCGAAGTTAATGCAAACCACAACCTGTCTTCAAGGAAATCTTTGGAAGAGACTATAATGATAATGATATTAAAAAGATGATTATGGACCTTACATTATCTATCCTAGAGAAAAAATATAGAGGCAATGATCCAGTTCAATTCATGTAAAATATTGTTGTCAAATTGTCAATTTTATTAACAGTGGAGTAGTGTTGGTGTCCAATATAATAATGTAATATTTATCAATGCTATCGTGAAATAAAATAAGGACACTACAACGCAGCATCCGTCTAAGATAAGGGATAGTGAAAATATTAATGTTAAAGATGCCATTTACAAGATCAGTGGTTCCGTCGCAAGCAATGAGGAAAGGACGAAGACGAACATATAAATCAGATGGAGATACCACTGGCCACGTCTAAGAAAGTTAATTGAGTTACAGTGATTATCTTGGCAATTTCGCTGATTACTTCATTAATAACATCATAAAGCTTGATTGACGTAGACACTAATTAAGTCTTTCCTTCCGTCTAGATATTATTATAGGAAGTGTTGAGCTCGGCCGGGGTATAGTTATCTCGAATGGCGGCAAAACTACACGTTTTCTCCCGCTTAATGGAACTATGAGAAATGAAGATATTATTTTTATTAAAAAATGAAATTGAAAAATTGGAAGATACTAACATCGACAAGAGTGCAGCTCTTAAATTTTAGATAGGAGGAAATATTAATATCAAAATAGAAACAAATAAATATAGTTGTATAATGATCGTTCAGGAGCTTGCTACAAGATTGATTTTTTATACGAATTGTTTGCTAATCGTAGATGTTATTTTTATAAGGCTATCTAAAAACAGAGGCCAAGATCTAATAAGCTAATAAGGTTTGTATCAACTAGAAAGACTTTGTAAAGTAAGTATCAAATAGGTGTCCTCCGTGGTGTCATCACATCATTATTATGCCTCTCTCACACAACAACAATCCTCAAGCCATTTTTCTTATTCGCCTTTAAAATGTCTATAGGTAGGGTTCTTCTGGGGTCCAAAACCAAATCGGAAAGTAAAGAAAACAATCACGAACAAATTGAAACTATATCAGTCTTACAGAAAAGATAGTCGAACATTACTCCTCAAATTCTTGAGACTCGCTGCGAGTTAGTGTCACGAAAGTAGCACAGCGTTGCTCTAATTACCACTGCCATATTAAGAGCAGATCGCGCAACTGTATTGGGATCACGATTACCAGCAATTGATAAATTGGCTTCATCTGGATCCCAGGAGGTATCGGGTCAAATTAGGTTAATGAAAAAGCCATTGCATTCACACGATATGATCAAATGTAGAGAAGCCTAAATTACAAATATTTAGAAGATATTTTGGAAAAGATTATTCAATAGCAATACGCATATAATATAAGCGTGATCAAATCTTTGGACAACGTGTACGACAAACTAATAATTTTTAAATATGTACTCGTATCACACGTCTTATCGTCCTAGAGTCTCAGTATTTTTCTATTTAACTAATTCCCGATGTGCATAGCAATGGAATATTTTTCCCACAAAAAAAAAGTAAAAAATGGCACAGTTTAGACCAGAAAGCGTTGTGGTCAACTTCGAACCTCTTCAACTTCGTTATAGACAAACAAGAAGCTTCATTTATTAAATCATCAAGTATCCATCCCGGACAGAAGAAATAACAGAGAAAATGACGACGTTCGATCAAAAATTCTGATTACACGACGACAGAACTAGTTCAGTTAAATCACAATGCTGTATTCCCATACAAAGAAACAAAATGAGATAGTGCGCCCAGTGAGTGAGCATGCGCTTGCGCAGGATGTGGCTCCCAGTTTTTGTGCGTAGTCCTGTTGAAATGGGATCGTGGCACGGGCACAATGTGGATAGCCCACCGTGACGCGTACCGAACCAGTTTTGAAATAATATTGCTTGGTATAAACTATTTGAGTTAAATCGTATCAAGATCGGAGCTTGATTCCCGGTGCGTGCGCGCATTGTAGCGATCACGCTTTGTGACGTTGTTGTTCACGGCTGTGTCTCGTGTGGTGGGACGCTAAAAGTAACCTAAGGTTCAATACATCGCCACCGCTAGTTTCTTCAAAATCTGTTCAATGGTTTAGCGGGGGTGAATAGAATCTCAATCTCATTGTACATAAAGCTAAAGCTATTGACTCTGATTTTAGTGTAAGTCTTTGAGATACGAATCCCGAGTATTCCCGAGTTTAGACTAGGTCTAAACTCGGGAATACTCGGGTTAGTGCCTCCTGGTAAACTGATTTTAACAATGTTATACTTTTTCATTATTAAATTGTTAAGCTTAGACAATCGTTGGCAGTAAGAGCTCGCCAACACGCACTGGCCAGCCTGGCGCCACTCTTAATATGTACCTAAGTAGAAAGAATTTAGGTAAAAAGCCCCTATTCCTCAACAGTGGGCAAAAATTGGGCGGTTATAATGATGTGTTTAGTATATTTAATCGAGGTTAGTGACTAAGTAGCACTTTTTTTAATGTTCTAAACCAAATCGTTTGTTTACTTGTTTTTTTGTAATATTTAAGTAACTTTAGTAATGTAGCAGTAAGTAGCACTTATGATCATGACAGGAATAATATTAGAGTTACAATACTTGGTAGCGCGTCGATGAGTCAGATTTCAGTCATTCGATATGTGACCCGATAGTCCAGATATGTTGTGCCAATAAACTGCCATCGGACATTCTATTATAAGAAAATATTTAGGTCAACGTGAAACCACTGTTCCAATACATTAGGACTGAATACCTATTATTAAACTGTAAAATAGATAAACAATCTCAGCACTAGAAGGCGCACGCGAAAATTAGTCAAAACATGTGAAATTTTGATCGTAGAAATTTGCAATTGGCAAGCAAAAGGAAGAATAAAAAAAGTTGTCAAATTTGTTAATTTTGAAAAGAAAGTGATCGTCAAAGGCTAACAAATAATAAACTCAGGTAGCAAACACGAAATCTCATCAGTCAAAAGCTACTGGCTAAAATTTAGCAGGTAAAGTATAGATAGAGGCGTCAGCTAAGAACTAATTTCCCAAACATTGCTCACAGGAATGGAGCAAAGCCAGAACCCAGCTAGTTAAGTTTTAAAAAGAAGAAGTTCTAAAATAAAACAGCATCAAACGTTTCTTACCTTACTCCTGGGGTAGACGCTCAGTACATCAGCCCACCACCTCGTCTCCTCTCGGCAGGTTCCCTTGACAAAGGTGACTCTCTCTGGAGCCGTGATGGCCAGGCTGTGAGGGTGCCCAGTGACGGAGTCTGCGTCGCTGACTTCCAACACTGTGGTCATGTCCACGCTGGCTTGTGGGACTGTGTCCGGCTGTGGGCAAAGAGACCAGAAATGAGTAAAGATTTCTTCAAAAACAGTTTGATTATGGGCTTTCTGTCTACAGCTTTCTATTTTCGTCTATCTTCATTACTGCCCATTGTGGACGTCTAATTCCAAGGATGATAGTTTTAAATATTACACATGGGTGGAAATTGTACGTACACACGCACTCTGAAAGACATATTCACGATTGCGAGCAGTGCAGTGAGAGACCGATGATGAACAAAAATAATGCAAACTTATATGATATATATTTATTTAAAACAATAAATTCAGAAAGCTTTTGATACTTGAAAAAATAATGCTAATCAGGAAAATCCTCGGTTAAAACAACCGTAACATTTGACGGAATGTGTTCCCAAGGTAAAGCGCAGTATACATTATTTGCTATATAAAAAGTTATACAAACGCTTGGAAAATGATACAAAACATGTTTAAAATATTAGCTTCCTCAAAATTTACTCGTACATAAAGTAGTAAATATGCTAAACTCACAATTCTTTGTAATTTTCGCGCGCTTTGAAATCGCGTAATGTTAGAATTAGTAAAAAAAAATACCATCATCATCAGAAGGCTAAGAGCATTATCTACCAGTCAAACATTATTAGGAGAAACTAACATAAATCTGTACGGCACAAAAAATACATTACATATAAATATAATAAAAAGTAAATTCTTATCGATGTCATGAAAATCAAATAAGCCAATACTTTAATACAATAGAAGACTTATCCCATAAAATTATTTCTCCTTCATGTGACCAAGCCTTTACTCTCTCGAATTAAATTCCGATCAAAGGAAGTTATCCCAGCTATCCAGCTGTGATATTTACAAACGAGCTAGCTAACGTCCGCGGCGTCGGCGGCGAGAACTCGGCGATAGCTGTTCTGCGCACCATGATACATGCTCGTAATATCTTTGCCGTTCTTTCAATGTCTACTTCGTATAAAACATTTATCTTTTAATGTTTGGCCACGAAAATCGCTTGCATTTTTTTTTATACTATTAAGTATGCAAACAGGCGTACGGCCCACCTGATGGGAAGCGATAACCGCAGCCTATGAGACGCCTGCAATACCAGAAGCATTGCGAGCGTGTTGCTGACCCTGGAGGAATCTTTTGACGCCCTTCTTGAAGACCCCCATGTTGTAGTCCATTGGGAAAACCATGACAGGGAGTTCGTTTGCGATGAAGGTAATATCTTTCTAGGACGAAGGCGTCCTAGAAAGAAATATAGGGATATTTGGCCATCCGTTCAGCGTTCTCCGTATCTCTATCTCCGATTCCTTCGCTACAGCCCCATATAGACCTGGGCCCAAGTAAATTCTCTTACGTTGCCAGCTTCTTCTTCTCTTGTCAGTATGTTTGCGTCCACTGCTGGACATATGCCATTGAGGCTTTTTATTCTGTTCGTAATTCGTAATGCGGTGTTAATTTTCTTATAGTTTTGGGACTAAGGGGATCATCGTACTAATGTTATAAACGCGAAAGTTTGTATAGATGTTTGTTACTCTTTTACAGGAAAACGACAGAACCGATTTGGCTGAAATTCGGGATGGAAATTGCTTAGACCCTTGAACAACACATAGGCTATATTTTATCCAGGAATTCCCACGGGGCTGAAATCCCGGGCTGCTAGTTCCTTCATAATTTTAGCAGCTCATGATGTGAATGAAACTTAAGAATCAAGTTATAATATTCAAAAAGTAGTTTCAGAGATTAGTTTACAATAATACAAGCACAGAATATATAAAACTAGATTTGCGCCATTTTCATGGCCCAGCTTAAAGTAGCTGCCGGTTACCGGCGATATCTCTTACGGACGTTAGTAATTACTTAAAACATTATTAAAGCTTTACTAGATCTAGACTTAGGATTAATTTAAGCTAGTTCGGAACCTTTATAATAGATTTATGAATGTCTCGTGTGGTTTTATAGCATCTATAATGTCTTGTTTCCGCTGGTTACCGTTTGCGACACGATCAAGTATATTTAATGGCACTCGTTATATTGCTGTCTTTAATCAATTTACACTTAACTCTGAACGCAAAATGGTAGTTACTTAAACCTGTGTATCGCTCGCTTAATAATCAAATCCACTAGTAGAGACATTAAGAAAGAGCGTAACGTAACATTTGATTTTAATTTAACTTAGGAAGGGTCTCTTCTTTTGATTCTATTAATTATTACTAGCTATTATTTAGGGTTTCACTCGCCCCTATTCTATACTATTAAACGAGCAATAAATTTACTTATACTCGCGTTTTCTAAAATTTTAAACTTAAGTTCTTACATAGTCAAAAAGATAATATAGCTAAGTTCCATGTCTGGGAAAATTCATTTTCACGCAAAAAAAATTCTGCATAAAACGAGCGAAGCTCGGTCGCCCAGGTACTGTGCATATAATATAGCCTAAACAAACATTACTCAAAGATAATGTAGTATTATAATAGTAAAAGGATTATTAAAATCAGTCTCATAATTTTATAAATACAAAAAGCGACATCATGAGTTGCAACTATCCGTAGAGACTCATTTACATATATGAAATATGCATATTTTTTATTTTATCGACACAATACGAGATGTAGATAATGCAATGCAATGCAAGAAGACATAGAATGATGACTGATGTATGGAGGTATATTTGGAAGTATTTCAAACAAATACTACCTACTAAACAGTATTTCCTTTCCAAATATAGACTCTGAAACTTACTTCAATATTTGACTAAAACTAGCCTATTCCGCTTAGCCACTCTGTCTCTTACCGACGATGTGTTATTCCTGTCGGGCTAAAATCAGCACGTGTCTAATGTTCTGTGAGAAAATAAACTGTTCCGCGTTCGGTATAATTCATGGGAGCCAGCAGTAAAAAGTTTTTTTAGCACAAATTCTTTATATATTTTGCTATGAAGCAAAGCATGAAAATACATTCTTGCCCACGGTCGGATATCTCAATCCACTGACCAAAATCTTCGTTATTTCTGCGAGTTGCGATATTCCCAAATTTCCCAATGCAATCTTTTAAATAAAATCCTAATCATACTTTAGAGAGTTCCAGTATCTTAAGCTCCTACTGTATTTTCCTACATGTTGTCATGAATCTTTATCTCATTTAACAGTTTTTAAGTAATCTGCTGGCAAAGGCCTCCCCTTTTGTTTTCCATTCATCTTATTGTTTGTTGTAAGAGTATTAATCTTAATGAATAATTAGTATTTATATTGATTTAATTATCACGAAATAATGAAAGATTTATCCTTGTTAGAACCAGCTAGTAGTGTATGCCTTGTTCCGGACAGAACCGGAGCGGAACGCGTCGTTGCAAAAATAGCACGTTGCACGACGTTGCATCACGCAACGGGATTCAGAGCATAGCCTGTGACGTAACTGCTTCCTTGCTATGTGATCTCTGGTAATAAATCACTCAGCGTATTCCTAGTAGACGCACATTTTTTTATAAACTCCGTCCGAGTGACTGACTTCATCAATGAGAATATTTGACCCAATTATCTGTTTGGGTTGAAATTTTAAAACGCGCGTATGATGACAAAATACAATTATGATATGGATGGATCTGATGAGCAATGAGAATCTTTTGTGATAAAGCGATGGAGATTTCATAAATCATTGACGCGTTTGATTTTAATAAGGATTATTAATCTTTCATTCAAGAAGTACAAAGAACACCAAATAAATAAAAGTGAAATAAAAGAGAAATATGTTAATAATTAAAAGAATGAAGATACGGTTGACTTCAATTGATTGGGATGCCAGGCTAGTGTTGATGATGATAATAAGTAAATAACCACACTAGAAAATACGTTAATTCTAATTTAAGGTAACAACGAAAATTTACAGAGCAAACTGAACAATAAAGATTTTAATAATGATTTTGTTCGAAATAACACAAAGTTGATATTAAAGGTTGGAAAGGTCACATCTATGTAAAATGTAAATCGAGGTAAAGATAAAGCGAAGATTCACCAACAAAACATGAATTTACATAGAGGGAGTGCCAACAACCGACACAATTACAAAGGTGTGTCGCACATGTTGAATCCGCGTAATGGCGTAGATTCTAATTTAAACTTTATATAACTTTACAACCGTAATGAATGACATCCTTAACATGCACGGAGAATCAAGATAAATGCCACGGTACCTTTGTGAATGGCAGATTCCTAACAGTATCTTCGAGACAGGCTGGTTTGCCTACCAAACGATTTACAGTCTAACTTGTTCGGCAAAATTTCATGTATATTACTGTCTTAGATCAATGGCAATTTATTCGCCTATTTCAATACCTAATAAGGCTGTTATGCAATGGTATGGGATGAGTCGGAGGTTTATAGGGGTTATATTCTAATTCAAAGTTAGATTTGTTATCGAATTGATTTTACTAAACTTTCTTTGTTTAATACGACATTGATTTCAAAAATCATATGGTGTTCATAAACTTGTATGGTTTTACTATACTTCTCAATTCTCTCTCGTTCTCTCTCATCTTAGCGCTTTCCCGGTTGCTAATTCAACTGGTTATTGTGATACATAATTGTTAATTTAACTAATCACTTCAGTTTTTACTGGCGCTTCTGGCCAATACGAACTAAACGCGTAGCCTATGCTAAAAAGACTAAAAATACTAGAAATTAAACGAGCTTTTCAAATCATTGTAATCTATGCAAAATTCAGCAAGCCAACGTAAACAACCCACATCTATCCCGGTCATCTGAGCCCCAGTATACCTCTAAACCCTAAAACTGACAGCCTTCGCCAACTAGGTTGGCAGTGACGACCAGCTTCCTCCTATTAGTCTCGATAACAATCCGGATTCCACTATTGAGATAAATTTTATTTAGGGTGCGCCTGCGCAGTGACGGAGCGGAAATGGATTGCAATGAGTTTTAGTGTTTATTATAAAGGTTTGGTTATTGTGGAGAGCTCAAATATTTCATGTGACTGGTTTATAACTGGTACTTATAGATTAATTATTGTCCAAGTTATCATAACATTGGTAGTTATATTTGCATATTAATCTATAGTAGCCGATGCACTTATAAAATAAAAAAATATAAATTAAAAGATATAAAAAAATAAGGTTATGCTTTTGATTATCTTACCCCACTTTTACAGATAATCTGCAATCTCTTCATTTACTCTCAAAAAAGGGACAATCCTTTTTTCGGAATAAAAAGAACTGGAATAAGTAAATACAGTGACATATTGCTTTTATCAAATTGCTTATTAGAAGCAATCTAAGAATGGATCCGGGTAATCGCTAGATGAGAGAGAGAGTCTGAAATATCCGCTCCGCTTATGAAAGCGCCGATCATGGCCGTTGACAGTCGCACCATATAATTGGGTCACACTGGGGTGATCCGTAATGCTGCCAACACTTCTCAATCAGCCAGCCTGCTAATAAGGGATTGCGGTGTCCTGGTGTCACTTGATTTGCATGCATTCAATATTAGGGTTGGCGATTTTCATGATCCATGAAATAAGGTTAAATTAAATAAATAAATATATAAGGGACAAGTCACACAGATCAAGTTAGCCCCAAAGTAAGTTCAAGACTTGTGTTATGGGGTACTAACTCAAAGATACTATATTTTATAACAAATACATATATAGATAAACATCCAAGACCCAGGCCAATCAGAAAAAGATCATTATTCATCTTGACCTGACCGGGGTCGAACCCGGGACCTCCTGAGTAGCGGTCAGGCATGTTAACCATTACGCCACGGAGGTCGTCAAATTAAGATAAGGGCCTTTGGGAAAACTTCAAGAAATTAGTCTTTCCCAACTATTAAACGACTGACTGTGACTTTGAGCAGTACGCGTAGGACAAAACATTACGCACTAAATAGTGTTTTTATTATTATAAAATTTACTAATATATTTTAACTACGCGAGTCAAGCAATTTTTAGATTTCGTATATACGATGTGATTATGAGAGACTGCTCTAACGACGCAAAGTTATGTGACGCAGTAGACACGACGACTATGAAAAACATTATGGAAGGCAAGATAGAGGGAAGACGGGGAAGAGGTAGACCAAGGAGTTTTATAGAACAAATAAAAGGAAAACTGGGGGTCGTGTCGTATCAGGAGGTGAAAGGGCTAGCGGAAGATAGAAACACCTGGAAGAGACTCCACCGACAAGACACAGGCACAGCTCTTAAATTTTAAATAGATAAATATATACTTCACGAAGAATATATTTCATCAGAAAATTGTGACAACCCTACCGACAGAGGGCGTGGCGGTCTCCAGTAACGAATGTGGAACGCATTACCACACGTCCACGCCGTGTCATTATATGACACAGGGACCAATCTCGTACGGTCAGCATCGAAAGCGGCATATTGAATTAAATGGCTACCGACATCTGAGAAATTATTCAGTCAGAGGAATTGATGGACAGTTGGTTATAATCGACAAGCCAGCGTTGCCCCTGGGTCCGATCTCATCGAGGGTTTACACCCATTCCTTTCTGACGTTTCCACCTAGGTCGGTGAAGCAAGAAATGACCTACTTATCTGGTTATAGGACGAGAATTTGTTGTTTGGGATTGAATTGTTCGAGAGTGGAAGATAGAGAGTAGTCAAAGTGGATTTTAAGAATTCGAGCATGTGTCAAAAAATAATAAAACTGCATCCGTAGGCTACGGTAACCACTTTCCATAATGTAGGCCGTTTGGCTGTATGTGTGTTTTATGTTATACCCCAATACTGTAAATCTGTTTTGGCTGTCAGTGTATTTAAAGGAACTATTGTAAAATGATTAAGAGCTGTGGATTTTGTGATAAATAAATTAATAAATAAAAAACCCATCATCTGTAGTTCTATTATCTATTCTTTGCTTCTGTATAAGACTATTCGATCTTGCTTGAAACATTCCGACTAAAATCCTTCAATTTATACAGAGTAGTACAAAACAGATATTTCTATAGTTGGGTTTTCTTCGACTTTCCCATCTAACTGTGTGGCCGCAGCCACAGTGGCAATCTTCAGAGCATTTCTCTAGAAGTGAGGTGGCGGAACAAAAATTATCGATAGCGGTTCCGCACTCACAATCTGTGACGGACACCGCGGTACAAGGCATAAGATGATAGCGTTTTTAAACACAACACTTTTTATTATGTTAACTCCAATAGTTTGATTTATTACAATTAAACTTTTTAAACTATATATTATTATTAAACTACTTCATAGGATTGCGAAGTTGTTAACAAAGCAACAAGTCAATCCTAAACTCAATTAGTGATATTACCAATCCAAGTTATGTCATAATAGGATGCTTAACTACACTTTGCAGATCATAAGAACATACTGGTTTAATGGTGTTTTAATATTAATTAAGCGATTCCTTCAAAACTTATTATTTTTTGCTGATAGGAGAACTAGATATTATACTGTATTAATTTCAAAAGAAACTAAGTTTCACGGCCTAAATCAAAGAAAAAGAATTAGATTCTGCAAATACACTCTTTATTACTCCAAAATAGATGGTCATCATCATAATTCAACATAGTGGTCCCGAAGGAATTTAAGAGCTATGCTCTTGTCAGTGGAGTTCCTTCCATTTTTGTCTATCTTTAAAAAGTTCCTTTATTTCTTGATACGACACGACGTTTGTTTTCTCTTTTATTTGAAGGAAAGATAGAAAGAAGAAGGGGTCCAGGTAGACCAAGGCATAGTTATATAAAACAAATAAAATAGATGGTAGAGTGTATAAATATGACCACTACATAATATAATTTCTGAGGATCGTGTACACATACATACGTCCAAATAAAATAAAATCAGTTACAAAAAGTTGCTTGGTTTTCCTTCTCCACCTTTTATCCTTTCCCCCGTTTAACCGCTAACGTTTGTTAAGCCTATTTTAGTTAAAATGTGTTTCGTCTCGTTCTTTCACATGAAGTGTCAGGTAAGAGAGAAAGAGCCAAAACATATTTTAGTTAAAATGAGCTTCTCAAACGTTTCTTAATACGGCGGTTTATCTTTACCCTCGCACGCTTTTGTCTTGTACCAAACAGTAACTGCGTGCATTTCCTACCTGCGGCTTTGTTTGCATTAAGAGTATTAGCTTTATCGTGTCCCTTTACTAGCGGTGCCTCGCGGATTGCCTCGGGCCTGCGCTGAACGGACCTGCGGTCGCATTATAGATATACAATGCAATGCAAATAAGTTTGGCTTTGAAACTTATATTTCTTGTGGATAGAATGAAGAATGCGCGGTTTTGGCGCTACTAAAATGTAATATGTCGGCTTTGAGTAATTCCCTAGTAAAATGTGTCTATCTCATTATACCGTTTCCCTTTTTCCTCTTTTTCTTCTTTTGCATTTTTTTTTTGTTTTCTCGCCTAGTCAACTAAATGCGATATTTTTCTCATTTTTTCATTGGTAGTCGTAAAAGGTCATTACGAAATTTGGGCTTCTTAATGAATCGGAACTCCAAAATAATATAGTTGAGAATGTTAATAGCAAATCACTGTATTAAAAGAGCTAACGAAAAAAAAACGGTTTTCCGTAGGCCACTGTACCAATCCATTCAGATATTTTTGTTGTCAATCTACAGTTATGGATAGTATTTGTTGGTTATTTTGATGATTGAGCTGTAAATCTAGACTTAAAATGTCCATAGATAATAGAGACTCAAGCTACGCACATAAATCTATGAATGTCACACAATCTTTACTTTTCCCAAAGAATTTGGAATCACGCGCAGGAGGCAATTTTTTTTTATCTATGACTTTTCCTGAGTTATCCACATAGCAGCATTTTGTTTGATTTTTAGCACATCTTCAAGTTGATTATGGAGTAATGGTCTTTCGAATCAGGCAATACCTGAAGAGTCTACGATTCGAAAGAACTACCTGCCCGCTATCCACGAAGACGTATTAAGTGAAATTCGTGCAGATCTTCAGAACAATTTACTCTGGATATCAGCAGATGAAACTACGGATTCATGTGGATGATATAAGTATAGCGAATTTGATAGTTGGATAGAGAATTTGCACTCGAAAATTTGGATTTAATTGTGTATTGCCACAAAAACTATTCTTAATTTTAAGAGAATTTCGCTGTTTTTGTACAATCTTTTATTAAAATATATAAAAATAAAGGTTTTTTGATTTTGTATTGTGCATATTTACGGCATATTAGTCGTTTTTAGTGCATATTTGCATGCATATTTTGGCATTTTGTTAGTGCATATAATCCGATGTCTAATTATCACATTTGAGAGAAAAAAGGATATCTTCAGTTGGACACCTCATAATAAACACATAAGCATCACATATAGAAAGATTATTATTCAAATGTTTTTATTATTAAAAATCAATGTTTTTAATAATACTACCAGTGAAATAACACACGATAGAGATCTCTTGATTCTCGATCATCGAATGCGAATCGAGTTAATTAAATACGATTTTTAATCGATTCCCGATTATATACGACCTCTGATTGTGGGTCGGGTAGTGATTTATTTGAATTCTTATGAATTTCGAAAAACGAATTGGAACACTGCGTTTCACCTTCGACCTTTTTAAATTCGATTTCATTCATAATTTTTTTAAACGAATTTATTTATGTTAGGTTAATCTGGTTCAGCGCGATTCGGATTTGTACACAAAGGTTTCCAGAACTGTGGCTTGGTTCTCACAACTAAAGCGATTTTTGTATGGAAAACCTACGTTGGTTGTCTGCATATTTATTTAATACTCTTTTTTTATTTTTTGTTAATTTTATCAAATGTACAGACACGCGGTTCTTAGTATTTTATTATATGTATTGATTAATATTTATTAAAAGAAAATGTTGCGCATGCGGATGCGAAGAACTCTGACACTGCGCATGGTTAATTGACCATGACTATTAATGGCGGAACGCGTCTGAGAGAGAGAGAGAGAGACGGATACCAAAAAAACTATATAAACGACTATCCAGCAAGCAGAACATCATCAGATAAAGGCCGTCACCATCAGATCAGATGGGGCGGAAGTGTCGCGAACAATACCCCATTGTGGGACTAATTATCCACCACCCAGCCGTGGTCGGCATTGTCATCTGACCCATTTCCAATGAGACTAGGGTGTGGGGACACTGAATCCATTTTAACTGTAATTATGGTGCCTGGTCTATATGAAATAAAAACTAAAGTTGATATAAAAAAAAATTATATAATTCCACCCGCCCTTGATATAAATGTACTGTAAACAGGGGAAGCGCTGTGATGAAAGCTTTTGTTAAATAGATCTTGGTCACGTATAGACTACAGATAGATCATCCTAATAATCATTTCGTGTATGTGACACGGTCAATTGACCATGCACACCCTAAAGTCAGAGTTCTTCGAAACCGCCTCTCGGCCTCTGACGTGGTTCCTTTAACGACTACCAGATGGCAGCCGGGACCAACGGCTTAACGTGCCTAGGCACGTCTTGTTTTTTATCATCATCAGACAATCAGGTGATTCAAGCCTGCAATGTCTTAACCGAACTGGAAACAACTAAACAAATTATGGTTCCAGTGGAATCGAACCTACGACCTCCGGGTTTACAGGCACCTTAACCACTGGACCACGGAGGCAGTTAGACAGAAATGATAGTAGCATAATTAAGCACACCCTTAATCAAAGACCCTGATACAAATACATATTAGAGCACAGTTAAAAAGTAATATACATGACACTTAAACGTTACCATTATCAAAAATAATTTGGGTTTAACAATAATATGAGTTGTGTAAATCACAACATTTATGATTATTACAAAAACGTAAATCGTTTACAAGATTAACTAATCCTCGAGAGCCTCACAAACAGACAGACACACAATGATGCGATCTAGTGTGCCTTCGCCTTTATTCGTCCTGCCATTGCAATACAATAAGCAATTAAGCTGGAAATGATAAAGCTTCGCCGTAGGAATACGTTTACATATTATGAGTTTAACCCACTTACATAACGAAAGGGTTTTCATATTTGCCGATGACGTCATTGACTAGTTCCTTTACATACATGTTTATTTCTACAATACAATTGATTATATGTTAAAGTCTAAAACTTTTTAAATTAAATCTAAGTTAAAAATGATACAATGGTGGACTTAATGTCATAACAGACAGACAGACACAGAATACATAATAGCACCAAGATGATAAAACTTGATATGATACAAAATGAAAAATCATATACTGCAAATATTTTATTATTTTTTTATTTATTATACTGAACAACTTTTCCAAATTAACTTATGTCAAAATATAGAATTATTTTTTTCACTCTCCATGCTTAACCAGTGGGTCTAAAACGCCACTTTAGCAATTCATCGAGTGGAATTCATATTACGAATTCCTTAGCAATTCTTTAGCAATTCCTATTGATTTCAATTTTTTTAAAGAGGAATTGCAAAGTTTAGTTGGCCATTTTACAAAAAATAGAAGAATTGCTACAGGATTGCTAAGAAATTCGTAATATGAATCGATTCGATGAATTGCTCAAAGTGGCGTTTTTAGACCCCCAGATCAGCTGAGTCTCAATTTGTATGGGAGGTAAAAAAATTTTTTCGTATTTCGATATAAGTTTATTTAGAAAAGTTGTTCAGTTTAGTGCTCCGAATCTGCCCCTAAAATATTTGCAGTTGATTTGAGTCCACCTTATATATTTGGGTGTCAAATATATGGCCAAAATTATAAATATTACTATTTAATAATTAAAGTCTATAAAATATAATTTATTAAATGGTGATGTATAACAGAAAAAAGAAAAAAAAAGATAAGTTATAGAATTTATATGACTGAATTACAAAAAAAATCTTATCAATAAAAGTTTAAAAGGAGCTGACAAATCTTTTTTTTAAATAACAACCCCGATTGACAAATGCCAGTCAACCTGCAAATTAACATATTAATTGAAAGGCCACACCGTTACCCTATCAATGCTACTGCAATATGCATAAGCAGTGCATCCAGACCGCTACTGCACTTTGTCTGCGTCTGCGCATACGCCGCCATAACGTTGAGGCCATTACACAGATGTCACTGATAGATACGGTCATCAACTGATTGCATATCTTCGGCACATGAGTAGACAACGGAATAGAGAAAGCTCCACCTGTAACCAGTGGGTATGATTCTATTGGTCTGGTTTCCCTTAAAAAGGTCATTCGTCAATTTGGCCAACGAAAAATTCTGCATTGCCCGATTTTATTACTTTTGAGAATTGATGTCGTCTTTTTGGGCTATTTCGCCCAAGTTGACGCTTAAGCCGTATAAAGGAGATCAGGCGGCAGTCGCTCCATTTGTAAACCGATACCGCCAAATGTACTATGATTAAAGCGTACCCTGGTCTATGAAGCGAAACATCCTCAGATAAAAAAAGCAGAATTTCGCAGAGTTCGGAACACACACAAGTGACAGGCAAAACAAAAAAACATGATGATGGTGATGAGGTTACCATGCTAGTCGCTCTTGTGCAGAGGTTTTGGGTTCTATCGCCAATCAGGGCAAGTTGTATGGCATTTTTAAAATCGTCTTGGGAATTGGGAGTTTCACTCGGCTAGCACAATCTATTTACTTATATTTATTTAAACTTTATTGACCCATAACTACAAAATACTTAACAATTGGCGGACTTAATGTTAAGAGCATTCTCTACCAGTCAACCATTATTGTGTGACGCAAAAAAGAATCTATAAGTATATGATTTTTCTATATTTATTTATTTTTCTCTGTTCCAATACATACTCATTAGCGCCATGACAGGTGAAATCCCGTATAAATACTCACTTATCGAGTGAGTTCAAGGTCAATCGATCTTGGACACCAGGGTCCTTGAAACCCTGGTGTCTCCATCCATTGATCGGGATGTTAGAGTTGAGTGACGGACAGCAGCTAACCATATGTAGAGCTATTTGTGTGTGCTTACGCTTATCTCTCGTGCCTAAATAAGTACTACATGTATAGGCTGTTCACTATTTATTACTTCCTACATATTTAATATAAAAAAATACATAGAAAATATTACATCATTTCAGTAAATAAATGGGTTACATTTGATTCTGAAAAAGATTAAATCAAATAAGATTAGATTTTTTAGTTTCTTAATTTTGTACATTTTTGTTTTAGTTAATTATATTAATTCAAAATATCCTTTAAAAATCGCTTCATAAAAACTCTTTTTAAGATTTATAATAACACGCGTTAAATTCAGGATATACGAAGTAAGTATAATTATTATTTTTTAATTAATTATATAATAATTATATAATATAAATATTTTATTTTTCTTCGTATCTTTTTTGAACAGCTTAAATTTTCTGTTTCGTAATTATTGACTGATGGATAATGTTCTTAGCATCTAAATATTTAAGTGTTTTTACTTGAATAAAGTTTCAATATAATTAATAAGTAAAAGAGAAAGGAAATAAAATACAACTAATATTAACAGTTTTTCAAAACTAAAAACGACTAATATTATTAGTAATTCATATAAGGCAGTGAAAATGTTAAACTATCTCTTTCTAAAGCTAATCGTGCCAATAGAGTATTGACGTCGCATCAGCCTGTATATGGTCAGATTGGATCACACAAACTAACGGGCCTTTAACAAGTGACCGTCTGATATTTGACTGTCAATTATCCACAGCTGGGCTTTGAAAGCCTTTGAAAGGAATTAGCTCAGGCCATATTGTAGATGAATAGTGAAAATATATTGTCAGCCTTTAGCCGATAGGCGTAAAATTTCTAGGCTTCTAGTACAGAATTTATAATCTATACATATAATAAAACAGTAAAAATATTTTGTCTGTACATTTAGTAATTTTGACTGAAATGGATAGAGGGACAATTAAAAAGAATCATAGTAAGCAAACATTTTTTTTTGAATTTTTTGTATGTATGATCACGCTTATCTCTGAAAATACAGAACCGATTTTCAAAAAAATTTCACCAATTGTTTTCTTTTAACTCGGAAGAACATCTAAAGTATGTATCATCAAAATGGGTTCATTAAAAAAAAGTTATCGTCATTTGAATGAACTCAAGGCAGGTAATTGATTGGATAATTATTTTTTTGTGTTAGTTATTGTCATGACAAACTTTGTATAAAAAAGGGAGATTCCCGGAAAATTCCCGCGGGAGTCTCGGGAGCACTTTCCGCAATATCCAGGATAACGTGAAAAAAGCTCACGCGCACGAAGTCGCGGGCTACAGCTAGTAGTACCTACTAACGTACTTTATGTATTATCTATACTAATATTATAAAGAGAAAAGATTTGATTTTTTGTTTGTCCGAAACCACGGACAAATTTGAAAAAAAATTTCGCCGTTGTAAAGCTACACATGCTGAGGGACATAGGCTAAGTATAGGCTTAGGCTACGGGCAAGTCCGGGGAGGACTGCTAGTCGTCAATATTTGGGTTGAAGTAAGTATATAAAATTTGAAATTGCCGTTTATTAAAACAATTTTTTTTTTACTTTTACCTGTTTTCATATTTGATTTAAGATTTTTATATTATAGCTAATCTTCATTTTTCAAATATTTTTTTTTCCTAAACAAAAGTTTATCGTTTATACCTACTTTAAGTAATTATATGGGTGTCAGAAACACATCCTTTAAATGGATATGGTAGGTACAGTATAGTATACAGTGGGTTCGATCTCGACCACAACTCTACCATAACCATTTTTGTAAGCATTTCTGGATTTCTATTAAATAAGTACGAGAATTTTCTTACTAACTTACTGCGATGGCTCAGCGACCCAAAAAGGATCTTGACCTTCGACACCAGAGCTCTCCACGACGAATTTTACTAGACGGAGTTTATTTAGAAGGGTTACTACCGTCTCTTAAAACCATGCAAGATCCAGTGAGTAAGCGAGACAGCGCAATACATGATATAAAGCGACATACCTTACTCACTGGATCTTGCACGGTTTTAAGAGACGGTAGTAAGTAACAGTTGTTAATATAAGTAGCACGTGTGAAACTGATCTAAACATAAAACGATAATTATTAAAATAACAGGCAGCTAATTATTTTGACTAACGGCCCTTCAGATAATCCGCATTATGCATCGGTAAGATCTTACGGCCCTTTATTCGGCATTCGACAGTTAAATGTTGTATGCTTCAATAAATTCAATTAAATCGTAAGTACAAAAGTACTTTGGGCAGCCGTTAGCGAGTTTGTATTTTAATGTTTAATACCAAGCGCGTAGTTTGAAAATTATGTATTTTATTCAAACTACCACAAGCACAATAAGTGACAAAGAGCAATTCCCTCTAAATTAAACGCTTTTACCACATATAGAATTTGGAATAGCGCGCCGAGGCAAATTTTTCTTTTTTAGTCTATGGTTCCACACTCACGACAAGGGAGAGGAGCTTGTGTGGCGACATCGTAGAGGAAGCGAGGGTAGGTTTGTAAGAATCATAACATGTGGAAATCATTAAATTAATTTATCATTTATTTCGGTACTTATAACCATATAATACGTAAGTAAATCTTATCCTAGAGTTAGTAAGTGCACTCGTATAGCGTTATAGTACAAAAATTAGTCTTTGCTTACCCTTGCGGGAAAGAGGCGTGGTAATATGTATAAAAAATTAATTTAAGTTTATAATATGTGTTATAATTTCATTTAATATGTATTTATTATATTACATATAAATTTGAGACGCATGTTGGCACTTATTTATTAGTGTTATACATGTTTTTTTTAATAACGTGATTTCTAAAGAAAATTGCTATGTAACCAAAAATAACAATTTAAGTTTTTGATTGTAACACAGTCACTGATTAATATGATGAAGAAAACTGTAGAAAATCAAATTAATGTTTGATATTGCCGTTGTCATGGGATCAAAAAAAGGGCCCAGTGACATTAAAACGTGAAGGTTTGTCCCACAAACATGCCCTTGTTCACAGAGGGCCGGCAGCCGAAACTCTGATGACGAGGCTGCCATTCAGACCGGGAAATGTGGCACATGAGGGTTGCAAATCATAAGCATTACGCGACTTACATAAAAGTTACCTATTTTATGAATTTAAATCGTAACACATGTTCTCGAGTGCAAGAATCCAAATATGCAGTAATAAGTGCGTTATAAATAATTAAATTAAATATCTATTATCATAGGTTTTTCGGCGGCAAATGTGTTAAAGCATTATAAAAAAAATACTAATATAATTATTAAGCCCAACGTGGAAATGTATTATTGCTTGAAGACGTCCGTGTTAGATCAGTATTAAAGCAAAGGTTAATTAAACTATAGTAAGATTTTATTTTATATATTGCCAACGTACCTTCCCAACGTAGCGTACTTTTATAATTCACACAATCGATATAGTATCAATGGGTTTTGGATAAATTTTTCGAAAGCCTCATATTTATCTTATAAAGAGGAACTTAATAATTCTAGGATATGTAAAGATCAAAGCAAACGTGCCTGACGGACGAATGCCACCCGCTTTCGCTTATAACTCACACCAACAGCCAGCGTTCAGTTGAGACGTTCAATTTCAATCCGGGGCGTCGCGGAACTATCATACTCTGATTTACTGCCAAAGCTGAGCGGTCTGACTGATAGCTCAACGAGTGCTGAGGGCAGTGGATTTATGTGCTAACTGTCTGATATCTCTGTGCTAGTACGTCTTTTCATGCATGAGTTATTCGAGCAAGCGTGTTGCCCGATTGCATCTGCAGCTTACGCTTCAGAGCCCAGGGTATGCTTTTATGAATGCTTCTGGTTATTAAAATAAAGCGACTGCCGTCTGACCTCCGTAACCATTTTTACATGGAAACTAGAGCAATATGAACAATATCCGGGTGTGTTAGTGGCCAACACTGTCAGATTTTGAGCTGCCTAAAGGCATCTGACAAAGCCTAACGACTGCGATCTATCGAAAACAACTAAGACCAACGTCTTCACGTGCCTTCGAAGCACGGAGAAGCTCAAGATAGAAATGTCACTAATGGCGACCAATCCAAGCATGCCATCGCTTGACGCGCTATCATTACGAACACACACGCCACGCTAGGCTATCGAGCTCGTCGATACCACTAGGTATTAAAAAAATTCGGCTAAAATGTTTTTCAAGCAACAGCAAGCCGTTTAATTTAACCTCTCCATTCAGTAAATTGAAAAAAGGCAACTATTATCATGAGAGGATTCTTTTGTACCGTCCACAGACTAATAAACCACGCTTCACAAAATTTAACCTCTCCATTTAGTAAATTGAAAAAAGGGAACTATTATCATGAGAGGATTCTTTTGTACCGTCCACAGACTAATAAACCACGCTTCACAAAGTGCTACAATACTTTCGACTAAAACAACTTTATGTGCTTTGATAACTGTTATCAGCTCACGTGAGGTCTAAAAAGGTTAGTCGTTTAAATCTTACTGTATCTGAATGTTCTTTTGCGTGTCAATGGAACACACCCTGTTGATAGTTAAACAGTTTTCCATTTGGAAAAAGATTAACAGTGACATAGTTTCGCTGTTTAAGTATTTTTATGGAAAACTAAATCTTCTTATGGCTAGATTCGTAATTCTTTTTGAGAATTAAATTCAATGCAAAATATTATGTTATAAAAAACAAACTGTAAAATATAAATAAAAAACAAAATAATTGATAGCAAAGCTAATGCATTTTAGCGTTACAAGTTTGCCTATTGTGCTACACAAATATATTTTACGTACTTAATTGTAAATAAATAAAAAACTTGTGCAGACAATGCAAATAAATATGCAGACATAAGTATTACTGTTATCACATAAAAAATGTGTATAACTCGAAATTTCATTCATACCAATTCCATGAATAAACGACGACGCACGCGCAGCTCGCGAAAGTTGAATAGCGTACAGCGTAAGGGCGTGCGCACACTGCATCCGGCAAGGCGGCGGCGGTCGCAAGTGCGTACTAACCTCTTTTTTCCGAAGCATGAGTATGCAGATTAGACAGGCATTTACATAGTAAACAGGCTGGATATATGTCGCGCCGTGAGCGCTAATGATGCTTTGGAGATAGTCAAGTCATAAGAGGCAGCGGGCAGACTATCGCCTTACTGAGGCACAAAAAATTTACCTATTCATACGAGACGGATTTTTGCTCACAGAAAATAAATTCTAGATTACAGACCTTAATTAAATTGACTTGCCGCTTGTTTGCATTAATAAACTTATTATCTTAAAAAAAAGTCGCTTTCTCTGTCCCTATGTCCCTTTGTATGCTTAAATCTTTAAATAATCTTTTAATAATATGCAACGGATTTTGATGCGGTTTTTTTAATAGATAGAGTAATTTAAGAGAAAGGTTTATATGCCCATGCGAAGCCGGGGCGGGTCGCCAGTTTGATATAAATAGAAAAAAATAACATAAGAAAATCTTAAAATACCGCCTACTACAACACTAACCATAACTTTATTATTATTTTATTTTATGATGAACCTTCAGTTTAATTATGTTGCTTTCGTCGAAGTGTCTGTGGTACGCTAAGCACCTTACATTATTGCTTCATCATCATCGTGAATTCAAATTTAATATTTTGGCCATATAGAGGTATAAATTTAAATTATTCTTTTACTTATGGATCTACTTAGGAATCAATAACTACTCAAAATTATGTTTTGGATTGGAGTGTCCCTATGTCCTGTTACCTTTAGCAGAGGCGATCTTATAGGGGCGACCACAGGTAAGATCCAAGTGGCAGCGAATTGTATTTCCTAAATTTAAGAAGGATCATTCGAATATAGTTGAATTTAAAAATACATTTTTTCTAGATTTCCTCAATAAATATGTGACTGAATATATATAATTAAATTAATATATTTCAAAAAAAGAATTAATCATATCCGAAGTTCATAAAAAAAGAAAGTATAAAGCCCTTGGCCATTACGAGTTTAAACGACCGACGTTTCAAAAACGCGATCGCTTATGTCTTAAACCACTTGTCGATCCCGGAGTCAGGGCACAACGCCCGCCTTATGCTGTTCTCCGATGACGTTTCAGACCAGGCAAATGACTATTTATTACAACCCTGCTTCGGTGCCTCTGTTATTTCCAAACTGAGCATTAGAGCTGGCGGTGCTTCAAGATTTGAGGCTTGGCCTGCAATCATCGGAGAACACGTTTATATCTGCAGAAAGCATTTGCAACTGATTTTGCTACGTCATTGTGCTGATGTTATTACCGTAGGATCAATTGGACCTATCACCTTTCTCGAAATATGTTGAGCAACGGAAATACTTTACAAAGTTTTCGCGTTGTCTCCCAGTTGTGGCCAATGGCACAAACTTTAGAAATCTTTCCCGTTGGTCACCAGTGGTGGCAATGAAAGTGGGAGACAACGCGAATGATCGTGCTGTAGTGCTACTTCTTAATTCATGGTATTCATCACCATATACGCCATACAATTTGGCAATTATTATATAATTATCTCCTATTCTTCTTAAATCAAATAAATATTGTAAAAGGAAAAATATTCCAGAAATTGTTTCTAAAATCTATTGAAAAAAATATAAAAATAAACAATTTTAACCAGAATAAACATAACTTGAAATAGAAACAAGTGAACTGGTTTTGTTATTTCTTGTAGTAGCACATATACCAAGCTTGTGTATAATTTTACAGCGCCATCTGTTGTTTTTAATTTTCCACCGCCAAGAGCAATATTTTTATAGACGCGTTTTGTTATTAACGACTTATTTAATTTATAGTACACAAGACAAGGCAAACATTAACTTTGCGGTTTATAACTATTAGCAATTAAATAAATTACTTATTTTACTGATATTACTATACATTCGTATTCCCGTATCTAAATTGCCTTCTTAAGGCCGCTGCACACGGACGGGATGTTTTAGAAATATCGTTTCATACAAAACGAAGGACATGTAACGGAGACACGGACCGGACAGGAATATGGCACTCACAGGGCGGGAAAAACATCGTCCCTGACGATATTAGCACGTCCGTGTATTGTCCGGTTTGTATTCCGCTGCTTATGTACTCACTTCGTTCGTTCCAGAGAGCACATTAGTAAATGATGCCTTTATGACATTCACGTTAGGTTAGTCACAAGCACAGAACAGAGACAATATCCGAATAGAAATGTTTTGACGCGGATCTAGTTCCAGGATCAGTGTGGCAGCATTTTCTCTCTTTTTATCTTCAATTAATACATGTAAATCCATGTAAAACCATACCACACCTTATTAGAAATGTATTACGTAGTTTACAACAAAGCCACCTAATATTATCGACCAATAACAGTGGCAAGAAACGACGCTATCAAATTCCTCGCCCATTTTTTCCTGTGTGAAACGTTGGCTTGCAAGCCAAACTAGCGACACGATTTTCGTGCGCTATGCCACTTCCTGTTAATATTACTAAATTCTGTAGTCACAACGCAACTTCACGTCCCATCCAAAACATTTTCACGTTACGTATGCAGCGGCCTTAATTTGAAACTATACAAAATGCAATAAGTAGTTAATGCAAATATACTGGTCCGTTTTTACTGTCTGGGCCCATTACCGCTAAAAATGTTACGACGATACAACCCTTCTATTGCAGATAGCGGCCCTACTGGTTCCCGAGATAATCACATAAACAGACAGACAGGTTGTCTTTGCTTATACAAGTTCAAGATAATAACGTAAAACTCATATAACTGTACTGATAATATCTCAGAAACTTGTGTCGTGTCGACACTGTTCACTTGCCATCACTAACTTTGTTTAATTTATACGAAATTATAAGTTTTAAAATTATCTGATCAACATTTTCGACTAAATGAATGAGTGTAATAATTTTTAATTGCCAGAAAAGAGAAATTAATTATCATTGTGGCTACCCACTGGCTACCTGACAACGTATTGTTTAATGTGTTTTTTTTTTTTATTTTTTAAATGGATATCATCACTACATATACATAGTATAAAACAAAGTCGCTTTCTCTGTCCCTATGTCCCTTTGTATGCTTAAATCTTTAAAATTACGCAACGGATTTTGATGCGGTTTTTTTAATAGATAGAGTGATTCAAGAGGAAGGTTTTTATGCCCATGCGAAGCCGGGGCGGGTAGGACAGAGAAAGCGACTTTGTTTTATACTATGTAGTGATAGTGAAGTATCAATTAAATTTATTTTTAATACAAAAAAGTTATTACAAATAAAATAAAATTTTTGTTAAATCTATACTTAAATATTTCGTAAATATCATGTAGAAAAGTAAGTAGGTATACTTACTTTTCTTATAATGAAATGATATCTTCACGATCCGAATAAGTAGTCAACTAACTAGTCACTCTGTAGCTACTGGATGACGTGCTATTAGTATAAATTATTAGGCAGTAATAACATCGGACTTAACGGTCAAAGTTCCAGTTAAGTCGCCAATGTCTGACGAGATAACAATATTGTTTGTCTATGAATACTATTTAGATAACGAATGACTGTAGAAATGTCTATTGTTATTGGAATAGTGGCTCCTTATAATATTAACTATTAAGTTAATAAATTATTTTAATTATTTATTTTCATGGAGAACCAACAGCTATAAACCTATAAACATACAATTATGAAACAGATTAAACATTTCGAAACCCATAAAAGGTCCCCATTGATAAAAACAAAGTAAAATTAAAAAAACACAGAGCACATACATGTTAGTGAAATAATCCGCATAAAGTATTTTTTTATTTTATTGACATTTATCTATTTTGTTTAACAACCTGTATACTTAACTAATATTAAAATTTAAAAGGACTTCAAAATAGTAATTTATAAGACAAACATTATTTTTTGTGTAAACCGACGCCAACGCATCTTATATCACACGTGGCCATTTTATTATCGACTCAGGCGCAGCAATACCTATTTCCTTCCGTAGCCAACAAGTAGGTTTTTACTCACTATTCAATGACACAGATAAAATAAAAAACAAAAATGACATTGATATTTTAACGGACAGGGTCAATGTAAAATTTAAGGAAGAAGTTATAATATAAACCCGACCCTTTTCAACGCACGCTCAAACAAAAAAAAAACACCTTTGTTATCAACCGCGGGTGACGCAGCGGTCGGCGGGCGGCGGCGGGGCGGGAACCGAGCGTGAGGAGGTTCGGGGAAATAGCGGGGCGGGGGCGTCGCGTGTGCGGTGCGGCGGGCGTTCAGTGGCGCGCGAACCAACATAGGAGCACGTCATGTCGTTGGATGAAATTATTGTGCATGTGCAATCGAGGCCGGAGCTCTGGTCTTCCTCGCACCCATGTTTCAAGAACAGGGGGATACACCAGAAGATTTGGCGGAGTATTTCGAAGGAGTTGGATATTGATGGTAAGTGTTTCTTGAGTTTTACATTCTAGTAGGTATTTAGAAGGCGCGTTCGTTGGTCGCATGACGTGACGACTAATCACGCGCCCCGCTGCCCGCCAGCGACGCGCACCCGTGTCGCCCTCTAACCACGCTTGCCGCGCAACGTTTTAGCGCGCTCTGTGACGTCACGCCATTCATCTAGGTATCGTTGTTTATTTTATTATTTCACCGATTATTCAACTTGACGGAAAAATATTTTATTTCATGTTGTTACCTTGAGTTATTGATACGCTAAGCATTACATTGTGTAGATTTCATGTTGTCAATGTCAGAATTTCTTGAAACCGCATCTCGGCCTCTGACACGGTTTTAGATAACAACCGAAAACACCATTATATTGAATTCTTTCAAAAGTATTTTCAGTAGGCGGTGAAGTAAATATTTTTTTTACTTTTTTTTTCTAATTCAAATACTGATAGGTACCAAGTAGGTACTATAGACATCTGGTGAAAGATATTAGACTATGAGTTAGCAGTATAAGTGTGCTTTCTCAAGGTTTTACGAGCGACGGAACCACGTAGGAACCTACATCTTGCGCGAGCCGTATGTTTGATTGTCAACCTAATCGTAGATTATAAATAATATATTAAAGGTAACTATATCTTGTTACAGAAATCACATTGAAGAAACGATGGAAGCATCTTAAAGACCAGTACAGGAAAGAGTTGAAAAAAGCCAAAAACGCTCACCACGGAGAAGTGCCAGACGACTACATCTCCTGCTGGCAGTGGTACCCATCACTAACCTTCCTCAAAGAAGATATCCTGAACAGCACAACCAAAGTCAACAAAACGGCCGTAGTCTCAGATTCAGAGTCTCAAAGCGATGATACAGAAAAGATGAATCCAGCAAAAAAGTCAAAACAAAGCATAGACAATACTGCCAACAATACGATAGATTCAAAAAAGTTGAGCATAATTATGAAAAGGTTAAACACGATGAATGAGTTGATGGAAAACACACTGAAAGCTGCTCATGATGTGCCCAAAAATGACACAGACTACATGTTCCTGATGAGTTTGTTGCCGTCAATGAAACAGTTGTCGGAGATACAGAAGTTGCATTTTAGAGGGAAGATAAATGATTGGTTGATTGAGGCAATGACACAGAATGAGTATAATAATTGCGACAACAAATTCTTTTTTCAAACGCAGGTGCCTGCGCTCGAGTTGCAGAAAGATGGCGAATGATATACGAGTTTATTCTGAACAGTGATAATGATTATTGTGATTATAATATTAATACTATTGACTTGATCGTGTAAGTTTTTTGTGTTAAACAAAATTTGGAGATAATTGATCTCAGTGAGGAAGTCGTAACGTTTAGATATAAATTAAAAAAAATTGACAATTTATGTTGATTTTAAAAAGTTACATTATTTTTGAAAATTGTACAATGTTTTGGGATTGGAAAAGTGAATAATGTCATCCGTAATTATAAATTGGGCCTTATGTGGAAAAAAATGCCTCTTCCACTTTCAAATTTATCGTCCATTATTATATTTAATATTGGACATTATACGCTATCCCTCTTCAAAACCGCGCCCAAAATTAGTAAGTACTTGCAGTAGTGGTTAATAGTTAGATTAGTTTTAAAATAATGCACGAAAGTAATTTCAATAATTATACTTCTTGTACAATTACTTCTCAAATAAAGGAGAATTTGTAGACAACTGTTTTTATTTTTGTATTAAAAAAAAGAATTAAGTGACACATAAGCCGAAAGGCAACTTTTTCTTGGGGCAGTCGAGTAAAAACACCATGCTTTTCTCACCCAAATAACTTTAGAAATACAGGTCGTATTTAAAAAAAATATTTTTGCATATAATAACCCTATTTATGGAGAAGGTTATAGGTTCAAGTAGTAAGACACAACGGGCGAGTGAAGCCGCAAGGAACAGCTAGTTTATATACAAGCTGCCTCAAGCAAAGATGTGTAATACCCTAGTAAATGTGTCCACTTAACGATTGAGTGAAAATTGCCCAAGAAATGTTGGTATACGATCGGCGTATTACCACAGAATAGGTAATATAGTTGGTAATAATCGGCGGGGTCGTCGGACCTTCGTTAAATGTATAATCATACTAAAACTACAAATAAATGCATCATAACCGACCCGCCTCCCGTGTCGAGCCGTGTGTCGAATCAACCACTAAGTACTCATCATTATTTCGTGTAGGTGACATGGTCAATCAACCATGCACACCCTGGTGTAAATTGCCCAACAGTGGAACCTAAACGGCTACGAAATTCATATCTTTTAACTATTATCTATTCTGTGGTAAAAAACAGTGCTATGGTGGTTATGGTACAATGAGGTACACGTGACAGTGTTCGTACTATTCGAGCAAATATGTTGCTTCCGGCGGAAGTGACTGGATGGCCGCGACATGACTGTCCATGTCTAGTCTATGTACACAGCTATCATTTTGAAACAAATTGTGTAATTGCATCCTGGCTTTTCGCACTGCATTTTATTTATGTGTTGGAGGTTTTTCTCCCGTGGGAATTTTAGGATTAATGTGTTCAATATCCAGAACACATAAATTATATCCGATTCTATCCAAACCTTTGCATAAATGAATTTTTACTTTTTGCACGCAATCTAGTATGTTAAATCTGTAAAGCGCCCCAAGTAGATAGAAAGGTAACTAAGGAATTTTATATAACAAAACACGTTTGCAAAAAGTGATGGTAAGTAGTTTCCACAGTGATTAATTATTAAGGACTGCTAAAGACTAGGAAAGTTGATCAAAGTGCACGTAACATAGTGCTTTTTTGCAAGATTTTATCATTTCGACTTCACTTTACATCATCTTGGAGAGTATTATGTGTAAAATTATTAAATACTCATAAAACATAGTTAAAAAGGGTAAATGCGCCAATAAGGTGCATGTCACAGTGTTTGGACATCACACGACTACTATTCAATTTACGTCCGTTTCGTAATTTTTCAACAGTTTCAAGTAAATGCAATAACAAATCATCGGGTTTGTAACACACCGGGCGGCCGTTGCGTCACGCTAGGCCATAGTTCAGGAGATACGCGATCTACAGATAGACGGTGCTTAGACGAAACTACATGGGTTACCGGTAATTGAGAGAAAGGTATTGAGTAATTATGCATGTTAACAGTGAATTGAGAAATCCGCAAGGGTACATCTCACGTTTAATATTGCTGTCCTATTTTTTTTATTTTTTAACCAAAAAATTGTATAAAGTATTGAATAAAATTATTAATAATTTTTACAAAGGTGTTTCTTTCTATGGATAATAGCTTTCTTTTCAAGTTTTAGCTTCGAATACATTATTAACCCAATATCTCAAAATTTCTCTTAAACATTAATGATCATTGGTGATAACTGAAATTCACCTTTGTTAGTTTATGATCTCCAACCAGACTAGAGAAAGATACTTTTTTACACAAACTAAAAAAACCGGGCTCCGGGCACCGATTAGCCCTTTCGTTGGGCAAGCACACGGAAGCATTGCGCTGGCAATGGCAGGTGAATCGCGTGGGTGCGGCGCATCATTGCACAAGACGCCCGCATTCCGCGCGCGAGCGTGCGAGCGTGCGCACGCGTCGGTTTTGTTCGACGAGTTGAAAAATTACTTATTCTGTGGTCATGCGCAAATAAAAATTTTGCATGTGAACCAGTTAAAAATTACATCTAAAGTCATGTCGCAATATATTTTAACATTAACTCTGCTTACGTACATTTGTATAACCGATAACGTTAGTTATGCAATTTTATTTTCCGATAAAAATGTAATTTTTCTTTGTATGATATAAAATGCGACCTTGCACAAGGATGAAAGTATAGTACACAGATTTTACCGAAGCAGCTGTTGCCGTTCGAAGTTGTTATGCATAGTATAAGCGATTGTATGCCAATCAAGTATAAAACAATGCCGACATTAATTGCTCAACAATTACTATAATGATTTGTGGTAAGATAACTATCACAGCAAACACGCTGCGCGTAACAGACTGGCCGATAATTAGCGAGAATAATTCCTTCAGACATTTCGTTAAATCACGCCCTACGGGGCCGGCTGAGGGTAAAGCACCCTGTTACTGGCAATTACTAGTTGAACGTACTACATTCTGTTTCAATTATTACTTGTCACCTTAGGCCAGTGACTGATCGTGATTAACAAGTATTGATGAGAAAGAATTAGTTTAAATATAAATCGTAATTAGGGCTATTTTCTCTAACCGATCACTTGAACAATATAAGTACTGATAAATAGCGGCCGTGTTGGAGATTTGGATGAGTTTGACGCTCCGAGCGATTGGTGAATATTCAAATTGTAGCCCAGGCCGGGTACGTGGCATTTAAGTGTTGCAAAAACGAAGACAACTATTATTTGTGAACACGAAGTGTTTCTAGTTAATTGAGTGGGCAAATATTCTCTAGAGTACATTATTACATTAGCAAATACACCACGTTCGTGTCACTCGTGCCAGTCGTGATGCGGACTTGTAAGGTGTCCTGTTTTTAATCCAATAACGATCCGGGGCTTCTGTGCGGGTGACACATACTGCTCTGTTACCCGATGGGCATTTCATGAAGTAATTTTAAACTAAATCCTTTGAAGTCGTTTAAAATTAGGTCTTCAACAGTGTTATTTCTTTCTTAATTAAGCGGTGATCCGCCTGGACTCGCACACGTTTTAGCAAATAAATTCAGTTTAAAATTATCCTTTCTACCACGTTCACAGATACAGAAGCTTGTCGTAAATAAAGTTGCAAGCATCTGTTATTCGAATGCAACTTTGTTAATGCTTTCAGTCGTAAAATAAAGCAGGTATTAAGTTGTTTATTACAACATAAATTGGGTTTATTTCGTTTATCGTGTTTGTTTTTCATAAACTGTAACATTAAACAGATATAATCTTATTATTTCTTTATGACGGCTGAACAAAAGCTCTCCAGGACTAAACAACAAATTTATTAATTCCGTTTTATACTAGGTATTTTCTGCGTGGCTAATAATGATTTAAAGCAGTTATGAATTTAATCGCTACCATTTACTAGATCTAGTTTTGCATATGGATTAATAAATCAATAAATGTTGTTGCGGACACCTAATGAATTTATACAGGTATAAATCATAGTTGAACGTGGAAGGCCACAGAAGCACCCACACTCGTCCCGATTCTGTTCCGCATTTCTCATTAGCTATCACATTAATTTATGAGGCTTGCATTGCATATGCATGAACTGCACTTCCCGGTCACCGCGGAAGATTGCATATGGGGGTGTTACGTTAGGGATCTTGATAATTTGTTTATTGCATACTTTATTAACATTAATTCGGTCGAGTATTCTGCAGATTTCCACTCCCAAGTACTTCTCGTCTTTCGTAAAATGCGACTAAGGTACCGGCAGGAATCTAATAACCTCTCTCCGAATAGTGTATACCAACAATAGCATTCTTAAAGAACAAACCCAACCCATATTTTCAGTCTGACTTATTTAAAGCAGTTTGCATCTAATTGGCCTTATAATGTAAAAGACATAAATGAATTAGTTTGGCAATCAATTCTATTTTATAACTATCAAATAAAACTAAGATAGGTATTTAGTGTTTCTGATTGGTTCGCGCACCAATATGTCACATAACAATAGTTTTTCAATTGTGTCTAAATTCTGCGAGATTTCTTTCGAATCAAAAAGTTTAATGGAAGTCAGCTCGACTACTTATTAAGAAATACATTTTCAAGTGCTACTATGTCTTTAGTATCTCTTAACGAGCAGGTATCATTGTAAGTATAGCTGGTCGCATGGTAACGAGGTGCGAATGGGTCCCTGTTTCAAACTTGATACGTGCCCTAGAAGTCCATCCGGGTATATGTCGATGACTGGCCCCCTTACCTGGTCCGACCGCAATTTTCTTGAAAACATAACATATGACTAGATATGCTCTACTTATTACAGTAAAGGGTCGACTCTACCTTAAAACTGGTTAATATGATCGCCGATTATATAGAAACTACTGCAGAGTTTCCTATCCAAAATGTAATATGTATTATACCTACGAAAGAAATAGGACAAAGTTATGTGATTCCAAATTGATAAAAATCGAGTGCGGCCGAAAAATAAATAAAAAGTAATTTGCATAAACACTTCATAGCTTTTCAAATGTATAAAATGATTCGATCTTTTGCTAGTCGAAATTGGATTATTTCTTACCAAACTACAGATAGTCATAGGTTCACCACGGCGAAAGCCCTTCCTGTGATAATTGTTCCTGGTACACGCAACCTGAACCAACCACAACTTTTTGTCCCACTCGCACACTCTATACGGCGCGTATTAAAATTCATGTACGCACTTGAAATTGCAATGATGCCAATATATGAATATTTATGAATGCGAGGGAAAATTGTTAAAGATTTGATACTGATACATGGAGGTGGCGATGAAATCGAGTCTTGTATTACCAGTTCGGGATGGCTCGGTACTAGTTTGGTAATGTTTGTTTTTGTTAACAACGAATAAATACGATTGTACAAGGAAAGCGAACGTAAAAGGGATTGATATTTTGTCGACTGACTAATTTTGGATCAAGGAAGTATTTCGTAATGTTAATGTTTTACTTGCTGAAATGTATTTTTATTGTAAATATATTAAAGGTAAATTAATAGCTGGTTTTAATTTGACCCGTTGTTTCGTTTTGGGTAATATATTTTCAAAGGTTTTTCAACTTTTTACGAAATATTTCTTCAAAATAATAAACAAGAAATTTTATTTCTTTTAATATCAGAATTCGATCGTTCTGACAAAATAAAGGTACGGCTGCTTTAGAGTTAGTTCACCATAGAAGCAGATAAAAAGTAAAAAATAGAAATGTTTTAATTTACTTTTTGAAGGATTCCATGTTATAATTATTTCAAGTTGTTTATAAATTGCACGTATTTATTTCAAGTTTAATTTGATAACTATCTTGTAGGGAAAGAGATGTAAAATTTTCTTAATAATATTATTTATAAATATAAAATTGTGAATCATTGGCTGACCGACAAGGCGCTAAAATTCTAGACTAACAACACGGAATGTCTAAATAGAGTTTACTAGATTTCCATCGCATTACTTACTCAACTGTCCACGTCTGGTGTGCCACACGGTAGAAGTCAATTACCGCGCGTTACCCTACGCGGCGCATTCAATGGCCGCCACTGAATTTGTACCAACTAATAGACCGTTTACCCGGTAATAAGGATAGAGTCGTGAAACCTGGATTTAGCTTGATTCTAGGAATCAGAATAAAATATTATACAGCAGAGTTTAGTTCGACAAAAAGACTTGCGGCAAATAAACGGACTTAATATAGACGCCAATGCTTGATATGTTTTTTTTTTGTATGCTTTGCTTTTTTGAATGCTTGATGAGATTTATGAACCGAAGTGGTTTCTTTAGCGGCTCAAATTGCCTTCTGTATAATTAGACAATCTGGTGACTGATAAAGTCTCAAACGTGATATTAAAATCCACGTCTTCCAGATTGTAAATAAATTTTAATACCAGGATGTGATTCTAGATGATTAATATTTTATTTTATACAAACCTTAAGGAACCCTTGGTCAAAACATATCTTTTATAAATACTTTATATGAAATTTATGATCTACAATCCAGCATATTAAATAATAATTCAGAGGTAAATGGCAGTACTTACGTGTTCGTCGAGGGAGTATGTGAGTTCCCCATCGTCGTACAACACGAACCATCTTCGTTGCCATCTCTGTAACAAACACATTTTATGAGTAAACATCATTATTATCAACAAACAGTAACTTAAAAAGACAAAATCATTTAATTTCGTGACAAAATAAAGTAACGTACAAAATTTAGATGTTGCGAGTGTGAAACCGTGGAATGTGAATAACAGCCTTGAGAGTATTAACGCGTACTATTTCTTCATGAAAAGAATTTTCACATTTTGGCCGCGGGGTGAGGAAACAAAAGTATTTTAAATTTTACACTAAAACATAATACGAACACGTCGCTACGCACGCTCTTGACAAAAATATTCAACACAAACAATAACATTAAATTAAAAACTAAAAAAACCCATGACACAATTTGTTTTTAGTAGTGAGGGTCGACTAATTTCTCCCCCCACCACATATTATTTACAAATATTAGGCTTTTCCCCACTTATACCCCCAGAGATTTTTCACAGCTCAATCGATATTTATTAAACATAATATTTTGTAATGTGCACGTGACGCGCTTTCATTTGAGACGACTCAAATATATTTGCAGACATTCGGTGGTTCTTTCCCACATTTACCCCCATAACTTCTAAACGGCTCAACCGATTTTCATCAAACATGTCTAAGAACACTCGCCCATAAATCACCTTTAATAAAAAAAATCTAAATTGAAATCGCTTCATCCGTTCGGGAGCTATGATGAAGAGACAGACCGACAGACACGTCAAACTTATAACACCCCTCTTTTTGCGTCGGGGGTTAAAAAATACACGCACACAAGTACAAGCAGTATGACTGGTGGTCATATACATTTGGCAGAGGGGGTCGCGTCGGTGACCAGTCCAGGTTACAACTGGTTATGAAACATCATCATAGTTGAATAGAATTGCTCATTTGTAGTTAGAGGTAATAATTGAAAATATCAAATCAACACTATTAGTTGCGGTTACCAGTTCTCCTTGTATACAGTTAGTATTGTTTTCTGCAGATATTTGTAATGACATTTAACTAATAATAGGTTTGTTCAGGCATTCGCTCACTGAGTTACGACACGAAGGCGCGGTTTCGTATGTTACCCACCATGTAAATAGTTTGAAATTTTTTAGATAACTAGCTATTGCCCGCGGTACCGCCCGCGTGGTACTTGGTTATATAGCGCCAAAAATAGCTTGTTTGACCCGATTTAAATAAATTAGGTATATGTTTGTGTCAGTTGAAGGAAAAGTCTTGAGGGCCATAGGAATTGGGGTGCAAAAGGAAAAACTCTTAATGAAAGTAACAAAACATGGTCTGCACATTCAAAACTTATTACTTATTAAAATTTTGCTCCCATGGGAATACGGAACGTCTACTCGTTTATTAACTTTTAACTATAAACCTGATTGCTTCATAGTTCAAGTATTTCTTTACGCATTCAGTCAAGTACTAATTTTATAATTAATAAAGACAACAGTAACAAGATAATCAAATTTTTAATCAGATTTAATTGGAGGTTAAAAGGTGTGACCTATTGGTATTTTAAATCTCCAAGATACATCTTCGAATAAGTTTATATCTTGTTCTATGCAAAACAAATGTTACAACACCGACGATGTCAAGGGCAGTGTTGAGATATCAATCAACACTGCAATTGTTAAGTTATGAGAATTTTAAGAGTGAGGGAGATAGAGATCTGTATGATCGGTACATCTAAAGAACCTTCATGGTTTAGCAGCATGGCCTCTCCTCTGCCATCAGTTTTTGCAAACGCAAACACAACCTTCAGAGTGTGTTAGTATTTTGTATAATAGCCTGGAGATTTTATTTAAATTACTAGTAAAACTCGTGGTTTCAAACAAAGATAGCAGCTTCCACCACGTTTTGGTTGTGCCCCTCATTAAATACGCTGTTCTTGATGGAATCCTCCATCAGTTAATGAGACATAAGGATATTTGGCCCTGTTTGTTCTTTTATCCGCCTTCGACGACCACGTAAATAACTTCATCTTCCTGAGAATGTATCTGTGTGTATTGGTCGTCTTTCAGTGCGTTTTTGGGTGCGTCATCAGGGAGCTCACCGTGGTGAATTTAAGTTCAGGTCAGAAACGAGTAAGTTAGATGAAGCATTCGGTGTTAGATGATCGTTTTTGAATCGCAACAAACGGTCATGGTATAGTCCAGTAACTGTTGTTTATATAGTGATCTGTAGTTACATCGTTATTATGGGGCCTTGATTGTACCTCGAATATTGTGGTAAGTTATTATTTTAGTTTTTGGGGAGTATGTAGAATTAATTTTATTGAGATGAGCTAATGCGCAAAATTAAAAAAATAAACACGACGATCAACAATTCGAACACGAACTGTATTAATACAATAACCGGCTGCACTGAAACAACGGGTGTTTCAGTTATAATTTATCGAACCGTCGAATTTCCATTAAGATAAATACACCGAGAGAAATGGAAACTCATAGGTTTAGATACTAGACCGGCCTGATCTAGGTTACCTGTGGTTACCAAGTACTAATCTTAGGGTCCAAACACATTTGAACGATACAACGTCACATTGCCGAACAACGCAACAAACTTACCATTTAAAAAATACTGATTTCATCATTTACTTATACATTTTCATTATTTTCTAACACCAATTTACAAATAGTACAGTAATCACTTCATTTACACTTGTTTTGCTTTAAATGTCAGCAGATATCGCTCCATCGACGTAATTAGAGCCGGCAGTCGACACACCTCGACACTAGCGACACCAAGCGACACCAATCGCGATTCGGACGTGACGATCGAACGCCACGATCGGTCCGCAATCGTGTCATTTACCCTACTTATGTTGTGATAGAATACGTGATTGTTTGAATTTGGAATAAACACGATTTGAAATTTGAATTTATTTGATCATATCATAATGGGCTCAATAAGTCGATAGAATCAAATAATTTAATAGAACTGCTCATTTCCTCAAGGTTGTTTAATTCAAGCTATGCACCAATATATATATATATATATATATATGTTTTTATTTGGGGATCCGTAATTTAAACGATTATCGAATCAATCTGTCTAAAGACCCAGAGGTCAGGGTTTCGATTTCCACGGGAAGCATACTTTGTTTAGTTGTTTCCAGTTTGGTTAGGACATTTCAGGCTTGAATCACCTGATTTTCTAATAATATTAATGATTCTGTGTTTCGAAAGGCACGTTAGGCCGTTAAGACCCGACTGCCATCTATTAGTCATTAAAGGAACCACGTCAGAGGCCGAGAGGCGGTTTCAAAGAACTGACACACCAGAGTGTGCATCACGGAGTATTTTTTTATCTGTGATAAGATGAAATGAAATCAATCACACGTTCAATCGCAGATGTTATTTGATTATTCTAGAAGCAAATACTATATTTACTATTATGGTACGATTGCTCAACGCCCGTTTTGCGACCACCAATCAACTAATTGGGGACGAGATCGTACAGGTTATGCAATGGCCACCGTGTGAACATCCTCGGTGAAGATTACACATTCGTGATGGTTTTGGATGGGGTAAGAGCGGATATGTTGTGGTATATATTGAGACGTTTGAATATATTATTAAACATGAAGATATAATTTCAATTAATAAGTGAATGAGGGTCGGCGTAATGAAGAAATTGGATGTAAATTTAAGCCGTCACAAAAAGTGTTTTTACGAAATTCATGAATGAATGAATGAATCAACACTTTATTGCACCAATTACATAAATACTTGCATCATTGGATTGTTCAGGATCGAAAATAAAATTAGTATAACGGCCGACTTATCGCTAATGCAGTTTCTTCCAGCCAACAGCCTTAGGGTAGAAAAAACAGAAAACATTGGAGCGCGAGCGATGCAGAAAGCTAATTAGTAAATATGCCATAATAAGCTGATTAATATTAAATATATGTATGATATTTGAGGGCTTCCATTATGTCCCGGTAATATTTTAAACAGCTGGACCGTTTCTGTCGGGACTTTCACTGGAAGGAATAATATCTATGAAAAAAAAACTTGAAATGAACAGAAGAAATTTAATTTTATAATACAGGACTAGACTGTCCGATTATTTTTTTTTTAATGCAAACGTACGACATTGTCAAACCAAGTTCAACGTGCAAACACGCCATAGTGATTAACAGCGGCATGCGCACAGACAGACGGACGATCATAATAATGGTTGTATAATGAGCATTTCATTGTCTCTGGCTGTTACTATGCAGATGTATTCGAGATTAAATTGCACGCCCACTAGCGTATACGCACACTTTTAATGTATTTTATGTACTGGACCTATTCATTCATTCATTTCGTGTAGGTGTCATGGTCTATCGACCATGCACACCCTGGTTTCAGAGTTCTTTTGAATCGCCTCTCGGCCTCTGACGTGGTTCCTTAAACGACTACCAGATGGCAGCCGGGACCAACGACTTAACGTGCCTTTCGAAGCACGGAATCATCTTTTTTGTCAGACAATCAGGTGATTCAATTCAAGCCTGCAATGTCCTAACCAAACTGGAAGCAACTAAACAAAGTATGCTTCCCGTGGGAATCGAGCCGTCGATTCCCGGGTCTACAGGCAAACACCTTAACCACTGGACCACGGAGGCAGTTATCACTGGCCCTATATAAGGTGGACACAAATTAACTCCAAATATTTTAAGGGCAGGTTCAGGTCACTATATTGAATTACTTTGCCAAATAAACTTGTATTAAAATACGAAATAATCGTCTATTAGCAGTAGTTTTGTTGTTATGATTGACTTCTCATACAAATTGAGAATCAACTGATCTACTTTTTTATGGAAAGTAAAAAAAGCATATTTCGATATAAGTTTATTTAGAAAAGTGGTTCAGTATATTAGTCTGAATCAGCCCTTAAAATATTTTTATTTTATTTGTCACCTTGTATAATACTAGGATTTAATTTCATCATCTACATCATCATATCAGCCACAAGACGTCCACTGCTGGTCATATGTCTCCCTCATAGATTTCCAATCGAACCGACTTAAAATGTTCAGCATCCAGTCCAGATCGTGACTTATTCTCAAATCAACAATTTGATTGATAGTGATGTGAACCATGTTGTAACACTCACAAGGATACAAAAGATATGATACACGATAGTATTTTTGTGGCACCATTCAATCCCCAAGCCGGGCATGACTCTGGAAAGTTTCGCAACGTTTAACATAAAGATACATTCAAATATCTAGGCATTAATGCCGCGCCTTCCTAGCTATGAGCTTGAGGACGTTCAATGACAATCGACCCTTAGGGAAAGTCGGTCGGGCAACTAATAGGACATGAGTAAATATATGGCAGAGAGGGAACGCTTTATACAAAATGCTAAAATGAGTACATAAGCCTCTCTCATCTTCTGCTATACCGGTTGCGTCCTCAGCTGGTTGCTTTGAAGTCCAAGATTGCACTTATGAGAAAGAGAGACATTGATATTGCCACTGGTCGTAAACCAGCCAACCAAATTCTCCTTGGAAGTGCTTTCGTTTCCAGAACCTGCTAAGTTAGTTGGCTGAGTTTCAGTTGTACCCGTTACCCCCTGGACTAAATGTTATTGCCCGGACGAGAGGTTATATGCGAATCACGAAACAGTTTTCTCTCTGCACGCGACTATCCGCGCATAGATTTCTTCTGATATTAAATATTTGCACACCCAAAGTGGAAGGCATACTTAATGCGATGGCTCGACGACAGAAAATGGATCCTGGCCTCCGACACAAGAGTTCTATAAAGAGGTTTGTGTCTTTTATTTCGTTTGTAACATCTGCAAATATCTATCACTATCACTCATCAATACTTGTGTGATTAAGATCCAGAGCAGATTCTGTATTAGGTATACGAAAGGGTGCGCAAAAATTTGTACTCCAATTTCTTGGTGTGATTCCGCTCGTCATGTTAATACCCATTTTTTTCATCGCATGTCGTATATAACATCATTAGCATCACTTTTGGTCATTTGTAGATTTTTCGCGCGACGCTTATTTCCGAGTTATGCCTTATTTTAGATTTCGACGACCCAAAAGGGGGTGAGAGGATAATAATAATAATAATAAATAACAACACAATATACAAACAACAATTTCAGAAAAGATACGAAAGTATACTGAGCTACAGGAAGAAGTCAAAAAAATGTGGAAGATGGACTCTGTCAAAATAGTACCCCTTGTTATTTCAACGACTGGTGTAATACCAAAAGATATTTTCTTACAATTTAACCAACTAAATCTGCCAAAATATACATACATAACACTTCAAAAAGCGGCCATATTAAATACCTGCAGGATTGTCCGTAAATTTTTACAATTAGAATACGATAACTCACCCTCTTAATTTAATTTTGTTTCAGCACTTGGTTATACACCCGTGCTTTGACAAACATTACCAGGCTTTATCGCCTGAGCACAAAAAGTGAACAAAACATAATAATAAATATGTAGGGACAAATTACACAGATTCAGTTAGCCCCAAAGTAAGTTCGAGACTTATGTTATAGGATACTAACTCAACGATACTATATTTTATAACAAATACATATATAGATAAACATCCAAGACCCAGGTCAATCAGAAAAAGATCATTTTTCATCTTGACCTGACCGGGGATCGAACCCGGGACCTCTTGAGTAGCGGTCAGGCATGTTAACCATTACGCCACGGAGGTCGTCAAAGGATGACCGGTGGTTGTGCAAAAGAGAGGTTTAAAGCTTTCCTTCTATTCGTATATCTGCTCATGTGCTAATGGGACGGCGATACAACAGGGTGATAAGATTGGCGTATCTCAGACCTCAGTGGCTGCGGTCGCAGCGGAAAACTGTGAACAATTTGTTATCTGTGCCGTTTGTAGTCCGAACATTAGGCAAACGAAACATAGTTCATGCAGCCGTGACCCGCTCGTAAATAATAGTTTAGTTATTTATTGTTCCACGCAAAGGAAAACAAATATATACAGCCCTGACAGAAGTGTTTATTTATGAGCTTAACGTGTTTCGCTGGCTCGTTTAGAGAATTGATGTTACTAGAATTGTTTGTCGATATAGATTACTTAAAATGTAACGTTTGGTAATAAATTTATTTTACAAGAAAGAACAAGTAATTGGTTCTAAAAATCATGCCGGATTTTCCGGCCGAAACGAACCAACATCCAAAAAAGGAGGTTCACAATTCAGCTGAATATTTGTTCCTGTTACCTCATATCTTCATTTCTGAACTGATTTCAAAAGTTCTTTTTTTTTGTTCGAATGGTTATAATTGGTCCCATTGAAATTTTACCACAATCGGTGCAGTAGTTTGGTTTTAAAATCAAACTAAATGGAATACATGAATTTGCTTAGTCAAATAAAATCAGCATTTTTGAGTTCTTGAATGTTAAAAAGTTGGTTGCTTTATGACGGAGTAATTTACAAAGTCAGTCGACTCTGTATGCTATTTGTAGTGTGAGTACTGGTCAACTGCACCTACACACCTAGATGTTTGAGTTTTCCTAACCAGACAAGTTCAAGTTGGCCTCAGTAAACAAATTGGTCAGTTTTTATTTATTTTTTACTAGCTGTTCCCCGCGGCTTCGCCCCGCGTGGGACTCGGTTATATCGCGCCCAAAAGTATGCCTATGTTTGACCTCAGGTCGTAAACTACATCCCTACCGAATTTCATCACAATCGGTCCAGCAGTTTAGCCGTGAAGAGGTGACAGACAGACAGACAGACTTTCGCATTTATAATATTAGTATGGAAGTATGGATTTTTGTTTTTTGGAAAAAAATATTTATTGATAATAAAATGAATACTTACTTAGAACTACTCCCTAAAATAAAACTTAATTCATTCAAATTGGTTTATCGCTGCACATACTGTGCTTTGTTTAAAATAAACTCATTCAAAACACTAAAAAGAACGTACTAATTTCTATGTTTATCTACGCCATATCTATGTAAAATTAAACATTAACCTACAATTAAAACTGTTTAGGAAATGGAAACAAATGGTTAACTTTCACTAACAATTTTCAAATTCCGCGGCCTTATTACCGAGTTTATTATAAACCCAAAGAAAGTAAAATTCAATTAATCTGTCATCGTTTATTATATTTAATCGGATTTTAGAGATATATGCGCATGATTCGACTTGAATAGTAGGGTTACCAGACTTTCGAACAATGCAGTATTCATCTAAACTTCTATTATATATATATATATATATTGCAAAAGTATGTCTGTCTGTTTGTTACGCTTTCAAGACTACAAAAAAAACAAACAGAAAACAAAAACAGTTTTTAAATAACATTCATTTTCCCGGAAACCTTAAAATTGTCACATAAATAGCTCGACAAAAATTTATTTATTAAATTAAAAAACTCTGAAATCTGGCAACCCTGAACCACGTGCCTCAGCTATATCGACAAACCAATCGATTGCGAGTTATTCGCACCGATGCAAAGAGAGCGATCCGAACTCCCGATAAGAGATCAGATTCCCCTAATAGCATCACATTACTATGGGACGACAGGTATTCGGCCATTTCCGCCGCCATCTTTTTATCATTTTTTGTTTATATTACACATGTAACCAATTAGTATGATATTAATTATTATGAAATCTAAGTAGGACATCTGACAGGAGTTTAGGATTCTAAATTAGTAGTGATGACGATGCGATATTTAATAGAATCTTTGAGCAACACGGCTGTTACACATAATTACACGGCATATTAGATTAGAATTGAAAATGTTTATTTTCTCAATATAGGATATTCTTATCACTTACTAGCGACCCGGCCCGGCTTCGCATGGGCATAAAAACCTGATAGTGATTGACGTCAACGTCAATATTATTTATATAAGTTTGCCACCTCATCCAAAGCGCAAGTGGAGAAAAAGCGGTACGTACTGCACTATAGCATTTTCTCCAAAAAGGACTATTTACAAAATTTGAGTTTATTTTAGTTACATAAACAAAATAAATAATTTTTCAATTCGTAAATTATAACAGGCAAAAGGTACTAAAAATAAGAGTCATCCATATGATAGAGATTTCGTAAACCAGAAACTATACATATTGTTATAAAATGCCTAAATTTATAATAAGCACGAAGGAACAAAATACAAAACACTAGCAGATTAAACATGTTCGATGAATTATTGCCATTACAAAAACACGTTAGTTCACAACAAGCACATGCAAATCGCCAGTGAAAGTAATGTTGCCATTAAAATAATTATCTTTGAAGTCAAGCAACAATTACGCCGCTGTGGGAGCGGGATAGACAGAAACAAAAGCAAGCTATTGTCACTAAATTATGCACCATTGTATAAGTTTTCACACTGGAATAAATATGGACGGTCTAAGATTTGATTGTTTGTTATTAATTGTTGATGTAGCGAAAGTTGTAATTACTCGTTAAGTAATTTAAGATGTGATTTTATCTCAACTAGCTGTTTCCGGCCGCTCGCTTGTGTGGTCTAATGGTTTGAATGCCAATACTTTGTGAAGTTGTCCCGACTTTGACTAGCACATTTAGAACATGAATAGCCTTTTCGAATTCATCATTGTCACAGTGATTTTTCATTTGAATTTCTGATATTTTGGTATCAAATATTATCGAAGAAAAATAAGAACAGAAGTGGAAAAATGTGGGGACATTTCACGGCCCGACGACTTAAAAACATTATGGAAAGCTAGATGGGGAAGACGATGAAAAGGAAAACCAAGGAAGTTACGTAAAATAAAGGAAAAAAACAGGAGTCGTGTCGCATCAAGAGATGAAGAGGCTAGCGGAAGATAGAAGCAACTGGAAGCGATTCTACCGACAGCACAGCTCTTTAATACATAGATACATCGTATTGGTGTAAACTGTAAAGGTGTTATTATAGTTCTTAATAAATAAATATTCTTTTTGTCGTTTCTAAATATCGAATGCTTCAAATAATCGAGATCCGTAAATCGATTTGTCGTAATCGGCTAAAACAATGCCATAAACGATTATATAAGTTGTCGTAACGGTCGGTAACATCGAGTGAGCCAAATAACAGATCAAATCGATTCAATAGGCCCAATTTTGGTATGTTTGGACTAGTTACACAATATCAGCCACTGTCCTAAATTGACTCGCACGACAGTAGATGGACTCATATCTACAGGCAGGATAAGTTGTTAATAAATAAAAGTAGTATCATTTATTTTTTTTAGAATCTAGGTATCAAGAATTGCTTTTGTACCTATAGATTTTCCATCTGACCGATTTTAAGCGGCTGCATTCAGCGACTTCCTGCGCCTTGAATCTGTCATCATCATTTCGTGTAGGTGGTAGAGTTCTTCTGAAGCGACTCTCAGCCTCTAAAGTGGTTCCTTTAATGACTTCCCGAATGCAGCGGCCAACGGCCTAGTTGTCTGATAATAATGTTGATTCCGTGCTCAGAAACATGCCTTTCTGATTCTGGTGATTGTTTGATAATAAAGGGTGGACAGCGTGTGCATCGTCGATTGACTGTGTCAACTACATGATGACGGACTACACGAGGATGATCAGGTGATTCAGATGAGAACTTTAACTCATGCCGCTGAACTAGAATCATGATAATAAGAAGCAATATAATACGGCACTTATTTAGGAATCAATTTAAAATCTGTTTTGTTGTAAAAATTAAAAAAAAAGTAACTACGAAATATAATTTATTTCAAACAAATTAAATTTAAGTCTTTTAGTATTGTGTGGTGGTGGGTACTGAACCCACAGCACGCGAGTCCGACTCGCACTTGGCCGATTTTTTTTTTCATTTTTAAATTTTCAAGTCGTACAAAATACATATGTGGCAACACTAGCTAGCGAGCCATCCGTCATTCTGACACCTATGTCAGAAAGTGACAATATAATTTTCCCGGACTTTCAGATCACTGTCAGAGTTTAAGATACTTGTTTTCTCACATCATAATTAAATTTATAACTTTGTACCAACAACGGAATAAATGTTGTGCTACACTGTGTACAAGTTCCAATAAACTCTATCTCCTACTATCCTGGTGTTTGTACTAAGAATATCCCCAAACATATTTCCTCGTCCCCATACAATAGATTTTAAATTCGATATTAAAATGGCAAAATAAATAAATGTTCTCGAGTCCTCGCATCTAACGATCTACGTACGGACAGCCTTGCATTAACCGTGTATTATTAATAGTTTAATCGGCGATTAGACACGGAGAAACTTGATGCTATCACAGGCACCCCGCAAATTAATTTTATCTGATTCGCGACTGTATGCAACTTTGTCGATACCATTAGGGTATTTATTCACTAATACCTTAACGGTATCGATATACTTGTGTGATCCTTACCAAATTATTTTTGTTTACCACCAATTCATGTAGAAATAAGTGCTCGTGACGTCTCTAGCTGGTTTAATACTCTAACCTTATGTTTCCGATCGGTTCGTGCACAATATCGTTATCATAACAATAGTATTGTGTGTTTTCTGCGACAAATTACAAACAGCTAATCAAAATACCTGTATCTGGTTAAAAAAGAGCCAGTGGATGACCACCTCAAAGAGTTATCTTCATCTAAAGGTGTTCGTCTATGGAACGCTTACCAGCGAGACGCCAATATGTTTTTGTTGATTTGTACACGAATCTAATGATTATGTAATGAGCGTTGGTTGCACTATATGTCTATATATATGATTTGCCTGTATGTGTAGTCAAGAAAGGTCCGACTGGAAATAGCCAAAGCAAGAACAGCGCACTCTCTCAGCTTATAATAAACGAAAAGTTCGTAGAGGCGATGGGAGGTGGAGAGTTTTATGAACTACTAGCTTTTGCCCGCGGCTTCGCCCGCGCGAACTTCCCTCGGGATCTTTTTCCCGGGATAAAAAGTATCCTATGTCCTTCTCCTGGCTCTAAACTACCTCCCTGACAATTTTCAGCTAAATCGGTTCAGCCGTTCTTGAGTTATAAGTGGAGTAACTAACACGACTTTCTTTTATATATATAGATGTATTACTAGCTTATGCCCGCATAGTGCTTTTTCTCGGCATGAAAAGGGTACCTTTCATGTAAATCTCAAGACTTCTGTGTATGCGAAATTTCAAAAAGATTGGTTTAGTATAGATAGGGCGTGAAAGCGAACAAACAAACTCACTTTCGCATTTATAATATTAGTTGGGGTTGGGCTTTGATAAACAAAGGTATTGGGATATTTTAAAAATGTCTATTGACCATTTACTTTGACGACCACCAGATGGCAGCTGAGGCGAAACAAAACCTACTAACAAGATTAACATCAGAAATAAAAATGAAAAAATAAATCATTATTCGGAACCATACATATATCATCAATTCCCAAAACTTTTTTGACACAATGTACAACCGGGTAAACATCGAAGAATGCAATAAAAAAAACACATTATTAATAAGGGCTAACACATAATCGATATTCCGGCCCCACCGATGTATCACCATAAGACGATTTGTCAACAAAGCGAAGCGAGAATCGATCAGAGTTAATTAGCGATTCGATTGTTGAGATTTATCTCTCGGATTACTCGTGTTCGAGTGCGCTAACGAATCGCGATCGGTCGCATCGATCATCGTATGTGTTTAATCGATATGTGTTGTGACGGCCCTATGTGGGCTGCTCTGTTGCAGGACAAAATGAGTTAATGGTGTCTCATGACATGACCCATTTATTTATTGACATCCTTGGGATATACTGATAATATTGAATGGAATTTCTCTGGTCATCATCATTTCGTGTAGGTGACACGAATAATCGACCATGTACACCCTAGTGTCAGAGTTCTTCGGAACCGCCTCTCGGCCTCTGACGTGGTTTCTTTAATGACTACCAGATGGTAGCCGGGACCAACGTCTTAACGTATCTTCCGAAGCACGGAATCATATTTATTATCACAGTCAGGTGATTCAAGCCTGCAATCTCCTGACCAAACTGGAAACAACTAAACAAAGTATGCTACCCGTGGGAATCGAACACACGATCCCCGGGTCTACGGACAATCGCTTTAACCACTTGACCACGGAGGCAATTGAATAAATAAACACTTTAATTTACCAGTTACATAAATACATAATTAAACGGGATGAAAAATGAAATTAGTGCAAAGGCGGTGAGAATAAGGTTTTCTTGTCGCTAAAGAAATCTCTTCCAGTTAACCTTAGGGTGGATGGACTACAAAAAAGGGGGGTTATTAACCACAGATAAATTGATGATGATCTCCGACCGGTTTCGGCCATGGCGACTGCTTAAACTCCTAGCCGGCACTTTGGCGCTCGTGCGCCCGAAGATGGCTTACATAGCCACAAATAAATTACAAAGGTATTAACAGTAATAGGCTAACATAATTGAAATTAAATATATACCAAATTGGTAGTCCTAAATTATTTAAGCAAAAATACATTAAGCAAATTGATAGAAAACCAGTTGTTACATAGCAGATTAGCGTCACGGAGACTAATATTAGAAAGACATGTAATAACGGTTCTGTCATACTCGGATAAAGCTCTGTTCACATTAGACACATTTAAGCCGATGAATGAATGAATGAATAAACACTTTATTGCCCCAATTACATAAATACATCATTGGAATGTATACACGAAGATAAAAATTAGTACAAAGGCGGACTTATTGCTAATGCAATTTTTTCCAGCCAACATTAGACTAGATAGAAACAAAAAACATTGGAGCGCGAGCGATAGCGATTTGAGATACAACCGGGAAAAGTCTTTGGGTTAACACAAGGTTTACTGGTAGAACATGTTTAAGGAGCTCGATAGCCTAGCGGGTGCGAGTGTCTGTAACGATAGCGCGCGTCAAGCGACACCGAGTGTGCCGCCATGTTTGGATTGGTCGCCATTAGTTGCATTTCTATCTTGAGCTTATCCGTGCTTCGGAAGGGTAAGCCGTTGTTCTCGACTGTTATCGGGCAGTCGTTAGAATGTCAGATGCCTTTAGGCAGCCTGAAAAATCTAACGGCGATGGTCACTAACACACCCGAATAATGTTTCTATTGGTCTGGTTTCCCCGTAAAAAGGGTTAAGGAGGTCAAAAGGCAGTTGCTCCAATGTCCAGTACCGCCAACTGGACCATGATAAAAACGTATGGACTCTAAAGCGAATTCTGAACCACTCGATGTGATGATGAGTCGGAAGTCTTTATGAATTAATGAAATAATTTATTTACGGGCAAACACGGTAGAATTAAACCGAATAAAATTACTCCTTTAAATAAAAGTACAGACTGGTTTAGTCTGTACTTGCCTTTACCATATTTTTTTTTATCACATAGATGATTTTACATAGGTTAACTTTCTGTCAGTCTGTCTGTAACGCTGTTCGTATGTATGTAATTAACTGTCTAAAACGCTAGAATTATTTATCATTTAGGTTTTTTTTGGCGAAATAGAAGTGTGCAAATGTTCGCTAAATAACTCTTAATGAACGGTATTATTATCCATACTTCCATCCATACTAATATTATAAATGCGAAAGTCTGTCTGTCTGTCACCTCTTCAGGCTAAACTGCTGGACCGATTGTGATGAAATTTGGTAGGGATACAGTTAAAGACCTGAGGTCAAACATAGGCTACTTTTGGGCGCGATATAACCAAGTCCCACGCGGGGCGAAGCCGCGGGAAACAGCTAGTTATCCATATATATACCATTTATTTGATTGGCAAATTCCATATATATTATAAACAGACGGAGCCCCAAGCACGCATCAATCTTGACGTCAGACGTCAGACGTCAAAAATTTTAATTTCAATCCGAGTACATACGTGTGGTACCGCTAGCCAAACCAACCTGAGGACAAAAAAAAACAGTATAAGTACTCAGAAACAATATTTAAATGTCGGAACATATTAAAATGCCATTAACGTCTCGGCAACGCTTTAGCACGAATTGATACAAGCAGCTCCAAAATTCGAGTAGTTTAAGCTTCATTTTGAAATTTCACATCCCAACTTCCTAACTAATATTATAAATGCGAAAGTAAATTTGTTTGTTACTCTTTAAAGCTCTATCTACTGAACCAATCTTCCTAAAATTTTGCATACACATTGTTAGAAGTATTGAGAAGGTCGTATCTTTCATCCCCCTTTCCCTCTATTTCTACTAGAAACGACTTACTTCACATTACACGACACTTTTTTCATCAGGTATTTTTATTATATTTTTATTATATTTTTATGATTTATTATGATAATCAAAAATTCCAGTGAATAAGAATCATCCTGTATATAATAATTGGCTCGGAACAAATTGCACGGTTTTCCTGACGGGGCCTGCTCCTGATACGACACAAAAACTCATATTGAGAACATTACGTAATTGCAGGGACGCATACTTGTCAAGATTCATCAGCGAAAACAGGTAGCTTCGCCCATCACAGTTCATTATTCACCCTTATCACACATTTTCGTTTAGAAAGAAATATTTGGTGAATTGATTGACGTGAATGACTTGGTGAGTAGTTGGTAACTTGAAAGTCGTGGGCGTCGTTGCTTATATCAGATATGATTTTTTGAATATTGTCCATTTAGAATTCTTCATCCGAACTTGTTTGACCAGTGGTCTTAGAAATGCCATTTTTTTATTACTTCTTCTAGCGATGCCATCTTTATCGAAGGTCGGCAACCATCAATGCGAGACGGGTCCAATGCGCTTCCTTTTTCTTCTTTTCGTGTCAATGAAAAATTGCTTAATATAGTTAACCCAGTGCGAGGCCACATCAATGGCCTTCTGATTTGCCTCCATCAAGTCGTCCACTGAACAAGATGTAGCAGAGGCGGGATTGATGCTTGTACCAAACTGGTTGTTGTATTTCATATTTTTTAGTGTATTTCGAGATTTTGTGGTTACTACACGACCAGCCTACATAAATATCAAATAATCTGAAGAATATATAAATATAGTATAGCTACTTATAACAGCCCGTAGGAATGAGAAAACATACATGACTGGCAACACAGTTGTCAAGTGGTCGACAAAGAAATGACGTCACACCTAATTAATCAAGTCACGAAGGTTAAGGGGCGTCGCCCTCCTATACATTCGGACGTACCGGCAGTGTACGCGCAGAATGCTTTCGACAACACACCACAGATAAACTATATAGAGCGTACAGATAAATAAGGCTATTAGGATTTAGAATCACAGTATCTCAAGTGATCGATAGATGGCGTTATATGTTTCAGTATGGGGTGACTCTATTAGAACACTAAAAATCGGCGTGTTTCTTTGTATGTCGGTTGAATATCTGTAGTAGCATAGTTTATTCCATTATTATTTTCCAATGGAAGGTTGGATGCTGAAAACAGGGTGGAAAGTAGTCGAAAAAGTAAGAAAGCGGACCCTGGGCTCTTAAGGAATCAGCTGAGAATGCAGCAGCCGGATGAGTAAGCGAGATGGAGATGTAAGTCGATCTCACGTATTGACTGACGGACCGGCTTAAACAATCCATGGTAGTTCTTCTTCATCGTCGTGTCGATGACTCTTAAATTTTGTGAGACCAGTGCGCGCCGCACCCTTTGTCGTCCCCAAGAGGTCACTTCTACTCCATTTTTCAAGCATAAGGGACACGACCAAAAGTCTGGTATCAGTTGATATTTGCAGTTTATAATAGCGACTACCAATTTTATACATTTTCCATTTAGTGCCAATTTTCTCCCTCTTATCCTAGCACCTTCCCGATTGCTTCAATAGCTGTTTCGGAGCTCGGCGTCCGCTTACCAGCTTTACGAATTTGGTGCCATTTCTGTAGACTAGTTAATTTACGCCACTGATGTAATTACAAGGCGCGCAGAAGTTTTTTAATGACGACATACTCCGTGAACGCGCCCCACGCAACGTTCAGAAACTAAACTTTCTTTGAACTAATTATATGTCTTATTAGCTGCTAATAAGGTGCTCATGATATGTAAAGTTAATGTTGTTTTTGTGTAGATGTTATCTAATGTTTCTACTGCCGCTTGTGTAGTCATTGCCTTATCTGGCAGTTCATCGTGTTGTCACTGTCATCTTTTAAAATAATAAACGGTTATAGTAAAAGAAAATGTATGCCCAAATGTCTTACGAAGATCTGGTACCTGGGATTTAAAGATTAAAAAAGATAATAAAAGATTGACAAATCAGTGAAAAACAAATTCTTTGTAAATAAATAATTTATGTACGTACTAATTCATTTTGAAAATGTATGTAAAATTAAACTAAATGAACAATTTTCTTCTGACCGTTTATCCGTTTATCTTATCTGTAGTGTCTGATTGCATTTGAAGATTGGTTTATACTAGATTTTTTGACATTTATAGTAAGAAATCAAACTTTGTCACCAGGTCACCATTATATTTTAAAGAATAAAAAAATATTGTATTCGATCCTAAAAACAACTTACGATTAACAAGAAAGCTGAATACATAATTTCATAGTGATTTGACGAAGATTTCGAAACAAATATCAGGCAATTCTATCTATTTATTTAAGAGCACGAATGTTTGCTAAGGTCGACAGGGCGTTCAAAAACAAGGACCGCGTTACACGTTTTCATCATTTTGTTGTCAGTGACGCAACACGCGCAAATGTCAATCTTAGCTCGATGTTTTGAACGCACGTGTGGCGCGATGATTGATTGTGTGCCTTTGCCTTTAAATTTTGAATTTAGAAATGATTGTTTTATAATTATGTAACTGGCAGGCGTTCGAAAAAAAAGATAAATGACATTAAATAGAGCATTGTGCTGATGAAATTTAATGTCTCTGTTAATTATACGTTAAGATGTTATGTTAAAAAAACATATGGAGCTATTAATTAGGCGTGCAATATGACGAATCATTTGTCAATTCTCGCATGCGCACGTCGACAAGACAATTGCGCCTTTCGCAAGTTTGGTAAATCAAAAACTTTATCATTGAACCTTAACGTGATCTAAATATGGTTCAAAGTAGATTTGTTTTTAGATGTAGCCGACTTGCCAAAACTAACAGACAAGAGTGAGCGTTGCCCCACGATTGATTAAAAAGTTTATGCCATTGTTTTGAGGCACAAAGGTGCCGCATAATTATGCGAATTATGTTGACCGAGAAATGTCATAACGTTGCAGTAACTCTTGTAAGAATGAAATTAGTTTTTTTTTTCGACTGGTTGGCACAGACCGTGTTGCATAGTTTGGCCACACAATAGTAAATAGTGCTCAGTTTGTTTATCTAGATTTAGTTTTAATGATTTGTTTGGGATTTTCATAATCTATCCAGCGCTTTAGGTTGTATTTTAAGCCGTATTTGAGCGAAACTCAGTTTCGCTCCCTTTGATTTTCCTACTTGAAGCTTAATACATAAATAAATAAATAAAATATGATTAAAAAATTACTAAGTGAGTATGTACTGTAAAGGTGTAAAGTATAATAAAAATACATTGTCATTGTAAACTTAGTAATTATATTTAGCAAAAGAAAAAATAAAACGTTTGCTTGTTCATAGCAACTTAACGTGAATAATTTGAAACCATCAATAACATTAAAATAAATTATCCCAATTTGTTAGTACTTCCCATTTTAACAAATTAAAGAAGTTTTTGTCCATTAATTTTTTAGTTACTTCAAGGCTCTTTGTGTAGCAAGTTTGGGAACAAATTATGTATTATTGTAACCAATTATCTCTTCCATGCTGGTCTGGGAGAAAAAGAAAAACATAGAATGTACCAGCTGCCTCTCTTCCCGTGCAAGCCGTAAAAGTCGTTGAGGGTATCGCCGAATGGGGATATCATGACATGCGGCTAGCAACCCATCACTATTGATTTCCTGTTTCAACTACCATTATGCTAAACGTGGTCTAAGGTTTGATGGCTCTAGGCTCTGTCTACCCCGTATGGGATAAAGACGTGATTATATGTATGTATGTATGTAACCAATTATATTAGCATTATATTTTGCGTTTTTTCTTCATACAAGATAACCAACGAACGACTGAAAACAGTGACTGGGAAATGCCAATAGATCTTCAGATCAGGCGCCATAAATGATCATGGATAGGCTTATAACTTAGGCGGGACCCAACGCATATCCCAAGACAAGTTTTGAGTAGACCCCAAAAAACAAACCGAAACATGCGGTCCCATTGCCTAAGATTTAAAGATTTCTTTTATTGCCAAAAGTTGGCGATACAAGGATTGAAAAGAAATAATTTAGTTAGGCGTTTGCCTGTAGACCCGGCAGCCGTGGGTTTAATAACCTCGAGAAGCATACTTTGTTTAGCTGTTTTCAGTTTGGTTAGGACATTGCAGGCCAGAATCACTTGATTGTTGATAAAGATGATACCGTGCTTCGGAAGGCACGTCACGTTAGTTCCAGCTGCCACCTGGTAGTCATTAAAGGAACCACGTCAGAAGTAAGAACTCTGACCAAGGTGTGCTTGGGCGATTGACTGTGTCACCTACACGAAATGATGAGGAAATGACAAAAACAATGAAAAAAATTAAAAACAGCTAACCAGTTACTTGAACGAGCAAAAACATGCTGATATTATAAAGTTAACTGCTGTTACGATTAAAAAGCACTTAACTGGGCATCGACGTCGGGTCTTGACGACTTGTCTGTTTGTCTTTGTCAAATATTTCGCCCAAAAAATGTTGAAATGACTCGGTTTGTCACTTAGGAGTATGAGAACAGCGTGTTCTTTCTAATATGCCTGAACCATTGATATTAGAAACAAATAGAAGATAGGTTCGCAGGCAGGGTTATCCAGAACTGTACTCGGAGGATATATTGTAAATTTTAGAACATGGTTAATAATGACATAACATTTTACTTTAATGAATAAAGTTTGAATTATTTTTTAGCAACACAGTGTCAAAGACAAAGAATTTGGAAATCAGGCAGCAATTTTTTTTTATATCTATGGCCAAAGACTTTTATTGCATCTAACGTCACAAAAAGTTACCAGAGAAGAAACTAAATAATTTACTTATAGTACAAAGTATTATAAATAATAAATAAATAACATTAATTTATTTCGGACCTTGTCCATAAATTTACATAATTACAAATTTACATCCTATGTTAGTATCATATATCTTAAACCTAAATATTTTTCTGGCCAATTGTGAGATCCCGAGACATACGCTACGCATGTGCAACAACACAATTTTAACACACAACAATTTTATTTATTTATTATTTAATTATGATAAAGGACGCTCGCTCCTAGTCCTTTGTTTTACCCATTTTGAAGTGTCAGAGGCCCCCTCTATAAATTATTACCACATCTATGGTCTTTACTCACTACATAATTAGCCGTATTTGTCCATTAAAGTTATACAAATATTTTGATAGCAGACTTTAGAAGGCTTTCGACGTTGGTGACGCTCAGTCCTCTGTAGAATTATGGCTTTTTATACACGGCCCTTCTGATGGAAAGTGGTTACCGTTACCTTTGGATGTCTGAAGTACCAGACAAATTACTATAAAGAGGAAAGATTTAATTCTTTGTTTGTATCGAATAGGTTTCAAAACCACCGGACCGATTAGAAAAATTATTTCACTGTTGGAAAGCCACACTATCCCTGAGTGACATAGGCTACGTTTGTACCACGGGCGAAGCCGGGGTAGTCTGCTCTTATGTTATAAATTTATCTAACCAGTTTCTGTAATTTCATTTGTTGACCAAAATTACCGTAAATCTCTTATTCTGCTAAAATTTAGAATATGGTCTTCTGTGCCAGATGATGACTGGCCTGTGACCAAACTTTGTAAGGACGTTATAATTAAATCCGGGGTTTCTCAGAATAACCCGCATTAACAGCCTCAAGTCATGTAAAAAGACGAATTTATTGAAGTTGCAAAAGCCCAATGACTGGGCAAAGTGCGAAGGAACCGCCGTTTAGGGAGCCACAAAATAAAACAATGTTATTAAAACCTACCGGATTTTATTTAACAATTGATATGGGTTTTATACACGGCGTGTTACCCTTTGATTAACTATTAATCAAAGGTGTGACGTGACCATAGGCTTCGAAGAAGTGGACTTCCAATGACTGAAATAAAAGTACTAATACTAAACCCATAAAATAGCCTAAATTTCATCATTAATTCAGAAAGATCATTGGCGCGATATAACTAGTTATGTGCCTTTCCCGGAAATTTCGGAGATATTCCAGGAAATATTACCGAAGATTCCCAATGACTTCTGTTTAAAAGTTTCCAAGGTACTTTTGTAACTTGACACCGAGGTGTACAAGGTCAGTTTACTTTAAATCTCTTGATATGACAGCGACAGCTAGAACCAATAAAGACTAAAACTAGTCAGATAGATAGATATACTCTTTATGTACCATTAACATACAAATTATACATCACTACATAGTATAAAACCAAGTCGCTTTCTCTGTCCCTATATCCCTATGTACTCGTATGACTAAATCTTCGAAATTACGCAACGGATTTTGATGCGGTTTTTTTTAATAGATAGAGTGATTCAAGAGGAAGGTGTTTATGCCCATGCGAAGCCGGGGCGGGTCGCTAGTGTTGATACAAATACAAATAATGTGTACAATAGGGGACTTACCGCTAATGCAATTCCTTCCAGCCAACCTTAGGGTGGTCAGCATCAGCATTAAAACAAAATTTGTTTTTTCTTTTAACGTATGGATGGATAAGTATAGAACCATAAAATGTATGCAAGTAATATTTATATAAGTTAAAACAGACAAAAGATTACATATGAAGGTATATATAACATTTCTCTATACACTTTAAAAACAATTAGAATTTCAATGTGAAAGCACTTTCTAATACAAAAAAAGGCTTAATTGCCCAGTTCCGATGGCTTGAATAATTATAGCATATCTCTCGGTTTCGGTTGATCCTTCCTACAGAGTAGATACAGAACAGATACAAAGCTGCAATGTATGTGAGTTGTCATATGAAATGCTCATAATTATGTATGTACGAATAGAAGAAATCAATTTTTTTTTTTACAAAAAACAATAATGGTTTTTAAAGCTGTATACACAAAATTTAGAAGTAAAAAAAACACAATGGTGTACTTATTCCTTGAATGTTGTTGATTTTCTTTTCTTGCAAAGACATACAGGTTTACTGTTTATAATTTATTACCATAAAGTAGGTAAGTATTTTTGTTTATACTTCACAATGCCTGAAGAGGTTTGTTTGTTGAAATGCACAAACATAAATAAAAAAAATACTTTCGGTTGGTTGTATATAACCCACACGATACGAACGAACCAAAGAACTGTATATTGAAGTTCCTTTGGCTCTGTGTTATTTTTCTACTCTATACCTTGACCCTGAAGTTGTAATGAAGGGTTTTTATTAAATCAACGTCAGAAGTCCATTAAACCCGACCCAGGGTGTACATCAATCACCCATGATACGGGTGGACATTACGGAGGAGCCATGTTAAAATACTGATCGCCCCTTCGTCATTTTTGGATCCGTTGAAGGATTTGGGGGCTTCTGAGTCTAACATCTGATATATGATTGAGTATGATCAAGTAGTTTAATATTTTTATTTAGGTATAACTGCCTACCCTGTCCTGGCACCTAGCAAGGTGGAGTGGAACTGTCAAACTGTCCCAAAGGTTCACATATTTTATTTTTTGGAATTAAGAACTATGTTTTCCTAACTATACTAAATATACATTATAAATGCGAAAGTGAGTTTATTTGTTACGTTTTCACGCTCTATCTACTGATCCAATCTTCCTAAAATTTCACAAACACATAGTTAGAAGTATTGAAAAGGACATAGGGTACCTTTCATCCCGGAAAAAGTACTGTTCCCGAGGGAAAGTCACGCGGGCGAAAGCTAGTCTCAGTCTCATCTCATAATTTACATATTCCTCTAGCTCACTGACCCGAATTAGATCTTTGCCTTTGAAACGAGAGAGCACCATATTCTGCGCGATGGCTCGCCACTAGTCGCCATTGTACAACAAGGTACTGTATAACTTTTTTAAAGGTCTGCAACTTTTTCGTGGAATGGCGTTGGCCACGGTAATCGCCTACCATCAGGCTAATCTGAATTTAGCATTACATTATTTGGCAACGTTTCGACGTTTCTTCTGTCACTTCCAAACAATTCATCCGCTTCGGCCTTTCAAAGAACCAGAGTTTCAGAACTGGTTTCGTACGAGGCTATTAATTTACTTGTAAGGAACTGGTTCCATATTAGGCTTTTATTTACTCATCATCATCATCTGCCTAGCGTCTCTTCTTGGAACAGGGTCTGCTCTTCAAACTGCTCGTTCCCACTTCCCTTTATCGTAGACGCGTCTCTGTTCAACTCTGCTAAAGTTTTTTCTTTAAGAAGTTACTAATATAGAGTTGTTATAACAAGGAATTTTTATTCAAATGCAGCTCACGCTTGACCGATTTTTAATAGGGCATTCGTGGCGCATTTGGACATCGCTCCAGGGACATTTTATAAATGAAGGTTAAGATTACATCCATCAGGGTCCGGGCCATGGAGACTGATTTATTATTATAAAATACATATTATTATCTAACATTCTACTATTAAAAAGAGTCTTCGATTAATGTTCTCCATTCACGTTACTAAGCGGTGTTATTGAGAGCTTATTTAAGTCATACAGTGTTTTCTCCATTTTAGATAATTACACTAGGTGCTTGATGGCCTATAGCGAGGCGAGCGCGCGTTCATGTTTGGATTGGTCGCCATTAGTGGTATTTCTATCTTGCTTGAGCTCTTCCGTGCTTCGAAGGCACGTTAAGCCGTTAGTCGCTGCTGTTATCGATAGATAGCAGTCGTTAAGCGATGTCAGATGCCTTTAGGCAGCCTGAAAAATCTGCCAGTGTTGGCCACTAACACTCGCATCATGCTTTTTTTTGTCTAGTTTTTCCGTTAAAAAATGTTACGGAGCTTGGGCTCTGAAGTTTAAGCTGAAGATATCCAGGAAAAACGCTCGTACGAAGAAGACTTTTTGGGGTTTAAATGAAGATAAAGACGATATAATTCTCTATTTGTGTAATTTTGATCAATAAAAAATTCTATAAATAAAAAAGAGATTTATTCAAACTGCACTGGTTAATTACGAAACTAAATAAAGTTATGTCTGGCGCCTACGACCTCGGAGTCGTGTTTACATTGGGACGGGTCGGGGCACTCACAAATATTTGTCCCGGGGGTCAATGTCCGATGATAAACGGACAACTTTTGAATTCAGGGTCAAAACTTGAGTTAGCTTCCTGGAAGTGACATGAAAAACAACGAATCTTTTAGAGAAAGAAAGATATATTAATGACTATTTCCCGCGGTTTTATTCACTCTTGAAGTCCCCCCAGGAATCAGTCCATCATATACAGAAATAATTTTTCAAATCCGTACATTCATTTTAAAGTTACAAGCGTTCAAACAAACATACTTCAGCTTTATTATATTAGTAAGTATAGATAGGTATTTATAATAGATCTAGGCATTCTGTTCTGATTTTAGGCTTCATTTTAGTATTATATTCCAGTAAATCGGTAATTCGATCTCTTTGCTACTCGTCTTTGCTCTTACACATAATAAATGTTTCTTTATTCGTAACATCACAGCATCATTACATATCACTATCACTACGTAGTATAAAACAAAGTCGTTTTCTCTGCCCCTATATGTCCCTTTGTATGCTTAAATCTTTAAAACTACGCAACAGATTTTAATGCGGTTTTTTTTAATAGATTTAGTGATTCAAGAGGAAGATTTTTATGCCCATGCGAAGCCGGGGCGGGTCGCTACTTCATAATAATTCAAACCATGTAAGACGGTATTGGATGTCGGTCTACCCACGCACACCCAATGATCTACGATTTCGTTTTTTACATAGACATAATTGATTCCGAAGATGAAAATTATACTCTCGTTCCATGATTACTCGCCAGAAGAAGCCCGTGTGATCACGGAATAAAAATAAAAAAGCCTCTAACGACCAGAGACATGGGAATCGTAATCCATATAAAAACCACAGGAGTCGTCCGAGCTGGCTAAAGACGCTCGCGTTATAACTTCCTTCGACGACCGCAACAGGGCAGAATTAAAAAAAAAAACAACCACGGACAAGGAACTCGATCCTTTGCTCGCTCTAACCGCATCGTGCGTGATGGTGAAACAAAAAGATGCACTAGTTTTTAGACGACAAATTGCGATTGAGATTGCTGCGAGCGTTGGTGATATAAACTGTCAAATGAAAGGGAATTGCTCAATGTAGAGCAGTGAATGTGGTCGCCATGCATTTTCCTTTCGTAAAACATATATGCAAATGGAGTAATGGACAGGGTTCGGGCGGCGCGCGCGCATCCTACCACGGTCTCCTTTTTTGGTCTTCTTAATTTATAATCCTATCAGCCGCCTATAATTACGCCGGACGTGGAAGCTACACGTTCAAAGATTATGCCCCTGATAGATGGGATACAAGATTGAGTGTTCAAGTTTTTTTCGTCTACTCCGCCACAATTAAATACCAGCAATTTGCATTTTACATTGATATCTTTTCGCCTCGTATGGTAATAAAGTGTGGCGTAAAACGAAAAGGAATCTAAAATGTATTACGCCGATTGAGATGCACGTTTTTGGGTTGCAATAAACTAAGTCCGTGTAATTTAATGCCTTTAAGTTTACGATACATCGTTTAATTTTACAATTCAGAGGTTTCTGATAATATTTAGCTGCGTATCTACGGCCATATTTTAGTTTTATCTTGTGATAGAACGCGGAAGAGCCAAAGCGTACCGTGACCAATCTGGAGCGATTTTATGAAACCGTTCGCGGGATTGGAGCGTCGGTTGTCCCTAACCAAGCCGAGATATTAGGCGATTAAGTCCGGAATGCTGTTAGGCATTAACTTAATTGGTATCTCTGGTCGTCTAGCAATTACACGCTCTTTGATTGAATTTTATAGATGCCCTTCCGCGGCGCGTAGTCAATCAGAAACATATTTCGTAGGTCGGGACTTGGAGACCAATAATAACACAGTTTGATTGGGTTGATAGAGAAATGATCGTTTTAATTGAACGGGGCCGTGTTCGTTAAGATACTGGTTCTCGAAGATTTTTTTTTTTTAAATTTCCGATATTCAACTTATAATTTATTTTTGTCTTTTTTAAGGGATAGGTTTCATGTCGTTCATGAGACTACTTACTAGCTTAGCTACAATGGAATTTTCCTTGGAAAAAGTAATGCCAATGTGTTAATCTAGGTACAAAACTTAAACTGATTTGGGAGCATGAAGAAGTATTCTTGTTGCTTTTAAGGACATTTAGGACTTCTACAAGGTTCAAAACCCTACACACCATGAATCAAAGTAGCATGTGTCACAGCACAAAAATAGTGTATTTGCATAGAAATATGACAATAAACGTGTATTTGCACGTCTGTATGGAAGCGGCGCCTGCCTTTAGCCATTTAGGTTTTGCGACGCACGCGCTCTGCATACGAAATTTAATGCATAAGTATTAATTATACTACCATTTTGCACCTTTTTTGTTGTTCAAGTTGGCCATCAAACCACCTGTATTGCTAAGAATAAATATTTATTTTTAGTTACAATTTATATTTATCACTGGTTACCTCTAGTCAACCACCACACCACGCCACCAGTCTAACCATATACGGAACCCAATTGGTCAACAAACATATGTAAACTTTTAAGCATTACCAGTCCAGTGTTAGCCGGGTGAACGACCTCTGAACAACGTGGATGAATCCTATGATTGCAGGCTTCATCGGTAGCCAAGTACGAGGCTTGCGATGCTAAGCTTGATTAGAGCTTAAGGGTGCAGCTACACTATTTAACATTCATGTAATGAAATTCATGACATTAAATAATGCTGTTAAAAAGCAGGAGAGCAAAACCTTAAGCGAAAAAGAAGGTGTAAGACCCTAGAGAGGAGAGAGAGTCGAAATAAGGTTTTGATGGGGGCTGCCATCAGAAGCCAATACTTTCCGACATCCTTTTATGGTCCAAGAAGAGACCAGTATTGTTGATGATGATGGATGATGAGGTCCATCATTATCAACAATACTGTCACACAAACAATTCACAGATGATATTGCTTTAATTCCTCCAAAGTCATCTGCACACAATATCGCACCGGGTCTAGCAGTTTTTTTTAATCAATGGGTGTCATCAAAGAATTTGGAATCGCGCGCCAGGCAATTTTATTTTTAATCTATGTTAATAATTCAACTATTCTCATATTTTTGTACGTATGTTTAAGCCCTTAGAACATTCATAGTAGTAGGATCAAGATTGCTGCACACATGATGACGTCACGGTGTGAATATGTGTAATGTGATGATGGTATGATTGTAATAAAACGTATTAGTAATAACTACTATACAACATAACAACTGTCTATCCATACTAATATTATAAATGCAAGTCTATCGGTAGCTCTATCACAGTTTTTTTAATTGGGTGTGGATATAAAGACCAGGGGTCAAACATAGACAAATTTTTAGCACGGCAACATCTAGTACTACTTAGAGGGAAAATAGGATTCGTGTCGTATCAGGATGTGAAAAGGCTAGAGGAAGATAGAAGCACCTATATAGAAGAGACCATTGACAAGAGCACAGCTCTTAAATTTGAGTTAGCGTATCACCGGTCAGTTTCTTTATTCGTCATTTTCACACTAATTCGCTAGTTTACTCATTTTGATAGATTCTACTTGTTAGCGGCTTTTGCCCAGAAGAGAGATACAGGGCTGATTACTCGGTAACATTTTTAGGTGTCGACTCATTAAGTATCTGGGATATAGGATATAAATAGAGACAGGAGAAGAGAATATGGATTTAGATCTAGTGCTTTCTTAAACAAATTATACAATTGCACGAAAAAATAAACAAAATCAAAAACAACGAATGACAGATACAACATTGATGTCATCATGTAATAATACATACATACATACATATAATCACGTCTTTATCCCATACGGGGTAGACAGAGCCTAGAGCCATAAGACCTTAGGCCACGTTTAGCATAATGGTAATTGAAACAGGAAATCAATAGTGATGGGTTGCTAGCCGCATCGCCTATGTCATGATTTCCCCATTCGGCGATTCCCTCAGACGACTTTTACGGCTTGCGCGGCAAGAGAAGCAGCTGGTAATAATACTATCATTAATGCACACATAAGCAAACCAAGTGATCTAGATGCTAGACTAGACGCAACGTAAGCTATAGGTAGTCCCACTTCTTAGAAATAAACGAACAGTCATAACAATCTATCATTGTTATTTGAATGAACGTTATTTTTAGATAGAGACATAAATAAAAGGAGTACTCTTTGTAGAGAGTAACACTTGGAACATAGGTGATTCATTAATTCATTTAAAATGAATGAATGAATAGGTAATAAATTGTATTCTGGTAGTATAAAAGTATTCAAGATGAGAAGGTTAATAAGGTATCATTTAGTATCTTGGATAGTAGGTAATATAAAATCAGCAAAAGATTTAGCATTCAGTTTGAATAGACATTAAAATAGGAGCGATCATCGAAAACTATATTGGATCGATTGAATATTATTTAGATGTGGTGCGATCTAATTTATTTTGTGAACAGTAATAAACCAATTGAAATCAGAAATGAATTATTTAATGATTTGATGATAAAGGTGTTTTGTGTTCTATGTACTATGTCTTGTCTTGTTCTATGTACTATATTATTTGCAACTAAGGTAAACGATAACACAACTTACTCGTAGATGGATGAACTTATTTTGTTTATTGTGTAACGTTTAATTCTAAACATTGATTAGCTAAGCTGTCTGCCATTTTAGTAAGATCATCTAACCAAAATGGCACCACAATTTACAACACCTGCCACAAATCAAACTCACATAACTGTCGCCACTCTGCCCACAGTCCACCGCGTGGGCAACAGAAAAGGAGCCATCATTGGGCAAGTTTCACTTTCGGCGGACTTTTATGGGGTATTTGGACTATTGGTGGCAGTGGGTCAAGTGCATCCGTAAAAGAAATATTTTCGGTTTCGACTCGCTGGTTTTTTAAACAATGAGTAATTTTACACTTCATTAATTTTTAAGGGCGTCCCATGTCTAATAGCCCCAAAAGGTATTTATAAAACTAGCTGTTCCCCGCGGTTTCACTCGCCATTAGCGTGTATGTACTATAGCCTATAACCTTCCCCAAGAATTAGGCTTTCATATACAAAAAGAATTTTTAAGTTTTCAAGTCATAAGCGTTCAAACAAAAAAAAAATATTTAGCTTTATTATATTAGTATAAAATTAAATAAGGCTAGGTATGTCTCCGTTAAACAGCTATCAACCTGCATTCTAACACTACCAAATCTGCTAAAAACATTTGCAAAGTGAAGGAGAAATAGCATGAAAATGGAACAAAATGCTACTTTATCGTAAGCTGTCATTAGAGTAAAATTTTAACCCATTGTTTGTAATAAAGGCTATAATAAAAGGCTTTGACAAACTGTTTCTTTTGAAATAAAGCATTTGTCAAGTAATTTAACACTTATTGCCATGTCATAAGGTCAAGTACAAAAAGAAGTAATCCAAATATATGAAATCGAGTTCACATGCGCAAGCGCAGCCTCGAGCGATTACGAGGCGAGTGATAACACCGTAATTTTCGCCTATTCGATTCCCACGGTACGAAGGCCGATTGCGAAAGACAGGTGCAGGTGCATCCCAATCTGGCCTAACAATAATCCATAATATCCTCTGATATTATCATAGAAATATGAAATCACTATAGGACCGCCATCCCAAAATCCATACTAATATTATAAATGCGAAAGTCTGTCTGTCTGTCTGTCTGTCTGTCTGTCTGTCTGCCTGTCACCTCTTCACGGCTAAACTGCTGGACCGATTGTGATGAAATTTGGTAGGGATGTAGTTAACGACCTGAGGTCAAACATATAGGCTACTTTTGGGCGCGATATAACCGAGTCCCACGCGGGGCGAAGCCGCGGGGTACAGCTAGTTTAAGAATATATTGATGGAATTAAAGACGTCACGATGGCAAATTGTAAAACCTCCAATTAATAAATAGGCGTTGGTTTGAGGTCATACATGTCATAAGGATTATGTGTGCATTTATTGGTGGCGGGCATTCTGAGATTATCAGTAGCGGATAAGCATAAAGCAACTTGGTAAGTAGTTGTGGATCTAATAGAACTTTCATTTAAGAAACAATAAAATAGGAAAGTAATAAATAATTTTAAAAATAATAAATGGTGCTATCTATAAAGTCGTCTATGAATCATTTAGGACTAAATTGGGCTGTTTTTACAGAAACACGGAGAATCCTATTACGAAACCTATTCTACAAGACATCGCTGGAGCCATGATCTTTAGACAATATCTTTTCTTCGTGGTGTTGAGAAGCTAGATAAATTCGATTTTCTTTAGTAAGGTCAATCAACCCTGATTCCCTGAACAATATAATCGGCTCATACAATAATGGTTTGTGCAAAGACAAATTTCATTTTATCGCACAAATATAGCCTACATCCGAAGTATAATCCATAATGATTAATAACCACTATAATACTCATAGCAAACAATTTACAGTTTGATCACGTAACCATAAAATTCTCGAAGAACAAGTGAACATGTGAGCACGCACGCGCAGACGCACTGACATTTAATGCACCTGCTTGCAACACTTGCATCCCAAACCTAGAATGTCAATGGCATCAATACATCGAGTGGCATATCGATACATCAACTCGATACTGTTTATGTTGTATTAAAGATGATTGGACCTCCATAATGTATGATGGTTTACGATCATCGCTTTTCGATTAAAAGTAAGAATTTTGTGTTGTGGATTTTATTTTACATACATGCATATAATTACGCTTGTCTCCCGCAAGGGTAAGCAGAGACTAGAGATTTTCATTGGATACGATCCTTAAGAAGGTCGCAGGATGCCGCTTCCGATCCATTATTCTGGAAATCTTTGGGGGAGGCCTATGTCTAACAGTGAAAAGCCTGCGGCTGAAATGTTGATGATTTTAACGATTCTTACAGAACAGACATCCCTCGCTTCCTCCACACTCATTATTTTATTAAAACTTCTATAAATTGGACTGTAAAAAGAACTGTAAAGTGAGATGAAATCATGAAGGACCTGGAAGAATTTCAAAGAGGCGACTGGCAAAAGTAACTGAGCAGGGAACAATGAGTTCTGTTATTAGAGCCCAAGATCCTGTTTAGGTCGCTGAGCCATCGCAGTCAGTAAGATAGATAAGCAATAAGTATATGTATTTTTGCTCTCTATTAGTGTTTACCCAATTTTACCTAAAATACATCGATGGCAGGGTCGCCATAATCATGTTGGTTTGATACAACCAGCGGCCTTTGTAAAGTGTTAATGTTGAACGCTCAGAAGCGGTTCTAGTTTATGCTTCGCTAATGGTTCTGTCACACATAGCGAGTTCCAAACGAGCGTTTTCGACAGTTTTTTGAGGGGCAAATTCAAAGATAGTCAATCGTCAATCTGTCGTGGCAATTTGCAGCTACCACCTTGTCACACACAGGAAATTGTCGCGACAAGTGCGTATTCTAAATATGTGTGATGAAAACTTTCAAGCGTAAGCGAAGAATGAAAGAGAATCGCTTCTGAGCGTTTGACACTTGCCTACGGGTGCTGTACTATTAAGGGTCAAAGTGACAATTGCAAATTTTTTATTTTCAAATTCATGTACACAGAAAAATATACAAAAGAAAAAAAAACATAGAATAATGAAAGAATAAAGAAAGTTTAATTTATATTTAATTTAGTGAATTTTAACAATTTTTCAATCATATTAATGGTCTTTTTGAACCCAAGGTCCCCAACTTTAGAATAAGCCGGTAAAATCCATTACCATCGTCAAAGATTACGAAATACTATACTACTATTATTATCAAAATCATAAACGAAAACTTTATTTGTAGTTATCATTCTCGTCCCTACATACCTGGATATTCGTCTGCTTGTATCTCAACGGCTACAAACACAAATAAACATATCATCCACAGAAATCTAAACCCACATTATCCTAAACACCAGCATTAGATGATTGCGTGCGTCGGAGCCGCGTGGTGCGCCGGCGCGGGCGCATACAAAGGCGCCGCAGCAATCCGGCGGGACGTGGCCCGGAATTATCCCGATTGCTTCCCCTCGTTTTGTATCTAGCGGTGTGTGTGTGTGTGTGTGTTGTATGGTGCCTATAAGTTTTAAGATTCTTACAAATACGACAATCATTGATTTAATCTAATATACAAGGTGAACTCAAATCCACTGCATATATTTTAAGGGTAGATTCAGACCACTATACCGAACAACTTCCATACTTCCATACTAATATTATATGCGAAAGTCTGTATGTCTGTCTGTCTGTCACCTCTTCACGGCTAAACTGCTGGATCGATTGTGATGAAATTTGGTAGGGATGTAGTTAACGACCTGAGGTCAAACATAGACTACTTTTGGGCGAGATATAACCGAGACCCACGCGGGGCGAAGCCGCGGGGAACAGCTAGTTTCTAAATAAACTTATGTCAAAATATGAATTTTTTTTCCACTCTTTATACTTAACTAGATCAGCTGATTCTCAATTTGTATGGAAAATCAAAAATTTCGACAAATTCGACAATTCGTATTTTGACATAACTATTTGGAAAAGTTGTTTCGTTTAGTGGTCTGAATCTGCCATTAATATTTGCAGTTGATTTGAGTCCACCTTATATACTAATATTATAAAATTTGATTGTTAGTTTGTTTGCATCGAATAAACTTCGAAACTTCAGGGCCGATTTGCAATTCTTTCACTGTTTTGGAAAATCACATCTCCCAGTGACGGCTATGTGTACTATGGGTGAAGGCAGGTTGGACTGCTAGTATATTATTCACACTAAGCACGTGTCAAGGTTCTGATAATTGCAATACAGATAGCGAAACACTTACGAACACCAAAAAATATTAAAAAAAATAACAGAAGTTGTAGACCGTGTCTGTCTAAATTTCATGAAAATCGTCTCAGCTGTTAAGACGTGAAAGCGCACAGACAGACAGATAGACAAACAGACCTTCGATTTATCATAAATTAGTATGGATCTAAACGGACTCTTCATATTATATTAGCAACTCTGGTGTGGCCAGCAAGTGCGTTTGTTGATTCGTGACGTGAGCGTGACTGATCGCCTTAACCTCCACATATTACTTACAATGATTACAGTATTGTTCGGCCGTATATTTATTTGTGGTAATCTGACTAGTTGGAACATTGAGTGGTGTTTGCTATTTTATCAGAGGCTTTAAAATAAGAAGCGTCTCGGCATCAAGGTAAATCGATGTGAGAAGTAACGAGTGAAAATATCATCATCATGGCCAATCCTACTAATATTAAAAATGTGAAAGTTTGTATGGATGTTTGTAAGGATTTAGCTGAAATTTGGAATTATTATATATAGTTTGTAACAGCACAGACTATATTTTATCCCGGAATTCCCACGCGAGCGGAGCCCCGGGCAACAACTGGTAATTTTAAATTTTAAATGACCGTAGCCTGAGTATTTTTTAAAAGAGGAGATAGTATCTATAAAATTTCAAATATTTTTTTTAACACTTCAAAACTTAACGATTGTTGTGGTCAGTGTAATGGTCGATTTCTAACCTCACAACGTTTGTTTGTATTCCTATTTGTTTTTTTTTATCCAAGATAAAAAAGATTATTTGCGGTTTTGTCGAGTTACCATTGTTTGTGTATGTTACTTTATCGATTTATTCTTAATTTTTGACAATTAAATGAAGTCATATAAATAGATAATCGCGCGCGGTCTCGGCAATGTTTACCACCACCATAGATTAATAAAAATTGCCTGGACTGCCACGGTCAATCGACCAAGCACACCCCGGAGGTTTTCGGAACCACCACTCGGCCTTTGAGGTGGTTCCTTTGACGCTCCTCCTTTGACCAGATGGCACCTGGAACCAACGGCTTAACGGTGCCTTCCAAAACACGGAATCAATTTTATTGTCAGACAATCAGGTGATTCAAGCCTGCAATGTCCTAACCAAAATGGAAACATCTAAACAAAGTATGCTTCCCGTGGGAATCGAAGCCACTACCACCGGGTCTACAGGCAAACGCCTTAATCACTGAACCACAGGGGCATTACTTTAAGCTGGCATAAAAATCCCTTCCACGGACGTATCATAACATTCACAACAAATTAATTTAAATTATTTTTACATTATTTCACGACAATCCCTTTTTTGAATATTATTATATTATTACTTATTTTCTTTCTTTCTTTCTTTATTGCTAAAGAAAGAAAGAAAGAAAATCTGTTTATTTGGTACCACAAAATCAGCACAACAAAGTTATTACAAACAAACATAAGTGCAAATGAGGTGTATCGTGATCCTCAGTTTGCTTCGTGACTGCATCGCCTTGCATTCAGCTCGCATAAAATAATAGCTCATCAGAATGGTATGGTAATGTCGTCTTCGAGAGGTCAGCGAGGCTGGGCAGGTGTCCTACTGAACTGCGGGTGCATACGGGATGATAATTTGCACGGGCCCGTTTGGATATATCCGATCGTTTTATTTAATTTTTATTTATTTATTTAACATCATTTCATATAAATTTAATGGCAGACTTAAAGCCATAGGGTTTTTGTACCAGTCAACCAATCAGTGTTCAGTTGTAGTTTAGGATTTCTTAAATGCGAAATTAGATATTTAAATAAGTAGCTTTATTTATATATACAATGTGAATTTTTAATTTACTCGGCGAACCAAGTGACTCTATCTGTGATGCAATTTATTTTTCTAAAGAAAATAAAGCAATTTTTTTTGTATTGAGGCAAATTTTATGAGCTGATCAAACTTTCAATGAGAATTCTTTTTTTTTTTTCAAATTACTATTTTGTTTTCTAGGATAGGTTGTTCAGCAATTTTATAGTTTAAATTGGTTGAGCTGAGTTGATGATTTTAGTTTCGAAGCTTAATAAAAATTTACGGTGTATTTTGCAAAGAATAACCATTTATCTAATTTAATTGGAATTTATGTTATTGCACAAAGTTCATTGTCATATTCTTGTTACACAGAAATTGGTAACAATTTTTTCACCAAGTAATAATATTATTGTCGATAAGATTAAAACTTGAAAACACTTAATTATTCGAAGATGAATAACTTATTAAAAAATTAATGTGTAAGAAAGAATTTATGACCTATTCAAAAAGTATGATGGACGAATTGGGTCCCGTATTTTCCATCATTTGTCTGATTGTCAATAACGAGGTCGCATTACCATCAGCCTCATTGCCCGCGCTTCTATTCAAACTCCTTAGTAGACAAACAGAGGTACGACTCACCCTAAATCCGTTTATACTCAAAGAGAAACGAGCTAGGTCTAAGACAAGTGTGTGACTACCTTACTTAATTCTTTTTCTCTTATTGTAAATGAGAGAAAAAAATTAAGGACCTTCAGTTTTTTTGGACATATCATGAGGTCTCCTATGCATTGTCTGGATATACTTATAATTTTGGGAAAGCCTCCAGCCAGATGGGTGAAAAGAGCAGTTAGGGGCAGCATCTACAGAGCGGTCCATATCACTGGTGATCGCATAACTTGGAAGCACTTGTGGTCACGATCCTCATCAGTAAAGGATCGAAGAAGAAAAAAGAAATAATGAAAATAGACAGGAACAGAAACTAATATAAGCGTGATAACTGTATGGGCTTATGAGTACATAACATAAGTATGTTAGCCCTCAATGGAATCTGTCCGTCGTACGTTGCCAATCAACTATTAGTTATGATAATGATGACCTTCGTTTTGGGTTTATTGAAAGCGTTGGTTTTTATTGCACCATAAACTGTTTTAATGCTTGATAATTTTCTAGGTTATTGACCTCTTTAATGTTAAGAAAGTATGACTTTTTAATATAAATTATACATCGATGTAACTTTTTTGATTTAAAATATTTGTGTTTATGAAACTGAGGTGTGATGAGCGTGGAGGAAGCGAGAGAAGACTATGAGGATTGTAAGTAGTAAATCTTTAGCTTCTTAAAACGGGAAACATGCCACTGGTCAGTTTATATTCACACTTAAAACAAAGGTTGGTTACATCTACAAGAGCACTAAATCCTAAAAAGTTTTCTAGGTACTGTTAAGGGCAGATAAATCTGACCCCCCGCTCATTATGATTCAGATTCATTTGTTTCGTAAGCATGTTGTACAGTAAGGTTATTTTACCGTCTACTCCGAGTGGAGTTAAGTCGTGCGAATGTGTATGTATGACTATTAAAAGAAAATACCATCGTTAATTCATGAGCCTACAAAAAAATTGACATTGAGTGACCACACATCACAACCGCCGAAAAGGACATCCGAATCTTATTAAATATAAAATATTTGGGCAAGTCCAAAAAAACGCCACGTAATTCCACCATATTTATTCAACAGATACCGAATGCCCGGGGCATTTTCGTAAATTGCGCGCACAGACCTTATTGGGCCCCATAAAATGATGAGATAAGAAATTGAATTATTCCTCAACGTCGTAAAATTTTGAGGCGTGCGTTTTAATGGCCCATGTGTATTTTTTGAGTGATTATTTTAAATAGCGTAAAGTAATTTTTACCTATATATATAGGTACCCATGTTATTGTTGCCACCACTGGTTAACCTGTCAACCATCAGTGGTTGACAGGTTGTTCCCCAGCTCTAGAAGAGTAACCAAATCATCTGTACCCTCGTATCACAGATAGTATATTTACCTATCATTATTATCTTCATTACCATCTATAATCATCATCAGACGCGACAGCGCGTTGGTCTGAGATATTAGGGTCAAGAATTTTTTTCTAGATAGTTCGTTGTAGCACATTACAGAATATAAGTACTAGTAGTAATACCTACCGCACAGATAATAAAATATTGTTATTAACCCAGTAAAATTTACCTATCTAATATCTATACAAATTACTCCATATACGATCAATTTATCACCAAAATCGATTCACACCCACAATTTATTTTCAATACACTGGTTAATTAAGCCCAAATTTATGTTTACCAGTTCTTATAGAAATATAGATTAATTAACTTTTTAATTTGATTTTTAATTAAATTCGTGCAAGGCACGGAAGTAGTAGCGCCGACAAGAGGAATGTTATTATATATGGGCATTTTAAGCAAACCTGCAGCATGTTTTCTGGCTTAAGAATACACCACTCTTTCTCTTTCCGTGGGAATCGTAATAGAATTCAATTGTACTCTGTTCGAGAGGTGGCAAATTCGTCTTACAAACGCATTTCCTGAATCTTATTAATATCTTATGCCTAAACATAAATATATGGTCTTTAACCTATCAAATGAAAATGCAAGTCGAATTTAAGGAACCAAGTAACCAGAAATAAATCTCAGATTTTTAGAATCAGCCAATTATTTTAAATAAAATATTATATTTTAATGATGAATTAATGGCGTCGCTACAGCTTTTGCGGTCTATTCCTTTGCTTCGTTCGGTAAAAAAAAAACAAATGTCATTGTGATTTATTTCTGGTATTAAGAAACCTTATTCCTACCGACAGAAAAAAATTAAAGCGTTTTAAAAAATTTCACCTCTTCTCTATTGTACACGTGTATATAACTAGGTTTTCGATCCCTGACTACCTTATAATGAGGGAAATAAGACATCAGCTGTTGAACCAATAAGCATTAACAGATTTAAAACACGGCCTTCAATACAACTTATTCGTTAAGATAAGTGTTAGCTGATTTTCCACGGCAGTTGTAGAAAGCGTGTAGGTGTTTATATTCGGGCGTCGTGACTTTTCCGGCGCCTACTGGTCGGCTGTTTACACTTTTACTTTTGTACATATTGTTAAGTAGCTAAGGGACATGTCATTACTTTCTTTAACATTCATTTGTTTGACGTTGGCTTGAGGTAAAATAAAATGCCTCTAGCAGTCGCAATTTCGTAATTCTTTTAACGGGGGTATGTCTCTACTTTCCATACAATATGTCTTAAGGTTCGCGAACCTCGAACCCAGAATATAGGGGTTAAGAAGCAACCGAGGAAACGCTAAGATTATGACTTTTGTTATACTGGTTATACCAATCTATTGTTTTGGTTGGTTACTTGTGATTGTTAATTAGGTTTTACTTCGGTAATCACGGCTTTTTTTAGTCTCTGAAGTTCCAATTTTTTGGAGTCTACAACCAAAAAGTCACGTCATTTCATCCTTTCAAGTCCAACTGGCTAATTTCTTAAATTGGTCAGGGGCTATCAACCCTATGAGCCCTTAGACAAATGACTAACAGTTCTTATAAACGTTAGAAAGCGCGTTAGGATTTAGATGGAAATTCGTAGATACTTTACTATCCGCCAGGGGCGTTTTAAATATTTTACATACGAAACAGCTATATTTAACATATAACTTGTGTTAAAAGTATACGACTACATTGACTAAATGACTAATGACCAAGCCAACTGCTAGGAATCTTTCAACATGTAGAATCTAGCGAAAGCGTGTTATTTCCCGATAGCAATCAAACATTTCTAGATAAAACGATGCAAGCAATCACCGCCGGCAGATTCGAACCCCGATATACCGAATGCAGTGTATCTGACATCTTGGTCACTTAACTTTCGATGTGGTTGAAGACACAGACGGTCTTAAGTCGGGAAAGTTACCTGAAACAAGAGAGTATATCATTAGATTTAAGTTTGAGAGTGTCTGTTTGTTTGTTGTACAAAATAAATGAAGAGTCTTGTTATTTATTACCTTAGTATTAGGCTACAAGTTCCCCGAAAAATGAATTGATAAATCCATTGAAAGAGACAGTTAACAGATAAATTTAACACCACTAGAAATTTAACGAAAGAGACGAAACGAAAATAACAAATAACTAAATAGTTTTAAATGTGGGGAGATTTAATACGGCATGACGACATTATGAAAAACATTATGGAAGGTAAGATAGAGGGAAGACGAGGAAGAGGTAGACCAAGAAGGAGTTTTATAGAACAAATAAAGGAAAAAGTGGGAGTCGTGTCGTATCAGGAGGTGAAAAGGCTAACGGAAGATAAAACACCTGGAAGAGACTCCAGCGACAAGAGCACAGCTCTTAAATTTTATATAGATAGTTTCAAACAATATTTCTTATCAAGATCAGTGTACAGTGGGCTGCAGAGAAATCTGACCCCCTTTAAATAGCGATACTTGTGGCATGGGGGTAAGATTCCGACTGTACCATCTAACTTAAAATCTCCATAATAAGTGTGAGTGAATATATAACAACATGTGAGAATGCCGCTCAGCCGCATTTTATATTGTTAAACATATTATCTAGTCGGAGATTATTGGAAAGCAATAAATAATAATAAACCGCGCCAGAGTCGGTTGCGTGAGGCACGCTACCGTGCGCGGAGCCCCAGGGCTGCGCCCGCGACGCGTCTCCGTACACACACGACCTCGTAAATCCTTTAAAAATAATATCGGAACACAGACCGATCAACGGAAACACGTCACCGACTCGACTCTTTAATTTCTAACTAAGAAATAACCAAGCAGGCATTTTTTCAAAATTAATCAATCCTTTATTTGTTTTTCTTTAATTATCTATGGATTCGTTTCTCAAAGACACAGTAGATTACTAACAATAAACGACAGATGGAACTATAGTGGATTGCAATTAAAATGCCGAGCACTAAATCCCACTCAAACATTTTCTTTATAATGATATCGTCGCAGGGAGTTCCAAAGGCGGTCTAGAGGGAAGATTTTTCTAGAATCTTCTCTCTAGACTATTAGAAGTCTAGTAAGTAAGAATATAGCTGGCATAAATGACTTCTCATGTAAGTGGATTTGGGGACCTACATCTGAACCTCTTTACCTTGACATAAATGTCATTAATGGAAATGAAGTAGCTGGCCTAACCCGGAAGAAAAAAGCTACTTGTAAAGAAATTTCAAATAAATTTGTAGTCCATGTAGTTTCCAATACTACTACTATTACTACATTTATAGTATACTTATACTGTGACAAAGAATTATTTGTAAACGAAAAGCATAGTCATATCATACACGCTATTAGAATTGATCACGACGAAATTGTGATCTAAGTAAGTGGAATGAAAAGATAAGTCTCCGTACACGAGCCATCTTTTCAAACTACCGTCGACAACAGTGGGCACGGAGCCACCCGTCGGCTATAACGAATCACAATTGTAAGGTTTAACTATCGCCTGGAACCTGAACCATAGACTATATAGATCACAGATGGATATCTCGTGTTGGGGAAGATTGTTTTGAAACGTGGAATAGTGACTGCAAAGTGGGGTGTAAGTCTATGAACTTCCATGGAAGACCTGTGAAATAAAATACCTGTTGTATGTTTTTTACTTTTACTTATCTAACAATGAGTGTAATCATGCTATTGAGTCATAGCATCACTAGGGTCACTACACTCGGTGGTACTGTTTAATTTTAAATACTCACCGTGGATCCGGATGAAAGACATGGTACTGGTACCACCAAAGGTATGGCAGGAGTAAGCGATGTGTCTAAACGGTATCCCCCTCATCTTTTCGTATAGGTGCCACGGTAAATCAACCTTGCACACTTGGTGTGAACTTGCACGAAATCATCTTTATTATCAGGACATTGGACTGACTTTTGCAGAAATATCATTGCGGATCTTACTCCGAATATATTTTGTTGGTCTTATACAGCGAACTGGTGCTAGGGTGCGCTGTATTTTCTGTTAGTTTCTTTAATTTATGTCAGAACTGAACACTTTCAAGACATATTTGCATGCGCGAGTTATTATGCATGCCGTGCCGTGCCACAATGGGCACAGATCACGCGCTCGGCTTTGTGTCAGCGATGTAAATCACTCGTTTAAGACTATTGTAGAACAGACAGACCTCACGATGCGAGATATTAACCTCTTGGAACATGCCACTTTGTATATTAATAAAAAACAAAATTACCATCTATAGTTTAATATAAGTCTAACAAATAACATAAAATAAAGTTCACTAATGAAAGGCTTAGAAATTTCACTAGATGTCACTTCTGAAAAGATAATTATAATTGTAAACGTTATACTAATTAAATACTTATAAAATATATTAGCTCATCAATTAATCATTTCTTCTTTTTCTTTGGTTTAATAACCACAGGCTCTGGTTCCGGCTCTGGCGGAGGTGTAGGAGGAAGTTTTCGGTCGGGCCATTTGCGCTTAAGATAATCTATCATTGAGGCTAAATTCATCAGTTTCATTTTCTCACTTTTTGGACCCGGGAACCTGTTAGCCAATTCCTCGATCAGATCGTCGTCAAGCTGAGCCCCGAAACCCCTAATTGTTCGTGTGAATATCTTAGTATTCATGGGCTCAGGATCATCTCTATACATCTGCTGAATAACTAAAGCTATATCTACAGGCTTCTTCTTTGATTTTTTGCAGATTGCCTCGCATCTGTCAAAAACTACATTCCTAATATCAGTGCCTTTGGATACAAACTTTTCTCTTATGCTGCCCCAAGTTATGACAGTATCACTTCGGAACTTATAGGATAGGATCTCTTTACGAAGATCCATGAACGCTGTATCCACTACTACGTTATCAAGTAAAAGTCGTTTCAATTTAATTTTTGGTTCCCTTAGACGCTCTACCAGACTTGTTGCATCAACTATTGTCAGCGGATTGAAAGACAAATCCAATGTCTCTAAATTTTTCGCTTTAGGTAAATTCGCGCTCAAAAATTTAACAGCTGGACCTTCTAACTTATTATTACTCAGATTCAAATACCGAATTTTAGGGTTATTTAAAAGTATCTTTATTGCATTACCGATACGATTCCCACTTAGTGAGTTCCATGATAAATTTAATTCTTCTAAAGAAAGGTTGGTCGATAATTGGGTACAGAGAGCGAAAATAGCATTTGGAGAAAACATGGTATTCCATGACATGTCTAAATGAGTGAGCTTGTTGTTAGTTTCGAATGCTTCAGCCAACATTAATGGAGACTTACCAGATAGATTATTATAACTAAGGTTCAACTGTCTGAGGTCGGCCCCTTTGAAAATGGCATTGGCCAGTAATTCTACACCGGCATCTCCTAACTTGTTTCTAGACAGATTAAGATTTCTGAGGGCTTGGTTCGAAGGCAAATTTACAAATAAACGTCTTGCACCTGCGGGACCGATTCTGCATCCAGTCAAGTTCATCTCTTTCAAAGTATAATTTTCTAAAAGCATCTCGCCTAAATGAAAACAACCGTCTTCGTTTATCCAGTTGTCTGTCAAATCAAGTACTGTTACACATCTATTCAGCTTCAGAGCCATAGCCATAGCTCGAAACCCCTTAGGATTGATGCCGTAATACCTTAAATCTATTTTATCACCTAAAAGACCTCGGTGAAATGATCTAACTGGACATATGTTCATTTCATTACATACAGCTAAATATAGTTCCTGTCCATCGTCAGAATAAATGACCTTAGGCTCTGGATATAGCAGTGCCTCCTCAATTCCAGGATCTAGTATTCCTGGATAATTATAATAAGGGTGTCGAAGTACAGAGCTGGCAGAAAGTGGTATATATTTTTCACATAGTTCACCACTTCCTGGGTCGTATAGTCCTGCGGCATATTTCAGACGCTTAACATTTTCTTCGGGCACTTCGAAGTCAAGAGAAGACCATTCTTCCATTGGAGGTTCTTCGGAAGACAGGTCCTTTTCGTAAATAACCTCTACGACTGGTTGCTCGGCCACAAAAGATATCTCGCTCGACATTTTTAAGATTAATGTAAATTATGTAAATTAATAAACTATAAACACTTATTTGTTGAATGTTTCTTTCATAAAAATTAAACGTCAAGAGTTTGTTTCTAATTTAATGACAGGATTTTATAAAGTAAAAAGTTCGGTACCAAAGAAGATCCTAACAAGGTATACACAATGACCAAAAGTTATCTTGATACCATTGTACCTTACCTTTTTATATATATGTAAATACTAGTTGTTCCCCGCGGCTTCGCCCCGCGTGGGACTCGGTTATATCGCGCCCAAAAGAAGCCTATGTTTGACCTCAGGTCGTTAACTACATCCCTACCAAATTTCATCACAATCGGTCCAGCAGTTTAGCCGTGAAGAGGTGACAGACAGACAGACTTTCGCATTTATAATATTAGTATGGATTAGTATGGATATTTTGTATGTAAAGTACATACAAAATATCCATACTACCCTTCCTCCATAAGAGAGCCGCTATTATTTATCAGCTTTTTCTCTGCCGCGCAAGCAACTTCATATTTTGTATGTTTATCTTTGTCCTAGAGATCCGTGTTTCAATTTACTTAGCAACAAGATGATAAGTGCGCGATGTTTTAATTAAACACCGTTGGGATTCTATATTAAGAAGACATAGCTTCGACTACATCAAAATATTCAATACAAAATCTTTTAATTACCTTTATCATCATCATATCGTTGGTCAATTGACCATGCAAGTAAACATGCGACTGAGATAAACTTTACTTTGTAGTTCTTAATAAAAGAGTTAAAATTTCCTTTATCATACGAGAAATGTGCCTTTGATCTAACTCCGCTATAAAGAAAAGACTTCGTTTGTCCTTTAGTAGAAGCCTTTTAATCCACGGCAAGACTTGAAGCAGAGAGAGAGCTTGGTGGAAATGCAAATCTCCGCGGACTTTGAATTGACCAATCACAACGCTGGAATTTTAATCTTATATTGTGATTGGTTAATTTATCGATACCGGAACGCAACTTTAAGCCAAATACCGACTAAACATGACCACTTAAATTCTAAACACAAATCAGATTCAATTAATAGCAAGCCTGATCAAATGGCCTTGGCCTCTAAGCCCTGGGGCGGCACTTTCACCGGCCTCCGCATGGAAAGCCTCTTCTAGGTATTCAGGCACTTGTGTCGGCACGCGGCGCTGCCCGAGGGCGAGAGGTGACGAAGGTCGGATGGTCGGATTAGACCTCGCTTTCCGTTTCGTGAGACCAGCTGGTTATGCCGCTAAATATGCTAATAAATCTAATCTATACTAATATTATAAAGATTTGTATTTTTATGTGTATGTTTGTAATGAATAAACACCAAAACTACTGTGCCGATTTCGAAAATTATTTCACCATTGAAAATCTACATTCACCCTGAGTGACATAGGCTATGTATGTACTACGGGCGAAGCCGGGATGGACTGCTAGTAGTATGTATAAAGACCTCTGTGGCGTTATGGTAAACATGGTTTGTTTGTTGGTCAAGCGCGAGTCGGCTGCGTTCCGTACCAGCTTACCAGCATCGTCTTGAAATAGATACTGTGAGTCCAAATTAAACCGTGAAAAAAATATTTATGTAATAATAATAATATTTTGATTTTGATATAATCGGACTTCAGATGCCGATGCAATATAAATAAATAAATATAAATATATAGGGACAAATCACACAGATTGAGTTAGCCCCAAAGTAAGTTCGAGACTTGTGTTATGAGATACTAACTCAACGATACTATATTTTATAACAAATACATATATAGATAAACATCCAAGACCCAGGTCAATCAGAAAAAGATCATTTTTCATCTTGACCTGACCGGGGTTCGAACCCGGGACCTTCTGAGTAGCGGTCAGGCATGTTAACCATTACGCCACGGAGGGAAGATGCAACAGGTTAGGCAAGGAATAAGTATATTTATTATTGCTAATGCATGCCCGTGGAAATTTCTTAAAATCATTCTTACCTGACGTCTATTAACAAAGACTTTTATCTATATACCGGCTATGTCTGAATGTAAATTAATTATCTTAAAGCAAAGCCCGCTGACGCCACAAAAAAAAAACAATCCCTTCCCTTTTTTATGACATCCAAAAAGCAACAAAATATACATAAACCACTGATCTGATTTACACGCCACTTAGCCAACACTCAAATCGATCGTAAAATCGGTAAAAGGGCTTCGACTCCGGCGCACTCGATTCCATAATCGTATCTCGGATTCGTCATGCGGCCAAACTCGATCGATTCGATACACCATTGATTACGAGTAGCCGATTTACGATATTAAGGAAAATAACGAAAATTCTTGGAGTTATCTGCAAAAATTAAGTTCTTTTGAGTTCTAATACCCGAGTTTGGAAGCCATGAAAATACCTTAGGAAAATACCTCGATAAATGAAATTTATAATTATGTCTTGGAAATTATGGGATTTTATTGACAAACTATAAAAAGTAGGCATCAAACCTAAACAAATCGAATTACCCGCTTCTTTTTTTGAAGTCGGTTGAAATCGTGACATCATTATCCAACAAATCACATCTATCGATAACTTGTGATCGGTAACAGAAGCCGCTGGAATTAATCTGTTTTTATTGGCAGTTGACCCCTGAAACCTTAAGTCCCGAAGGTAACGATATGACGTCGCGCGGCTTTCTCTTAAATTGATACCTACCTTGGTTTGGTTTGTAAGTCAGAAAACCGTGGTTTGACTCACGGGACCATGTTTATATTTATACATACATACGTTATCATTATAGTTTCACCTTCACCTTCTGCCTCTGTGGTCCAGTAGTGAAGGATTTGTCTAAACATCGGGAGGTCGAGGGTTCGATTCGCACGAGAAGCATAAAGACTTTAGTTGGAGTAGTACTTGTTTTCAGTTGGCTATGACATTACAGACTCAAGTCACCTGATTGTCTGATAGTGAAGATGATTCCGTGATTCAGAAGGCACGTTAAGCTGTAGGTCTTGTCTTACGTCTCACGTTAAGCTATTCGTCTGCGATCTGGTACTCTGGTAGTCAAATCAGAGGCCGAGAGGTGGTTTCGAAAAAATCTGACACCAGGGTGTACATGGTCAATTGACCTTGTAACCGACACATGATGATGACGATCGTCTCAAACCATAGTTTCACCAATGTATATATTTATTGACTTCACATCGCGGTCTTCGAAGTCATACGGCTTGGAATGCACCCGGAATCACGCTTAAATGATAAACTCATAACCCTTACTTTTAGCGTTACCGTAGTCGGGTAAAAATGAGACCTATTCATAGTCCAGTGCAAGCTGCATTAGTTATTCATAGTCAAGCCCCAGCACAAGTACTGGGTACATCTTCAATCGCAATAACTTGCGAGGTAAACCCGGACTAGTAACTCAGCGGCGCGCCCTCGCCCTGTCGACTCATAACAAAGACATAGACTTGTTGAAGTTAATAGACAAACAATATTGGGCTATTATCCACAGAGTGCTATTATATTATCTCACTGCTTCATGCTCTGTCATCTAGCGTGGACTTTCTCAGAAGTCCTCAATTTATATAGAAAACTATGTAATCCATATTCATACTAATCCATACTAATATTATAAATGCGAAAGTCTGTCTGTCTGTCTGTCTGTCACCTCTTCACGGCTAAACTGCTGGACCGATTGTGATAAAATTTGGTAGGGATTTAGTTAATGACCTGAGGTCAAACATAGGCTACTTTTGGGCGCAATATAACAGAGTCCCACGCGGGGCGAAGCCGCGGGGAACAGCTAGTAATTATTATAATTGTACTTGTGTTAAGTACTTTTGGGCAAAATTATTACCAACAAACAAACACTTTATATTATAGAAATATTATATAAAACACGTTATATTATAGAACGTCTGTGCTAAAACCAAACTTATTGTATACTTATCCTCTTTGAAAAATATTTTTTTACAAATAAAACAAACAAAATTTAATATTCTAAAAATATATTTTTTAGGGAAAAATAAGGTTTGACAAACAGACTGCCAACAAAGTGATCTTAGAAGGGTTACGTTTTTGCCTTTTAATATACGGAACCCTAAAAATAAATCTACCAATTAGATAAGCTATATAAAGGTGGATCTACTAGAGATTTATAGTGAAGAGGCGACACACAAACAAACTGCCTTGTAGAGTACAATAAAATATTTTATTTTTGGTTACGTACGTCACACATAATATCTAATTCCCTTTTAAAATAATCCGAATAATTATACCAATTGTTTGTCTTCTACATTAGCAATACGAAGTCTATGACCGCGGGCAGCTTGTTTGATTTAGAGAAATGGAAAGGCGTGGCGACCATTGTTTTCACTTTAAAATTTACTGAACCCAGATACACTGTATTTGGTTTTGTCATGAAAGCTGTTTAACTGATCTGGTGGAAAGTTGATTTAGTGCCGTTATCCATTCAAATGATGGTGGACGAGAAAGGGACGAAATTGGAAAGAGGACAGGAAAGATTGGGTCTTGTGCTATCAGGCATAAGGATATATATCGTCAAACTATCTAGTCTGTCACAGAGCCTAGTAACCAGCTGCTGTCATCCTTGAACCTTTCCAGACTAGTGCCAAGTCTACCAAGTTCCTCTTATGACAGAATATCCCAGAAAAGCCCAATTTAACACGAGAGTCCCAATTCTGTTCAGTATCGTATTTATCCGCCTTAACATATATCAAAGCGGCAAAGAAATTAGTTTTCTATATGAGTCTGCAATGGTAAGGGCACGTTATGCAGAAACCGGCAAATTACGTGGAAAACAAGTGTAAGCATGGTCGTGGTAGACCGGGAAAAAAGGCGGCTTAAAAGTTAGAACTAGACTAGGAGGACTACTAGTTAGGCTAGAACGGCTTAAAAGTGCTCAATGTCGCAGTAAAGGGTGCGGCGCCAATAGTCTCTCGACCAAGGATGCTGAAGACCGAGGTCAGAACCACAAAGCAGTTATTAAGGATGCAATCGGGAAAGCGCTAAGCTGAGAGAGAGAGAAGGAGAACGCAAATAGTTCTCTAGAAACGGCCTCCGCGGTTAAGGCATTATTGCCTGTAGACCCGGGGGTCCCACGGAAGTACAGTTTGTTAAGTTGTTTCCAGTTTGGTTAGGACATTGCAGGCTCACCTGACTGTCTGATAATAAAGATGATCCGTGCTTCAGAAGGCACGTTAAGCCGTTGGTCCCGGTTGCCATCTGGTAATCGTTAAAAGGAACCACGTCAGAGGCCGAGAGGCGGTTTCTCAGAACTCTGATATCAAAGGATGCATGGTCTATTGATGATGATGATGAGTTCTCGATTCCCTTCTTCGCTCTGATACTTTACAAAAATGCCTTCGAGTACAACTTACGACCATAAATATTTAGTTTTAATTTTTTTGCCACCAAATAAGGAACCCCAAACATTCATTAATAAATAAGTACAAGCCAAATCTGATAACTTTAATCGTAACTAAACATACGGACGGAATTTAAAATGGTTGTATTCTTGATAAAAGTACACATACAAGGACATCCGAACCAAAATATTAAGTTGATTGCACCGGACAAGGAGCTTGGAAACAGTTTAATAGAGTGCTCACTTATAATAATGGACGAAGAATGTCAGATCTCATCGTATGGTTTCTGATAACCATTCCCATCTTTTTGCTGTCGTGAAAAGCGATAAGGAGACAAACTAATAACTAAATTTAAAATTCATAATTCAAAACTGCGTACCCAACTAAAAGTATCTACTGTGTGAAATGTCGCATCAGTGCAAATTTTCTTTCTCATAAACGTATTTCCACTTATGAATAGGCATTGTTTAACAACATTACGCGGCAGCCGGCGGTCACTCGGATATATATGGCGTTAACTATTTATGACATTCAACTAATGCGATTTCTTACCACAACAACTTAGTGAATATTGTACTCCAAAGGTTATCCATTCCTCATTGGTTTAATTTTTAGAGGTAAGAAACCTCAAAGAGAAAACGTGGAGAAAACTAGCATACGAGTCAAGCCTGAAAACTCCATTCCATTCGTAATTCCTTAAAGATGTCCCGAAGAAGTCGCACAAAACATAGAGTAACTTTAATTGCTCACTCGTCTCGGGAACATGGGCGCGTGCGCAGGTCTCAATGGCAAAAAACCCGGGGGAACCTTAAAAGGATGCCAGGAACACACCAAAGAGGCCACAAGAATTCATGAATAAAAATTCCGAGCCAAAAACAAAATGGCGCCAATTAAGGAGCATTCGGAAATCTAAACTTGCAGTTCGACACACATGGAAGATTCTAAACGGCAATTTTAAATAATTATAATAAATTGGAATGCACAAAGGGCTTTTCTTGGAGTAATGAGGAGATTGAACAGAACGATCTATGAGTATAAAAATTTATGACGACATTCAAATAAAAAAAAATACACGTCCCAAACTGAATCTTTAAGTATGTGCTGAGCGTACTTATTTTTATTTCTTCTATGATGGATTTTTTCTTTTAAATATCATTTCATTAAATTTATTTAATTTTTATTTATTTTATTGTATACATTTGGATGACCAACAGCAAATAAATTTACATAGGCAAATCGAATAACGAAAACCAAAACAGTCTTTACATATAGATACAAATTATGCGTTGAGTGTTAAAATAAATTTCTCTATCACAACATTGTAAAAAACAAAGTCGCTTTTTCTGTCCCTATGTATGCTTAAATCTTTAAAACTACTCAACAGATTTTGATGCGGTTTTTTTAATAGATAGAGTGATTCAAGAGGAAGGTTTTTATGCCCATGCGAAGCTGGGGCGGGTCGCTAGTTATTAATAAAATATAAATTTCAAGGCTGTTTAATTGTTACATAGTACATAATACGTTGGGGCTAACGCAATCGGTGTGATTTGTCCCTATAAAAAAAAAGTACTCTCCTATGACAATAAGATGACAACAATAGAAACGATATGCGTTTTCCCGCCACGCACATACGACAAAAGATATTTCAATTATGGAAAAGAAAGTAAAATACTGTTAATTGATAATGTACCGTGAACTGTAGCAATAGGACTCCATTTAGGAACATTTATGCGGCGCGTGCGCGTCAGTCGTGCGATAACGCTATCGACAATGGGTATTTAGCGAAAGTGGAATGAAAGAAATTTCGACGTAATGATGTATGGACATATAGATTTTTTATAGAGTAAGCAAACAGTAATGGAAAGTGGTTACCGTTGCCTATAAACACCGAAGTCAACAACAAAGGACCAATGATATCCTTTTCACGAAACCATCTTCTATACCTGACTGTGTTTCCTAGGTGCATCTTCAGCATGATCCTTAGCTAGATTTCGAATGGGATTATTTCTCGGATTTTACTAAGGAATTTTTTCTCGGATTTTCCTTTAGAGCATTAAACAACCGGGGTGGCCACTGACAGGCGATCTGGGCGTCGATTCTGCTAACGTTAAGTCACAATCGTGACAAAATAGTGTTTCAATGGAAGTGCTTTTTTACACACTAGTTACAAAAAATGTATATTTTTTTATATCACTGCTAATGGTCACACCCTACACTACATTTACGTCACAACATACTGTCATAATTCTTGTAAATAGCGTGTAAAAAGCACTACAATTGAAACACTATTTTGACACGATTTTGACTTAACGTTAGCAGAATCGACGCCCTGTACTTGTGTGCGTGTTTTGTTTGCTTGTGTGGGATAATTTTGTCAAGTGTTTGCGTAGCGACGTGATCGAATAATGCATTAGTGTTAATACTTATGAATGTGGCAGACTTTTTCACGTAGAAAAAGGTGTGCCATCTCCCGCTTGGTTAACTTGTATAATATGCGTGAATTTACCTCGGGAACAGTGCTTTTTCCTGGGATGAAAGGTCCCTATGTCCTTCTCCTGGTTTTAAGATCACCCATTTTCAGCCAAATCAGTTCAGCCGTTCTCGAGCTATAAATAGTGTAACTAACACGACTTCCTTTTACAAATATAGAAGACATTCCCCTCGGTTTCACTCGCCCTTTGTGTGTATGTACTATAGCCTATAATCTTCCCCAAGAATCAAGCTATCATATGCAGAAATAATTTTTCAAACCCGGCCAGTAGTTTCCAAGTTATAAGCGTTAAAACAAACAAACTCTTCAGCTTTATTATATTATAAGTATAGATTTTATGCAACCTAACATGTGCTACACACATAGCAGATATAATTTAACCTATAATCCTAATTTCTAATGCGAATAGCAACAAGCACTATCAGCAAATAGCTTGCAAAAAGTCATGCACCTCTTCGCGCAAGCGCATCATTATTTATCTAGGTACGGTCTGCAAGAAAAATCTACGTAATAATAAGTGACGCCATACCTACGAACAATATTTCAGTGCCCCCCCTAGTGTGAGTTTTTCTTAACGCAGACGCTAGAGACTGCGTTAAGATTTTATATGGAATATTTTAGTTGCCTTACTATCCGCCAGAGGCGCTTTACAGGTCTGCCGTGCAAAATCGCACTGGGCCTAGCTCTGAAGCGCCAATCTGACGATGTTACTGAGAAACACGTCAGAATCAAAAAAAAAACCTTCTTCCAGTAGGCCCTGCTATGCAATACAATAGTCAACAATGCGACTAGTACAAGTCACATGGTTTTATTTTGGTAACATTTTAAATGAAAAGAAAGTTTTTGGTCGGATATTATATTTTACGATCTACTTGATGCAATAAAAGTCAACAGTGCGAGTGGTATTGTCTTGGCAATATTTTACATGAATTTGGAGTTTTCTTTTCTAATTGGTCAATATCCCTTGGAAGGTTTTTAAATAATAATTCGGTTAATCAAATTCTATGATTTCTGTGTGTGCTAATATGATATACTGTGTGTGTAATAATGGGCATAAAAACCTTCCTCTTGAATCACTCTATCTATTAAAAAAACCGCATCAAAATCCGTTGCGTAGTTTTAAAGATTTAAGCATACAAAGGGACATAAGGACAGAGAAAGCGACTTTGTTTTATACTATGTAGTGATTATTTTTTGATGTCAATCGTGCTGTGTCGTGCATGTCTGTTTAATGTTTTGTTTAAGAAATGTGAATCTGTTATTGTCAAAAGAGTAACTTAAATCTATTAAATTAATTATATTAAGTGCTGCTGATTCTGTTATTAAAGGAAAAAATTTAGATCTGCTGACCGTACCAGAGAGATCCACACACGATCTAGCAGTGAAAATGCGATGGAAATCAATTTTTGCGCAGACGCAAATCACTTTCTATGATTGCAGTCGTGTGGGTCGTATACTGCACTCTGCCATTATGTGATGCACTTTTAGAAAATACCGCGGGAACATGGTCTAGTACTTATTAGAAACTGGCTGTATATTATAACTATCGCCGGCGGTTTCGTTCGTTATAGTTAAAATGATTTAAAATATTTTATACTTAACCAAAATTTTTTTTCGTGTGTATTAAAGAGTATTTTTTATTTAATACGTGATACCCTCAATAGAAGCTATCTGCCAGTGAAAGGTTCGTAAAAATCGATGCAGCCTTTTCGGATAAAACCAAAAACAAACGGAGAGACTGTAGGGATTTTTATGTCATCGTTTTTCATACATACTTTCATAGGGATCGTCAACCTTTAATAAAATTAAAACAAACTTCATTAGTAAACTACCTACTGCTTATAACCGTCTTAAATTTTTAGTGCTGCAATACAGAATTTTCGTCTTATCTTGTCTTGTCTCAAGAATTGCTTCAGCTTTTGGATCTGTCTAAGTTCCTTAGTAAAAGGCGTTCAAACCACTGCTTCGTGGTTCAAACAAACTCTAAAGCTTTATTACTTAAATTAATAAGGTCGTAAGACGTAAATGAGTAATCGGCAGCCTGATTGTATTCAATTAAAAATCCTATAAAATAAGCCATAGGCCTTCAAACATCTATCTTATACAATTAAACGCAAAATAATTATAATTTAAAACTAATTACGCATTTAATAAACTCCACCTGTTATTAGTACCTTCAAATTAAAAATATATTAATCAAACGACCTTATTTAAAAGTATGGGTTAACTAATCATTGTTTAACAAGGGCATGTATGGCATTTAGGTGTCAAACTTTCAGTATAAATATACTCTTTGCGATATTGAAAAAAAAATATTGCAAATCAAGGTTATTATTCGTCTTTATGAATGTTTAATTTATAAATAAAAGAAATAATTTTCTAAGGAACTTACAAAATTTATTAAACCAAAATTTTAAAATACAAAACGGTAAAAGATGCCCCTTGTAGAGAAGGCGGAGAACTTATCGAGAAGGCCGCCTTTTGGGTTTTAATTTTAAGTTCTATTTCAACCTATTTCATGTAATTTATGTGCAATAAAGGTTTTTGTATTGTATTGTATTTTATCGCCTAAGCTCTGTCAGGCAACCTCAAGACAACTAAGTTGTTTCAAACAAATCCTAAATCCCCAAAAATATTAAAAGAAACAACAATTTATTGAACAAATAAAACAGAAAAATTGACATAACTATATAGATAAAAAAAAAACAGAATTCATTGAGAAAACCATATTGGAAAATCGTACCACCTGTCAACTACACTCAAACTAGTGCAAGGTGAAATAATAATTACACCCATATAGATTTTTACCATTCAATCGTCATAAACAACTTTATTACAATCGAATAGAGTTGAATGGATGTGAGAAATCGTTGCGATATCAAGCGTGGGACAATTTAAGGTTACAATCGAGTTCTCGCAATTCATTACCGATTCTCGATAGATATCGCTTACAAGTACAAACGTATTGATGTTTGTTCTTAAATCGAAATAATCTATATTCTCTTGTGCCACCTGTATTTAACAAGTTCGCGGACGTTTTTGAAAACACAATAGAAGTTTTATTGTTATAACTGCTATAGCAGTCGTGTGCGCTAATGTGTTAAATCCAGAGGTAGACCTTTGTACAGAGGTAGTCTGCTTGATCACCTCACTCACCTATTTTCTGTCGCCAAAAAGCAGTGCTTGCATTGCATTGTTGTGATTCGGTTTGACGGATGAGAGATAGGATGAGTTTGGCATACTAGTTTGGGATGAGTTAAGAAATGGGATGTGACGTCATAGGATGAATATGTAACATGGGTATTGTGCTGAAACATCTATAGCCAAAAGTTACGACCAAGTAAATAGAGGTGGCTAAGTACTGGGCAGTCAATATAGAGTCCATATAGATATGACTCGAAAAGAAGAAGCCAGTAGTTGGTATATATAATTTGTGAGGACCAAAACTAAGCCACTAACAAACTGATAAGGCGATGTTAATGGTTCCGTACAGGTCCTCGAGCGTGGAGGTGGCTGGTCATGCAGTTCAAGGTAAAAGTTGAAGAAAATTCAAAAGTGCGTTTATTGAATAAAATCTTTATTGTCTATTATTGTACTTGCCATAAGAATTCTTTTCCAGTCAAACCTTAGGATATAATAAATCATGCAGTGTAGGTACCTACTCCTAGCACAATCACTATCACTACATAGTATAAAACAAAGTGCTTTCTCTGTCCCTATATCCCTATGTATGCTTAAATCTTTAAAACTACGCAACGAATTTTGATGCGGTTTTTTTTTAATAGATAAAGTGATTCAAGCCGGGGCGGGTCGCTACTATTCAATAAATGATAATAATATACGGGAACAAACGTCGTATTTAAAAAAACCCTTATACCATAGTTAGTAATAAAATCTCCTTTATTTATTAGGGACCCTTTGATTGTCGGTTGAAGTACCCGTTCCACTATTATTAAAATCATAAGAACATTCGATTAATACGATTCGAATAATCGCATCGCAGCTGCGTACATTCGAGATATCAGATAAAAAATCGCGATAATAATACCGCAGGCTTTGCCGAAATAAATATTGAATAGTTTTTGTTCTTTTTGTATGTTTTGAATGTTGTCCTGTTTTTGAATTTGCACGAAATTAAAAAGAAAAAAAATACTTAAAAAGGGGACATTGGGATTTAGGAGATTGGTTTGAAGTAATATCATCATGATACATGTAAAGATTTATTAGAAAATAAAAATTAATAAATGTTTAGTAAGATGAATTTGTAAATTTCTTATTTGTGATAACCAGTTAAATCATGAACTTGCGCTTTAGAGCCCAGGGTGCTCTTTAATCATGGTCCTGGATATGTCAGCACAGTTCTTATAATGGAGCGACTGCTGATGAATATGGTAGACAAATAACGTGTTTCGGAACGACCACTGCTCAAAAGCAGTGCCCTAAGAACAGTTACACAGTTTCAATGCCAACCAATCTTAAAATATTTATCAAACACAAAATAAATCTAAATTACACAGAAGCCATTTTCTTTATTCAAACAGCAATTTGACGTCATTTAACCCTTAACACAGGTTTTTAATTAAACGCGGCACATGGCGATAGCGTAGTCGTTGATCTAAATTGTACTAAAAAGGGTTTATTGCTTTTAGGGTACCGTACTAGCATAATTCATAAAATTATCAATTTACGTAAACTATTAGTTAATTTTTATAAAACCATAAATTAAAACATTTACAATTTTATAATAGTAATTGTTTAACAATAAAACCTACATAAAAACAGATTTAGTTAAAAATATTAATGTTTTAAGTATAAAATAAACTAAACTGTATTTCAATTTCAATAAAAATAAAATAATTGTTGTTATTTATATAATTTGGAAGAATGAATGAGTAGGTAATATTTTTTCTTTTAATAAAGTGCAATGCATTAAGAAAGATATGAAGATTTAAATTGTGATTTTTCTAGTATATTGGAATTGTCTTTTTTATTTTTATTTATTTATTTGTTCAAAATACATTATTTTTTCATTAGAGGAAATGAATTTATAATAAACATACTGGACCTTAAAGGGACTTCAACTCGTTCTTGACCGTTTTTCGTTATTGCGGCTGCATGTTACTCCATTTTTATTGTCGTGTGATGTAATCAATGTGCATTTAATTATTTTCTGTAGGTTTATTATGGAAAAAGACATTTATTACTTACTTTCCGCTGCCCGCGGCTCTGCGCGCTTCGGACCACGGCTAATCAATTTTTCAGTTTATTCATTCATGTTTCTACCTCGTAAATACAACGTACTTTTAATTATTGATAAACCAGCTGTGATACTATATAAAACTTCCCATAAGGCTTAATATAAGCTTATTTTTTTTAAATCTATCCGGTATATATATGGCTATTATCAACATCATCATTTTAGCCGCAGGCTGTCCACTGCAAGTCATAGGCCTCTCCCAAGGATTTCCAAAATTGGCTATTATATCCAAAAATATTTTTTCAAATTAGTCATAAGCGTTACTATACAAACTCTTCAGCTTTATTACTGTATATATAAGGTATTCCTACCGTTAGCCTCTGAGATTTCGCTTATAATTAGACAAGTGCATCCACTCAACTTAAAATTTATCCTCTCCATTATATCGCGCCCGAAAGTAAGCTAACTTTGACCCCTGGTCCTTAGTTATATCTATACCAAATTTCATCAAAATCGGTCCATCGGTTTAGCCGTGAAAGCGTAATAGACAGACACACTATCCATTTATAATATTACTAGCTGTTCCCCGCGGCTTCGCCCCGCGTGGGACTCGGTTATATCGCGCCCAAAAGTAGCCGATGTTTGACCTCAGGTCGTTAACTACATCCCTACCAAATTTCATCACAATCGGTCCAGCAGTTTAGCCGTGAAGAGGTGACAGACAGACAGACAGACAGACAGACAGACTTTCGCATTTATAATATGATATGGATTATGGATATCCCCCGATTGTCTATAAGACTATGTCCCACCCAGTAGCCGGAATATGCTATAAGCATTTTTTTTAATATCATTGCAATTAATCGCTAACAGAACATCTGACAAATGAAATTAACCTCAAAATTGTCCCGAATTAACATCATGCGACCTCGAAGCAATGCATCCATTGCACAATTGCGTTTAATTGCATTTGATTGCGCCAATAATTCGCGCCGCGCGGGCGGTATTTACAGATAGCTGCAGAGAAATATGACCCCCTTTCAATAGTGATACTTGTGGCATGGGGGTCAGATTTATCTGCAGCCGACTGTACCTACTATTGATGCACCAAACTGAATGTCCTAGACGACATTGCAGGAGATAAATTTATAAGGTTCAAACTTTGGAGCTAACTCAATCTGCGTGATTTTTCCCTATATATTTATTTAATGTTGTATGTTTTTTGTCTTAGTTATACTAATAAAGATATTATCTATCTAACGTATTCATAGATCAAAGATTTCTAACAGCGGACAATAGTATCACTACATAGTATAAAACAAAGTCGCTTTCTCAGTCCCTATATCCCTATGTATGCTAAATCGTTAAAACTACGCAACGGATTTTGATGCGGTTTTTTTTAATAGATAGAGTGATTCAAGAGGAAGGTTTTTATGCCCATGCAAAGCCAGGGCGGGTCGCTAATTTAAAATAAACATAATTAACACTACACTATACAGGCCTTTCGAAATAGCGCCAGCTAACGTAAATTATCACAAGTGGCACAGGTAAACAAGATGGCAGGCACAGTTATTTTCACTAGCGGAAATAGTGTTACGAAGTTATGACTGGACTCCATAAATAGCTTTCGTTGTTTTGGGCTGCGGCTTGAGTGATGAGCGGTAGCGTCTCTTATCGAAATTTTCCGCGAAAGAATACTATTATTATTATTTTTGTCCTTGCGCGTGAAGGTTCCATAATAACAAAATAAGACAGCTTTGAAGTTCTGGTGGCTTACTACCATCTCTTAAAACCATGCAAGAACGAGTGAGTAAGCGAGACAGCGCTATACATGATGTAGGCGACATCTCCCTTACTCAATCGTTCTTGCATGGTTTTAAGAGATGGTGGTAAGCAGCTGATCTCTGGATCTCTTGAATAAAATGTTAAAATTTGAAATGACTAATAAATAACGAATATTAAAAGCGGACCATGGGCTTAGAAGCAACTAGCTGTGAGGTAGTAACCGGAAAAGCGCTAGGGTGAAGTAGAAGTCTTATTGATAAGAACACGCCTGATAGTATACTTAACAGTTGTAAAATGTTTCTAACGTATCTTGACAATTAAAAAAAAAAGTGTCGGAACTCCTTTTTGAACCTTAATAAAACATTACAAAACTGTAACTTTATGATGAAGCCAGTGTCGCTCATGGAACATCGTAAGTTCGCTCTCAACCAGACCGCAACCCTGTCGATATCGTCAGTTAATTAAAATTAATAAATTTACAGAAACCTCGCCGACGGCTGTTCTCGTAATCGTAAATCGTAGGAATGATGCCGAAGCGCCGGGACCAGCCCAACTTACAATAGTTATGGTTCCATGCTGTTTCATACCATACCTGGAAAGAAAAGAAGAATTATATTAATTTTATATATTTATCTATAATTAAATAATCCATGACAGAGAGGCTGTTCCGAAGGAATCAGACGCCAAGGTGTGCATAGTCAATTGACCAGCTAACGCACTCGATATAATGATGATATAATAACAGTAGTAAAACCAAAAACCATAGAATCATGAAATCTCGGCCCGTGGGTTCATTTTATCTCAAAAACAATTCAAAAGCACTCGAAGCCCCTTCTGAGCAGCGTCTCAAGATAAGATAACAGATTGCATGGATGGTATATGTACAAAATAGAAAAGAACAATTTTTAACTGAACAATTATTTATGATCTTACGTTAATTAAGGTGTTTACCTTAGTGTAGGAGAATGTAATTATTATAAAGCATACTGTTTTCATCAGTTGGAAAGGACAAAACTATTAATTTATATTTTGTATATAGGTAGGTGCAAATAAACGATTTGTATTTATATTTTGTATTTGATGTCGACCTTCGCTAAAGATGGCGCCGAAAGAAGAAAAAACAGTATAATGCTAGGCGTTAGTACTAATAATATATTCTGTGCCTAGGCCCTATCCTAGATATCTCATGAAGCTTTCCCCTCTGTTTGTTTCAGAAGCCAAGACTTGTCAGGTCGTTTAGCCAGTAAGTAATATTATAAATGCGAAAGTCTGTCTGTCTCTCTGTCTGTCTGTCTGTCACCTCTTCACGGCTAAACTGCTGGACCGATTGTGATGAAATTTGGTAGGGATGTAGTTAACAACCTGAGGTCAAACATAGGCTACTTTTGGGCGCGATATAACCGAGTCCCACGCGGGGCGAAGCCGCGGGGAACAGCTAGTAAATAATAAGTATTTGACATAAATGTGTATTCCATAATCTCATGTGGTTGAAAATAGGCCATAGACTTTGGCCAAAGATTTCAAAGAACCAACGCATAGTCGAAGCGACATGTTGCGATATTTACAAATCTAAACGTTTTCAATTTAACTGACAGTAAATTAGGACCGCCTAAAAATAATTTTAAAATCACAAGAAATAAAATTCAAACAAATAAAACTGTCTTTAAAATGACAGCATTTAATAACGTGCGCCTAAAACAAACTAAGCAACTAAACAAATTCAAACTAGCCGTCGCGGTTATGGCACGTTGAGTGAGAAAGGTGGCACGGAGTTGACACCTAAATGGAAAAGTCTCGTTTACATTTTATTGTTTGTTTATACAGAAGACTGTATAAAACACGAGATTTAATATAATTTCTATTGTCTATTGATGGTCTGGAATTTATGGATTACGTTGGGAACAGATGTCTAGTGAGGCCTCCGCCAGGGCCTAGTAGCAGAGGCAAGTCTAAAAAGTGCTGGCTCGTGTAAATTATCTTACAACTAAATATTCCGAAGTGGAGGAGAAAAAGCAGGAAAGAGAAGCAAACGCCTGAGGACGCAAACGGGAAATCGCTAAGATGAGAAAAAGAAGGGCAAGAGGGTAATGGGGATCAAGTCTAGACGAGCGCTGCGCGGGAGATACCTATTGTTCCAAGGTCTGGTTAAGGTCGAATACTAACGCAGTATAGCCTTTTTGACGAGTGATATGAATTTGAAAAAGATTTAATGAAATACGTTCTAAAAATATAGGCCAATTACTCATACCAGCGTTGTAGGCGAAAAATAACTACACAATACAAAACTGCCAAGCTTGGTGAATACGGCGAAATCGCTTGGCTCATGCCATAGTCGAGAACAATCCTAACACGATCATCCATATCGTTCATTTTATTTTTCGAGATAATAGCTCCTATAAATTGGAAAACTAAAGTAAAACTTCGCTAGATGCACAGTATAATATAAAAATTTGCCATGATAAGAAGACAAAAAGAGAAATTGTCACAATTGAACCCCGACCTTCAGATAGACTGATAAAACTTAATTCACCATTCAACAGATTAAATTTGTGCATTCGCTTAGCCGATAATGCGTAGCAGCACGACTGCCGAATTCCGATCTATGATAATCATCTGTCTCTTTCCATCATCAAGCGAAAGTATGGACCAGAGCGAGACGTACACAGTTTGCAGTTAGAGACAGTGAAACCAGTGAAAGTGTCCTGATCATTTGCGTGAAATTTAAGGCCTACCTGCGGGTGATTAATCAAAGATATCAGAGGCGAGGCCTAGGTTTCAATTATGTGGAAATGATAAATGACAAGCTAGGAAATGTTGTAACATTGATAAACTAGATTAGACTGTAATGGTTTTATAATTTAAGAGGCAAATGGTATGAGTTAATGCTGTAAAATAAAAACGCCAACTTTACACTCTTTTCGCCCCCATAGCATAGTCCTGTCCAAAAAAAAAATTTTTAAATTAATTATTGTCGAAATTAGTCACAAAAAGTCAAGTTTACATGAAGGTTAATTTGCTCTACATATTTTTTACTTTTTAATGAGTGAAAAAGAGTAACAGGCGGAGGGCCTGCTACTGATAGGGGAGCCCAAGCGGGGATTTCGGGATTTACTCGAGCGCGGCAGAATAATATACAGGGGGATACCTTGTACCCGGTTAAGTACTTCTACCAAATATTAGCTCCATATATATGGCCGCCCGTTAAGAATAAAGGATCAGTCACATTAGTAAAAAAAAATATCATCTGAAATTCTCGAGCGCGTCAGATTAAGATAGGGTTAGTTAATTACATGCTAAAACGTGTGTATTCTACTAATCTGACAATTTGCGAGTGACATAAAAAAGGGGAGGGATAAAAACTTTTAAAAAAAATCGTCATCTCGACATTCTCCAGCGCGGCTACATTTTTTTTCACTTTGAAGGAAATCATTCAAGGATTACGAAAAATATATAATCTGACGTTTTCCACGAGCCGAAGTAATGAAAATTCATCGATAAAGTTTAATGCTGGCAGCTGCGTGATGTCTATAGCGCCCTCTCCGTGTTTCTATTCCTCTCTCACTCTTTCTATATTTATTACTCTCTCACTGTCCCCACTCTAGTTTCTGTTGCCATGACGCCCATGACAGCTGATCACACAGACTCGTTTGTGGCATGATATTGTTTACAACGTATTTCCAATCTGAGGATGAAATCGAACCAGAGGAGGAAGATGATTCTACCGACGAAGATGAAGATAATTACAAAAAAAAAAAATACAATTTTTTTTTGTAATCATTTCCTTATTTATAAATACAAGTATGCTACTTAAAAAGCCGTACACTTTATTATTTGCATGCTGCTATTTCCTGAGCTTTTTAATTAATTAAGCTCAATGATTTAAAAAAAAAAAATTTTTTTTTTTAATTGTCAGATTAAAGAAATCCCTCCCGGTAATCATCAGATTATGAGACAGCACGTCTAGGGCATAGAGATGAACCATATATATCTTAATCTGACGCGCTAGAGTATTTCAAAATGGCATGGTATATAAAAAAATCTTCCGTACGACTACACCCATCATGCAAACAATCAGATTAACATACATTCATTATTGAAAATACGTAGGACATGGATGTTACTAATATCTGATGCGCTCGAGTATGTCCATGCAACAGTTTTTTTTTACATTTTTGAAAATCTGTAGCCGCTCTCCCAACCGAGGAAAAGGTATACATTATATAACATTTTTTTTTTATCATCAAAATATCGCAATCCAATAGGTCTCTATGACGCTCGAGTACATCCCGAGTTAGCATCGTGGGCTCCCCTACTATACCTATCCATGAACGAAAAGCTGGCTACTACCGCAGCGTGTCTAAATATAGACAAACAAGGCAAGTTTTTTGCCGAAATCCGATCTTCCGATTCGGCAGAACGTAACACGATCTGTTCCCAAAAATCCTAGAACACAATGGCGTATATTTCAATGTCAATTTGTATTAATATCGATATCGTACGACATTGAACAATACTTTCCAGCGACACGGCACACCCTCCATTGTACTCCGTTTGTTTGACTGATTACTTGTCGGCAACCGACAAATCAAGATCGATTTCGATACTATTCTTAATTTGAATTTATTTTACAATGTTCGTCTCTATCACTCTTACGAATTCGCGTATATCTATCACGCTTTGGCATCGTGACGCGTGAGAGTGCGATCGCTTCGTGTAATTTGTCATGGTAATTTTTTCTATTGAGATAAGGGAAATACGTTATGACACCTAATAAATTAGGCAAATTGATATCACGCAGTTATTTGCATTTTGATTAGGGCGATGGATTAAGAATGGAAACGCGTGTTGCCATTAACGAAATTATGAATGATCACGAATTGGAGAAAGTTGCCGATGAAATACATGGCATGTACGAGTGTTTGAAGAGACTTGTCGGCACCGAACATCTGCTAATGCTCATGCAAATATGGATGATAAACGTGGTATTACATTGAAGAAATCTTCAGTGAATGAGTCTTAACTTTCGCTTGCCGACTCGACAATATTTGAACAATGGTTTTTACTCACAAAAAATTAATATGTTTATTTTCACTGCCGCGTCTTTCTAGAAAGCAAAGTGACTTATTGAAAGGGTGGAGAATGCTGCACAGCGCTGTACCAGTCTTGAAAGTAGATAAAAATCGGTTTTGATAAAAGAGCACATGGGCCGCAGGTCTCTTGAAAAAATGGGCTCATATTGTAACTACCTGGGCGCCACGTCATGGATAGAGAAAGAGAAGGCCTAAGCCTAAACAACTTGGTCAGATGGGTTTCAGGCTTTTGAGCGAAACTGACGAGATAGCGTTGGCTATCTCTATATGTATCTATCTCTATACCATAAAAGATGAACATGGGAGGCTTTTATCATATCAAGGTTTATATCAACGCCAGCACCTGTAAATAACCTAAAATTTACAACATCTGTCAATCAGCGAGATCCATGCTGAAACGACGTAAACGCAACTAATGACGCAACGCGCAGAGACGCCTCGGCAAATCATTTTGGCGTTTGGCGCGTCATCGGCCATTGACCGCAGTGAAAGTCGCCTGAGGCGCCAAGCCGGCTGCCGGCGGCACCCCCGCCCTACCGCCATCTTGTAAATAAACATTATTTTAATAAATTATTTAAATAACATTAGATAGAAATACTGGTAGTCGGTAGATTTGGCGCAGGGCCCAACACCTACAATGTTTAGATACGCTTTGATCTCTTTGACGTTTCTTTCGTACTTTATTCCAACAGTATTGCCAAAGATCAAGTAAATAAGGGCGAATTTAGCTTAAGAGTGAAAACTTTACACGAAACCAGGAGCGGAACAATATTGCCAATGAAGAAATGCTATCGGAAGAACTCATACTTTGAAAAAATCGTTACAGGATACCACATAATTATATTCTGTGACACTACTACACCAACTGACTAGATTAAAGAAGAAGAAAATATAAACAGCCTGACGCTGCCAAGAGTGATCTGTGATGTAACAGATGAGCGGTCAAACAAAATAGTCATCAGTAAAAAAATAAATAAAGTGCCATTATCGCCACGTTCAAAACAAAGAACAAAAAACTACCATTCGCTCCGCAGAAACTACCATATACAGCAATAAAATTGTTGTAATACCGATTCCCACAAACAGTAGCTTTCTCTCACTTACACAATGTGTTAATTCCAACCGTATTGTTAAAACGAATCAACGGCCACGGAAATTATAACAAAGTCTTTGTGAATGACTATTTCGTAATTTTTTAATTAAACACATTATGCCTTTGGATTGCGCAAGAGTTTATCTCATTCATCAATGGAGTTCCATTATGAATGAGATATAGAGAGACATAGTAATTTGTGTTTTATAAATTTCTATTTTTTTTTGTTTTACAGAAATTGCTTAGATTGCTTGAAATTATAAATTTTATTTGATTTTAGAAGAAAGGTCTTTAGTCTATGACCCACCTCTGGATGTGCCCCAACTCAATTGCCCAGTCTCTTGGTTGAGGATTTTGAGGAGACTAACGAAAGTGAGCTTGGTCACATACTGATCGAAATATATTTAACTAGCTGCACCCCGCGGTCTTATTCGCGGTTCATCCTACACATCAGCACCAACTAAAAGTAGTTGGTGCTGATGTGTAGGATGAACCGCGATCTGAAAGTCTGATAGGAAATGGCGCTTTATAAAGATAAAGCGCCATTTCCTATCAGACTTAAACTATCAAAACTACCAAACCTCGAACTTTTTGGGATAACAATGTACCATATGTTTTAATCCCGCACCGCATGCCTCCGGAAAGATGGGCTCATGTTTTGACTGCCTGGTTCCTGGTCCTACTGATGGGTAAAAAAAGCGAGGAAGGCCTAAAACTAGATGATCAGACGAACTACAGGCTTTCTATAAAAACTAGCGAGAAAATGCCATGGTTAGGGATTCATGGAAGGTTAGTGGGGAGGCTTTTGCATAGCAGTGGGACTGGGATAAACAACTAAAAAATGTGTTAATTCAGTTATCAGATACCTCCATACCGAATTTCATAAAAATTGAACCAGTCGTTTGAACGTGCAGAGGTAACAAACATATAAACGTTCGCCTTTATGATATTAGTCGGATAAATAGAATAGTCATAGCGACTCGGAAAATTAGAAGCGTGACCTTATTTTAATAACAGCATCAAACAAGTAATCTATACTAATATAATAAAGCTGAAGAGTTTGTTTGTTTGTTTGAACGCTTATAACTTGAAAACTACTGGTCGGATTTGCAAAATTCTTTTTGTATATGATAGCCGGATTCTTGGGGAAGGTTATAGACTATAGTACATACACACTAATGGTGAGCGAAACCGCGGGGAACAGCTAGTTTCTGATATTTCTCAATCGTCACCGGCTTCCAACGACCGCGACTGTTGCGTCATGTGGCGCAGGCGCATCAAATGCCGCGCGTGCTTCCGCCCCGTGTGAACGTGGCATTACCCAGTTTCTGAAAAAACCTGACTAAGACAAAGATTTTTCCGACTTAAATTAAGACTATGAAGAGTTTTACGAAATCATAGATAATACTGAAGGCACGCCGTTTGGTATTAAAATAACCACTCCACAGCCGAGAGGTGGTTTCGAGTCGAAGAATACTGACAGCAGGGTGTGCATGATGGAATAATAAGACACATATATACAGACGGACAGAGAAGGACAAGCTAATACAACCGTACCCGTTGCAACCTTTGGTTAGGGAACCTAATTACCGCCATTGTTACGAAAAAAAAAACATGCTAACAATCGTAACCCATCTAATGAAGGAGTTATAATAAAGTAAGGTGTAAGAAATTCAACAACAAATTTATTTTACTTAAATAATTTATTTTTAATATTTGTACTTAACCAACTTCTTTAAAAAAAAGTACACTATCGAAATAGAATACTTAATTAAATTCCCTCTAGACAATCAAACCGAATAGAAATATTTTAAATATTCCCAAATCAAAATAAATTATCGGCTTTTAAAAATTTTTGAAGCTAAAATATGTGAAAGTGCAAAAAACATTACGACACAATTGACGTCCTATAACCGCGGGCTTAACGTGCCGTGAAACGCATAATAAACCTTAAAATTATTATATTAAAAGTAAAAGTCACATAAAACAACACTATGATTAAAAATAAAAATGATAGTTATTTATCCTGTTATCATGAAATGAAACAATGGTGCGGAGAGAGCAACACTGTTCTATCGACAATCGATTACAAATGAAACTGAGGAGTGGAATCGAGTCGGCTCGATTACAAGATAATCGGGAGCCACGTCAGTAAAACAATTATACGATGACTTGTCAAAAAAAAATAAAAATGTAAAGAAGTATACCACAATCTAAGATTAATAAATGTATGTTAAGTTAATTTCAACGACACTATGTTTTGTACCATACCATTCTTATTAAAAATGTAATATTAAAATTGACCATAAATGAAAAAGCCAAAACACAATTTAGAATTTTATTTTTTTAAATAAGAGTTTTAGTCTTTGAAAGCCTGCAACACTCACACGCATGTTACCGAACCTTAACCGAGGTAAACAAAAACAACAACAAATTATCTTATATGCTTTAATTACTCGTAAGAAATTCAAACATTGCCTTATCACCCATATTTTTTTCTGCGTTTTGCAACCAAATGTATATAATTACAAAATTCAAATTGCCAGGGAAACATCTCAATAGAAGAGTTTAACTGGCGTTTGACGGGTAATTATTTAACGCGAAGCCGCCATTAGACGACTATCGACGCACAGATCAACATGCATACAGCCGGCGTCAATGCCATCATGGACTGGTCGGATGTTCCCATACAATCTGTGTGTGAACTGCGCAATATTGATAGAACATGTTTTTTTAAGAACATGACGATAGAAAATTGTCAGACATTTTTCCTTTATTTTTAATCACAAAAATGGTGCAATACAGACCATTCAGGCATTCAAAGAAGACTTTTATTGGTTATTTAAATACCATTTTCTGTTACATTTCACTTGTTTGGATAAAAGAGATTTAAAATTAATAATTTCAAGAAAAAAAATATGGTAAAAAAAATATCGGTTTGACGTATCTATTGTCTTTGTTTTGTTGGCGGGAATTTTTAAGTTAATTTAACTTATCTTTGTATTTCCACTGCTAGTCATATGACTTTTGTATTTTAAGTGGGAATAACTGTAGAAAAATTCAGTCTCATTATCAGGAAAGACTCGTTCTTGCATTTAGTAAAATTATACTTTATTATATACTCCTTGTAATTATTTTTTGCAACAATAATAAAAACATAAATCAGTGGAATTACACAAAACGGATGATTTGTGCCATTAACGAGCACATTACTCACTTGCAAATCGAAAATTCAATTTTCATATTGTGGCAATGATGGCGCCAATTACGAAGACGCCATGACAGTTTTAAAATTGTTTCAAATTATGGCGCCTACTTGAAAAATTGCCTTTGAATAATAGTGGTTGTTTTGGTGAATGTGAACCAAATTGACATGCAGTTAAAGTTAAAGCAGTGTCATTTTGCGGCTTTTTATGTATAATTTTATCGAATGCCATTAATCTGACTGACTACTTTGTAATAAAATCAATTTTATTGTCTTGCGTTCATCTTCAATTAAACTTAAGGATTCTTTTAATGTGGACTGGATTGAAGGCCTATAAAAATTAAGGAGACGAACAAAGAAAACCAATTAGACTACCTTTTTTTGATGTGATATTCTTAGCACGATGGGCCATCAATAATTAGGTACCTAAATGTTTTATCACGATACCTCAGATTCCCGAAGCAAATTTGCAAAACCTATGGAATAGATTTTCATATTTTTTGCCTATTTTCTATTAATACGTCTAATCTAATATCGTGCCTGACCTATGTGGGGTCACCGCGAATCAAACCAAGGTCGAGCGATGTCAACGCTTCGATTGTTCGGATATTCTTTGATGAGTCATCATCGATACAATCGAATGTATCCAATCATGTAATCGATACTCCATCGCAATATATTCAAAATAGAATTCTAAATTCAAATGCGATCCTTTCATTAATTGGTTGGGATTTGGAAGGTTATCGGGTGCGTAAGTGTACCGTGTATGCATTCAAAATTAAAAATCGAATTCGAATAGGCTGCTTTAAAATATCGGTAGATATGTATGTAGAAAGTGTAATAATATTTAAAGATGTTCTATGTTGCGTAATATTCGTTTAATGTGTACTTGGTGGACTGAATGGTAGGCGTCGGTTTCCATTCAGAGCCATAAATTAATGGTTTTAGGGCCCCAGTTGCAATGAAACTACCTATAAATGTACATCAAGTCATTTTTATTCGTCTTAATCGCATATTTGATGGCGTGATCATAATAAACACCTAATACCATACGATTTTTATCCACAGTATGCCACACAGCTTAAAATGAAATATTTAGTTGAAAGTACACATTAATATCCATACTAATATTATAAATGCGAAAGTCTGTCTGTCTGTCTGTCTGTCACCTCTTCACGGCTAAACTGCTGGACCGATTGTGATGAAATTTGGTAGGGATGTAGTTAACGACCTGAGGTCAAACATAGGCTACTTTTGGGCGCGATATAACCGAGTCCCACGCGAGGCGAAGCCGCGGGGAACAGCTAGTTAGAATATATTGCAATAAATAAATATATTTTTTTTTGCCATCTTTTTTAATTGTCACAGAAAATATTTTCTTTGTAGCTAACATAACTTGCAAAAATTATAACTATGCAATAAAACATGTATATAAAATTAGTGTAGATTTGTATCTTGTCGTGTGGGAAACGCGTTAATTATAAGTCACATGCCATGAGAAAAAGAGAAAAATTATTGTCAAACATCGGATTATGAAATCTAACCCATTAACGCGTCAAGTGCTTTTAAATGTATGGTTGCCATTCGTCCGGGTTTCCCAGGATTTGTCCTAATTTAGAAAGCGAGCGTCCAGGGAGCATCCGGGACGAGCTAAGGCTGAGTTCTGAAATCCGGGGGTTTCACGCTTCTTGTCGAGTAGTTGGGAGTGTCGCTAGCTAAGCTAGTACTGGTTGCCAAATTTTAGAGATGGCAACACTGTGGACACGTGCCCATTTCGTAATGTTTAAAGACATTATTTGGATGTTAAAGTTATTAGAGTTTAGATACACGAGCAAATGAGTATGAGTAGAGTTGTGGTTAATAGAGAATAGAATTGTTATTTTTTTTTCTTTTTGATATAGATTTTAAAAAAATTCTATTTATTTTTTTTATATTTTAATTTTCTCTTTCTTTACTAGGACCTTATCCCATCTACTTTGGGTCGGCCTTCCTTGTCCGTCTTGTCCACGTCGTTCTTGAACTAAATCGGTGTTCAAATAGATATTAAATTTTAATTTAAAAAAATATTGCATTCTGTCAAACGATCCCACGGGTCCATTTCAAGCGGGATCGTATGACGGAGTTTACGGACTACTCTATTTTCGATGCCTGATTGTCTAAAATTTTGCTTATAACAGCTCTATACACAAGCAAGGCTCCTTTTCCCTTAATGCCCTTTTGGTATGCAAGGTCCCACGTTTACAGTATTAAAATGCAGTCCATGTTCCAACGGCTACTGGTTGACGTGTATTCCATTCCCATAGCCCTGGGCCCAAGGAAACGTGCCTTGGACAACAAATCACAATAATCAAAGAAATTACCAGTGATGTTTTTTTAAAAGCCAATTTTATTTATAAAAAATATTTGTCCCAAACTGTACCCCGCGGTGTTATCCGCTGTTTTTATACATAGTAGCGCCATCTTCTTTATAAAGCGCAATTTTTGACCTAACGCGAACTTTCCGGGATAAAAAGTATCCCTATGTGAAAATCCAAGGTCAGCTACTCGCTCGCTCCATACCAAAACTTCTATATATATAAAAGAAAGTCGTGTTATTTACACTATTTATAACTCAAGAACGGCTGAACGGCTAAAAATTGGTGGGGAGGTAGGTTAGAACCAGGAGAAGGACATAGGCTACCTTTACACCCCTCATGATAATGAAATAGATTATTATTAGATTAGAATTTAATCGAATAAGAAGTGTATACAAAGTTTGAGCATTAAACCAATCACAGTTGCCACTGACAGGCCATCTCTAACAGTACATGACCGCCGGTCATACTGCTTGTACCTGTGTACATTGTGTGTGTTTCCTCATCCCGTGCGCAGAATGTGGCAGAAAGTAGCTACTAAGGTTTTTTTTAATGGCATCGTTCGCAAACAGTGAAAGTTATGTATGCTTTGCATGCCGAGCATGCTTCAGTAGTGGTTTGTTGAACCTAGAGCATGCGTTGCATTGGAAAAGGAGTATGCTTCAAGCTACAAGCCGTTTTTATTTATAAGTTTCGTTTATAAATATTTAAGTTTGATATCAGTGCATAACGCCCGAATACTCAAACGCTACTCGATTTTGAGAGCTGCTCATCACGCTGTCACTGTCATATCGTTGACGTTTAGCGCGACAAAATGATTCTTGAGCAGCTCTCAAAATTGAGTAGCGTTTGAGTATTCGGTAGTGAATATCGTAAATCAAGGAAAATAAGCACGACAATACGTCGGAAAATTTCTTTTCTTCTGTTTGTTCTAACATTTATATTCACTATGTTGACTAAAGGTCTACAAATTTCATCGCTTTATCTGTGGTATTCATAATGCACTAGATTCCGCCACCGGCTTCTTTCGTATAATTTTTAGTTAATCGACCAGAAGATTTGGAGAGTCATTTTTTGAAAATCCCACGGGATCAGCATACCTAATGTCCATCTTTGTAATCTATGTGTATGGAAAATTTCACTAATATGGATTAGTAGATAAAGTGTGAAGAAGTTATATACAATATTACATACGAGTAACATTAATAAGGATACCGTTATAAAAATGTGTAAATGTTGTACCAAAAATCAATTTAAGGAAAATAATGTCCAAAAAACATGGCCGACAATTACCACGCATTATATTAATATAAACTCTACAACCGATTTGTCAAACGAATTGTCTTGCCAGTATGAAAAATTGAAATTTATCGTCTCAATAAATTGGACCCAAATTGGCGTCGATCACTTGAAGATGCAAATGTCCCGCTTACCATAAACAACGGGTTAAAAATAATATTGTTTACATCCATGCAATTCGGAAATTGAATTGATGTGAACTTGGCGAATGGAAAAAATTACCCTGCACTCTACTGCTTGTGTTCATGTTTTTTTTTTTATCTAGCCTGTTCGTGCTTCTGAAGGCACGTTAAACCGTTGGTCCCGGCTGCCATCTGGTAGTCGTTAAAGGAACCACATCAGAGGCCGAGAGGCGGTTCCGAAGAACTCTGACACCTACTCGAAATGATGATTATCTAGCCTGTAGATGTAGTGTAGAGTCAAACTGGGCAAAGGCCTCCCCCCTGATACCTGTAATCGTCTTTATCTAGGAAATTTCTGGCTATTGTTTAAAGAAGTTTATTAGGTTATCACATCATCTCCTCGGTATAGTATACTCTACCTCGACGGCCATCCAGTACCCCAAAGGAGCCATTTTTGCCAATATTTGGGCCGCGACTGACATGACTAGCTTAATCCCATTTTAGTTATGTTCAAAAATGCAAAAAAATATTTATCAACATAAATTGCTCTCGTCTAAGTTGTCGAAAATAAACGATGGTTACTTATTTAAATTAAGCAATGGCTAAAAATAAAAATTAAATAATTAAGCGAGTAATTCTGTAATTCGTCCCATGTACCTACGGCCCATTTGGGACGAAACGCAGAAAATCAAAATTAATCAAAATTTCATTCTGCAATTCGTCCCATTCTTTTTTTGTATGGAAATTTAAACCTTATCAACGCTTGGTACAGTCAGTGAGACAAGAATTAAGATAATTGTATATTTCGTTAGAATTGTAATATTTTGCTGTGGTTTTGTTCATAGCTAAATCCATACTTCCATACTAATATTATAAATGCGAAAGTCTGTCTGTCTGTCTGTCACCTCTTCACGGCTAAACTGCTGGACCGATTGTGATGAAATTTGGTAGGGGTGTAGTTGACGACCTGAGGTCAAACATAGGTTACTTTTCGGCGCGATATAACCGAGTCCCACGCGGGGCGGAGCCGCGGGGAACAGGTAGTATAATATAATTGATTGTGAAAAATTTTTTTTATTGCTGAATGTTTTATCCCAGACAAAATCACCTTAGTAAATATAAAGTTTAATTATGGCTGTATTAAGTTAGCGGGGGAAAAAGTTGTATGAAAAAATCTAAACTGCATTCCCCTGGGAACGGGAAGCGAGTTAAGACGTCGTTGATGGTCGTGTCAAATATTGAATTTTGCGGGCGAACTTTTCACTATTCTTGGACGGTTTAAATCTTAAGTAGGTAGTTTCCTGTTGTAGATTACTGTTGACGTTTCACGGCCCTTGAATTATCTTATAATTTTATTTTGTAATTTCTAAATTTTGTTTAAATAATTGTAGGTTGTAAGTCTTTACGATGATTTTTTGTTAATTTTGTACGGAACTATTCGTGCGCGAGGACAACTCGCACTTGGCCGGTTTTTAGTTTTTATGTGGTCAAACTTTTACTTTTATACCGACTGATATCCATTCTCACCTCTGAATTCCAGATGAAAGCCTATAGGTACTTTAGGGTTAGCCTCCACTGATCGTATTTTCCTAAATTTAAATCAAACCAAATTATCATAAACTAATAATCTTTAAATTAATCACAATTCATTATTCAACTGAGCTACTTATACTATAACCTTATTTAAAAATAATAAAATTAAGCATTTTTAACCTTTATCCCACAAACACAAAAATCTCTCTTTTATAACACGTCACGCGGACGAAGTCGCGGGCAAAAGCTAGTCGTAAATAAGAAACTAAAACGGACATAAGGCCTAATGTCAGTTTAAGTTTACTAGTAAAAATACTTCTTGATTTTATGTTTTCTGTTTTTTTTAAGTCCTTTTCTGTATGTAACTATTCTATGATTATTACATTTTTTAATGAAAAATTCAATGTTTATTATTTCTACACTAACACTTTTTTACTGATTGTACCATTTATAAACATGGGACGAATTGCAGAATAAAATTTTGATTAATTTTGATTTTCTGCGTTTCGTCCCAAATGGGCCGTAGGTACATGGGACGAATTACAGAATTACTCAATTGAGCCACAAAATTATTTTGTACCTACAGCGAATTCTACTTAATTTTTACGAATTTTTACCATCATTTTACGGTTTAAAAAATCAGGCGAGCGAATATGTGACATTTAAATAAATTAAGCGTTTAAATATAATTAACAACAAGAATTCTTTAAATGAGTCTTTAAAAAATAAAAACAAGTTTTTTATGAAATATGTCATTAAATCACTCGGTTTGCGTGACTTTAATTAGCTTTTCCATGAAGGGACAAAATGCTACTTTAACTGCTACTTACTTATACTAAATTAGGCTTTAAAAATATCATCATCAATATTATCTGGGTGTGGGTTACAGGGCCATTAGATCAAGCGCACCCTGGTATCATAGTTCTTCGAAACCGCCTACCATCCTCTGACGTAGTTCCTCGTACCTCAAGAAATTACTAGTAGTTTGAACATATACTTACTACTAGTAGAGTTGAAGTGGGTCCAAACAAACTTTTCATCTTTATGAAATTACTAGTTGCACCCCATGGTGTTAACCGCGGTTTATCATACACAGCAGCGCCACCTACCTTATTAAGCACAATTTTATTTTGATCAAACCTATGGATAAAATGTATACATACATACATATAATCACGTCTTTATCCCATACGGGGTAGACAGAGCCTAGAGTCATAAGATCTTAGGCCACGTTTAGTATAATGGTAGTTAAAACAGGAAATCAATAGCGATGGGTTGCTAGCCGCATCACCATGTCATGATTTCCCCATTCGGCGATTCCCTCAGACGACTTTTACGGCTTGCGCGGGAAGAGGAGCAGCTGGTACATTATATGTTTTACATATGTTCTTTTTCTTCCAGACCAGCGTGGAAGTAAAATGTATTCTGTGTTAATCCAAGGTACCACCTAACTCTATACCAAATTTCATAAAAATTGGCCCAGCCTTTTGAGCGTGAAGTATTAACAAACATACAAACATTCACCTTAATAATATTAGTGGGATTTGAATAACAGTAAAACAGTATAAGATTACACTCCAATGTTGCGTAAAAAAAATTATACTTACGTGTAATTTCAAGGGTCTCAATAACCAGTCAATTTTCATTTTGAACGTTAACCGTGGTTAAATTCGCACGCGATCACGCAATTTCATAATGTTTGTTAGTAAAGTTGAAATACTGTAAGAACTTGAAATGATGATGCATAAATTTGGCAACAATTGTCGAGATGAGACTTGTTTTGAAGACATACATACATACATATCATCATACCTGTATTCCACAGGGTTAGGTAAGGACTAGACTTTCATTTACTACGTACTGTACGATCCTTATGTCTGTCTCCCTCAATCTTTCAATGAAGAAAGAAAGAAAATAAGAAAGAGACAAACAAATAATTTATTTGTGTGAAATACATCATAATACATATATAATGTCACTAGCTGTTGCCCGCGGCTCCGCCCGCATGCGCCTCGGTTATATCGCGCCCTAAAGTAGGCTAAGTGTGACTCCTAGTGCATAACTATATCCATACCAAATTTCATCACAATCGGTCCAGCAGTATAGCCGTGAAGAGGTGACAGACAGACAGACAGACTTTCGCATTTATAATATTAGTATGGATAACAATGTATTATGTAGGCAGCCTGCAAGCAAGCGTATAAATGTTATATCTACACATAAATTTATATAGGTACCTTACGTACCTTACCCAAATATTATACAAATATTGCTCGATTAATAGTATAGGATATAATAATCTGTGGTATTGGTCTGAAAGACCCTCTTCTGTGATTGAACACCGTTATAGCCTTGGACATACATACAATTGAACTTTACATCGTATATGAATATGCGTTTCATTCAATATTAAATGCACGAAGTCGTCCTTAAGGCCAAGACCTCCAGACGCACAGACGTATTAATCCTATTTATTAAATGTCGCAGGGAAATGATAACACCAGGGATTAGGGACGCAATATATAGCACGAAATCCCGGAAGATATCGATTAATTCTTGTTTGTTACGTTTTAATAATAAAAATGTTAAGATATGGGAATTGGATCGAACCTATGTCCTTTTGGACTAGAGGCAGAATAGGATGAATAAGACGAAGAAAAACCGTTGCCTATTAGAAGATGATCAGTGAGCACAAGCAAAAGAGTCCCAATTTACACGGTCATCATCATTTCTGACTCTCTGACATGGTTCTTTTAACAACTACGACTACAAGATGGCAGCTGGGACCAAAAGCTTCACGTGCCTTCCGAAGCACTGAATCAGATAATTCCGTGCTTTGGAATAATAATGATTTATTATCAGACAATCAAGTGATTCACGCTTGCAATCTCCTAACCAAACTGGAATTAACGAAAATATGCTTCCCAAGGGAGTCGATCCCATGACCCCTGGGTCTACAGACAAACGTCATAACCACTGGACCACAGAAGCAGTCGATTTACATTAGTGGATCCTTGCCTTAATAGTGTATGTACACTATTAGTCGCTATTATAAGGGCAGTTACCCGCTCCCAGGACCAGGAAATGGCGTCAATGAGTCGTAAATCACGAAGACCTAACGGTCAGGTGTGTGTCGGCTTTATGCAAAGAGCATTAATTATGGAGAAGGCAACCCTGAATGAAGAAACATGAAGAGCAATTGCTGAATACCTAAAATTATTCTTTTTGATATACTAACTACGGGAACGACACCAAATGTCTGGGACCCCTTGTGTAGAGGTGAAACACGTAGTGCAAAGATTGTGTGTGTGCAAACCACAAAAACGTGCAAACTATTGGTGACAGGCATGCTGGTAATAACAGTAGTAAGTGAGCGCCAAACGGCAGTAGTTTGTCTGAACTAACTGCAGAAGTACGCAAAATAATTTCGTAAAAACACTTAACGTAAAAACATATATCATAGTGTCATAATTCTGATAAAACTAGTTTGACAAATTAGGTATTTCGAAAGAATAAGGAAAATAACAGTTTGTAAAAACTAATAAGAGAAGGCAAAGAAAGAGTGAAAGCATGCCACTTATTTTCAGGCAATAAAATTTCAGACGTTCACTTACAAAATTAAACATTACTACCGAAAAATGTACCAACACTGTTATTTCATATAATCGTCGCTATATTACAAATTAGGTACACTGGCCTGCAGATCGAGTGAAACATTTCAACCTTATCTCCATCGCAATAGAGTCGTATCATTCTTCAGGTGTCATTTGCGGTACAAAAATGCACCGGTTTGCAACAATACACGGTTTAATTTCGGCAATTACGGCCCAGTATGCTAAAAAAATTAAAAACATCATTATGCTTGCGTGCGCAGGCGCAGCTGCGGACGGGAATTTGAATTAAACGAACAAAAACGGGCAACTTTATGATACTTTTGCGTTCACATCACCTTATTTGTCAAAAAAACATGCGATGATATTGAGTTTTTGTTTTCCTGTGTACAAATAATCTTTTATTTGGGTTGGGTTGCTCCTCGGGTTGGTTGGACTAACTCAATCTATGTGTCCTTATATATTTATTATTAGGCAAGAATTATTATTGCAATATGGCCGTAACTTATACGATTTCACCATAATTTTGTGTCATCTCTACGCCTGTATGACGGGAAATTACGTCAAGTGAAACCTAGGTTTAAAAGGAAAATTGCCAACGACTATACAAGACGTGACGACTTTTACTTTATATACGGACCACCAGACTGATAACTTGTTCCCTCTACAAATTTCCCCTTTTTTGTTAACTAGTATACGCTTAAATGGATTTATGAAAATGTCAATATCCACTTTCGATTTTGCTACCTGTATAATCACTTTAAGGTTGTTGACACACGACATTGATATGATAAGGACTTGTCATATCAAGGATCATATACCGGAGTAGCCATTGCGATATTTTATTATAAACAAAAGTGCCCATAACACTTGCAACATTCCTCCGCTGTATCACAAATTATTATTATTTAAAATATGTAATTCGTATTCGATATTTTGTTTTTTTTTGTTTTGAGGTAATGCTTACAATGTCAAATAGGTAACGAACGAATGAACTATAGAAAACGGCCTTCCGTAGACTATGGATGTGACTCACGCTTCTCTATGGATGGTGCCAAATGCCATTACTAAGTCAACTTTTATTTTCAAATACACTTTCGGCGTTAGATCGCTATCTATAGATACAATCAGTCTGTCCGTGTGCACCGTTCAAGAACAGAATAGACGTGGTTTAAGAGCATCTAGATAACACTAATTATAATTCAAAGTACAAAATAAGTTTACACCTCGAACTGTAGTGGTATGTTAATTAATTTAAATTGAACAAGAGCCTGATATGATTGTGATCACCACGAAATATATGTTTAAATTATCTATTGTAAGTTAAGTAGTGTATTTATACCTTTTGAAATATTTTATTTCGGTTTCTTTTAGATTATGAGTTCCCGAAATCGGCGAGCGTGTATAACAAGTGATGAGTATGGAGGAAGCGAGGGGGGGTATGTAAGGATCGTACGTAGCTAGTGGAAATCTCTAGTCTCTGCCTTGACAAGACAGGCGTGATGATATTTATGTATGTATGTTTTTATTTCTCTGTGAGAAAAATGGCTAAGAGATTTCGTAGGCAATTCCTACTTTTTGGGTTGAATTACTGAATTACCCGTTTACATGTAAATTAGGTAATTCACCCAACTCTTGAGATTTTAATCATAAAAACTTCGAATTAGTCAAAATAATTTCGTAAGTATCTCCTTAAAGGAATAAGAGGCGAAAGCATGTGAATATGTAGTCTATCGAGTGATGTATCTATCTGTGAGATAAGATCAGCTGTCACAGACTAAACTAATTAGCTTGGTTTCTATGTTTGTCTGATTGATGTCTTGTCGCTCGCGAATTCGACTTGGAAAGTTGATACCTAATGATGTAACAGGCATATTAAATTAGCATGCTTTCTATTAAGTCACGTTTAGAAATAAAAAAAGGTAAAAAATGTTTTAACTCGAAAATTATTCATGGCTTCGTAATAAAATATAAATGAAAATATAAATAGATAGCAATCATCTATGTATTTATATTTTCATTTATATTTTTTTATATGCTAATCTTTACTGGCACATGCGTTGTTCTTTTTACGCATGTATTTTACATCAATAGGAAATAATAATTTCAAAGAGCAATATATTTGAACACGCACAAAATGAACTAGCTCTAAGAAAAGCCAAAATGCAAAAATATAAACACTGACAACCAGGGAATGAACCCGGAAACCTTGTGGCAAGAGACAGAGGCTAGTTACACTACCAATGACCAACTAATGATGATTATACACAACTAGCAACAGGCAACTGGCAACAGCCCGCGGCCTAAGTTTGAGCCCTGGTCCTCTACATCCATACCAAATTTCATCAAAATCCGCCCAGCGGTTTAGCCGTAACAGACAAACTGACTTTCGCATTTATAATATTAGTATGGATTTACTAGACCAAGATAAATAAAATACTATTAATAATACTTAAAGATATAAAATATAATGATACTTAAAGAAGCAAAATGTAATTTGTCATTATCGAGAGCAGAGTCAGAGGAAATTAATCGAATTGGAACAATCGAACACTTTTACCACCAAAAACCACTCGGACGCATCAGATTTTACACTTTTACTTTTAGACCTACTAAAAACAATGATTTGGCAAAAATCGCTCGTGGGAGACGTCGACGGTCAAAGATCAAGTGGGCGGCAGACGCGACACATCACTTTCTTATAAACAAATAGGGTTATCGAATTATGTTACAATGTGTTCTTAGAAATTTCACTTATTCTCGAAAAAAATTCTCAGACCAAGTATGTACCGTACGTGTTTATTTCCCGTTATTAATTCTGTGTTAGATATTATAAATTCTAAACATGTTTTAAACCCTGTTGTTATTGTAGAATTGTTATAAATAAATAAATTAAGATATATGACAACTTAAGAATTTTCTTAACATTTCTTAAAATTTTGTCTTCAAAATAAGACAGATTTTTTTATCATCGCTACTATAACATAGTATAAAACCAAGTCGCTTTCTCTGTCCCTATATCCCTTTGTATGCTTAAATCTTTAAAACTACGCAACGGATATTGATACGGTTTTTTTAATAGATAGAGTGATTCAAGAGGAAGTTTTTTATGCCCATGCGGAGCCGGGGCGGGTCAATAACAAAACTTTAAGACATGTTTGATTTTGAAAAATTTTTCAAAATTGATTGCATATTTTTCATTGGTGTAGTTTGACAACCCTAATATATTGACCTTATCCTTCACCTAGTTTTGTCCAAAATTGTCTACAGTCTGATAGGTTATGAAGATTTCATTTAGACAATTAAGTTCATTGAACTTTCGAGCTCTTGTTTACTCATTAACAGTCATTAGCGATTCATCATAGTGTTACATTATGAACAAACGGAGGCGTTTATTAAGATTTTATTTGCTAATAAATTGTGAAATAACTGTCCAAGACATGACTTTCAACTTTCGTGGCTTTTAACAAATTTACACTAAAGTTATATATAACTATTTGTTGTCCGCAGCTCCATCTGCGTGGTATTCGATTATGAACGTTTGACCCTCGGTCTTTAAGTCATACCAAATTCTATAAAAATCGGTGCAGCGCTTCAGCCGTGAAAGTTTAACAGGCAGATACTTTCGCATTTATAATATTAGTATGTATATTGACATGTACAAAGAAATCTATTTAAAATTATCTTCTGATTTAAATACAAAGTGATAGGTATATAAATCAACAGAAATGTCGTATCTGTTTAATTTATCTTTCACAGATCAAACTACCAAGTGAGAAACTTAGTAGCAATTGAGAATAATTGCAATAAAGGCATTAATCCCTTGATTGCTCAACATGACTTGTCGAAATTTGGGCGGGAAAATCATTAGAAATACTCCGTGATTGTTGGCAATTCAATTTCCGATTATTACAGACGTTACATTCAATCGAAAATGAATTTCACAATTTACGAAATATTAATAAGAATACGAATGTGTTATTGAAATTCTTGCACAATAACTTAGTATACGTAAAACAACATACATTGATAAGATTAATTTATATTTTTGGCTTTGTGTTTCACCAGGATTGGTAACCTTTATAGTGGCTTTTAATTAATTTAGTCATGATACCTACATTTTTTAGTACTAGCTACAATATTCATAAATAATAATGGCGAATTCTTCTGATGCCGTGTAGCCGAGAAAAAAAAATCACAACTTGTTGTTAAGGTTTTTGTGGCCGACAGGGAAATATCATACGCAGCTCATGCAAAAGCTTGGATGTCAAATACATACATACATATAATCACGTCTTTATCTCATACGGGGAGACAGAACCTAGAGCCATAAGACCTTAGGTCACGTTAAGCATCATGGTAGTTGAAACAGGAAATCAATAGTGATGGGTTGCTAGCCGCATCGCCTATGTCATGATTTCCCCATTCGGCGATGCGTATATGGAAACCCTTCCAGTACACAGAACCCCAATACTTCTGAGATGCGGGAGCCTTTACTAGACTGAACGGGGCAATTTTAGAGATAAAATGCTACCCTGCTTTTAGTTCTGTATTTCGGGAGGCTTTATCGACGCAATATTAGCGTTATGGATAGAAATTCCTACCACTAGTTACTCAGGTTAGCCTAACTTGTTTTTAATTCTGTAATGCGGGAGGCACATATACAATGGTAACGTTAATGATGTGAATTCCTACCTTAGCTCGGTAAGGACTTTAGTATAGGTAACGGGTGAAGAATATATATAAATACACAGATTAATGGCTCGTTTACACGCATTACGTGATTAAATGGTTAGGTTAATTTTAACCAAATTTTAACTTAATAGTTGCGTGTCACTTAATGGTACTAAGTCATAAGTAGCTAGTAGCGAGCCATAAGGAACAATGATAAATATCATAAAGGTACCTACTATAGTAAAAAATAAAAGTAATTTGAGTTGCATAAAATTATAAGTTTATATTTAATAACTTTAAAAAAAAAACAAGACTATCGAGCATTAGGCGCATTTTTGTTTATGTTTTTAATCAACGAATGAATCTTTTTAGGAGGTTTCCCTGCAGAGGTGCGGTTTTTAGACTTTATGCCCACGCCTTTTTCTTTACGTCTGCTCACTGTCTCTCTCGGCACTCTTGCGATCTGAGATCGGGGAGCGTAGCGCAGAAAATCCTCCCGCGCGTCAGATCGCACCTAACCCAAGTACCTACTTTTATGCTTTCTAGGGATCTGAGTAGTGGAAGTACTTTTAATTCGAAGTCTTGAATACTACAACAGAAATAATACCCGAACCCAGATCGGTTGCAACTCTGAATAGTGGAATGGTTTAAGGAGACTTTTTGTGAATTCATTCTAGTAAACCAGCCCGCATCTCAGAAATATGGGAGTTCTGAATACTGGAAGGGTTTCCAAATACGCTTCGGCGATTCCCTCAGACGACTTTTACGGCTTGCGCGGGAAGAGAAGCAGCTGGTACATTCTATGTTTTTCTTTTTCTCCAAGACCAGCATGGAAGTATGTCAAATCTACTAAAATAAAGATAAAACCAAGATGGCGATATTCCATTTCATTTTTCAAAATTGGAATTCGCTTTCTGTATCGCTATGACAACGCGTGAACAGATCGCCGAGTCTACCTAATTGCAAGTCTACATCTAGATAATCGACAATCGTGAAATCGATTGTTCACGGTGGAATCGAGAAAAAGTAGCAGACGATTATTGAAAGAGAAAACTTGTGAACAACGTGAATGACACGTTACATTATGTTGCTGTTAGTTGCAATCTGCCATCTTACTCGTACCGTTGGCTTTTATAGAAAGTACTAGCTGTAGTCCGCGACATCGTGTGAGTGGGCTTCGTTTCCACAATAACTGCGGGAATTTCAGGAATCGCTCCTGAAATTCCTGTTCCTCTTTTCTTGTATACAAAGTTTCTCATGAAATTATCCAACACAAAGAAGGAATTATGCAATTTGGTGCACTCGTTCGAAATCAAACATGCCTAGAGTTCATTCAAATGATGTTGTTTTTTTTTAATGAACCGATTTTGATAAAACAAACTTCAGGTGTTCTTTCGTCGTCTTTTGTTTTTTTTTTAATCCAGTTTCTATAAAATGACCATAACTCATCTGATATCTCATCACGTGTGCGACATTCTTCCAGAATTTCTCTGTGATTCGGACAAACAGGTCAAATCAATAACTCATGGGATTTCCAGGACATGGCTATGGGATAAAGAGCTTTCTTCTTTCTTTTCCAAGAACGAAGAGATAGATTGATAAATTATTAATTTTTACACTACTACGAGTAGTACTAGATTAGGCCAACACCGGACATGGAAGAATTTTGTTCATGCGAGCGATATTTAAATTCCTTGCTCTCCCCGACAATGACAATGACGTGATGGTCACGTCCCTCCGTCACGAGGAAACGACAAAGAAAAAGAAAGAAGAAGTGTCCCGACAAGAGAAAAATATTTTATTGAAAATTTAAATAAATAAGTACTTACACGAATTCATCACGTCACCGTGAACATTTTTGTAGTCTTACCTGAAAAGATATAATAATATACATATAAAAACACTGGTGGAACTGTACAAATTGTAAATATATAATCACTATTTTAGTTATATTTATGTTAGTTATTTAATTTATTGTTTAAAATATATTATTAGATGACTGTACTTACCCTATAAAAAACACAAATAAAATGCATTTACATAATAATATAGCTTCATATGCCTCTAACCTTTCAAGGATTAGGCTATCATGTAAGTACAGAAATAGTTTTTATTAGTATTTAAGTTACAAGCGTTCAATCAAACAAACTTTTTCTTCTTAGGGCGCTTCTCAATTATTGACTAGTCTTTTTTTAGCTCTTCGGAATAGCCTTCCAACTTTCCTCTTTTCAGCAACTTTACCCATTATAATGAGTTATAAGAGGTTATCTTTGATGTCGAAGAATATGACCAAAATATAAGACTTTCTGCCGTATAACAGTTTAGGTTTTTGGCCAAATTTGCAGAACTTTGACGTAAGTCACCCTGTCAGTCCAGCTAATAGAAAGCATGCTCCTGTAAGTCCACATCTCAGGGGCCTCTATGCGCCTTCTAAGATCCTCTTTAAGAGTCCAAGCCTCCCATCTATACAATACTAATCAATCCTAATCCTAACTAATATTATAAATGCGAAAGTGAGTTTGTTTGTTTGTTACGCTTTCACACCCTATCTACTAGACCAATATTCCTGAAACTCGGATACACATAGATAGAAGTATTGAAAAGGACAAAGGATACCTTTCATCTCGGAAAAAAACACTTTTCCACGGGAAAAGTGTTTTTTCCCGTGGGCGAAGCCGCGGGCAAATTCTAGTATGATAATAACAAACAAACGTTTCAGCTTTATATATAGATATTGTTCTTTATATATATAGATAGTGACATGGCTATGGAACCCAATGAAATCGATCCTACTGACAGCCCGTTTGATCGACGACAAGTGGTGAAAGTGCTTGTGAGGTATTCGTCAGTTTGTACTTGCATACCGCGAAGGTTTACTAGCTTGCTTGCAATTCGTTCCCGTGGGAATTCCAGGAAATCTGCTCTCATAATGCTGAGTTAGGAATTAAGGAACTGTTTTTAATGGTTTACTATCCAATTGCATAAAAAATTAAACTATAAAATATGTTGGCTTATGGTAATTCATACTAATGATATTTACGCATTATGTTATTATCATCCATAACAAATTTAGCATAATTGTTTTAAACATAAATACTAACCTAAATTATGAAAAAGAAACATTATGCAAAAGAAGATATGCCAATCTCGTTATGCCAAAATATTTTAGGAATAAATACATTATGTCAACGAAAGTAATCCCGTTTTTTATGTGTATGTCGAGTACACTTTTGGGCTATATCAAGTTCAGCAGTGAACTCTTTTTTAAGATTAAATAAATCCCAGCACGAAATTAACTATCTAAAATAATAAAAATTAACTATGTAAATGTATTAATGCTATACAAAAATCTGTAATATTTTTAATGCAATAAGGAGTTATTATTAGTCCCACTGAATATAAATGACAGATGAATAAAAAAAAACACAATTTTTGTAAAGCGGCATTCGTTTTGGAACCATCAAAAGACACGTGAATTTTGACGCTTTCTGATTATCTGCTAAACCAGTCGGCCATGTTGTGTTGAGCTAAACAAACGCCGCCGGCGCAGCATTTGTCACTTACCAGATCCTAATTTTTAACAGTTTTGTTTGTACATACTAGTATTTAGAAACCAGTTTTTATGACCTCTGTGGCCTAATGGTAAACTCTGGTTCTTTAAACGGCCAAAGCGACCCGGTTGCGGGTTCGATCTCGGGTCGGAAAATTATCTTTTTCAGATTAACCTGGGTCTTCGATGTTTATATATTTACTAGCTGTTCCCCGCGGCTTCGCCCCGCGTGGGACTCGGTTATATCGCGCCCGAAAGTAGCCTATGTTTGACCTCAGGTCGTTAACAACATCCCTACCAAATTTCATCGCAATCGGTCCAGCAGTTTAGCCGTGAAGAGTTGACAGACAGACAGACTTTCGCATTTATAATATTAGTATGGATATGGATATACATACATACATACATACATAGAGACCTATTTTGATTGGTGGACTTCTTCCAGCTATACATGTGGCACTTAATACATCTTTTTTCAACCTTTAAATGCAAAAGGTTAAATAAATTTGATAAATTTACCATTCTCATAATCATAACCTTTCCTTAACTACGTGTCAGTTATAAACTCTTCTTTTGAACACACAATACACAATAAATAGTTGATAAACGAGTCACAGACCATGTGACAAGCGGCGGGCGGTCACCCATCTTATCATTGCGTAACATATGAAAGCCGTCAAAACTGGCTACATTACTTAATAGAGAAATTCTGTTACGAAGCGAAACGTGTTGACTGCTGATGGTCGGCTTGTTATCATTATTTGTCAATAAAATATATAAATAAACGTGTTTTTACATAAAATTTGCTTTATCTCTGATAGATATGATACTTGAAATCCTATTTGCGGTGACCCGATTCGATCTACCTTCAAAATTAAAAAAAAAAACTAATGTTCAAAATTCAATGGTACTACCACCAGTCTGGTACACCTTTTTGCTCCCAAACAGAGCCTCTATAGTATTAAACCAACCGGAAGAGTGACGACTCTCTGCCGAAAGTATAAAAACGCCGTCTATTTTTTGTGTCTACACCTCTGGGTCTACAGGCGAACGCCTTAACCACTGGACCATAGAAGCAGTTAAAGAGAATATATGAACAAAAGGATGCGACCAATATCGAAGCTGTTTTAATTGCATCAAGAATCAAAGGCCATCTCCTGACAGTCCTGACAGAAGCCACGCTGGATACCCCAGTTATATAATTGAATAAATAAATAAATATATACGGCCAAATCACACAGATTGAGCTAGCCCCAAAGTAAGTCCTAGACTTGTGTTATGGGATACAAACTCAACGATACTATATTTTATAACAAACCTTTATATATGTAAAAGATAGTCGTGTTAGTTAGACTATTTATAACTCCAGAACGGCTGAACTGATTTGGCTGAAAATTGGTGGGGAGGTAGCTTAGAACCAGGAGAAGGACATAGGGTTTCATCCGACCTTTCATCCCGGGAAAAAGCACTGTTCCCGAGGGAAGTTCGCCGGGGCGAAGCCGCGGGCATAAGCTAAACATAAACAAAAGATAAACATCCAAGACCCAGGCCAATCATAAAAATGCCATTTTTCATCTTAAACACTGAACAGTTATATAACAGTTAGTTCTCAATGCTAACCATCCCAATTATCACCCACTTACTTCACATATTATTGTATCGTGGAGTTTACCGTGCACATGTTTGTTTAAGGTGTTACACCCCAATTGGTAGTTTTACAATACTTCCCGTTTTATTATTTGCTTACTAGAATGGAATTTTTGGAAGTAACTAAATTTTTTTTGAAGTGAAAACTTGTTTATCGGCGTTCTGCAGTTTTTTGGATTAGTAAAAAATGTTAAACTTCGATCGAGGATCGACATACGATTGACCACGTGATTTACCGCAGCTTACGCCAATCCCATACATTTTGTTCTTATGGACATTCGTTAGCGTTTTGAAATTGTCACTTGGCTACGGGTGCTGATCGAAAATTCGTAAGACTAATGGAGAGTATAGACCGCCGCCGTAGAAGAGGAAGTAATATCCCCCTCTCTTTCTACTGCTGCGAAAATGTATGCCTGCTCATGTTGATTTTTATAAGGTCTTGCTTATGTTGACGATGCAACTTTTTCAACTTGTAGTTAAATTTTGGCGCGTTATAATTTAAAAGCACTTATATAAGTATAAATGCTGTAATGTTATAACGCGCCAAAATTAATAATCAACTTTATGCATAAAGCAGAATCTCAAAACGTTTCCGAAATGAAAAGTTAATTATTTCCTTTTTATTACCATTAATTTTAACGATTTACTATGTAATATCGAATAATTTTACCTGACAGTAACTATTTACCACTATTTTAAATCGACTTTTTACAATTATTCGGTACAACAGGTGATTTGGCTTCGCATGGGCATAAAAACCTCCTCTTGAATCACTCAAACTGTTAAAAAAAAACCGCATCAAAATCCGTTGCGTTGTTTGTAAGATTTAAGCATACATAGGGACAGATAAAGCGACTTCGTTTTATACTATGTAGTGACAGTGATGTATTATTTTATTGAATAAACCCCCTTTTATCGCTTATAATATGTTATATTTTTGTACCTTTGAAATTATATATTGAAACTTAATGAAAATGCAGCCGTAATTTTCAAGGGAGTAAGTTGGTTTCCCTTGTCTAATTAGGGGCGAAATCTAAGGATCCAGTTGACTATACCCATATTTTACATACTTGATGGGTAAATCACAAATTCTTACACTTTCCTCATCAAAAACAAGCAGAATCACGTTCCAATTCACACATGGTCGTCACATCAGAATGAGTCTGCATTCCAGACTGTGCTTTTCGATCAAGACGTAAAAATTACAGGCAATTAGAGAGGGCGACGACCTCCCAGCGGTTCACCGGAGATCGTTAGCTTACAGTTTGAATTGACCAGGGTTTGATCTTTACGAAACAATATTTCAATGCATAATTGAGAATGGAGTCAAAGTAAGTCAAATATACAAAAATACCTATTACATAAACCAAGAAGAAATTATGAATTACCAGATGTTGCTTGCGGCTTCGCCCTCGTGGGTCCCACGCCCAGTCAGGGGACTCAAAATTAGTCTATGTTTGACCCCTATTCTTTTTTACTATATCCATACAAAATTTTATCAAAATCATTTCAGCGGTTTAGACGTGAAAGCGGCAAAGATAGACAGACAGACTTTCGTATTTATAATATAAATATGGAAGTATGGATATTTGTCTTTGTTTGGCCTTTACAGCCCGAATATAATCACAACAGTCTAAAATTGAATTAGTTTGCGAGTGGTTGACAACTTTGATACGGTCGTACACCAATGGGTCCTGGATTCGATCACCAACAATGAATAACATAGGTCAAACGGAGTGAATATAAATATGTTATCAATATAGACTTCTACATGTATGGTAAACATTCTATGGTATCTACATTTAAATAGTAAGCCGAATTATTCGTCTTACTTAATAAACTAACCTACAACACACTATTGTATATTTGTTTGTTGGTTTTAGTCGTAGTCGCGTTCTAGAATTAATTTCTTCAATTCTTTATTTAAGCTGTTTTCAATCGCTTTTATCGATGTTGGGTAAAACCGCGAAGTAAAACTAGTGCTCGTATACTGGTAACCAGTGAAACAGCTCGCAAGCTGTGCGGTCAGCATAATTAACTCAACGATTTAGTGTTATGTGCGGACAAGATGCATGGACACACGGACAGGAAAATTGGCCAACAGGGTAGAGACTACCGAACATTTTGTCAAGGTCATAGATACTTCAATTAGAATTTATTATAATAACTGTAATGACATTAAGTCCATCTATTGCATTTTTTAAAAGTGCAATGAAAAGTACCTACTAAATAGAAATTTTAAAAAGTTGAAAACTCTTAAAAGTCTCATCAGTCGCTTCGCTTTTAATTCTTGAACTAAAGCTTGTATTCGCAGCATAAAATAAATAAATAATTACTGGACTCATGTCAGATAATTTCGTTGATATGATAGTAGATAACGAAAATGAAACATAAACTTTATTTAATTATACTTAATTTTGTTGACGTTTTTGGCGGAAATTGGCTATTAAATGAAATCGTGTTTACAACAACTGATTTAATCCTCAGCGGTACCATAATTATTATAGGATGACACATGCAATTAGTTTTGAGAAAACATATGTTCTAACCAACAAGTTTTAAGATAGTATCTAACAGCTGACCACACAACCCGCCCGTGTGTCTCAAATAAGTACAGTAGTCCATTTCTTTGTGGTAATTGAGAGTGTTACTGCTTCCTCCTTCTTCCCATATCAGGAGTTCCCACTCCTCGAATACCGGCCGGGAAAAAACACATTAGCATCGCCTCTCGCATTGTTAAGACAAGTTCACATTGATAGGTATCTAGAAGCGAGAAATATGGCAGTACTCGCCCGCCTGGTTTATTTATTTCGAGCTATGTATAAATTAAAATCCGAGGGCGAGTACTGCCACACTTCTTGCTTCTAGATACGTAACAATGTCAACTTAACAATGCGAGAGGTATTATATAGCTCGATACTAAGCTCGCTTATTAAAAATTATAAAAATTGTCTCTATGTCAGTTTAAAAAAATATATAATGTAAAAACGAGACAACAATCTCCATTGCAAATATTAGTCATTATAATAAACTAAAAATGGGCACAATCAATAATTTTACGAATTTGACTGTTTCAACTATTATCATGCTAAACGTGGTCTAAGGTCTTATGGCCCTAGGCTCTGTCTACCCTGTAAGAGATAAAGACGTGACTCTATGTTACATACATGTGTATGTATGAAAAGAGAAAAGTCGGCGCTCTACTGTCGCTTACCACTCGCCTTGCCTAGTAAACTCGACCAGTGTAACGCAATTCTGACGGACAGGCTCAGTGAAGCGGGAAGAAATGCGGAACGACCATGCTGTTTGTTCGTCATTAATGTTTTGTTTATAATTGTTGTTTTTCTTCTTCTCCACTATCATTAGCAAGAATAATAACAATTGATTTAAATAATTAGCTGGTTTGAATAGTTTTATGGACAGGAAAGTATCGGTTCTCGAATTTAAAATCTTTTTATTTTGTGAATACTATTGTAATACTAACATATTTTGTGTTTTTCTTTTCTTTTTGTAATGACTTTAAATGTACTAACGTTATCAAACAAGACATACATTACAGATAGGTAAAAGTAAGTCCAATGTTTTTATTTGAGTGTACATGAATTAAATAAATAAATAAAGAAAACCTAAGACCTAGAAAGAGATGAACGGATGACCTGAAGGATTTTGATGAAGACTGGAGGGTAACTTCAAAGAAACATAAGAAGAATCGAAAAGGGAGCCAGCCAGCAGTAGGACCTAAATAGCTAGTTAAAAAAAGAGAAAAAAAATCGATACAAAAAAAGGTTTTCTATTAACTTTTTAATAAGCTCAACATTTAATGACTTGTCAAGATTTGATACAAGTACCAAGGAATCCAGTAGTGAATGCACTAGATTATACTCTTACTCCATCGATACAATAACAGGTTGGTTTTAGTGTCTGTAATGCGGAAGGTGGTAGGAATGAAATACTGCCTTCGTTGATGTGTTGACTTGCATAGTTTAGTTTACATTAGACTTATCAAACCTTTTTTAATAAAAAATCTTAAAAAGCTTAAAATCAAGGTAATCCTTGATTTTAAGCTTTTTTTAAAATGTTTATATTATTTGAGTGGCACACTTGAATATACTGGGTATTGTGGTAAAATATAGGTACTACAGCCGAGAGTTGAAAGCGCGCTTGTGACACCCTCAACGGATCCCGAGCATAAATAAGTCAAGTCTAAGCAGTATTCCGAGAGACCCAGCTTGCCCATCGGATACTATTATATATTCTGTGCCATCGGTAGAGACTCCAAGACACGAATTAGGTAGGTAGGTGGGACTGGTAAAACTGTGTGTTTATTTAGAACACTTTATTTACTCTTATTTGACAAATAATAATAAAATACACGGCTAACTTATAGAAGACTAGCGGTTCCCCGCGGCTTCGCCCCGCGTGGGTCTCGGTTATATCGCGCCCAAAAGTAGCCTATGTTTGACCTCAGGTCGTTAACTACATCCCTACTAAATTTCATCACAATCGGTCCAGCAGTTTACCCGTGAAGAGGTGACAGACAGACAGACTTTCGCATTTATAATATTAGTATGGATATATGGATGTTACTTCAGTGAAATCAATGCATGTAATGAGTCAATGAAATATAAAACAGCCGAATGTTCGATGATGTCGAAATAATTTTGAATTTTAATGTAATGGACAGTTTGTATAAATGAACTATGTACAGTGTACAAACATACATATAACCACGTCCTTATCCCATACGAGGTCGACAGAGCCTAGGGCCATAAGCCCTTAGACCACGTTTAGCATGATGATAGTTTAAACAGGAAATCAATAGTGATGGGTTGCTAGCCGCATCGCCATGTCGTGATTCCCCAATTCGCCAATTCCCTCAGTCGATTTACGGCTTGCGCGGGAAGAGAAGCAGCTGGTACATTCTATGCTACTCAATTTAAGTAATGATTGACGTCAATAAGTGATAAGAATGTCCTATATTGAAAATAAACAATTTGAATTTGAAAAATTTGAATATGTTTCTCTTTTTCTCCCAGACCAGCATGGACGTTATCGTTACAACAGTAAGTATATAGAGGTAGTTGCAGGTAACGTAAGACAGACAATTTCTGACATAGATATAATTGATACTCTAGTAGGATAGTGAATAAAGGACGCGTCTTGAATATTAATAAAAAAGGATAGACAATACAGACACACGTCTAGATCAGATAAGAACCGATTTGTAGAAACAAGACATTGTGCAATAGTCCGTTTCCACAGTTGATCGATCGCTTGTCTGTTTGTCTGTCGCACTGTCTCGTATGAAGTCATATCGACTTTAACATGAGGATTTACGTTTCATTGTACTTTGGATGATAATACATGGATTTTGATGTATGTTTTTAGAATTTAAAAAAAGCTCTTAATTTACCAAGTTTAAGTATATACTCATATGTCGATTAGTTAGGCAGTGTGGTATTCCACTTAAGAATAGACAACTACAAATGTTTTCGTGGATGTCTAAAAAGGCGATCAAGAGAAAAAACAGTTGTCTACGTTTCATTGTGTCGATATGGTCAATCGACTATGCACATCCTGGTGTCAGAATTCTTCGAAACCACCTCTCGACCTCTAACGTGGTTCCTCTAACGACTACCAGATGACAGCCGGGATCAACTAAACGTGCCTTCCGAAGCACAGAATCATCTTTATTATCAGACAAACAGGTGATTCACGCCTGCATTGTCCTTACCAAACTGGAAACATCTTAACCAAGTATGATTCCTATGGGAACCGAACCCATCATCAGGTAAACGCCTTAACCACTGGACCACAAAGGCACTTTTGGAAATAATAATTCATTTCTAATTGCCTGTCCCTCCCGTGAAAGTGAATTAACCAATTGTATCCTCAAGGGCGGTTATAATTAACTTCGGAATGAATCCAATCTTGTTATGGTCGTTTTGACCACTTTCCCAGGCATCCTAGGTAGTATCAGGCACTAAATCACTAAATCAAAGAGGGAAAGCCGGACAGACCCAACCCAGGGAATCTTACTGGTTACGATTTCTAACTTAGAAATTCCTACGTAGATTAACAGATTCTTATCAAAAGATAGTTTTGTGAAGGCTCTATTATAATGCTAGTTAGTTTGTTAGTTATTTTTGAGGCCGCTTTACAAACATTGCTTAGCTTTTCAGCTGTCGTATCACCGTGCTGGGTTAAGGCATCGACTGTAATGGGCAAAAATCCCTTTGTGCAATTGCCTGTCGCCAGTCTGTCTAGTATTTTTTTCGGACAGCTTTGTCTTAATATTTTTTTTAAATTGCGGTTCTTAAGTGAACTTGAATCCATACTAATATTATAAATGCGAAAGTCTGTCTGTCTGTCACCTCTTCACGGCTAAACTGCTAGAGGTGAGACATACTAGGTAAAACGCGGACTGAGTCTTGCGAGTACGCGTCCAGAAAAAGACTAGATCCAAAGACTAGGTCCACGAGTATTTACGAGTACGCGACTCAATGGACTCATTGCGTAACCAAATGATTCCCGTAAATGCGCGTCTTGCGTATATGGACTAAGTAGTTTTACAAGTATTGAGTCTTCACACTTCGTATTTTTTTTATCCAATTTTTTTAATATTGACTTAAAACTTTCCTTCATACTTTATACAGGCTTAGGACTGTCAGCAGTTTTTATTAAAATTTCAATCAAAAAGAGTATTTAAGTAAAATATATATTAGAAGTTTTCAATCGATTTTATATTCATTGATTACTTTCATTTACATTTTTTTTTATATACAAAGTGATTCTTAATTTTTTTTTATTTTTTATTTTGTTTTCTTGTTTCTTTTTTCAATACGTTTATACATAAGTACTTACTTTCATATTGAACTTTCGGCGAAAGCTAACAACTAACAACTGTTTGTTTTTAAAATTGCAAATTGTTAGTAAACAACAAGTATAATTATCACACCAAAACAATTATGCTACCAAAAGAAAATGACCTTATTGTGTTTGTAATAAAAGTGTTATTTGAATAAACAATAACTCGCCGAAATACATCGCTCGGCGGCTAGGTGCGACAGCGGGCGAGTCGAGCGATCCCGAAGTTTCACGACGACGTCTTCCGAATATAGTCCCGAACGCTCGCATCCTAGTTTTTGAGTACGCGCAACTCAAAAACTAGGATGCGAGCGTTCGGGAAGTAGTCGGGAAGGAACCGGTGAAGTCGCCGTACTCGTAAATACTCGATACGCTAAAAGACTCGCATGCGGGAACGCGTACTTACGCGTCCAAGCCAAAACCTATTCCAAAAACCTGTTCCAGTAAATACGTCTCACCTCTATAAACTGCTGGACCGATTGTGATGAAATTTGGTAGGGATGTAGTTTACGACCTGAGGTCAAACATAGGCTACTTTTGGGCGCGATATAACCGAGTCCCACGCGGGGCGAAGCCGCGGGAACCAGCTAGTTTGTTTATAAGAATGCTGATGATGAATCTTTGAACTCAATTTTAGAAATATTTCTTACTTAAAACCGAAATGATTACATCCGACAAAACGATTTGACAAAAATCCAAATTTCAATAATGGAGCACCTGATTTGTTTGTAATAGCAGAAATAAATAACCTTTTTTAAATTAACTAAATGTTGTTACAAGAAACGTCAGTATTTACGTAAAAAATAATAAAATATAGTGTAAGCGAATAGGGTAGAAGTGAAAATTTTTGAAACGCTTGAATTTTTTTCTGTCTGCTTCGTTCGGTAGAAAAAACAAATGTCATTGTTATGTTGGTTTTGGTTGTCATAAATGACATGTATGACTACCAAAACCAACATGAATGACACTAATGACAATCAAAACCAACATGACAATGACATTTGTTTTTTTTACCAAACGAAGCAAAGTAATAGACCGCAAAGGCCGTAGCGACGCCATTAATTCGTCATTAAAATATAATATTTTATTTAAAGTAATTGGCTGATTCTAAAAATCTGAGATTTATTTCTGGTATCAAGGAACCTTATTCCTACCGACAGAAAAAAATTCAAGCATTTAAAATTTTTTTACTCCTACCCTATTAGTTTTCCGAAATTTTTAAATACATTTGTTTTTATTCACAACTAGCTGTTCCCCGCGGCTACGCCCCGCGTAGGACTCGGTTATATCGCGCCCAAAAGTAGCCTATGTTTGACCTCAGGTCGTTAACTACATCCCTACCAAATTTCATCACAATCGGTCCAGCAGTTTAGCCGTGAAGAGGTGACAGACAGACAGACAGACAGACAGACAGACTTTCGCATTTATAATATTAGTATGGACTAGCTTTTGCCCGCGCTTACTATCCTCGAGAACAGTACATTTATCTGGGATGAAAGGTGCCCAATGTCCTTCTCCTGATTCTCAGCTACCTCCCCAACAATTTTTAGCTTAATCAGTTCAACAGGTCTTGAGTTATAAAAAGTGTAACTAACACGACTTTATTTTATATATATAGAAGATAGGTATGCACACGCTCAAATTTAGACATACAACATAATTAAATATCTTCCAACGGTCAATGATTCCAACACATATGCATAAGTGCAGTTATTACAATGTCTTGGAGTCGATAATTTATCTCAAGTTAGAAAGTGGGACAGATTTGCATGGAAAAAAGGTCTAGTTCACATGTGCTTAGTTACTTAAAACAATAATGTAGGGGACTTGTACGACAGATCGATGACTGAATTTGGTTACCTAAGGCGGTCGAAGCTACCACATCTCTTTTTAGATTGGATGATTTAATACCATTCTTCTTCTTTGACGTGTCTATGTCTGATTATTATTATTTTATATGCTGTCGGGCTAACTCCGCTACTCTAATTGTATTATCCGTGCCCCTCATAAGGTCCTCTAAGGTACACTTGTGAGGGCACGCCGGACACTGCAACAAATGGTCCATCGTCTGCAGTGGATGACCACATAGGCACCGGGTATCAGTAGGGTTCTGTGCAAAACCCCGACCCACCATGTTTACACTACTACTACTTTTACCACGACCGATCTGGGTTTTTAATCTATTCAACGACCATTTAGCCCACCTGATGTAAAATGGTTACCGTGACATTTATAGACGAATGCAATACCAGCAATGTTTCATCGAAGAAGAAGACTCCTTCCCCTTGCATTGGCGGCAATAACTAAGCGCTTAGCTCTAACTTTGTGTAAACGTAAACGAGGCATTAGAAACCGGCGTATACGTCGTTCTAGTCTGATAAAGCGTCACGCTGCGTCGCGCATGCGTATCGAGTGTCGCCTTTGTTTCTCATATTAGATTACAGTTGAAGCCTCAGAGAATGAAATATAAACAATCTAATATTTACTTCTTACCTAACAAATTGTACTCGTAGATTTATTAAAAAAGGGAGATAATATGTGTGATAAGTGAAGTTAGGGAGATTTGTTAATCTTTAGTTTCTAGCTACCTCTGAACAAGAGTTGCCTGCCACCTAGCATTAACAGACGTTATTATCGGCTTAACATGTCTTCAGAAACAAGGTCACCTTACAAAAATATTGAACTATTCAACTACCATTATTCATTCACTATGCAGTGATGACGAAGATCGCAGGTAGGCGCTGGATGCAGGCCGCTTCCAACCGATCATTTCGAAAACCTGTGGGGGAGGCCTATGTTCAGCAGTGGACAGCCTGCGGCTGAAATGATGATGATAAAATGATGTACATGAAATCTTAACTACTTTTAAATAATTTGTTTAATTTCAAAAATAAAATATAAATATATACTAACAAATCACACAGATTGAGCTAGCCCCAAAGTAAGTTCGGGATTGTTATGGGATACAAACTCAACGATACTATATTTTATAACAAATACATATATAGAGACCATCAGACCATCAGAAACATCCAAGACCCAGGCCAATCAGAAAAAAACATTTTTCATCTTGACCCGACCAGGGATCGATCCCGGGACCTCTTGAGTAGCGGACAGGCATGTTAACCATTACGCCACGGAGGTCGTCAAAAAGTAACAAATATTCAATTTTTAACCCAAAAACGGTCGATTCGCTTGCTAGCCAGTGAGTCACAGCGACATAAAAAGTGTCTCAGACTCTTCGTCTTTCGGTGGCTGCGGTTTTCAAAATGTTCCTTCCCTATAGTTATACTACCGCTAGTTGTTTATAGATCCTGCTACAGAATTTTATTAAACCATTAACATACTAAGCAGGTCCTATGGCAGGTTACGCCACAACTGATTCGCGATGCGCCTAGCGCGAACATTATTTATGCATTACAGGACGCCATTAAAACAACATCAAACATCAGGTCAACATCTCCATAACAAATGTATAACAGAAGATAATGTGATTGTCACAAGGTTGTAGTTTTAACAAAATACCATTAGCAGGCAAACAGACTAAACTGATAGGAAGCGGTCACCGTACCCTATGGACGCATTCAACACCAGGGGTGTCACGTGCGTTTTACCAACCTTTAAGAAATCTTATCACGCCAATTTGAAAAGCCCTGCAAATTGGTTTTCTTCTAACGGCATATTGTGATTTATTTTGTTTACTTATTTAGCCACAACTTTACACGTTTGCGACTAAGTAAACAGGACAAAACATAAAAAATCCGGAAAACAAATGTCCAAAAGTCAGTATTTGGACATTTGTTTCCCGATTATTTTTTTTAATATACATGTTTAATAACTATTTTTTTTTCTTTCTTTGTCTCAGTAAAACATGGTGTCCAGAAAAGCAATCTCAACACAAACCACATTTGAAAATAATATCACTAATAAGAGTTGACCTTCTGATCACTTTACTAGCGAACTGGTCGGCGACAGGCTGGCCTGGCACATCCAGTTTTTCATCGTCGAGGAAATTGGATTATGCCTAGTTTTGTTATAAAATTGCCTATGTTTTCAAAATTACATGTAATGTTTTTGCATAGTATATTATGACAACTGGAGTATTGAAGATATAAGATATACTTACCTGTAGCACGCGGCTCCGCCCGTGTGGGACTCAGTTAATTGATCCTTAGTTATGTCTATACCAAATTTCATCAAAATTGTTCCAGCGATTAAGCCGTGAAAGCGCAACAGACATACAGACAGATAGGCAGACAGACAAACGCATATATAATATTAGTATGGATTATAGCAGTACAAAAAAATTTGACTCTACCTATACCACAAAAAAATTATTCATCCATTTAATTTCACACATCACGTCTTATTTTCCGCTTAAAAAGACATCAACGGGTGTGAAAATCTAAACTGCCATATTCTTCAACTTTTCTAAAACGTTTATTTTTAACCTACGGTGATAGCCAAAAAGGACAAATTAAGCGGACTTTGTACCAAATATAGATCCCAAAATCATGAAAATTTTACCAACGCTCATTTGATTAAACTTTTTCTAACATCGTCTTGTCGTCTAAAGAAACCTTAAAACTGCGAAGTGTTTTATTTCCTCACCATTAATAACAACACGATATTAAAACAAAAATGTTAGAAACTAGGTTTTTTTTTTGTTAGAGCCACGATCGATTTCATAAGGAACAATAAAAACGAGACAAAGCGCCGGGATACACAACGACATACATATATTACACTACCTGTTTGCCGCGGTTTTACCCGCGAATGGTATGTATGTACTAATAACTTTCCCTATGAATGTATCATATGCAGAAAGAATTTTTCAAATTCAACTATAGTAGTTCTAGAGGTATAAGCGTTCAAACAAACAAATTCTTCACCTTTGTTATAAAGTATAGATAGTAATTCTTCTACTCCACTTTTCAAAATAATATTTGTAAGGACCAAAACTCCGCCAATATCAAGGCATTTTCAACTTACACGAATAGCACGTAACGCTCCAACACAATGCGCGCCAATTTGAAGCGCTTCTAAAGCATCGCACCGCTTCTTTTCAACCCCCGACGCAAAAAGAGGAGTGTTATAAGTTTGACGTGTCTGACTGTCTGTCTGTCTCTGTCATCATAGCTCCCGAACGGATAAAGCGATTTCAATTTAGTTTTTTTCGTATTAAAGGTGACATACGGGCGAGTGTTCTTAGACATGTTTTCTGAAAAACGGTTGAGCCGTTTAGAAGTTGTGGGGGTGAAAGTGGGGAAGAACAACCGAATTTCTGCAAATATACTTGAGTGTGGTCTCAAATGAAAGCGCATCACGTGCACATTACAAAATAATACGTTTAATGAAAATCGGTTGAGCTGTTACAAAGCTCTGGGGGTGTAAGTGGGGAAAATGCCTAATGTTTGCAAATAATATGTGGGGGGTAATTTAGTCGACCGTCACCACTAAAAAGGAAATGATTCGTGTGCTTTTTTAAATTTTTAATTTAATGTTATAATATTTTGGAGATGCCCTGAGCGGTATAATTTAATATAATTCCACATAACGCTCCCAAGTGATGGGACTATTTGGTTGTGTGATTCACCAACAAAACCCTTAGACTACGCGAGGTCGAATATCACTTACCATCTTCTCCAGTGACGTGCACAGACATTTTCCTTAGGGTAGGCAAAAACCTACCTAGACCAGAACTATTTCTATTTTAATCTATACTTATAATTTAGGTATAGGTATTTGTATTACAACTAAAACAGTAACGAGCAAGAAGATAATAACATTAAAATATATGAATCATGTACCTACTTAGGCTCTAAATTTTTTTAAAAGATGACCGCCTTATCCTACTGTCCCGTGGGAGTTTTGGAAAAGCATAGCAAACATATTAATTTCAAAATAATATTAAATAATGTTGTTGTTAGCTTACCCTTCACTTCAACTAAATCCGATCAATCCCGGTTGATAATGTCCATTTATTATTATTGCCATTTTTTCGTCAAATGAGAGATTACTTAGCGCGTCATTTTATAGTTTTTGTAAACAAACACTCGGTTTACAACAATCACATGAAAATTTTACAATTTTAAACTACAACTGAGTAAATTTGTTAAAAATAAAAGTGCAATTTTTTCACTTCATTGTAAACAATGCACATTGCAATTATCAATTAATTAAACATTCAAAACAAACAAATGCATGCAAGCAAAGCAAACATATTGTTGATTTGATTTCGATACGGAAATAAAAATATAACCCTACGGAATTGGGAATGTCATCTTGTTTATATAAAGTCTTCAAGTCTATGCGTTTTTAAATTTGCAGCATTACTCGTTTAATATCCAATAGACACAGTTATCATGTTGCTGCAATCGATCGTAATATTCGTAATCACTAATCAGATTTAAGTATGTGTGACGCGTAATTCTAATTGGCCGTAACAAAAGTGAGAGCGAGATGAAATGTCATCTCATAGCATTTTGTTTCATCTATAGTGGAGGTCTGAAATTCACTCACACAGGCGTGATTTAGCGCATATGTGTCTGTTCATGTAAGTTTTTTACTTGCACTACTACACGAGCAAAAGCACATCTATACATAGTGATTTCTTAGTGAGAGTAGTAAACTTCAGACGATTTACTAAAAAGCTGGCCTGGCCTAGCTAGCAGCGCGTATGGGGCGGCGCGGCGGCGGCGCGCCGCGTGTTCGCGCGCATTCATAGATGGCGTTGTTAAGATAATTCGATATCTTGTGTGAAAAAATATTTATTATTTATATGTATTGATTAAATATTTTTTTTATTATTTATTACAAAAGTACAGGGTAGGCAACGTCTAAACGTCTTTATGATATGCACGCCACTGATCTTCTCACATAATCCCAAAACGCGCAGAAGTATAATATTGTAACGCGTGACCCGTGCGCAAGCGCATTCACAATGTTTATCAGTAGCAACTGCAATGCATCCATATTAGGCCGCAGCTGATTTGGAATTACTACGTTTCGTAACTAAAAGTATGGAGTATGAAATGATAGTTTATTTATAATGCACTAGGGTTAAATATGTGATTGTATAGATTTATATTTTTCACAGTTATGTAGTAGTGAACTTAAATTTCAAGAAATTGTTTGTGTGATTTCTTTTTGAACACATTAGTTATTAAGTATAATATAGTCGTACTTGTAATTACTAAGTATAGCCTATTAAAAAGCCCTTAAAATCATAATTCCAATGCTTTCGTGATCTGCCTAATTTTCTGTGACCATCTTCAGGTTTCAAAGTAGTCGTTGCGATAGCCCATCGATCGCGCTATACCAAAGACGAAGAGCCGAAGAACTAATGTGTGCATGGTCAATTGTCCCTTGTAACCCAAGGTATATATTAAAGACTAGCAGTCCACCCGTGCGACTTCGCCCGTGCTACATACATAGTCTATGTCACTCAGGGTGAATTTAGCTTTCCAATGGTGAAATATTTTTTTTAAATCGGCACAGTTATTTTTGAGTTTATTCATACATACATATAATCACGTCTTTATCCCATACGGAGTAGACAGAGTACAGAGTGGAGTAGGAGTTTATTCATTACACACAAAAATAGAAATCTTTACTCTTTATAATTCACTAGCTGTTCCCCGCGGCTTCGCCCGCGTCGTCAAAAAGATGTTCCAAAAGTTTAGCAGCACATCGCGAGAAAAAAGTATCTCTAAAGATACCTGTCATGTAAAGAAAATCCAAAATAATTTTTATTTAACAAACAAACAAACAAATCTTTACTCTTTATAATATTTGTATAGAAATCTAGATGACTCCCAAGTCGAACTTCTTAACATTATGTGAAAGATGAAGTGACCAAACGAACTTTTACGAAACTAAATTACATACTTACATATAATCACGTCTTTATCCCATACGGGGTAGACAGAACCTAGAGCCATAAGACCTTAGACCACGTTTAGCATAATAGTAGTTGAAACAGGAAATCAATAGTGATGGGTTGCTAGCCTCATCGTCTATGTCATGATTTCCCCATTCGGCGATTCCCTCAGACGACTTTTACGGCTTGCGCGGGAAGAGAAGCAGTTGGTACATTCTATGTTTTTCTTTTTCTCCCAGACCAGCATGGAACTAAATTAAAATCGAATATAGCACGAATTCACCAGTAGCCCTATTACATAACACCAATTACGATTACTCTGTGACAATAAAGGTACCTACCTAATAAAGCTAGCGACCCGTGACGCACGGCTAGTGATATAACCACAGAATTAATAGATTTTAATAATAAAAATTTTACGGCTTTTCATTGAAAATTGAAGGTAGTATTGTTACTTTTGAATTCAGTTTTCAGTGAATAGAGCCACGTAATTGAATTTAACGCAATACTAGCCAAGTTTGAAAGGAATCTGAGTTATTCGGAGTTATAGATACTTTATCCTACATCTAACTTCCTATTTATCCCAACTAATTTGAATGATAGTTTAAATTTTTTGTTTTCTTTTTTTTTACATTTTCACGCTCTTTTCGTATCTACTGAACCGATCATCGTGAAATTTTGCACACACGTGTTGGTAATGATACGAAGAAGAACATATGATTCTTTCAGAAAAAAGTACTACCGATATAAAAGCGGGCGAAGACGCGGGCGGGAGCTAGTTTTCTTTTATTTAGTTTTCTTTTATAACAATGAGGCTTTCTTAGGTATATAGTAGATTCATTTATTCCCTTCTGCGTACATTTTGAATAAAAAATTCCAAACTTAAAAATTGCAGTACATACTTATTAAATTTAGATCTATTAAGATAATCTTCAAAAATGCACAGTCGTTTTTATTTCCTTTCCAAGTTAAATTATAATGATGTGATAAAAACTCCCAGCTACTATAACAAAGGAAGTCGCTATTAAAAATCACTTAACTCAAACAGATGTCGGACATAATGGAAAAATTTGTTCCGGGGTGATCTAATCTCAGAATAAACCAAACGATAGAAAAGGTGGTTTTAAAAAATGTCAAATAGTGATTTAGGTACGGACACGCTGCGTTTGGCTTCTGTAGCCTTCCTGACACAGAATTGTAAAATAAAAGTGAATTTAATGAGTTACGCTCGTTTTCTCACGGATAACAAATTAAGAAAATAAATAGAGAAACAAGATGCAGTAAAAAATAAGACTGCTTTATTGACGTTTCTGTAAAACTTCTGTTTATGAGAATTAACCTTGCTATTCATAATTTGTGTTTATTAAATATATAATTCATGTACACTCAAATACAAAAACATAGGAAACTTAAAATTAGGGATTTTGAGAGTATTGTGCCAGACTTATTCATTTCTTTGCCGTTTTGGTTTTAGCGGTTGGGTACATTCTGGAGTTAGTCCATACCTCAACCAACACTCCATACCGGCCATGGTCCATCCGTGGTAATCATTTCTAGCCCGCCTTTCAACTGTGTAATTAATTAACCATCATTTATTACGATAAGTATTTGCAAGAATTACAGGCACTAGGAGTAGAGGATGACCAAAGAAGAGACGTATAGATTACGTGAAAGAAAATAGAGGTATGACCAGGAAAGGTGTATATGAAATGGCTAGCAATAGATCTATGTGGAAAATTCCATACTATGCCGACCCAACATAAGAAAGTGGGGTAAGGTAAAGGAAAGGAAGATTATTTTGTGCAAGAAAGTGTAAAATAAAAATAAATAAATGACATCTCTACAAACAATAGGGCAATTTTTGCCAGCGAGAGCACTCGTGCGTGAGCTACGCGCCACTTGTCAACCGAGCACAACGCGAAACGGGTAGAAAGTCGGGAGTTATCTGTAGTACATGATATCGCTGTTATTACAGCTATCTAAATAACATATATTTTACATTGACGATTTCTAGCTTTTATTGAACATTTTCCTATGATAATATCATGTATTAAATATGTACGAGTATACTTAGGTTACTCCATTCAATAATAAAAAAATCTGATCTGTATCACATAATCAGTGTGCTGCATAACAATTTTTATCAATTTGTATGTCTGTACAATAAAACTGTTTAGTTTGTTTGTTTGACTGCTCATAACTTTAGAACTACTAGTTAAATTTAGTATACTCTGTATTGCATCAAAGCAAATGTAAACATGACAAATATTTAGAACTAAGTTGACAAAATGCTGTCTTATCGCATTGCAATCCCTTCCAAACAGCCAATGAACTGCAGGTCGGTTTTGAAAAAAATATTTTTGCTTATTATAGGCTATAGTTATCATCATCACCACGGGCGGATTAAACCGTGGGGAACAGCTAGTCCTTAATATTTTTTTATTCCAAAATAAAAGATAGATATTTGTATGTTTTTTTATGTGGAAAAATACATAATTAAAGTTAGAGCATAATTAAAGTTAGGCATAGAAAGAGGTATACACAGAATACCAAAATGCAGTAAAAAAAAAAACTGGTATTACCTGAACCCTGAAAACATCATTTTGGACAGTCGCGTAAAACCTAAGGTCAACTTGAAGATTCCAAACAAGATTCTAATCGCGATTCGCCGAACGTTAATAACCTCAATAACACTTATTAACCTGTATCGATACCGACCGAAAAAGAATCGATAAAATTCATTGAGATGGGACACGTCGATAATATATACAGACCTTCATTTATTACAAAGGCAAGAATTAAAAAAAAAAATTTAAGACAACAGATATGCTATGAGTTACACGTTTACGTTAAAAGTTACTCAGTTTTAAGATTTTCAGATGTATGATTAAATCTATATACAATATAAATATATTTATTTATAAAATTTATTTAAGAATAGATGAACTTAAATACTGTTATACTTTATATAGATTTACTACTTATAAGTATTATACTTTTTATTAATGTACTTAAATTAAATCTCATCTCAAACAGGTTCTTTCAATATTTTTTTATTAAATTAGATATGCCATAATAGATTAAAGAAAAAAAATACAAATAAATTATTTCCTAATATTTATACTTCATGATATTATATGACTCATTTATCTATTAAACCTAATACAAAGGAAAAGTGTATTCTACCAGGGATTTATTTTATTAAGATCATCGATAATCGTATTACTTCAAGTTGCACCTAAATTTTTAAGACTGTTTTAAAGAAATAATAAAATTTATTTGTTTAATCATTAGACATTTCATTCAACGCCTTATCGCATCAAATTTGAATTAATTGAAATTCGGATATAATTTCTCAACCGTATCTCGAATCAGTCCTCTTCGATCACATCGACGCTCGTTCTTTATTTTTCCCAGACATTTCGATAAAAACGAGAAATATTATTATTATACAAACAGTCGAAAAAGGGCGAGACGCGAAATGAATCCGCGAGATTACGATAAGAACTGCAGGGGGCACTCGGGTTGGCGCCAAAAAATGCCCAAAAAAGATGGCCGCTATGAACGCGCGCGCGAATAAAAATTTAAATACTACAATGTTCTGTATTGACAAAACCAAGAATTTATCAGTACTATTGTTATTGTAATAAAGGTGATTTTTGTTTGACCGTCTTTACATATATATCAGAGGTAAATAACATTGAACGTAATATATTAATCATACATCGAAAACGTTATCAATTCGGTTGTCAGGATCGTTTGAATGGCTGCAAATTAATTTGGGATTGAAAAAAAATTTAATGGAAGGGTTGTGTGAGTTGCACTTGCATTCGCAAAGAAATACTCATTTTACGATGTATAAATTAATCTTTGTATTCTTTACAATGTGCCAAGTCCGAGTACATTGAACCAAGGTAAGGTTACCATATCTTTTATCCGAAATTATTAAGGCAAGTCAGAAAAAATATTTCTTGGCAGGAATAAAAGAATCTTAAAAAATGTATACTTTTACTGAAATTTTGCACAAAAAATAAGATCTTGTCCAAAGATATGTGTGTAGTGGCACACAATCGTGCTGAATGGAAGATGCAGTCAAGATAGATCGACTTATAAAGTTTACCTACAGGGAAGAGAGATCTTCACGACTCTGTGCTTAATGAAATAACGATTATATTAGCCTAAACATATATTTCCTTACTACACAAGGAGCACTTTACGAATTTCCATACAAAATATTAGCTAAAGACACTAGAGATTATAGTTTATAAAACTCATGATAGAGGTACTGATGAAGAAGAAAAAGAAACTTACCTTTGTTCTGTAGAGAGGATTGGAAAAGTCCCAGCCCGGCGCAACGAACAGATACCCGCATTTGGATATCTTTCGACTTGCCTGCGGACAAAAATAATAATTTATTATAAGTAAACACATTTTTTAGGAAATCTTACTGTAAATTACTGCATTAGGTAAAATCCTCCGTCACCATCACCCATGACTCTATCAACCTTTCGATTATACGAGCCGAATCACGTAAGAGTGCGCTGTACAGCTATAGTTACGAGCAAAAACATTATACAAGCGCATTAATGCGCATTATTGTAGAAAAAAATAGCAATTTCACACTCATTTTCAAAAAATTCCGTCGAAACAGGTATTTTAATATGCGCTTGCGCTCAAAACTTGATTCTAAATGACCGGCCCTCCAGGGCCAGATTTAGGTATTAAAAATGAAAAATGCGCGTTCAAAATTATTTTTCTTTTTTCTTATTTTGCGCAACCGCGATGTTAACACGAACTCTTGACGCCTTCGAGTTCCCTTTTATTAATTTCGTGTAGACTGAAATCACTCTGTCCGTTTTTTTTTAATTAAAAACGGAATGTATTTTCAAAACGGTCTGGTGTTGAGAGATGTCAGGAAAAAATCATGTTATGTTTGGAAATAATTAAAGTTCCAACGGTTGACCATATCACCTGATGTTGAATAAATTTTATCGTTCCTCTCCTGTTAACTACTGAAGAGAAGACAGATTCAATAAACAATGCCATTTCCAAGGAGGGTTGATGTCAAGCGGTCATGTAAATAATTATAATGTATATAAATGTCTTAAGAGGGCGCCTAACGCCGACAAAAATTCCGATTTCACCCGCACGTCTTGCATACCCTCCGCTCTAGTTCTAAAAACCAACACGGCGCGCTGCGATCGCTAGCGGCTGGCCGCGCCGTCGCTAGTCGTGAACTCGTGAGTTAGGGTATAGTATATGCGATAAAGTCAGAAAAATCAAATACTTATTTATTATGAATGAAATATTAATGTAGTTTTTTTTAGAGGAGTGTGTGTATGGTAGATAGATACAGTCAACCAAATATTAATTGGAAGTTGGTAAAGTGGCAGCATATTCACAAGTAATAGGAAAGTAGTAGTAAAGTGAATTGATAGAAAATTAGGAAGTAGAAATAGTGATTTTCAGCAGTTACAATTATGATTTTTTATTTAAATATTGAACATGCCCGCGACATTGTACGCTTACGCGTACGATGTCGCGGGCTTCGCTTGAAATCCCCGTTTTCTTTCGTTTGTCATGACATGACAATAACCAACACAAAAAAAGTATTATTAAATTTGGAGCATTCGTTCAAAAGCGATATATATTTGCAGACAAACACATTGAATTCAGTCAAATGACGATCACTTTTTGTCCTCTATTCCATTTCGAGACTGGAAAATTTTGCTTTTGTCCGGATGTGTGTCTGTCTGTCGTTTGTTTGTTCCGGGCTGGAGGTCGCATTTATGAACGGATCCTAATGAAACTTGGCACACGTGTTCCTTGATTTTTTTGCAATTGCATGTCAAGAGATTATTTTGATTGGAGGGGAAATGGGGAAGAAAAGGGGGAAAGTTTTCTGTGACGTTGTTTACGAACGGATCCTAATGAAACTTGACACACGTGTTCCTTGATTTTTTTTTACAATTTTATGTCGAGAGATTTTTTTTAATTGGAGGGAAAATGGGGGAAAAAAGAGGGAAAGTTTTCTGTGACGTTGTTTGAACGGATCCTAATGAAACTTGGCACACGTGTTTATTTTTATTTTTATACCTAGACATATAGTTATGAAAAAATGGGAAGGGAGGGAAGTCAAGGCAGGAGGGTCGCGAGGTCTACTGTTCACAGAACCACTAGTTTTGTACTGAAACGATTTTGATGAAACACACTTTGAATGTTTTGCTGAGTTAAAACAAAGCAATTGGTGAAAGTTTTTAGTAAATCAGTTCAGTACTTTCGGAGATAAGCGTGATACATACATACAGACAGACAGACATACAAACAAAAATAAAAAGTTTGAAAACAAACATTTTGTTTTTAAGTTTTATTATTCCTTTTAAGTGTCCCTATACAAGTATACATTTATGACAAAAATAATAAATGTACAGACAAAATATTTTTACTGTTTTATTATCTATATCCATATATAAAAAAGAAAGTCGTGTTAATTACACTATTTATAACTCAAAAAGGGCTGAACTGATGTGGCTGAAATTTAGTGAAGAGGTAGCTTAGAACAAGGAGAAGGACATATGGTACCTTTCATCCCGGGAAAAAGCACTATTCCCGAGGGAAGTTCACCGAAGCTGGTTATTCATACTAATATTATAAATGCGAAAGTCTGTCTGTCTGTCTGTCTGTCACCTCTTCACGACTAAACTGCTGGACCGATTGTGATGAAAATTGGTAGGGATGTAGTTAACGACCTGAGGTCAAACATAGGCTGCTTTTGGGCGCGATATAACCGAGTCCCACGCGGGGCGAAGCCGCGGGGAACAGCTAGTGTAGTTATATATTAACACGAAACTTTAATCATGATGTAAGTACGCTAGCACTCTGTGAGAAAAAAAAAACTATATTGCCAATGTAAAACAAAGCGTTTAATTACAGAAATAAATTTATATAAAGTAATATTTGCGAAAAATATTTTTTATAGCAATAAAAATTCTTCTTCTTCATCGGTCCCTCACTGCTGAGGATCGTGACCAATGGTATCAAGGTTTAATTATGTTTATATACATTGTTACCAGGGTGATCCCTACCAACGACTCGAGCGCTAAACAAGACTCGAGCGTCATGCTGCGCTCAAGAGCACATAGTCTTATTGAAATGAGTCGAGTCGTCAATTTGCGAGCCGAGCGCAATATTTACGAGTAGGACTCGACTAGAGTTCTTTACATCTTTAGTTTTAAATTGTACAACATCCTGTATTATCATTATCAAAAATAGAATAAAAAATACGTTTTTTGTAATGAAAATCACTAATTAATCAATCTGTAAAAAAAACACAGTTACTTTTAAAGACCTTTTATATATAGGTACTCGTATATTTTGTTGTCGTCTAACAATGGTTGTTTTACATATACTGTAAGCTGACATTTGTGACGTTTGCCCGTGCGCGCTAACTCCGTATAGGTACCTACGGAGCTCAGTTTGATCAAATGTAGGCTGTATTTATAAGAGATAAGGGTTAGTTATGACTTTTTTAAATATATAAGTACCTACTATCTATTTATTTTGCTACTAGCTGTTCCCCGCGGCTCCGCCCCTCGTGGGACTCTGTTATATCGCGTCCAAAAGTAGCCTATGTTTGACCTCAGGTCGTTAACTACATCCCTACCAAATTTCATCACAATCGGTCCAGCAGTTTAGCAGTGAAGAGGTGACAGACAGACAGACAGACTTTCGCATTTATAATATTAGTATAGTATAGTATAGTATTTGTACAAGTAGGTTTTAGTTTGTAAATAAAGCGTGTACTTACTGTTGTACTAAATCCATTATTTTGTAGAAATAAAAACAACTTACCCAAACATTCCGTCATGTTTTTTAGTTCTTCTTTTTCTCAAAAACGTTATTTCTCTTTTTTTATCTTTTCGTCCCATTGTCAAAACTATTTATACACTATTATTTACACGTCCACACACCACACTGTTTACAATTATGATAATACTAAAAACCACTATATACAATTATGTACCCTATAATAAACGTCATACGGTCTAATTTACAATATTTATTCACACTAGAAACAAAATCCGCTCCAAATAAATTACGCGTTCGATTGTCAGTACCGAGAAGGTACAGAGCGTCCGGGAACAACCTTCCGCGTCGAGCGCTGCCCGACAAGTAACCATTTGCCCGTGCACAATTGTTCCATCTACTACGCTTTGTTTAGAGTCGAAAATCGCATGATTCAGTTAACGACGAGTTGGCTTTGAGCTCCAGGTTATAATTTTAGTTGAGATTTTATTTAATTATTAAAAATATAGACATAAAATAAAAAATGTAATCGATTACTCTACTAAAACATTAGTCTGGCTATGTTATTTGTAAAAAATAATTTGGGGTTGTCGCTGATAATTCAGAGCATTTGAGTTAATACTGTTTTTTTTTTCGTTCTGAAGTTTGTATTTTTAAAAAAAAAACCTGTTTATTTTTCAAAATTCTATTCGATTACTCGGCTTCTACAGGTTTTTTGCCTACCTACAGTATTTTTTAAATCTGAATTATAATGTTTTTTCGCGCTAAACTATGGATTGAAAAATAGGTCTGTTTTTCAAATTTTGGCGTTGGGCGCACTCTTAAGTAAATCATGAAGGACAAAATAGCGAACGCCTTGTCCATAGATTTGAAAAAATGCCTAGAGACCGCGCGCGATTTCCAATTTCTTTGGCCTTCAGTGGCGGAGATTTGTCATAAATATAAATAAACCAGAGTCGACTTAGAAGAAGAAGAAGCAGCTAATTCGCTATTCAAATTAGTACATGTTATTGTTTAGCGTCTCGTCGTCAAGATTGAACTATCCATGGCCGTAATTAAATGAAATTATTTTGCGGTGGGTGGGAGAGAACACGATTCGATGCACTTGTATCGGTGTGATTTAGATCATTATCTGTGGTTTGAATTAGAATTTATATACTTATTGAGAGGTTTTACATCTACGAATGTAATTGATGGTTTCGAAAATGAAGAGATGTCACTATCAAGTTTTCTTGTTACATCAAGCTTCTTAAGGTAGGCATCTCACTTACGTGTTTTAGAAGTGTGGTTAGTGTAATGGCTTGCCCTAATGTATAAGAGTTCACCTTTACACGATTTGATTACGGTTATAATGGTATTTTGGTTATAGTTCAGTTACACACAATTTAGAGTAAAAAAATGGTTTATTTAAATATTCTTACACAGCACTACAAATGGTAATAAAAATGGTAAATGGTCAAATAATCTGGTAAAATAAATGGTAATAAATATAGTAATGGAATACTATTTTTATTACCATATAATAATGTAGTAATACTAATGTGGAATTGTGTTTTAATTCGAAATAATGATTTCTGCTGACAGGAGAATTGTTCGATTGCGTAGCCTCGAACAGTTAGGTTACGGAGCTAATTATCGCACGCTGCTAGTAATTGCAATAAAATCAAGTCAGGCATCCACCGTCCTCTTTGACATTGTAGAGTGCATGATGATGACATAATGCAATGTGATTGTCAAATCAAGCAAAATACTATAACCGCCTTTAAAATGGCCATATGCTTGTTCGCTGTCTTTACAACAAAATTGGCAATCTGCTTATCTTCTTGTACTCTTATATATAAAAATCAATTGCTGTTCGTTAGTCTCGCTAAAACTCGAGAATGGCTGGACCGATTTGCTTAATTTTGGTCTTAAATTTTTTTTGGGAGATTAGGGACGGTTTAAGCGGTTAGAAAAGTGCGTTCGGGGGGTACGGAGTTCGCCGTTTATGTAGGACCCAGGACAGTAGTAACCTCAAATTAAGTTACAACATACATTATTGATAACTGATTTCAAAATGTACCTGACCAGTAGTACTAAATTAAGAAAGAAATTAATGAATTCATGAACACTTTTGCACCATTTACAAAGATTTGATATAAACCTATGAGATATCGATAAAACTATAAACGTCTTAATACAATTAAAATTAAAACAAGTGTTTATAGAAAAAGATAATTCCAATTGTTTAAAATCACTTTCAATTGTTTCAAATGCATACAATTTAAATTGAATTTGAACGTAATATCATTGGAGTTAACAGTATCATTACAAGCTAAATAGACCGTTTTCCGAGCCATAACCAGCTGAGACAATGCTCAGGCCGAACACGACGATCGTTATCGCCGCTGCCGATCTAATTCGTGGACTCGATTTCAGAAAGTGTAAATAATTCGAATAATCGATAGTTCGAGTCGGCTGTCGAGAGGCGGAGGAGGGAGGGGTCGTGAGAACTGGGCGACTTGCGCTTTCGATGGCGCGCGCGCACTGCGATGCGCGATAGTGGCGGCGCCGAGGAGTCTGCACGCTGCCAGATCATCGATTGCCTCCCCGAGAGCCTTAAATGGCTAGAGGACCTTCAGAGAAAGCTAAGCAACGAACCAACCAAAAAAGGCATCAAGAAATTCAAATTGCCAATTTCGGAACAACGTGACGCGAATATCAAATAAAATAAAGGACAATGACGAAGAAAATATTCGGCGTCACTTTCTACTCAGATGAAAAAAACACATCAAAGCAACCGTCGCAAAAACCAGACGCTCTCGACATCACGAGTTTCGATAAACACTACAAAAGACAAACAAACAAGACCGCTGCAAATGGTTTCCGTTGAGACGTGACTCATATTAAGACAGTCTGAGCTGTTGAAACTTTCTGCCTAATTGGTTAAGCGACTGTTCAAATAGGAACTCTTAAATCTATTACAATAGTCCTTGGCGATGACAATGAACTGCGTATGCGTAGAGATAATGTTTATGATAATCGGGTATCTCATGGATTAAGAGTAAAAATTAAGAAAGCTCTTTTTATAAATTTAGTTTTTGAAAGTATTGTCTGGGTAAAATTTTGTTTTGAATATCACTTCTATGAATAATAAAAGACGAATAGAATAGAAAAAAAATATATAGAAAGAAAAAATAGGTGCAATAATAAATCTGGATTTCGTCAATCAAAAATCATATCAAATTAACGAAACACATTATTATAAATTGGTCGTAACTCGTACTGCAGCTGTCAACGTCAAAGAAATAAATCAAAGCAATTAGGCGAGCCGCGATATTTATCAACCACTTCCTAAATAGGAGACGTTTCGACAACCGTACTCGAAACACCGGGAGGCGGACTCGAGACTCGAACTCGTCACGGAGTCGCTACCGACACAATTATCGAATCTAGACCACTCTCACTAAAGCAAAAAGAACTTGCGACGTAAAGAAAGCAACGTCAGGTGCGGCCCCATTTCACTTTCCAATGACTTATCTTTCTCGACAAACGAAATTGAACTTTGAAGTTAAATCACAAAGCTCGGAATCGAACGGGAAGGGAACTAGTGAGTCAGTGAGTATTTCATTATCAAGATTTACGCGGAAACCCTTTAAAAGCTGTTAATTGTGAATGCTCATTCGCTTTCTAACGATCCCGTAGTACATTGTTTGGTCGAAGTTATTTTAAAGTCGATGCTTAACAGAGACAAACGACAAATTTCTAAGCGGAAAGATGTAATTTTATATTTCTACGAGTTACTTTCATAACAATGACAATATGACATATGCCTTAACAACAATAGTTTTCTTACTGTTTGTTTCTGTAGTGTGTTACATCATTTTGCGTAATATAAGTGTTCAAGCGAAATCATGTAGAGTTCATCGACATTATACCTCTAACATATTTTTGTTTTATTTAATTTATTCATCAGGTTCTGTGTTTATTTTTTGATGATCAGGATTGTTTATTTATTTAACAAACTCTCACTAATAACAAATAAATAATCACTAAAATATCCTATAAAAAAACAACTACTATATATACATTAAATATTAATATAAAACATATAAAATGCATCGAAATATTCCTCCACATCACTGTGAACCGTAAAATTTCCCAGAAGGCTGGCAGCGTTGTCAACTGTATGGCGATGTTTAAACTCTGAGCCAAATATAGGCCAGCCTTCTGGTCACATGAGGCGTCGATCAATCTTTTTTAGAGATCTTATATAAATTTAAATATCTAGTTATAATTTTGGTGAAATAAAGAGTTATTATTTATCATTTTCTCTTTTGAGAAGTATTATTATTATATGCATTTAGTTATCAAACAAAAAAATAATAAAAAAATAATAATTTAATTTTTTTATCTGTCCGTCTTCTGTTTGTTGTACTGAACAAGATGGACGAATATATAAAAAATAAAAATAAGCGTTATAAACCTGGTTTAAAAATTGACAACCAAACACCACTAATTAAGACGAACTATCGTTTACAAGTTGTAAATGCTAAAGATGATCTTGATAAGTTCTCAAAGAAAACCATCAACACACTTTTAGACAGCTATCTCATTGTTAAGATCTCAATAGTGGATCATGACGGGCCATTGTAGCCTGCGTTTGCGCATAGCAACTAATGACAGACCATTTAGCAGAAGTATCGCGGTTGTAGGCGATTGAGATGTCCAACTTTTTTTTATTGTTTCCTATTAAGACGTGAATGAATAAGAGATGGAATTGGAAGAAAGGATAGGCTCGATTAGGAATCGAGGTACATGTCAGTGGATGTTCGTTTTAATGAAGACATGTTTATTGTCTTCACCGTCCATATTATTGAATAGTAGTTTAATCTATATAGCTTTACATGTATTACCCGACTACGGCGAAGCCAAAAGGATGGGTAATGATTTAAGTATGCAAACAGATATATGACCTACCTGACAATCTGACACTACTCACACATGAATGTGTAAATAGGAAAGTTTGACTTAACTTTTATGTAATTCACCATAGAACCACTTGTTCTAAATTCATTTATAATCCTAATAAGCCACTTGTAAAATAGCATTAATAAGCTTGGCACAATTGCCTCTAACACCAAGGGATTTTGGATTAGCAAGGTCATGATCGCGTAGAACAAACAGATCAGCTGATTCCAATCTCCTATAGAGCCGACTTAAGCCATTTTTGCGTGACTGAACAGTGATGCCGGCTTAGATAGTGGCATTTGACCCTGACGGCTTTTGTATGCTGTCTAAACAATAAATATTGTCAACAGCTGTCAAGTTTATATTATAACGTTTGTTGAAATTAAATTTAAAGTCAAAATTTATAATTTTGTAATTTTTGAAGTCGAATGAATTATAGAACGAATGCACTAAAAATGTGATGCTACTGTAAAATAAACAAATGGAAATAGTGTAATACTGGTTCTCGATACTGGATGGCAGATCATAAAAACGAAATTATGGCAAAGAAATTCTTTTCATTTCGATGAGTAACTACTATAGTTCGCAAAATCTTATGGTAAAGAGGTATATGTAAAGTATTTTAAATAAATAAGACACATAATTAGCTGCATTTTAGCGCGATAAAAGAAAGCCAAAATATCTCCAATAAATCTAAATTATACCAAAACTCATCTTAATCAATCTAGCAATATAGGCGCAAAGAGGTGAGAGGGTTACTATTAGATGTTAGAAGATATTGATAACTGTGTTCTAGGCTCATTGACAATTAAGTTTAACGACCCGACCATTCCTTAGAGATATTTGAACATAAAACTTGACACATCCGACTAAGACCTGCTTTCAAGCATTTCGTTTTAAAATCTAGGCCTTAACATATTAATTGGAGAACATTAAGAATCAAAGGGCGATAATTCAGCATTGTTAGAAGGATCTAAAGATCGGGCTCTTTGGTTCGCCCACGCTAACATCCCACGCGTGGGCAGGTTACTATCCTTATTGATATGCATTCTACGACGTAAAGGTTTCTAAATTAACTATTTTAACGGTAACACATGAAAGAGGTTTGTGGCTTGCAGATGTAACTTTCAGCTTTCGAAACTTTTACTAAATTAATTCATATTTTATGTTACAATATCAATTGACACTTTAAAGTAATAAACTCTGCGCGCCTGGGGTGAGGAAACACCCACAACAAGTGTTAACACTAATGCATTACTTAAACACGTCGCTACGAACACACTTAAAAAAAATATCCAACACAAGCAAAAAAAATCACGCACAACTACAAGCAGTATGACGCACGGTCATATAAGTTTGGCAGAGGGGTTACCTGTCGGTCTAGACGGGCGGTGTACTGGTGGTCGACGGAGATTGCCGCTCTTCGAACCGCCTGCAACGGGGCCCGAAGAGCGTACTGCCGGAGTCGACGGCGCAGCCCCCGCGACGAGCAGAGGGATGACCAGCTGTATGCGGTGTATGTGGAGAAACGGATGGAGCTGCAGCTGGCCATCAGTCGGGCCAAGGAGGTAGCCTTCGAGGAGCTGGTGGAGGGCATAGAAAGAGACCCGTGGGGTCGCCCGTACAAGTGGGCGCGAGACAAGCTGCGTCCACTGGCGGCCCCATTGACGGAGACCCTTCAGCCAGCTCTGCTGGAGGAGATTGTCGGGGAGCTATTCCCCGGCAATCCGCGGGGGTTTTCCCCGCCAAGAATGGCCCGACAGCCGCCTGACGAAGTGGAGGCCGGTAGGGTGGAGGCTGATCCGCCTTCCGTCACCGACGTCGAAATGGAGGTGGTCCTCGACCGCCTCCGGACAAAGAAAAGGGCACCGGGTCCAGACGGGGTGCACGGGAAAATGCTTGCGCTGATTCTCGTGCATCTCGGAGACAGGTTTCGGGAGCTGCTCAACCGTTGCTTGCGGGAGGGGCGGTTTCCGAAACTCTGGAAGGAGGGTCGGCTTTGCCTTATTCCGAAGGGCAGCCGGCCCCTGGACTCGGCCTCGGCGGTGCGACCTCTGGTCCTGCTGAGCGAGGCTGCGAAGGCCCTGGAGAGTGTCGTGGCTTCGCGGCTCGTTCGGCACGTGGAGGATGGCCCGGGACTGCGTCTCTCTGACGCGCAGTATGGGTTCCGGGCCGAGAGGTCCACCATCGATGCCCTTAGGCGTCTACGATCGGTGACGGAGGAGGCGGACCGGGAAGGAGAAGTGACCCTGGCGACGTCCCTCGACATCGCCAACGCTTTCAACAGCATTCCGCACAGTGTAATTCGGGAGGCACTCGAGTATTTCAGGGTGCCCCCGTATCTGCGGATGCTGTTGGGGGCGTACCTGGAGGAGCGCGTCGTCCTGTTTGAGGACAGGGGGGGACGAATGGTTCGGCGGAGCGTCGGGTGCGGTGTCCCGCAGGGGTCGATACTCGGCCCTATCCTGTGGGACATCGCTTACGACTGGGTCCTGCGGTGCCGGCTTCCCCCCGGGACGGGTGTCATCTGCTATGCGGATGACACTCTCTTCACGTCCCGGGGTGCGAATTTCGGTGAGGCGGCGCGGTTGGCCGAAACGGGCCTTGCCCTATTGGTCGACCGCATAGAAAGGCTTGGGCTTCGGGTCCGCTTGGACAAGACCGAAGTCCTCCTTTTCCGCGGGGCCCGTACGCGAGGTCCCCCCCCAGGAGCGCGCCTCCGGGTGGGTCAGGTGGAGTTGAGGGTGAGCACCCAGATGAAGTATCTGGGCCTCATCCTCGACGGACGATGGTCTTTCGGCCCCCACTTTCGGGAACTGGGGCCGAAGATCATCAGAACGGCTGCTTCGCTCGGCCGACTCCTCCCCAATCTGGGTGGGCCGAGCGAAGCAGTGAGGCGGCTTTACTCTGGCGTCTGCCGGAGCATGGCTATGTACGGTGCCCCCATCTGGGTGGACGCCCTCACCGCGACGAACAAACGCCTTCTTAGGCAGGCGCAGAAGGTGATCGCGGTGAGGGTGATACGGGGGTACCGTACAGTGGCCTTCTCTGCGGCCACGGCCCTCGCGGGCGACCCGCCGTGGGAATTGGTGGCGGAGGTGCTCGCCGAAGTGTACCACTTTGTGGCTAGAAGGAGGGAAATCGGCGAGCGCCCCCCGGTGGAGGTTGTCCGGCGGGTGCGCCTGCGAGGGCAAGCGGAACTCGTGCGGAGGTAGGAGGCGGACCTGGCGCAGGCAGCGTACGGTTTACGCACAGCGGAGGCCCTGCGCCCGGTCCTGGAGAGGTGTATGTTGCGGCGACGCAAACCTCTCACCTTCCGCATGACGCAGGTGCTCACCGGGCACGGTTGCTTCGGTGAGTACCTGCACCGCGTGGCCAAGAGAGAGGCCGAGCCACGATGCCACGATTGTGGCGAGGCTCAGGACACCGCTCAACACGTCCTGGAGCGGTGTCCTAGGTGGATCCGGCAGCGCCAGGAGCTGGCCGCCGCGCTTGGCGGGACGGACCTGTCGCTCCCGAGTGTCGTCAACGCGATGCTCGAGAGCGACAGAGCTTGGACGGCAATGGCCTCCTTCTGCGAGACCGTTATGTCGCAGAGGGAGGCCGAGGAAAGGGACCGCGAGGACGACCCCCTCGCGGACCCGATCCGGAGGCGGAGAGCGGGGGTGCGACGCAGGCGCTACCTAGCGCGCCTGGAAGCGCCCCCATAAGAGTGGGACTGGAACACGGTCCCACCCGGCGGCAGAGGTCCTCCAGGTGTCGGAGGGCCTCTGAGAGTGGTGAGTCCGGTCTCTGATGAGAGACCGGCCAGTCGCTGAGGCGTCTTGTGCTAGTTAGATCCGAGGCGCCTCCATGCAAAGCGGCCGATGGCACCCGCAGGGGTTTAGTGGGTAGTCTGGGCCGACTAGCGGCCCAGGAGTCCCACACTCCGTGCGTAAAAGCATTCCCCTGCGAAATCAAAAAAAAAAAAAAAAAAAAAAAAAAAAAAAAAAAAAGGGGTTACTCCGGTTGGTTTAATTTTTATTAACCGTTTTATCCGAAATTACCAAGCCGACACTTGGCATCTAAAGTGGTTTCTTTAAAAGGCGCTTTACCTTCCAAAGCACAGAAACATTTTTCTTATTGGAGAATCAGGTGATAAGCCTGCAAAGAAAGACTGGAAACAACTAAGACAAAGTATGCACACCTTGAGAATTCCAGGCCGACGCTTACACCACTATGGCAGTCAAATTAAATTGGTTGTAAAAAGAAATAAATAACTTACTCCCTAACTCAAATAAGAGTTCATAGGCTAATTTATCAATCTTACCACTCACGGTCTCAATGAAGAAGCGACAGTGACGAAGCGGTGTTATTAATGCAATAGAATAATGGCTACAATTTGTCAGGCGGCGAGTTGGCCGCTGCAGTGGGCCAAGGCTCAATTACTGAGTATTTGTTTCATAGACAAGAATGGAAAGAACTGCACTGGAGCCTAGCTCTTAAATTTATGATGATGATGATTTGAAGATCTCGATAGTATACATAGCGCGACGAACCAACGGCCGATTGGGCAGAAAGGTTTTCGAATGGCGACCAGGCACCGGCAAGGGCAACATAACATAACCACCGACCAGATGTTAGGTAACCTGAAAAAGGTCGCTGGCAGGCGTTGGGAGCAGGCCGCTTTCAACTGGTCATTTGGGAATCCTTGGTGCAGGCCTATGTCCAGCAGTGGGCAGCCTGCGGCTGAAATAATGATGATGATAGTAGTGCTGTAAATACCTTCGGAATGTTAACGCACGTCATCATTGCAGTTTGTGACTGATTTTTCACCGTTTAGTGGTATATTGTGAAATCCTTTCTTTAGAAGTCATCCCTGCTGCTATGGCAGTTGATTAGGAAAGTCAGATACCTTAAGGCATGCTGAATCCCATGGCTTCGGAGCTAAGGGTCCCGAATGGTGGTGATTCAACCAACAAAAGTATTCGCAAGGAGAGTTCACATATTGACCTGTTTAAATTGTGCCGATTCTTATAAAGGATTAACAAAATTTTTCCATAAAGCGGACCTTTTCTACAGACCCCAGGCTGCGATAACCAGGGATGGAAAATTGTGATGATTTATAACGTAGTTGGGTTATTATTGATATATTCAACATCATTTGCACAATGAGTTAATGACACAGTTCGTCAATTAAATAGTGCAACGATGTCCAGTGCAGTGGGCCACGGTCGAGTGCATTAAGCGATGACTGCACATTAAATGCACTAATGAACGATGTTATAACAAACCTATGTAGCTCATTTATGAGCTGTTCCAGTAACCACTAGAGGGATAAAGACCTAGAAATGGTAGAAATCTGAAAGTCTTTCAAAAAGCTGAATGACAAAAAGTAACGCGCTAAAGAGAAGAAAGGAGATCTTTCGTGTCTTATTCCAGGATTAATTTGAGTCTCTGATTCATCGCAGTAAGTACATTGTACCATAGACCTAATAGTACTTATTACCTCCATGCATTGTGCAACCATGTCCAATTATCTCATAGTATCTGACAGCTCACACTCGGAGATAATCGTAAATTACTAAGGGGCTCGTCGGCTCACAGCTGTCATGGGACAAATTTATGGAGCTATGGATAGAGGGATAAAGGTGAGCGGACATTGGCCGGACTATTTCAAAAATGGAACGCGTGCTGGAATGAAAAATACCAGCCAGATATTCCAGTATGCGGTCCATTTATTGATATTCACGATACAACGTGCGTTTCCTTATTTTTTCTAATCCTAGCTTCTTTGAGGCGGCTTTTTGGTAGAATAATCCGCCAGTTGGAGAATGGTACTGGTAAAGTCAGAGTATCGAGACCTCTGTTATTGTCTTAATTCTCTCTTACTTTACTCATGGGAAGAAAACTAGTTATTCTTAAGCTTGAAAGAATTCCTAATAAGAATATGCCAAATCTAAACAAGCAATAGTACGTTGCATTACTAAGAAGTCTATGATAAACTGAGCCGGTATCTTCGGTAATTTAACTGAACATCATGAACCAAATTGTTTTTTGTCTGAATAAGTAATAATTTATTATTTAAGAAAATGTATTTTTTCTGTAAATAAAAAAATCTGTTTAGAAAAAAATAGATTACCCCATATGAAAATGCATATTCCATGTACAAACTAAATCTTCCAGAGCAAAGGAAACTAGATCTGAAATTAAAATCTCATAGACGGTGACCCTTATCACAAACCTATAGAAAACAGATTAGGCCCCCGTTTTATGGGCCATAAAACTTAACAGAACCTACTGGCGTTAAATAATTTATTTACTTTAAGCTCTTTCATTTCATATCGAAGTATCAATAGATGATCTAGTTCGGAAAGCAGGTTTTTGAGTGTTTTAGGAGATATCTTGCCAGGACAGGATTAACTGTACTTAGTATTTAGGATAATAATTGTATCTGTATTTATTCAAATAAACAAAGATGTTATTTATAGTACATCTATTAAATTATATTTATCATGAACTAAACCTAAATCTTTCCGAAAAGCAGTCGAGTCAAAGGTATTACGCATGTCAGAAGTGATAATTCAGCTTTAGAAGCATGGAAGGCAAACACAACGCATATGAGGACAAAGGCATGGGTCGGCGCTTACACTTAGAAAGGAAATGACAAAATCTACTTTTCCACCACTGAGACGAAACGAACGGGCTAGACTAGACCTGGATATAAATGTGAAGAATTTGAGAATATGCAATTGAAGAAAAATTTTCATTTGATAAATAATTCTTTAGAGCTGCCGCTGGAGCGATAACATCGCTAAAGTTAAAAGGCCTTATTTGAAGGGAATCGCACAAGACCAGAGAAAGTGGCGTGCATTGAAGAAGACATAACTTGCAATGGACGAAATGTGGTACAAAAGAATTAACGGGCACCTTTTTTGCAGAAGCTGTTGTACACACAACAGGCTCCAAATTTTTCATTACATTCATCCTCCTACATTCTCCGTTCTCTGTCTACCTCTTCCTCTTCTCCGTCCTTACTCTTCCTTCCATAATTATTTTCAGTAACTCATCGTGCCATATCAAATGTCCAAAATTTTTCCTCTTCTGTTCTCAATTTACTTTTCTAAAGAGTAGTCTTCAATTTAGCATCGTAATGTATAAAAATAAATAAAACTATAAAACCAATACGGTAATTTTATTGCCAGTGATGTTCTCATGCACCCAGATTCGTCACGACAATTGTCGCCCCTGTGTCGCCCTAATGACGTAGCGGTCTTGACATTTTGATACCGTTTGTGACACACTAAGCAACTGACGTAACAGTTTAGTGTCTTCTTCGTCCGAGCGTGTTTACCGGTTGCACCTTCATTCAGCTTACACTTCAGAGCCCAGGGTACGGCAAGGTCTTGATTTGGCGGTACTGGTTATTACAATGGAGCAACTGCCGTCTGACCTTCGTAACCCTTTTGTACAGGGAAAACGGACCAGGAAACATGATCCATGTGAGTTTTGGTGGCCAACATTGTCAAATTTCTCACGCTTACTAAATGCATCTGCAAAGCCTAACGACTGCTACCTACCCATAACAGCCAGAACCAACGGCTTAACGTGCCGTCCAAAGCGTGGAGGAGTTCAAGATAGAAATGCCACTAATGGCGACCAATCCAAAGAACCGTGCACTCTCCGCAGTCTAGCTACTGGGCTATCGAGCTATTTTAAAAAAGTTCAGTGTCATGACTCGCAACAATCGTAGGTATAGAAGTAAAGAGACCTGTTGATAAGGGCATAAGGAGTATACGAAATCAGCGAGCGTGTAGGGAGGAAGAGAGGAAGGTCTTGTAAGGATCGTAGCAAGTGAAGTAGAAATCTTTACCCCCGTATTAAGAAACGTTTGAAAAGCCCATTTTAACTAAAATATGTTTTGGCTCTTTCTCTCTTACCCGACACTTCACGTGAAAGAACGAGACGAAACACATTTTAGCTAAAATAGGCTTAACAAACGTTTATTAATTCGGGGTTTAGTCTCTAATGAACAAATCGAAAAAGTTCTAGCGCGCTTCTGGCATGGAATGGCGTTAAAGGACGCCATTTTGGCAACCTTTTTACACGCGAAGTATATGTCTGCTACATATATATATATATATACTCATGCCAGCGTTTTTTTTTTGTCTAGTTCATCAAAGTGAGTAGCAAAAGCCCAAAATTATTACTTTATATTCGTGTCCCACTTCTTCGATGTTTTCTTAATAACTTGTTTGTCATATTTATGCTTTAGTAAATCTTTACGAACCTCAACTTATTCACTTTCCAACATGATTTCCATAATGGAATAAAATTTGAATAGGGCACTACGCCATTATCATGGCACTCGGCACACAAACCGACAATGAGACCCAACTTTTGTGTAGTAAGTTATTATACAATGTGACAACGGGGCATTGACCTGTCAGTGACGTCATCATTCACAGTTACCGCAAAGATGCCGCAGAGCATCAAAAACGGGCAAGCGCGAGTGGGATTCGGTATGAAAGTGTTCTGTACATGGTGTACATAAACAAAATTTTCAAGGGTTACCTCTGCTAATAATTGTACCAAGATGCCGCAGAGGTTGATAAATTAAAAACGGGCAAGCGCGAGTGGTCCTCAGTAATAAAAGTGTTCTGTACATTAACAAAATTTTACCTCTTTCAATAATTGTTCAAGGTCGAATGTTTAAGCATACAGAGTAGAGACCACAGATGTTTTTTATACCATTTAGTAGGCCATACTGCCCACCTGATGGGAAGCGGTTACCGTAGCCTGTAGTTGCCTGAAACACCAGGAGTGTCAAACAATCGTTTTTGGTATTGGAAAATCCAGATTTACTTAGACATGCCTATACGTTTTGATTTTATTGAATAATGCATTGCCAAAAGAAATATACCTTTCAAATCCTAAAGATAGACTATTTTACCGATCGGAAGACTATTCGTACCAGTCATACCACACATTTTGACGTGACAACGTCTTAAATTAGGTTGCGGCTGGGAGTCACTTATGAAAAAGTGTAACGCTCGGTAACGTTACGATGCGCTCACAATGAGAGCGAGTGAGAGGCACGCGTCCCCTAAGAGCGAGAGAGACAGACTCAAAGTCGTTGTCACGTAAAACTTTCGCCCGTATACCGACTTTACAGGCAACCAATTTTTTTTTTTTTTAAATATAAATTAGCTTGGTGTCTAGCATAGATTCTATTCTTTCTTTAAATTTTCACCTCAACCTAAAGAAAATCCGCTTAATCCCACTAGGTTTGATCAAACCTAGAAATATGAGTAAGGATCCCTAAAAGAAATTTGTGTCATGAAATTATTATTTCATGTTACGGTGTCACAAAAAATGAGCATCACAGAGAGAAAAAAAATATTAAAAGGGCACCTGTTTGCAGTTACGTTTTTTGCAATAATAAAGAAATTTAATTAAGCTTGCCGTATGAAATCGTGAAGAGTCACGATCACGATTTTCCGTGAATTCCGTGATGAAAGGTTAGGTGAACCGTTCCTGAAAATTTGGTCACAGTAAATATATGATCAAGCAATGCACCATAGGCGAGTGAAATCACAGAGACTAGTCGTACAATGAAACTAGCGACCCGCCCTGGTTTCGTTTGGGCATAAAAACAATACTCTTGAATCACTCTATCTTTTAAAAAAACCGCATCAAAATCCGTTGCGTAGTTTTAAAAATTTAAGCATACAAAGGGACATAGGGACAGAGAAAGCGACTTTGTTTTATACTATGTAGTGATAGTGATGATTGTAAAGCCCGGCTGGAGAATAGACCACACCACATAGAAACCACCCTCTCTTTTAGTTTGCCTTTTTAACCCCAGACGCAATAAAAGTGGTGTTAGGTTTAACGTGTCTGTCTATCTGTCTGTGTTATCGTAGATCTCAAACGGATGAACCGATTTTCTTTTAGTATTTTTGTGACATAGATAATTTTATCCTAAGTGTTCTTAGCCATGTTTCATGAAAATCTGTTCAGCCGTTTGAAGATCATCAGCTCTTTAATTGTTGATGAGGGGATCCTTCCAAGAAGGGTTGCCGGCCATACAAATAAGCCGAATACTTTAATGTCTCAACAGTGCCTTATGAGGGAGAAGGAGGGGCTATAAGACATCACATCTTACACCTTGAACTCTTGAATATTTCTTGGGTTGCAACCCACTTCTTATAGAAGGTAAAAAATAAGTGCTGATGCAAGTAGCAATATTCTATGCCATAATTAAATACTATCAGCGTTTTTTTTTAAATTGCGTAACACCTACGCACTTGTCCACACAGCGTCAAAGTGGGACGTATGACGTCACAACACATTAACCGCGGTAATAACCAGTTTTCACCAGGTTTCCACGCGAATACCACTTTCCACGTGCGATTGTTGAGAATTCATTCACTTTCTAATGAGAAAAACTGTTACGGGAAAACTTGCTTCGGTGTATTAAGTGATATCATCGTCATCCTAGCGTTTTGCCTTTGGCATTGCCATATACTTAGATAGATATACTCTTTATTGTACCATTAGCGCATAAATTATACAATGTGTACAAAGGCGGACTTATCGCTAATGCAATTTCTTCCAGCCAATAAATAAATAAATAAATATAAATATAAATATATAGGGTTAACAGATTGAGTTAGCCCCAAAGTAAGTTCGAGACTTGTGTTATGGGATACTAACTCAACGATAATATATTTTATAACAAATACATATATAGATAAACATCCAAGACCCAGGTCAATCAGAAAAAGATCATTTTTCATCTTGACCTGACCGGGGATCGAACCCGGGACCATATTAGGTAATTAATATTAGGGTGGATAGCATACATGGCTGGTATAGTTTCGGATCTCGGACGCGATATCTAATATTCTAATATTATTCTCCTTCCATGCAATAGATGTCAATTCTATTCTATTCAACACAACCGATTTTTTAATTAAAACTTAACATAATTGACGCCTTTCTCGCAGATTATCTGCATCAAGATACATTGTTCTACGACAATTTCTTGTAATTACTTTGTTTCGATGTAGACATGTCGTGATTATGGTACACTCAAAGAAACAGCTCTGTAGATTGCGTCACGAAATGTGCATCAATTAGAAGCGGGCCGTGATGTTATAAATCTTTAGAGCATTAAACCAACCAGAGTGGCTATAGCTACTGGCGCTGAGAGCACCTGCTACTCCCTATGCCAAAAGTATAAGTCCGCCGGCCATACTGCTTGTATCTTTTTCGTCCGACCGTGCTTCCCAGTTGCATCTTCAGCTTACGCTTCAAAGATCAGGGTACGCTATTAATCATGGACCTGATTTGGCCGAACTGTTTTTTAACAATGGAGCGACTGCCGTCTGACCTTCGTAACCCTTTTTACAGAAACCAGACCCACAGGAACATGACTTGGGTGTGTGATTTTTCAGGCTGCCTATTGGTACCTGATATAGCCTAACGACTGCCATCTACCGATAACAGCCGGGACCAACGGCTTAACGTGCCTTCCGAAGCACGGAGGCGCTAAAGATAGAAATGCTACTAATGCCGACCAATCCAAACATGGCCGCGCACTCGCCGTCGCCGTGGCTTGACGCGTACTATCGTTACGAACGCGCGTCGCGCTAGGCTATCGGACTCCTCATAATGATTGTATGTGTATTGTATTGTTTTCTTGTGTTGGATAATTTTGTCAAGAGTGTGCGTAACGACGTGATCGAATAATGCATGTGTTTATACTTATTGCGTGTGTTACCTCACACCGCGCGCAGAATGTGCAAGACTTTTACATAGAAATAAGTGTTTGGCGTTTCCGGTTGGTTAAATGCTCTTTATATAAATCTGTCGCATATATACACAATATATCACTGATTCAAATGGTTTGTAGATGATATACTGACTTGGAGACAACGCACGATCTAGCGATTGAGTGCACTGTAACTATTAAGTAATCTATGAGTCTGAATCGTTAACGTAGTAGGGAAATAGTAATATCTATGATAGTTTTCTTTCATACAATTAGGAAATCACGGGCAATTTTGTTTAATCTATGACTTTTTTGGATGGTCTATTTAAATTGTTTTCAATATTTTAAGAGCTTTGGGCTAATTGGTGCGTTTGTTGCGGCTTTATACAGATCTTTCAGTTTGGTTAGGGCTAGCAGGCTTGAATCACCTGATTTTCTGACAATAAAGATTATTCCGTGCTTCGGGAGGCACGTTTAACCGTTGTTAACCGATGCCCTTTGTCAGCCCTTAAAGGGCCAAAAGGCTGTTTCGCAAAACCCTGGACACCAGGGCGTTCATGGTCAATTGACCCTGTAATCTACACGGAATAATGTAGCGTACAGGTCTCAAGGCATACTGGGTATGTCAGCAAATGTGCGATTATTACTGCCTCATAACATAAAAAAACTACATATTTCACAACATAGTATAATTTGATTTACATGCTTCTTTCTTTCAGAAAAAGCATATAGAATGTCCTTTATTTCTACTATTCAATAATTAGGTAAGTAACTCTAGCTATCAATGTGCTTAGTAACTTAAACGTAATTCCACAACTTTTATATTTGTTTAATATTGTGATTCAACTATAAAAATACACACTCAACGACAACCAACAAAAAAACACAAGATTTTATGCCCATTAACATTCCAGCGCACTTCTCTATTTAGAGCAATAATAGGGCACATAACGACCCTGGTGTTGAACCAGATACGGGGAAAAAACCGACAGATCCGCCGCCTTTGTGCACCATTCCCATTTGGCCCCGTAACCATTTTGATTGGCCCCGGAATTGTATAATTTCAGTGGAACGTTATTTGAAAATTGGGATTTGGAATATATTTTTAAAAGCAATTCTAATTTCGAAATCAATTATTATCCAGCATTGGTTGGTAAGTACTAAGAACGTATTTTGATAACCTATTTTTGTCTTATCCTTAGAGCATATTAAACCAACCCGAATGGCCACTGTCAGGCGACCCTCTGCCAAAAGTATAAGAATACTACTTGTACTTGTGTGTGTGTATTTTTGCTTTGTGTTGGATATTTTTGTCAAGTGTGAGTAGCGACGTGATCGCATAATGCATTAGTGTTGATACTTATTGTGCGTGTTACCTTACCCCGCGCGCAGAATGTGGCAGACTTTTTCACGTAGAAAAAGGTGTGCGTGCCGTCTCCTGTTAGTTTAATACTATAAGGTCTTATCTCATAATTCTAGAATACAAGCTGATCTAATTACTTTTTGACAGTGTGAGCCATGTCTTATTGTGGGAATATTTTACACGAAAATGTTTTGGTCAGATATTTTTATGAAAAACCTAGGACTATGCATATTGATGATATTCCGTTATGGAAGTTGGACGTTGATCACAGTTTTTTTTAACATCTTTGACAGTGAATTTCGCTTTTGTTAATTTATTTGAAGCACTAAATTGGAGTAATTCAGTAATTCGTCCCATGTCCCTACGGCTCATTTAGGACGAAACGCAGAAAATCGAAATTATGTACAGTCAACTGCATGCATCGACGTTTAGTTATATTACCATAGAGCATATGTATACTTAGCTTCTTATTACATCTGCATGTATATACATATATAATATACACATAGTAATAAAAAAAAAACATACAAAATAAATCACGCAGGACATATAAGTACGTCATCAAAAGCAAGAGGCTTATTTCTACGAAACCAATGGGAACACATCCTTAATACGATCTCAGATTTAGTGGGTGAGAACTATGATTACAGAGTAATCAGTTGCCCCAGTAAATTACTAATAATGACAGGTTTGGGGTACGTCACACCTACTCAAATAGTCCCACGGTTTTTAATATAATGTGAAGAATATTCTAAATCACGCGATGATCAGCAATCAAGAATAAATCTTACCTTAAATTAGGTCAAAATTTATTGTCTTAAATAAATAAATAAATATATAGGGACAAGTCACACAGATCAAGTTAGCCCCAAAGTAAGTTCAAGACTTGTGTTATGGGATACTAACTCAACGATACTATATTTTATAACAAATACATATATAGATAAACATCCAAGACCCAGGCCAATTAGAAAAAGATCATTTTTCATCTTGACCTGACTGGGGGATCGAACCCAGGACCTCCTGAGTAGCGGTCAGGCATGTTAACCATTACGCCACGGAGGTCGTCGAGGAGGTATTAAAGTACTTATTGAATTAATAATAGCTTAATTTTGTCACTATCTGATCACTATATAGGTGAGAAATAAAAACTTGTTATAATAAGAGCAGAATTTACTTTAAAATAATATCAATGAGACTTAAGTTTCATTTTTTAAATGTATTGAGATGAATAATAAAAGAGAGCTGCATACTTAAAGTAAATTGACTTAAATCATTCATTTTTTAGTTTTGATTATTAAAAGGGTATAAACATAACATGGATCAACTAGTAATGCTAGCAAAATGATATAAGGTCCTCAGAAATTATTTACTTCAGTAGTTCGTGCTAAAAACTAAGAAGGCGAAATATAAACAAAAATATTACGATTTTCAAGTAAAAATATTTTACCTTTATTCTCCGAATTTTTGTCTGCAGCCTGTTAAATATACGGTACGATCAAAACCTTATTATTTTAAAAACTGTCTACTTAGATCCCAATTGACAAGCGTGGAGGTTATAGCGGCATATATAAAACACGAGTCAAGAAAGTGATTGTGTAAGACAAGACACGCGTCTCAATGTTCGGTTGTGGTGGTGATGACCAGTAAATTTGGACTGCTAGACTGTTAAATGACATTTATTTTTAATCTGCATTTATTGGGGTCAATAGAGAATTTTGATTATTTTTAATAATTTCTAAGGAAAACTAAAAAAGATGAATACTAAATCTTGGCACCGGACGTGCCATTTCCGCTTAGTCTTTTTATACGACTCATTTGAAAAAGAGATGCATGGCTTATCGACCTTGTATGCCTCAGTCTGGTTTTTTACCCACCATACTATATAGTTAGTATATGCATAATATACTTAAAAATCACTATCACTACATAGTATAAAACTAAGTCGCTTTCTCTGTCCCTATATCCCTATGTATGCTTAACTCTATAAAACTTCGCAACGGATTTTGATGCGGTTTTTTTAATAGATAGTGATTCAAGAGGATGGTTTTATGCCCATGCGAAGCCGGGGCGAGTCGCTAGTATATATCACTCTGCCGAGGTGAATAATGACCTACAATTTCTTTTATTAGTTATATCGATGCAATTGTAAAGGAAGTAAGAGCTACAAAGCATCCCTTTGTTTTATTCAAGTATTTATTTATAAAACTTTATTACAAAATACTTAAATGGCAGACTAAAAGCCTTGTTCGTATGTTCTTCAATTATTAAGTGAATTTGCATTTAATTTACATTCCTATAGTACCAAAAGAAAGTTATAATAATACATTCGCAAAGCCTGTCCAGCGATAGTATCTTAAAGATCAACGGTTTGCGGCATATCGTGCGTGATGCGAATTTCGTCGAAATTGAACCATATTTCACGTAATGATATCAGGTAATACTGGTTTCTTTGTATGAGTCACTAGCCGACAAGTAACATTGTAGAAAAATAATAAAGCTGATTTGTGAACGCCGTTTTGGGAAACTGCAAGAAATAATATCAAAATCAGTACTTACGTTGAAGAAAAATAACTTGAAACATCATTTACATTGAATTTCGAATCATCGATAAGAAAAAACAGAGAAGGCGCTACAATACAATAATAATACTATACAAATGCTCGTTATTTTACCACAAAACAATAAAATAACATAAAACAGATTTACTTAAAACTGTGAGACACATCGCTAAAGCAATCTCTTCCAGTCAACCTTAGGGTCGCTACCTAATTTTTTCGACGTTATTTTAGTATCTACCGTGAATAATAAATTACGTTTATGTATCCATAGGTTAGGAAGAATATTAGGAAGGTATTATACAGAAATTTAAGTTACATATAACTTAGATACATACTTATTAATCCACAAGAATACCAATTTCTATAGCTTTACTCATTACTTTACTATCACTACATAGTATAAAACAAAGTCGCTTTATCTGTCCCTATATCCCTATGCATGCTTAAATCTTTAAACTACGCAACGGATTTTGATGCGCTTTTTGTTTAATAGATAGTGATTCAAGAGGAAGGTTTTTATGCCCATTCGAAGTCGGGGCGGGTCGCTAGTTAATTATAATTTTCTAACCAGGCATTAGCCAATCCAAAGCGATTCCAATTTAATACACAAATATCTTCACATACATCTTCATATTACATTTGATCAAGACAAGACTAACCTGTCAGATCGTGAATGAATAAAGAGATTTATGAATGAATATCATCTTATGCTATGAATGATGCTTATGTAACTCAAATGCGAACCGCTAGAAATTTTGAGCTTTTTTAAAACCGCAGACATGGTGTTGCGTAATTTATAAGACATAAACTACTTTCTACCGTTGATAACAGAAAAAGAAATAATTTTCAAACCGTTTTTGAAATAAAAATTCGCAAGGGGCGTTAACATTGACTCTATTGAGATGGGAGGGAGGGGGGAGGGGGAGACATATCTTAGTTTAGAAGTTGATGTAATGACAGGTCTTAACTTCTTCATGAGTTTCATCAAACTATATAAATATTTGACCAAGTTTTGAGTTTTAAAGAAATTACTTTGACTGAAATTGTAGAGTTAATTTTACATTCATTTAAACAGCTTTAAAATTTCTTCTCCAAATATTGCCAAAACGCGCATCAAACGAATGATTTACGCCTTCAAAATAATTGAAGATTTTTATGGGCACATAAACCCCTTGTAAAAATGATATTATTTATGGACGATGCGCCCCATTTATCACCAAACGTTTGTGGACTGCGGCTAAACGTGTGGGTTATGGGTTACGAGGTTCCAACTGCTGGGCTTTACTTCTGACATGTTTCATATCTTATAATTTATTATCTGTAGTCATAACAAGAATAGTTTTATTTACATGACCAAGTATAACTTCTTTTAATTCTGCTCTTACTTTTAAGCTTGATTTTAAATAGCCTTCACAATGATAGTATTGATATTTCTTCTTCTCCTTTGCAGTTTTTCATCAAAAGATTCCTACGAGCCTCTTCTCGTCAACTGACGAAGCTTTGAGCCACTGCAATCCAGTTGTTTCCAGCAACCTTCCTACTATCATCGACACATGTAGCCGCTGAAACGTCCAGTACTTCGGGATGCATGGCGTAGACAGAGGGAAGCTTACGCCCAGCAGTGGGTTGTAGACAGCTGATGATGATGATTACATTGGGCAGTAGGAATTCAATAATAACTTTCGATATTTTAATAACTACATTAGTTAGGCTTGGCTTATAATGGATCGTCAACGCTTCAGTGTTTTCTAGCAGAAGCCATTTGTATACATCCTCGTCACCACCCGATTTCTTTCCATTTTTATCTATATGGTCTCCTTTTTGTCAGTCCCTTGCAATTTTTTTTATATAGCCTGCATTCTATAAATGTATCGTTAATCATCTTTAAGCATCACAATAGTGACCAACTTATTAACAGCGCTCGTAAAAAATCATATGCAATTTCAACTTGTTTTCTTCGAGGTCACTCTTTAATGTCCTTATCTTCGTTCGTTCAAGTTTATTTATTGAGACCGGTAAAGTTAATTTACACCATAAATTATAACTAACTGGATTAAGGAAAAGTTTTTGCAGCTAGTTATAATTTATTAACTGTAATGGATACACTAGTCGTATTTGGATTCTTTTATGTGACAGTAACAAAACGGTGTTTCAGTATCTATAGGCTACGGTAGATTAATTTATTCTCGTGTAGGTGTCACGGTCAACCGACTTGCATACCCTGGTGTTAGAGTTCTTACTTTCTAATATAGTTAGTAGGTAATCACTCAATCAATAGGTTGATGAAATGTTTCTTCGCCTGCTCTAATGTATAATATAATATTGTTTTGGAAATGAAATCAAAAATAATCATAGTAAGGTTCTGTGAGTCTCCTGGTAGCTTGAAGTTATAGATGTAAAAGCAACTTTGAAAGAGCAAGATGATGTCAACACTACCAAGACTTAAGAAAGATATGAAAAGTTTGAAATATGTTACATTATTTGAAATAAACTTGAAGCAAAAAACCTTGCATAGGTTAAGTTTTAGCGTCGTATTTAATAGGTTTAAACGTCACATAAAGTAAAAACAAGAGTTTTAGGTGCTCCATATGTCATAACTAAGTTAATATTTGCTGCAACATATACCGCTACATCTCATTTACCTCTGAAACATGTCGTACATTCATTTTACTGTCAGTTTCAAATCCGTCCTTTTGCTGAAATTCTTGTGACAGAATCGTATTCGAAGAATTCAAAAGCAAACAAAAATATATATCCAAACATACCTCACATAACTAAACGTCCATCTCGACCTACAGTTATTGAATATACTTATGAAGTGTGACGAATGAAACCACACGGGTCGCTACCTGATTTCTATGCGAGACCTTCCACCATACATAATTTTCTTTGGGTCAAGAAAACCGCCAATTTAACAAGACCTTCTGTAGTGACGAGCGGTACACAACAACGTTCCAATTGCTTAGGGTTCTTAAATATCTGGATGCGTTAAAGCACGTCCCTTTCAAGATGGCGGCTCGTACGTGACAGTCCAGAAGGCGGGAAAACAATGGCATGTCCGTTATGAATATTGAGAACTTGTGGATAGTTAAACGCACACTTTAGAAATTTTCGCCGCATACTTTACTAGCTGACAATGAAATGAAATCATGCGTCGTCGGCATTCTTTGTCGCCTACTGCGATACGCAACGTTTACCGCCACTTTCGACCGCCATTTTGCGTTCAATATTTAAACTTTTTGCCGCTTCTACCGTTATTGACACTGTGGGTTAGTTGAATCATGTGCATACCTCGCACTAAATGGTAATTTAAAATTATCTACTCAAGAACAATTTGTTCAAATATAATTCTAAATTTAAAATTCAGTAGCACGTCTTAAATTGACGAATATAGCGTTATTTAAAACTTGTAGTATATATTCAAATTTCAAACGAGCATTTTAGCACTAAAAATAATCAAAGAATATCAAATTTCTTCGAATTGGTACATTCTTCTAATAGAATTCGCTTGGACTAGTTTAAAAATACAAACATATGGTATTTGAAATTTTCTGTGTTAGTAGTTAATTTGCTGGTGAGTCAACCACTAAATATTGAATATTTATTATTGGCGTCGTAAACAAGCTGTTCTCGGAACAATGACATCGGACGTATCACAAATTTTGTTATTGTATTCAGGAAAATATTGGAACGGTGCAAATTCGTACCATAAAAATTCCATAATTTACAAAAAGTTAAAAAAAGATAAGAATTGATTTGTCAAGTTAAATATGAACCAGCTCATCCTAAACATCCTATTACCACTATCACTACAAAGTATAAAACAAAGTCACTTTTTCTGTCCCTTGCGTATGCTTAAATCTTTAAAACTATGCAACTGATTTCGATGCAGTTTTTTTATTAGATAGTGATTCAAGATGAAGCGAAGCCGGGGCGGATACAGTATAAAAGTGAGTTTGTTCTTTTAAACCGACTTTAAAAAAAAGGAAGAGGTTCTCATTTCTTCGGAATGTATTTTTTTTTTGAACGGAGCGATACTTGATTTGATTTTTACCACAGTACCTAGTATGGAAGAAGAAATATACTAGGCATCAGGGAGTTTCAGAGAATGATGAACACATCTACTAATATGGTTGTAAGAAGTAACTTCAAATTTTACAATTTACCAATTCCGCCTTCGAACGTATAATTCTAAAGGAGCATCTGACCAATCAGAACCTCAACCGCAGTCATTAAGACAAACAAGCGAAATTAAATTAATTTCAGTGTTGGCATTAAGGCTCCGAGTTTATTCAAGACCACACGCACTTGATTTATACCAGAGATGAGCAATAAAGCCAATGATGGAGACTAAGATATAATTGGCAACGTTTTCAACGCTTTTAATGGAAGTTTTTAGTAGTTATATTGTAGCATAGACGGATTTATACCTTCAGGTTGCGACATTACTAAGGTATTAATTTTTGCAGCATTACGACATCCATTTATGTGATGGTCTGACGAATTAGTTAAGGTTGAAAGATTTGCTACTTCCCCGAAATTCTTGGTAGCTTATGGAATTTGTAGTTCAAGTAAAAGAGTTTTAAGTCCTTAATCAACGTAGTGTAAGGGTAGCACGTATGCAAGTTTTATATTTGTTTTTGAGGTTCAGCAAATAGTTTGTTGTGAGTTTCATCAATGATATGTTCATGTACATCATCGTCCACCTCGTTCGCTTCGGATTCTATTTATTCTTGCACCTTTTTGGGTAGTTTTTGTCCTAGATAGGCTGCTTTTAGTAGACTCTATTTGGTTATTTGTAGTATTCTCGAAGGGTTACGTTATTTCTTGTTTGAAACTGGGGATCAAACGTCGCAATCATTCAAAGTAAGAAGCGACTGTAAGTGCTAACACAATATTGCTATAATAGTAAAAGTCATACCTACTGCTTTCAGTGAAATAATACAGAGAAAGGAGAACCAGGTAAATTGATTTAACACTTTATTAAGAACAGGAAACAGCAATAAGATACATACATACATATAATCACGTCTTTGTCCCATGCGGGGTAAACAGAGCCTAGGGTCATAAGACCTTAGGCCACGTTTAGCATAATGGTAGTTGAAACAGGAAATCAATAGTGATGGGTTGCTAGCCGCATCGCCTATGTCATGATTTCCCCATTCGGCGATTCCCTCAGACGACTTTTACGGCTTGCGCGGGAAGAGAAGCAGCTGGTACATTCTATGTTTTTCTTTTTCTCCCAGACCAGCATGGAAGAAATAAAAAAATAGTTAAATAATAAATGTAGGTATGTACCTACAATTTTATCAGTAAAAGCAAAAGTATATGGAAGAATAATAGCTGATCAAGCGTCTTTAAATACCTGTGATTGACTGAAATAAATAGCAATAAGATCTGAAACAGAATTCCATGAATGAATCCAAAAGAATTTCACCGATTCAATTCCCATAACCACAATGAAGCATGATAAAATTGCTGTGCCGTATCATCAAGACCAATTTGAGCCCAAAAACAAAGGGTTGAAAGGAATGCCTGCTAAATTAAGGGAATTACGAGGCGATTGCGCGCAATCTTGGCCCAAATGACCCGTACGAGTACATTATGAACCGTTGAGCGAAACTTGTTAATTTTAATAAAATTGTCACTCACAAAAACACTTTATTTTATAAAATCATCAATCTTTATAAAGTTAAATTTCTTTGTTTAATGTTTGGTTTTGATATAGCTAAATTTCAGTCAATCACAGGTATTTAAAGACGCTTGATCAGCTATTATTCTTCCACATACTTTTGCTTTTACTGATAAAATTGTAGGTACATACCTACATTTATTATTTAACTATTCTGTGTAGTCAATCTCATTCTAGTTATCAAGTCTTCTAGCTTAATTTAGAACCCTTTGTTTCAATTCTGTTTTGACACGTTTAAACACGAAAACTTAGAACTTGTTCATAGTTCAACTATCACACAAACAAAAAAAATATGGAAAATTTCGGAAGGTTATTTACAAAAAATACAGTGTCGTTTTATTGTATGTTAGTGGGTTTGGCTCACTATTAAAATATACACGGTCTCATGAAACTTAAATACATAAGAGCAGAAAAGCTACATTCTTAACGTGACGTCTAACCATGGAGAGCATCCGGTTTTTAAGAGTCATCGGCCCAGGGGGCGCAATTAGGCATCAATTTGCTTACAGCAGCGAAGCCTCGCGCTATGGGCCTTCGATTGAGTTAGAATTGATATGATTGTATCGATATCGCGATATCGATTGCAAGCGTAAGGTATTCAACAAAGAATTCGGAAGTCGCGCGCGAAAAGCATTTTTTTTTTATCCATGGTATTCAAGATGTAAAGACAACATTTTGTTTCAATCCTGTGAGAAATAATGCTGAAATTAGAATTTCAAAATATTTCTTGCAAATTCTCGAAATTCAAATTTTTTAATTTTGCACGTCTCGCGAGATTTACGGCCAGTCAAAATAAATATGGTGAATTTAAGTGCATTTCACCCAAAGTGAAATGCGAACTTGGAGTAAGGCGAGAGAGAGCCTTAATAATTAAAAAGATTGTTAAACTGTCTTACAGATCAGGGTCGGCTGTCTTACCTGAAAAAGAAATGAGGAATTAATACAAATACAGTAATCGTTAAGAATAACATTTCTAAAGGAATGTTCAATCAAATATTTGTACAAGTAGTTTTCAAAACAAATTTATTTGTACTAATATTACTTGTATTTTTTTTACTAGTATCAAAATAAATAATATTATAGTGCCCCACCATTTCATGATGTTCTGTATATACTAAAGACCAGCTTGCAACCATGAGGACAATGAATAAATGAATTCAATTGAATGTGAATGAAGTAATCTTCAGAGATACCATAATGATAACCTGCAATTGGAGTCGGCTGACGAGTTCTGACAAGTGCTTGCAACACAAACAGGCCCAGTTGACAAATAACCAACTTCGATTACAAACGAAGAGATATGCTAATGAGTGATAAGTGTTGTTGCGATAATGTCCAAATTGTTGAAAATATTTAATGCTAAATGTCACTGGTTTCCCGTCCTTGGGATTTAAATATATTTTTTGTAAGAGGTGGATTGACACTGATACCCAGTGCGTGTGACGGTTCCGTCCTTTCTTCTCGAGGATGAGATGAGATGAGAGGCGACTAAGGGTATAAAATAACAGAGATCAGAGATTTTAGTTTACTTGTTTGATGGCGAATACCACCAAATATATTGTCAATGATAGTTGGCGTCAGGCAATCGGGGTCATAAATATAATTCATTTTATTAATGACTTAAGTATCTTCTGATGGGAAAAACGTAAGTATGGATCTGCGCGATATAAAAAAGATATGTATGTGTACTCACTGTTGTCGATTGATGGTAGTCGTAAGTCACATACCTTTAGGCAGCCTGAAAAGTCTGACAGTATTAGCCACTAACACTTCCAGATCATGTTTCTATTGGTCTAGTTACGGAGGTCAGATGGAAGTCGGTCCATTGTAATAACCAGTACCGCCAAATCAGGATCATGATTAAAGGTGTACCCTATGCTCTGTAGCGTAAGCAGAAGATGCTATCAGGAAACACGCTCGGACGAAGAAGTACATATACATATGTACTCACCATACTAGTGTCAATGAATATTAATGAGCTGAGATTTAGTTCAATGATATATATTCAGTTCTTTTGCATATGAACTACTACTTAATTAGTTACTATTCAATGAGACGGTTGCAAAACTTCGACAAGTGTCCTTTTGTCTAGACAAGTGCAGATTGTTTATTTGCATAGACATCGAATTTAGGCTAATCTTATTTCTAGTCTCATAGTAGAAAGCTCCTGTCTTTAATTCTATTACACCCACACATGCTTCTCACTACTTACTGTTAATTCGACGACCACTTTGGAGCTCAGTTAAAAAAAAATCACTGATTTTTTTCTAGCATTATGGTATCTGGCTTAAGAATAGACTATTCCCTCTCTTTCTGTGGAAGTAGTAAAATATAACTAAAAGGCAGAAGATTAAATGTCTCTGCAGCAAGTAAACACACTACCATGATATTAGTTAGATGCAATTTTAATTTTTAATGGGATTAGGACTTTTCGAACGCTCTGAGCAAGTATGATATTTGAACCATCTTATTTTATTTTCTTCGGAAAAAAAAGTTCCCTTGTTTAGATTCAGATTCTTTGTAAGCCTTGTGTGATTTAGTTTTTTAATAGCCACAGATATTTACCAAAATGGAATATAGTTTTCCTGGACAAATGTCCCCGCGCAAGCCTTTGAAAAACAAGAGACACAATTAATAAAAATGAATATAATTTTAATATCGCTTCATTTGTACATCAGAAACTGCTTGCATAATGAATTATAATAGTTTGGTTTGGACTGATACCAGACCAGAAAAATATAATTTGAAAAGTATATAACATATACCCTTGCAATGCCGGGGCCGTTCGCTAGTTAACAATACTTCAAATATCTCCATTCACTGCATTATGTATTATGCAAATCACTTAATTTTGCAATGATTATCATAAATTAGAATTATTAAGTATGCTTTGTCATGAGATTAAGTTCAGTTAAGAAAGGTTTAAGGCCAAATCCGGCCATATTTGGTTCACGGGTCAGAACGGTACCCCAACTAATAAATTTGTTGTGACAAGCTGTTGTGTAACTGACAATTTGTCACTAATCATGGACTTATTAGTAAACTTGACCTGTAAGTTTATGGCCAGGTACAATGGGCCACAGAGGAATGTATACCACTGTACCCTATCACTCACATCTGAGTTGGTATTCTTCTCTATGTGGCCTATTGTACATAATGATCTTGTTCATGATGTTAAGTTGATAATGATACTTACTCCGTAAGTTCAGGCACTCTGAGTGGAAGGATTTTGGCCTAAACGAGAAAGCGACATAGTGTTCTATATTGCGCGATGATTAGACAGTGTACAGCGCCCATTTCATGCAGATCAGAATGATAATATGTGGAAAATGTCAAAGCAGAAATAGAGCCAAACTTATGAATGCGGAAGATTCCCTTATCTAGGAAGATCTAGTACTTACAAGAAAGAAGAGTAAATATAGTAGAATCATAATTCTAAATATCAACCGCCTTACGACATTATCAATTTAAATTTACGAGTGGCCAAACAAAATTATACATTTTAAAGCTCTTTTTGACGAAACTACTTCTAGTTAAATTAAATTGGCACACGCATGCGCAATTGACCTGCAAACAGCAGTGGCAATAACTTTTGCGGTGTCCAATAAAATGAATTGCGTATGACATTAAAATTGACCAAAAAAACTCAATGGGTCACTGAACAGGTCCGAGTGGCATTAAGAGACAGCAAATTAAATCATGAGGATACCTCTCTGATTGTGCTATGCGGTTGGAAAAGAGCATAAACTTTTTAAATTGTTGGAGATGTCAAAAATTATTGGAATTTTGTGTTGATGTTCTTAACTTTTTCTCTCGTCTCATAATCATTCAACTCGCAAATTGTTTTCAGTAATTTAAAAAAAGAAACGGATAATTTTAAAATACGAAGATTCGCAAAGCTTCGTGATAATGTGCCAGACAAACCCAAAAATCTGGTTATGCCTCTCCAAGCCCATTCTTCCCAAAATTGTTTCGGTAGAAGCACATTTTAAAAATCGAATCTTTGTGTCCATAGAATTAGAAAACCTCAACATTTTTTTTAAAATCTATGTGTCGTTACTGTATGTAAACAAGTGATAAACAAACGGCTATAGCACCAGGTGTATTGGATCAGCTTCATATAAAAACATCAGACTTTTTGCAATTCTAAACCTTTGCGAGTTCAATTTTGCTGGCGAGTATGCAAATCGAATTGAGGGGCCCATTTGTCCCAGTAATAGTGTTGCTAGTGATTTACGTAAAGCAATCAATAAGGCGCAGATATTTTTCTGAGCAACTGGTATAGTGGAAATAACAGCAATCTTATCCTTTTTATTACTAACTAGTTACAATTTATCTGTTGAATAAAAAGTGCGAATTACTTTATCCCCTATTAACAAAATGAAACGAGCTGTCGATATGTTATCTAAAGATGGAGATTTTATTTCTCATTAAAATATGTTGTAACTGGCAAATACACCATATGATTTAGACACATCCACAAAATTAAGATAGGTACGCATTCCGATAACAATAATATAAAATTGATTAGCGGTAATAGAAGGTTCCCAAACTGAGGACTGTAAAGTGCTTATATAAGAGAGAATAGTAAATGTATATAACCAAGTTCCAGAAAATTTACAGAAAAGTTAAGCGAAATTACAAATTATAAAATTACTTCGCGCGAAAGGAGAAATGCCGTAATAAAATGAAGCGTAATAAACTCCTATGCCTCAACTACGTCAAAATTACTTGAGAACTAATAATTTTGCCATAAAATTACTTGGATACATAAATTCGCAAATCGAAAACCATTTCGATTTCCTCGCCAATTTCAACTTCCAAACAGCGATTGCAAAATGTCTTAAGTTCTGTGAAAATTACATTTACGGGCAGTCGTTGGCGACCTTAATCACCCAGCGTCCTGTGAGGCCATATTGGATCGATAATTATCTGTAATTATGTGATAATCCAACACACACGCCCAAAACGTAGTGCCGGTTGTGATCGCGACTACTGCAATCATAAAATACGACACAGGTATGATAAAGTCTAATATTACCAGAAATTACAATATGGGGAACAGCCAGTGAAAATTATAGTTATATTCTGATGTCTCAAATATACATAGCTACAAGGGAATCAATCACAGACCAAAATCCAAAAATAGAGATGCTTTTATATATAGTCGCCAGCAGGATTACGGTTAAAAAAACGCTGTTAAGAGCTTTAACGACAAGGTATGTAAAAAGAAAATTTATACAAAAATGTATGGTCTTCATATCTAATTGAGCGCATAACCAGATCTTTTAACAAAAGGTTCTAATTATTTTGTATTCTATGTTATGACCCGTGCTTATGACATCCATCTCCCAATATGGCTTAGCCCCAGGGCTTCGCCGACAAATATATAGCCTATAATCATTCAGGCAACATTAATTTCGTTGATTTGTGTTGACAACATTTAGACACAACCAATAGACAATATTATTACTTCGTATATCACACAATCCTTTCACAGAAAAGGCCTTGCGCTACACCTAACGTATTTCAATGGAACACAAATTTTCCACTTACATTGTATGTCGTTTGAAAATTGCTTGACCTTAAATAGCGCTTATTTATATTTCAGTTTGTGAAAACAGTTGTCAAACATTTTATTCCGTGACAGTTGTGCTACCCAATAAACAACATGGGGCGTCTGGCAATATCTCTATAACCAAATAAGGTGGACGTCTACAGTTATTGCACCAGTCATGGCTTTGGCAACGATTTGGCAAATTTCTAATTTGTTAAGAGAAGAATGTTTGGGTAAAGATTTTGTGGAAGGTACGTATGAAGTAACTAGTAAATATGACAAAGAAGTCGAATAATAAGATGTACCCACAGTAGATACTGCAGCAGGCATTTAATATACAACCATGTATAAGAAACATGCTTACTTGGAACAACAGAGCTGAGGAAAGTTAAGCAGACTGTGCGTTTGGATCTCCTGGATCAATGCGACTGTCTCCGTGGTCTAGTGGTCTCCAGTCTCCACCTCCCATGGCTTTACCAATCTTTCGACTATACGAGCCGAATCTCAAGTGCGATGTACTTGCTTAGATCTTTCCAGTCGCACCTTGTTTTCTCTACAAATTTTCTAATGTATCTTCTAGTGGTCTTAACAATGCCTTAGAATAAGAAGATTGTGAGCTATGTCACAGAAAACACACTTTGTACAAGTTGTTTTTCGTCTGTCAGCTTAAGGCCATTTTAGGCTTGAATTACCTGATCTCCCTAATAAGAAAGATGATTTCGTGCATCTTAACACATTATACCATTGGTCCCTTCTGCCATGCACTGGCACTTAAAGAAACATGTCAGAGTTTTAGAGGCAGTTTTATTAAGATTCTCCAAGTCCATTATTGTAACAAAATATCATGTAATGAGAAAAATCAAAAATAATGTACTAAAAAATAGAAAAGGTAAGTGTAGACCAGCCTAACTTCTTACTCCCCATTGCAACATCGAAGAAAATACCTTAGATACCAAAGACGTGCTATAACGTTGTCAAGCTAGCTCGTATAAGTCCGTTGTCTCGGCCGCGCCGACTTTATTATTTTCGCGCATTCATATTTCTCGCGCGTGCGCTATGTAACGGTTTATAGGGTTGCCTATTCGCTTACAATTTATGGGACAGATTAATTTACGTCTTCTAGGCTACAGTTCGTTTGGGGATTTAACTTGTAATGTGCGGTGTTAACTACTTAAATTTATTTTGTTAGCAGATGTTATGTATTAAATATATTTTGATACAAGATCTATGGACGATGTCATGCGATCAGAAAAAAACAGTATGGATGATGCAAAAGATTATACGCCTGCCTATGCTGGTAATTTAGTTTTTTCTTCTTCTTCTTTTCAAATCATAATGGCTATATGGACTCTGTTGACTTTGACCAATACTTGCATGGCCACCTCCACCTAGCTTTTCGTTCGATTGTTACGTTGTTACGATTAAACGTAAAAAAATTAACATGTCGACCAAGATACGGACAATTAGTTTCTAAGGAACAGAAAAGACGATTTCAAAGGTTATTTATAATCGCAGGAACGGTCAAATATAAGAGTGCTTGACTTCATTACGATCATTCGTCAGATTTTAAAAACTAGCAAGAATGTTAACTTTATTTGTTAAATTATTCTCTGCAGCGACACTAGTGAGTATCGTATATTTTTCTATTTTAGTTTATTGAACATCTAATGGAAAATTTTGTACTTATTGTTTGATGCTGAAAGTAATTCGAATTCTCATTACTGTTGGAACAATATCGGTGTCTCGAAATAATCACGATTTAATATCTTCTGCGCTAGCTGTCACATTACTCTTGCTCAGTTGATTTACGTCGTTTATGGGACCTAGTGGGACTGTGATTAATGCAGTTGATGATTTGCCTTTTCGTTCAGAGTATTTAAGTGGTAACTACGTTAATATTTACAAGTAAGTAAAGCATAATAATTTATTTTGTGACACACAAGTACTTATAATGTGTGGTTACTTACATGCTGCACAGTTATTAGCTAGGGTCATTATGCATGCAAATATTTGGTTAGATTTGTTTAGCGATTTTGTTTTTGAGTTGAACTTGCTACATTAATTACAACGTTATCTGAATTTAATTCATTAACATCCAAAATTTCAAAGATTAAATTGATATATGCGTTAAAATGACCAGTTCTTTTAAAGGAGTATAAATATCGTACACAATCCTCTCTTATTGAAGGGTTTCTGACAAAATTTGACGTACACCTAAACCTTTGCCTATGAAGTGTGTTTTATACAAGAACGTCTTGTGTTATTGTGTCGACCCTGTAGAGAGGACATTACATCTAATTGAAACGAGACCCTGACATCTTGATCACCTGTCCGAGATATGATGACGGCAAATACTGCTAGACGTCTCGCCATTGGATCGTCGATGTAATTAGAAGCAACGTCATTTGTATGATTACTTAATTCTTCTGCTATTTCATTTATAACTTTATTTACTTATGTATTTCGTTCTACGATTTTAATCTGACAAATATATGCATTTTTAACACGTTCTGAACCATCAAATATATGTCTAATATTGATATTCTATCTATATTCTAGATCTGCATCCGCTACGTTACTATAATTTTCTAAGGCATAATTCACATCATCATCCTCCTACCACGATTCTTCCAATATGTCTCTAACTACTCGTTTCTACACCTTTACACTTAGCTCTATCATACACGTCGTTTCTGTTTGACCCAAAGCTGATGAGGTCTTCATTAATATAAACTTCATTAATTGTCTTAAATTTAGCCTTTCTAGACTTGACTAGATGATGATTGGTTTTATAAACTTACTCACAAATGTTATGGTTTCCGAAGTCGCTCTGCAAGAAAAAAAAATACGTTCCTGGGCGACAGAGCTTCGCTCGTTTTATGCAGAATCTTTTAGCGTGAAAATATAGGTAAAACGAATTTTCCAAGATATGGAACCTAGCTAGATTATCTTTTTGACTATGTAAGAACTTGTTTAAAATTTTAAAGATCGTTAAAGCCGTTTTATAAACGCGAGTACAAATAAAATATTGCTCGTTTAATAGTATAGGATAAGATTTTATATCAAGTTTTGTTTGGTACGATAGTACTAGTAGACGAACAAATGACGCTGAATATTTTATGCAAGATTAAACAGATATAGTCAAATCTGGTAAAGAGGACTGACAAGAAACACACAACATAAGTACCTGACATTTCTACAGAACGATCTTGCAGATTGTGACTGGCTTCCTCGGCTGTTTCTTCGCCATAAACAGCAAATTACAACTATGGATGACGACGATAAAAAAGATCCATAAACAGAAACACTGTCCTCTATACTGCTTCTAAAAGGTCAGAAGTTTCACGACCCGCGACCTGAACACAAATTAATATCTTTCCAGAAGAGTAATAAACATAACATTTTATTTTCCAAAGATATACCTTAAGACATTCTGACAAGAAAAATGATACCGTGATTTAGAAAACACTTTAAACTGCTTCACTGTTTCGGAATTCACACCAGGTCCATTGACCTTGTTACTCCCCAAGATATGAATGAATAGCGAGTCTTTTTATGACTGACCAGACGTGATAAAAATCTGCGTATGAATGAATATTTTTGTTAGTCCTAGTCCTAGTTTGCTAGTCCAGATCTGTTTTCTCCTTATTTTATGTCAACACTCTCAAATCTCAATAATAAAACCAGGATGGGAACTGATTATGATTCGATTACCGCGTTACCGAATGCCAAACCCATTGCCGGTTTAAAAATACCCAAAGGAATTCAAATAATCATGACCTTAAAGCGTCCTTCGAACCCAACACCGCAAAAAGACACAAAAATCCCCTAAGTATCTATACTGTCATCTTTACCTACTTTGAACTCTACGTCATTGTCATAAGTGCTGAATTGCGATGAATTTGAGCTGCTTACTGTGCTGTCCTCTGTACCAGTTTCTACTTACAATTTGTGTAGTAAATGGATATAGTTGTGATAGGAGACGTGGAAAAATAATGTTGAGTTTTTATATTTTGATGTAAACTTAAGATATTTTAATAAATTGTGTGAAGTTAGTACTTTAGTGACTAGGTAATACAAAACGTAGCTATTTGTTGGTCAACACAAATATGATGGAAAATTGAATAATTGTTTTTGCCAAAAAAACGAAACCGACTCTAATTCCTGAACTAAAAAGGATGAAATAATCAATACATTGTTGTTTAAAAATGCTTCATATCAAAAATTTTAATAAATATGGAATCGGTGCCGATTTTTTTAATAAAACAAGCTAATTTACGAGCCATCAGCTAGTCAACGAATTCGTTAAACTGGTATATCCATACTAATATTATAAATGCGAAAGTCTGCCTGTCTGTCACCTCTTCACGGCTACTGCTGGACCGATTGTGATGAAATTTGGTAGGGATGTAGTTAACGACCTGAGGTCAAACAGGCTTTTGGGCGCGATATAACCGAGTCCCACGCGGGACGGAGCCGCGGGGAACAGCTAGTATATATATATGTGTGTTCTTAGTTTATTTTTGTATTCTTCGTGCGAGCGTGTTTCCTGGTTGCATCTTCAGCTTACGATCCAGAGCCCAGGGTACGCTTTTAATCATGATGCTGATTTGGCTGTACTGGTTAATACAGGGAAACCAGACCAATAGGAACATGATCCGGGTGTGTTAGTGGCCAGCCCTGTCAGGTTTTGCAGGCTGCCTAAAGGCATCTGACATAGCCTAACAACTGTCATCTAGTGGTAACAGCCGGGACCAACGGCATGTTAGCCTTTCGGAACGGTAAAAGTGAATATAGAATTGCCATTAAAGGCAACCAATCCAAGAAAGGCCGCGCGCTTCTTTTGACGGGCGCTATTGTTAAGAACAAGAACGCTTGGCAATCAAGCTCCATACCCACTATACTATACGAAGACTATCCATCGTAATAAATAGACTTCCTTCATCTTAAATTATTGTTTTGCAGCCATAACCCATCCCAAGATGAATCTGTGTGAGCTTCAAACGATTAGGCCCTTTAGAATGTGCGCGTGAACGATCAAAGGTCACTTTTGATTGAAATAAATGAAAAGGTCTTCCGTAGCATATGCCACTTTTCTTGAGCATCTAAAGCTGTGTGCATACTTCGATAGATGTTTTATATTGTGGCAACACTAGAGCTACAATAAATCTACTAACACGCACAACAGATGGCGTTAAAGGCGAGATTTGGTTTTCGAAATTGAATACAAGACAGCAAATGACTATGAAAGTCTGAATCGCGCTTGCAGAATTTCTACGGATTAGTGCTATATATACAACTTCCGAAGACATTGGTCGGAGCCGCGGTACCCCAGGCATAACACCCGACCTGGTGGGAAGATCTTCCCTTTGGGGCAGCCCAGCAAATCCCTATCGTTACCGCCCCTCTAAAATATACAAGCTAAATTAGTCCTGTCTACACAATAAATAAAATAATTTATTTGTGAAAATATACATGCAGCCGATAAAGAGATATAACTTAATGGGTCGCTTTCTTTTAGGGTACAAATATTAAATGTCCGTATTCTAGTGTCAGACTTATTCGAAGCTCCCTCTTGGCCTCGATTGATGGATTGAAGTTCTTTCGAGCAAGTTTTCCAGCTTTAATTATGGTCCTAAGATATGGCTGTATTGGTTATTGCCTATGGAGCGGCTGCCACCTGACCACCGTAACCGTTTTAACAGGGAAACCTGATCAAACTGAATAATTACTCAGGCTTTAAGGCATCTGATCGTGAATGACAATTTAAGAATAAAAACCGATATTTTTCAGAGGTTAGAAATAATGGTTGAGCCGTAAAGGGTCGCTATAAATGCATGGACAGAAAAATTTTTTTAGTTTAATAGTGTTCCCGGGCAGGTGCTGGATGCAGTCTGTTTCCAACTGATCATTCTGGAAATCCTTGGTGGCCTATATCTATGTCCAGCAGTAGACTGCCTGCAGCTGAAGTGATGATGATATTTCAAGCCTTTTTATAAAAATAAGCACTGTTGACGTAAATTTTAAATTAAGTACTTTTCCTGCTAAAGTGTTCAAGTCTGTACGCGGACTTAGTAATGTGCAACCATTACAGACTTTCCCGGCAATCGGCGGTAGGCATCGCCTTTTCAATTTGTCTGATAAACACTGTTTTATAATCGTCAGACTTCCCCATTTGATATCTGTTCTGGCTATCGGTAGAAGAATGTTTCCGGTGGTGAATGAAGTTAAATATTGTTGGTAGTTTATTAATTTAACATGAAACCAAATATGTTCTCTATCGCAATAGAATTGTTCTGTAAAGGTTGAAGATGTTAGTGAATAAATAAATAAATAAAAATGTGTGTTGATGGATTTTTTTCATTTGTTTCTATATATTATTTCCCATTTCGAACGGCCTTTTTTTCGAGGATATACTCGTATGATTTGCAATTGTGCTAAATCGAATGGTTTTCGTTTAATTCTAAAAACTTGTTATCTTACTGAACTGAGTGAAGATTCAATAACAACAATCTGTTTTTTTACTCATTTCCAAAACAAAGTGATTGACGGACAACAACTTGAGACATACGCAAAACAATTTTATACGTTACTATGCGTACAAATAAGCGGCACCTCCTACTTATGTTTTTCTACGGAAACTCGTTTATTATAATTACCGTGTACCTAAATTTAGTAAAAAATATACCTCTATCTCCATGTGAAATAATAAAAAAAAGCCTGGTGTAGCAGACGTTCATAGGTAGCGGTGACCACTTCCCATCAGGTGGGTCACTTGCCTATATGCCTGCAAAATGATATATTAATATAACATAAATATAAAAATGCATATGGGTCAAATGCTAACCTAAAATAAATTTATTTTATTTTATTTATTTATTTTAATAACCAAGAAAAATACGAAATTGTAATTGGGATACCGCTAAAACGTAAGTATACTTGACAGCAATGTTTGATATTTAGTTCCCTTGAAGTAAAGGGCAATAATAATTTGAATGACAATCAACAACACCCATAAAAGTTTACGAGCAAGGTCACGGTGCATACAAATGTCGTGAATTTTCAAATGGTCGTAACGAAAATGGTGGCAAGAAACACAAATTAAAAATACACCAGATGGGGCAATGCTTTCTTACCAGGGTGCTAAGCAATGGTTTTCGCCCATTACAAAAATCGTCAACATAAATAAAGACGTTTTACTTATGGACCATCCTTATTTTCACATGTTTACAAAAAAATAATGATTATTGATTACACTTAAAAATAAATTCCAACAAAACTAACAATGCTTATAGTAGGTTAAGTCGGGTTAACTTAGCCTTTTAATAACCGGTTACGTCCCGAGATAGACCATTAGCTAGGAAAAAAAATATATATTTCAGGTTACTATTTGACCCATATAAAACAAATTTTACATTCACAGTCGCACATAGCAATAATTTATAGATTACAAAAGCACCACCCTGATCGATTTGTCTTCAGTTCTTCACAACTTGCCAATCGAGTCAGCGAATTCGATTTGCAGTTGCATATTTTGCGCGTACTTTAAGTACTCCTTCTGTTTATTCTATACTTTACAAATAGTTGCGTGTCACACTGAATACTAACGTGGTACCGTTTCTAGCGTAGTACAATAGGAATGATTGGATGGATCTAACTGTTAAACACATATAAAATAAAACATTTTCATGTCCCGGTCAGGGTTTCAGAAATGTGAAATGTACCTAGTATTTGTACAGTGTACTATCTATAACTTAACTAAGGTGTATGTGTGACGGTAAAGTGCTATACTTGTCTATGATATAAAGTATATTATATATAATTCCTTTTGCCTCGAGGCTACAAATGAAATGATATTGTTTTATTTAAATGAAACGTGGAACAAAAGCATCCATACTAATATTATAAATGCGAAAGTCTGTCTGTCTGTCTGTCTGTCTGTCACCTCTTCACGGCTAAACTGCTGGAACGATTGTGATGAAATTTGGTAGGGATGTAGTTAACGACCTGAGGTCAAACATAGGCTACTTTTGGGCGCGATATAACCGAGTCCCACGCGGGGCGAAGCCGCGGGGAACAGCTAGTAGTATATATATGTTTGTTTGATACCTGCATGTTTCACGTGAGAGGCCGAGAGGCAGTTCCGAACTTCCGAATAACTCTGACACCAAGGTGTACCTGGTCGAATGACCGTACTTATCACCCACACAAAATGATGATGAGAACTGTTGTTCTCTGATTTCTACGGGAGAGGGGGTAAGAGGTATCGTAAGAAAGAGACTATGGTCTCTTTCAGACAGTGTAATTTATCTCTATTTATCTAAAATTAATCTTAATTAAACACATATTTTCCAATGTAATACCAGAAATGTTACCCTTATTGTAATTCCCTTGGCGTATAAATGAGCTGGTGAGCCTGACGCAACTCTGCGCACGCGCATTGCTAACCGCGTTAGCGTTCTAGCGATAATTGCACGTCTAAGTCTCCACGTCACAGACGAAGATTGAAATGGATAACAGCCTAAGAGAAGGTATATATTTTGTACCATTTAGTGGACAAACTGGCCAATGGCCAATCCCACCTGATGGTGTATACTCATAATTTCTACATCATTTCAGCCGCAGGCTATCCACTGCTGGACATAGGCTTCCCCAAAGGATTTCCAGATCGACCGGCCTGCCTCCAGCGCCCGCCTGCAACCTTCTTCAGATCATCTGACCATCTGGTCGGTGGATGTCCGACGCTGCGCTTGCCGGTGCGTGGTAGCCATTCGAGAACCTTTCTGCCCCATCTGCCATCGATTCGTCGCGCTTTGTGCCCTTCCCACAGCCACTTTAAAGAACTAATCCACTGAGCTAAATCGGCTTTGTTCTACGAACCTCCTCATGTCTATACTATTGAGTAAGGCATTAGGATTACATACCGCTTGATACTTCGTACCAGAAAGCCGTGTTGATCAAAGGCTCAAAAATAGACGTCCGCGTCTTTTCAGTCGACAGTCGCTTTCTTCGTCTATTCAGCTAGCTGGTCATCGGCCGCCGACTACTCCTAATGACTAACTCTTGGAACAAACTCGTTTGAACTCGTATAAGCCAGTTTTTCATAGCATTGTACATGCCTTTTATGCGTCGACCGTTCCTTGACTTTTTGCAAAAAATGCGTTTTTGAGAATGCAGCAACATCCTAGTAATGTACAATTTTCAAATGGAACTTGGAATTTTAAGGCAATGTGATTCTGTAAGGTTCATTCTAAACTTAGAATCTGAATCCTCTGTGAGTTTCTTGATTGGCATTCTAAAAACACGGTTGCGCTACCCTTGCGCGCGTGTCTGTGAGATGAACTAGATTGGCCGTGAGATTTTGTATCATTCTGGGTTGCGCTCTCGAGGTGAACGGACGTGCTGTCGCGGCTGTCTATCACTAAGAAAGTCTGCTTGGAATTTCTGACCGATTTCTGCTGGTGCTCCGTATCGTCGCTGCTGGAATATCAAACTTCTCTACGACTCGTCGTACTGTGGTGCGGTTTCCGTATCGGCGTGCGTGGCCCTGCATTTATCGCGAAGAGCGACTGACGGGTGACCCCGAATTTTAGACCGTACTTGTACGTGTCTAAAGGACGGGAAAGCCTTTGCTCGTGTAGCGTCCTTTTCAGGGCATACCGAGCGTCAACCTTTTTCACACGCCCACACGCCTTCAGTGTGGTTGAGTCCCACATTTAGTTGGGCCCTCCGAGGAGCAAATTGGCCTGTTTTCTAACGAACGCAGTCCGAGCTTGTTGCTCACCGGAGGTAGTGCGGACCCTGGCACTAGCCCTCTTACCCCTTCAGGGTATCGGGCAGAAACAGGCTGGGCCCGGAACCACTGGCCTTGGGGAGGTCCCCTAGTCAACCCCGGGTATCGGTTAGGTAGATAAGTTGATAGGTACACACCTGTTGACCCTAACAAGGTTGGCAACAGACCCCCACAGACAGCACGTAGTAGGGCCAATAGGCACACACCCTTCTGTCTACACCCGGCAGAAGGAAGCCCTTAGGACGCCCGAGTGTACCCCTCGGGTTCCCCCACCCAACGGCGATTTCATTCGCCAAGCTGTCGCCTTAATGGCGGCCCCCACCCCTCCTCCCGATGAGGACCTTTTTATAAGGTTCCTCACCGAAAATGGAAACCTAAGTCTCCACAAGGAGTTCCTCCGTTACAAGGAGGCGCTCTTAGCAACCCCCCCACCACCCCCGATCGCGCCCGCGACCGCCCCCTCCAACCGTTACGGTGTCCTCCCCGTTGAGGACTCACTACCCCACCTTAGGGACATTAGGCCCCCAGTTCGGGATTCGCCGCTATCACCTATGGCGGAATCCGACGACGAATCTAGTCCAGAAATGGACACTTCTCCTGTGAAGGACGACAACGAGCAACATTCCGACGCCTCGCAAGCGTCCGTGTCCTCATCCTCAGAGGACGGTTTTATCACCGTCGGAGGCAAACGCCAGAGGAAGACAAAGCGGAAGCAATCCGCTAAAATCGTCAAGGTCGCGGACGGCAAACAAGCCCGCCGACCCCCAACCCCAACCAAAACCACGCCCGCCTCACCGGCTTCCCCGAAGGCAAAGGCCCCCCCTCCTGTCATCATCCGAGACCCATCAAAATGGGAATCGGTCTCGAAAACTCTCAAAGAGAGACAGATCAATTTCACAAACGCACGCAAGTGCGAAACTGGAATTAGGGTCACCCTTCAAACGGTGGTCCACTACAGGGCCCTCACCGCCCTCTTAGTTGAAAGACATATCGATTGGCACACGTACACCCTCGAGGAGGAGCGCGTCCTTCGAGTCGTGATCCGACGCATCCCCAAAGACGTCTCAACCGACTATGTCAAGGAGACTCTTATGGAGCAAAAAATCCCGGTACGTGAGGTACATCGTATGTACCGTGCCAAACACCCCCGCCAACCATATGACATGGTACTAGTCGTCTTGGACAAGACACCCGAAGGGAAAGCAGTCTTCAAAGTCAAGACTGTCGCGGGGCTCAACGGAATCTCCATCGAGCCCCCGCGCAAACGCGGAGTAGTAGGGCAGTGCCATAACTGCCAATTCTATGGCCATTCCGCCCGTCACTGCCACGCACGTCCTCGCTGCGTGAAGTGTTTGGGTGACCACGCCACAAAGGAGTGTGAGCGCAACAGGGAATCCCCGGGCAATCCCGCCTGTGTGCTATGCGGGGAAGAGGGCCACCCAGCCAACTGGCGCGGGTGCCCGAAAGCCCCAAAAAGCAACGCAGGGCAGGCCCAAAAAGGGAGGTCCTCTGTAGCGAGGAAACAACCCAGCCCGACAACCAAACCAACCCCACCGAACTCTAGCAACACTGCGGAGTTTCCGGAATTGGGCAAGAAACCTCAAGTTTCAACCCCAACTCCAGCCCCCTCGGTAGCCCCCAAGGCGACTAATGCGCAAGCGAAAAGTTTCGCTACAGCGGTTGCAAAACCAGCAGCAGCGCCTCCTCGTCCACAAAAGACCAACAAGCCCTCCGGTGCGGCCAACGCGGTAGTCAAAGTCCCCCACGGGAACACGGCTCCCCGCGTAGCCACAGCCGAAGAGGCCACGGACATAGCCCTCCAAATATTGGACACAGTCGACCTCGACATGATCGAGGAATTGGGCCACGCCCTAATAGCCGCCGGCGACAACTGGGTCGAACGGACGAAGGTTATTAGGCGCTACAAGGCTCAAATTACGAAGCTATCGGAGGTCAAAATCCCTCCGCATCTTCGCCCCACGACTCAACCATAATGGGTAGTACAACCCATAGGAACAAACCCCGATCGCTGACCTTGGCGTTTTACAACGCCAACGGTAAACTCCGCGACCAGAGGGCCGAGATTGCTCGGTACCTCACCCAACATCAGGTGGATATCCTTCTCCTGCAGGAAACCTTCTTAAAACCTTCATTGAGAGACCCAAGAATAGCGAACTACAACATCGTTCGCAATGATAGATTAGACAACGCCAAAGGCGGAACCCTAATCTATTACAAAAGGTCCCTGCACTGTTGCCAACTAGACCCTCCATCTCTAACGAATATGGAATGCTCGATCCTCAGAATCGCGATGACCGGCCATTCGCCAATAAACATCGCCTCCATCTACCTCAGCCCCAACAAAAGCCTGCTTGAGAGCGACCTTCAAGCCCTGTTTGCTATGGGAAACGCTACCATACTGGCTGGCGATTTCAACAGTAAACATACCAGGTGGCACTCGCTAACCAACTCGACGAACGGCGAAACCCTCTCGAGACTCGAAGAGACTCTGGATTTCGATGTTATAGCGCCCCTGGCCCCGACACGCTATCCTACCATGGACGGCCACAATCCCAGTGTCCTGGACTTTGCCCTACTAAAGAACATCACCCTTACAGTGTGTTCAATAGAGGTGCATCCGGACCTAAACTCAGACCATAGACCGGTCCTCCTGCAACTAGGACAGACAGACAATGGGCGTCCCACCCATACAAGAATGACCACGGATTGGAAGAAGCTAGCGAAAGCGCTCGACCAACCGTCCCCGAACCTGGATGCCATTCCGGACAGGATAACATCCACCGAACAGACAGACTTGGCAGTCTCGTCCCTCACCAACCACTTACAAGCGGCCATCAAGGACTGCACCAGGCAGGTCCCTTCTGTGGATCCCAACCATAGATTCGAGCTGCCTGACGACGTAAGGAGGTTGTTGACGGAAAAGAATGCCGCGACAAGAGAACACGACCTGTACCCCACCGATGAGGCCCGTTCTAGACTACGCTACCTTCAACGTCGAGTTAAGGAGCGCATGAAGGAACTCAGGGACGAAAGGTGGAGCGACTTCCTCTCTGAACTCAACCCGTCACATGTCACTTACTGGCGTGTGGCGCGAAGTCTCAAGTGCGATCAGATCTCATCCACTCCTCCTCTCAACCGACCGGATGGCTCCATCGCCTTCGATGATGACGAAAAAGCTGAATGCCTCGCAGACAGCCTGGAAAGCCAATGCTCTCCTAGTCGTGAGCCAGTAGACCCAGATCACGTACAACGGGTAGAATCGCATGTAGAGAGCGTCGCCGCCTCCGCATCGGCTCCCCCCGCGATCGCACTCCCTCCAACCACGATTGACGAGGTGCAATCGATAATAAAATCCCTAAAACCCCGAAAAGCCGCCGGTGCTGACGGTATATCAAATGGCATATTGAAATGTCTACCCCAGACCCTACTACTGCTGCTAGTGAGCATCTTCAATGCTTGCTTAGCGAATTGTACGTTCCCAGACGCCTGGAAACAAGCAACAGTAATAGGCATCCCAAAACCAGGCAAAGACCTGAAGAACCCGACCTCTTATCGCCCAATCAGCCTCCTCAGCTGCATCGGGAAGATATACGAGAGAATCCTATCGGCCAGACTCAAGGTTTATATCGAATCTATGAATCTGATCCCGAACGAACAGATGGGTTTCCGCGCAAAACATTCCTGCGTACACCAACTGCACCGCCTAACAGAGCACATCCTAGACAACCGCCGCCGCGGTCAACCTACTGGAGCGCTCTTCTTCGATGTAGCGAAGGCATTCGACAAAGTCTGGCATGCCGGCTTGGTAGCCAAGCTGGCCATCATGGGCCTGCCAGACAGTCTCGTGCGCATCATGCGAGACTTCTTGTCGAATAGAACCTTCCGCTACAGAGTAGAAGGAACGCTCTCACGCCCCCGACCACTAACAGCAGGAGTCCCTCAAGGCTCTGTGCTCTCACCCATACTATACGCGTTGTACACTAACGACGTACCCCGGACCCCGCACGTGGAGTTGGCTCTCTTCGCTGACGACACTGCACTTTACACATCCAGTAGAAACAAGGACCTTATCTCCAAACGCCTCCAACAAGCAGTCGACGCGCTCGGCGCTTGGTTCAGGAAGTGGCGCATCGAGGTGAATCCGGAAAAGAGCGCAGCAGTGTTCTTCTCCAAAGACTCCCGCGGTGCAACACGACCCCCGGCATGGAGCACACAATCGCTCTTAAAAACGATATCTTTGTTCGGAAAATCCATTCCATGGGTTGACCGCACAAAATATCTGGGCGTTATCTTTGACAGCAAGATGACCTTTGGACCCCACATCCAAAGAGTACGCAACAGAGCAGCCTTCTTCCTAGGCAGACTCTCACCCATGATCAGTAACGTAAAAATGTCGCTTAGAAATAAGTTGACTCTTTACAAGCTGTGCATTCGACCTGTCATGACTTACGCTAGCGTTATTTTCGCACACATAGCACCATCTCTTCTGAATAAATTCCAACTCATTCAGAATAGGTTCGCACGTAGAGCCACGGGAGCACCCCCGGGCCTACGTACCCGCGATCTGCACAAGGATCTTGAGCTTCCAACCATATCGAGATATCTCAAAGAGACGTCCCAACGTTACTTTGAGAAATGCCCCTCTCATCCAAATCCGTTAGTAGTAAAGGCAGCCAACTACAATCCCCTGAAGGATCCCACCTTGCGGCTTCGACGCCCGAGGAATGTTCTCTTAGACCCCGATGACCCCATCACGGTTGCAAATAGGCCGTTCGAAGATCTCGCGTCTCTCAGGAGACCGGGACACTCAACCTGTACACTTATACACCGCACTCGCCGGCGAGTGCGACGAAGTAGGAACAGTAGCTCGTTTACCAGGTACCGGAATGTACCAGGGCGCTTCTCGCCACCAGTAGGCTTTTCTTAGGCCCTTAAGGCACCCTAGTGTCGGCCCTTAAGGCAATGAGCGTTTGCATCGCTCGCGAGTTTGCATCGCTCGCCATTGCTCAAAGGCAAAGCCCATGGCCGAGGTTCGTCCCAACTGGGAGCCCCTTGCGCTTTTGCCGAAAAGGCTGAGTGGCGTCAAGCCCTCGCCTCAAACTGTCCCGCTGTAAGTATAAAAGCTCATTGAAGCTAATACTGTAGGTCCGTCAAAAAAAAAAAAAAAAAGATTTTGTATCAGATGACGTAAGATGTGGCATTCAGTGAGGTAATTCCCCCGTCACTTCAAAGCTCACTTCTCACTTGTCATTTTGAACCTTATGCAAAGTGTGAGTGAATATTGACGTAAGAAGCGAGTTGTTGTTTGAAATCTATAGATGCGAGATAACTTTACCAGAATTTTTTTTTCGAAATGTACGTAAACTTTTTGAGGCTTTCGCATAAAAAATGAATTAAATGGAGGTGTTTTTAGTGCTTACGGATCTTAGTTTTCTGCTTCACTTGATCAGCTAGATGACTTACCTGAAAAAGAAGAAAATAGAACAGTTAATATCTTGCATTTGCCAATTCTTCCTGCTACTTTTGCCTGGCACGTCCTGTCTTCTAAAAACTAAAATGGTCTAAACATAAATACCATAAATAAAAAAGAACTGAGAAGAGTAAAGCCACAAACACGAACAGGAATCAAAAAATATACCGTCAATAGTATTCGCGGAAGCCAACGCCAACCGCAGAGGGCGGACCGCTCCGCCAAGAAATGCTAATGGGAAATTGCACTTATACCAAGCTCACACTTGTTTAGTGATAGACGCTTAGTAATAAAACTTATTGCAAGTCACTTGATTTAGATACAGGTTGACTTTGTGAAAGTTCTTCAACTTTGTATCAAATTACTTGTTACTTTAAAGAAGCGACACAATATTTTCTAGTTTATATGTACTGTCACTACTAGTATCCCAAGAAATATGGTACAATAAATAAAAATAAGATTAGAATATGGTACAAAGTGGGATTTAGGAAGTCCAACAAATGTACTCAGTACCCAAACGGTCACTGGTGGCTGCGTAATGTTAAGGGTTTATTTTTTTCCTCCGGTAGCTGACGGATGATGTAAAGAAATCAGACAACGTCCAAGCAAAGTAAGTATTTACGTAATCAAGTTCAATTGAAATCAAATTCGCTATATATCAACTAAGACATTGTAAACTAGGCTTTATAACAGCGGAAAACTGGCGAAAGAGTAACTGTGAAATCTTTTTATTACATAGGAAGCGATGGCAATCATTTCTTTATAATTGAAACATGACTTTCTTAGGAGAATTCAGGGTAGACAGATTTATTTGCGGCAGGGTTTGTACACTGTATATTTATGAGTAAAGTTTCCTGCTTAACAGTAGACCACTTCAAGGTTTCACTAACTAATAAAAGGCATTTCTAGAGGGATTGGCAGTTGGCTAAATGAGAGTAAATCGCTCAAATTCAAATGTGATATTATACAAGGTTATAGGTTACAAGGTCAATCGACCCTGCAACTCCTGGTGTCAGACTTATTTAAACAATCAAATAATGACGACAATCTCTTGTAGTCAATTAAAATACAAATTTATTCGATTCAAAATACATAAACATGTAGTATGCATATTAACGGATCATAAACTGTGTGTGACAAGTTCAGGGGTCAGCAGCACCACGATTATAGCTTCTAATTGGTGACCCATAAGTCCCACAACCTTAACGGTTGCGGAGATTACAACCACTATTTATAGAGACAGGTTGTTGCTTGTGATCCCACTTACCAATTTCTGGTTGAATGAATGAATAAACACTTTACTGACAGCGCGCTAGTGACACCTTCAACGCGTAAGGGAGTGGAATTCTTTTCCGGCTGACATATTTCCGACACTTAAAACCCGGATCTTTCTAAAACCAGAGTGAATAGGCTATTAATGAACCAGCGAGCTCTATCTTAGACCACATCTGCACTTACCATCAGGTGGAATCGTGGTCAATGGCTGGTCATTGACTACATGAAAAACGAGCTAAGATTTTCACGCATCCTTTCGCGAGCTAAGCTAGACTGCCAATATATGTAATTGTAAAAAAAGAAAATGATTAAAAAAAGCGTTTTCGACGTAACAATAACAAGCCTGACAGCTTTCAACTTGAGTATAAGTAGGAGTCAACTGTCGGTCTACACATAGCCAGTCATGGGATAGCTGGAGTACCCTTCAGTAGAGTGGCGTGGGCGCAGCCGCGGTGGTCCTCAGGTACTAGTAGTTCTCACTGATATCTCAGACTCGCTCGAAATTTAGCTTTTTAGTGTGCTCTACCTAGTAAGTATATTATCGTAATAGGGTCAATAAAGGGAATATAGCCCATCTCTATTGTCAAACTAAGGCGCCAAACAAATTATCTTCATACTTCAAATTTCGTTTAAATTTCAAATGTCAGGCAAACAGAGATACTATCCTATTTATATTAAGTAGGGACAAATATCAGTATCACTTCACTACATCACTACATAGTATAAAAACAAAGTCGCTTTCTCTGTCCCCATATCCCTATGTATGCTTTTAAATCTTTAAAACTACGCAACGGATTTGATTCAAGAGGAAGGTTTTTATTTTATGCAGATGCGAAGCCGGGGCGGGTCGCTACTAAATTTATATACAAAAGTAATCATAATTATTAAAAATCTATAAAACTAACTAAAATTAAAAATTTATATCTAAAATTTGGACCCCTAGTCAAGGTGCCCATCACACAAGCAGCGTTTCCCCGCTAAGTAGCAAGTAGCAATAGATATTCGTTGCACGAGGAAGCTGCCTTTGCGCAGGTCTCAAGTAGGGAAGGTATATGGATTATAGGAGCAGGTTTCATGAGTAAGAACCATGGTAGGTGATCGTAACGCAATACGCGAGCTGTCAGGAACTAGGATTGTAATTTTCCAATTCAAAGATTTACTGTTTATTTAAATCACTTATGGTTACTGCCAAGTTTACTTTATTAATTTACTGTATTTTACTACTGTTGAACCTGACGAGGTTATCTCTTTTCAACTTAACATCATTAGGATTATTGCCAGATGCATCATCAGCTTAAGCTTCAGGCCTGGTAAAGCTTTCAACAATGGACCTAGATTTGGCGGTACTTACGTACGAAAATCGACACGACTTTCGAAAATTAACACAAGCTGTTCATAACTAAGCAGGGAAGGAAATAGTTATATAAAAAAAAAATATTGTTTATCTTGAATACGTGCAACTTTTTTCAAAGAAACAAAAAGTAAGTTCGAGACTTGTGTTATATGGGATACTAACTGGACAATACTATATTTTATTTAAAAAAACAAGACCCAGGCCAATCAGAAAAAGATCATTTTCATCCTGAATAGAACGTCGTCAATTACATTGTTTTATGTATTAAGCTGTTAAATATTTCATTCAGATATAATTTTTCAAGAAGTTTAGAGCTATACTTACAATCTTACAAGTCATAGCTCAATTAAGTAATTACGTCACGCGACGTAACACGGGGAAGTCAACCGGATTTCCCGGTTTTGCTCGTAAAAATTGCATAACAGCATCTTATGGGAAGACACGTAATTTCACGAAAAGGCGAAGAAAGGCGAATACTTTTCTTTTCTCCGCAGTCTTGACTAAACTGTAAGATGACTAATTATGTAGTCATTATTGGCCAGCACATCTTTTACAGATGATTTTTGCAGCTATGTCCTGGTTGGGTCTGCCACATCTTCGCTCGTGGCCGTTCGTCCATTAAAATAAAAAAAAACCGATAGTGGCACTGCCTTATTGGCCACATTTGCTGCAAGTGAAGCGTAAGTCGGTAAGGGGTATACTTTTGTGGCAAACGGTACTCGGCACAAAACTATAAGAAGAAACCCCGTTCAAATTAAGGAGCCTTAATAACAAACGCTTTATTTTCATTTTGTGCAGTTTATTATGATTCCAAATCAAAGCACTGTTAGAGATAAGTCCACCTTTTGTTGTGTTCTATGTTGTATCATCAATGTTCTTTCTGTACAATAAGTTTTTACATACATACATGCACACTGTCGGACATGAGTAAATTAATTATTATAAAAAATCAGTCTACACTACACACCGGACCTCGGTTGAGTTAAATTATTTTGGGTGCTTCCGCTAATAAGTAGTTTGAATCAATGAACTATTACATAAGAATTAACTTTTGTATGACATTTACTAAATTATCCTTTACCAAATAATATTTCTTATTCCAATTCCCACGGAAACCGAGCCCCGAGGCACAGCTAGTGTCATCTAATTCGTCCTCAACTCACGGCCAGTGAGACAGTTTCGCACGCTAGATAATTATCGACGACAGAGATGGATTCTCCTAATGACGCCCCGGGGCTAGACGGCACTTCTGACCACCGCACTCGTAGTTACCACTAAGAATGAATAGTTATAGTTAATGAACAACACTCAACGGCCCTTTGAAGATATTTTAAGCGAAAACAACGTACTTAGTATCATAACAAGGTTGGAAGAAACTGCAATAAGTCTGACATGTTCGAATTGGTATCAACATTTAATTTATATGTTAATAGTACAATCACTATCACTACATAGTATAAAATAAAGTCGCTTTCTCTGTCCCTATGTCCTTTTGTATGCTTAAATCTTTAAAACTACGCAACGGATTTTGATGCGGTTTTCTTTAATAGATACCGTGATTCAAGAGGAAGGTTTTTATACCCATGCGTAGTCGGGCGGGTCGTTAGTAAATAATATATCTGGTGATGCGGTTGGGAAAAGTTGCGGCCTGCACACCGTGATTATTATTAAAAAAGTATAAATACCTTTAAAACAATCCTCGACGAAGCAGGGCCGGCGAGATGAAGTAGATATATTTATTTAAATGCGTTTTTAAATACTCTTTATATGCGGTCTTGATGCGGTGACATTAGAGTGTTATTTTGCGGTTGCTTAGAGACCATTTAAAAATTATTTTTCGTCGAACCCTTGGTCTAGGATTGACAGCATTAACTAGCTGCGGTAATGTATACTATTTTAAAAACAACCACAGATGAACAAGCGCGCGAACATTCTCCCCCCTTTGATATTACTTAAGAATATCAAGATAATATAAAGGAGAATAATGAAAGGAAATAAAATGGAGATTGCAGATATAAATGCGGAAAGAAAATAGTGAAAATAATAAAGAAAATATTTCTTTAAATGAATGCGGTAAGCAACAAATTAATGTTTCTAATAACAAATAACGTAAGTATAATTAAAAATATAATGAGTATCTATAAGTGAATAATTATGAATACTTAATGTATAATGACATTGTATAATTTATTGAGTGGGTAAGGGACACAGTTTAACAACTGGTCGTTTATATGTTCCTTTAGTTGTTCTGACCAATGCAACGCGAATTACTCCGTCCTTTCCAGGAAATACGCGATCAATGACACCAGTTGGCCAACTTAATGGAGGAGTACCATCCTGATGTATCAAAACAAGAGTTCCAGGAGTTATAGGAACACTTGGAGTATTCCATTTTTGACGTTGTTGAAGTGTATGTAAATAATCCAAATGCCATTTTTGCCAATAACTTTGTACTAAACTATCTAACAGTGCCTTCCTATTTGAAAGGCTAAGTGAAGTTACTTCATAAGCAGGCAAAGATTTCAACGGAGTAGTCATTAAAAAATGAGCGGGTGTTAAAATTGAATGTGGCTGATCAGACAACAAACACAAAGGACGCGAATTTAATATGCATTCAATTTGTGTTAATACAGTCAAAAGTTCCTCATAAGAGAGCAACTGTTGGCCTATAGTGCGGTAAAGATGTGATTTAATACATTTTATATTCGATTCCCATAGTCCACCCCAGTGGGCAGCGCGAGGAGCTATAGTACGCCACGTAATTCTGTTATTATTGAACTCATTATGAAATGCATCTGAAGTTTTTTGTGATGACAAAAAGGTATAAAGTTCATCTAACTTTCGCTTTGCACCAATAAAATTTGTTCCATTATCGGAATACATAATAGATACTGGACCACGTCTTGAAAGAAAGCGTTTAAAGGCATCAAGAAAATTATCAGTGCTAAGATCTGAAGCAATTTCTATATGAACTGCCTTTGTAGTAAGGCATATAAAAAGGCAAATATACGCCTTTTGGCTGCGTATGCCTCTTTTACGAGCTAATGTTATGTTAATGGGACCAGCATAATCCACTCCAGTGTGAGTAAAAGCCTTAGCTTCTTGCACTCGAGCAGGTGGTAAGTTCGCCATTATTGGTGAGGGATGAGAAGGCGCATTCCTAAAACAAGTATTGCATTTACGAATGCGTTGACGAATTATATTACGAGCAGCAATTATCCAATAGCGTTGACGCAATAAAGACATAACTAGATGTGAGCCAGTATGGCAATTGGATTTATGACAATCATCAATAATGAGATCTACTATGTGATGACGTCGAGGGAGTAAAATTGGATGTCTATTTTCGAAAGGAATATTAGCATTTATAAGTCGACCACCGACACGAAGTAAAAAATTATTATCAATAAATAGATCAAGTTTTCGTAACGAAGGAGAAGACAAATTACCTTTAGAAATATTTTTAATTTCATTTTCAAAATATTGATTTTGCAAAATGCGAAGAAGAGTAGTTTCTGCGACTTCAATGTCAGACACTTGTATAGAAGAAACATTAGGTAACTTTCTTATAAAGCGTAATACATAAACTATGATGCGTAATAATTTTTTCCATGAAGAAATACGAATAGAAAGTTCTAAAAATGTTTGCGGATTATCGACCATGGATAAAGTCGTAAAAGTAGCGGTTTGTTTAATCTCTGGAACATCACTGAGAACAGATTCGAACGGCACTACTGGCCAATCTATGACAGGAGTACAGGCCCATCTAGGACCGTGCCACCACAGAGGGTGTTCCAATATCTGTGAAGGTAGGAGGCCACGTGATAGACAATCGCTTGGATTATCTATCCCATTTATATGAAAGAAACGAGAAGGAGAAAGATTTTCTTGTATTTTACTAACACGGTTGGCAACGAAAGTTTGCCAACGGTGTGGCGAGGAATGAATCCATGACAAAGTAATAGTGGAATCAGAAAAAGCGAATACCTCTTTAATAGGATATTTATTATTTAGGGAAGTGTAAACTTGCTTCATGAGTTCTGAAAGTAAAAGGGCTGCACACAATTCGAGCCTTGCAAGTGTTACCGTTTTTAGTGGAGATACTCTTGACTTTGAGCATACCAATTGCATTGAAATATCACCATTAGGATACGTAACGTGTAAATATAAGACGCATCCAAAAGCTTTTAAGCTTGCGTCTCCAAACCCTAACAGACGAACTGTACAGTTAGGTGTTGCCCCTAAAAAGCGTGGTATTTGTAAATTTGATAAAAGTGGTAATTCATTTTTAAATTGAATAAACTTATCGACAATTTGTTGAGGTGGTGTATCATCCCAACCAACTTTGGAAAGCCACAATTCTTGTATCAAAAGCTTCGCATAAAGTATGGTGGGAGCTACCAATCCTAATACATCAAATAAGCGAGCGATTGTGGATAAAATAGTACGCTTTGTATTGCCAACTGAAGAGTTGCTAGTTGTAAATGTGAACTTATCAATACCTGGTATCCATTTTAATCCTAATATCTTAAGCGAGTCACTATTATCAGTAAACTCAATAGATGCGCGATGCGAATCTGGTAGTTGATTAAGAAGTATGGAAGAATTACTAGCCCACTTGACAAGATCAAATCCACCAGATTTAAAAAGCGTTATCAACTCATGTGCCAAATTACCCCTTCTTCCTCTGTTTGGACAGAAGTGGTCAGATCGTCCATGTATATTTCACGTGATGCAACTTCACAAGCACGCGGAAAATGCTCGCGTTGTTCACTAGCCAGTTGACGAACGGTACGCATTGCTAAGAAAGGACTTGAACGAAGTCCAAAGGCAACTGAGTTAAATTGAAAAATGCGAAAAGATTCATCTTTATTAAAGCGGTATAATATTTTTTGATATTTGCGATCTTCATCTGAAAGAACTATCTGAAGGTACATTTTTTGGATATCAGCAGTAAGGGCTACTTTAAAGTAGCGGAACCCAATTAATAATGTAAATAAATCGGCCTGTAAATTAGGACCGGTATGTAGCAGATCATTTAGAGATACTCCGGTACTAGTCTTAGAGCTCGCGTCTAAAACAATGCGAACCTTCGTGGTTACTCTATCAGGATTTACAACAGCGTGATGCGGTATGAAGTATCCTTCTGTCATATTGACAGTTGTATGAGGTAATTCTGACAAATAACCCTTTTGTAAATATTCGGTTATCACGTCGTTATAAGCTTGATATAGCGAGGGAAGAGCAACAAACTTTCGCTCAAGTGACATTAATCGACGTTGAGCACAAGTATATGAATCACCTAAAGTTTTAGGATCTCCCTTAAATGGTAATGAAACGATAAAACGACCAGATGGAGTTCGTGAGACCGAGTTCTTATATAAAGATTCACAATCATTATCGTCTGGACTAATCAAGTTTGAATGAGTATGTATTTCCTCGAGTTGCCAAAATTTGGTTAAGCAATTGTTAAGAGAATCATTAGTTAAAGGACCGAAGGACCAGGCTACCAATTCAGGATTAGCATTACATGCTTCACCAATAACCACGTAGCCAAGCGTAGTTTCGAGGGCATACGGCAACGAGCGATTAACTTCCAAACGATCATATGATTGTTCATCATGCGATATATCAGGTATGAATTTTCTACCCAATAATAAATGCGGAAATAGTTGTGCACCAAGAATGGCATTAATTTCACCAGGCAAATACCAAGTGTCATCTGCTAAAGTTAAGTGAGCGAAACTATTCATTAAATTTGAATCAATCATGCGAACAGGCAATTGCTCACTTATTTGCTTAACTACCAAAAACTTTAAGTCATATTGAATATTAGAAACGCATGACTTTATTTTAAGAGATACGAAACCTAAAATAGGTGTTGAAATTAATCCTACTGTTTTTATAGAAGAATTAACCAGCGGCTGAATATTTAACTGCAACATGCAAGCGTGAGAATATTATTTTGTGAACAACTGTCTAATAAACATCTAATATATTTATTTTTGTAAGGGACTTGTACCTTAACAGTAGGTAAAAGTATAATATTTTGTTTGTTTACCGAAGGTACAGTCGGACCAAATGAATGCGTAACAGCGGGTTCACTTAGACTTGGTGGTTGCACTGCTGAACCACCAGATGTTGATGACATAGGCGATATTTTGTTAATAGTCGATAAATCTGAAGTATTATTATTATCACGCGGGTTATTATTATTTTTATCAAAATGTAATAACGTATGATGTTTGTTATTACATTGTTTACATGTGTGAAGCGAGTTACATTTTATTGTCGAATGTTTTGAACTAAAACAATTGACACATAAATTATTTTGTTTGACGTAATTGAATCGTTCCTTAACTGGTAATTTTTTGAACAAGGAACATTCATATAAATGAATATGATTTGAATTTTTACAGAATAGACATGCGGTTTGCGACTTATCATCTTTTATAATAGAAAATGTGTGTGTGAGCTTAGATGAACGTGAAACATAGGTGTTTGGAGTTTTGAAAGTGGTAGATGTTCGCTCCATTACTTTTATATGATGGCGAACAAACTCAACCAAATCAGAACACGTAGGTATATTTTTTTCACGAACTTGCATTTCAAAACGTTGAACAATATGTTCATCTAATTTCTTAAGTGCGATATGTGTAATAATAAAGTCTGATAAGTCTGAAATTTGTAATTTTTTTAATGAAGAATATGAAGAGTTTATCTTTTCAATAAAATTATTTAATTGAACAGCAGAATTATTTGAATATTTTAATTCAAGAATATTATTTAAATATAATGTACCAAGAAGTCGTTCATCCTGATACTTGGTAACAAGAGAATTCCAGATAATCGGATAATTGGCTTCATTAGGTAAAATACCTGCAAAAATATCTAGCGCACGGCCAGTCAAGTTACCTATTAAATATTGAATGCGTTGCGCGTCTGTAAGAGTTACATTATTGTGAATATTTGTTTTAAAAGATTCGTAAAATAATGGCCAATTATTCGGATTACCATCAAATGAAATTAATTCTATTGGCGGCAATTTACATTTAATAGAATGTGTTTTATCTGAAATTTGATGAGGTTTCGGTGTTGATGTGAGTGTTGTCCTCACATGCTTGACATAAGTATAAATTTCCTCAAAAGATGCCCACTCATCAGTATTTAAAATGGCATCTGGCTTCAACTCCAATAACAAAATATGGTACTGATCACATAATGTATTGAAATCTTCATATAATTTTTCTATGTTCGAAGAGTCTGCTAAAAAATCACTTTTACGCCTTGTGTCTACTTCAGGCACAATTTTTTTAGCAGCATTATATAGAATGTTCATGCGAGCAAAGACAGCTTGCTTCTTTGCTGTGACTACTTTTAGTCTTGCGTCGTCCGCCATATTAAACTATACAATGTAAATATGGGGATATTATAGCGAAATAAATATAAATGCGGGATAATTATATAATAATTATGTAAAAATAAAATGCGATATATATATATGGATGCGGGTTGGATAAGAGAGTGAAATGTAAGGGGGTTCAAATCCGGCTCGGTTAGGGCCAAAACAAAATGGTGATGCGGTTGGGAAAAGTTGCGGCCTGCACACCGTGATTATTATTAAAAAAGTATAAATACCTTTAAAACAATCCTCGACGAAGCAGGGCCGGCGAGATGAAGTAGATATATTTATTTAAATGCGTTTTTAAATACTCTTTATATGCGGTCTTGATGCGGTGACATTAGAGTGTTATTTTGCGGTTGCTTAGAGACCATTTAAAAATTATTTTTCGTCGAACCCTTGGTCTAGGATTGACAGCATTAACTAGCTGCGGTAATGTATACTATTTTAAAAACAACCACAGATGAACAAGCGCGCGAACAATATCTATCTATCAATAAATTTATTTTAGTTAGAAAAACACGTCAAAGACAATTATGCATGTCAATACGAAGTGCTATATTCATAGAGGAAGTGTGTAGGCGATTTTATGAATGTAGGCTGCGCTAACTGAACCTTGAATATTTATTCAATAAAGGTTAATTCACACGATGCGATGCAATGCGATGTAGCGCCGCAATACGAGTACGAAAGAGAAAGAGATATGCCGCATGCATATCACGCACGGGAAGGGCCGTAGTGGCGCTAGTTTCGAAGATTAAGGTTATTGAAGACAATAAATATATAAGGTGGACACAAATCAACTGCAAATATTTTAAGGGCAGATACAGACCACCATACTGAACAACGTTTCTAAATAAACTTATATCGAATCACTTAATTTTATTTTTCACTCCATACTAAACTAGATCAGCTGATTCTCAAATTGTATGCGAGGTAAAAAAAAATTTCCTATTTCGTCATAAGTTTATTTGGAAAGTTGTTCAGTTTAGTGGTCTGAATCTGCCCTTAAAATATTTGCAGTTGATTTAAATTCACCTTATATACAAATAAATATATACGGACAAATCACACAGATTGAGCTAGCCCCAAAGTAAGTTCGAGACTTGTGTTATGGGACACCAACTCAACGATACTATATTTTATAACAAATACATATATACAAACATCTAAGACCCAGGCCAATCTGAACCTGACTGGGGATCGAACCCGGGACATCTTGAGTAGCGGACAGGCATGTTAACCATTACGCCACGAAGGTCGTCAAAACAAATATTAAAGCTTACAATGCATATATTAAGCTTAGTTAGAAATACTTTGTATTTAGTAATTAGAAATACGATGTTTTGGAAAATATTTGCTGTGATTTAATGTAAATAAAGAAGATAATTAAGTAAACTATATGTAATAGAGATAAGCCTAGCAGTCCAGCGGGGAAATGCTAGTAGTATTCTGGGCACATTGCCTGGATGTGACGCGTTTGAGAAAGTATTTTATTTATAAGAGTATTAATAAATTGATTTATAAAAAATAAAGATTTTATTAGCGAAAAGGCCAAGTCATTAAGGTCATAACTCAAATTACTTTTTATGAATATTTTCCATGTTGTAATAAAGATTATTTTATTTATTTTACATTGTACAAAATACGGCTGGAAAAGACTAGAGCACAGTAAAGCTCTTGAATTTTATATAATTATTAACTATTTGACGTTTTGTTTGAATTTTAATCCAGCTATTTTAAAATCAATTTAAAACAATGTCCATTTACAAGGGCACATCTTTTCGCCGCAAAGCACAATGTGAACTTAACTTAATTCAAGTAAAGATATGAGTGCATTCAATCTATTTGCTTATCGGTTTCTGGAATAATTATTTTAATTATGTGTTCGATAAAGCGATCGTATGTTCATTTTATCAGATAATACTATATTAAATAGCTCAGTACTATAATGATAGTATTAATGGAAACTTCTGAAATTATGAACTAACTCTGGCAATGCTGCCAGTCTTCTGGGCACATTACCTCGGGACAACGATCTGGGTTTAACTAATTGTAAATATGTAATGTTAAGAAAAAAAAAATTATTCCTTTTTTGATAGGCCATGCATGGACGTCGAAAGAACTACTTCTGGTATTAAAGTGTATATTTTTGACCATGAAATCGTAAACGCAGATCACAGATACTGCGTGCAATCTTTAACAGTTTGCTTGCCTGATATGAGAATGTCAGTTAAATTAAGAGCTCAACTTGTAATCCTTCACAATTAGAAAAGCAGATTCAATCAAAGCAAATCTACAATATCCTAACAAACTCAAAACAACTTATATTTTTCGTGCGATTTGAACCTAAGACTTCCGGTAAGACCACTAGACACGGAATCAATAGATATAAAGCCAACGCCCTAACTGCTCTGCCATAATCTTTTTTCCAAAAAACAAAAAAAAAAAATTGCCAAATTGAGGATCTCCTTTCTTGGAAGTGGATTGAAAATGAGCGTTTTTCCGTCGGCAAAAACATAAAGCGTTAATTCAGATACCGATATCGGTATCGCGTTAGTTACCGCCATGTTACCGCTATTTACCGTGAGCTCCAATTTCACGCCTGTATCCTGGATCACGTGTGGACATGCCTCGTTTGAGATTACCACGCTCCAAAGCCTCTACACGTGGATTTCTTTAAACTAACAGTCTTACTGTCCCCGCCTGTATTGTGTAACCGTCCTACCGTATTCAAAACATAACCAATTTTAGGAGCCTAGTCTCTAACTAATTAAGTAATCACAAATAATCAGAATAGCCATATTGCACAAGCCAAACTTATTATTCCGAAACTTAAGAAATTACAAAATTCTTTAATAGTACGATGATAATTTTATTTATTTACAGCTGCACATACAGCCAATAATATAACACTGACTGATAAAGAAGTACCTAAAAGTACTCACACTGAGAAAATTGTACCCAAATTTGGTAAAAAGAAAAAAACCGAATCAAACAAAGTCCCAGTTTCGAAGCCTAAAAAATTTATTCCTCCTACTAAAAGTCAAGCTTGTAAGGACAACAATACAAAAGGTATTCCTGCTGTACAACCAACGTTGGATATAGCTGACAAATATTTGCTACCAACACCTTATGAAGAAATTACTGTAGTGAATAATAAGCCAACTGATTTGAAAAAATATTTGCCGAATGACCAATATTCGTTACCAACTTTTCAAACTATAGCTAACTATGAGGTAGGTACGTCGATAGGTCAAGATTTAGCTAACTATTTCCCAAACGAAAATTCACAAATCGAACAAACATTTGATTATTTTCCACCAAACCACCAATTAGTTGAAAATTTCGATATAGTAATTCCGAATGAGTTACAAAGTTTGAATAACACATATGGCCAATATAAGCAAATATTAGACAGCGAAGGTAAATCAAAGAAAAAGACTACTTCTACTAGGGGTTCACATTTTTTTCTCCAAAGAGGACTCTATAAAATACAATACTTAATAATCTCTATAATAACTGTACAATACATATAAAATAGGTTGCAATAAATCTTAAAATTAAAAACGCAAAAGGCGGCCTTATCGCTAAAAGCAATTTCTTCCAGGCAACCTTCATAAATGGTAATTAATTATTGGACTGAACAGACAGTAAATAGTGCGGGGGGAAATACCTTTTCTATCGATAGAAACATTTACACGATTCGGCATTATTTTGATAGTCGACTATCTGCCTGAATGTACATGCTGAAGTATAAAACAAATAATCTAAGTAGCCGTAGAGGAAAGATCGAAAGCTGAAAAAAAATTACCGCTAATTACGAAAAACTCACACTGCATTGAATTTATGAATATTCCGCTATAGTGTTCAGGAAAAATACCATCTAGATACATGTCATTGGTCTATAAATTACGTTTGTTTTTCTGTGAAATTATAAGAAAAACGGCAATAATAATTTCGCTCATTAGTATACGAGAACTTTAGCTATTCGTCTGAAAGTGCTGGCGTGAAACACGATACTGGACGAGGGTATTAGACCGTATAGCCAAGATCTCGATAGGGTTGGTTGATTGAGGTTTATAGGTATTCTTGAGTAAGATTCAGTCTGGGAGAAAATTTAATTATCGGGAAAAAGACTAGTATAAATACTTTTCTAGGGACTTAGTCAGACACAATCTCAAAACGCTAACGTAAGGCAATAAGAAAATGAAATGGATTGACATAAGATTGACCAAGTAATTTAGCGCGACTGATGTCAATCCCATACATTTTGTTTATGTCGACATTCGTTAGCGTTGTGAAATTGTGACATTGGCTAAGGCCCCTGGGCAAACTAGTGCAGTCGGAGAGAGTCCATAGAAATAATGCAAGCGCGATGTAGCATTTCGTACTAATGGAGGCGACTCGCTTTTAGCGCATATAAATTCTATGCATGTTATTAAATTATATTGTGCGCTAGTGACACATTGCCACCATACTCGATAAAAAATCTAACGACACAGATGCTTTTAACTAATTCTGTTTATCATGAAAAAAGTATGTTTGTATAATAACTTCCTCGACGATACGAGATCCTATATCTTGATTGGTAAACTTAAAAAGCAATAGGGGTTTGTGAATAAATATTTTGTTAAAAACAATTGTATTGTAGATTTTAGAATTACTACAATGTACCAACCCTACATCTCGACTTTTAGCGGATGCCGGACCAGTCTTGGCAACCGGGAATGCTTAGGAATTACATGAATTTGCGGTATGATGACGGTTATGCTTAGAAATGACGTGAAGTGTAATGAGATTTCTGTGAAGCCCAATATATTAGATCATAGAACATATAGCAAAACGACCTTCTGAACACAAGGTTGCAATATACTAAAGAAAATAGAAAATGTTAAAGCAAAAAGGTAATTAAAATTAATTTCCTCGTTTGCTCTTACTATTTTGTCGTGTTCTGTAAGCCTTGAAAGAACCAGTCAATTCATATGTATATACATTTTAATAATGGTCTGTTAACTAACACTCAATTAAAAGATATAAATGAACTAGAAGATATTTCTTTTCTTTCTATATAAGTACTATTAATGTTGTACGTAGCAGCATTAACTTGGTTTGAAAGACATCCATACTAATATTATAAATGCGAAAGTCTGTCTGTCTGTCACCTCTTCACGGCTAAACTGCTGGACCGATTGTGATGAAATTTGGTATGGATGTAGTTAACGACCTGAGGTCAAACATAAGCTACTTTTGGGCGCGATATAACCAAGTCCCACGCGGGGCGGAGCCGCGGGGAACAGCTAGTTAACTATAAACTAAACACAGACTGTCAATTCACCAATAGTCCAACCAAATCGCAGCTCATTAAATTTATCATAAAAACTTATCCAAAAGTAACATCCTTAGAACTATTTATTGCGCCCGTATCAAACCTCGGTTCGTGATATGTTTTCAAAATTCCTGCAGCTATCGAGCTCGGCCACAAACCGGTCCTCGGGTGATAATATTATGATCTATTTCATCGAGAGGCCATCCATAACCAGCGTGTCGATGCTTTATCGGGCCCACAGGTGGCGCTGATTGCGATTAGTGGGATCTTCCGGGTAGCTACCGCCGCTGTAGATATGCTATCCTGGTACTTGAAACTTGTTTGTAACATTCCTCCTTGGAAACTTTGCTTTATTTGTTGGTCTTCCTGTCTTTTGTTATGTTCTTTCTTTACTGCTTGTTCACAATACGAAACTATACGATAGCGAATGAATAGAATATGATTTGTTTATATTTAAAAAAACAAAATTAATAAACAAACATACCTATAGTTATGAAAAACGTATACGTATAATTATTGAGAAGTAATCCAAACTTCGTCTTTACAACTGAGAACCAAGATAAGTCATGAGGATAAGATAAATATGTTTTCACTGTTGCACTTGCTTAAACACAGACACTTAGAAATTAAAAATTGAATACAAAACTAAACAATTATTCTCTTCCATTATAGTAATTGGAGATATTAAAATGGATAGAGCAAGGTAAATGAAGCACATTAATGTAACGTTATTATGACAATAATAAATACTTGATACATATGTCGCAAGGAAAGCAATTAATCGCTTTTGCGTATTTTCTTTAGTATAATTATCCTTATATTAACATAAGTATGCCTTATCAATTATAACCAAGTAATCACAGTTTTGCTTAGAATATTTAGGTAATTTCGCTGCAATCAGGTAGATGTCTGGTACTTGTCAAGTAATTTAAGTTATCTAGTATTGTTCCGATTTCAATTTAGGTTTGATCATTATCACTGAGGTGGTCTAAGCGGTAAGTACGACAATTTGCAACATTCTATTCATTTTGGTTGTTGTCCAATACATTAAAACCTTGTGCAATATTGTTTAGTTCATATTGAGTGGTATAATCCATGAAATAGTATTGGGAAAGAAGGTACGTTATGGTATCAAAATATTTCATTGCACTGTAAGAAACATCCTTAAAGGCAAAAGGAATTCATTAAAAAAATAAAAAGACTGTCTGAATTAATAACATTAAAATAAATATGTAATCCTCGATAATCTTGAAAAATTTGATGCTAAGTCAACGAAATTACTAGTTTAAATTTTACACTTACATCTGCAGGAACAGTAGCAGTATCATTATTATCGACTCTTGCGCCGGCGAATTGCGACATAGCCGAGTTTACCAATAAAACATGCGTATTGCCTTGAACAAGTGGGACGGTGTTGTCACCAAGAAAGAAAGTCGACAAAATTACATAGGAATTCGATCCACGCCTATCTATACTAATATTTCTATACTAATATTATAAAGAGGAAACCTTTGTATTTTTGTATTTTTGTATGTTTGTATTGAATAGGCTCAAAAACTACTGGACCGATTTCAAAATTTCTTTTACCATTACTTAGAGGGATTCTTCCGAATCCGTATAGGCTATATTTTATCCCGGAAAATAGATAGGATTTTTCGTGGTAGTGAAAATTGTGGAGTAAGTCGACGAAAAACCTGCCGTACGTTAACGATTCTCGCGAACGCTGCCTAAATGGTTAGAGATGTATGGTTGACTTCTATAGAAAAGTTGTAGAACTCAATAATGCCTACAAAAAAGTCCGCGATAGTATAAACCAAACATTTATATTTTAGCCATTATAACCACTTTTCCATAGAATAAAAGTAATTAAAATTATTAGCCTATGTTTATTGATCATATTATCGTCAAATACTAATCCTTATCCAAATAAACTATTTATTGAGCAAGATTGTTTCAATAGCAATAAATTACTTTTTATTTTATTCCAATCGGACAATTCATTCAAAAGATATTACGAATTTAAAATTGTTATTGGTATTAAAATGAATGATGGCCGCCGGCCGATATGTGTCGACGATTCGCACGGCGAAACCGCGCACATCTATGAAGCAAATTAATGCACTTATTAAAATTGATTTCGGAATTATTTAGGTACTCATTATCAAAAGTTCTTCTCAAAAATACTTTCATTCAATATTTCTTAAATATATTTGCTTTATAGTCGTCTCAAATATTAAAGAAAAAATAATTCGAATTATTTTCGAAAAACTGGTATTTATTTTCGTCTGACGATAGGTAGGGTTTTTTTTAACATAAACCCAAGATAAACAATATGCCTAAAAAGAAACGATCGCAGCTATCTGAAAGTAGTTCCCAAGCGAGATTAGCAAAAATACGTCGCAATGGGGAATCTTCTTCAGAAAATTCTGAACGTCTCGCAAGTCAAAGAGAATACGTTTCACAGTCGCGGGCAAGATAATCTAGCGGTGAACGTTCGCAGCGCCTTGCTGAAAATAGAGATAGACTGTCACGAGCACGCACTAGAGAAACCAGCGATGAACGTTCACGTCGCCTTGCGGAGCAGAATGTAAGATCGTCGCAGGTACACCAACGACAATCTAGCGCCGAACGTTCATAGCGCCTTGCTGGAAATAGAAACAGACTGTCACGAGCACGCGCAAGGGAATCTAGCGATGAACGTTCACTTCGGAGCAGACTGCGAGAACATCACAGGTACACCAACGCCAATCGAGTGCCGAACGCGCATAGCGACTTGCTGAATACACAATAAAAAACTACACGAATAAAAAACCTATAAAAACATACATACAAAACAATTTTTTTTTTCAGAGAGCTTAAAAAATAAATATTCACCCGTGCGAAGCCGGGGTGGATCGCTAGTTGGTATATAAAGTAATGTTATACTAGAACTACAGTTTAGTGTTTTGTTTGGTACGAAGTCACGGTACTCGTAATATGGTTAAATTGGGACACTATGCAAAATAAGTTGGATGACATTGCAATGTTTCATAATTTTTAATTTCTTAGCTACCGGAATGGATTAACAGAACTCATAACGTTACGCGGCCACCAGTAACCGCTGGGGTGGTGAGGTCAGAATATTTCCTAGTGAAAAGACATTAACAATAATTAAGCATAAAATAAACAAAAGTACCTACATTACATAAGATAAATGCAACGGCAATATTTATTTAACGACACAATGATCAATCTCATCATATCGTCGAAATAAATTAATCTCTGGAAGTCATAAAACAAAATATTTATTTATCTATTATTAAAACTTTATTGTTACATAAGTACAAAATACTTATAGAATTGGCGGACTTAATGTTGAAAGTATTATCTTCCAGTCAACCATTGGGATTATCTAGCTTCTTAAGAATTAATCGTCGAAATAAATTAATCCCTGGAAATCATAAAACAAAATACCTAGCTTGTCTATTATTTCAAATGGAGGTTTGTATAGGTCGAAGGCATGACCTGTATAAATTACAGTTACATTCTGTTAAGTCATTAATCAAATCGTCCTTAAAATCATGCATGTCAGCATTTGGCCAAAGGCATTGCATGGATCACTCTTTTCTTTTAGATTTTTACGTTATTTTCGGCTATATAACTTATTTTAACTGTCTGGTGTCTGACTCTTTGATCGATCTACGACGCAAATTCATGTCGTTTGTTTAAATTAGCCTATCTGGGGGAAAACAGGTCATGACTAGTCGGACACCCCAAATATCACTGAAGCGATGCTGTGCAGGCTGACCTGCGTGAGATAGGAGCTGAAACTGGCGAGACAAAATAGAAGAACACTATGGCCGCTCTGTTGTTTCAAAGGTCTAAATCCGATTCCGGTCGATAAGTACACGGTCCACGGAGAAGTAATGTATATTTGTCAGGGGACATTGTCAGTGGTAATGTAAAGCAAAGAGTCCAAATATATAAAATGATCATTAATAATTTTAGTAGTCATCAATAGGATATACTAGTAAGAACAAGAAATTAAACAGCGTGGGTATATGACGTTTACTTTGAAGAAAATACACGGTCGAGTGAGATGGAAGTGAGAAAATTGTGAGATAATGATGAGACTATCACAGAGTGTTATTTAAAAGTTATCATAGCCATATCGGATAGATTGTGTAAGGTAGGCCCACAATTAAGTGAAGTAGATAGGGCCAATCATCTCTCCTACTTTATCTATGATCTATTCGGCCAATTATGTGAATAAGGATCGTATTTTTCCTAGACGATGTGGAATTAGAATCTAGATAATTGTTAATTGTTTGATGCTGATAAAGATTGGACCTTGTCTTGAATGAATGAATCTTTTATAAGATTTTGCCTTGAAGTTATTAAAACGGTTGTAACCAAAACCTTTGCTGTGATGGACATAATAGATGGCATTGAAACAGAAAACATAAACAAAAAAACTGGCGAGCAAGAACTTGTTTTAGTTCGAGAAATAGTTGAAATATTAACATAAATAATTGTAAGACAATACAAGTCCTATAAATAACGAAACAAGCAAACAAATCACTTAATGGAGCTCATTTTTCTCTAAAAATTTTGTTGACTTTGCTTTTAAATCATTGGTGAAGCCTGAATTTCAATGCTGTTTTCCGTAAACTTAGCTAGCATACCAAATTGCTCATATTGTTTAAGTAGTAGCCAAGACTAATTTTATAAAAGCGAAGGTTTTTCGCTGAACCGATTTAGATGAAATTTAAGAAATGAGAAAGAAGTTATTTGTTTGCGCTATTTAACGAAGCATATAGTAACCGCTTGTCAAGCCATACATAAATGCTACACTATACGTGCATATTATGGCCACCAAACATCATATATTAATTTATCATTATACTCGTATACCTAAACAGAAATATGTCTGTGGCACGTGTATCACTTACATAAACATTATTTTTACATAAAAAATACATAAATCAGTAAGAGGCAAAGCGATGAAATAACATTAAACATACCTTCAAAAACAATAGCATGACTACTTGATGAATTTTTATGATTCACAAGTAGGTCCATTGTTGACTGATTCGCTTATTTATGTCATTGACCGAAGTCAAAAGCCTTTAATTCTAAATCCATAAAATCTACGGAGAAGAACTCGCGAACAGAAGCTAATTTCGAAATCTTAGGCCGTAACTCATATTTTACACAGTTTAATGGAGTTTCACTTGCCATAAAAATAGTTATTTAGGTTAACAAACTTTCGAGCTATAAATAATATGTAAACACGTAGTGTCGGCCAATTAAGCCCACACATCAACAATCGATAGAATTTGTCAATCGATACGATTACGAAAATCGAGTTGATGGACATCCCACACTAGTGCAATGCTTATCTAAAGATCGGATAGGCTCATGAAAAAAAATGTAATCAATTTCGGGGTTTTCTCGATATTGTGGCAATTTTAGAACCTCAAAAGGTAAAAACGGAACCCTTATAAAATGACTTTGTTGTCCGTCTGTCTGTCTGTTAGCTTTTTTTGAAGGTACGCATGGATGTAGCAAGTTTAAATTTACAACAAATACTCAGGTATATGGTCCCTTAAGGTTGTAAAATAATCAAAATTATAAGTCAAGGAGATCTAAATATATGACCCTAAATGCAAATCCTCGAAAATTTTGCAATTTCAGTTGGGACTCAAAACCTATGGGGTACTTCCCGTAGGACAGAAATTTAGTAAGAAGCAATATTATACATATAGCACGTATTTTCAGGAATAAATCTAAAAAGTTTAAAATTACTTATTGGATATTCGTCCAGTCCAAAACCTATTGAGATATTTGTCACTTTTATTGTGTTTGTTTGATAATTTTGTCCTTTGTTGATTTGTATCTGCAATGAATGTCTTAATAAATGTCTATTCTATTCTAATAAGTCCATAAAGTAAATTACCTGAACTTAATATCACAGAAGTTTCCTTATCTCCACATCTAGCATTTTGACATCTCATGCACTGTACCAAATAATAATATCTCGTTAAATATGAGTAGGTGAGCGTTTCGTCCCATTAAATTTTCGTCCCAATCGCAATGGGACGAAACACACACAAAAAAGTATTTAGAATTCTGTGTGCGATTCGTCCCATTGATTTTTTTTGGAAGTAATGTCAGCAAAAAAAATCAAATTAATGATATATTTTTAATATAATATTAGGCTTACTAGTGTTGTCTCAGCGCCACCTTAGTTAAATGTCTTTAATTGTATAATTTTTGAGTGTCGACTCTTGAGAGCAGGTAGTTTTCAGAGAACCTAATAATGATAACCCTTACTGCTATCTCTTTCACACCGTTCATTGTGCGTGCTGTTGTCTCTTTCGCACTATTCATAGTGCGTGCTGCTATAGTGTTTTGCACTATGTGCATGCGCATTTCACAGTGCTGTGATCCTGTGATGCAGTGCAGATAACATAAATATGATTTGAGTGCGCACTGTTTCGCCGTTTTATATTGTTTTAAGTTCTCCTTTTACATTACAAGGTAAGTACTTATAAATAAAGACATTACAATATTTTGTGATTCTATATATAATAAAAATATATTCTATCATATAATATAAAGGCGTAAGATGCCTAGCCACCATGTTGTTTTGTCTTATCAAGCTTGTTTTAATTTACGGAGTACTAAACATTTTAATAGTTCCAAATGGTAAAGTTAAGTTTATTAATTAAATTTTGTTTATATTTATCGAACTCTCTACTTTTTATGCCTATCTTTTGTAACATTTCAATACTTGGTTGGCTGGAATAGATCTCTAATAGGATGAAGTCCGCCGTTATACAATTTATAAGGCTGATTAATGCTTTTATGTAATTTTATTATGTACAAGCAAAAATATTAAACAAACAAATAGCTCGTGGCGATATGTTGTAACTATATCAATATTATTTCAAATATGTTTATAAAATGATAATTAATATTTTATAGATGGATACAACGGCACAGACAGAACCATCAACTTCACACAACCAAATTGGATTTGATTTGATTTTAAATTTGATTAAGCTTGTGTTTCTATCTGTACAAAATAAATTAAAAAAATATAATAATATAAATATTGGGACGAATCGCACAACACATATTTTGAACTTTTTGAAAGTAGCTTTTCGTCCCAATGGGACGAAAAATTAATGGGACGAAACGCTCACCTACTCTTAAATATTTATCCGACCCGGGCGTCGAACCCGGAACCTCCCGGCTAATAGCAGTTGCTACTTTAGCTGTCGCCGTGGTGTAACATGTTGGCTTGTTTCTTAGTCCGTTTAAAAATAGACCAACAAAATTGATAGATTAAAGTTGCACACAGGGATAAACCGGTATTTCTTTACCCAAAAATAACGGCTTTTTGCCTAGTAAGTGGAAATAGAGATCGTTTTTAGGCCATCGCACCTCTCGGCATCGACAGGGTTTTTTTGTTCATTCATTGGATTACTAGGGACCCGCCCGGCTTCGCATGGGCATAAAAACCTTCCTCTTTCAATCAATTAAAAAAACCGCATCAAAATCTGTTGCGTAGTTTTAAAGATTTAAGCATACAATATAGGGACAGAGAAAGCTACTTTGTTTTATACTGTGTAGTCATAGGGATAAAGAGTCGCGTACAGCGCGTTTTCGAGGAATTTCTCCAACTTACGCTGAAAATGAGGAATGAGCGGATGTTCCATAGAGACTACAATATGAAGTCTTTTAAAAAGGGCGTAACTATACCTTAAGGGTCGGCAATGCGCACGTGACACTAGTTACAGCTACAATGGTAATTTTATTAATAAAAGTTGCATTATAAAATGTAAACCAGAGTGAAGCCAGGCAAGCAGCTTAGCTCGTTTTTAATAATATCGGGACGGTAATGAGAATGCAAAAGCGACAGAACAATACGGTCAGCATCAAAAATAAAATATGCGAAAAAATACTATAATAAAATGACGATGTCGCGGATGAAGTAAAATTTGCTAACCTTTCGTTTGTACAGAGTTAAGAGATTGGACTTTAGGTTTTTCCAAAATCAAAAAACCTTGATTTACCTATTTACGATTTGATATTTGAAACCATAGGCGATTAAACCCACAATTGCAAAAATATTATTTTATTTACTAGTGCTATTAGTAACTTTATCCGAGTTAACATCAGTAGAAAGGATTTAGTAAAAAAACAATAAACAGGTTTTATTTATATATATTTGGCAAATAATACTAAAAGCATCCACTTCCAGTGAAACATTGATTTTGCTAATGAAAAATCAAATATTAAGACATTCAGGGTCACAAGGGCTTGAACACTCAATTGTCAGAATTTTCAGATTAATTTGATAGATGTTATTATAATCAGGATCAGGTGGCCTACTATCATCTTTTAAAACCATGCAAGATTCAGTGAGTAAGGGGGATGTCTCCTCTCCTTACATCATGTATTGCTCTGTCTCGCTTACTCACTGGAACTTGCATGGTTTTAAGAGACTATAGTAACCCCCCAGAATGCCCTTGCTAACCGTACCGCCATCGATGTAATTGTTTTCAGGCGTCAAGATCGATGCGACTCGAGTGCGAATCGAATAAATCACTCGATGGATTGACGGCTAGAAAATCGATTCGTTCGTGATCGCGCCGCGACATTCCAACACTGTTTTTATGTGGAACATATCGAAGTCCGCTCAGCATACTAAATCGAGTGTAAAGTGAATATTTTATGTTAATGTTTAGTAAAATTCAGTTTTGTTATTGTCTTATGTAAATCCGCTGAGAGATATAATAGTAGAAGATGATAGGTTTCAACAGATACAACTATCTCAGTTAGATTACATAGAGATATAGATTAAAAAAGAAATTTGCTTTAGAGACCGCGTGCGATTCCAAATTCTATGGATAGGGGTGTGCGCAAACAATTATTTTAACAATTTAATTGGATTTAAGAACTCAGATTTCATAATAATTTGAAATTTCCTAAATTTTCTAACAAAAAAAAAACTAACATTAAAAGCTCCACTCTTGTCGGTAGAGTCCATTTCGAGTCCTTCTATCTCCCATTTGCCTTTTCTCATCCTAATACGATAATTAGTCCAGAGCAAGTAGAGAAATTTCTTCTTAATGTAAGGTTTTGCAAGATATTCCTTACTAATGATATAAATGCGAAAGTAAATCCTTACTCTCTATTATTTTCAATCTGAAACTGCTGCTGAACCGCCAAATCAGTTAGTGACGGAAAAGGGCATGGCAATTTTTGGCATTTTATTGTATTACTAGCAGTCCACCCCAGCTTCGCCTGTGGTACATACATAGCCTATGTCACTTGGGGATAACGTGGCTTTCTAGTGAAAGAATTTTTCAAATCGGTCCAGTAGTTTCGAAGCCTAATAGACACAAACAAACAATCATAACTTTTTTCTTTATAATGTTATAGTATAGATACACGCGGGCGGCGCCGCGGGCCTCAACTAGTAAGTAGCATATCAACGCGACTGATATTTTGAAGCCATCAATATAGGTCCTAAAGGCAGTCTCATTGCACTGAAGATGGCCGATAAGGGCCACCTAAACGATAACACGACCCCAAAGGCCAGCTCGAGTCACGCACTCGCAAACAAATGTCATCCATATAACAGAACTGTTCAATCGATTCATGGCGATTCTCTTTGAATCGATGGCCTAGGTGATTCGATTGACCTAGCAAAATGTCTATTTGTATATTTTTGTGGTTTTATTTTATGAATCGGAAACTTGGTTAAAACAATAAATAAGCTGATTTTTCGGCTAATACATTTTTAGAGCCACCTTTATTCTTAAGGTTCCGTTCAACTGGTATTTACCCAAAAATAACACTCTTTATCATACACAGTCGATTGATCTTATAAATTACTCCATAATCAGACAAGCCACTTGTAAACATACGAAAATTCTAAAATGATTATTTTATTACACTTAGCAGATTTACGTTGTCCAGTTATTTTTATTATTTTAAAAATCGGTCTATAAATGACGGAGATATGGAAAACAAACATTAAGTGTATTCAGCCGAATTGATAACTCCTTTTTCGGAAGTCGGTTGAAAAGATGGTAGTTAAAATGAATCTAATAAATGAAATTGAGCTATAAAACCATCGATGACTTTCGAAAGCCGATTCCATAAATCAGAAGATAATAACGTCACCGAAACCAACTCGACTTTATGGCCGAAGGGCTAACCGACGACAATTTAGCTTATTGACGTCAAATTTCAAAGAGCCATAGAGGTAAGATCATCTGGAGGAGGAAATAATTTAATAAATAAATCTGCTACAATCGTACAGTGGGCTGCAAAGAAATCTGACCCCCATGCCACTAGTATCGCTATTGAAAGGGGGTCAGATTTCTCTGCAGCCCACTGTACAAATAAAAGGTACGAAAAAATTACTGAAACAAATTCATACATATTATGCAACGTTGCGTTCCTACTGACGCGGATTTGGGCGGAGATGAGCTGAGCGGAACACACTGTTGTAAATTAACTAATCACAAAATTCAATTGAAAAATTCCATATTGTACCACGAAAATACAAATAGAAAAATCATCTTTTCGACCGGTTTCTATTATTAGCAACATGGCAATCCCAAAGAGATTACGCATCGGCATCATACAGCTCTCGACATTTTAAAAATCTACTGCTGCTTCTCCATAGCCTGCGCATGCACACCAGGAACGCAATAAATGTTTAATGACATTCACTCATTAACTGCAAGGCAAGATCTAAGGCAGAAGGAGACCTGGACAAAGGAGAATTTCTTGATAAAAAAACCTACATCAATAGTACAATAGAAGTATGCTAATGGTGCTAGTAGTATTGATGGTTTGCCGACTACTAAATTCTGTGTTGCCGACCTTCGATGAAATATCTTACATTATTGCATATTCTTACATTATTATCTATTACATGTCAGAGATTAGTAATGCGTTAAAAACATCCAAAAGTTTCTCACTTTGTATTAATCAAATTTTAAGCAATAAAACTTCAATTAACAGATAAGTTGCTGCTATTAATTGCATTTAAATAACAACAAAAGTAATTTGATTTTGGTATATTTATCTACTCCACATACTTCATGGTTCAGAAAGGGGCACCTACCGCATCGCTTTAATCCCAGAAATTTGTTAGCGGTACTTCCAACGGGGACATTATTGTTCACATTCCAAGGATATTTGATCCTAAGCATGCTTCTTTCTAAGAATAATTTGTTTGTTTGTTAAAGTAATAAATGACGTCAATATAATCATCACTCATCTGGTTCTCATCACTGCATCACTCATTTAGTTGACTGCTAGATAAAGCCTCAGGCTTTAAGTCCGCCGTTTACAACTGTGTAATAATGTTAAATAAATAAAAATAAAATATAAGTGATAAGAATCCTACTAATAATATAATCGCGAAAGTTTGTATGGATGTTTGTTACTCTTTCACAAGAAGACGGCTGAACCGATTTGGCTGAAATTTGGAATGGAGATTACTTAGACCCTGGAACAATACATAGGTTATATTTTATCCCGTAATTTCCGGACAACAGCTTGTATATTATACTGAGAACAAACCATTTCATTTCGTTTATAACTTAAGTTGGCTATTCAGGAGTGAATTTTTTTTTTCAAATCGTTTCTGTAATTTTGAAGCCTATTCGACGTAAACAAACTAACAATCAAATCTTTCCTCTTTATAATATTCGTATAGATTACCAACAATTATTATTTTTCGTAATAAAAAAATAAAAAAAGTATATAAAAGAATAAAATTAAAACAAAGTACAATGGCGGGGCAGACTTATCCCAGAATGGCTCATCAGTCAACTATGAACTATTTGTGTTACCTTACTGCATAACATTTGTACATACATGAAATAAATGGTTAATTATTATAGTTTAAAATTGATCATAACATTGCATAAATCTTATATTTTGACTTAGACTTCTCGATCAAAATCCACCGATTCCTTTATTGAATGATTGACACTTTGACTACCTAAAGTATCATATTTGACGAGGGTTTGACTAATTCCAAGTACGGATGAGATCAGGTGATCAAATAACACTTGACAGCTTAGGTAACCTTGTTACAGATGAAAATGTATTTGTGTTCAAACTGCATTTAGGAATGGACGCTTGTGGCTTTTGTTAAAACGTATATTTGACGAATCAAAAGTAACCAGAACTAAACATAGGCTTGGCGAATAGGAACATAAACATTTGTCAATTGGAACTATCAATTGATTTGACGAAGTAGAGTAAAACTTCGTAGACTTGTCGAATAAGAAACTAAATAATTTGGCGAAACAAAACCTTGTTAATATTTGACGAATTTTAACCAAAACTGAGCATTAAAATTCGCTTGACATCAAATCAATTTTTAGACTTAACCAATGATATTTAAGTCTAAAAATAAAAATTGATTGAAATAGAAGTTCTATCTACATAATAATATTCTAATAATTTATCATTGTCTGAATTTGCAGGCAGGTGCTCTACCTTTCTTTCGTTGGCAGAGTCCATTTCATCTTTGAAGTACATACCTGAAACAATAAAAAATAGATATCAGCCATTTGCTAATGATCGCGGAAAGTGGTTCAGAATGACCACAAAACTGACGAGTTACGTCATGACCGCATGAGTTGCCTTATTTCGCGTGGGGTTCATTTATCATGATAGTAAAAGTATAAAGAAATAATTATGGATCTTCTAGATCATTCAGAAACAAAACTATTTCATTGCGGCTGCTTATTTGTATTAAATATACAACTTGGATTTCAGAGCTGTGGTTTGTCCACATATTTTAATTCAAATTGGAATATGTTACCTATATTATGCGATAAGTCTTTGTTATCATTAATCTTATTTATTAACTTAATTAATAAAATAATCTCTAATCTCTGCCTACCCTTGCAGGAGTCAGGCTATGTATATATGTTATTTAATCAAATTCATGTGTAAATTGTATATAAGTGTTCCTTAATTCATTCATTACAAATACTTTACTTAAACCATTTCTTGCACTATTACTTGAACTTTATTTTGTAGTGAATTGGGATAATTCTCCACATGATGTCGACAAAAACCCGCGAACAGGAGTGCCGTTAATTTTATTCTAAAGTTGGCATTCACAAAAACCCCGCTCTATGGTGGCCATGGCTGTTCTTTTTTCGAACGTGTCACAGTTCTTTTTTCGAACGTGTCACAGTTCTTTTTTCAAACGTACCTAGTATCTGTTAAAATACTCGTTTTATTTTTTGTGTGAACCAATTTTGGTCAACTGTTACTCAATTCCATAAAAATGTTTGCTAACTATTTATGAAATACTGGCGTTGTCCCACTTAGTTATCTGAACCAAAATAGTTTAACAGAAATAATTGGCTGTTTATAATGAGTATTTAATAATTGAGAACCGTATTAAGGCTTAACCGCAAGAAGTAATATATTCTAGATTCTAGGTAATATTTGTTATTAGGTTTACAAATAAACAATGTTAGATAAGTCATTTATTGGCATTATAAATCCATACAGCGCAGTTACAAAGATTGTACTTATCATATATAACAACTATTATATATTCTTTGCTTAAAACCCAGTTGGGTAAGAATTGTGCCACAAAATTGCAGAAAAATTTCTTTGTATGAAGAACAATGAGTATATTTTGATATACAAGTTGGTCACCAACCAATTTTTACATGCATTGCAGTTATTTTTTTAAATCCCATTAATATTATAAAAACTTGTATGTTAGTTACTTCTTATAACATTTGGTATGAAGATATTTTTATCGTGGGCGAAGATTTCCTCAGGGTTGGCAACACGCTCGCATCACTTCTGGTGTTGTAGGACTTGCAGGCGTCTCATAGGCTGCGGCAACCGCTTGCTATAGTGCACCAGGCCTGTTTGCCTACTTAATAGTATTAAAAAAAACATTTACAGAGCATATCCTCGTTTCAACAATCGACCATAACTAGTTAAAATTCGAGAGCTATTTTCGGCAAACAAAATTGAAACCGTTTGACGGGCTGTGTGGGCGTGCGTGGCGAAAAAACTTGTATTTTAATAGCTAAGTGGCAATGCGTGCTACTTGCACTAATAATTGTTTGGTACACTCGTCTCGACCCGTCCGACAACCGGTTGGCCAACTAGTTATAATTTGCAACAGTTTAAATCTTTACTTTGAAATTCTGGGAATGTTGACACTATTTATTTTAGATGTAATTATAGCACACTGCTTATTAAGTTATTTTTAAATTAAAATAAAATTCCACTAATATTACAAACGCGAAAGTTTGTAAGAATGTATGACTATTTGTTACTCTTTCACAGAAAAACTGTTAAAGCGATTTAAGTGAAATTTGGAACGGAGATTGCTTAGACCCTGGTACACATAGGCTATATTTTATCCCGGAATTTCCGCGGGAGCGGAGCCCCGGGAAACAGCTAGACCATAAATACATGTTGGCTGATAAACTCCAGCTAGTCCGCTACTCTTGGAGGCTTTTTGGTTGCCAGCCCTCTATTTTGGGCGTTGTATGTTAGTTCGTGTCCATTTCAACCATCATGTTATATATAGAGCTTGGTGTTGGGCCATTGGACGTTGGGCATAATGTTTAAAAACATAACGATCGTTTAATTGTTATCTCGAGAGACGTTAGTCTCGGCGAAAGTTAAAGTCAACCAAATATTTAACATTTTAATTTTAATTTTACCCAAAAATTGTCAAACCTAATAATTTGTCTATCACAATAACTGGTTTACGTACAGAAGCACTGGATACCTACTGGCCCATATTATATTTTGAGGCCATTCGCGACTCTAAACGTACGGCCACCGGCGTTTACCGCCACGGCAATACTATAATTTGCATAAAATTAGACTTGGTTTTTACAACTTTTTTACACTTGTGGCGCAGATCAAACGCGGCAAGAAATCAGATTAATTGAAGTTTTGGACTAAATTCTTTATTAAAGAAAAAATGTTCTCAATTCTAGAAATTTCATGCTAAGTCTTACTACGCTTACTTATGTAATCTGTGATTCAGTTTAGAACTACTATTTAATTTTGTTCAAATGCAATTATTATGAGATAGAGGATTAAATAAACATACACAAACAATTAAGAAGCAAATTCTGCTGGAAAAATGAATGATGTTCTGGAAACCCTCAAAGAGCGTACTGACAGAACAAGGAAGAGCCGAGTAAGGCTCACTTTTTCAGTCACTAAGCTATCTCAATAACAATGTAAGTATAAGTCGAAGATAGAAAACATTAGTAAGAAATGAAGAAGGAACAATAAGAGGTCTTTCTCTCAGAGTTCCGAAAAAGTCTTTAAAACTATAATACAAGTCAAAAGCAAACGATACAATATATGCGGAAGATATCCAATGAATTCGCATTCAGTACCCAATCAGTGTGCATTGCGGGTAGGTCAGGGTAACGCGCACGCGTACTCGCGTATCTTATTATCGTCACAAATATTTCCCGCCCACAACATACGTACTTTGACGATACGCGGCGCTTCCGCACTAGTATGAATGGCTCTCATTAGCAATCGTGAGGTCATTTTACTTCATTAATGGATATTTAATTGTGATTGGTACTTGAACTATCGATTCTGTTAGCCTTGATTTAAATTCCTATTCGTTAACAATTAATAATACTGACAAATGTTTAGTTTTCTAGCGATCCGTATAAAGTAATTAATCATGAAATAATAAGATCGCTTGCATTGTGCAAGTATCCGTAACCGATTACATGACCTTATTTTGTAAATCGAGTATCGAATTTCGGCTTTACGGAATCACTAAGGACAGCGGGCTCTCCTTACGTAGTGTTGGGACAAGGGTAACTCGATACTAGTACTCGATACGTCGCGGAAGTTTTGTCACGAGGATATCATGTCTGAGTCACTGTAATTACCTCTCGTGTCATTTGCGATGCGAAAAGCGATATTTTTTGTTCATCGATGGCTACAGGGTTCGTATGCGGTAATGAGCAAGGAAGATCAATTTTTTGCGCATCAAATGTCAATATCATGAGCTCGTCGAGTTTTGTTTATGGATGTTTTAAAGTGTATTTTTAAATGAAAAATTCTTAAGCGGTGCGGCGTTGTGCAATTTTTGGGATGAGTAGAAAATATACAACTCGCGCCAGAACACGTGATCTGATCGACAATTTGTAAGTCGGAGGGAGACGAGACGTAGGAGAGCAAGTAATATGCCCCTCTCTTTCTACCGCGCAGCGAAAATGTATGCCTGCTCCTGATTTTACTTCTGCAGGCCCGGAATGTAACACGTTGTTATTTTTTACATATACTTCAGTGATTCCAAATAAATAAACTTCTCGGTCTACTCTACCTAACTCAACAACATAAAGCTGCAGAATTTTACTATCATTAAAATACCAATGTCAAAAAACATTTTCATGTATATTAACATCATTATTTAAGACTAACATCAATCGATTAGTAAGTAGATAAAAATCACGAGAAAATATTTGCATAAATTTCTTTTAATATATTGGCAATTTGGGACGTCGTTTTCGCTGTTACTACATACGAATGTATTCATTAAATACCGGACTAGGTATAAAATAACAGTTCCGAAAACTATTCCCCGACCTTGGTTGAAAACAAGATATCAAAAATATCAAATACGGCTTGAGATTGGAACAACGGTGTTGTTTTTTTTTTAAACAAAACTTGTATAAAACCAGTCTTAGTATAAACGAAATTGAGACTGACCTACTGAATTACTTGAAAAGCTACAATTGTTGGTTGAATGGCTGAATTGACCTTTTTTTTACTCAATCTATGTTATTTATTTATTTTGTAATCAAGAACTCTACTACTATACTTTTGTTGGTAGAGTTTCCCATTTTTTTATTTATTTAAAACTTTATTGAGTAAAGAGCTACAATAGGTAAACTTAAATGTTATAAGCATTCATTTCAATACGATGGAATTCTAATGAACGAGTACAAAAATATCTATGGTATATAGTAAAAAAGATTGGTTGGGGAGAGTGGTGTTGGGAGATGCCTGGAGAACAGGGTGAAGTGGGGATATCCGACTAATAACCTTTGTGATTGCGTGGCTAGTCTATGCAATGGATCATCTTATGATATGTCCCAACTGCCCTGACTCCTGTACAGCTGAGGATCTGGGAGCGGCCAACGATAGAGCAATCAACGTAGCCACATACTGGTCAAAAATAATTTAAGAGTAAAGCCATTTCGACTCGATAAGAAGAGGTAGAAGTGAAAAAGAAAATATAGACACAGATTTTTAAAAGCATACATCTGTTAAGACCGTTAAGGTCATTGTCGAATAGCCGTCGAATTCAACACAAGAATCAAATTTTATGGCATAATAATTGATGAATCCAACAAATCAAATGATAGCCTGCGTGTGGGCATTCACATCGGTGCCAATTTAGCAAAATATTGTTAAACGCTGGATTGGATCCACTTATTTACAGATCATGATGATGTTACATGGTTTTCCTTGCATTTATTATAATTATTATAGTATAAAATAACATACACGAACATTAGGAGGATTATTTACAAAAGACAACTTGTCATCGGCAGTATTCGTTGGGAAGTCCTACCATTATATGATTTAAAGAGGTTTGGACTGGATGACATTATTCAAATAAATCCAGACAAAATATATATAAATATATATATAATAATAGACGCGGCTATCGTACGGGAAGTGAAATTTGATGGTCTCGAAGGGTTATCATCAACACAACTGAAATTCAACAAAGAGACAAATTCTATAGACTAGACTAGAGACTCTATTTTTGACAGATTTTAGTGAATGTAAAATTAGCTTTTCCTCTGGATAAAAGTACTAATTACGCTGCGGTGAAATTGTGCCGAATTAAAATTAAGACTAATGTCCCATATATTGAGGCTGATAATACATACAAGGAAACTAAAGTAATATAATCATATATAATCGTATATAAGTAGAATGAAAACTCATGCGGTTAGTGCAATATTATAGCGAAATAATGATTTCACACTGAATAACATCAAAGAAATACAAAGTAAATGATTTCTGGAAATAAAGATCTCGTCATAAAAACTGAATACGTATTTTCCTAACCATATAAAACTATTCGTAGAACAGCTGCTAGTTTTTTCTTTGACAAAATAAGGGGAAAGATTAGGGGGAAAACTACCCCTGAATCTAAAACATAAAAACTAGCTGTTCCCTGCGGTTTCACGTGCCCGTGGTGTGTATGAACTATGGCCTTATAACCTTCCCCAAGAATCAGGGTATCACATGCAGAAATAATTTTTCAAATCCGACCAATGGTTTTCAAGTTATAAGCGTTCAAAATAAACAATCCCTTCAGCTTTATTTTATTAGTATAGATGTAGACTAGCTGTACGCCGCGGTTTCACACGACCGTGCTGTGTAGTGTATGTACTATAGTCTATCACCTTCCCCGCGAATAGGCCTAACAAATGCAGAAAAAAAAAATCAAAAATGAATTGTCCCAGACTTGGAACCTAGCTAAATTATCTTTTGACTATGTAAGAACTTATGTCTAAAAATTCAAAGAAATCGTTAGAGCCGTTTTCAAAAACGCAAGTACAAATAAATATATATATTGCTCGTTTAATACTATAACTAAACTTTTTAACATGATTATCCAAAAACTAACGCTACGTTTATCACCACGCTTATCTGGCGTCTTGTTTGAGACCAGGTTAAATGCGAACATGAGCATTATCTTATGGTTAACCTCGTAACAGTAACATTGTATGTTAAGTTACAGTTTGTCTTTGACCATAATGTTCCGTCATCTACATATTCCACATTTATGAAAGCAATAACTCAGTCAAGCTACTTTCTACTTTTTCTCAAGCTAAAATTGTGATACGTCAAATTAATTATTTTCTGACATTTCCTATGGTATTACTCCGTCACTTATTTTGTTATAAATTTGGCTTATATTCGAAAGGTCACAAAAGAAAAACCAGAAACGGTCAATGGGCTTACTTATCCCATTATCATTTCTAAAATCCGTGCAAAAACGATTGAAGTAAGGGAGATGTCGCATTACATTTTGTATTGCGCCATCTCGCTTACTCACTCGTTTCGGGTCCACTAAAAAATATGATGGTACCGGCTGCTCGTATTCAAAAAATTGAATTTCTTTATTTCGCGCTCAAAGGAGCCCAAATTCTTTTTCTTAGTTTCAATTGCTGTATCACAATTCATAAATATTTAAAGGGTAGAGGCATGAAATGGGTCTGGCAGACTTGAAATTAGTATTAACAAGCGTTGCCCGGGGATCTGCTACCTTGGGAATTCTGGGATAAAATATAGCCTATGTTTCTCCAGGGTTTAAGCAATCTCCATTTCAAATTTCAGCCAAATCCGTTCAGCCGTTTTCCTGTAAAAGAATAGCAAACATCCATACATTCTTACAAACTTTCGCGTTCTCCCTTCCTTCAGCCAAATTAGTTCAGCCGTTTTCCTGTGAAAGAGTAGCAAACACCCATACATTCTTACAAATAACATAATATTAGTAGGATTATACTTATTAGTAAGAAAAAAACAATGAGAAACCGGTCAGCAGCTTATCAATGTCTCCGACACAATTTGACATCGACACGCTAGAACGTTAGTCATTTTATAGCGCCTATAAAAGCACCTCACGCAAAAGTACCGCTATTTTAGACACTGAACATTAAATATAATAAACTTTATTACAAAATCTTGATAGCAATAAATGTACAACAATATAACAGCAAGCATGCTTGATTCGGTTGCACAATGTGTTTTAGTGTCCTATTGTAACAGAACAAAATTGGAGTAACTTTAACTCCCATCCGTCCCGGTGACGGATACACACTCATCGGGATAGTTAATACTTTATCTGTGACAACTACCCCTTTGGTCGACGGGGCCAATCTACCGGGGTCGATGAAACAATTTTATCCCAACCGTCCCGTCACCGGGGCGGACCACCGGTTGAGAATCATTCGTGCCTTCAACCCCGTTTTTCGCCGGGACCGAAATACCGGGGTTGATGAATCAATTATTCCCAACTGTTCCGTCACCGGGGCAGGCTCACCGGGACGGATGGGAGAGACTCTAAAATTGTATGTATATTGTAATAAATGGTTGTCAACAGAGGTTATGATCTCAATAATCGTCACTAGTTCAGGATATCTACCATCAGTTTTTGTAAACGCAATCGCTAGCGAACGTAATTGAGATTTATATGAAAAATCTGTAATTCGTACAGTTAGCGTATAGTAACCTAGGAGTTAATTTAAACTCCCTGCGACGGTTAAAAGACTATCATGGGGTATTTCAAAAAGAGCGTAAAATGTTATGGTAATCGGCAACGCGCACGTCTCTGGTGTTATAGTCGTCCTTAGGCTACAGTAACAGCTTCCCATCAGGTGGGCCGATGTCTGTTTGCCTACTAAATGGTATAAAAAAGTTCTTTACAAAATTTCCATGCAGTTGCCAACCAACAGTATTTGAAAACTGAAGGAAAAATATGAAGTGGGCAAGCGACTTTTCTCAAATCACGGTCATTTTCCGTCTGTCTCTTTTGCAATAATGCATCCTACTGTCCTACATTTAAAGCTGACTCTTAAATCAAACTGTAAACAACCTGTTCTTTAACCCTTTTCGCGGTATTTTGGATTAAATTCTGGTTTGATGTCCTCGCAACCACAAGACAAGCATATCTAAATGTGAGTGCCGTATTTTAATCTGACCTCCGCGTCGGATTATCAACGGGAAACGTCGAAGAAAATACACGGTAGTTATTAAATCCGACAGTGTGTAATAAATTATTAACATGTAAAGTTGTCAGAAAGACTTGCACTGGACACCAGGTGGCTTACTATCATCTCTTAAATCCATGCAAGATAGATTGAGTAAGGGAGATGTCGCCTTACATCATGTATTGCGCTGTCTCGCTTACTCACTGGATCTTGCATGGTTTTAAGAGACGGTAGTAACCCCTCTGGTAGTCGACCATCGACATAAGAAAGGACGTTGATAACAACACCTATCTCAAATGGCCCCGAAATATAGACTTCAAGATTCCAGAAAAATGTTGGAAAATTTACAGTAAGGCTTTTCTCTACAAGTAAACAAAGTTCATTAAATGTCTTGCCGCGATTTTAACTCGCACTTGACTACTATAGTTCTCTACCATTAAATACAGGAAGAAAATCATAACCTACACACAAGTCAATATATAAAACAACATAATTTTTTAATTCACAAAAGCAAGCAATCAAATATTTGGCATTGATTACATCTTTATATTGTTCTTCCTACACTTTTTTCACAAACAAATAAAAAAAAATCAACACGGCCGCAGTTATTGTGATTTCACCATCCAACATCGAGGAAATAATCGATACTAAGATTAATCGAATTAAACGGTCGCATTATCAGATCGGTGCTCATCGTAACCCAGTTTCATTACAATAGTGCTCTCGGTCAACAATCGATTCTCGTGACTTTCGTATCGAGTCTACTATCGATACCGTTTACAAATATTTCGACATCGAGATATTGATCGGCTAAAGTGTAAGGTTGCTGTTTCATTCATTGAGATATTGTCGCAGTTACGATTTACGGAATTTACTGCACAATTTTATAGTGTAAATAAATTAGACAAGGAATAAAACTTACAGAATTTGAAGACTAGCTGTTCCCCTAGGTTTTATTCGCTCTTGATGTGTATTAACTGTAACCGGAAACTTTTCCAAGGATCAGGCTATTATTTTTAAGAGTAGGACGAATATACTTTCAATATGTATAATGTATAGAGTTTTAAAAAAGTGACAAACTTTGGGACAAACCGACATAAACCCATCATAATGCAGATTTTTATTTAACTCCGACCAAAAATTCTAAAATTACAAGCGTTCAAATAAACAACATCTTAAGCTTTATTATATAATATATGAAGTGTATATATTATGACTGTATATATAAATCCTTGTAAATTTTTGTTTATTTAGTAAAAAAAATTGGTAATGGAGACACACTGGGGACCGAACTCAGTGGAAGCTGCTAGTGAAGGCCTCTGCCAAGAGGAAGTTTAAAATTAGAGACATATTGGCACAAACGTGTCTACACCTTTAAATTTCAAAATAAAGGGATTATTTTATAAAAAAACTTAGCTCAATATCTCAAAACTATTTAATATTATAACTTAAGTATTACTTCAAAACCTCGATGTTAAATAAACACATAAATATTTTAAATAATACTTAATTAATTACTGATTTTAGCACCACAAAACTACTAAAATCATACATAATTAAAGTTTGATTTTGAGATAGTAAAATCCATCGTATGCGCAGGAGCATGCCGTTACATTCAAACAACAGTTAACCTACGACGAGGGCGACGTTTTAATTAATTTATAAATATTTAAAATTTATACTATTTTAAACCGATTCCATATAACTCAATTAAAATGCCTCATTAATTTCATTCTTAATTGTTTTTCTTAATTAAAGGACTTTTGAATATTTATTTTTAATAATTTATTCAGTCAATTTTTCTATAACAGTATTTTACAAAAGGAGGACGAGCATTTTAAATTAAATATTAAAAATAAACTATGATTCTCATTAAATTAGCAATGTATCATCGATAAAAATATTGGCCAAGTATATGAATATTAAAATTGCATGAATATATATTGTTTCGCCATTTTTTCTGCTTATTGCTTACATCAATGCTAATGTTGCTAATAATTCAAATATGTAGCTTTTTTATGTCAAAACAGATAATAAAGGATTTTGTGCTACTTTTTTATTTTCCTGTTATGTTATTAGGTATTGTAAATGTGAAAGTTTGTGTGAAATTGTACGTATTCACGCAAAAACTAAACTGTTTTTTAAATAAAACAACAATTCTGTAGTAGATATTTGTTATTGTTAAAGCTACTACACTACTACAAGTTACTAGCACACACATTTCAAAAGAATCCTTTGCCCATTCCCTTGATCGAACTTGACGGTCTATCTAGGAAGAGAAGCAGCTGACAAACATTTTTGTCGTTTCCCAGGTATAGAAGGCGAAAATTGTCCCTTCAAATATTATCTAAACAATCGAATGAGATGCATCGATAAATCGTGCCGTACGCTCGAATCGATTTAGCAACGGCACTCGATTTCGTAATCTTAATGCAGTCTAGTTCTGTTCTGCAAGGTCTTAGATGCCAGTCCCTATGTTTTTCTGTTTAGGAGCACAAGTGACTCAGACCGACGGACATCCGTTGGACACCTGTCTTTGCTGATATTTATTACGTCCTGTTATTGATTCAATGTTTTGTTTATACATTTTGATCGAAAGTGTATACCTAATTTAGCATTTTTAATAGGCTAGATCAAAGAATTAGAAATTTTTACTGGTGAAATAAATAAATTTTTGTCTTGTCTCTCTACCTACATTCTGGTAATCTAGAAGTTGTCCTACAACTTGTAATTTCTAGCAAAACCGTCAGTGCACTTTGCAACTGCAAAAACGGACGCACAAACAAACAGATGAACAAAACATTGTGCAAACTATGGCCCTTTGGCTATAGTTAAGACAACTTTAGAGCAAATATAAGGAGTGTGGTACAAGTTGAAAGTAACAGCGATTAACATAAACGATGACCTGAAGAAGGTCGCAGGCAGGCGCTGGATGCAGGCCGCTTACAACCGGTCATTTTGGAAATCCTTGGCCTATGTCCAGCAGTGGACAGACTACGGCTGAAATGATGATGACAATGACTTTAACGAGTCGACTGCTAAGTAAAATCGTTAGATTAGAACACAGATTAATTGATAAATCAATCGATAAATTCATTCATCTTTCATAGGTGATGCATAAATCAACTGAGAGACAAACAGAGGACTTTTAATTGTTTCTGAACCCAGCTAGAGGGATCAATGATTTTCTTTACCTTATCCCACTTTCTTATGTGGGGTCGACACAGTATGTATGTATGTATGTTCCTATTTATGATTTTTTCCCCCTAAAAATTTAACCCTTTCATTTGACCCTTCATAGTTAACGAATAGCAAATTGCGATCTGAAGCAGATTACAGGGGTAGATGATACCGTGTCTCTCTGTAATGATTTTATTTCCCCTAAAAACTTTAACCCTTAATTTTCTAGTAACCTTTCAAGAACTTTCATTTGACCCAGCTGTAATAGCTAACCAATAGCAAATTGCAATCTCAAGCTACTGGGGCCACGCTCGTAAAGCTGAACTACCTATAAAGTTAAGTGGTTACTAAGTACGTGTCGCTATGTATAAAATGATGTTTAATTTTAGTGTTAGCGCAATAAAGGAATATATTAAAGATCCAGATGGAATCTGATGCTTGTGGTTGGACTGTATTAAAAAATATATATATACGGTCAAATTGATAACCCTCCTTTTTTGAAGTCGGTTAAAAAAACGCTGACTATAAAAAAGGATTTAGCACAAGAAAGAGAAAGAAGGCAGGCAACTTTTTCAAAACCACGCTACCGATTCAGATGCTATTTTCACAGGGATTATTTAATACTAGCGACCCGCCCCGGCTTCGCATGGGCATAAAAACCTTCCTCTTGAATCACTCTATCTATTAAAAAACCGTATCAAAATCCGTTGCGTAGTTTTAAAGATTTAAGCGAACAAAGGGACATAGGGACAGAGAAAGCAACTTTGTTTTATACTATGTAGTGATAGTAATGAACACCTGCAAAGCCATATATATTCCTAGTTAATAATTTTTCATCAGGTCGCCAAAACTATTTAACAAACTAACAGACACTTTGTCATTACATTACATTAATTACATATGCATGGATGAGAGTAGGTCAGATTCATAAAAAATAATTCATATTACCTTAAAAAAATTCGCCAATGTTCATGACTTGTTCAGACCGCAAACAGACAAACATACAAGTCAGGGTAAACACGGAGTGCGAGTGCCAAAGTAAATTTATGAACAAAAGTACAAAACACACTATGTATTTGTATACGGAGAGTAAACGGTTTCTGCGGTGAAAGAAAATATATTGGAAAGAGGACTCGAGCTACCCGACTACAAACTGTCATGATTTGGTGAGTGAAAATCATTTTTTCTTTAGCGGGTTTCAGCTCAGCTTGCGCTTCAGAGCGTACGCTTCTATCATGGTCCTAGGTACAGAACTGGGTTTTACATAGATTAAACTATTTTCCTAATTCTATCGATTTTTACAATGGACCGACTCATTGTCTGCAACCTTTTTAAAGGGAAAACAACGAAAACACGCATAGCCCGCTAAGCTATCGACCTCCTTAGCAAAATATAATTTTTCCCCCGCTTTTTGTAATATCTTTCACAAATTTAAAGAATACAGAAAATATGTATGAGTGAGACTATCTTTGTGGCTTTGTTGACGAAATGAAGGACATACGGCATCTCACAAAACAACCTAGGATGCTGAAGACCATGCAAAGCGTAGAGAACAGGAAAGCGGGCTGGGTCTTGAAGCAACTAGCAAGACGAATTCGGGAAAACACGAGGGAGAAAAGGGCACATTTAAATAAAGAAGTAATTTTAAGAACTAAAAACGAAACAGTAAGGCTTAATTTATTGTGACACTATCGACCCGCCCCGGCTACGCACGGGCATAAAAACCTTCCTCTTGAATCACTCTATCTATTAAAAAAACCGCATCAAAATCCATTGCGTAGTTTTAAAGATTTAAGCATACAAAGGGACATAGGGACGACTTTGTTTTATACTATGTAGTGATAGTGATATGTAGTGATAGTGATTGTAAGCCGCCACTTACCTACTATGATAGTAAATCGTCAAGTTCAATTTAAATGATATTCAAACATACTCATTGAACAGATAAATCTTGAATGAAAGATAACTTGTTTGCTCACGGTGTAGTACTTCAAACATTTAATTTACTACAATGTGTGTGTTGTGTGTGTGAGATTTTATGTTTGTTCTTGCGTTTCACACATCCTTTCGTTATCTGGAGGTGTGATGTGTTTATATGTCGGTTGCTGGTATATTAACTATAATGTTTTTGTAAGTTTTAGGTTTCCTAACTAAAAAAAATTTTAGCTAGCTTTTGCCCGCTGAAATTCCTTCGGGAACGGGGCTTTTTTTCAGGATGAAAGGTATCCTATGTGCTTCTCAATACTTTTAACTATATGTGTGTGAAATTCAGGAATTAAACTGAAAGAAATCAGAAACATTGGTATAGTAGATAAAGCGTGAAAGGCTAACAAGCCAACAAACAAATAAACAAACTCACGATTCCGCCACGTGGTCTGTTGGTCCATCAAGAGCCTACATACAGAAAGGAAGACTTCCAACTTCGACCTCCAAAAGTGGGTTTGGGTCAATTTTACAATGCAGAAACTATACAACTCCATTTTTCTCATTGTCATATATTCATTACCAAACCACAGTTCAATACGACCTCAAAACAACTTAATTAACAACCGTACAATGTCCATTATACTAACAAATAAAATGAAATTGATCTAATTTATCAAAATTAATGAATTGAAAATGAAATTAACACGGAAATTAATCTTAGATTACTATAACTTCCTACTATCGACAATATGTAGGGTCGACGCATTCATGATCATCTACAAAAGGCATCGGCCTGTATTTTTACTGAACTGTATGCATGAGACCTTGTACACGTTTACTTCCTGCATTCCGACCTATTGATACTGTAGTTTGTATGTGAAATAAAAATAATATATACGGTACAAGACATTGTATGTGTTAGTAGCCAAGCCAATCAATTAACATACATACATATAATCACGTCTTTATCCCATGCGGGGTAGACAGAGCCTAGGGCCACAAGACCTTAGGCCACGCTTAGCATAATGGTAGTTGAAACAGGAAATCAATAGTGATGGGTTGCTAGCCGCATCGCCTATGACATGATTTCCCCATTCGGCGATTCCCTCAGACGACTTTTACGGCTTGCGCGGGAAGAGAAGCAGCTGGTACATTCTATGTTTTTCTTTTTCTCCCAGACCAGCATGGAAGTATCAATCAATTAAATCAACACATATTTTAATTTTATGTTTGTTGAATTGAGAACTGATAGTAGTAGGTTATACAATTAAAATATACACATATTTTCAGATAGCGGGCGAAAAGTGGAGTAGCAAAAGTAAGAAAGCGGACCCTGGAGTCCGAAATATCATATGATATGGTCTTCATAATTCCTTAAGTTTAACACAGTTGTTTAATATATAATAACAACAAAATATGTAAGGAAAGTCAGTACTTTCCTTACATATTTTGTCATTCACTTGCGGCATTTAACAATGTATTTACCTACTGTTTGTGTACTTATAAATAAATAACCAGCTTAAGATGCAACCGGAAAGCGTTAGGATGAAAATGAAGGTGATCATTTCAGTGTTTATTTATTTATTCACCTTACACAGACAGTTTAGACAGTTTAAGGTCAGTTAGGTTGGAAATTGGAGGCCTATGGCCGAAAAGTATAAAAGCGGGCCCTAAGCTCCGAAACATTCAGCTGAATTTACAACCAGGAAAGAGATATGACAAAAAAGAAAGGAAGACAATAGTCTTAATGGACCATTATTTCAACCTTCAAGTATAATACCAAACATATAGGTTCTAGAAGAATGGGAGTGGTTAAATTAAATTGCTAATGCCATTCCCTTAGATTAGCTATCTACACTCGTTTCTGAGGCCAAGATGCACTTCGGGAGCCAGTGAAGAATTGTTACGTTAGTACTATTAATCTATCCTGTGCTATTGGCATAGCATTTTGTAATCTGTGGTATGCCTTGAGCCCGGCTCAGTCCTAAAACTGCACTGTGGCCGCTATAAACACTAACAAAACCCCAATAAAGTCTGTCTGTCCATTATTATTTCGAAGAGAAAATGTTTCTATTGCCATCGCGTGCCCCGTCCCTCATTACCAGCTGATAACAACTCATTTCTTATATCAGAGTTAGTGTACCTTTATTTTGATACATAGAGCGCTCACATTCGCAACATTGTTTGTAGTAGAATAACTCCGTAAGGATAACTACGAAATGGCGCGATAACGTCGTGAAAATAATAAAATATACACGTTTTGTGCAAGGATAGTGATTGTCATTACCTATCAAGCTATTCATAGTGTGAAAAAATTCAAACGCCTGTAGTATTTTAAAAATTATGTAAACAAATAAAATAAAAATATTTCGCTTCATTAGTCTTTAAATAACAAAATAATTACTCTTGCTCCCATTCAAAAATTGGAACCAGTGCCAGTTCGATTACGATTTTCAGCAGGAGATGCGCATGCGATTGATTATTTTGTAGGCATAAAAACTTTTTAAGCCTAAACTAAAAATGTGTTATGTGTAAATATTGGTCGGAGAAAGGGGTAAAATATATTTTAGTTAAAATGCTTACCAAACGTTTAACTATTATGAATAAGGAGGTTAGAAAAAAATAAACACTCCAGCCACATCAGCGTTCTACAACCAATAGTTACTCTGCTTCTTATCTCTTAGTTATACATCTGTTAGAAATGTATGAGTAATGATTGCAGCCGGTAACGGTGATTTTTTAATTTGTTTTTTTTTCGGTATGTTGATTGATTTCCGTTTTGTTGGTGGCCAGTGTTTTTTGTAGGACCTGAGCAATTTCATTGTTAGACGCGTACTTATTTGTTTTTATGATTTCAATAACTGTATTATGCCAAACTGTATCATGGCCACATAACTGAACTGTACTATAACATCGTTGTATGTAACGTATGTCTTGGGTGTCAAAATCTAAAATTTTTTGACTCAGATCATCCATTTGTCAAGAGTATCGCATATTGCAAAGGTTAATAAAATAAAAAGTACATAGGTACTACGTCTTAATGCCAGGGTAGACGACGAAAAGTGTAGGTAGGGTATAAGTACTTAAAGAATTTCATAGAAAGGGAATTCAGAATTAGGGAAAGGTGACTCTTTGAAAACCTGGATTTTTTGCCTGTTAATGTGTCCCATTGCTGGGCAAAGGCCTCCCCCTCCATCTCCACTCATACCTATCCATGGAAACCTCTGGCCACCTGTCCAATATGTTGTCTTATCTGGATAGAAAAAAATATTAATAATAATTTTAACAATTTATCCGAGAAGAGAAACAGCTTATTCTTGCTTTCAAGCCAGCGCCTATACCATCAAATTTAATCAACGCAGTTTTTGTTGAAAATAGACTGCAAAATATTTCAGTTGATGTAGGTATAGAGTATTTCAGTATGAAAATACCTAATTGTTATACGGAACACCGTTACGCACCGTATTGCGGCAAGAAACAGAATTCTATAGCACCCCGTATAGTCCGGGAGCTCCCGCTAAAAAGTCGTTCGCTATATACAGCGGCGGACATTCTATATAAGTCGCGATGCGCCTGCGCGTCTAACGGAGCACTGTGACCTTCTATTAATTACCGTTTACCGGTCCGACATATCTTCCTTGTGAGAACTTAGTACTTGTCATTGTATGTACCACACCAAACTAAATATTTATAAAATTTTAGAGAGAAAAAATTTTGTTTTTATTTTATTTATATCCTACATGATAAATGTTGTTCTTTTAATTTGATTTCTTCTTCTCGTCAAACCAGCAGCGAAATTTCAGAAAATTTTGTTAAATGGAATTGGCATGTCTGAAAAATGCCTTTTTTTATTATACCTCTATTATTAAAATCAGATGTTATATTAGAAAACGTCATTTTTGGGAATTGGGAATGCTGTTTTTGGTGAAATCGGTCACCAGATAGATGTAAAAGATAATGTTTACTTCGTTTGTTTTACACGATAAGAAAAGAAATTTATTATTTACACGAAAACCAGACAATGCATACGCTGTTATATTTTAAACAAAAAAAATATGTAGAGTAAAATAAGCACAAAGTTACCTAAATTACAATATCAGCGTAGCGCCAAAAGCAATCAAAACGCCACAGGCGACATATAAATACATAATTCCGAAAAACGTCCACAATATTTTTCCATAATCTCCGCCATCTTTCCTCGTATTGGTCCTTTCATCGGGGCTCCCGTTAATTCCACATAACTGCCTGGATTCGGGGAGAGTGCGATGGAGTTATAAATACACGGTAAGAAAAATATTTGAGAGAAACTACTCTAAATTTTAATGTCAGGATTTGATGCGCCATGTCAGTCTTTGGTCCTAGTCAGGATTACGCACGTGGACAAAATATTTTTGAATAAAGCTGAAAAATAAGATGATAATTTATTGTTAAAACCCTGTTTTATACAAATCGAAAGAAAGTTAACATTAACAAAAGAAATAAATAAATTCTACTATCTTCGACTAGACTTACTTGACTAGACTAGACTACTGACTCGACGTTTTTGACTTGACGTAAAGTAGAAGAAGATTAATAAATTCAAGAAAGCCTTAAAGGACTCGTTCTAGGGCCGTAAAAATACAAAACAAATACATTCTAACAAGTGTCTGTGTCAGTCTGTCTTTGTAGTCCTCCACCCTTCGAACCACAAACTCCTTATTTTTTTTTTTAATTTTTAAACGCCTTTCTTGAGTTTCAACCCCATCTTTATTTTTTATAATAAACCTAACACGACTATCATTACCGTTATCTAATAAGCGATTAACGATTCACGTTAACGTTAATAACGCGTTATAACGCATTAATTACAAACGAAGTAGAGCTGATCGGGGCTTCAGCTGGAACATTACTGTTTATTGGCCATCGTGTGAGTGATAATTTAACAGCTTATTAGTCTGGTTTATTGCTGGAAACGTGAGCGCGTGCCTTGGCGGGAAACAGTGCGGGGCGCTCTGTATAGGCTACGGCTACTCATGCTTACTCTTTGTTTTTTTAACAGACTTCTTAAATAAAGGAGAGGATATCAATTCGACCTATTTGTATGTTATATATAGTCAGAGCTCAAGCCGTAAAAGTCGTCTGAGGGAATCGCCGAATGGGGAAATCATGACATAGGCGATGCGGCTAGCAACCCATCACTATTGATTTCCTGTTTCAACTACCATTATGCTAAACGTGGCCTAAGGTCTTATGGCTCTAGGCTCTGTCTACCCCGTATAGGATAAAGACGTGAGTATATGTATGTATATAGTTAGAGTTACATTTGCATTGTTGCTGGAGTCTTCTATCAGTACCGCTTATTATAGTACCACCTGGATACTCGTATTCACTTTCGGGAATTCCATTAGCTTCTTTTTCTTACTTTCTTCTTCTACTTCTTCTTTCTTCTTTTCCATTCCATTATATTTTCATTTCAATAGCTGAATGTGCAGGTGCTGAATAATTGGGTGCTGAAAGTGGACTACCTCATCAAAATCTATTCCTGCTATCAAACGGAAACAAAACTTATCATCCCGAGCGTGTTTCCCAGTTGCGTTTTAGCTTACGCTTCGGGCCTGGAAAACTTCGATTATACTCCTAGATTTGACGGTACTGTTTATTATAATGTAATGACTACCGTCTGACCTCCGTCCATTTTTATAGGAAAACCAGAAACATAGGAACATGAAACTTATATGTTAATGGCCAACACTGTCACATTTTTTAGGCTGCCTATAGTCTGATACAACCTAACGACTGCCATCTAGCAATAGCCGGGACGATACGTTTAACGTGCCTTCTGAAGCATTTTCAAGCAATTCTAGTACTTACTCACTTGTCTCAGGTATCTACATTTTCACCCCACGGGAAGATAAAGCTAAGTACTGACCTGCGCATTCCTCCTTCCCTTATTAATTTGGATCTCAGTCGCAGTATGTTACGGAAAACAATGGTTTCCAATTAGGTCCAGTTAGCCGGTAATGTACCGATTGCAATATGCACCAATGCACCACCGTTACCACACAATAACTAGAGAACAGAAGTGTGACGTGCTTGCCGTTTTGTTTTGAGCATGTCAATTAGACCATTTAATAGTTAAGATAACTTAGTGCAAGTGAAACACGTGTTGCAAGAAATGTGTGTGCAAACTAACGGTGACGAGCATGCTGGACTAACAGTAGTAGGTGGGCGCCGGCCGGCAGTAGTTTTGCATAAAATAACTGGTGGCGGAAGCACGCAAAGTAATTTAATAAGTAGTTGTCAATTAGACCACTTAACTTCTCGTGGTCAATTAATTCTATAGCTCGTGCGTCCCAGGTCTCTATAGAAATCGTAGTTCCATCTAATTAATTTTACTAACACAATGTACTATGGTACAAAGTGTCAAATCTGTACATTTCTTATTGTGTGCCGTTACTTACTATATGGGAAACTGGACAATTACGGTATCCGAATGTATTTTATAACCCTAATTAGTAAAGTGGTGCATGTAAGGGAATTTATAAGACAATTTAGGACATTTTTTACAAAATGGCACAGAAAATTAAGATTCTTTACAGGATCCATGATTTTTGGAAGAGACCGTCGGATTGCTTTTTATGTTTGCCGTAAAAGGCGACTAAGAGACAAACAGGAGATCGAAATGTTTTACGCGTTTCTTACAGGTAGGGCATCGTCGATTAGCAAAAGGGGGTTGAGATCTGATGGAATTCGTCTATGGCTGAAAGAAGTATATGGAAAATAAAGCGACTATATACAATCCCAACTAATCCAAATATATTTTTTTTTATAAATGTAAATATATTATAAATGTGAAAGTGTGTTTGTTATTTGTCCTTCCTTCACGCCGTAGCTAAGCAACCAATCGACCTGATTTTTGGCATAGAGTTAGTTGAAAGGATGGAGAGTAACATAGGCTTCTTTTGGTCCTGAAAAAGCATCAAGTTCCCAAGGGAGATTTCTGGAATATTATTATGTGTACACCAAATATCGGCCATATAACCTAATAAATTTTTCTTCCTGGCAAAAATTTTCTAATTCCACGCGAGCGAAGCCGCGGGTAAAAGGTAGTATTATAAATGCGAAAGTGAATTTGTATAATTATTGGTTTGTTACCGCTCTTTACGCCCTATCTACTGAACCAATCTTCCTGAAATTTCGCATACACATAGTTAGGAGTATTGAGAAGGACATAGGGTACCTTTCACCCCGGGAAGAAGCACTGATCCCGAGGGAAACTCATGCGGGCGAAGCCGCGGGGGAAACCGTGAAAGCTAGTACCTTATAAGTATTTTTTTTAAGATCACTCGTTTGTCTCTCTGTTAAAAATTAACATCTACGAGAAGAGACACTGAGACTACACTTGTCTCTTATCGCATACGATGCAATCAGCATCTTCCATTCAATTCTGCAAACATATACATCCTTTTCTGGGCAAGCGTGTAAATACGATAGCCATAATGTGAGCTTATCCCTCAGCATCAACATGTTTCCACGAATCGACGTCGTACCGGGAATGACGTACAGACAGATTGCAGCACTGCACATATATATATATATATATAACTATTTGTTACCCGCGGCTGCGACCGAATGTTTTTTTTTAACATTTCTACAGCGCACGACGAAACTACACATAATTTTGTTGTAATACAAAATCTCATTTCGTTATCTACACTTTCTTTATCGTCTTGTTCCTATCCCTGAGGTTAGCTGGAAGAAATTGCATTAGAGATAAGTCCGCCTCACTAAGGCTGGCTGGCAGAAATTGCATTAGCGATAAGTCGGCCTTTGTACACATTGTTTGAGTATATCTTTATACAAATTCCTATACGTCTGCTTCTCGAAATTCCTAACTAGACTAAAATAATGTCTAACATTTTCAGGCGATGTCAATGCACTACAACTAAGGACGTATTGGAGATCGATAGTGGACATCTGCGTTTTATTTTGTCTGCACAGGAATCGTCTGCCGGGCGCACACTTTAGACTTCAGACAGTGTTAAGATTTAAAACTTAGTCCTATAACATTTAACCATACATGTATTGTAATTGTATTCGTACTTACAGTTTCCGTGTCCTTATTTATTCTTAGCCTGCGATACCTGCGTTAACCCATCTATCCTTCGGGGAGTTATAAGTTCGAATGTGGGGTATGAGAGCTGAAGTTTAAAGAGCGATTCTTTTGTACTAGAATCTTTTTTTATTAATTTGCTTATAGTATAGAATTAGGCTGGATTCAATCAACGCTATTACTAGTTATGCGAGGAAAATCTTCAGGTATTTAAATCAGTATACGACTTAATAATCGGATCGTAATCTTACAGATCGAACATAATGCGACGAAACGCCTAAAAAAAATTGCATTTTTTACATGAAAAACAGTTAGTTCTAGAGATTTTTTTTTTGAAATATCGCACATTCAAGACTCTTAGAGTGCTCTTTTACATCATTTGGAATAGCCATTTAAAAATTTTGACTTAAAAAGTTTAAAGATCATCTGAATTCAACTATCTTAGCTTCGTTACTTCGAAGTTTCGAACCATCAAATTAATTATATTGAAATGGCTACATTGTTTAACAACCAAACGATATTTTCATTTTTTTCCTCAGTATACTTACTTACTCCAAAAGCAAATAAATAAACGCAACTTTTTAGCCGTGTTGTCATTGATTAAAAAAAATTTGCGTCATTCGAACTTCTTTGCGTGTTGTCTTGAGTGTGCGCTATTTTAAACACTAGCGAGTGCAGACTATAAAGTGCACTATTTGAATGTAAGTGCATACCAAATGCTGAACTTTGACGACTTCACCGAAGATACGATCGTTCGTTAGTCCCAAATGGACTAACATAAAATCCTTGCCAAGAATAGTCCTCACTCCTCACCTTTGAAGTCGGTAAAGTTGACAGATTTTTATTTCCCGCAGACTGGGATTGAATAAAAACATATCATCATAATCTGGAATTACATATCATCACTTAATAAGCAAATTATAAAAAAAAAATACAAAAAACCCGAGTGTTTTTCGTTCGGTATATCCCGCGTGACTAATACCATGATGATATGTCATCGTCGTGCATGATTATGTTAAATTAAATCCGTCCAGCTGTTTAGGCCATGGGTTTCGGTTACAGTAATTCTTTGTTATAAGAAAATGAGACAAAACATATTTTATGAATTTTGCGAATTTGGCGCTGTAAACACGTAAGTCTACGTATTGTTTAAGAATTTCATAGAACTAGGAATCTCGCGCGGCTCTAAGGCAATTTTTTTTTATTCTATGAAGAATTTTCATTTCACCTGTCTTACTAACTATATCCTTATAGTTTAGGACGTGGAGCCTACCAAATAGTGAGACAGTAATAGAAAACAATACCAGAGATATAAAACCTCGGTCCTGTCTAAGCAAGAACTTTTATCTCCCTCGTTAAAGAAAAGGGTTCTTGGAATGTGGCGTTTTTAAACGACTGCGATTTTATATTTCCGACTATAAAATGGCTTTCTATTTATTTCAAAATTACTTTATACTAAAGGATCGTTGTAGTTAAGTTTGCCTAGGAGACTAGTTGTAGACCGCGGCTTTACCCGCGTGGGACTCCCTCACTTTTTTTAACAAATTTAATCAAAATCGGTTGAATAGTTGAGTTATTGTCGCACTTATATTGATTATTTGTAATATCTTGATTTCGCAAAACGCATTTAACCTAAAAAAATGAATAAAATTCAATGAAATAAAAGAAAAAAAAATTCCTACTCTGAATCTCTGTTTTTATATAGAACAGCTGACATGCTCAAATGAAATATATTCTTGCGTGACTAATGTCCCAAGACATCATTTCACATGATCATAAAAACGAAAAAAAAAAACAATCACCTAAATCACAATCTATTTGCATCCATCAGTCGCTGCACCTGCGCATGCGTCTAATTTTGGACGTCGCGACGCCGGACGTCGACCCCGCCGACCTGCTTTCTGAAATATCGTGCGCACGCGCCAGAAAGGTGCAGGGGACAGAAGATGCAATTATACGGGTTGGACAATAGTGCATTCATAGATTACTATACTAATAGTATAATACGCGGCCATACTCGTCAAAAATTGTTCTCCAAGTCAATGTGTGACCAAGGAAATAGAGAAACATATTAGTCCAAAAATTTTTGAATTAGTATTTTTTTGCTAATTACTTCTAAGTTTATAAGTACCTAGTGACATCTTTCATTTGAGGCCTCTGACATGTAACTCTTAGTCTATTGATTGACGTGTGGCTTTGAGCAACACGGCTTCCGTACCAGACGGGAGTAGATACGCTGCGTTCCCCTCTGTCAAATTATAAGCCCAATCGGCATATGCAATATCGTGTAATCTGTACACAAATTAGGAGGCTCGAATGTGTTAGTGTGTTAAACTGTGCTCATGAAAGATTTAGGTTAGAAGCCAAATATATTGATAATATCAAACGCAATTTTCGCAAATCAATTATTGCCGACACACAAATTTCTCCTCATTCTAAAACCACGACATTTGTTAACTCAATATAGGTTATTAAAACAAAAACAATGGCCAGAAAGCACGGTAAAAATTAAAAAAGAAATATTGACGAAGTAAATATTAGGGGCTCTTTCTCTCAAAACTTTTCGTAAATATGAATGAAATTGAAAATCGGCGTCATGTAAGTACCAAAGAATATGAACAGGTAGACATTTGAGGCAACGGTACAAACCGCTAAACCGTCGCGGTTATGACGATTACCGATTTAAGACAAAAAGACAGACATTCCCACCGCTTACTGTACTTAAGTCAATTTGTACACTCGTGAGCAACACCTCAAAATAAATGAAAAAATAATATTTGTTTACTAACGGTCTTAATGCAAACCGATTTTTAATATGTTTGAACAATACGTGTTTTTTTTTATTTATTTAAACTTTATTACAAAAAAACAATAGGCTGACTTCTAACAGTTAACGTCAATTGGGTCAAACAGAAGTCAGTATTGTGGGTGTAAAATAATATTTACTTAAATATATATATTCCTATTATATATTAGCTATAGTACAAATTAAATATTAAAAGTAAAATGAACAATAACAGCAATCCTCAATTTCCTGCATAATTATAAATATCAGATATCCATACTAATATTATAAATGCGAAAGTCTGTCTGTCTGTCTGTCTGTCTGTCCGTCTGTCTGTCACTTCTTCACGGCTAAACTACGGGACCGATTGTGATGAAATTTGGTAGGGATGTAGTTAACGACCTGAGGTCAAACATAGGCTACTTTTGGGCGCGATATAACCGAGTCCACGCGGGGCGAAGCCGCGGGGAACAGCTAGTGATATAATAAGTAAATAGTGTTGTTTACTGCATAATTTATTTACTACATATACCTACCTATTATTTATATTTCGTTTACACAACGGGTGTCATGGTGTCAACGAAATAATAGAGTCCCAACTAATAAATGAGAAAGTGAGTTTGTTTGTTTGTTCGCTTTCACGCCCCAATTACTGAACTTCGCTAAAATTTCGCATACAAATAACTGAATTGAGAGGCCTTCACATAGGGTACATTTTATCCCGGGAAAATGTTCCCAAGGGAAATTCACGCGGGCGAAACTTTTGCTATAGTTTTGAACTTTTATTTAGTTTTTACTACAGCCTGATGTAGACTTAATCATAGCGTCTCATACATACATACATACATATAATCACGTCTTTATCCCATGCGGGGTAGACAGAGCCTAGGGCCATAACACCTTAGGCCACGTTTAGCATAATGGTAGTTGAAACAGGAAATCAATAGTGATGGGTTGCTAGCCGCCTATGTCATGATTTCCCCATTCGGCGATTCCCTCAGACGACTTTTACGGCTTGCGCGGGAAGAGAAGCAGCTGGTACATTCTATGTTTTTCTTTTTCTCCCAGACCAGCATGGAAGATCATCATATATCAATAGCATCATAGCGTCTCGTTTTTGCATATGTGTACAAAGGCCTAAAAAATAAACCCAACGACGATTCGTGTTTATGTTCTTTCACATATATAAACAAATACGTGTGACATCTATAATTTTACTACAACACTGTTTTCGATAGTCAGCTATGAAAAATTGGTTACCTGCATTGAAAATTAATTGGTTTCTAATAAAACCGTATTATATTACCATGTAATAAATTATATCATACACCAAATACCATAAATATCGAGATAACGAATTTCGAAAAAAAGTTATATAATTAAAAATATGACATAGTGAAGCAATATTTTGTATTTATAAAGTAATATAATCATGATAGCGACTGAGATGTCTTTATTATATGTTAATTTACAATCGTTTTTGGAATATATAATTGGGACCACCAGCCACCAGCCGCTTCATTAAAAACTGTGATATATTTAGAGTATTAAACCAACGGGAGACGACACTTATTTCTACATGAAAAGTCTGCCACCTTTTGCGCGCGTTGGGGTACGCACAATTAGTACTAACACTAATACATTATTCGAACACGTCGCTACGCACACACTTGACAAAATTATCCAACACAAGCAAAAAACATACGCACACAAATTACGCACGCAGTATGACGGTTATATGTATATGTCGCAGGGATATGATAATGTCAAGAGTCCAAAGTACGATGCAAAACGAATAAATGTGCCTGTAAGAAAAGTAACGTTCTTTGTAATTCACGATGCCACAAATCTGCTACATGTTTTAATAAGTGATTATTACAAATATGCATCATTATAATACGCAACTAAAATGTTTTTATATTTTTGAGAAATATTTGTTCATCTTTTAAAAAAATGTTTTAGGTATACTTATATTACAAATATTCTTTTATATTACAAATTCTTGATTGTTATAATTAAGTAGTTTTATCTTACCAAATAAATCCTTAAAATAGAAAAGTTATTTTTGTCATTTCACTGAACCAATTTAGGGATTTGTTCAATTCACTAGATTTGTTTAGGGAAAAGATAAAATCTATTGTTATTTTAACATCCTCCGTGATTTGATCAAATCCCTTAGGGAATTGACCAAATCCCTGTTTTTATCATATCTCTGCGACATATACATTTGTGGTCGCCTGTCGGTGGCCACTCCGGTTTGTTTAATGCTCTAAGGTGATATATGAAAAAAAGTTCTGTTAGGTCACCCAAATAAATATTATTTGGTACCATTTTAATGCTCACCAACGGAATAGGATATAAATAAACGTAAATAACATATTATACTAGTTTTTTATGCAGTATAATGCAGTTAACCTAGACTCCGTGTTTAAATTCGAGACTATAACGCTTATAATACTAAATTAAATCTAGAGTAGGTATAATAAAATTTCATTTGTCATGATTATGGCGGAATTTCTATGACATTAACCCACCCAACCCCATTTTTTATGAAATTTTAGTAAAAGTGTGCTTCTCTTTATTTATTTAAACCTTATTTTACAAAATACAGTTGTATAGCACAATAGGCGAACTTAATGCTAAAAGATTATCATTTTTATTAATTATTTTTACATAAGAACATAAAGGAAACTAGAAAGCAATAAGAAATGTTCTGAGCACCAATTCGTATGAAAGAGGACATCTTTCGTATTTCCCATATTACTTTGTGAGTGTTCTCAGTTTCTTGTATTGTACATAGGGTTGCCAACTCTCGAAAGGACTAACCCGGGAGAATTTGTATGGGGGAGGGGGGGGGGGGGTTCATTATGGTTTAAATTTATTTTACGAGCAGCATCCAATATTTGACGGTTTTTCATCACAAAACCGATGAAATGAGACCGGCAGCGGAGCGGTACACGATGTTGTGGCCGCAAAATGAGTGAATAGCGACGATCGAGTGACGGATGCATTTATTTTTTAGAAAAACCGGAGAAATTATTGCTCTCCGGGAGGTCGGGAGGTTAACCATCATTACTGGAGTCTCCCGAGCAATCCGGGAGAGTTGGGAAGCCTAATTGTACAATATTATCAAATGTTGCGATGTTCACTGAATTGTTGTAGGATACTGAATTTGTAGCTAACTACATAGACGATGTTTTGGTTTATTTTACCTTTATTTAATGTCCAGTGCATGGAATTACAAATAGAAATGCAAAGCTAAATAACAGCATCTGAGATAACAGCGCGATCGAAAGTGAATGCAGCGCAGCACCTGTGACGAAGCCATGACCGCCGTCCGCCAGCGCCGCCGTTCTGCTCTTTTTCGCCGGGTCACTGTGACGATATCAAGTACCGTTGTAATTTCAAACTTGGAACACGACACGAAATACGTTTAAGTTTTTAAATTCAAAATAATCTCCCGCCTTATTGAAATTGTGCCAGTCATTGGGATGCGATATCACTGACGCGACAGAACAATATGCGATGAAAAACGTACATAAACGGGACTACAACAAAAAATCGTACCACTGAAACGTTCACCGTTGCAGACATGATTGAGTAATAATGTATGAATTATTTACGATGTGGTAATTTCCTGAACGACCTTTTTAGGCGTTTCGCGGCGAGTGGCTTGTCTTAACTCATACCGAACCCTTTCTGAAGCCGTACTTTATGTTCTGTCGTCTTGAGTTTGCTCGTGTATAATTTATGGTATTACGTATTCTCTTTTCTTGCGAAATTTTCAATGTCCAAACAAAACGGGAGAGGACAGTGCGAATGCGCAGTACATTGAATAGTCGGCATTTGGATGACGGGATAAAAAGGTGACCATAAATCTTTACTTTTAAGGACTGACGATGGTATTTTTAGTAAATAAATATGTATGTATAGCGAATTAGTCAGTTTAATTATTATTTATTTCTAGTGATATACAGAAAAGCATCCATAAAGAGACATTGATGTAGCAACACACAATCTACCATATATGGCAATGCAGCCAACCGTATGCGTTTAATGATCATTCTAATGTTGGTCACACTGTCACACACATGCAGAGACGATCTATCTCATTATTTATGGTCACATGCTGCGATGGTCTTGTTAACATTAGAAGAATAACACTAAAGAGTACTCTATTGACTAACGCTCATGTTTAAGCAATTGAGGTTCATAAATTGGCCATTAAAAAGGAGTGAAAATTTAATTTTACGAGCATATTGGGCCCTGATTTCTGTACATATATGGTCGTATCGTTAGTGTGTTTCATCATCTATTAGGTTCATCGCTCTTATTAGATAGTAAAAATATCATTTATTTCCACGGATGCGAATCTCCGGGCAAAATGTATTATAATATAATAATCGTGCATGATGTTGAATTGAAAGCAATAAGAAACAAGTTGGTTGACAGAAACTAGTTCCGAGGCAGGCGTTGGCGGGAATTCGAACGTCACATTGACAGCTCGAGTGACATGACATTTTTTTTATTTTACGTAGGCATTGACACCCTGCACTTTTGTCAGATAGAGCCAGTAACTATTTACACAGTAAATTGAAGTACCTGTGTACAGTTACGTTAAATCTTCTGCAGGTTTGGAAATCACTAAAATCTATATATTCATAGCTTAAGTACAGCAGCGTTCGGCGCTTACGCGATTTTATATCTATTTTGGTCATAAAATTACAAGTACCTGCGGGATACTTGGAATCTATCGCATTACGAAACCGTTATTTGACGTTTGATTGTAACCAAGTCTTCATAGGTGTTACGACGTCTAGACTTAAAAGGATGCAATTTATTGCATTGCAATGCACGGCCATAATGCTCGAAAAGATTTGATTGAAATTGTATTTAATATCTCTAAGATTTATATTTATTAAATTGTTTAAAACTAAAGATTTATCAAGGAATATAATAAGCGTAATATTTTATATCGTTTGTTAATAATTCCACATGACGCTAGTGACACAAGAACTAAAAGTGCCAATATAAAAAAAAATAACTACCTGATTAAACAAAACAGTTTATTAAATTGGACGCACTTGCATCAGATGAAAGTAACATTTAAGAAACCTTATTAGTGTATATTTTCTTTGCCCCTATTCCATTTAAAAATTTAATTAACTCCAGCAACTTCGATGCCACTAAAATATCAAATGTCAAGAACACTGGCACTAAAATAGCTATTTTAGCCCTGTTTAAACACGCACTCACCAGTTGTAAAGATCGCTAATCAGCTGATCAAACTTTAATGACTCTTTTAGCGGCAAACGTTTGAAGAAATAACGTACTTACCTGAAAAAAAAGAGGCCGTTCATTAAAAAGGATTGAGACTCATATACGCGAATAAAAATGTTTCTTAATGATCACCGTAAAATGCGCTGAACAATTTTGGACAATTAATTAGGCATTCATAAATTTTAAAGCCGTGCTAACGGTTCGGTTGATGGTCAAGGGCGTTTTGTTTTTCGGCTTATCTTTCAGAGGCTTAGCCAAAGTCATAATCTCAAAACGTTGAAGTACGACAAGGAACAAAATGTATGAGATTCACATAAGATTGCTGACGTGATTTACCGCAGCTTATGTCAATCCCATACATTTTATTCTTGTCGACATTCGTAAGCGTTTTGAAAATTATGACTAAGGCTACGCCCCCTGATCTTATTTTCATAGTTTGACTAAATCAAATAATCAAATGATCATAAATATCTAAGTTGTGTTGTGCGTGCGCTCGGATACTTTTGATTTGATGATTGTCATCTGGATGATGGTCTTTTTTTTTTGAATAGTTTATACGGCCATGGAATCTAGTCCTTTAAGGCCTTTCTTGAATTTATTAATCTTCTTCAGTCCTACTTAAGTCAGTCGAGTCAAAAATTCTAGTCAATAGTCAAGTCCAGTCAAGTAATCTAGTCTGAGTCAGATGGCTAAGTGAAGCGGTGGAAAAAATTCACTTAGCTATATCATGGAGATTTTGGTGACAAAGATAAAAAGTCACGTAATCGACACTGTATCACTTCCCAACACTCACGCTTGTTCACGAACACTTTGCGAATAATAATCCACCAATATTATGCACAAACACTCGAAAAAACCTAAGTTTTGGAAATTAAATACAGCGCGGACATAGCGACAATTTACTTTTCCTCCAAAAACTCTTGGATGATTGTCTTCTACCATTCTCTATCATCAGAACTTTTAATTCTACTTAATTTTCTCTTTCCATCATTAGGGTTGACTGGAAAAGATTGCTTGGACGATAAGGCCACCTCTTGTATCTTTTTGCTTGTATTTTACCTTGCCAGAGTTTCAACTATATCCTTACTTATAAAATTTTGGTGCATTAAAGAGTTTTTTATTGTATTATAATAGTAAAGGAAACAGTCTATCACAGCTTGAAAGTATTATCTATATCTATACTTTTATTTTTTTGTGTATGTTTGTAATAAATAAACCTAAAAAACTACTGTGGCGATTTTAAAAATTCTTTTACCATTCGAAAGCCTCATTCATCCTGAGTGAAATAGGCTTTGTATGTAACACGAGCGAAGCACGGGTGGACTACTAGTATAATATCACTAGCTGTTGCCCGCGGCTCCGCCCGCGTGTAGGTCGCTTTTCGCGTAACCTGTGGAAACTATAACTATCCAGACCTATAGTTAAATCTATAGTATCCTATTCCCGTGCCAATTTTATAAAGCCATTACATTGCTACGATATCAAACTGAAAATATTAACGTTCATACTATCACATCTTTGTCTCTAAAAGAGTAGACGCAGCCTATTACAGGGTCATTTGGACCTAAAAGCCACTTCTAAAGTTATAGTGGGCGTGAAAAGTGGAGAAAATCTCAATAAAAAGTGATAAGTTAGTTAAATTAAACCTAACGACACGACCGTATGTTCCGTCAAACAATAACTGAACTGACTTGCCGATTTCATTATTTTTTAAACCAAAGCCAAACCAAACCAACCAATCAATTCAAATAGCTTACAATACAACACGACCGATAAACAAACCAACCAATAGAACTAAATCAACAACCAAAACTTTTTTTGGATAATTTGAATTAATTGCCGTAAGGAAATTTTCAATCTCCTATACCATATGCGAAAAAATAATTAAAATAAAGTCAGCGCCATCTATTGATATTTTATGTAACTAAATTGTCCGCCCACACACATTCAATGTGTTATTTTATTAAATTTAATAGAGACTGCAGTGTGTTTTTCTCTTTATTGATATCGATAAAACGAAGTAGAAATTCTAGCTTTATCTAAATTAAATATGTTTATGTAAACCGCATTCAACTCTGTTTAAAAGTTTTGAAGCAGTGCTAGAAGTAAACTTCAACTGACCATAACTTCTTTTTCCCTTCCCTGTGAAAACCGCGTTCAAATCTGTTGAGTAGTTTTGAAGGTATAACGTACCAGAGAGACAAAAATTCCAAAAATTGTTTTTTTATTTTATTTCTGTTAATCTTCTTTAATCGCTCCGTATCAGTTTTTTAGAAAAATATTTAATGTATAGACACTCGATTTTTACTGTCCTATTATTTGCATAGATAGATAAGTACAAAATACTGATATATTAACGGACTTAACGCTAAGAGCGTTCTCTACCAGTCAACCATATGATTAATCTTCTTCTTCAAAGTCGTCAATGACAAACTATTAGATTCGATTTGATTGGGGTTGCGATATCGTTTATCCGGAAATAAATTTGCAAATGAATTTATTCGTTCCTTTTTAAAATTAAAATAAAAGTAAGAAAATAATTCTAGAAAACAAATGAAAAACGAAAACAGAAAATTATTGTTTGTGGCAGGATTCGATCCAGCTACTTCCAGCAATTTCTTGAAACATTTCTTTACTAAAATACTAAAAGCAAAAATATAGAATTCTAAAAAACTAATACAGAACGAAAAAAATGGAGGTAAAAAAAAGTCATGTTTAGCAGGATTAGAACCCTCTACTCAAAAAAATAATCCTAACTTATGGAAAATAACACAAAGATTTACCTATTTTCAAACTACTATTCGAAATCCGAAATCCGGAATCCGGAAAAATACTTTTCAAACTTAAATTAAACGAATCAGTGAGAAATCCCAGAATCCCAAAACGCAGACATTAAACTATACATACAATATAATGCCGCAATTACCACTCCATACTCCAATCAATTCCAATTTAATTTATTATTTTATATTAAGCATCGTCTAAACACACAATCAAATCGTTAGAAAAGCAAAAAAAAAAAATATTTTATTTATTTTGAAATCTCAATTACTACACAATGACATGATGATTAAATGCGAACGACAAACCATATCGACTTTAAAAATGTATGGTGGCGTCATCTATTGACACATTACTGAACTCATAATATTAACAAATAAATAAAAGATTTGCACTCTATCTTCTATTATGTATTGTATCCTATTACAATATGTTGTGTACATACAATACAATTCAATACAAAATATTATACCAAAAGACATTTTCAATTTTAATTCCACTTCAAAAATGACAAAGTTTCATACAAACTGGCAACCCCTATTTCACCCCTATTGTTGTTATTATATATTTATTTTCAAAATCAGATTGATGCATTATTATTTTTTACCAGTTACAAATTCAAATTAAAAATTTCATGTGTCTCACTTCAATAATGACAAAGTTTCATACAAAATGGCAACCCCTATTTCACCCCTTTAGGGATATAATTTTCAAAATCTGATTGGTGCATTATTATTTTTTACCAACTTCAAATGTATGTTAATAATTCCATGTATCTCACTTCAAAAATGACGAAGTTTCATACAAACTGGCAACCCCTATTTCACCCCTATAGGGATGTTATTTTCAAAATCAGATTGATGCATTATTATTTTTTACCAATTAAAAATTCAAATTAAAAATTTCATGTGTCTCACTTCAATAATGACAAAGTTTCATACAAAATGGCAACCCCTATTTCACCCCTTTAGGGATGTAATTTTCAAAATCTGATTGGTGCATTATTATTTTTTACCAACTTCAAATGTACGTTAATAATTTCATGTATCTCACTTCAAAAATGACGAAGTTTCATACAAACTGGCAACCCCTTTTTCACCCCTTTAGGGATAAAGTTCCCAAAAGTCCTTTCTTAGCGGACGTCTCTTAGTCACAATCTACCTTCCTGCCAAATTTCATCTTCATCGGCTCAGCAGTTTTGGAGATTTCGTGATGAGTGAGTGAGTGTTTTTCGCTTTTATATATATAGATTTAGTACTTGTACTACAATGTTTGCCTTTTAACCGTTAGTTATATAAAAGTAGTGTATGTTTTGTTTTATTATGGCTTCAGAGTTATCGGCTATAATCACATTAAAAAAAGTAGGCGAACGACCCTACACAGATATAAAATAAATAAACTGAATCCAACATGTTGACCTTTTATATAATTTGTTGAATGAATTAACGTTTTAAAAGAACATGCGCAAAAAATGGCCCTAGATACAAACATGGCAGAATGGAAATACTTTCCTTAGCCTCATTACAAATTAAAATGGCGACGACAAGGACGCCAAGGCGGTGCCTTCGGCAAATCTCGAGAATAAATCACTGCAATTAATTAATTACCACAATTAACGGGTGGCCTTCGATAAAATATGACAGCGATTTCACGGGACGCATTGAATGAATGAATAAACACTTTATTGCACCAATTACAAAAATACATCATTGGATTGTACAGGATCATAGATAAAAATTAGTACAAAGGCGGACTTATCGCTAATGCAATTTCTTCCAGCCAACCTTAGGGTAGAGAGAAACAAGAAACATTGGAGCGCGAGCGATGCAGAAAGATAATTAATAAATTAAAGACTAATTAAAGACCTAATTATAGACAATCACATTAATAAACCTACTTAAATAAATGTATAAAATATACATACATACCACCTGTAAATAAATAAATACCAATAATAGTAAAGAAGATGTAATACTATGATATGAGACAGATTCTTGCTTTTTAAACCTCAGAAAGGTAATGAGACTTTACTTGACTTTTGAAGGACGAGATTGTCTGTGCCTTGCGAATATCCACCGGTAATGCATTCCAAAGTCGAGTAGCCTGGACAGTGAAGGAATTGGCATAAAATCGGGAAGCGAAGCCAGGAACCACCAGACGAAGGGAGTTAACGGGGCGCACGCCACGATTATTAATCTCATTGAGAAAACTAAAGCGTTCTTTAAGATATAGAGGAGTGAAAGGATTGAACAGAATTGAGTAAAGAAGTGTAAGGATGTGTAAATTACGACGTTGTCTGATGGGGAGCCACTTGAGTTGTATGCGAAAAGAGGAAATATGATCATATTTACGTAAACCGTATATGAACCTTATACAAACATTTTGTAAACGCTCAAGTTTGTTCAATTGCTCTTCAGTGAGATCTGGGTAGCAGGAATCGGCATAGTCTAGGATGGGATGGAGCAATGATTGTGCGAGCATGACTTTAGTCTCAGTCGGTAGGAAATTTCTAATTCTTCTGATAGAGGCAGCTGCACCGAATATCTTTCTGCTAACTTCAGCCATCTGTGGGGTCCAAGACATATTGCCGTCGAACAGAATTCCCAAATTCTTGACCTTATCGCTGAAAGGAACTATGGTATTATTAAAAACGATAGAAGGAAGGGACTGCCAATTTATTCGGGAGATGAGATGCGAACTACCCAGGATGATGCATTGCGTTTTGATGGGGTTAACTGTGAGGCCATGAGAACTACTCCATTCCGATATCAAAGTCAGATCATCATTTATGGCAGAAATTGCACCTGAAAGATTATCTAAGGACGAATGACAGTAGATTTGAAGGTCATCTGCATAAAGATGGTAAGAGGAGCGAATATGGGAAGTGATCGAATTGATGAATAGGGAAAACAGAAGAGGAGAAAGCACACCACCCTGGGGGACACCGCAGGATGTGGAGCACCAAGACGAGAGATTATCTTCAATCCGTACTCGCTGCTGACGTCCATGCAGGTACGAATGAAACCATCCAATAGCTGTTGGAGATATGTTCAGAGAGCGCAACAGGGCCAGCAGCACATCAAAGTCGACAGTATTGAATGCGTTACTGAAATCTAATAGTGTTAGGACCGTCAGTTCCGTTCTATCCATAGCAGAACGGATGTCATCGGAAATTTTTACAAGAGCTGTTTGAGTGCTGTGACCGGCCCGGAAACCAGATTGGAAAGGATTGTGAATGTTATTCTGATTAAGATAGGTATTGAGCTGAAGTTGAACTAGTCTTTCAAGAATTTTGGATAGGAAGGGAAGGATGGAAATCGGACGATATTCGGAGAAACTACCGGGGCTAGTTTTTTTTGGTAAAGGAATAATGTTAGCGCACTTCCAAGAGGACGGAAAGATGCCTTGGGTAAGCGAGTTATTGAATATTCTAGTTAACGGAGTAAGGATAATATCAAGAATAGGCAGGATCATTTTGCGGCTAATATCATCGGTCCCAACCGCATTGGAAGTCACAGAAAGCACACTCTTCTGAACATCACATTCAGCAATTGAAGAAAAAGAAAAACTGAGATAATCGGGTGTGGGAAGTAAGGAAAGACGATTAAGTGTTTGATTTTTAACATCACCACCGAATGACGTAGATGTAGAGAAGTGCCTGTTAAGGGCGTCCAGGTCTAGATTATTGGGAGTGTTACGGTTGCTTCTTCCAACACCCATCGACTTTAGAAACCTCCAGACCTTGGCTGGGTCACCATTTTCGACTGATTTGTGGATGTGACGTCGCTGTGCCTCCCTACATTTCTTATTGCACGCGTTTCTTGCTGTAATGTATCTGTCACGATAGCGGTCCGGATCAGCATTGAAGTTACCAAAACCTTTTTATATTCGACTAGCTGTTGCCCGCGGCTCCGCCCGCGTGTAGGTCGCTTTTCGCGTAACTTGTGGAAACTACAACTATCCAGACCTATAGTTAAATCTATAGTATCCTATTCCCGTGCCAATTTTATAAAGCCATTACATTGCTACGATATCAAACTGAAAATATTAACTTTCATACTATCACATCTTTGTCTCTAAAAGAGTAGACGCAGCCTATTACAGGGTCATTTGGACCTAAAAGCCACTCCTAAAGTTATAGTGGGCGTGAAAAGTGGAGAAAATGTCAATAAAAAGTGATAAGTTAGTTAAATTAAACCTTACGACACGACCGTATGTTCCGTCAAACAACAACTGAACTGCCTTGCCGATTTGATTATTTTTTAAACCAAAGCCAAACCAAACCAACCAATCAATTCAAATAGCTTACAATACAACAAAATAAACAAACCAACCAATAGAACTAAATCAACAACCAAATTTTTTTTTTAATAATTCAAATTAATTGCCGTAAGGAAAATTTTCAATCTGCTATACCATATGCGAAAAAATAATTAAAATAAAGTCAGCGCCATCTATTGATTTTTTTTTGGTTTTGTTACTCTTCTTTAATCGCTCCGTATCAGTTTTTTAGAAAAATATTTAATGTATAGACACTCGATTTTTACTGTCCTATTATTTGTATAGATAGATAAGTATAAAATACTGATATATTAACGGACTTCACGCTAAGAGCGTTCTCTACCAGTCAACCATTTGATTAATCTTCTTCTTCAATGTCGTCAATGACAAACTATTAGATTTGATTTGATTGGGGTTGCGATATCGTTTATCCGGAAATAAATTTGCAAATGAATTTATTCGTTCCTTTTCAAAATTAAAATAAAAGTAAGAAAATAATTCTAGAAAACAAATAAAAAACGAAAACAGAAAATTATTGTTTATGGCAGGATTCGATCCAGCTACTTCCAGCTATTTCTTGAAAGATTTATTTACTAAAATATTAAAAGCAAAAATATAGAATTCTAAAAAACTAATACAAAACGAAAAAAAAGTAAGTAAACAAAAAGTCATGTTTAGCAGGATTAGAACCCTCTACTCAAAAAAATAATTTGCGACCTCTACCGATAGGCCAACATGCGTTTGTTAGTAATTGGCGAAATTTCAAATGGAATTTGTCTATAGGTACGCAAATTCACCCCTTTTTTTGATGTAAGGGTTGGAATCGTGAACAACCCTTTCTTATGTGGGCAGTATATAGTATAATGAAGACACTAACCAAATTTCACGTTTATGGCTTTTATAGTTTCGGTTTTTGTGATGATAAATTAGTTAACCTCCCTTTTTTTACCATTCGTTACTCTCCATTAGTAATTTTTGTTGAGAAGCATTCTTGCCAAGTTTCAAGTACATCAGTGAAGATTTTAATTTTTAATCATACAAACTTTGCCCTCAATTTTAACCCTTTTAGGGGTCTAATTTTGAAAAATCCTTTCTTATCTGAGCACTACGTATTAGCATAAAACTTCGGTCCAAATTTCAAGTTTATAGCTTTTATGGTTTAGGCTGGGCGTTGATTTATCAATTGCCCTTGTTCTTTTATATATATAGAAATTATATTAATCTACTAATTAATTAGAAATGTATACAAATATACTTAAAGACCTACAATTTATTTGAGAAACCTTACAATATATTTAAGATATCCAACTAACTTATGGAAAATAATACAAAGATTTACCTATTTTCAAACTACTATTTGAAATCCGGAATCCGGAATCCGGAAAAAATATTTTCAAGCTTAAATTAAACGAATCAATGAGTAGCCCAAAACGCAGACATTAAACTATACATACAATATAATGCCGCAATTACCACTCCATACTCCAATCAATTCCAATTTAATTTTATTATTTTATATTTAGCAGGTACCAAATCGTCTAAACACACAATCAAATCGTTAGAAAAGCAAAAAAAAATTTTTATTTATTTTGAAATCTCAATTACTACACATGATGATTAAATGCGAACGACAAACCATATCGACTTTTAAAATGTATGGTGGCGCCATCTAATGACACATTACTGAACTTATAATATTAACAAATAAATAAAACCTTTGCACTCTGTTTTCTATTATGTATTGTATCTTATTACATGTACATACAATACAATACAAAATATTATACCAAAAGACATTTTCAATTTTAATTCCATGTATCTCACTTCAAAAATGACAAAGTTTCATACAAACTGGCAGCCCCTATTTCACCCCTATAGGGATGTAATTTTCAAAATCAATTGATGCATTATTATTTTTTATCAATTACAAATTCAAATTAAAAATTTCATGTGTCTCACTTCAAAAATGACAAAGTTTTATACAAACTGGCAACCCCTATTTCACCCCTATAGGGATGTAATTTTCAAAATCAGATTGATGCATTATTATTTTTTACCAATTACAAATTCAAATTAAATATTTCATGTGTCTCACTTCAATAATGACAAAGTTTTATACAAAATGGCAACCTATATTTCACCCCTTTAGGGATGTAATTTTCAAAATCTGTTTGGTGCATTATTATTTTTTACCAACTTCAAATGTAAATTAATAATTTCATGTATCTCACTTCAAAAATGACGAAGTTTCATACAAACTGGCAACCCCTTTTTCACCCCTTTAGGGGTAAAATTCCCAAAAGTCCTTTCTTAGCGGACGTCTCTTAGTCACAATCTACCTTCCTGCCAAATTTCATCTTCATCGGCTCAGCAGTTTTGGAGATTTCGTGATGAGTGAGTGAGTGTTTTTCGCTTTTATATATATAGATTACGTTGAGTATAAAACACATCCGCGAATAAAACATTCCAACGAATTGTGAACCTCCTCCTTTTTTTGAAGTCGGTTAAAAATGGGCGCGCGGCATGAAGATATAACCATAATCTCGATGGTGCGCGGTCACAATTCACAATAGCCTATTTACGCATCATTTGGAGGGTATATAACGGAAAAATAGTAAAATATTCCTTCACTGATTTTAGATTTTATATAAGTAATGATAGCGACCCTTCGAAAAACCTTCCTCTTGAATCACTCTAAAAAAAGTTGCTTCAAAATCAGTTGAGATTTAAGCATACAAACATAGAGATATAGGGACAGAGAAAGCGACTGTTGTATTCTATGTAGTGAAATCGAAATTTTGTTATAACTCATCAACATGTAGAGAAACATATTCCTTTGATCGACTACATGTGTCGGTCAAGGAATATGTAGTTACAGCTATTTTAAATTTTTCATATTCAATTTTTTTTACTGAATTTACAACCGTCAAATTCAGAGATAGAAATGCATTACGATCTTAAAAAGCCATTTTACATACGATGATGTTAGATTTTGACATTACGTAGCGTTCGTTTGACATGCGTCAACTTTAATAACTGCTTTGAAAAGTATAAAATTCATTTATTAAAACGGGTGTTAACTTTTATCGATGCGATCACGATGATCGATCTTGATGGACAATTATGTAGCATGATTCGATACGGGCTGAAAGGAAGAAACGACAGGCGATCTGATATAGACGCTAATAGCTCATTTATCAACTTATGTTGCCGAGTATTTTTGTAGAAATGTCGAGAATGTGAATACAAATCTTGTTTTTTATCGCATCATCTTTCAATGAAGTGAATATTCAAATTAAAATTTAAAGCAACAAATATAAAGATAAACAAGTCACTAATTTCATACTTTAGATAACAACGGACTTAAACGAAAACCAACACTAAATAAGTATTAGGTGAAAACATTTACTGCGCAGGCGCCGATGTTGGTAATGCCATTGTTCCCAAATTGTCCAAAAATGTCAATAAACAGATGATTAAAGACAAATCAATTATGCAAAAAATTTGAATCTCGAATGACATTTCAAATCGCGAATCTATGAACATTCCGTTCGTGCGTGTGTGTAATACATAAAAATCCTCCAATCACATTACTCCATCAAACTGTCACACAAACGAAAACATATAAGTACAATATTATAAATGGACTGTGTTGTTTGTTGACTACAATTAGCCCACTTTTCGTTTACAATAATTTATAGGCCTGTATAATGGGCGTATTTAATTTATTATAAGACTATTCAGCTTTGTTGGTTGAAGGGCTAATTTATTAGATCATTTGAAGGTTGTGTCTTACTGTTAGTTTTTCTGTCGAATACAAATCATTTAGCGGTGTAGCCCGCTGAGTTAAAATACATGTAAGAATAATATACCTACATATCTATGCCAGCTGAATATTTGGTAATCTTGGTGATTTGTGACTAAAATAAGCTGTCGAGCCAAGAAAATACAGGGATAGCTTTTTGTTATATTTGCACGCACATACACAAAGTCATGAGGCGAATTATAATATACATTATTAAAGGTGCGAGTATATGTCAAGTCCTTGAATGCACACCACCTTATTTATTTTCGTCTGATTGTTAATATAGTTCATATTAATTATAGCTTCTTAAACTATGTCTATTATTAGAAGCCATTCATTCCTTGTTCATATCACAAGACAAACATTTGTGCACTTGTAGTAATTGCAACCATAGTTACAAAACTGCTAAAAGTGGCCGTTTAAAGCAATAATGCAATTTGTAACTATAAGGAATTATAGTTTAATAATTTAATATGTTTAAAATTAACTTCAGATCCAGAACCTTAATTACAGCAGAGGGATTTTTGATAACTTGTGTTTTCAGTGAGTAATGATTTTTAAATGACGGTGGCGCTAGTGTTCACCGAGGTATCACCTTAAAGAAACCACGTCAGAGGCCGAGAGGCGGTTCCGATTAACTCTGAGGCTAGGGTGTGCATGACCGATTACTGTATCACCTAAAGGAAATGACGATAATGACCGTGCTACTGACGAATACACCCGTATTCTTAAACTATCTGTGCCTTAATCGCTTTTAAAGAGTTAAACCTGTACATTTATTATTTTCTGTTGCAATATTCGTCATCCTAATAAAGTTAACTTATCTCAATTGCATCCTCCTGATTGCAGTCACGCTGCACTTGCACGTTTCGAAAAAGCTTTGTAAAGTCAAAATAACTCTAAAATTCTGGGTTAAAATGTCAAAATTTAAAGAAATAATATAAATCGATGTTGATACTGGTCACCAGTATTAAAAAAAAAATTGGCAAGTTTTTATAATATTCAGCCCTTGACTTTACAAATTTTAGATATTGGCATAAAATTTACATTCTTTTACAAATTTGATTTTTTTTTATCATATATCATTTTCAGATATGTAATTGATTTTATTCTTAATCTGATCTGTCGACCTCAGGTGACCGATGGTAGGGTAGTATTCTTAGTGCACTGGCGGAGAAGGGCGAGGTCTTGCTGGAAGTACTATAATACGAGTACCTAGTACTTTGCAAACTATTATAATAATTAATACAAGGAAAGCTAAGCAACAGTGAAATAATTACGGCTTACTCGATTTCCGCGCTTCGTCATACTATTAAAGAACACCTGTGGCTTTATTAAAACTGCAGGTACGGACAGACGGACAGAACACGTGGATACAGTAATTAACTTATAATAACTGCTATTACTTAGCAATGATCTGGCTTGAATATGATGAAATCTATTTGAATTTAACATTCGCTTATATTATAGATTAAATTAAATAGAAACGTAGTAAGTAGGCCAAGTAGAAAAGTGTCCCACCTTAGGTGTAAGTTTAGGTTAAAGTAGTATATTTTTATATGTGGCTCACTGTACATTTCTAATTCCTTTAGCGTTTTAAGTGTTGTAACGTTAGAAGAAATTGATGATAGATGGGGAGGATGTTGCCTGGATTAACTCGAGACAACATCCTCCCCATGTATATTAAGTAGGATCCCTTGTATTTGTATCACATAGTAATATTAATGCGACTGCCAAATTAATTACCGGTAAATATGGTACATCGATTGAGTGATAATTGGAAAGAACAGCTAAGTACTTAGTGTAATGTATTAAACATATTTTTTGAAGTCGCGGTAAATTCAATTTAGTGATAAGAAACTAAACAGATCTAAGTACTGATTTAAATTTTTAACATTTAATCAGCGTATATCTGATGTAGACTGATACGCCTGAAAACGCCACCGCAGCAACTTAAAATAATTTATAGCAAGTGATTATAATGAATAAAAAACTTAAGTGGATAATTTATTGACCATCTCATTAATATGCTCCTAAGCCTAAGATTATAAGGTTGCTTTTGCTTGTGAACAGATAAAAGTAAAATGTCATCGATGTATACAATGTTGCTATCTTCAGATTGTTCGTTTCACAGGCTGGTACGATATTATTATCGAAATGGCCAATGTATGGTACTTTTAATTGCGCCGCTTGTTTTGTTGAATTAATTAATTTAGGTACTACAACCCAAATCAGAGTAAATTAAACATTTGTTTTTAATTTACTCTGATGTACTTGAAGTACCTAACTAGAATAACTAAAATTTCTGACATTATTATAAAAATGGGAAATTTAATTCTTGCAAATTTTTTTTGCTTACGAAGCTGACATAATGACACAATTAAACAGCAAATGTTTTTATAAAATATTGACTATTGTTACAAATGTGTTAAGTAGGTATGTCTGTGTCAATACAAAATTAATCAAACAAATCAGAACCATTGTTCAGCCATTGATTTTCCTGACATATGGGAACTGCATTTACGCGCCAAAATTAGAATCCAAATTTGAAATTTAAACGGAGGTTGAAAATTGGACGTTCGGATACATACTACAAAAATGGTGGCCATGCCTAACTAAAATGGCTCCGTTTACCCACACAGCAGCAAATATGATGGATTGGCAGTGCTGCGCGTGGGCATGAGGTCCTGCGAGTATGCTAATTCCTGAATGCGGCGGAGGTTATACAGGTACGTTAGAACGATTGTTCGCTGCAAAGGGACACGCGTTATACCAGCTGCGACATTTTCCTCCCACGATATGCGATTATAATAATCATAATAATTCATTTCTTGTAAACATTATGGCACCCATGTTGTAATTAAGATCGTTTAAAATATCCATAAATTAGAAATACTGTCGGTAGTATAATACTAGGTATCGGGTACATACAAACAACACAGACGAAGTCTAAAGCGTTAAGCATAAAGCCACTACAAATTTAGGCACTTAATACACATTCATACATAGACACTACATATTATACACACATAAAATAATACGTTGTATATCTGATATTATATCTGAAATTCTATTGTAACAGACATACCACATCAAAATCACTGAATTGTAAACCAATTTAAATGGACAATTTTAAAACATCAGACGTTACTTGTAAATGTTTTGAAAACTGAATGTTTTCAAAATACTTTGTATCGTTCCACGGATGTAAATGACACCTGATTTATCAATACGCGATCAATAACAAACAACCTCTGAAAACAATGAGAATGGATACAAACATATGGCTGGAATTGGCGGGAACAATAGGTTGACAGCGACGTGACGAAATCTTCGGATCAGGTATCCGAACGTAAACAATGTGTAGCTTCTGGCATTCTCGCGGACATTTGAATTTTGTTTTTTTCATTTTTTCATTGCTTCGTATTTAATTCGTGCATGCATTTTTTACTGATCTGCATAGATAAAAAAAAATCTTGTGAGACCGCGCGCGATTTCCAAATGCTTTGCTGATTTGAGTACTTAGGCTACATGAGTAACCAAGTTTATAATAATAATTATAGATTAACAACGATAATCTGAAGAACATTTTAATAATTATAAATTAAATGTTCATTGTTTCGTTTTATCAGACAAAAGTGCATTTACATACTTAACTCGCTCAATGAGTTGCAATTCGTTCATAAACTTATTACCTACTTCATAAGTATCATATATTCTGCATGAATTAACTTACTAGAACAGGATAAGCTACACTATCAACAGATCGCAATCATATGAAGATAGTTACATTTTCAACTTAATAACTTCATAAAGATATCTCAATTGGAGAAATAATAAAGTGTTGTGTTTATGGTTTTGCTATCAGCGAATGAAAAATTTCCAGAGACTAACATAGTTGCTTGGTAATACTAGCCATTTCTGTTTTCGATTCGATGAAAAAGATTAATGAGGTTTATTAAACCAATGGATCCAAATTGTTGAAGATAGAAAACATAATGATGATGAAAACTCACAACTAAATAATCTAGCAGTGGTGACATGGCATGCATATTATAAAGACATTTAGGCATTGTCTACCCTGTGCAGTTATAGTAAGTCACTTAACAGGTTTCTCCGTAGGTACAAAAATATCGGGTTTAAGACACATTTGTCTATGGCAATTATCTGTGTAGACACGTCACTGAAATCTAGTAATGACCATATCTGAGTAATTTTAAACTAAAGAAATTTCACTATTGCATATAAGTATAAATCAATTTTTTTAAGAAAATGGCTACTTTGGACTCAACTAGGATAAGGCCAATGTTTGACTTGACCATTCCACGGCCACTTGCCGCATGCCGCCGCCACGGGACGCGACAAGATGTTGCTCCCCTCCCCTTTGGGAACCACTGTCCCAGCCATCACATCAATCATTACGCAGATTACACGGCTCCTACCTGAGGCGCCTCGGGCAACGGGATAAAAGCAACGTCCCTCCATTCAGTATTCCAGTTAGCAGTAAATTACTACTTACCTAATTAAACATTCTCATACAGCAGTCCTTGAAGGCTTCTCGCACACGTGACCGTTGCCGGATATGAAACGTTGACTAGAAAATCTAACAGCGGTGAATATGCTATAAATATACTTGATAATTAAGAAGAAATTTGGTGTTTTCACGAAGTAAAAAAAGAAATAGTAATATCCCTAAATAGGTACATATAAAGATGATTTGACATAAAATTAACAAAAAATATAAATCTGTTGAAGGTTTTATACTAACCTGCAATAGAGCTACAGGCCGCTTTTGGTTGCCTAGCAATTTTGTTGTTGATTCTTTTCTCAATATATAGGAAAAATGTCGTGTCTCTAGAACTTGGATTTATTATTTTAATATATAATTTATTTTAGTCCTTTCAGTGTTTGTTCTACTTCCACTACGATCTTTATATTTATCTTAAAAAAATCAACAATTAATAAAGATTATTTTTAATGGACAATGTATTATCGTAGTCACAAAAAGTTAAATTGATTTTTACTTTATATTTCATGTAAAGAAAAAACACATTATTTCATAGTTTCAGATGTTACTTTGCGGAAGCTTTGAGCACGCACGCAAACTAATTTGATTAAGTATTTGTAACATTTATTCATACTTCTTAAAATTAACTAAAATGAATCCGATGACTACGCTTTTTCGACCAGTCGGAGTTTTCTTTGTATCTGCTTTCAATTGATTCAAAATTAAAAATAAGTCAGCCGGCAGCCGGAATGGCAGCCGGAATGTGAGAAAACAACCTTAACCCACACTCACCGGCGCCGAACTATCGCCCGTACCGCTAGTACTCATAATTGTATATAATTTTCATCTATTTTATTGCAATACCTTGGTTTAAACCGCGTTAATTCAATTTCGAAACTAGTACTGTGTCTCTCGGTATCGATTATCGATTACAACCCGAGTTTGCCTCATTCGATTTCAAAACTTATAATACGCCTTTTTCTGATGACTTGTCATATAGTAGCATTTTAATTGCTGGTACCTTTTCAACGGTGTCTAATTGAATAATAATTGAATTAATTAACTTGTTACCGAGAAGTACAATTTGCGTTGCATCAGTTAATTTCACACCTGCTTTATCTATACAATTTGAAGAATACATGTGTTATCAATATGCCAATGGTCTAAAAGTTAAAGAAAAAGTACTACCAACAACAAAAAACATAGATAAAAAAAAAAATTTGCGCGCGCGATTCGAACTTCTTTGGGCTGTTAGGTGTAGTATTTGACGGACTGTGACTGACGCGTACATTTATTGTGTAATAGCCTTCACTTGTCAATGAAAAAAAGGCCGTAAGGAATGGTTCCTAAGTGCCTAAAGGGCTTTAACTAAATGCTACATACAAAGTGAGATGGGTAATCGATGTGTTATTGATCTGTATTATTCTTCTCTGTGTTAAGTGGTAAATATAGTGTACGAAACAACCAATTACACTATTAACATATGCGTGTTCATAAAACCGGCCTTTTTTTCAGACAAAAAAATGTTTCTTGCCGCTCCAAAGAAACATTATCTCGGAATATCTGTATGTAGAGATGTTGACATTATCAACTGGGTATAAAAACAGAGCCTAGATTATATACACGCAATTTGATGCAGTGTAGTCATCGGAGCTAATGTCGTATTATTCGTAAATGGAAACATACGTGGTAAGACATTGTCATATCTAAACAAGCCTTAGTATAAGTGATAGTTACAAATTAAAAAAAATCACGTAATTTTATACCTTAGGCACTTTTATATCTAGCATATGCCTAGAAATATGAAGAATTCCAGGGAAAATCTGCTGAGGCACTCTAGATTTCCTCTTCCTTCTACTTTTTCTTTACCTTATCCCACTTTCCTATGCGGGGTCGGCACAGTATGTAAGTTCCTTCCATTTAGATCTATTTCCAGCCATTTCCCACGTCACACCCCTTCCGGTCATATCCTCCCTCATACAACCCATCCATCTCTTCTTTGGTCTTCCTCTATTCCTAGATCCCGTAATTTTTATATTTATTTTTCTCTCCCAAAGACATTTTTGACTTGTAAGAAAAATCTTACAATGTGTGTATAGGCCAAGTTTCGTTAAAAATGAAGCAAATTGATTTTTAACGTCTTAATTAGTGCACTTTTAGCTCTGCCGCTATCTCATAAGATAGCCACTATGCTAATGCAAAAACGCATCGTGACTCGCGAAACATTCGCCAGATAATGCCAAACGTATGCTAGGCTTAATAAATACCGCGTAAATGTTGGCTAAACAATTCGCAATCGAATTTACTTACGTATACGAATCTCGTACACTTTTAGAATAGGTAATCGCGTGATCAAAATAAGACGCCGCGAAGTTTATTCCGATTTGAAGATTTTACATATTTATTTTTTATTTTTATTTATTTAATTAGGTAATTCATTAATTTTATATTATTTTTTACAATATTAATAAGAAGTATTAAGTGCAATAAAAAATATATATCATGATTCAAATGTCTACTAGGTATATTACATTACACAAATAGCACCTTTGTTCAAAATTTCCTAATTTCAAGTTTCCTATGTTTGTATTTGAGTATACATGAATTAAATAAATAATAAAAAAATAGCAAAACAATATAACTTTTTAAGCCCATTATCTATTCATAATATTTTTTATTACAATTTAGTATCATCTGTTCATCTAGACTAGACCTTTATCATAAAAGCCATTAACTTGTTAACGAAGTAACCATACGTCCATGTTTAAATGGGCATGTTTATTTTTCCAATATATTAACCAATGCATCCAGAATTAATCTGGCAGGTGCACTCGTGAGAACAGGTGAATTTGATATGTGACGCGTTCGCAGACAAACAGACTCGTAAACTTTAATTCGACACATATATTACCGTTGGAAATTTACTATGTAACGCAATACAACCGCTTATAAACGGGAATCATGTGGGGGTTAAAGACAGCGCGGCGCGGTACTGTAGGCAGCTGGTGTGAATACGGGCTCGCGTTCACAATCACATACTCTTTTCATCTTAAACTGCCTGTCAAGACCCTTTTATTATACGTACGTAGTACTAAGCTATTTGTTCCGTATTCTAAGGCTATTAACTACTCGGACGTCTAATATCAAACAATGAGTTAATTGTTCTATTTTTAAATTAAGTCTGACATTTAGCGGCCAACTTGCCAGTTTGAGAAACGCTGCTCGTTCCAAAACCAAATGTCGTCATTTTAATGCCTTTTAAAAAACGTCACACTTCAAACAATAACGATAATGTTTGTCGAGTTAAGTACGAAAGAGTAAATTAGCCTAATTTATTTGAAGGTTAACTCTACGGCAACGTGATGACGCACACCGGTGTTAAGGTTATCGTAAGGACATCAGATCAGCGAACATATCAATCATAAAGACGAAGGATATATCAACAAAAAACATAAAGAAAAACAACTTTAAATAATTGCCGTTTGCAACCTACTTAGAGATAACCTCAAAACATTCCAACGCTATCAAGTTACGGAGTAACGTTTCGCTCCCACCGAAGCACGTTACGCATGAGTTTTTAATTATGCAGCGTAGACGTAACATTGAACAGGGACAATTGAAGATGTGCTCTTACACCGTGTAAACAGGTAGGTGTTGGTGCTGACTTTAATTGTCCGTGTTATCCGGTGTCGCATGCGCCGCGTCCGCTCCGCGACCCACATAATATTGTTTAGTGCTGGCCTATTGTATTGTTAACGGTATGGACTATGGAGACAGCAGTTGGTTATCGCGAGTGTAAATTTTGCCGAGTCAATACTAAACCGGCACGGGCTAGCCAGTTTATTTTATTATTGCAACCTAATCTCGTGCCGAGTTTGGCATTAACGACTTAATAAAACCTCTTTAACTTTTAATAACACGTCGGAAGATATTAAAACTGTCAAATGTTTCGTCGCAAACATATTGCGCACATAACGCCGTCTCATTTTGTTGCAGCAACGAAATAACAGGAATCGTTTATGGTTTTCGCTGTAATTTTACTTAACTGAGTCCATTTTATTCTCGGTAATTATAAGAAACAACGATTCCATTAACGGGTTTTCAATTTCCTGTTTCTTGTTAATTGCCGGCAATAAGAGATTTCAATACGATTTTAGTTGTATATTAGGCGTGCGCGTACACAAAAATGCGAGTCGGGGGCGGGGCCCGCGGCCAATGCACCTGGCACCGCGGCGCATTCCTCACGCACTCCTTTTTATACTACACTACGAGCTACGAGTTCAGCTCGACCATTCTAACCTAAGCCCCCTCGTCGCCCCCTCGCGAACACACATAAGATAGAAATGTTCACAAACACTCCCAAACATAGATCAAAGTTAGCTGGCCACTTTCGTAGGAACGGACGGAACGCTACATTTCTTTTTTAATTTTGACTATCCATGTCCACGTCTTTGTTGGTTAGCATTTCGGATCAAAAACTTTTTGGAGCAAACCAGCCAGTGTTGTTCAAACAAATATTTACATTGTGTAAAACTATACGGCTTTTGTCGGATGGATTTACGGAGCCTTTTAGGGCACTTGACTTTTGAAGAGGAATAAATTAACAGGTGCGTTCAAATTGCCCGGCTTTTGATCAGTCGATGGCTTTTATCTATATCACGGTAGTGACAGGCGAGCATCACTATTATCGGCAACATGTCATGTAGTTTGCATATGGCCGGTAGCCGAGCTGTGTACATGTTTAATATTGAGTTTTATCGACAGTCGATAAAAGTATGTCAGAGGAAAAAGCGAGCGTTTGTTTGTCCTGCGCTTGCGCATAATCGCGAAACACGACTGCGTCGGCGAAATTTTTTTTAAGAGGATTAGGGTCCAGAAACACCAGTTACACAGAGTGAGTCATTGATAATTATATGGACATTATAAGAGTACTGAATGATGTCTCAAATTAGATACCTATATATTAATTATATCTGACTACATAATATGATACGTCAGTCGTATATAAAAAGCAATTTTTGATGTTTCAAGAAACTATCCCCGATTTTGCTCAGAGAAAGCAAATTTTGGGAATAATGGATACATAAGGAATTATATAAGTAGTCTTTTAAGACAAACAAGAAGATAATGAAAAATATTTATAGGTAAGACTGTTGATAAGCAATAATATCACAAAATCACAATACGTGTTGTAAGTTTGCAAATTAATATCTCATTGGTGTCAGCGGTAACATATAAAAAATGCACAGTAGTATATGTACACATTAATGAATTAATGTACGCTATTTCACAGCGATAATGTGTCGTTTGACCTGCCTCCGGTGTCAAACAATACAATAATTTAAAAAAAAATGCGTGTGACCCACTGTGTGTGAAAGTCGGAAGCTAATTATTTACACTTCGACCCAGTATGTACAAGTAAACGGCTAACTGACAGTAAGCAAGGCACAGCAAGGTGCAAAAGGTTTGCTAATGACCTGACGGCCCACAGACTTACAAGAACTCCAGACGTAACCTGCACGTCATATACGGCTTTCACTCACACAAATAAACCAACTAGTAGCGCCAAATGCCATCATCACCGCGACACACACATAGATAGCTATTTGTGAGCTGTTTAATTCATCGATGATTTGTCTGTAGTTATTTTAAGTCTGTGCTAGCGGGCCTACTTAGAGTTACAAGACACCAATACCTGTCGATTTCCATTTAAGTGAGGTTAATAGCAAACATTCAATAGCTCATTCGTTCATTCATATTGTGTGGGTCACACGCACGGAATCATCCATCTTGGGGTGCGTTCTCACTGACGCGGAGCGGACCAGCCTAATTAACTAATTACAATCATCATCATTATCATTTCAGCCGCAGGCTGTCCACTGCTGGACAAAGGCCTCCCCCAAGAATTTCCAAAATGACCGCTTGGAAGCGGCCTGCATCCAGCGCCTGCCTGCGATCTTCCTTAGATCATCTGACCATCTGATCGGTGGGTGTCCGATTCTGCGCTTACCGGTGCGTGGTCGCCATTCGAGAACCTTTCTGCCCCATCGGCCATCGGTTCGTCGCGCTATGTGCCCTGCCCACTACCACTTCAAAGAGCTAATCCGCTGGGCTATGTCAGCAATTTTTGTTCTCCTACGGATCTCCTCATTTCTGATTCGGTCTCGTAGGGAAACACCGAGCATAGCTCTCTCCATGGCTCTTTGGGCGACCTTGAGCTTTCTTATGAGACCCATAGTAAGGCTTAACCAATTACAATATTCAATTCGAGATTCCAGCGTTGTAATTGATCAAATCAGGGTCTGCTCCGCTTATCTCCGCTGAAGTCCGCATCAGTGAGAAATAACCTTTATGGAACAATCAGATGATTAAAAATTGTAGTCCTATTAGTTGTAGGAATTAGGTTTCTTCTCCCAAAAAAATCCCCTAAAATGTTATTTGAACTAGGTTTAGATAACGCGAAGTTGATTGTTTCGTTTCTGTTTAATGAATATTTCACCTTTTATTAACCTTAGTATATTGAAATATAATTAATAAACATGAATGTATTAATTACGCGCGTAAGTATATAAACTTTTGCTCATCGATGGCCGATCAACGTGAACACAGGTGGTTACTGTAATTATAGGTTAGTTAGTTTTTTTTTTCGTGAAAATAAGTGTAAACTGTTTAAAACGGTTTTTGTCGTAGTCGCTTAGCTTAGTTTAGTTTAAGGGATAAACCTAACCACAGATACTAAGCTATCTAACTGCTATATTCTATCATTTTCGCTACTTTTTCAAGGTTAGGCAGTCAAAGGCCTTGACAGACATAGTACCTATTGTATATTAAAGGGAGAATATAGTTAAGGATTCTAGTAATTGGTTTATAGGTGGAATGGAAGTATATTGTCTCTCAATTGATCAATTTCGGATGACACCTAAGTGTATTTTAAAATTAAGTTTTTTCAAAATTAAATTCCGAAACAAAACGCGCATATGTAAAAATAATTAATTAAGGAAAGTAGTGGGCAAGACACGAAACCCGCACTCAAAAGAAATTTGCGTTACAACGCACTTTCTCCTTTGCACGAGTGCGTATTAAGAAAATTAGCATCTATTTAGCAAACCACGCTTCTTTGTATGGTACGGTCGTTTGGTTACTATTCGCGCCAAAATACGGCGTCACTGTATTGCATACGCACAAAAATAAAAAAAAAACACAGAAGAAGGGTTGATGTATAAGTATTTTTTAATCATGAGTCATTTCGCTGACATAGTAACACGCCTCTCGACGTTGATAACAATTCTTGTATTTTTGTCTGTCAAAGAGTGTTAATTGAGTTGATGTTATTGTGAATTTAATCATTTGGTTCGTAGAATCGAGAACAAAAATCCAGACGCAAAAGAAAGTAAGTATGTAAGTGTTGGAATTCTGAACGAGGGTATCAAACAGTTAATTATTTAATGTACTTTTATGAAGAAATATACATTTAATGATTTTCCCTCCTATAAGACAACTAAACAGTGGTATGAAGTATGTAACTGTACGAATTATTAAGTGTTACTCCCGCATTCTCTATATTTTAAATACACTCTTCTGACCAAAATGGGGCTCGTCACTTCGTTAGTGGAGCATTTGTCAAGATAATTGTCCAGACCGTGCCGTTTGAGGCTTTGACATTTCCGTATTTTGAATAGCCAACATTGGCCATCATACAGGTGTCTTAACACGGCCGCAAAGAGTCGAGAATCACAACAGATTAGTCACGGTCTAGCCTTGGCTTTGACCATGCTTTGACACTGTCACGTGCGACCAAATGTGGTTGTTTTGTGGCCAATTATCTCAACTGAGTAGAGGAATTGTTACTGTAACATATATTCCTTATGAGGATAAATTTGCTGGATTGTGTATGCGAGACGGCTAAACAGAATGATGACGTAAGTCTTTATCATAAGGTCTAATTACCTATTTGCTGCCTTTCAAGTTGTAAGAGATTGAACGCGCGCGACTCAGTTTGAATAGTTTTCGGGTTAGGTAGCCAAGCCATTTTGTCATTTGTTGCACCGACTTTGAATTTATTCTACCTTATCAACTACTCGGAACCAGAAACAAAAATTACTTAAATCTATAAAATGATTGCTTTTGACCAATTTGTGACTGAAAATAGTACTTAATTACACTTGTCTGTCGTTTATTTACCAAACATCATTACGGCGGGCCTCCAAGGGGTTAATAGTTATTTACCCAGCTGCGCACACCGCGTAAGTAACCTGTGTGTTTGTATTCACCTAAATGAATGGTAACACTACCGAATGAAACCCGGTTTTGGTTGACACTTAGTATGTTGGTGTTGTTATTAATTATGTACACATAGGTTAAATTATTTTCGGATATGGACTGTGACCGAGTAGCCAGCATGGTCAAACTGGCGTGAGGTGTCTGGTATTACTTGTCATCTCGAAATGGCGGTCAAATTTAAGGGACAGGTCTACAAATACATAATTACACCCAATACGGCGGCAGTGAGATGCGGCGCCCAAGAAAATAATGTTGGGAATAAAAATAATAGTACCTAAATATTATATAGTTGTTAGGAAAAAACAATTTTAGAAACAAGACGGAATTGAAATAATTTATTTTTTATCATTTACTTATTTCATTGTCCTATTAGGTAATAGTAGTGGAAACCCACGCTGTAAGCTACCGCTACAGCCTGTAGCGGTTTCAAAATGTTTTATTTTGATTTAACTAGCATATCTTTATTACCAAAAATAATAGAGAACACGGAGTATCGGAAAAAATGTGTCGATTTTCTTTGGCAACTAAATACTTACCAATACGTGTACAAACTACGAGTAAGTCTGTTACGCACTAGTGTTTGTCTTTGGTAATTTTAAAGCAAAAAGTAATGCATAGAAAATAAATAATGATAAAATTCAGATTTTATATCTTATTAATCACTGTTCTCGTATGCGAATGTTTTATCATTTATCGCAGATTATCAGATAATGTCGTAAATATTAAACTCAGTGATAAAATGGATTGTCTGCATACTTAGACTGTAGATATCCTGAACGTACAATCATGTTATCAAAAGAAAATAAATAATAACCTAGCTTATTTTACATAATTATGGAGCAAAAACAAAGCATTCTGCGAATCTATATTTCGAACGATGGGAAAAATCGAACATAAATATTTTTAAATTAAGAACTTGTTTTTGTTTCGAATCTGGTTGGGAAAAAGAAAAGCTGTAATGTTGGCGATAGCCATAGACAAAGTAGGCACAGGTAGTGAACCGCAAACATCCTGGTTGCATAGACGCAACGGGACTGCAGATGCAATGACCCTCAGCATGTAGGTGAACTGTTTGTCTTGATATGTAACAAATGTTTACTTCCGCTAAAACAGCTCTAATGGCTAGTTTACATCTATTTAGATAAAACTAATTTTTTTGCGATTAATCAAATCGTGTGTTAACATCCAAGTTACTAAAGAAGCTTCGCTTATGTGTAAAATGTTGAATGATTGTAGAAAAAGCTAAATATGAGAAGAAAAGCCGTTATCGATATATGGCAGTCGTTAGACTATGTCAGCCTAAAAAATCGATAGTGTTAGCCACTAACACACCCGGATCATGTTCCAATTGGTCAGGTTTAAAAGTAAAAAGGGGTTATGAAGGTCAGACGGCACTCGCTCCATTATATCGAGTATAAATCAGGACCATGAATAAAAAGCCTAGGCTCTGTTGACTGAGGCGTAAGCTAAACATTAACTAAGAAACACGCTCGAACGAAGAAAAAGGTACCTACCTACTTATTCTGTAATCTGTGGCCAAGGTAAAACATACTTCGCCGTTAAAAATTCTCCAAATATCAAACTTATGTTAGTCATTACCCATAGAGATATAAGGCAGGTAGGTACATGTACTTACCACACCTATCTTATCACATCGCAGCTCTGATTACGAAAAGTTAGTAAGTAGGTAGGTACTTACCTATGTACCTACTTGAACGACTATAAAAAAATCTTTTCCACCTGTGCTTGGAATATCAGTGAAATCCTAGTACCTACCTACCTATTTACTTACCTAGGTATAAGGTGCATTCAGCGTTTTCTTGCCATTAGGTTTTAAAAAAACCCTCTTTTATTTCAAACAATAAAGTATACAATAAACATATCCTTTTTGATGATTTGAATAGGTTGACAGATTGTTATTGTAAAGTCGGGGGAAGTGTTCCCCCTACCCTACCGTACTACCGTGGTACCTACTACCTAATTAAAGTGATCGGGGTAAGTTGGAACTATTAGGTATACTGTGTGTGTGTTTATCTAATAGAGGAAAGTTTATAAAAGTACCCTCACTTTCTATTATAACATTTTTAGCAGGCTGTAGGTTGAAAACTAATTTAATTCTACCGTCATCGAATGCTCTATACACACACATCCATCACATATAGGTACGATATCTATTTTCTATCAGCCAAATTTAATAAGACGATGAAATCCGTTAGATCAACACCTGAAGTGGTCAGCCCACGCACACATACAAAACATAACCGAATGAGCGAACACACCTACATCCGAATAGGTATTTTATGTTGTCGATTGAAACGTGTTCGATATTTAAGTTATTATGGCTCACTTACCCGATTAGATTCCAAGGCCTCAGCACTGTGCTCTTCCTTCTGACGGAAGCAATTAGTGCACTTGCTCTTGGTGAAGATGTTAGGAGCAAATTTCCTGCAATCCGATCGCCCAGGCATATTTGACACAGGTCAGGGTCAATTCAAGGTTCACTATGTCACCGTGCACAGCATGGTGGTACTGTAAAACACCCACACTAGACGGTAATCGCCTTTTTCAAAAACCGAACACGTAGTTTATCACGCGCGCACCCACCGGCGAGTGAGCTATCAGCGAAATCACTGCAAGTGAAGTGAACGTTAACGTCATTTAAAAACACATACACAAACACAATCTTCTCCGGCAAACAAACACCGAAGGAGTCGAACAATCGCATAAACAATATTCGTATTCACGTCAAATTTTAAAACAATAAACATCGATTTTACAACGAACACGCGGAGTTCGCGAGCGCGCAGCGACACGACCGCACGTCCATTTTACATCTGATAGAAAACCAGCGAACACAGTTGTTGTTTTACTACTTCTCTTTTCTTGTTTATGCGTCTTCAACATAACTGCCTATGTAGTGGTAACTTTACACTTGTAGTAGTAATGTAGGTGTCTCACTCTATGTTACTGTTTGTGTATAGTTCTATCCTTTGCAAGCCTTTTCATTAATTAAATTATTACACACAGTGACATCTAGTGGTTGCATGTAAACATTATCTACATTTGAGACGCACGCACGAGCACGCAACCAACAGCATCGAGATTGGCAAGTCGACGCGTGAGCATGAATCCATTCATCATAAACATGAATGAAGTGAACAGTTTAGAAACCATTCCCTAGATGGCGCTTTGTATAAAAATGTTTTTTTTTTTTTTATGAAACATGAACACAAAGAAAACAAATCAATCTATGGCCGAATGAAAAGTAACTTTTTTGATTGACGTAATTTTGACTTAAGTGATAAGAATATCCTATATTGAAAATAAACAATTTGAATTTGAATTTTGAATTTGAATTTGACAATGACATTTATGTTGAGATTAGGGATGTCCAACCAAACAGAAAATATCGACATGGTTTGTTATGGTTTATAAGCTTTTATTTGTTTATTCCCACATTTACTATGTCATGCATGCATAACTTAATCATTTTCAGTCAAAAATATTTTATTCCTTCATTTTATTCCTATTTTAGTTTGAAGAGTTAAGATACACGTGTAGATGTTATGTTTTGAACTTTATGACTTATCTAAAATGACAATTTTATATTTAAATGAATTTGTGTTTTATTATATCCGTCCGTAGACCGTAACTAAAATCCTTTGCCACCAGCAGCGCCTCCACTAAGAGTTCTATCCTCTAACTCTTGGGAGTTCCTATATTCCTGTATAGGAAAGAAACATTCTTTTTTAAAAATTGTTATTTGAATTATGAAATTTAAAACAATTAGTGTTGTAGGTACTTACATAAAAATAAATAATGTGACTAGCTAGAGTTTCTTCAAAAAATAATTAAAATTACCATTTTAAAGAAAAGTTTAAGGAATCCCTTAAGGCGTCCTTTAGTTTACGGGTGTGACGCTCTATTCAGAACATTTATATTTTAAAGCTTTTTTTTGACAAAAAACAACACGATTGTTAAAGGCTATTTAATAAGGGACTTCACATTAAAAATACAGAGATACCTTGCCACTTAACTTAATATTTTTTGCATGAAAACATGAACCCCCTTAATCGAAAGTTGCCGTGAACGAAAGAGCCAAAACATATTTAAGTTAACGCAGGCTTTAAACGTTTGTTAATTTTTATAAATAAGCTGGTAAATAAAAGACCACACTTTTATCAAAGCTAGAGCTAGAGATTCATTTGGGTCTGCCAAGTTTAATTTAAATTAGTTAATAAAAGAATGATAATTTTTAAAGTTGCTCTAATATATGAAGTTTTCCGGAACACTGCTAGAAATATTACTGAAAACTTCCAAAGTTTCAGAATCACTCAATTTCTAACTCTAGTAACTAGGCATTGGATCAACCGAATACTATCGATCTTTCCATGAAAGACTACACTCCCCAACACTAAAATAAATAAATGTCAGTCTTGTCTGTCAGTTCGTGAAACGAGCTGCTGTCGAGAGATATCGGGGGCATCGGGGCCGTCCGTTGTGTGACGTATTTTTGGTGGTGTGATCTACGAGGAAGGTTTTATTTTATTAGCGCTCGCCGCCACTGCAATAAGCACGCGTATTGCTGTTAAATTTTATTTATTACTTTACATTCAGTTTAATATCAGTTAGCAGTAACATAACCGTTTATCTAAACAGTACTTTTAGTTCGTCCGGCAAAGGTAACAAACAGTACAACTCAATAGAAATCGGTACTGTGGCGGTACTACTCATATTTCATGATAATATCGTATTAATTTCGTTGAAGAATACGATATCTTTCGTCTAACTTCGCGATCACATGGTGTGACTGTAACCTCCACTGCTGGAGTAATATTGTTCTGTGCTGAAAAAACCCTAAATTATTTGTGTGGATTTTTAATATGGAAGACCTAAGTTTTATTCCCGATATTCCTAATGGGCCCCTGGACGTGTATAGAAAGAATGTGTCTTTTGATTGGAAGCGATTGAAACTGGCCTTGGAGGGCGATCTTAATTTGTTGAAATTAAAGGTAAGTTTTGTATTTAATTTTCCCATTTATTTCATAGCTAACTGGTGGGTACTTTAATTAATTATTAGAATTCAATTACTTGTTCAAACTTTTTTGTTTGCTGTGTTTTAGTCATATTCTGTTTTTTTTTTTTCATTTAACCTTGCAGTCAGCCTTTCTGGCTATGAGCAGATGTGTTACATGATTGGACACATTAAAGTTATTCCCCTTTAGGAATAACTATTTAATACATGGCAGCCTATGCGAGGCCCCACAGTTCAAGGATTCTGCGGCGCTTCAGCCGGTGAGAGCATTCTGGTATGGTGAGCTGTGGTGCCAGCTGGCTCGGATGATTATGCAGCCTGAGCTTGTATTTCTGGCCAAAAGATTTTATTTCATCCTTTACCATTCCTACATTCAGATGTTCGTGGACCTCTGAGTTTCGAATAAACCAGGGCGCATTGCTTATTTGTTTGAGTATGTAGTTTTGGGTTCTTTGGATCTTGTTTATGTTGGAGGCACAGGCAGCTCCCCAAAGTTGAATTCCATAGGTCCATAGGATATTCTGATTTTGAAGTAAGTAACACCACATACAGTCTCACAAAATCATTTATTGTCTGTTTTAGCATTAAATAACATGCTTTGCACCTGCCGGAACTGAAGCGGTCACTTGTGGCCTCGTATCATTATCGGTTTCTCTCCAAAAGCTGAGGCATTAAATTGCAGTTATACCTACCATGTCTTTTATAATTTTTTTTGATGTTATTGCATACTATTATTCCTACCTTAGTATTAAACCAACCGAGTGGACACAAACAGGCAACCCCCTCTGCAGTAAAAGTATAAAACTACTGGTCATATCCATACTAATATTATAAATGCGAAAGTCTGTCTGTCTGTCTGTCTGTCACCTCTTCACGGCTAAACTGCTGGACCGATTGTGATGAAATTTGGTAGGGATGTAGTTAACGACCTGAGGTCAAACATAGGCTACTTTTGGGCGCGATATAACCGAGCCCCACGCGGGCGGAGCCGCGGGGAACAGCTAGTTGTTTATACTTGTTTGTGTATTTTTTGCTTGTATTGGATAATTTTGTCAAGTGTGTGCCGTGTGTTAGAATGTAATTGTATGTATTTCCTCACCTGCAGAATGAGACAGACTTTTTTACTTAGAAATAAGTCATAATATGGCGTCTCCGGTTGGTTCAATGCTCTGATATCTACATATCTTTGATAGATATTTGTTTATTTAAAATTAAATTAATTTCTTTTTTTTATTCTGTTTCTTACCACTTGAATTTGGTTTTGTTGCTCCTACTGCATACAAGTGGGGTTTGTATTCGGATTATTTAATAAATTCAAGCATTTACACAGATTTGACATAAAAGTAGTGTCTTAGTCGTCGTCTTTGTCGTCAAATCGCGTCCAAAATCCAATGTTTGATAACTATATCCATACCAAACTACCAAAATCGGGTGGTTTAGCTATGAAAGTGTAAAAGACAGACAGATACCTAAACAAACAGACAGGCAGACTTTCGTATTTCTAATATGAATATATTGGGTTATCGTAAACTTGCCACAAAGTTAATTCGTCACGAAAAAAAGTATGCGTAAACTTGCCACACTTTTATTTTTTTATAGTTAATTCGTCACAGTCTAATATTTAGTATAGTAAATTCGTCACACTGATTATTTTTGTACAGACAGCAAGAAAATTAAACAAAAATTTAAATAACAACATTTATTTCTTTCATCACAGTTTTGGGATATTAACCTTACCTACATCTATTACAAAAATCACAGTTCTATCTGAATGATTTACTTAAATATTACGTACAAATATAACCAAAGAAGAAGCAAACAAAAATAAATTTGCTGTTAATTTCTAGGAAGGTTCTCAAAATTTACAGCTGTTTTATTTAAAATATTATGTAACAATTTGTAAAAATCACAGTTCTCTTTATAAATAGAAAGCGGCTGATTTGCCTAGGTAACATGCACAACCTACCTACTACCTACCTACCTTATTGATATACCTTACGTGTATAACATAAAAAAAAAAACAAAATATATCTACTTAATGAATCACAGATAAAATCACAGTATTTTTTGTCATAATTCATCACTTGCCTTCCCCTAAAATCAAAGATTAAAGTCGTAATTTAAAACTTAAGTATAGGATTAACTACATCTATGTAACAAATTAGAACAACCTACAATAAAACAATAGTAAAAAGAACTTTTATTATATAAAGTAAAGATATTGCTTTTTGTTTATAACATTAGTTTTCCTTTGAAATCATACATTAAAACTATTAATTTAAATCTTAAATGTAGAATTAACTACATCCATGTTACATTTCTTTAAAATGCTGCATATAAGAAATTTTCAATATAAATTCAGACAGGGGCATGTTATTATAATTTTCTAAAAGAGTTTTTAACTCCCTGTCATATGCAATTGACCTGCGCGTTCTTAAGTTTGATGGTATGGCTAGATTCAATTTTTTTATTTTAGTATCTACATAATCAGCTTCCTTTTTGAGTGTTTCCAGAAACTGAAGCATTCTAGGTTTTTTTTGAGGCATCATATTGTTCAAACGCTTATGCCATGCTTCTGCGAGATTTATTGTCCTATGACGAGAACCATGTATATTCCAAATAAATTGTATATTTTTATTTTCTAACCACTGGGATACGAAATAATCATTAAATGTTGTTACTGTTTCACTCTGTGGCGCATCTTCCATAATCCACAACCAACCTCTTAAAGTCAGTAAAGTCTTCAATGTCTTCTAGCTTTACATGCGCCAATGCAGCACACAAAGCCAAGTGTCTCTTTTCGTTGATGCTGTTCATATTTAAGGCGTGAGCTTTTTTAGCCAATGCTTGTTTGAAGTGGAAGTTACATCCTTGTAGTTTAATATGTGGAAACATTTTTTTTATGACGTTGATAACTGCAATTTCAAAATCGACAATCATTGTCACCGGGTTCCAATATGGCAAATTTTTCTTGAGAGCAATAAAAAGTCGCTCATAAGACCGTTCTTGCTTATTAGGCATTAGAACGTATATGAGAGGAACTACGTTTGTAAAGTTTTCGTCACTTCTCACATCACCATGTATGCAGTAAAGCTGATAAAATGGTTTACAGCAGCTTGAAAAAGTTCCATCCGAAAAATATGTTCGAATATTTCTTACAGCTTCACGAGCTGTCTCAGTACAGAAAGCTATTATTCTGTTCTCAGGATCACTGTCGTCGTCAAATAATAAAAAACAATCTGTATATTTGAACGGGATTATTACATCTTCACATTTAGCAAAATGTGTTTTGGGTACGTTTAATTCACGATTCCTTACGATATAAAGTGATCTTGAAAAGTGTTTAAATTTCGGTAAGGCACTTAATAAATCGTAACCCGCGTCTTTTTTTGGTTGAAAAACTTCTTCAAATAGTTGAGGCATAGGTGTGCTGGTGTTTGCTGCTGCTTCTTTACAAAGATTCTTTGTCTTGATAATCTCTGTTTTCACTACATTTGGTTTACACTTATGAGCCGCTTCATGCAAAACTCGAACGCTATGATTCTCCGAAATTTTTATACTTGCACTGCATGCACGATTCGTACATCTCCAAACAGTTCCAAGCTTAGTTTCCCGATGAAAGGTGTACATATAACCACCTCTCACAAGCATTCTCCGTCCCCTTTCAGTTTTCGTAAATGTGACCTGAAAAGGTGTTGAAATAGTATCATAAATTTATCTATACTTAATACTATAAAGAGGAAAAAAAGCTACTGGACGGAATTTGATAACTCTTTCAATATAAGAATACTCTTTACTCTTAACAACAACGGAAATAAATGCCGCAATTGAAGTCACGGGAAATAGTCAGCATTTTATAAAATCACCATAAAAATTACTACATGCTTTAAAACTAAACGGGTATAGTATAGAAATTTGTAACTGTGTTTGTCTACAGAAAACAATAAGCATAATACATGTCAAATTTCACAATGTATGATTAATCACACCACCGCTGGCGTCTGAGCCGTCGGCCATTTTGTTTAAAGTTTGTCATGCGTCATGTCTAGTTAAGACAAGCAGCATAAAACGGTATGATTTAAAATTATATCTAAAGTTTTAAACTGTACCTTTGCTAATAAATAAAATAAGAAATGTGACTCTTTTATTCAAATATTTATTTAATTATAATTAATAGTTCGTATTAGATCTAGTGCAGTTTAACTTGCAGATTATAATTACTAGAATCAATTAAATAAACACTTGATTAAATTGACATTGCTGTGAAAATAATGAGGGGTCAGTTAAGTATTAATTTTGTTTTAAAACCATAGGCTATCTAAAGTTAAATTAAATAAAATCATTGTTTAATAACTGTTATTAAAATCGAACTCCTTTTATATAAGAGCATTTGAGAGATAAAATAATAAACAAATAGCACATATTTTTTTTTGTATAGAATTAAATTTAAAAATACTTACACCATGTCCTCCCGTACTTGTTCCCGGCTGATTATCCATTTTTTCAAAGATGCACAAATTACAACATTTAAAATTGCACAGTAATTTTGCAAAACACGTCACCACCCTCTCGCAAGGTCATGTGAGTCACTGGACTGATAACAAGAATGCATTGACCGAAAGGGTTAGTTGTTACATTTAGAAAGAGATAGTTGCAGCGAGCGAGAGAGATAAAAGCATGTGCAGGAGTGCTACCTAGCTGTCTGATTGTAAATTTTCTCATCCTCATATAAAGGATTATTTAAAAAGCACCAACAGCCTCCTAGGGTATGAATGAACTCAAGATAACTATCAACATTTTGCAGCTAAAAAAAAAATGATGTCCTATTTGAATTGATCAAGTGATCATTAATTTATTCAATAATAATTCATACATTGCATTCCAATACATAGATCACATGACAATAGAAAAATAAAATTGAGTAATATAGAAAATTAAATTATATAATTTGGCCATCATTAAATTCAAATAAATAAACCCCTGTATGTAGTTGAATACTTTAGACATTTGTAGTAAATAAATGTATTTAACTTGTTGTCCGCTTCAGTTCCGCCCATGGTACATACCTTCATCTTTACAAGAGTGGTTTTTTTTTGTAAATCTAACCTGTCGTCATGTCATAAAACCAAATAAACAAACTCTTCGGCATTTTTCATATTAGCGTAGATTTAAACCACTAAATAAATAAATCACTTTGCTTGCTGTCGGTACTTTGCTAATTGTGGCAAATTAACTATAACGCATACCTACCTGTGACGAGTTAACTAATACTTTTTTATGCATGTGACGAATTAACTTTGAATGTATGGAGTTTTAAAAACGTGACGAATTAACTATGTGGCAAGTTTACGATAACCCAATATATTTGTGCCAGTGCCTATACATTAACAATTAAGAAATGAAAAAACATCTAAATGCACAATTCTTTTCAGTACAAAATCTGGCACACTCTTGAAAAGGACCCGCTGTTCGCCCACCCTGCTGAAACCCCTCAGATGGAGGAGCAGAAGCGGATCACCCAGCTCCAGCTAAAGAGGATCAACGAGTACAAATTTCTCACCAAGGAGATGTTCAAATCTAGTTACAGTAAAAGGGTAATTATCCTATCAATATTTATTTAAATTTCAAGAAGAGAAAGGAGAGACAGCCATATTACAACTATTTCTAGAAGGGTATTGTCATGAAAGATCCTAGGTCATAAGGTGAGTAACTCAAACAACAAAAGAATAGGCTTTGGTGATTTCACAAGCGACAATAGGCTTTGGTAGCCGCTCGACTATCCTATGCGGTCAGTATACTTGTAAATAAAACTGGCAGATTGCGAGTAGGACTCAGGCTTGGCTATGTATGCAATAAGACTATTATGGTAGCAACTTTAAATATTTATTTTACTCTTTTTTCTTGTATTTGTTGTTATAGCAGCATTAGAAATACATTATCTATGAGAGTTTAAATTGTCTAGCTATCACGTTTCATGACATACAGCTTGGTGACAAAAGGACAGCGGAGTCCCGTTTTTTCCTTACGGAATCCTAAAAAGCAAAGTTTAAAATTAAAAATGGTCCCCATAAAAACTACATTTTCGTCCAAAACTATCACTCTTACTGCTCAATCACTGACTAATATCTGCTGTTGATGCAAAACTGCCAGGGCTAATATAACTCAGGCTTAACCAGTTTATTCTTCCAGACACGTGCCCTGATGACCATCAACGAGGCTGTCCAGTCACTCAACCCCAGCCTATCAGTCAAGATGGCCATCGGTATATACCTGTTCTCCAACGCCCTGCTCTCTCTTGGCACAGAGCGGCATCATAAGTTCTATGAAGCTACTATACTCGATAGAGAGGTGAGTTATTAATTGATTTCCAAATAATATTTATCCCAAATTTTGTAAAAAATCAGAACCAACTCCAAATAATACAAAAATTTTACATCAAACAGACAACTTCCTTTTTTTGAAATCTGTTAATTTACCAAAACCTTCACTTACGTGTAAAATTTTCTGAAAAACGCATCATAATTGGTTTAGCTTAAGCTCTAAGGTTGGTTGGAAGAAATTGTATTAGACATAAGTTCAGTCCACCTTTGTACTAATTGTATTTCCGATCCTGTACAATCCAATGATATATTTTTGTAATTAGTGCAATAAAGTGTTTATTCATTCATTCAGCCAACCGCAAGATAATCGAGGACAAACATATGGGTCAAACCACAGAGAAATCACATACATAGAAATTACTCTATACGAGTATATCCGCCATGGGTCAAACTGAAAAAATTTTTTTAGGAGTTAATTGGACTAGTTATGTTTGTATGTGGCTATGTATTCCTTATAACTTTTATTCATATTTTAATTATTCATAATTTCATTAATGTACTTTTTTTCGAATCTAGAACGATTTTATCAGGAGAGAACGATTTTGAACCTTTCGTACAAAATAATAAAAATCATAATTGCTTAATTTGAATAGATCCTGGCAAGTTTCTCGCTAACGGAGATCGCGCACGGCTCCGACGCTCGTCTGATGAGGACCACGGCTACCTATGACCCAAAACGGAGGGAGTTCGTCATCCACACACCAGACTTCGAAGCCGCCAAATGCTGGGTTGGTAATCTAGGTAAAATTGAGCGTGAATTTTATGTTTAAAAAATCCGATATCGCTTAATATTTTTTTTACTTTATTTTTAAAACTATCGAAAATGTCTTACATTTCACTATCAACAAAGCTGCCAGATTTATCTGTGGCATCATAGTTCTTAAAGTAATGGGCCTATTTTGTTGTTCTTTTTTTTTTGTTCGTGACATGATCAAGATAAAATTGGTTCTGATTCATTTCTCTAGTTTGGGGTTATTACATTTCTTTAACTTTTATTAGGGTCGCAAAAAATATCTAATTTTTATATAATATCGAAGTTTTCCCAGTTGCCGGTTTTACCAATTGGATATTTCAGAACCTTTTAGTGTCGATTTCACCAAACATGACTTAACTTGAGAATAGCTATCCACGGAATATATGTATTCTTCCATTTAACTCTTGGATAACTTCGTCCACGTTCCACCACTTTACACCAGATTAAATTTACTCTCGGATAGTTTCTCTGTGACAGAGAGTGAATCCGAATGATTGAAATGAATGACTGTATAAGTTGCCCAAATGCAATTGCTCGTTTCTCCTCTAATAAATAAAGTGTGTTTTGTATTATTATATTCGATAGGGTTATACCTATGTCAAAAGTGTCAAAACGTGATATTCTTACAAAGTGAAATCAAAGAATTTCGATTCGCGTGCGGTCTTTTAAGTGACGCAATTTTTTTTAATCTATCTATGGGTAAAATATATTTTATGCCAGCGCGCCAGAGAATCAGCTGTCGAAACAATGACACTTGGACGCCATATTGAACTTATCTTTAGTATAAGCTCGCTGCTCGTTGAAAATTGGCGGAGTAGAGATTTACTCCAGCATAATCGTTTATTCTTGGATCAAGTCTATGGTGAAACGTAAAAACATGTTATCCTAGGGGTAACTGCTCGTATACTCTCGAGTAAAATTTACTCTTATTTGGTGAAATCGACCCTTAGCCGCTTTCATGCTTTTCTTCTCCATTTCCTATTTGATTTTTTTTAACCGACTTCAAAAAAAGGAGGAGATTTCTCAATTCGACTGTATATATTTTTATAATTATGTATTCAGATAATACTAATGTCAATTTCACATTTAACAAAAAAACATGTTTTTAGACTTGTACGGTATTTCCCAATGAGTAATATAATAAGTATAAGAATGTTTAAAAAAAATTCCATTACTTACACACTAATTTTGGACTTGTGTAAACAAAATAACCCAACACAGCTCCAACTAAGTGTTTTTAGTGCTGACAAGTGTCATGACCCAAATTACTGATAGTAAGTCTTTTTCTAAGTAAAAAGTGTTTATAAGTAAAGTGAGGTCAAAATTTACAAGATACAAACACAATACAAGGCTAGGTATCACGTGTCTTAAAAATAACTACAATATTTAACTACAAACTTTCCATCGGAATTTTATTTATACTAATTGCACCCGCGATATTACCCGCGGTTTATTATACACAACAGCGCCATCTACTTTATAAAGCGCCATTGTCTATCAGACTTTTTGACCAAACATACGGGAAACGCGTACTTTGCTGGATGAAAAGTACCCTATGTACTAATCCAAGGTATCAGGTACCTCCATCCATACTTCCATACTAATATTATAAATGCGAAAGTCTGTCTGTCTGTCTGTCTGTCACCTCTTCACGGCTAAACTGCTGGACCGATTGTAATGAAATTTGGTAGGGATGTAGTTAACGACCTGAGGTCAAACATAGGCTACCTTTTGGGCGCGATATAACCGAGTACCACGCGGGGCGAAGCCGCGGGGAACAGCTAGTACTAAATGTTTATTCGATTCCTTCAGAGTCGGCAACGCGCGCGCAATGCTCCTGGCGTTGCAGGCGTCTCATAGGCTACGCTTACCGCTTCCCATCAGATGGGCCGTATGCCTGTTTGCCTACTTAATAGTATAAAAAATGTATAGATTAGGATTTTTTTCTGTATAAATCTAATTCTCTAACTTTTACCCGCGACTTCTATCGCGTAAATCCCTCGTTAATAATAGTGTTTTCGGGATGAAAGGTACCCTCGTTTTCAATACTCCTAAATATGTGTAGGTATGCGGGATTTAAAGCGAATTGGTTCAGGAGATAAGGGCGCACTTACTCGATGTGAAATAAGGGATCGGATGTTGAAATTGGTCTATTATCTATTACAATACGTCCTTCATGTTCGGGCCCCGTCCATAGCGTACTCATGAAGAATACGAATAGGGTTGCCACCTAACACAATTGCAGTTAGCACAATTCTTAAAATATTTAAAACTAGCTGTTCCCCGCGGCTTCGCCCCGCGTGGGACTCGGTTATATCGCGCCCAAAAGTAGCCTATGTTTGACCTCAGGTCGTTAACTACATCCCTACCAAATTTCATCACAATCGGTCCAGCAGTTTAGCCGTGAAGAGGTGACAGACAGACAGACAGACAGACAGACTTTCGCATTTATAATATTAGTATGGAAGGATGGATATCGGTTCGATTGTAAGGTAAGTAAATTGAGATTGGTTTTTTATAAAATTCATAAATCACTTCACTACATAGTTTAAAACAAAGTCGCTTTCGCTGTCCCTATGTCCCTTTGTATGCTTAAATCTTTAAAACTACGCAACGGATTTTGATGCGGTTTTTTTAGTAGATAGAGTGATTCAAGAAGAAGGTTTTTATGCCAATGCGAAGCCGGGGCGGGTCGCTAGTTTATTTATAAATTTTGAATAGTTAGTACAAAATGGTTGAATGGCTCGATGGATTTGCTGTTAGATTCGTATTTAAGTACTGTGAGACTGACACTGGGTATATATAATAAAAAAACAAAATGCGGATATTTGGCGCCAAATTCAAATCTGCGGTATTTCTAATCGTCATTATTATCATGAAAGTCGTAATTATTTTCAATAATTTACTTGTCGTCGATTAAAAATTATTTTTAAATCCTAACTCTAGAGGAAGCACGTATGTGTACCACAGCCACATACTAGCATGTCGATCAATTTAAACTTAACAATGTTAATGGGTCCCGACATCGCTCGTCGTTCTCACCAGTATGTGAATTAATTGATGCGTGTAGATGGCTGTGAATGATAGGTTACTTCACAAGACTTGTGATATTTCTGTGCACGAGATCCGATTTTGGGGTCATCATCGTACATCCTAGCGTTTTCCCGGTTGCTTCCCTAGCCTTCGGAACCCTGGTGGCTTACCACCATCTCTTAAAACCATGCCAGAACGATTGAGTAAGGGAGATGTCGCCTTACATCATGTATTGCGCTGTCTCGCTTACTCACTGGAACTTGCATGGTTTTAAGAGACGGTAGTAACCCCCTGGTGCTCTTAAACGTGATGTTGTTTTGTTTTCTAACTAATTAGGTCCCGTTGCTGAGCTAAAGCCTCGTCTTTTTGCTTCCATACCTCTCGTTTTTGTGATGTTACCCTCCCAGTCTATCAAATTCCCTCAGATCATCCGTCCATCTTTTTCTAGGTCTCCCTCTCTTTTCTCTCTCATTTGGATTCCAGTTTGTAGTAATATATGTCCCATCTTTCGGGATGCAACATTATCACTTGGCTGCTTTCTTTCTCATATCTATTAGGCGCAGTGTAGTATTTAACGGAACAAAGATTATTTAAAAAAAATTGTACTACTTAATTCTATTTTTCAAGTATGCTTGTACAACATAGAAAAGAACAATCACATTAAAAACTGATCTCGTGTCATTGTACCTTTCAACACAGAGTTTTTATCTGTAGAGTGCGCAGACGGTTGAATCATGTGGTATGCGCTTTTAGCGTAGACCACTTCCAGTGAGTGTTGTAAACGGCGTCAATACCAGCAGGCTTCTTAAGGTGATACCTCGGTGAACACTAGCGCCACCATAATTTAAAAATCATTGTTCACTGAAAACACAAGTTATCACAAATCCGTGTTATGTAATTAAGGTTCTGGATCTAAAGTTTATTTTAAACAAATTAAATCATTAAATTATAGTTCCATTTAGTTACAAATTGCAAAAGTGCTAAAAGTGGCCACTTTTAGAAGTTTTGCAATTTGTAACAATAGGGAACCTTAATTACAAAAGACGGATTTTTGATAACTTGTGTTTTCAGGGAATAATGATTTTTTAAATGACGGTGGCGCTAGTGTTCACCAAGGTATCGTCTTAAACATCAGGTACTGAAATACAGAGACTGGTAGATAGAAAATGAATAAAAATAGATAAAATTCTGAAACACGAAGCGCACTCTAGTACCAATGAAGGTATCATCACTCTATGCAATTACAAATGTTTTGAGACGGTATACAGGAAACAATGCCACATAAAACCGCTAGTGTCACGTTTGCTATCGATAAGGTGTTGATGGGGTATTGATAATATAACTTCTATAGTGTTTTCCTTATTATACGAATAAGGAGCTCATTGATACCAACTTTGAACAACACGGCCTCCGTACCGAAAGGGAGTAGGCATACGCTGCGTTCCCCTCTGTCAAAGTATAAGCCGAATCGGCGTATCTAATGTTTAAAGTGTGTGCAATCTGTACACAAATTGACGATTTGTTTCATATTTAATGTGTAAGTGTCATCATTACAATCAGGTGACAGTATAAGGTGTACTTGTTTGAATTACCCCCCCCCCCCCCCCCCCCCCCCTAAATGCCATATTTATTGGAATAGTAAAATATCGCTAAGGCTACTCCCTTCCGGTACGGTAATTGTATTGCTCGAAGGATACCGATGAAAACGAATAAAACTGCCTCCGTGGTCCAGTGACTAAGGGTTTGTCTGTAGCCCTGGGGATCGTGGGTTTGACTCCCACGGGTACCATACTTTCCGGTTTCCAGTTTTGTTAGAAAAATAATAGTTAAAAAAGAACTACATAACACCTAAGATTTCTTACTATGAAATACTTTATTTTATTTTTTCTGATTTGCCGAAACACCGAACATGAGTTGTGTATTATAACATAATACAATCGTTTGACTGAAACATATGTTTGTAGCGAATCCGCCCACTGTTCAATGTCAATGACGAATCTGTCACGATGACGTAACACCAACCCAGTCTAGTAGTAACACTAGTAACCTAGTTACACTAAATAAATATTGTAGCCATAAAATGACGTGATCATGCTTTATTTAGCGAATAATCTCGCTAATAAGGCTATTCCTTATTAGCGAGATGCGATTCCGAAAAACTCTGACACCAGGGCGTGCATGGTCGATTGACCGTGTCACCAACACGAAATGATGATGGAGGCATCATCTTTTCATTACTGGCTTTCTTCATTTCAAATAAGCTGTTTCGCAGGTACTACTTAGAGGATACGCTTTTTTATACAATTTAGTAGATAAACTCAACAGGCATACTTCTACCCACAGAATTTAGAAATACTAACAATAAGTGGCATAGCGCACGAAAAGCTTGTCACTGGTTTGGCTTGCAAGCCAACGATTCATTCAGAAAAAATGTGCGGGGAATTTGATTGCGTCATTTATTACCACTGTTAGTTGTAAACTACGTAATACATTTCTAATAAGGTGTGGTGTGGTTTACATGTATGAATTGAAGGTGAGAAGAGAGAATACGCTAGTCACACTGGTCCTGGAGTTCTATACGTATAATTTCTCTGTTCTGTGCTTCCATCTGATGGTAAGTGATCACCGTAGCCCATTGCGAGCGCGTTTCCAACCTTGGATTTACTTTAATCATATATACATACATATAATCACCTATTTATTCTGTACGGGGTAGACAGACCTTAGGGTCATAAGACCTTAGGCCACGTTCAGATTCGCTTGTACTACTTGTCGCTGTAAATATTAACTTGTACTTATACAAGGTGAACTCAAATCAACTGCAAATATTTTAAGGGCGAATTCAGACCACTAAACTGAACAACTTTCCCTAATAAACTTATCGAAATACGAAAAAATATTTTGACCTCTCCCATACAAATTGAGCATCAACTGATCTGTTTAAGTATGGAGAGTGAAAAAAATAATTTCATATTTTGACATAAGTTTATTTGGAAAAGTTGTTCAGTATAGTAGTCTGAATCAGCCCTTAAAATATTTGCAGTTGATTTGTGTCCACCTTATATAGTAATTTGACGAATAGGTCCTATAGTTTTAAAAAATATGTTAAATAAAGAGTTTTTCAATTCTATTCTATTCCTATATCTACTAAACCTGCACTCGTACAAAGTCATACAGCGTATCATACACTCAAGGCTGGCTAACCGTTGTTCTGATAACATACGATGGTTACGTAATCGACAGGATGGGAATTTGCATTTGTTTTTGGGGCCGCACAGTAACACTGTTTCCAACCGAAAAGGGGGCGGTTCTCTATTCTTATATTACAATATATAAGTATATAATAATTTTTAACCCATTTTGACACTGTTGTTTTGTGATAGATAATACTAAATTTAAAAAAAATGATATTTTGTTTTTAATTCCATGGAGTGATTTAATCAAAATAAATAATAATCTTCGACTGTACTAAGTGTGCAATAAAGTGTTAATTAAATCGACTGAAGCTGATGTATAATGCCCACCATTTCGTGTAGGTGACACGGTCAATCGACCATGGACACCCTGGTGTCAGAGTTCTTCACAACCGCGTCACGGTCTCTGACGTTTTTCCTTAAACGAATATCACATGGCAGCCGGGACCAACGGCTTAACGTGCCTTCCGAAGTACAGAATCATCTTATTATCAGACACACTGGTGATTCAAGCCTGCAATGTCCTAACCAAACGGAAAAAAATTAAACAAAGTATGCTTCCCGCCGAAATCGAACTGACGACCCCCGGGTCAACAGGCAAACTCTTTAACCACTTCTATTCTCGCGCAGGTTGTAAAAGTCGACCTAGGGAATCGTGAAATGGGGGAATCATGATATAGGCGAGCAGCCCATCACCATTGATTTCCTGTTTCAACTACCATCATGCTAAACATGTTCTAAGGTCTTATGACCCTAGGTTTTGTTTACCCTGTATAGTATAAGTTATCCCAATAAGTTATAAGACGTGACTATATATTCTTCTCTTTCTAGGTAGAACATGCAAACACACACTGCTATTCGCGCAGTTGATCACTCCCGATGGGGAGAACCACGGCTTGCATGGTTTCTTGGTCCCGATCCGAAACCCCGACACGCTGGAGACGTATCCTGGACTGATCGTAGGAGATATGGGGGAGAAAATTGGCGTTAATGGAATTGATAATGGGTAAGTGTCCTACCGACTGCGCCATTTATAAGTAAATGTGTCGATTCTTTGGTTGTTACTCACTGGACGTGAAAACTATGGTTTGTGTAGCTTATGACAGAATACTGAAACGCTACTCAATTTTGAGAGCTGCTCATGTATCATTCTGTCGCGCTGAACGTCAGCGATATGACAATGACAGCATGATACTTGAACAGCTATCAAAATTGAATAGCGTTTGTGTATTCGGGCGTTAGTCTGTGCTGATTGTTTTAGATATCATGAGAGAGATATAGGTGTTAATCTTAGTGGGTAGGTAAGTGTCCTACCGACTGCGCCATTTTGGAGTAATTGTGTTTGAACTTTAGTTTGTACAGTGGGCTGCAGAGAAATCTGACCCCCTTCCAATGGCGATACTAGAGGCATGGGGTCAGATTTCTCTGCAGCCCACTGTACATACTGGACGTGAAAACTATGGTTTGCTGAGTTTCGTGGTCTTTACATTTAGTGCTTTTAAATATTAGCGGTTGTAGTGGGACTACTGTAAGATTCTTCTTAAAGTGATGGTACAAGCAAAAATAATCAAAGTTCCGTTCACAACTTAAAAATAAACCGCTTGTTATGAAAAACATTTCAGATGAATTTAAATTAAAAAGCAAAGCATAATGTTTGGTATAGTAACTAAACGAAAAACACAAACCGTTATGTTATTCCAAACAGCCATAACGTCATATTGTCAGATGTCTTTAGGCAGCCTGAAAAAACTGTTAGTGTTGGGTGCAATGAAAAAGAGACAAGTATATAAAAATCGCAGGCCTCTTCAAAGAGGACATACATGAAATCATGAACGTGTATGATAAGTGATGTGTGTGTGAAGGAAGCGAGGAAGCTCTGTATGAATGCAGTAATGAATGCAGTATGTGGAAATCTTTAGTCTCTACTTACCCTTGCGGTCATCATCATCATCATTATCATTTCGTGTAGGTGACACAGTCAATCGACTATGCACACCCTGGTGTCAGTATCTGGTTCTTCGGAACCGCATTTCGGCCTCTGACGTGGTTCCATTAACGACTACCAGATGGCAGCCGGGACCAACGACTTAACGTGCCGTTCGAAACACGGAATCATCTTATTATCAGACAATCAGGTGATTCAGGCCTGCAATGTCCTAACCAAACTGGAAAAAACTAAACAAAGTATGCCTCCCGTGGGAATTGAACCCACGACCCCCGGGTCTACAGGCAAACGCCTTAACCACTAGACCACGGAGGCAGTTGCAAAAAGATGTGTTGATATCTATAATAATATTTAAATCTGAAGAGTTTATGTTTGAACGCTTATAACTTAAGAAGTACTGGTCAGATTTGAAAAATTCTTCTTGCATATGAAAGCCTGACTCTTAGGGAAGATTTAAGGCTATATAGCATCGGGCGAGTGAAATAGCTAGTGTGTGTATGAAAACCACGCTTTTGTATGTAAAAGAACAATTGACAAACGTTTCAAAGTAATTTCCTCATTGGTCGTCAATAAAATAAATGCATTGAAGGTTTTCAGACTATTGTTAAGTAAAAAAGTCTTAAGCAACCTTATAACCGTCCATGCGCAAAATCGCATGACAAAAGAGAAGGTTATGCAACGCTCAGATAACGTTATCGACCAGATAAAACGAGTGATATTGATAATATCGACCGTTATCTATGTTATCAGCAAGATGAGTCTTACTGTATGAATGTTGCGGCGCTTTTTTAGGATTCCAAACTAAAATTAAATAAACCTTATCTGGATAATATATGTATAACTTTAAAAGTATAGATACACTAGCTGTTCCCCGCGGCTTCGCCCCGCGTGGGACTCTGTTATATCGCGCCCAAAAGTAGCCTATGTTTGACCTCAGGTCGTTAACTACATCCCTACCAAATTTCATCACAATCGGTCCAGAAGTTTAGCCGTGAAGAGGTGACAGACAGACAGACAGACAGACTTTTGCATTTATAATATTAGTATGGATATAGATAACGGTATAATTAAGTATCTAAGTAAATAATAAAAACTATTCTAAAAGTTCGCTCCGAGCAGCCATTGATGCAAAGATTCCCATAAAACTGATACAAAATGATAGTAATCGTATACTACGAAGTTAAAGAATCACTGACCGCAATGTATAATATTAGTATAATTGATAATGGGTATCGCTTATCAATCAACATGACTTAATTATTGCCAATTGACTTCAAAGATAACCTCCATGAAATCGCCTATAAAACGATAATTACTTAAAGCAATGATTCACACGCTTATCAGTCAATTACTTAAAGACTTATTGTTTTGGTATAAACTAGCGACCCGCCCCGGCTTCTCATGGGCGTAAAAACTTTCCTCTTGCATCACTCTATCTATTAAAAAAATATCTATCAAAATCCGTTGCGTAGTTTTAAGGGTTAAGGCATACAAAGGGGTATAGGGACATAGAAAAGCGACTTTGTTTTATACTATGTAGTGATATAGAAATACTATAGGCCGCCGCCCGGGACTCTTCTCCCGTTCCCATGGGAATTTGGAAATTTCAGTTCCAGCTGACTCCTTTGGAGAGAGTGTCGGGAGCAATAGGGATATGCTCGACCGCCACAAAGAGAAGATCTTCCCGCCAGGCTAGGCCAGGCTTGCCTGGGGAACCGCAGCTCCGACGATGTCTTGTCAGAGATTGTATTTATACACCAATCTGTAGAAACCTTGTAAGCACGATTTAGACTTTCATAGTAATTTTGCTGTTTTATATGCAATTGCGATTTCCTGCTTTTAACGCCATCTGTTGTGCGTCTAGTTGTTTGTTGTGGCGTTAGTGTCGCCACAACCACGACCCTTCATCCCGGCACTGTTCACGAGGGAATTTAGCGCGGGCGAAGCCGCGGACAAAAGCCAGTATATTATAAAAAGAACTCAAAATTATCACCCCAACAGGTTAGGTCGGCCGGCATCATTCTATTAGAGTTAAGTAAAAATAAACCGGTCTTTTAAACAATCGCATCAAGAATTCGACCTTGAGAGTTCCGCGTTTCGTCTGCTAGAGTTATATAAGTTATATTGATATATATTGAGCGGCGTGAGTCATGAATGCGATAGGGATACACTGACATGTGTTATAAAACTATTTTCGATGATACTCGTTTTGAATATGAAACGATTGTCTATGAAAAAGTGCGATGATAAAAAGTAACTTGAAAATTATTAAAATACAAGCTTTTGCCCGCGGTTTTGCGCGCGTGAGACTCTGTTTTATCGCGACCTCTGGTCCTTATTTATATCCATTCCAAATTTCATCAAAATTGGTCCAGCGGTTTTGTTGTGAAAGCGTAACAGACAGACAGGTTGAACTGACAGATTTTCGCATTTATAATATTAGTATGGATGTCAGTCATGATTGCTGGGAATTTTTAAATTCATTCTTTAGAACGTATACCGTCGTACAGTGAGAACACCTTATTATGTGTTCTGAATTCTGAGACTCTACTTTTTTCAAACTATGTATGTCCCATTCTCTCACTCATCTTAGCCCTTACCCGGTTGCCTTTTCAGCCAAAGGATTCAGTCATATGTAAATTTTGAAGATTTCCAGCTAAATTATTCATTATTATACTATTGTGCTATGCAATGTATTTTTTATAATAAAGTTTGAATAAATAAGTAAATATGATCTTATTTCCTTATTTTCCTTCCATACAGGAAAAATTGATAGCGCAAATAATACGAGGAAATATATGTATAACATATATGTATTAAACATGTATAAAATACTTAAGGACATCTTTAATACTTACATCTTTATTGCCCTCATTTTGGAAAACACAAACTGAAAATTTACACTTTTGTTTTCAATATGGAGCAAAGGAGCACTTCTTGCTAAGCAATCTCTTCCAGTCAACCTTTGGGTTGCAAAAGGTCGCAATATTTCCATATTTAAATTATACTAGCGACCCGCCCCGGCTTCGCATGGGCATAAAAACCTTCCTCTTGAATCACTATATCTATTAAAATCATCAAAATCCGTTGCCTAGTTTTAAAGATTTAAGCATACATAGGGATATAGGGACAGAGAAAGCGACTTTGTTTTATACTGTGTAGTGATAGTGATGTTTATTTATAAAAAAAATAGGTTAATACACTTGAAAAAACTTATACCATAGACAAAAAATTGTTCAGGGTCACTGAGTGAGTTTATGGTTTAACTTTGCGTAGAAATAAAAATTCTAAATTCCAAAATTAAATATTTTTCGTATTAAACTTTTTTATTATTGGTTTTAGGTTCATAATGTTCAACCAGTACAGGATTCCGCGCGAGAACCTCCTGAACAGAACAGCTGACGTCACAGAAGATGGCGTCTACGAGAGCTCCTTCTCAGACCCCTCCAAGATATTGGGGGCTGCGCTTGAGAATTTATCAGCAGGTAGTTATTCGATCCAAATTACACAAAAAATGTTTTCACATTTCAAAGAGGATTTTGATAATGTTTTAGGTATTATCGATAGATAAGTCGTGTCTATTGTCTGTTTTGATTTTGGTCTATGGCAAGTCGCGCGTCGAACTAAATATGGTCACAAAAAGCGATTCTCAGCCCTGATTGGCAGGGAATCGTCGTTTGCGGCCGCCATCAAAGACACTTGGTGTTTATTTGCTAAAAATTGTCAACAGTGATATTTTCGAGGAGATTAATGACCGCTTTTATTTTGTAACAAACGTGGTTGCAATAAACTATTTTATACCAGGACCAGCATTTCATTCTCTAAACAAGAATTAAGTTAAAAAAAACTATAACCCGACTACGTTAATAAAAACAAATATACGCGGACGAAGTCACGGGCAACAGCTAGTCATATACATTTTTGTAATGTGCTCACCCAATACCTTTCTTTTCATACCAAACACGTGATGCCAATCTTAGTAAAAAAAAATTTGGGGCTAGAATCAGAGGTTTATATTCCGTCAGTTAAAATTTTGATACATTTATATAGCCTACTATGTTACCCGCGCTATTTTTACGAATCTTTTGACACCTCATTCATTAAAACCGGTCCAGTAATATTTCTTTCATATAATATTTCTTTCATAATAATGTAAGGTATAAGAGGTTGATAAATATATCTGTTTACCATCTTTCTTCTTTCTTTTTCGAGTCAAAATGGCTTTGCTATATATTTTCATATTTTGTGTACCTTATGCAAACACAAATAAAGACCTATTCTGTTTAATTCCCCAGGTCGCATCGGAATAATGCAAGAGAGTTGTAACTCCATATCGAGTGTCGTGGCGATAGCGATCCGATACGCGGCGTCGCGGCGGCAATTCGGCGAGAGGGACGACGAGATACCTCTGATCGAGTACGAGTTGCATGTTAGTCGCATTTACATGTCGCGCACACGCACACACAAACATGCGCGCGCGCACACACGCACGCGCGTGCGCACTCACACACACATAAAGAACACACACTATACACAGAAACATAGACACACAGACACACCCTATACACACCACTCTTCACTATACACACCAAAACCACACTCTACACACACACACACACACATAGATGAAAATTTACTATAAGGTGAAAAGATATAGCACATACAAAACTATACAATTTAAACAAAAATGCAGGAAAGCTTGTATTATTACATTACTACGGATTTTTATTTTTAGTAGTAAAATCTATCTATCACTTGAGACACTGTGATTCTAAATCCGATAACTTATTAAATGAAGCACTAAATTAGTTTGTAGTAGGGTTTTTTTTTATAAATTACTTACTGTTTTACTAAAAATACGCTGAATCTTAATTAAATTGAACTTTTTCTTGTAGCGCCATCTACTGACAAGAAAAATAACTAAATCTTTTTTTAGGCAATAGGAGCACATGGTCTTAGATTCGCCTAACAATATTCAACCACTAAAATTTTACCTGTCATGTTTTAGCAATGGCGGCTATTCGGCTACGTAGCAGCCGCTGTGGTTTTCAAAATATATATCGAGAGTTTCACGCGGACATACACGAGCATAGTGGAGAAGTCCAACGCTGGACTTAAGGTGGACAATCTGGTGAGTATTTTTTTCACACTAAGGCAAACAGGCATACGTCTTATCTGATGGAAAGCGGTTACCATAGCTTATAGATACCTGCACCATCAGGATGGTTCTGGATTCGTTCACCAACCGGGTCTAAAAGAAAAATCAAAAATCGCAACATGTTTCGTCAAAAAGAGTACCAACAAAATTATCCTTACTAATATTATATTATGCGAAAGTGAGTTTGTTTGTTGTTTTGTTACGCTTTCACGGCCTATCTACTGCACCAATCTTCCTGAAATTTCGCATACACATAGATAAAAGTATTGATAATGACATAGGATATATTTCATCCCGGAAAAAAACACTGTTCCTCTGGGAAGATCACGCGGACTTAGCCAATAAAAAGAATCAAGATAGAATTTGTACAAATACGAAAGCTCTCTATATCAGCTTTCCAGTACTCGCATAAGGTTATTGTAGGCGACGCGAAGTGATAGCTAAGTGCACATATTAATGTACACATTGTAATTATTTGTTTGGCTTACATTTATGTATTGTGTACCTATATTTTTAATTATACGTTTATGTGGTTACGGAGTGGTCATGCGTGCCCCCTGCCCCTCCGCCTTCGGGTGGTGGGTCCCGCGTTGATCGAATCTAGTTTTTGAAAACCAAGTGAACCCAGTCGCCATCTACCAACCGTTATGCGAGTACGCACGCCACTCCACGGCTACAAATTTCCATACATAAACCTGACTTATTATTTCCTATCACCTACAGTTATAATTGCATTTTAAACACAAAGTAGTGTAAAATAAGATTTAATTTCGTGCGAATAGACCTATCTACAGTATAATAATTCAATCAATACATTTATTTGCTTAAAATGTATTATTAAGAAGTCGTGCAGAGGAAACACCACCATAGAGTCAATTCTAGAGTTCACGGAGTCTATAGTGCGCCCTGCGCGGGAAACTCGAAGAGTGACAGTAGCGGGTTGTCCAATATGATAGACCGATTTGGATTTGTTTTTGCAATAGTCAAATAGTAGTGATACTGATTAAATTGATTATTTGTAAAAAATAATATGTCATTTCTGGACTCTCTAATAGTATGTAATACAATTATTAATTAATTAATTGAGTGTGTTGTGTTCAGAGCGAGGCGGTTTCAGAGATTCACGCGATGGTGTCGTGTTCCAAGCCGCTGCTGACGTGGACCACGCTGCATGCGGCACAGCAGTGCAGGGAGGCTTGTGGAGGACATGGGTTTCTTAAGGTGAGAAGATTAGTCAATTGATTAATTTACTAACTAATTAATTAATTAACGAACTAATTAATTATTTGACTTTTAGATAATACTTTTAGCATTGTCCGCCTATTGTGCTTTAAATTTGTTTTTGTACAATAAAGGTTAAATCACTACATAGTATAAAACGAAGTCGCTTTCTCTGTCCCTATATCCCTTTGTATGCTTAAATTTTTAAAAGTACGCAACGGATTTTAATGCGGTTTTTTTTAAATAGATAAGAGTGATTCAAGAGGAAGGATTTTATGCCCATGCGAAGCAGGTGCGAGTCGCTAGTAAATAAATAAAAACACTTCACATAATTTCAAAAAACACTTATTCATTGAACTCTTAAGCACTTTCTTTAGTAAGGAACAAATGATCTGCGTTTCCGTCGTTTCATAAAAGTGAGGAACACAACACCAATAGACACTAATACATTGGAACCCAAAACACAAATTTCTTAAGCAAGGAACAAAGAATGTGCGTAAAATGGGTGCTGTTAACTGGCGAGTTATCGCGCAGAATAGAAAACTGGCGCTGTCTGGTTTCCGAAACAAAGATCAATTTCAATTTATTTATTGCATTTCATATTGTACAATAACAGTTCTAGCTATACATATTCTAGCTATACATATACACAAGTCACTGTCTTTTTAGTAGGTACAATTGAATCCTATTTGGATCGCTGACTTAACGGAGTAATTAAGGGAGGCTTGGATGTAAGTGCATAAATCACATAGTATTAAGGTGTTTTTGCTTTTAATGTATATTATACAATTTATGATGTTTTTCTAAAATCGCATCTCTCACTATTGAAAGAGAGTTCATCTTCATACGTCGTTTTACAAGTCAGTCAAACAAAATTGCCATTAAAGGCGACCAATCCATTGGGCCGCGAGCTCGCTGTCGCTTGATGCTCACTATCGTTAGGAATACGCACGCGCCGCCAAGCTATTGAGCTTTTCTTGTGTGTATCGGGTTGGCAAGTTGTTCGACCGAGCTTCGCTCGTTTTATGCAGAAAATATTTTGCGTGAAAATATGGGTAAAGTGAATTTTTCCAGACTTGGCACCTAGCTAGATAATCTTTTTGACTATGTAAGAACTTAGGTTCAAAATTTCAATGAAATCGTTACAGTCGTTTTCGAAAACGCGAGTACAAATAAATTTGATTTAAAATCGAAGCTAAACATAATGTGATATTGTGCCCGCACAATTCGAATGAACGGCGGCTCTATTCATTATATATTAATATATCAAATTTTGTAGATATCTTAAATTACAATTTTTATTGTTATTTTAAAATTACTTTCAGGTACTGGCTACGATATAAGAATAACTGAATTCGAATTGTATTGTTTACAAAATGTTAAATTACTGTTACAATATATCCATTTCCGCTTACAAAATTATAGTCATCTGAGAAATATTTCTCATAACCTACACGTTTTGTAATATTGTAAACTAAGGAGAAGTAAACTGTCGCTATGTCCGCGCTGTATTTAATTTCCAAAACTAAGGTTTTTTCGAGTATTTGTGCTTCATATTGGTGGATTATTATTCGCAAAGTGTTCGTGAACAAGCGTGAGTGTTAGGAAGTGGTACAGTGTCGATTACGTGACTTTTAATCTTTGTCACCAAAATCTCCAAGTTATAGCTAAGTGAAACTTTTCACCGCTTCACTTAGCCATCTGACTGACTCACTTGACTAGACTAGACTACTGACTTGACTTGACTAGACTAGACTACTGACTTGACTTGACTAAAGTAGGACTGAAGAAGATTAATAAATTGAAGAAAGGCCTTAAAGGATTAGTTTCCATGGCCGTAAAGTATTTTTTTTTTTTTAAATTGTAAACTAAAAATATTTTCCGTGTACGCGTTCAACTTTCAGAGCGCAAACCTCGGCGACATCAGAAGCAACCACGAGCCGACAGTGACATACGAGGGCGACAACAACGTCCTCTCCCAGCAGACTGGCAACTGGCTGCTGCGGCAGCACCACGCGGCGCGCCGCGCCCGGCCGCTGGACACGCCGCTGCGGACGGTGGCCTTCTTGCTGCGGCGCGAGGACATCCTGCGCAGGGGGTTCCGCTGCGAGGAGACCAGCCAGCTGCTGTGTCCCGACTGTGAGTTGTGACTAGCATTAGACAGGACTGGACAGCCGCTGCGGACGGTGGCCTTCTTGCTGCGGCGCGAGGACATCCTGCGCAGGGGGTTCCGCTGCGAGGAGACCAGCCAGCTGCTGTGTCCCGACTGTGAGTTGTGACTAGCATTAGACAGGACTGGACAGCCGCTGCGGACGGTGGCCTTCTTGCTGCGGCGCGAGGACATCCTGCGCAGGGGGTTCCGCTGCGAGGAGACCAGCCAGCTGCTGTGTCCCGACTGTGAGTTGTGACTAGCATTAGACAGGACTGGACAGCCGCTGCGGACGGTGGCCTTCTTGCTGCGGCGCGAGGACATCCTGCGCAGGGGGTTCCGCTGCGAGGAGACCAGCCAGCTGCTGTGTCCCGACTGTGAGTTGTGACTAGCATTAGACAGGACTGGACAGCCGCTGCGGACGGTGGCCTTCTTGCTGCGGCGCGAGGACATACTGCGCAGGGGGTTCCGCTGCGAGGAGACCAGCCAGCTGCTGTGTCCCGACTGTGAGTTGGCGTTTTTAATATTTTGACAGGTTGTATCACACTTATCAACCTTTTAGCTTTCTGCATCGCTCGCGCTCCAATGTCTCTTGTTTCTCTCTACCCTAAGGTTGGCTGGATGAAATTGCATTAGCGATATGTCCGCCTTTGTACTAATTGTTATCTTTGATCCTGTACAATCCAATGATGTTTTTATGTAATTGGTGCAATAAAGTGTTTATTCATTCATTCATTCAACCTTGCACACTTTGGTGTCAGAGGTCTTCGGAACCGCCTCTTGCTTATATGTTATTTGGTGGTGGGCTGATCAGACTAATATAATGAAGAAGATATAATGAGAAAGATTTGATTTTTTGTTTTTAATGAATAGACTACTCGACTGATTTCAATAAATCTTTCAAAATTGTCTCCAAGTAACATAGGCTATAGTATATATATATATATATATATATATATACTACTTATTCATGTGATTCTAGATGAATGAATTAACATTTACTAGACATTTCAGTTGACGACAGACGAATATATAAATAACAAGCTGTATTTCGCGGTTTTCCTCTATGAATTTCTTCAAATTCTCTTGTCAGCTGAGCTCTTGACCTCAGATTTCATAGACACTCAAGATGAAGTCGCCATAGAGCTCCTTCTCTCTCTCTCTCTCAAAATACTGTTTATTTTAACTAATTATTATCTTAGATTCGTTTTTTTATTATTTCTTCAGTTGTGAAATCCATCTACATTTTTAATGTATTTAATAGATACAGGCGTTACTTTGCGAAAATCAAAGTTACAAGTACTTTACCAAATTACTTTGCGTGCTTCCGCCACCAGTCAGTTTATGCAAACTAATGCCGACCGGCGCCGACCCACCACTGTTAGTCCTACGGTAAGGAACGTGCATGCAACCTAATTGTGGCAGGCATGCTGGAACTAACAGTAGTGGGTGAGCGCCGGCCGGCAGTAGTCTGCATGAACTAACTGGTGGCGGAAGTACGCAAAGTAATTTGGTAAAGTACTTGTATTTTTTGATGACCATAACTTAAGTTTTCTTAATCCAAACAGTGTATTCATGTATCTTTGTTTCAGTCATAACTTCCACGTACGAATGGCTCATCTGCTGGCTTCTAAACCAAACGCACGAAAAATACGAATCGGAATTAGCAAAAGGCTTGTCCAAATTTCAAGCTAGGACCAAAGCACAAGTGTACAGATGGAAGGTCCTTACTGAAGTGTACGCTGAGTACTTAGTGTTAGTGTTTAGCCGCGATTCCATAGACAAAAAGGAGGCTACGCTACAGCCGGTTTTGAAGCAGCTGTATTTGCTCTATGGTCTCTGGTCTTTGGATAAGCATCTGGTTGAATTGTATCAGGGCGGTTTTGCTGAGGGTGAAAGTTTGGCGCGATTGCTTAGGTAAGTAAATTATTTTAATGTATTTTATTTGTTGATTAATCTATACTAATATAATAATACGCCGCTTCTTCTCCACTTGCGCTTTCGATGTGGTGGTAAACTTAATATAAATAATATATTAAGTTTATATTGACGTCAATAAGTGGTAAGAATATCTTATACTTACTGAAAATAAACAATTTGAATAAAGTTTAGGAGTTTGTTGGTTTGTTTTAAAAGGGAACTAGCGAATGTTATCATTATAATTTTTTAATTTAATAAACCATTTTTTTTTTAATATAAATGCGTGGCTAAATATTCTAATCTTATAATATTTCTTATGTGATTTTGTTTATAATGAATGTTGTGCGCTACAATTGTTTTGTTTATTTTTAAAGGGAGGCTATAATAGAATTGTGTGCGGCGTTGAAGAATGACATAGTATCTGTAGTGGATGCGCTCGCGCCGACTGATTTCGTTTTGAATTCTGTTTTGGGAAGGAGCGATGGTAATGTGAGTATTTTTTTTCTTTTTTAGTCTATTTTTGATATTGCATGATAAAGTTTATCCTTTATTGCATGACCGACTTTACGTCATCCTTAGGAATAATCTTGTTATTGAAAAGCCACTTGTCGGAGAAAAATACAAAGAAATTAATGCCCTTGTTGAAACCTAAGTTGTTATTTTCTGACATTCGCAAGTAAATGTTTCACGTCAAAAACTTTAATATGATATAGGCATATTGCGGCTAGCAACCCATCACTATTGATTACCTGTTTCTACTACCATCATGATACACGTGGCCCTAGGCTCTGTCTACCCCGTTTGGGATAAACGTGATTACATGTATGTTTTTGTATGTATTAGAATAGCGTCGTGTGGTAGCATCATGGTCAGATATGAAAACTAGTATTTTTAAGACCCTATAAATTACGGTCTTACAATACAATACAAAAAAATACTTAATTGCACATAGATTACATAAAACAGTTTTACCATTCATCATCGGACCATCCAAGATATCGGAATAGTTATTTTTATATTTCTAGCAATGCGTTAATAATAGATCTAATTAAAAATTCTTGTAAAATTATATATGTAAATCTCTCTTTCAGCTATACCAAAACCTTCAAAAGACGATATTCAGCAACCCGGGTACTTTCGAACGTGCGTCATGGTGGCGCGAAGTAGTCAATGTACCATCTTCAAAGCTATAAGAATAATTGTATATATAGTAGATATATGTGTGACTATGACGAATTATCTTGTTTTTTTGACATGAGCCTTATTGCGACGCTAGTAAGGTATAAAATGGTTCGCCCACTTCGTGCACAATACGCCTGCGGGAATATTAAGATGGTTGTTTAACATCATTGCAATTAAAAACTGCTTTTATCAAAAGGTCTTATTAAATAACGCGAAATAACGCGGTATAAATATACACTTATATAAATAAATAAAAATATATATTTTATTTTACTTTATATTACTACTAGCAGTTACCCGCGGCCCCGCCCGCATGGTACTCTGTCATATAAATATACACTTATATCAATAAATAAAAATATAATTATATTTTATTTTACTACTAGCATTTACCCGCGGCTCCACTACCAAAAGTAGATTATTTTTGACCCCCTGTTCTTAACTATATCCTTTCAAAATTTCATCAAAATCGGTTCATCGGTTTAGCCGTGAAAGCGTAACAGACAGACTTTCGAATTTATAATATTAGTATGGATACTTACTAAGTTACAAGTACCTGCTTACTAAGTTACATAGCGTGCTTTCGCAACCAGTTAGTTCATTCAAATTCTAACTACTACCGGCCGGCGCCCACCCACTACTGTTAGTCTAGCATGCCCGTCACCAATAGTTTACATTAGCTTTACTCGAGGCGCCGGAGTAGTTTGCATGTACCACATACTAACTGGTGGAGGAAGTACGCAAAATAATTTAGTAAGTACTCGTAACGTTGACTTCCGCAAAGTAACTCTTGAATTTATTAATTATTGTAAGCCTGCGTTTTGCTATAAGGCTGATTTGGTTTAATATTAAATAATGTTTAGTCTTCATTAAATATATTATACAAATTATTTTTTGTACAATAACGTTAAATAAAACCATAAATAATTAAGCCAGGGATGTTGAGCTCGAAGTGTATGGACTTTTAAGTAATATAGTGACAGAACTTACGAGACCTGATTTAGCATGATATATAGTTCACCGTAAGGTTCTTATAAATTGAAAAATATGTGAAGCAACCATTTAGAACTGGTAAACACAGCGTGGCTACAACAATATACTTATAATATCCTGAATAAATCATAATCATAATCGGTTTCGCCCGCGGCTTAACCCGCGTAAATTTCAGGAATAGTGCTTTTTCCCGGGATGAATGGTAACTCAGTACTCCTAACTATGTGTTTGCGAAGTTTCAAGCAGATTGGTTCAGTAGATAAAGCGTAATGAGGTAAGAAACAAACGCAAACACTTTCGCATTTATAATATTAGTTGGGATAGACAACTTTGATAATGTAAAATTATAAATACAACCGAGTACCATAAATAAAATTTGATTCTCTACCAATAAAATTGGACTCTAACCACCATGACCCCGGATCATAAAAAGTTCAGTCTATAGATCATCTTATGATATGTCCTACCTGCCCTGACTCCTGTACAGCTGAGGATCTGGGAGCGGCCAACGATAGAGCAATCAACGTAGCCACAAAAATAATTAAAGAGTCAAGACATTTTGACTCGACAAGAAAAAGGTTAAAAGTACATAATGATCAAACTTTAGAAAAAAATGTATAACCCTATAAATATAAGATTTATCTTGGCATTTGCAGAATTTTAAATGACAAAACTATTTTTACACCAAGTTTTTTTTTTTCTTGAAAACTTGTTATAGAATAACTTCATATCGTTGTGAATATTGTCGGGATGTAGTTTTGTTAAGAGCATTATTTCTTGAAAAACACATTAGAATGTTGTTAGATATGTGAAAATATAAAATTTATTGTTTGGTATATTTTCATATATTACAAATAGATCCTCCATTTTTTTATGAGTATACAAGGCTCATGTTAGGATCTTAATATTGTTAAGTTTTTACTTATACGTTAAATGTTTTTTCGATAAAAAAGTAGTTAATCCTACTTTGTTAAACATGTCGCAAAGCGCAATCATTCGATAATTCTAGTACCATTTCCATAAACCACAAGTGACTTTTTTCCCTATTAGAGTTTATCTGAAACGAAGTGCTAAGTGTGTTCGTGACATGATTCTTATATCAGTGCATTTATTGCATTTACTTAACTATAATTGAAGAGAAAATTCTTCTTAACAAAAAAAGGCGCGGAACTAACATTTTCTTCAAATTATATATCACATTCACACAAATTAGGAAGAATGGGCTATCTGCCAATTTTTTGTGGATATTAAAAATAAAGTAAGTAATGCCCTTTTTTGTTATGACGGCAGAATTTGGAATTTTTTATATCCGGTGCTTATAACTGAACATTAGTTATCTGTAATATGATATTTTATTGATAATTTCTTGTTTCACTATTGGTGAATGTTTTTATTATTTATTGTATTTACAATACCATTTAATTAAGTTAAAATAATCAGTTAATTTATGCTGTTACCATATATTTTGATTATGGCTTGTTCGACTACATAATTTAAATCGGTGTAAATTAAAAAATCGGATATTTTATTTATTAATTCATTTCGTGTAGCACGGTCAATTGACCATGCACACCCTGGATAAGTTGTAGAAATATATAATAGTGCCATTATTCGCATAAAATCTTCATTTATTTATATTATTCATGAATATATGTAGTGTTTCACAATGCAACATTTTAGCACAATTTCAACAAACCTAATTAATTGATCTGTGATTTTACTGAGATATATAGTTTACATAGACAGGGTCTAGGCAGATAGATGGGAGCGACATTGAATACCCAATTTTAAAATTATCTCGTTAGAGTACAAAATTGTTTGTCGCATTTTCAAGAGCTGTTGTTTCAACTTTATCGCAATATATACAGGGATCATTCTTCAGTATCAAATTAAATTGACCTAAGTCTCTATATGTCTGCATCGACAGTGCATTTGTATATTCCAGCTATTAGATAGTATAAATAGCGGATAGATTCCGAGAATTTCAATTTTATTGAAATAGTACATGGAGATTTCTATAAGTTACGCTTATAACTATAGCACTATTATCAAATAGCATTATAATTTCATTTATATACTATATTTTTGTAATTTATGTTATTACAGTTTTTCCATTATTTGTATTTAAGATGTAATAAACAATTCTCAGGGTTCAAAAATTTTGTTTCTTTGAACATTAAGGGAATGAATTGACAATGTGTCAAAAATAAAAAAAAATAAAATGTCTAAAAACTTTCTTTTACAAAAAAATATAAAAAAATTAAGCAGTTTATTTCACCACAGTCAACGGCACCACTTGTTAAAATGGTAGAATTGTGTTAAAATTAATTTATTTTGTCTATAGTACACCTGATGTGAATTAAACGATACCAGTCTATGACATTGAAAAACCCAACTCAATAAAGAGATTTATAGAAAATATTAAAAATTACTTATCTCAGACTTAGTACAAATATTATCTTGGAAGAGATTGTTGAGTATCAGGGACTGAACTATAAACTTATTTGGAACAAACATACCAATATAGAAACTTTTGTTTGTATACAAGGTGTAAGAAACAGTCAACTGAGAGTGTTCAATATAAGAGGGTCTCTAAATGGCGCTAGTATGTGGCCGGCTTTTCACCTATAATTTTTACTCACGTGAGTAACTAACGTAATTAAATCGATAAATTTGCAAATTACAAGGAGTTTTTACATTTGCAAATTCGTAAGTGGATTACGTTAGTTAATTTACGTAGGTAAAAATTAAAATTACAAGTAGAAAGCCGGCCTAAGTCCAGTATTCTGTCAGATGGTACAAAGCTGTCAGTTGAATTGACTTCGAAACTAATTGAAATTTCGAGTCAAAAAATCACATTTAGTACTGACATCTCTGGCGTGGTTTATTTTTGAACATCTCATTGCAAGGGACCGGGTTCCGCCCAATAATTAAATCTTAGAAGTTGACACTATAGTGTGAAGGGTTGGTTGCCTATGCATCCAGTCGATAAGCAACTGTAAATAATAAGGCTTTAAGTATAATTTGGAATATGGAAATTATAAAGCTTACGCCTGTGTAAGAAAGATTTAATTTCATAAAATGAAAAAATAATAATGAATAAATCTATTAAAAATACATTTTCATTTCATTTTATGAATAAAACCGCTTATTTTTATCGATATTATTTTTTTTAAATCCTGTATAAAGCAAATGTCATTGCTACCTACGATTAAGAAATTAACTTACTTATTTCAAACAAATTATTTTATTCTGAAACTTTATTGTCGTGTTAAGCATGTATGTAAAATATTATTTTATTAAAAAAATTACATATTAGTAACCAATCAAGTTCTATTTTACCTAATTGAATTTATAAATCACTCCTTAGAAGTGCCTTCCTCTATAATTATATATTATGAATGTATAAAAAATATACCTTGCGTTTTGTTATTGGTTATAATCTATTTTGAAGCGAAGACTTCAGGTAATAAATTTATTATGGAATATATTTTGTTTTCTTTGCCAACTTTCTAATCAAATACACACCTGTGTGATACCATCTTTATTTAATTTTTTTTAAGGTAATCCTGGTGAAGTAATAAGTTCATGTGGGATGGGTCTGGGAATCTTGGTGGACGACATGGATTTTTCTAATATCATCTACTTACTTTTAATAAATAAATAAATATTGAATGACGATTTAGAAATGACGGTCATCAGGAGAGAAAGATAAGGGCAGAAACACCAACCTCTATTTTGGACCATCGCAAACTAGTCAAATATAATTAAATATTGTTTTTCACAGGGCATTTGATTAATTCATTAATTAATATGATTTATTTAAGTAAATACTAGTTAACTATCGAGTTAATGTACGATCCCCTGGGGGATTCTGGTAGATGGATATATGGATTTTTCTAATATAATCTACCTACCTTACTCTGTGCTTGAGCCACGGATTAAGTTTATAAAAATTTGCCGAATATATTCACTATGTTTTAAGGTTTTAGCAAGAGAAAATAAAAATAAAAAACAACCTTTTGATAAGTTAGTTTATTTGTATAAGAAAATGTGACAAGAATTTGAAAACGAGTGAAAATTGTCGTCATTATAGCACTGAAATTTACTGAATAAGCGATTTATAGTGCAAAATTCTACCAGAATACTTATTTGTAATATATTGTATAGATTTTTTTTTGAAGCTTCATTAAATATGAGGAACTAAACGTGGTATTGATATAAAGTGGTTGTTGCATGATTTTGTATTGATGTAATTACTGTCATTGACACTAACAAGTTTTATGTAAGTATAAAGTTAATGTTATAAGTTTTTCTAAAAGGACAATAAAATAACACGGTCACGGAACGACTGACAGCAATCCTGCAGCTTCGTACGCTCTGTGGAATCCCCTTCTACCGGCATATTTTGATATCTCGAGGTACCGTCATAAAACAATTTTTGTTGCTTTTTTTATTAAATACAGTAACTTTCAAAGCTATAATGACGACTTAAGTGACAAAAATGGAATGTGCCTAGTTTGAACTGTGCGGATACAATTTCATCAGGTAAGTACACGTGTAAAATATTGATTATAAAACTGTATGAAGCTAGCGCTAGCGCTAATTAGTTCTTAGGAAATAAACGCATTTGCTTTTAGTTTAAAAAGTATACCTACTGGCAATAATTTCATTCAGAGAAGTACAGTGAGCGACATAGTAAAGTATACCAATTTAGACGCAAGTTTAACGGTAAAGTGGTATATTTTTCTCCGTGGCCCACTGTACATTCTAGCAAAGTAGCGCAACTTTTTCCCAATTTTTGGCACTTAGCGCTAACTTCAGTCAGTTCATAAAATTTGGTGCAGCTATTTCACATATACACATCAAAGAGAGCGTTACTTTTGAATACAAATAAAACCCGCATCAGGTACACATTAAATCAAAGTTCAATTGTTAAACCCTGCCGACAATTCTTTTATGGACCCAAAATAATTTTTTGTTTTTTTTTTTTTCAATTGATTGCACCTATCTTACCTTTTAATTAATTTTATTTATAATCTGATTCGAAAATATAAAGTAACTATAATTAAATTAAATAGTTATTTAAATGCATCACCCAACCATTTTTTATTTATAAATATTTTTCTCTTATATTATGAGTATGTTATCGACCCTCGTATTCATGTTACTACAATATTTTACATAAAAAATCGTAATCGCATTATATTTGCCCCGAAATATTTGTCTTTTCTGTTTAATTTCTTATGTTTTTAAACGACTACATAAATTGTATGCCCGATAGATTATTCTTGTTTTACTTATGAAATAGGACATTTATGAACTTTCGAGAAAAAAATATAATGCGTTGAGAAGATAACCGTCAAGTCCTAAAAAGTATGTACACCTCAAAACCTAAGACTGGTAACCACCAAGATGAAAATATATGTTTTTAAAAATGGTTATTTTTTAAATAAAAATGCCTATTGCTTTAGTATAAACACCTACTACTCAATTTTTATTCCAATCCAATCAGATCTTTTCTTCAATCACGCGAGAAGAACACTGAAAGTGTTCTTGTCATAGACTATCCTATCATGCCGTTAGCAAAGTCTATCAGGCGTTTTTTAAGGTGATACCTCGGTGAACACTAGCGCCACCATCATTTAAAAAACATTACTCATTGAAAACACAAGTTATCAAAAATCCCTGTTATGTAATTAAGGTTCTGGGTCTGAAGTTTATTTTAAACTTATTAAATTATAGTTTCATATAGTTACCAATTGCAAAACTGTTAAAAGTGGCCGTTTTTACAAATGCAATATTGCTTATATTGCAATTTGTAACTATAGGGAACTATATTTATTTATTAATTTAATATGTTTAAAATTAACTTCAGACGAAATTATTTTTCGAAAAATAATGAGATAATGATATCAAGGATAATATATATACTCTCGTATTGAGCAATAAGGTTTATTTTACTTCAACGTAAATACTTTTCAGAACTCGATGTATATATATACTATCTAAATCTACAACCTTCAATAAGTACCAACCGTGCAATGCAGTCTTCTAGTTAACTGTCGTATTACTGACTGAATTCAATCATTTTTAGGATTCCGTATTAAAATGAAGGCACATATATATTTTTTAAAATTGGGGGGACAAACGAACTAAGACATTCGGGCTATTATTTTCATAATTAATACAAGAAATTGAATCAATCAGTGTCATACGACAATTAATTGTAAATATTCTTAACAATATACAACCGATAGAGGAAGTGTAAATAAAATAATATATAAATATTTGTGAGCTACGTCGGTGGACTGATATGGCGCTCTTATGAACAAAGATATTTAAACTTCGGTTAATCTAAAATACACCTTTTGTTAATGCGTTACAACTTAAAAGCGTTTGAGGCAAATAAATACATTTACAGGAAATATGTGATAAGGGAACCTCTTTATCAGGATATTATTTTAACTTTATTGTCACTAAATTAACGCTCCTGTTTTATGAAACAAACGATGTATCCTATACTAACCGAATTACTACACGCTCTAGTGGCCGAAATATGAACTAAAGTTACTTCATCATAAACAGTAACGCCCCCTATGATAGGCAAATTAAAGCGTGTAGATTAATATAAATAAATATATAATACGCGGATGTCAACAATCGAATGCGAAAAAAGTTAATTAAAACGAATACTAGCTACACATCAATAAAAAAGATTATCTTACGATTTTTTATTATTTTTTTTTCTTTAAAAATCTAACATCTATAAATTGACATCCAAAAGACATATAGAAAAAAATTCGTAGACATTTTATCAGGTATGGGTCTAATATAATGTATTTTGGGATTTATTTTAAAATCTCATCAGACAAAAATATTTGGAGTACAACAAATGAATAAAAATATCATTATTTTCAATTTCAAATACAATAAAAACACTCGATGTATCGATAAAGACATGTGAAATATCATTTGTGTTGATGATATTTAAATTAACACTTTCGCACGAGATAACAATAACAGTAAATTGTTATGTACGTCGAGAGGCGTTACTGTCAGCGATAGTGTTAACAAACATCTATAACACCATACCCGAAATCATCATCAATATCAAATTAACTATTATCACTATCCGTTATAGTAGAGCTCGTCATTCTTATAACTGGATTTTGAGTAGAATCACTCGAATCACATTCCACCATCAAAATATCATCTGGGCTATCATTCCTATCAGAATTACTCTCCGTATACGTTCCTGTTGGAGACTTGTCTTCAATAACCGCCTTTAAATAAGATTCCCTATCCATTGTCGCTGCATCTCTAGCTAAAGCCAAAACATCTAAAGACATCATGCTTTTCGATTTCTCAGTTTTGCTTATTGGAGGATTTGTATGTTCAAAAACAGCTTCGCGACTAACAGATCTAGTTCTTGATAAATTCGTTTCAGTTTTCCATGTATCGCTTGGGGGCGGAATATATTTATGACCAGTATTAGTACTAGTTGACGGCGCGCTTGAATTTCTCGGAGAACTGGCAGTGAATTTAGATCTTTTCTGTTGATTATTTTCCTTCATCATCAGCAATTGGTCTAGTTTGTTTATGGTTTCGTTGAGTTCCAAAGCCCACGCTTCGTCTGTTTCCACGTCGTTTCTGTCTATGGGTTTGAGAGCTAGTTCTCTCACGCGCAGTCTTAGTTCTTGGAGGCTAGATTCTTCATCTTTCTCGTGGTCATTGGTCGCCATTTCGTCATGAGTAGGGTCTCGTTCAGCACCTACTCCTGGCTCCCTTGGTCCGACAGGGACCGTGTCTTTCCCTGGTGGATATTCCCCACGACGTCTGTGAATCTCCTCTGATATTTCCTCTAAGGCTTTCAAGGACTTGGAGTATCGGAACTTGGCATCTGCTATGAGACGTTGTAGTTTCTCGATCTTTTCGTTTTGCGTTTGGAGCTGTTCGTCGCATAGCTTCTTCTCCTCGAAATATAAACGGGATTTTATAATGTTCCGTTTTAAATTCTCTTCCAGCTGAGTCGCCTAGAACATGAGACAAAGTAATAAAGTACTAATCTAACTTGTAAAGCGAATAATTCTTAATATCTTCTCAACTGTAATATAAAGTTTTCTAACACTATTTGGTATACCACTCGCTACTGGCCTGGTCATGTATAATCTTAAATATCGGAAATAGTATTTAAAGTCTTCTCAATACGCCTTCTTGTTGCCATTTTACTATTTTGACTACTCATTAGGAACGTTTAGGCTTCTGGTTGGAAGGTCCGCAGTAGGTTGTTAATCCATACACTTGAACATTTTGATTAAATTTGGTATGGATATAGTTGATGACCGAAGAACATCTAGTTTTTAATGAACTGATCTGTATGCGGTAAACAGCAAACCAGATAATAAGACATTGGACTTTAAGTGATTGTGATAGTAGCTATATTACAATGAACCTGGATGACAAGTACCTTTCTTTCTGCCGCGATGTACGCTGCCGCTTTTTTCTGATGCTCGCGACCACTCTCCGCCTTCCTCTTTTCAGCGTCCATGACCTGGGGATTGAAAGTTAGGTACTTAATTATCTAAATGTTAATCGAATTATTCCGTTCTGGTGTTGAAATGCCAGAACACAGAGTAAGGTGTAGCCTATGTGAATTCGATCTGGCAAATCTCTTAGTATGTTCCAGCTGCTGGGACTCTGGCGCCCACGCAAAATTTATAAGTTAAGATTTTGTTTAGATGTTTTCAGTTTTGCTTGACTGGCCAGGGTCACAGAATACTTAGAAGTCCTTGCCAGGGCCGCTTACAGATTAAATTGACTAACAATAACTAATGTAGCTCTGTGAACCTTGATGATGGCTTGAGGACTTCCTACCAGTTGCTGTCGAACTGCCACTTGCTCACAAACCGCTGCTCAGCTAGTGTCACCGTCTCCTTGGCAGCTGCTAACTCTGGAAGTAATACGGACTGACCTTAATGATGGCATGGTTGAGGACCTCCTGCCAGTTGCTGTCGAACTGCCACTCGTCCTGCTTGCTCACGAACCGCTGCTCAGCTAGTGTCACCGTCTCTTTAGCAGCTGCGTGTAACTCTGGAAGAAAAGACAAGTCAAAATTACTCATGCGCATATGTCCAAATTCATGGTGTGGTGAGCGATGGAGCCATTTTAGATGTTAGAGAGACCAGAAATATCACACTACGCTCTTATACCAAAATAATGGATGTAAATGCCTGCATAAAGCGGTTAAATTGAAGTGGGCTTGGGCGAGACACATATATCGGATGCGTCCTGATAGATGGACAATTTTAATTCCTAAGAAAAAGAGAATAATATATTGGACAGATCTAAGAAACTTTGATATAGATTGAGAAAACATCATAATACCGAAATGTGTAAAAACAAAGAGGAAGGGCCTTTTACTATTCAGTGGAACATATATCTTTACATAGTATAAAACAAAGTCGCTTTTCGCTGTCTGTCCCTATGTAGTATGCTTAAATCTTCGATGCGTTTTTTTTTTAATAGATCGAGTGATTTAAGAGGAACGTTTTTATGTAAGTAGGTACAACCCATAATATTGCACCCTTGCGAAGCCGGGACGGGTCGCTAGTTGCTTAATAAATGTCTAGTCTATTCTTAAATATAGTCGTAATATTGCTGTTTATCGAGAAACACGAAAGCCTAGAGTTCGAACGGGAGCGTGGCCTGATTTGAAAAATGGGCGCGCGGTCGTCGTAGCAAATTAACGCTTGTGAAACTAATAGTGTCACTAGCGCGCTGCCAAATAGTTCCTTCCTTAAGATGTTTCGCAGCACGTAGAAGTAGCAGTAGTGTAGAAGTAGCAGTAGTGTAGAAGTTTATCATAAATATTTAAGTGTAAAAATAGTTTTGATCGTTGTTGTGATAGCTGTTGGCATCGTACGCGCAGGATGTAGCTTATCAACGATCGCCATTGGCATAGGGACGGCTAATAAAAATATACAACATAAAATTGCTGCCGTATAGCGACAACTTAATAAAGATGTAAATATTCCATTGGCTCATTTTAGGCGGGATACACCAGTAAGTATATAAGTTAAATTGAAATCGAAAGCCTATACTGACTTTAATATTAAAACCAGTATAGGCTTTCGATTTTACTGTCTCCGTGGTCCAGTGGTTAAAGGCGTCTGCCTGAAAAACCGGAGGTCGTGGTTTCATTCCCACGGGAAGCATTAAGTTGTTTACAGTTTGATTAGGATATTGCAGGCTTGAATCGCCTGCAATATCCTAATTAATGCTTGCGCCTTTACCCACGCGGGAAATGAAGGCCGCGGGCCGAACCCGCAGGCTGCTCCGAGGAGAGCGGCTGAGCCGAGGCCGCCGTGGTAGCGGCCGCCGTGCCGGGGCTGTGGAGCATCAGGAAGCACATAGTCCCGGCAAAAAAGCGGTAGGCGAATTGACACCGTGTGGTTTTTGGTGGGTCCAAGTCCCACATAACCACCCAGCTTCCCGTTCTTGGCTGGGTGGTAGGCGAAGGCCTTTTCCACACGAAAAAAAAAAAAAAAAAAAAAAAAAAAAAAAAAAAAAAAAAAAAAAAAAAAAAAAAAAATGAATCGCCTATGATTGTATGATATTTCTGTCTGTCTGATAATAAAGATGGATTTGGAAGGCACGTTAAGACGTTGTTTCTAGCTGCTATGTGGCATTCGTTAAAAAGAACATGTCAAATGAAGCGGTTTATGCAAAACGAAGCCCAATATACCAGTGTAGTTTTTGCAAGTTCTAGCCTCTGTAATTATAAGGATATTACACAAAGAATTTCGAATCGCGCGCGGTCTCTCTACCAAGGCAATTTTTTTTAATCTATGATATTGCAATTATTGCATGAAAACCCTAAGTTTCTTTACTACCCGCTAGAGCGCTTTGGTGCAAATTGAAGTGTATAGAAGTGGCGAAAACACGTGTTCATGAAAATCAATATGAGATGTAGCTGATAAGGCTATCAGCTCAGTGGCATAAACAAGCCAGTATGGCCTTGCGAATAGCAAATTGCACACACCTCGATTGAAGTGAACCCTGGCCTTTGAAGCATCAGAAATAAACAGACAGAAAGACGGACAATAAAGTGATTTTATAAGGTTCCATTTTTGCCTTTTGAAAAAGGAACTCCAATTCCTACAATACAGACATAATCACTTTTGTGTGCCATTGTTTTTAGGGTGTGCCACCGGCAAAAGTGATTCGATTGTTTGCTGAATAACTCGAACAAATAGCGGTACGGTACCTGTTTCATTAGCACGAGATAGCGTTAAGAGTGCGCCCAACGCCAAAATTTGAAAAACAGACCTATTTTTCAATCCATAGTTTAGCGCGAAAAAACCTTATAATTCAGATTTAAAAAATACTGTAGGTAGGCAAAAAACCTGTAGAAGCCGAGTAATCGAATAGAATTTTGAAAAATAAACAGGTTTTTTTAAAAAAAATACAAACTTCAGAACGAAAAAAAAAACAGTATTAACTCAAATGCTCTGAATTATCAGCGACAACCCCAAATTATTTTTTACAAATAACATAGCCAGACTAATGTTTTAGTAGAGTAATCGATTACATTTTTTATTTTATGTCTATATTTTTAATAATTAAATAAAATCTCAACTAAAATTATAACCTGGAGCTCAAAGCCAACTCGTCGTTAACTGAATCATGCGATTTTCGACTCTAAACAAAGCGTAGTAGATGGAACAATTGTGCACGGGCAAATGGTTACTTGTCGGGCAGCGCTCGACGCGGAAGGTTGTTCCCGGACGCTCTGTACCTTCTCGGTACTGACAATCGAACGCGTAATTTATTTGGAGCGGATTTTGTTTCTAGTGTGAATAAATATTGTAAATTAGACCGTATGACGTTTATTATAGGGTACATAATTGTATGTAGTGGTTTTTAGTATTATCATAATTGTAAACAGTGTGGTGTGTGGACGTGTAAATAATAGTGTATAAATAGTTTTGACAATGGGACGAAAAGATAAAAAAAGAGAAATAACGTTTTTGAGAAAAAGAAGAACTAAAAAACATGACGGAATGTTTGGGTAAGTTGTTTTTATTTCTACAAAATAATGGATTTAGTACAACAGTAAGTACACGCTTTATTTACAAACTAAAACCTACTTGTACAAATACTATACTATACTATACTAATATTATAAATGCGAAAGTCTGTCTGTCTGTCTGTCACCTCTTCACTGCTAAACTGCTGGACCGATTGTGATGAAATTTGGTAGGGATGTAGTTAACGACCTGAGGTCAAACATAGGCTACTTTTGGACGTGATATAACAGAGTCCCACGAGGGGCGGAGCCGCGGGGAACAGCTAGTAGCAAAATAAATAGATAGTAGGTACTTATATATTTAAAAAAGTCATAACTAACCCTTATCTCTTATAAATACAGCCTACATTTGATCAAACTGAGCTCCGTAGGTACCTATACAGAGTAAGCGCGCACGGGCAAACGTCACAAATGTCAGCTTACAGTATATGTAAAACAACCATTGTTAGACGACAACAAAATATACGAGTACCTATATATAAAAGGTCTTTAAAAGTAACTGTGTTTTTTTTACAGATTGATTAATTAGTGATTTTCATTACAAAAAACGTATTTTTTATTCTATTTTTGATAATGATAATACAGGATGTTGTACAATTTAAAACTAAAGATGTAAAGAACTCTAGTCGAGTCCTACTCGTAAATATTGCGCTCGGCTCGCAAATTGACGACTCGACTCATTTCAATAAGACTATGTGCTCTTGAGCGCAGCATGACGCTCGAGTCTTGTTTAGCGCTCGAGTCGTTGGTAGGGATCACCCTGGTAACAATGTATTTAAACATAATTAAACCTTGATACGCTCAAGACATAAGACTCGAGTTCTTTTTTTAAAACTCGTGTTCGTTATAAGAGATATGTATTATCATGAGTATAAGTTGTAATGTTACAAATGGCTCAATATAAATTTTGATCTTTACCTATATTTTACTCTGTTTTAGATCTTTAGCGCTGAGGACACTGCTCCAGCAGCTAAGCTCCGCAGCTGGGCGCAGCATCTACAGAGCGGTCCATAGCACTAGTGATCGCATAACTTGAAAGCACATATGTGGTCACGATCCTCAGCAGTGAGGGACCGATGATGAAGAATAATTTTTATTGCTATAAAAAATATTTTTCGCAAATATTACTTTATATAAATTTATTTCTGTAATTAAACGCTTTGTTTTACATTGGCAATATAGTTTTTTTTTCTCACAGAGTGCTAGCGTACTTACATCATGATTAAAGTTTCGTGTTATTATATAACTACACTAGCTGTTCCCCGCGGCTTCGCCCCGCGTGGGACTCGGTTATATCGCGCCCAAAAGCAGCCTATGTTTGACCTCAGGTCGTTAACTACATCCCTACCAATTTTCATCACAATCGGTCCAGCAGTTTAGCCGTGAAGAGGTGACGACAGACAGACAGACAGACTCGCATTTATAATATTAGTATGAATAACCAGCTTCGGTGACCTTCCCTCGGGAATAGTGCTTTTTCCCGGGATGAAAGGTACCATATGTCCTTCTCCTTGTTCTAAGCTACCTCTTCACTAAATTTCAGCCACATCAGTTCAGCCATTTTTGAGTTATAAATAGTGTAATTAACACGACTTTCTTTTTTATATATGGATATCCATACTAATATTATAAATGCGAAAGTCTGTCTGTCTGTCTGTCTGTCTGTCTGTCACCTCTTCACGGCTAAACTGCTGGACCGATTGTTATGAAATTTGGTAGGGATGTAGTTAACTACCTGAGGTCAAACATAGGCTACTTTTGGGCGCGATATAACCGAGTCCCACGCGGGCGGGGCCGCGGGGAACAGCTAGTAGATAATAAAACAGTAAAAATATTTTGTCTGTACATTTATTATTTTTGTCATAAATGTATACTTGTATAGGGACACTTAAAAAGAATAATAAAACTTGAAAACAAAATGTTTGTTTTCAAACTTTTTATTTTTGTTTGTATGTCTGTCTGTCTGTATGTATGTATCACGCTTATCTCCGAAAGTACTGAACTGATTTACTAAAAACCTTCACCAATTGCTTTGTTTTAACTCAGCAAAACATTCAAAGTGTGTTTCATCAAAATCGTTTCAGTACAAAACTAGTGGTTCTGTGAACAGTAGACCTCGCGACCCTCCTGCCTTGACTTCCCTCCCTTCCCATTTTTTCATAACTATATGTCTAGGTATAAAAATAAACACGTGTGCCAAGTTTCATTAGGATCCGTTCAAACAACGTCACAGAAAACTTTCCCTCTTTTTTCCCCCATTTTCCCTCCAATCATAAAAATCTCTCGACATAAAATTGTAAAAAAAAATCAAGGAACACGTGTGTCAAGTTTCATTAGGATACGTTCGTAAACAACGTCACAGAAAACTTTCCCCCTTTTCTTCCCCATTTCCCCTCCAATCAAAATAATCTCTTGACATGCAATTGCAAAAAAATCAAGGAACACGTGTGCCAAGTTTCATTAGGATCCGTTCATAAATGCGACCTCCAGCCCGGAACAAACAAACAGACAGACAGACACACATCCGGACAAAAGCAAAATTTTCCAGTCTCGAAATGGAATGGAGGACAAAAAGTGATCGTCATTTGACTGAATTCAATGTGTTTGTCTGCAAATATATACGCTTTTGAACGAATGCTCCAAATTTAATAATACTTTTTTTGTGTTGGTTATTGTCATGTCATGACAAACGAAAGAAAACGGGGATTTCAAGCGAAGCCCGCGACATCGTACGCGTAAGCGTACGATGTCGCGGGCATGTTCAATATTTAAATAAAAAATCATAATTGTAACTGCTGAAAATCACTATTTCTACTTCCTAATTTTCTATCAATTCACTTTACTACTACTTTCCTATTACTTGTGAATATGCTGCCACTTTACCAACTTCCAATTAATATTTGGTTGACTGTATCTATCTACCATACACACACTCCTCTAAAAAAAACTACATTAATATTTCATTCATAATAAATAAGTATTTGATTTTTCTGACTTTATCGCATATACTATACTCTAACTCACGAGTTCACGACTAGCCACGGCGCGGCCAGCCGCTAGTGATCGCAGCGCGCCGTGTTGGTTTTTAGAACTAGAGCGGAGGGTATGCAAGACGTGCGGGTGAAATCGGAATTTTTGTCGGCGTTAGGCGCCCTCTTAATTCACAACTATATATCTATGTTCTCTTTTGTTATAACATTTTTGTTTACTTAATTCATTCGTTAGTTGCCCTTTTATTTCTCTAGTCTCAGTTAGCTTTGTCCGGACTATATAGTAACTAGCTTTTGCCTGGGCTTCGCCCGCGTGAGATTCCCTCGGGAACAGTCGGGAACTAAATACTCCTAGCTATGTGTATGCGAAATTTCAGGAAGATTGGTTCAGTAGATAGGGTGTGAAGAGGTAACAAACAAACAATTATACAAACTAAAATAAAATAAAATATATTTAAATTTATTTATTTATTTATTTAATTATACAAACTCACTTTCGCATTTTTTATATTAGTTGGATGGGTCAAACTTTTAAAAAACTATATAGTTCTCAACCATTTTCTACCGATGTTTACGTTTTTAGGGTATTATCATGTAAGTAGGTATAATCTGTTTATCAAAGTTAGTAAAAAGTCAAATATAAGCTGTCATCTTTGCACATTGAAAAATAACTAACTCGTATTGTTTAAATAGTCACAAACGTAATCAGTATTTAAATGCGAGTGAAAAATAAATATTTGTAGAGAGCGATAACCGCTTTATTTAAATTTATTAAACAATAGATAACCTACGTAATATCGGCGAATGGTGAATCATGACATTGGATAGGTGATGCTGCTAGGGAGTCTAGTAACCCATCACTATTGATTTCCTGTTTCAACTAATATCAATTCAAAATATAGCCTAAGGTCTTATGACCTTAAGCCATGTCCACTCTGGATAAATACGTATGCACTAGCCACAGAATGTAGAAATATTAACAAGTAGTGGCATAGCGCACGAAAAACGTGTCACTAGTTTGGCTTGCAAGCCAACGTTTCACACAGAAAAAATGGGCGGGGAATTTGATTGTGTCATTTATTACCACTGTTATTGGTCGATAATATTAGGTGGCTTTGTTGTAAACTGCGTAATACATTTCTAATAAGGTGTGGTGTGGTTTACATGTATTAATTGAAAAGAAGAGAGAATACGTGCCACACTGATCCTGGAACTAAATCCGCGTAAAACATTTCTATTCGGATAATTTCTCTGTTCTGTGGTACTAGCTATTGCCCGGGACTCCGCTCCGTTATACACTTTACATTACGTGCTCTATTTCGTTTTTTTATTATCGTTTTTTTTTTAATTTTTACTACAGCATAAACAATGAAACGGAGTATACTCACATACTATACTAATTTTATTACATGGGTTCTCTTCACTGCCTTATCTACAACCACGCCTGTACACCAATCAAATTCGGCTAGCCGTAGTATCTTATCTGTATAACTACTTCCTGTGGGGCTCATAATGCCCCGGTCACCCTTGACCGCACAAGGACACGGTCATGGCCACGGGGTCCGTTAGACCGGCTGTCGGCTGGTTTCCGATATTTTTTTAAGGCGAGTTAAATTGTTGTTTGTAGGTTCCACCTTTATTTTAAAATTGGTTGTGCCTCGCGGGTCCTCCGACCGTGATGGGTATTTTATGTACTTATCACTAAATAGTATAAAACAAAGTCGCTTTTTCTGTCCCTATGCCCCTTTGTATGCTTTATATTTTAAAACTACGCAACAGATTTTGATGCGGTTTTTTTTTAATAGATAGAGTGATTATTGGCTTCTAATTTGTCCGTCTCATCTCGACGCGAGGTGGTCCAGCGACCAGCAAAGTATATTTTTATATAGAGCCTAAAGCTCACTACATCCTATCTTAGCTCTTTTCCGATTGCGTCCTACGATGATCGTTTTGGGAGAATGCAGGATAACGGATTCTTGTTTTTTTCCTTTACTTCGCCTAAACATTAACCAAAATCTCAAAAAGTTCGTTTAGAAAAAAAATAAAACGGACTTACCACTGGCCCTTTGGAACTGCACCGCAGCCTTCTGACACTCGGACCTGGCGGCTGCCGCGACATTCACGGCATCGTAGTACGGGCGAGACTTGTCCACGCATGTCCCGAGCCTCTTCGTCAACGCTTGCAGACGGCGGGATGTCTCATTGAGGAGTAGGTGGAAGGTTTTCATGGACTCCTGGGAAGATTATTATTTATATACACAAATTAAGTCATCATTAATGCCTCTGTTAAGGAGTTTGCCAATGGACCCTGAGGTTATGGGTTCGATTCCCACAGGAAACGTACTTTGTTAAGTTGTTTCCAGTTTGATTAGGACATAGCAGGGTATACTATCGTCTCTTAAAACCATGCAAGTTCCAGTGATTAAACGAGACAGCGCGATACAACATGTAATGCGACATCCCCCTTACTCATTGGATCTTCCATGGTTTTAAGAGATGGTGGTAAGCCACCAGGCTTGAATCGCCTGATTGTCTGACATGATTCCGTGTTTGGGAAGGCACGTTAGGCGGCCGAACCATGTAAAGGCCGAGAAGCGGTTTCAAAGAACTATGGGACCAGTGTGTGCATGATCCATTGACCTCGTAACCCATACGATATGATATGATAATATATTATTAATATTTTAACATGACATAACTGGAAACAATATTCAGATAATAACGACTAAATTTATACGAAATGAACAAACCAGTTGATAAAATTATTTCATTGTGGCAAACCAAGCGACAGGCGTGCGTGGCGGCTTGATAAGAGGCCAGCCATAGGTAAGTGCCTAGGTATTTTTAACCTAAATCATTAAGTATATTATTCTGTGCCTAAATATTAATTGATGAGTCTATCGATGCAAATTAATTTATCCATACTTCTATATCTATAAAATCACGACTAAACCACTGACCGATTTGGATGAGTTACTATTAGTGAATCGTATGATTTTCATTTGATTCACCGCACGAGAATCTCGGTGGCCGAAACAGAAGAGTGAGATAGATATTTTGACTACAAGAAGAATTAATCCATACTAATCCATATCCATACTTCCATACTAATCCATACTAATATTATAAATGCGAAAGTCTGTCTGTCTGTCACCTCTTCACGGCTAAACTGCTGGACCGATTGTGATGAAATTTGGTAGGGATGTAGTTAACGACCTGAGGTCAAACATAGGCTACTTTTGGGCGCGATATAACCGAGTCCCACGCGGGGCGGAGCCGCGGGGAACAGCTAGTTACCAATAAGTCAGTACCCCTTGTATCAGATTTTGTAAACGCAAACGCTAGCGACTTCGTTAGGGTTTTGTATGGAATTTCTTAGTTGTCTAACTATGAGCCAGGGGCGCTGTACAGGGTGTCGATTCTGCTAACGTTAAATCACAATCGTGTCAAAATAGTGTTTCAATGGTAATGCTTTTTTACACACTAGTTACAAGAAATGTATTTTTTTTTATCACTTCTGATGATTATACCACACACTAAATTCACATCACATCATACTGTCATAACTCTTGTAAATAGTGTGTAAAAAGCACTACTATTGAAACACTATTTTGATACGATTTTGTCTGAACGTTAGCAGAATCGACGCCCAGGTTTGTCATACAAGATCGCTAACGTAGTCGCTAGCGTCTGCTTTTACAAAATCTTATATAAGGTGTACAGAAGGAGATGACAAACAATTATGTTTGCTTTCTGTCGCAGAGGAATTCTGTAGATTTCCGTCCATAAACTGAATTTGCTGTGAATCGGCTGGTATGCCTATAGTAATAAAGATGTACCTATCATGCATGTGCACATCAAGTGGAGACTGTTGCTAATAACGATAAAACATCTGTTAAATAACATTCATCTTCCACACGCCCACCGTGGCTAGGGCTGGCACAAGTCACCAGTGACGTGCACAGACATTTTCCTTAGGGTAGGCAAAAACCTACCTAGACCAGAACTATTTCTTTTTTAATTTATACTTATAATTTAGGTATTAGTTACAACTATTAAAACTAAAATTATGCTGGCTCAAGCACTGGTACTTCCTCTTATTGATTACGGTGATGTGTGTTATCTGGATGTAACTGAACAACAACTGAACAAATTGGAACGCCTTGTCAACAATTGTATCAGGTTCATTTTTTGTCTCCGGAAATATGACCATATTTCCGAATACCGTTCTGAGCTGAAATGGCTGCCTATCCGTCAACGCAGGAATTTACATATATTATGTCAACTCTATAATATTCTTAGTAATCCACTCACTCCCAATTACCTTAAATGTGATTTCAAACTTTTAAGTTCCAATCATGATAGAAACCTGCGTTCTTCTAATAATATGTCTCTTGCAACGCCTTCTCATCATACTGAATTTTTCTCCAAATCTTTCGCCGTGACCGCAGTAAGACTTTGGAATCGGCTTCCAGAATCGATTAGGCAGGCCTCCAGTCGTGCTACTTTCAAAAAGCTTGTCTACAAGTTCCTACTCTCAAAATTATAGGAAGCAGAAAGGGAGGGGAAATTGAGAATTGCTGCTATTGTTTATTTTGCTTTTAATATATATTTTTTTTTTACTATGGCTAATATATTTTATGATAGGTATATATGTATTAATATGTATGTATGTATGTATGTATATATATATGTATATATTAACTATTTATTATGTATGTTATGTAAGTTTATTATATTTGTTATTTAAGTAAATGTTATTTTTGCACCCACAAACTGTTCTCTGCTTGACCCAAAGGTTGACTGTTAGATAATGCTTTTAGCATTAAGTCCGCCTATTGTATTTTTACAATAAAGTTAAATAAATAAAATAAATAAAACAGTAACGAGCAAGAAGATAATAAAATTAAAATATATTAATCATGTAGGTACCTACTTAGTCCCTTAAAATATTTACGAGACGACCGCCTCAACCTTCGCTCCCGTCGGAGTTTTGAAAAAGCATAGCAAACATATTAATTTGAAAATAATATTATATAATGTTCTTGTTAGCTTACCCTTAACTTTAACTAAATCCAATCAATCCCGGTTGATAACGTCCATTTATTATTATTGCCATTTTTCGTCAAAATAAAGATTACTTAGCGCGTCATTTTATAGTTTTTGTAAACAAACACTCGGTTTACAACAATCACATGAAAATTTTACTATTAAACTATAACTGAGTAAATTTATCAAAAATAAAAGTGATATTTTTTCACCTCAATGTAAACAATGCACATTGCAATTATCAATTAATTAAACATTCAAAACAATCAAACGCATGCAAGCAAAGCAAACATATTGTTGATTTCTATACGGAAATAAAAATATAACCCTACGGAATTGGGAGGTTTATTCTTCGTTCGTCCTGAAATTTTGTCCCACATTTCAAAAAATGATTCGTTTGTCCCAGTCACTTTTATATGCCCGGTTTGTCCCAGTTCACAAGAAGGTACTTTAAAGGTACAGCTAACAAAAAAGTATTTTGAACGAATAACAAACAAAAACCTATATTATTTGGAAAGAAAATTACTTATAAAAAACAACGGGTCGAACAAGGAATGCAAAAAGGGACCAACTAGGAATAAAATAATAAAAATTGTACATCGGGACGAAGGAAGCATAATGTTTGGGACTAACTAAGAAATTTATTAGTGGGACAAAACTCAGTGGGACAAACGAAGAATGAATCAATTGGGAATGTTATCTTGTTTCTATAAAGTCTTCAAGTTTATGCGTTTTTAAATTTGCAGCATTACTCGTTTAATATCCAATAAACACAGTTATCATGTTGCTGCAATCGATCGTAATCACTAATCAGATTTAAGTATGTGTAACGCGTAATTCTAATTGGCCGTAACAAAAGTGAGAGCGAGATGAAATGTCATCTCATAGCATTTTGTTTCATCTAAAGTGGTCGTCTTAAATTTACTCACACAGGCGTGATTAAGCGCATATGTGTCTGTTCATGTAAGTTTTTTACTTGCACTACTACACGAGCAAAAGCACATCTATACATTGTGATTTCTTAGTGAGAGTAGTAAACTTCAGACGTTTTACTAAAAAGCTGGCCTGGCCTAGCAGCGCCTACTTATGAGCCGGCGCGCCGCGTTTTCGCGCGAATTCATAGATGGCGTTGTTAAGATAATTTAATATCTTGTATGAAAAAATATTTATTATTTATGCGTATTGATTATATAAAAAATATTTATCATTTATTACAAAAGTACAGGGTAGGCAACGTCTAAATGTCTTTATGATATGCACGCCACTGCAAGTCACAACCAAATCTCATTAATTCAATCATATTCACATACACACTTTCTATATTAATAATCTATATTCTATATATATATATAAAAATGAATCGCAAAATGTGTTGGTAAGCGCATAACTCAACAACGGCTAGAACAATTTCGCTAATTCTTTTTTTTAAATGTTCCTTGAAGTACGAGGATGGTTTTTACGGCGAGAAAAATTCAAAAAGTTGCCTAAAAAGTCTAAAAACAACAGTTTTCTATATTCCCATACAAAAGATTCGTTATAATACTTAAAAGTCAATTTGAACTTTAATACCATACCATAAAGTTTAATTGTTAGTCGAGAGGTTCCGGAAAGGTAAAATAATTGAATGATGTTATTATCGTTAAAAATATGTAGGATATTACTAATAATTCTATCTAAGGCGGTACGAAGTTCGCCGGGACCGCTAGTACCTATATAATTTAAGAGGCTAACATCAGCCAACAAGCGCAACCAATCATTTTAATTCTTCTACTCTAAAATCAGGTCACTACTTTTCAATATTTGATTCTCAATGTGAAGGAGAAGAAACTGTCAAAAGTGGCCACTTTTGGCGGTTATGAGTTTTTTTTTCTGTCAGTACCTTAAACACGCAGACAGATTGTTTGAACGGTTTTTTTTAATTATTTCGTTGGATTATTTATGATATTTTTTCTGAAATTACGCAAATATACTTTTAAGTATTTTTTTATCTTGGAAATGATCATCAATACATTTTAAGGTTAGATACCAAAAGTACCTAACTCCAAAGAAGCAGATTGAAATTTATGTGCACATATCTGCATAAACTAAAAATATTTGGTTGTCGTAAGGGTTGTCGCAACCACTAATCTCTGACTGCAAATAAACTTGCCAAAGCAGAGAAGGTAGGTATGATGAAGTTGCCAGTATTCGTCATAAAAACATGGAATTTTCAATTTTGTTCAAGGTGTCAACCCTAGCCTGTGCACAACAATTGAGCTAATCTGCGCGGGGCGACCTCGCCGTATCGCTTATTGACCGGCGCACCTTGGCTCTGTGTATGTATAGTTTTCGCATGTGCGTTCAATATCTGCGCATATCTAGTTGAAAATTATATTTTCCTTGTACTTGCAGCGTTGAACGCAAAATTAACAGAAAATACATTTGGCGTAAGCCTCTCACATCACGAAATATGTTTTTCATAGATTAAAAAAAATGCCTAGTAGAGACCGCAATCTTGTTATTCTATAGTTAATTTTGTAATAGCTTAAATATCTATGTTAGCAAACAATGAATAAAAGTATCAAGTTTAGGTAATATACCTTGTTTAACTTTTGGCGTGTCGTTTCATTAAAAAGGTTCCATCCACAGGTACTATCCGTCCATTCATACTAATATTATAAATTCTTTCCGTTTGTTACGCTTTCACGGCTAAACCGCTGGAACAATTTCGATGAAATTTGGTATGGATATAGTTCAAGACCGGGAGTCAAACATAGGCGCAACGCGCTGCATAAATAACTAATGTTTTGATATCATAAACAAAACTAAATAAACGAATGAATTGAAATAAAAAGTTTTAAGTTCAAGTTAATACATCATTTCATCTACACATGTTATACAAAAATGATTTTTTACACTAATCTAAAGACAACATTCCAAGAATGTTCAATAATATGGATGTGACGGTATTGTTTCAATTTCAACAAATATGCGTAATAATTCCTATTGTATATTCTACAAAGCTAATATGCGTAAACTAATAGCGTTTGTCTAAGAATAGATAGATATGTTTTTCTCGAACTAATTGTATAACTCTACTTTTTGCCCGCGGTATAATTTGTCAATTCGGAGGGTACTTATAAGTAGTACTGTAGGAGGTTAGTATTCTCGAAAGGCCCAAATTGACCGCGTATACCCCGAATTTGTGTCCGAAATGTTGTCGGCGCCATCATGGCACTCGAGTTCAGTCTTTTCTCCAAAATACACACTATCTTTGCACCAAATTTCATCAAAACTAGTTCAGTAGTTTAATCGTTTAGGCGCAAGCTTATCTATCTAAAATTTAAGAGTTGTGCTCTTGTCGGTGGAGTCTCTTCCAGGTGTCTCTATCTTCCACTAGCCTTTTCACATCCTGATACGACACGATTCCCACTTTTTCCTTTATATGATCTACAAAACTCCTTCTTGGTCTACCTCTTCCCCGACTTCCCTCTATCTTGCCTTCCATAATGTTTTGCATAAAGTCGTCATGCCGTATTAAATGTCCCCACATTTTCCCTCTTCTGTTCTCAATTTCGCTACACGCAATATAAATAAACTAGCGACCCGCCCCCGCTTCGCATGGGCATAAAAACCTTCCTCTTGAATCACTATATCTATTTAAAAAAACCGCACACAAAGGGATATAGGGACAGAGAGAGCGACTTTGTCTTATACTATGTTGTGATGATAGTGATAGTGAAGCTTGTAAATGTTGTTTACCTAAGAATAGTAACATTTTAAATCCAAGTTTCGGTAACCCTAAATTTGACGATAATGACCGTACGCTATGTTCTTCGCACCATAACAGGTATAAGTCACGCACACGCATACACTGTGTATGGTGTGTTATGTATGGACGTAAAAAGGCTAGGGATAACGGGTTCAAACCGGTGGGACTTAGGGTTGCCGGTAACTTGAGAATGTACTGAGAAAGGGTGTTTTTCGAGGTTTTATAACTAATGCCACTGTACCTGTCTGGAAGTACATAATAAGAAAGCAGTTTCTTTTCTTTCCATATTTCTTAATTCCAATTCGATCAATGGACCTTTTCGATTCAATGATATATCTTTTTCGTGTTCACTTCGTCTCTCGTTGAGTGATGAGATAAAAGAGAATGTTCTCAATTTCTTGTACAGGATTAACCATCTGTACTAGTATCTTCGTCCGAGCGTGTTTCCCGGTTACATCTTTAGCTTACACTTCAGAGCCCAGGGTACGCTATTAATCATGCTCCTGATTTGGCGGTACTGGTTATTACAATGGAGCGACTGCCGTCTGACCTCCGTAACCCTTTTTACAGGGAAACCAGACCCACAGGACCACATGACCCGGGTGTGCTAGTGGCCAACACTGTCAGATTTTTCAGGCTGCCTAAAGGCATCTGACATAGCCTAATGACTGCCATTTACCTGTACGTGCCTTCCGAACCACGGAGGAGCTCAGGAAAATACTACTAATGGCGACCAATCCAAACACGCACTCGCCGTCGCTTGACGTGCTGTATCGTTACGAACACGCGCGCAGCGCTAGGCTATCGAACCATCTGTACTAGTATACTATTCTATAATCTGTGCTTATATGAACACTTACGCTTATTACTTAGATATAATAATACACTTCACGTACGTACGTAGGTACTAGAAATAAGTATTTTCTGAAACAAGGTCAGCATTTGTTGACAGCCCTATTGAGCTCATAACAGGATTTCTTTCATCTCGTTCACACTGGTCACGCCTGATGGTAGCGACTATTCTATGTTGTATTCTTGCACCCTTTCAATGTGGTAGATGCATTTCCTTTCAATAAACTAGTGACACATTTGCATACTACGCAGTTGTGCCAAAAATACTTCTAAAGCAGCCAATTAGCGTGGATTTTCACTCATAACAAATATCTATTCTGTGATATAACTGACTGACGGATGGCATGTAATTTTGCCGTTGGTCCCGGCTGCCATCTGGTAGTCGTTAAAGGAACCACGTCAGAGGCCGAGAGGCGGTTCCGAATAACTATGACATCAGGGCGTGTTTGGTCGATTGACCGTGTCACCTACACGAGATGATGAGTCAAATCAATGGCCTAGCTAGTCAGTCATCAATGATGACTGGCTTACTTGGCCATTGATTACCCACGTATTTTACCTACTTGTATTTAAAAAAATCACTATTATTTCAGCCTTTACCTACTTGTATTCAAAAATCACTATCATTTCAGCCACTGCTGGAATATCCTCCCTCATAGATATCCAATCTGACAGATTTAACCCCTTGATTTAATATTTGTCATGTCCAGCGTTAGAAAGTATTATCGCAAATAAATATTCAGTTCGCGAAAAGTATTAATGAAATCCAAGCGGTCAGCGGGTTAATCTCACTTACGACAAATTATTCAATATTATCACAAACTGAGAATCAATATCATAACTAAAAATATAACGGTGAGTAGAATAAAAATAAAACAAAATAAATAAAGAATCCCTGTAATATCGTAACAACATGATGTGGTAACTTTGTATGTAACCCCTGCGGCCATGACCGTATCGTAAATATTAAGCGGATAACATGGCCATTAAAAATAGCCTTCGCTTCAATGATTTATCGACTTCTTACTGCTAACGCTAACGCAAGTCAAGCACCGCGTACGTGACTTGAATTGGATTGGTCGCTGCAAATTTTTTTTATTATCAGTTCGACGTATCTGATTTAGTATATTTTATTAGAAACGATGATGTAAATGGCGATTGAAGGATAAACAGACTTCAAATAAAAAGTACATCTTCACGATAATTTATCCCTTATACCACCAAGATAGGCTGATCAATGAAGTATCTAACCTCATTGTGCTCAAAATAGGACATTGTATTACAGCGGACCCAGGCTCAAATGCAGTACAGATTACAAAATTGCAGTTCACTATACGACTGAAAAAAACACTGCGATGATACAGACACGTAATGAAAGTAGTATTTTTATGTAGGGATAACATAAACTACTTTAAATGAAGCCAACCTTGCCGCCAATTGAGTCGCCAATCGTCAATTTGAGTATATTGAAAATCAATACCCACATTGTTAGTTCGAGAAGTAATTAAATCCCTTGAAGCCCTACAGAGGGTACCTACCTACATGTGGAAGGGTGGCTAAGGGTAAGGGGATTTATATTGCGCCATTGGACGTCTTGTTTGTGAAATCTATGAATCGTTTTGCATGTGAAATCCGAAATGCAACTTTACACTGTCGTCGTTTTTCAAGTGCATTAATAATTTAGATCGTAGAATCAAGACACAATACAAAAAATATTGTTATTTGACAATTTTGTTCGCTATAGAATATTAAATTGAATCAAATAAACTTACATCCAGCTCAAGCTCCAATTTGTTGATCTCATCTGTAGCCGCATTCAGCTTCTCCAATTCAACCTGGAAAGTGCGGAAAAACTTGAGACAGTCACACGGAACCCTCACACAATACTCCCAAACGTAAGGCAGCAATAAGCAACACGTAGGGACGGGAAACAACCGATGTTTTACAGAAAAAAATGCCATTGTAACCTAAATCTATCTTACATGCTTTTTATCTTAACGTTACTTACTAAAAATCTACTATTATCGCTCAATCTACGCGCCCATGATATTATCTTTCTTGTAAACGTATACAAATTGTTATCTGCTATCGTCAACACTTGTTGAATAACTGTTGTCACGTGATCACTGTTAACGCCGCTATTTGCGCTTAATTTCCTGTTGAATGAATTGATAATATTACAGAACTTGTGGTGAGTATACTAACATTGTATTTTTTTTTCATATATCCATTTTTTGATACTATTTGTACTATTATTAGTTAAAGTTTAATTAGTTGCCACTTTTTTAATTTAAAGTTTTTTAGTAAACACCGTCGGAACAGGCGGAAACGTCGTATGTACAAGTTGAAGTGCCGTAATATAAAAACAAAATAAACGTTCGTTATTCAACTAGCAATAACGATAACAGTTTACTAGTGTGATGCAAAATTTTAACGGATTGTTTCCTGTCCCTAAAAGCAATCTACTATAACAACAATATTACTTACTTATTCATTCCTGATTGACAATTTGGATGATAGAAAAATAAATAAATTGCACAATTAATAATGCTAAATTACATTTTATTCAAATAATAAAGAATACAGTATATTAGAATCGTACATGCGATAAATTTTACAATACAAAAATATTTTTTACGCATTCAGTTATCATTCTGCAAATTTTCATCTAATTTTTTATGCTAATTTGGGAATTTTATTGCAAAATATGGGATTCACTGGATAATGAAACAATTTATTTGAATAACAAACTTAATTAAGATTTATGTAGACAGTAACTTGGAATGGTTAAATCATTAATAGGTATAATAATATTTTCTTGTCCTATATTAATGTTATAGTAGTCAGTTTACATAATGAACACTCCACTTTTGGTAATGTTTTTTTTTTTATATTTATCATTATTTATACAGTGATAGGTACTCAGTGTTTAGGCCGTAAGGCTGTGAAAGAAAATCTGGCATCTTAACAAATACTAATATACTACATTAAAAAAAGATATATGAGATTACTAATGAGTAAAAATTTTATATAGAGACAATCTCTCGTATGTATTATAGTGCAATAATAATAAAAGTAAACAACAATATTTGTAACATTAGTTTACCGGTGGTTGACCACTAAATGCTAACTGAATACAGCACATATACTCTAGCATAATATGACATAAAGAATTAAATTGTACAAAAAAATCATTAACATAAATACTCATCAAAGAGATTCCATGTAACCTAATTAAAAAATAATAGAATAATTTGAAAATAAATTTCGACAATTTTTTGTGTGAACCTGTATATTAATGTTTTTTTTTTAATTATTTATTTTAAAGCCCGTATTTTTGAAGTATTTTAGGGCTATAAGTAGATTAATTTATTGCATTTTCTTAGGCCCGTCAAGAAGAGAATTATTGATAAAATTATTTTCTAAAATTCAAGGTACAAATAAAAATCATGTATGTGACAGCCAATTGACAACATTACAAATTTCTAAATAAGGACATTGAAGAAAAAAAGAGGTATGAATATATTTTTTTTTTATATTGTATACCTACTCCTTTTAAAAAATGCTAAGCAAAATAAAATAAAAAATATCAAGAAAAAGATATATGTGCACGTTATGAGCATTAGGTCTTTTATATAAGCAAAGAAATTTTTTTTGTTGTTGTCAGCAGTACTTTATTATCTTTCTTTGTAGACAAACAAAGTAAAAATAAAAGGATATCATATTAATGTCAAAGGCATTGTGTGTTTACATATTATCGTAGTATAGTAGTGTATATATTTTTTTGGTATTAGCGCGCAAAAACAGTAGATGATGTCATCTACAAATAGACAAAAACAAGTTGCATTCGGAAAGTTTTATTAAAAAAACTGTACTTTTGAATGAACGGCATTCGAAATAAGAAATGTTGTCAATTTAAAAACAAATTATAGGTAAATAATTTTTTACAATAATTCGACCAGAGCTCCTCAAGCTGCACTTAATTATGTATAGTCCGGAACATAAACCTGACCAGTGTCATTATGGTAGGGGTCAGTTTTTCTACCCGACTGTATATGCATGCTGCAATTAAGCATTATCAAGATAAGTTTACTTGATCTAAGCTAGTATCCAATTAATTGGAACTTGAGTTATTCAGATATTTGAAATACTTTTTGTTTAAAGCTACTCTGCTTGAGTTAAAGGAAAAGGTTATATTTGAAAAGTCTATAATTATTTGCAGTTTTGATTTTTTATTACAAATAGTCAATAGAATAAGAAAACTAAGCTGCCATCTTAGTTTATTTGTGATGTCTTTCACTAAAATATCCCTGTGCAATATATATTCAAACATTGTGATCGTGATATTGTTCACATCATACATAATCTTTAGCATAAATGGCACATCTCTATTCTGAAAAATAAGTTTTAGCAATGCTGTGAATATACTCCTAAAATAGTACTTTTATACCATAACTATGAATATTGGCGAACTTATAGTGATACAATACAAGTAACTTAAATTTCGTGGACAGGAAACAGTCCTAGGTACCAAATATTAAAGACATACATGTGCATTTTATACAAACACACTTCATACAATTACCTACAGAGGTTTCATAAGGATTTGGACCAATCAGTGCATCTCACTATCACAAATATATTTTCCTGAGACGAAACGTCGCTTTACAAGGGACAATCTGTACCCGCTTCCTATCAGCTCAAACTCAATGCCAGAGAGTGTGGCTCCCTCGCAGTTGAATTGTGCAGATAAAGTGGCTTTAGTCGACGGACCTTTATTTAGCTCGAAGCGCGCCCTTAGCGACCCAACACCCCTGTCTTCAGAATGCTGAGACAATTCTGTAAAACGCCATAGTGCCTGCTCATTCTCCCCGTTCCACGTATTCTTTGGCATGGCAATGACGTTCTTTACTGCGCCGTTCATGGGCACGCAAACAGATACATTGAGGAGTGGTGAAGGTGGACTCATTGCATGTAGATTATATTTATAATCTACTTTCAAGTCAGTGTGGTCCCTTTCGCATTTCCAGTAAGCTACCAACTGGTAGGGACATGACGCGGCACCTGGCTTCGGCCGTATCTGATACTTCAAAATGTCCACATTGAAGTATTGGGCTGTAGGGTTCTTCTCAGACTGGCGCTTTAAGAGTGACGTCAGCGCCGGCATGTTGAAGTCGACGACGGTCGAGTCTCGTGTAGACATCATTGCATTAATACTAATAAGCTGTTTATTAGGCAAAACATTGTCTAACCTATGTATGTTTTTCAATCGGAAACAGAGTTTAGCCGGATTTGGGTTGTTGGCTAATACTCCGACAATGCCTGTAGGGAATGACAACATCATATCACCTGACATCTTAACTTGACATTTCGATTCCTCCGGACCTCTAAAATAAGCGTGAATAATTTCATGAAAGGCAACAGCCAGTGGAATTGTGTCAGCCATGCCTATTGTTAGGGGTGACGGACCTCTGGATCCTGAGGAGCCTGCAGTTCGGAAGTCACCTTCAGAGCGTCTGGACGGCGGGCGCGGCAAAGAGATAGATGTTGTGGTGGGTGTCGACGTGCGGAAATTAGATTGACTCATCTCTCCTACTTCTGAAAATAGGTCACCAACATCTGCAGTTGACACTGGAGTGGGGCTTTCAAGTAAATTCGATTGGTTTGCTTGCAAAGGAGCATAAGGATTAGACACATTTCCATGTGGTGAAGTTGGATTGCTGCCAGTAGGACTTTGAAAAAAGTTTAGATCTAACAAATCACTACTTGCTTTACTAGCATTAGCATTTGACCCACGCCTTGTCGTTCCAATTTTGTACAGAGATATATTCTCTACTGTAGCTCTAAGTTCATCAACACTTGCCGACATGGGAGCACTACCGTTGCTTATAGGTTTAATTTCAACATGAATCTTACGGTCCCTTTCCTCATCAGAGTCAGAATCGGAGGAAGAATAGACACTGCCCTTTTCATCTTTAGGTCTGATGCAGTATCCTTCTTCATCAACCTCAGGAGAATTTAAATCCTCTTTAACTGGGACCTCTTCCTCTTTTTCTTCTAAGTCTGACTTGTCACCAGCATTTGAATTTTCAGATATTTCATCTTTTTTCTTTTTAGACTTCTTCAGCTTGGTTTTAGTTCGTCTACTACGTAGGAACCATTTTGATTCTCGTAATGTAGTGCGTCCCATGTTCTCATCTTTATCAGGAGCTACAGGAGTAGCGGGAGTGCCACTAGGGCTAGAGGGAGCTGAGCATGGTGCAGCCCCCTCAATGCTCCCGCTAGGCTCATCTTTGCTTTGGAAATTAGGAGTAAACAGATTAAGAAGAGAAGTTGTTCTTCTTGATGTTTTAGTAGCAAATGAAGGTTCTTTTTTTGGTGCTTTGGCGGGCTGGGCAGGTTTATGGGAGCCATTTGAAACTGTAGATATCTGATCAGCTTCTGATATTGAATTATTGGCTGAGCTAGGTTTAGGCAATGAAGGAGGCAGTTCTACTAAGTTTGCCTTGTCCATAGTGTTATATTTTTCAATTAGGATTTGTTCTAACAATTTCTCCACAGTTAATTCGAGGCATTGATGTTTGAAGTCCCTGTGAACTTGCCCCATGAGGTCATGGTTGCTTTGAATGAGGTCTGCATAGGAATTAACAAACTGCTTCATCTGTTTGAGGTGTGCCTCTTCAACATCCTGAAAATGCTTACATGTTTGGGTCATCTTTTTTTCAAAGTCCTGTTTTACCAAGTTATATTTCTCCGCTAACTGCCTGTAGTCCTCATGTAGTTTCTTTAACTTAACCTCAGCCTTTTCAATATCTTTAGCAGAAGCATTATCCTTTCTTAATTTCTCCATTTCTGTTGCTTTAGAAGTGTACACATCTTTAGCTTTCTGGAGAGCCTGTTTTGTGCTTTGTATTAGTAATACTACTTCTAATGTATTGGATTCGGAATCTTTGACAGCCTTGTGTTTCTTGTGAAGCTCATCAGCGTAGCGGGCGACATCTTTCACCAGCTCACTGACCTTCTGGAACATATGCTGGTGCAAGTTGGATAACTTCTCGGCGGAACATTTCAGAACGCTCCAAAACGGCGCGAAAGTACCCTGCGCACAGTTGCTATTTGCTTGTTTTGCTAATTTGGTCAACAATTTAGAATTAGTCTCTTCTATGTTGGATCTCTCTCTGAGGTAATCAGAGAGCTCTTTGCTAGCGATCAGTCCGTATTTCATGTTTTGATATAAAATATCGTATCCATTGTGCTCGTTGGCGAAATAATCTACAAAGTTCACACTCATTTTTGCAGTTAGAGGCAGACGATTACAGTAAATCAATATTGTCACTCACTGACCTGTATTCTGGGATCGAGCTCAGTATCACCATTATCGTCCGCTGGGATTGTGAATGAGGATTCCTCCATTATAGTGCTGGACTATGAAGCCACCCAATCACATAAATTACATCACCAACACAAACGAACGCTTATTAGCGTCACCTTCACTGTAGTATATTTATTACATAAATCAAACATACATTACAACTTAATTTCACTTATCGTTTTTTATTTAAGTACGACGATACTAATTTTGCGTGGCGTGTTTAATTTTGCAAAATAAATAATAAAATACGAAATTTTCATTCAAGATGACGTCCACTTTCATGACGTCAAATCAAAACAATAGACAAGTTATTTTACTTTTATGTAGTAGTGTCGTACAACAAAACACGTAAATAAAATCCATGGATTTAGTACTGTGCATTCTATTATATTAAAAGTGCGTGCCAGTGCCAAGCTAAACCGTGTAATGCATGCACATTTTTTTTCCAAAAAGTAAAAATAAAAGATTATTACTAGTAGTTTGCTGCGAACTTAGACCTCGTGGTTATTATTCGCGTTGTATTTTATTTATAAATCATAAAACAACAAAACAAACAACCGCTTGCTTAGGCTGATTTTAGCATTTCTAACAAAATTTTGTTCCCCAAGTGTCAAGGACTAGCTGTTCCCCGCGGCTTCGTCCTGCGTGGGACTCGGTTATATCGCGCCCAAAAGTAGCCTATGTTTGACCTCGGGTCATTAACTACATCCCTACCAAATTTCATCACAATCGGTCCAGCAGTTTAGCCGTGAAGAGGTAACAGACAGACAGACAGACTTTCGCATTTATAATATCAGTATGGATGGATAGTATGGATATGGAAGTATGGATGGAGAGTAACATAGGCTACTTTTGGTCCTGAAAAAGCATCAAGTTCCCAAGGGAGATTACTGAAATATTTGTATGTGTACACCAAAAAATTTCTAATTCCACTCGAGCGAAGCCGCGGGTAAAAGCTAGTATTTAACTAAAATTAAAGGTTTTGTATTTTAAATATTTTATTATAGTTAGTCACGGATAGTCGATAGATTATGTGTAGGCCATTGGGCAACACTATGACATTATCCATAAATTCTATAATGTCTATGGTAATATGATAATAAATTTAGAAGATCATTTTCGTTTCATGATATTTTATCATGTCTCTCTTTCTTACTCATTATATTGTTTTCAGTTCTATATCGCTATCTTTTTCACTCTCTAGTTTACATTACATAACCGGGTAATATGATGCTTTTTGTGCAGTTTGACGTAAAACAGTTTCAACTTGCTCTAATTTCGTTGTTCGGGTTGTTCCAGTAGAAGTGAATTTTAAAAGAATTTCTTTTTATGAGTGAAACAACTGGCACTCGCTATTTGTTGCTCAAATCTTTATCTGAAGCCTGCGTGTCCAGAGTTTGTTTCTGAGACGGTGATCGGAGTCAATCTGTATGCAACTGTTACGCGTTGCCTCGACTATGTCTTACCAAGGATCACCATATTCAGGTCCGGGAGATGAATACGACTTCGAAGACGACGGGTATGACGATCTAGACGAATACAGGGATCCAGAAGACACGTTGCTGCCGCCACCATTAGATGACAGCGATGAAGGTAGGTTTTGTTTATGTACCGTAGTTGCTGGCCTGTTTTGGCGTCGTATTTCATTATTTCTCGTCAAAATAAGTCTATTTCAATTGATCCAGTTGTGCTACATTAGCTAAACATTGCAATGTTTTCATGGTAAGGTTATAATCTTCAGTATTGATTGTGGGGCTCTATTCCCGCGTATTTCACTCGCCACTGTTCAAATGACGTAATGAGACTGTTAGTATGTCACTTTCACCAGTTATCAATATAAAAAAATAATAATGAATCTCTAAATAATTCTGTAGTATAATAAGTCATGAAGGTAGGCACCAGTTTTGAACTGCCTTTACTAAAAGAAAGGTATTACAACGATGACTGTATGTCTGTGCACTTGTAGCTACCAAACGGTAGTTTTAACAGGCAGAGTCAGGTTGTCAGGCTCTTTAGAAACCTAACACATGACAAGCAAAAAAGATATTTAGAATAACATGTGACCATATTTTCACAAAATTATATAGATTAAATAAAAAAATCAAATTATGGATTTAAAGTACCAAGACTACCAAAAATAATTTATTACTAAGCATTTGTGATATGTTGTACTGTTTAAAAGAAACTCGCTAATGATACTTAATAATGACAAAAATGCAAGGAACTCCACGGGCAAGAGCCTAGCTCTTAAAATGAAGATGATGATAATAATATTTTCTATTTCTTTTTTTTCAGACACAGAAGAAGCCAGTGAGACAGATGTGCCCAAGAATGAGGAGCCTGTTGAAATTAAGGAACAGTAAGTAATTAACAAATTCAACTAAAAACATATGGGATTTTATTATCTTACATATTTTGATCTACAAACACTTTTTTTCTAAACAAGAATAATATAAAACAAATGAATGACTTCAAAACTATAATTAATTTAACATTTGATTCACACAGCATAATTTATTTTATGTGTGAATCAACAACATATTGTCTTAGTGTAAGTGTGAAAACACTTCAAGTGAACAGTGAAGGAAGAAATAAGACTGTGGTCTGAACGCTATAAAAATCGGCGCATAAACCACCCTAATGAACTGGCAGCAGATCTGTTAATATCAATTACCATAAACGCTTAAAGAGGTTAAACATACAGGAACTAGACACCAGAAAATAAGAAAGATTGCTGCCGCTGGAAAGCATCAATTCCATAACATATGCCTACACCAAATCTGCTTAAAGGCAACTGATTCACTACAGATAAAAAAAAATGTTTTTAGTTACTTACTACCTACAACTACTTAACCAAGTGTGATGAAATTTGCTTTTTATTTTAAAGGATGTACCAGGACAAATTGGCAAACCTTAAGAAACAGCTACAGCAGCTCGAAGATGGCATCCATCCAGAGTTCCTGCGGAGGGTCAAGAGGCTCGAACACCAGCTACATGAAAGGCTGCGGCTGAACAGGATACACAAGTGAGTACAACTTTCTAGGGTCTTATTTATAGGATTACTAGCTGTTGCCCGCGGCTCCGCCCGCGTGGGACTCGAATATATCGCGCCCAAAAGTAGCCTATGTTTGACCTCAGGTCGTTAACTATATCCCTACCGAATTTTATCAGAATCGGTCCAGCAGTTTAGCTGTGAAGAGGTGACAGACAGACAGACAGACAGACTTTCGCATTTATAATATTAGTATGGATAGTATGGATATCTGGACATGACTAGATAGCAACTTTAGACTTGAGCTAATCTATCTGTCTGTCTGCTGACTGCAGTTAGACCGAATCTTGATTACACTTGCTTTTTTTTTTGGATTTGATCTCAAAATAAAACTTTATACTTTATTGCACCAATTACATAAATACATCATTGGATTGTACAGGATCGAAAATAAAAAAATATTATCTCAATTAAACCAATTTTTAATAAATTTTAAATAGATATAAAATCACATAAAAATATCTTTGTATAACATGCATTTTTTTTGCATAAATTAATTATCAATAAGACTATTTCATATCGTGACATATCATATAACAAAATAAAAACAACCAAAGAATAAATACAGTAGTAAAAAAAAAAATATATTTGAATTACATTTGTATTATTTTAGAGAAAAAAAAAAACAATTTTAGATTGCTAATTATCACCTATATTGCATGTATCTATAAGGTCTAAAATTCCGAAATCGGCCCCGCTCTGTAACTTTCGATATTTATAAAAAAAATCTTATGGGGTATGACAATAAAGTTCTAATTTCATTGCAGTCAATTGCTAACAGGATCATACCACAATGGCTAGTGCTACAATACAAATACTCTTTATTGCACCACTAAACAATAAAATTACATAAAACAGCTTTATTTAAAACAGTGAGCAAAAAGGCGCTTATTATAATGCTTATTTTATATTTTTCTTTCAGAGATCACATTTATGAGGTGGTGGAGAAAGAGTATATAGCAGAGAAAAAAGCGGCCGCTAAAGAGTTTGAAGAGAAGAAAATAGAGTTACGAGAGAATCTGTTGAATGACTTCGAGGACAAGCGGAGAGCTATTGAGAATGAGAGGAACAGTATGGAGCTTAACGGAGATTCTATGGAGGTAGGCAGCTTTTTTAAACAACCTAGGAGTTGTGATGTTGTGACATGTGGAAATAAATTTGATTTGTGTAATATATTAAAGGTTAGATGGGTCAGTGATATTAGGAAGGTTGCTGGCAACAGCTGGATTGCGGTGGCTCAGAGTAGGAATGCATGAGTGTAGACAGAGGGAGGCTTATGGCCAGCAGTGGGTTGTAGACAGTTGATGATGATGATAATAAGTAATATATGTGTTATTTCTTCGCAATATCAAAGATGGTGAGAAGGACTATTGGCAATCTAAGGTTCCTGGGTTTGGAGTGATTTTGACATTAATAAGGCTATTATTAATGTCAAAATCTGATGATGATTATGATTAATAAATTCAGGAAAAGCCTGAAAGGACACGTCTCCAGGGCCGAAAAAAAAATTATGGTGTCTTTTTATTAAATATACCTTCAAATTAATTTGAAAGGTTTGTAGACCATCTACAATAGTCAAAATCAATGAAAAAAATCACAGGTGAAGCCAGCAATGAAGCGCATTCTGCGACGGCGCGCCAACGAGCCTGCGCCGGCGCCTGAAAAACGGCGCAAACCGCTCGCCACCACGCTCACCTTCCAGCTGGATGACCGCGACATCGACAGCGATCTGCGCGCCATCTGTCAGCCAGATCCACCGTCACAGACAGCCGCTGCGACGAGGCTACACACGCCGCAACCCAGGAAACATCTCAACTCTTCCAGTTGTAAGTGTCTACCTTCTAGTTAGACGACAGCGATCTGCGCGACATCTGACGGCCAGAACCACCGTCACAGACCGCCCACTGTAGCGCGGTCAATAAAAAAGGTTATAAAAAAAAATAGAAAGGATATGGAATCCTAAAACGTCAATTCCCAAGCAAAGTGAAGCTTGGGCTAATGGGCTCTAAACCAGCCATTAAACAATGAGGCAAGATAACTTTCATCACATGAATTATTATGGTATCTTAATAAACATTGACGGTCTTACTACAAAAACATGTCTAACTTTAAAACTAGGTTTAGACCTTTATCCGCCCAGCTCAAGTTGACATCTAGTAATATCACACTATCTGACCTGTCAATATTAACTTGATTTGGGTGGATAATAGTTAAAACCTAGTTTTAAGGTTAGACATGTTTTTGTAGTAAGATGGTGTATCTTTTTTTTTTTCCTTATTTAGTATTAAGTTTGTAGAAAAATTATTATTAGTCGATTGATTTTTTTCTCTGGTTGGGTTGTGGATTTACTTGCTTTATTTTCCTAATAATATGGTACAAAGGGGTTGATGTATCGGAGCTTCATTTTATATATTATTTCGTAGGTGAATCACCAGTCCGTGAAAATAACGACACAACAGAAACGAGAGTTGAAGACGGCAAGTTATTATACGAAAGGCGGTGGTTCCACCGGGGACAGAGCGTCTACGTGGAAGGAAAGGAAATATCCAGGTTTCCCGGGCAAATACACGCCATCACGGACGAGGCGGTCAGTATTATATATATTTTTTTATTTATAGCCAAGGAATTTACAAATTTAATTAAAATTTAGCTAACTAGACCAGAATATAATCTGCAACTAATCTATCCAGAATACTGGCAGGGTTTCCTTGCTGTATTGCAAAACTTATATCGGACATATACGGAGATCACTATGTGTTGTTGGCAATATGATCGCCAGAAAGTTTTTTAAGGCCTCATACGAAGTGAGGATAACACTGTTTAAGTCTTTCTGTCAATCCTTTTATACGTGTCAGCTCTGGACTAACTATACGCAAAAAGCCTACAACGGCATTAGGGTAGCCTATAATAATATCTTCAGGCATTTGATGGGGTTAAAACCCTGGTGTAGTGCCTCTGGGATGTTCACAGAAGCGCGTGTCAATAGTTTCTGTGCCATATACCGTCACCGCATAGTTAACTTCATGTCCAGGGTTGACATGTGTAACAACAGTATTGTGAGGAGTCTGGCAGAGAGACTACACACCACTGAAACCTGCAAGCATTGGCTGACTGTTGCTGCCACATAATCACATTGATATTGAGTATATCAATTTTCTTATTTACCTTATCTATTTGTTTTTTGCTAATTAATATTTGTGTATGTGTCGCTATGTTATGGATATGTAAAAAATATCTGAAATAAAGAATATTATTATTATATGCTGAGAAAAAAAAGCTGCCAGCTCTCAAGCCTAATTATTGGATTCAATTAAGATTTTTCAGTTACATCGTTACTATAGGTGCGACTGTATTTCATTTAGGACCGAAGTTTCCCAAAAGGTAATGATATGCTCAGGAGAAGAAAAAGGGGAAAAACTTTGGCCCAGGGTTTTCGGCTGCATATCAGAAAGTTCCAGTCCTTTTGCCATAGATGACGTTTCTTCATTTCAGACGTTTTACTAGTATAACGATTTCAAATTTCAGACGTTTTACTAGAAGGTCGTTTGACTTTCACGTCGTTTATTCCATAAGGGCATTTTACCTTTAGATAAACGCAGCGGGGTTTTCAGGGAAAATACACACACTCACGGGTGAGGCGATGAGAAAACAATTACATAGTTTGAACAAAAGATAGTAAGTTACTGTATAAGCTACAGTATTTCCATTGCAACTTAAACCTGTATTGGAAAGGTGTGACATGCACAAATTTTTCGGGCAAATACATATCATAGAAATGAAGGGATTATAGATATTTTGGTTGATAGAAAGCTCGATGCTATGCGTGTCAAACGACGGCGAGCGCGGTCTAGTTTGGATTAATCTCCAATAGGTGGCATATTATGTCTACCACCTTTAGCTCCTCCAAGTTTTGGAAGGCTCTAAAGCTTAAGCTAGGGTTGTGTTATATTGTTGTATATATATCTTTACATCCTTTATCTATTATATAATGTTATTTTCCGCTTTGTATTTCTGTGGTGATAAAAAAATAATAATAATAAAGATTTAATATTATTTCAGATATGGGTGAAAAGGCAGAATCTCGAGCGGTTCAGGATATATATATCGCAGTTAGCGCGGGGCAAAGTGACGTTAAAAAGGCGGGCCTCGTAAGCTGTGTGTGAGTGTGTGACGTCACAAACTAGTACAAACGCTAGTGTGTGTGGGTGACCTCTACTGAAACTTGGAGCTTGCAGGATTGGGATACTTCGAATGGAAATAAGGTTTTTTACAGACAATAAGTATTGTAATACTAATTTTGGTTGAATGGTCTTTGCACACATACAATGTAATGTTTCATTCTGAACACTCGTCTTTTTTGGTGCTAAGAGTTGCTATTTTTATAGTGAAAACTTTTAAACTTTTTGGAATATTTAAAAAAAATTTAACTCGCGTCAGGAGACGTGACCTGATCAAAATTCAGATGTGGTCATTGCAAAAGACGTTACGTGCCCTCTTACGCGCCGTATCCTTAATTTGTTGTAATAATTTTTCTATTTCATGGATAATATGAAAAATTGGAAATATTGTGGTAGAGGCTAATAATAAATTAAAAATAAAATTAAAGTAATTCTCATAATTTTTCCCTTTCGTAGCGTGCAGTGTCTGTGCGAATAGGTTATTTTCGAGAGAGCGCCATCTGTTTTTTTTTACCTGAGACGATTAACACTGACTGTAAAATGGCCACAATGTTAATATTTTTTCGCGCCATTATATCTCTTTACACGAATCTAAAACTTGTATTATTGTGTGTGTGAAGACTGTTTTTAAGGTTTATTACATAATAGCAGCAGTCATTTGTATCGCGCCCTCTTTTACCAGTCAAGAACCGGGCCGTGCATTCATAATTGAGACATTTCGAATATTTCCTCCCAACTAGTCAAGTTTAATGATTTCTGTATTATTTTGATCAAAATATCTGCAAATTGAGACAGATATAACGACGAATGTCCGGCGATAGTTCCAAAATACTAAAATTTATACTAATGAGGAAAAATTAAGTTTGTCTTCCCGGATCTAGGAATCAGATTGATGGTAGTTATAGACCATGAAGTTTTTTTTTTATCTATTTTTTTTTGAGGCTTCAGCCATAGTGTTACTTACTATGCCATGGAGAAATTCAATAGATGTATGGATAGTCAAACCATGATTTACCCCGAAGATTTGTTTCTAGTATTTCTACTGACACTTATGCATTGCTTCAAATAATAACAGATAAATAATTATTTATTTTTTGGTCCGGGATCATTGGAGACAAACCGAAAAATTCGTATAAAATTTAATTGTATATGGGGACGAGAAGTGTTGGTTAGTAATTAATATATTGAAATTGCTCAGTACAATCGTAAAATTATGTTGGATAATTAAATAAGCGGTTAACATAAGCTTATCAAAAAATGATTATGAATTTCCATAAAAAGTGTATTACAATAATGAACTATATCTGCTAAGGTTTGGCAAAGAACACAAAATACAATAGATAACTAACCAATATGTTATGTTTTTCTCGTCCCAGCTAAATAACATATTCTGGCATCTGTTACACTAAATTGATCATAAAACAGGAATGGCGAACCAAATGTGTGACGATAGCGTCAAATACTCGAAATAAACTTGTGTTTTGAATCACTGGATTCGAGAGCAGCAATCACAGTATTAACTTTTTTACGTTTACTAAAAAACGAAACGTTGTGCAATTACCGTGATTTAATCTGTATATTTTTTATGTTTTAATTTTTTGGTGTGCCAGTTAGTTTCGTTTATGTGTAAAACAAATATTGTAATATGATTGCAATGCAAACATCGGTTAAAACCGTCATAATAAGTTTAGTTGATACATTTTACACAACAAGCCACTTAGACCCGAGTTCACAAAAGAACGTTTAAGTTTTTTAAAAAAAATTACATCTAAAATCGTTGTTTTATGTTGGTAAGCTCGGGTTTTAATAGTATAAATAAAAACAAGCCTAGTCTAGTGCTTTTTTTATTGTTGGAAATTTTTTTGTATCGAAATAAGAATATAACTTGTATCTTGCCCGCGTTTTGGTTTCGCCATCCCTAGTGTAACAAAAATGGCGTCGCTCCATTCGTCGTATCTGAAACCGAATTATGTCGGCGTGCGACACGCTACATTCCTATTGGTCGAAACTCGTCATGCGCCGACCGTATTGTTCATTAAATGTACATTTTATTTTCGTAAAAATATGGCAATATTATTTATAAATCCACTCGGATATTGAGGCATATTTTATTTTTATTTCCAATGGATGCATATATTGAAATCTGATGCTTTACGAGAAATTTATTTAACAGTATATAATTATTAAATAACATGACAATGTAAATAGGTTGATCGTCCTCGCTTTATGGGTATTTTTGGTACCCGTTGTTCTGTTTTTGTTAAATAAAATTTTCGACTTGATGTATTTTAGGATGAAATTGTATCCGTTGATCACAAATCGGGAGCATTTTATTTGATACGTCCATTGAAATGTCCCGTAGTAACTGGAAAATATAATGTCAATAGCAAAGTATGACAAATTCTACTTGTATAACTGACCTAAACCGATTTCGATGAAATTCGTGATAGTTTTGACTCCCGGGAAAGGATATAGGCTATTTAATGCGGTATAGTCCACACGAGCGGACACGTGGGCAACCACTAATGCATAACCTCATTTTAAGTTGAAGTTATGAATAGATGTATAATGCTATTGACACTATATTTTCATGTTTAAATCTACACATACACAGTATTGTAAATAACTGTAAAAATGTCCAATGTAATAACATACAGATCAAATGTCGCTGTAATGTACATTTAATTGTACATGAACTGAGTTTTTGATGATCGCTTTTGATTACGATTTTTTTTTTGTGATTTATTATATTATTATCGTGTAAATGTGTTGTGACGAATTGTAAATAGTATGTGAAATGTTTTACGAGAGTAGAAAATATTGAGACAAGATCTTTTAATTATAATGTATTAAGAATTTTTTCGTTTTATTTTTATTCTTCTCTAGCTTATTTTCTTATATGTATTTGTTAGTTATCTCAATTTAACCACAGAATAAGCAATATTACTAATAAAATACAACTTACTTAATTTTGACCTGTTCCTTCGACACATAAAATTACTGGGTACTTAAAACTCAAAATACAAGCCAATGACGTAGTCAAATTTAGTGTATTCTGTGATAAACTAATTCTGATATAACTAAAGTGTAAAATCTACAAAACTGACGGGTACTACTCTACAGAAATGCAGTTAATCCTGCTATGATGTATGGTACAGTTTTGGGCCGACAAGATTCGGAATGAGTTCAATGTCGCTTCAATATTGGAAAAATGGTGGAGGCTCGTTTGAGATGGTTCGGACATGTGATGAGAATGGGGGAAAAATTAAGCAGTTAGAAAAAAGCCTTGGCCATTCCGGAAACAAAAAGGGCAGATGACCGCTTGCGACGTGAAGCAACCGTTGCCAAAGATTCGGAACGGACGTAAGTGAACACACAGACAACCCAGGACTTGTCCTTGCGCAAACGTACGAGGACGACCTCAAGTAAAGGGTCAGGCATTGGAATAAGAAGACAGTTCAAATTTAGATATTTTTGTACCTACGCCTACAGCGCCTCATTGTACCGTAGTCTATGGACGCCTGCAACACCAACTGCAAAGAAAATAGCCAATGGTGACTTGTTCCGATCTCTGGTTCACTGTACAATAGTTATACATAACTGCGTATTTGCAAAGATAATTATTTAAATTTGAAGGTGCCATATGCGAGTAATGACCAAGATGGGCAAAACACATAAAGCGGTCATTATAACTACTAATTTCCATAAGTCCACAACAAGATTTCAAGGCATGAGAGATTAGATTTTTAGTAAACGCTATTATTACCTACATTGTAAATTTCTTCTAATATAGTTTCCCGAATCGAAATAACGCTATATAATAATACCTATATATGTATATTGTTATTGTAAGTTGCGTAACCTGTGCGTAACGCTGGCTAGGTCGTGCCAAGTGTGACGTTGTACGTGGTCAGTGGGCCATCCATCAGAATTCTCCACGCATCCACTGCCGTAGTTTTACGCGACACTAATTGATATAGTTATCGACATATAGGAAATAAGCTTTAATCGAAGGAAATAAGGTATAAAAAATAATGAGGTGACATCTCTATGATTTCTCATCTTTACGGTTTGGAACTTATATTTAAAGAAGAAGTCTTAAAAACTTGTTTTATATGGGTCAAATAGTAACCTGAAATAAATTTATTTTATTTATTTAAATTACTGACCTATTTTGTATTTGTTTACTATTACTATGACAGGTAGCCTGCTCTACGTTCTCCTCTCCTTTCTCCTCTCCTTTCTCCTCTCCTTTCTCCTCTCCTTTCTCCTCTCCTTTCTCCTCTCCTTTCTCCTTTGATTTGTACCACAACAAAATATCAAGAATTAAATCAGATGTTATCTGACGTGTATCGAGCGCCGCGATAATTTATTGAATTTTGAATATTTTTTAATCACGTGCTCTTTTATTTTATTCGATTAGTAAGATAGTAAAACATTTACTAGCCAGGTTTTGGGAGTATCTGTTAGATATCATTCGCGAACGTCGGATATTTTTGTCCAAAACAGCACATTTTACCTTTTCCCCACGCTGCTGGATGCACGACCATTGACATTCGCGGTGAAAAGGTTAATAGGTATGTAAATAAAGTTTTAGGTTTTGTTTGTTTTCTTTCAAAAGAAAATTCAAATGAACACTACCTACATTGAACCTTCTTAAAAGAACAATCACCACAAGATCATCATCCAATACCTACTTACATACCTAATCCAACAGAGACCGAAGTAACGATACTGGTCAAAATGTCGGAAGAAATCAGCTCAGAAAAGCAGAAGAACGAGAAGATTGGTGAATTGGCGACTCAGCGTTGGGTGACAAGGAGCTGAAGTAAGGCAGAAAAGCAAGTAGGTATTTGATACAGTCGAGCGGTGAGAGTCAATTATTGCGAATATGTGACCACAAATACACACGGGGAAGGAGCGCGGCCCTATTCGTGTGGGCCATGCCCAGACATTTTCGTAAGTGTTCCACGCCGCATTTGCCAGAGCAGCCAAAGTAGTGCTTGCCTGTGTTATTTGTCTCAGGAATTTGTTTCAGGTATTATGTAAATAAGTACTCGTTTCTGCTGCAATATTTAGTTCGCTGGCGAATTTGCTAGGAACGGACAACATTGATCTTCCGTTGTGTAAAAATTTGCTTCGGAAAAGTAATTTATGTAGGTTCATGGTAATATTATGGGTGGATACTATATATTTTAAAATAACCTGGGAGAGAGTTTGAATCAACGGCACCCCTAACTTTTTTGGAGAAATTACAATTTACGTGTACAAATGGAGGACTAAAAGCCTATAGTCTACAAATACAAAAGTACCTAGGTACTTACATACTAAGGTGTTAAGGTTGTAATGGGAGGTTCTTCATCGAGTTTGATGAGATATGCTCATGTAAAAGTCCGATAACGCCCGTGGAATCACCGTCCAAATCCACAGTCCAAAAATTCTCTGTGGTCCAAATCTATGCAAGTACAGTTACGTCGTATTGGACAAAGTCAATTTATAAAGTCGATGTCCTGTCGCCTTGTTAGCCAGTCTCGGAGGCATCGCGCGGCGCCGCGCCATTCAAAACTTTGCCACCGATGCGACACTACCGCTCCCAAAATATTTTCGAAAAAATAGTTTGGGTGATCAGTGCAACTGCCATTACTATTCGAAACACGCCTACCGCCTAGGCCGTTCGCGCCGACGCGCCACTGACACATTTCTGCAGTAACGCGCGTCGTTTGAATTTAGAATAGATTTTCGATTTGTTTTTTAAATTGGTGTTTTTCGTAATATTGTGCCAGTACCACGTGTTTATAAAAAAGTGAGATTTTTGAGATCTTGGCGTGTGTTCCCGTGATCATTAGTATATTTTAAGGTAAGTAGGTATAGATATTTCCTTAATATTTCCTTAGTATGCATAAAATAAAAATTATTTAAAAACATAACTTTGTAAAACTAAAACATTAATAGGTTCTTGACTCTGCTTGAATAATATGAATAAAAAATTATATTCATACAATGCCTTGAACCTGTGGAACCACTTTGTTAAATACTTTTGACAAATAAACATGAACGATCATAAAAAATAATTGTAAGTAGCCAAAACATCATTTTAAATCGACATCATCCCCTGGGCTCAGTCTTCCGTAGTCGAAAGACTTTGTCTTTATAAAATAATCATCATCATCAATCCTACCTAAACCCTTCTCTCCTTATCTTTTATTCCGCCACTTCACCATCCACTCCACCCTATATATTTTTGTATAGAAATACATATATATATAGATATATATATATATGTATTTCTAGTAATAGTGGGCCTTAGTAGTAAATAAACAATTAAGTTTTTATTTGTTAATATTTTTGTTGGTTTTATATAGATCTGAAAATAAATTGTTATAACAGCAAATATTACAGGAGAAAAAATAAACATTGAGGCTGAGGATTACTACATAGGTGAATGTTTAACTGTTTGCTTGCTCAAAAACACATTTAAACAATCGAACGCGATTCGATCCATGTCAGCATCTCATGACAAAAGAAATAATGTACCTACAACAAACAAACTAAAACCGGTAACTTTATGAGCAGTTGACATTATGTTTTTAAAAAAAAGATGATCATTTGGACCGTGATGTGACCCGTCGTGAGACCGGTGCCAATTTCACGATTATTAATGATAATTCCATCCCATATCGGCCACTCGAAGATGTAATATGTAGTATAGTGTTTATTTTTTGTGATAGGTAATTTGAGAACATTAAAATTAGTGTTTTTTTCTTTAAGTAGGTAGTATATGCCAAAGAGATGATCAATATGCTTGTAACCGATTTTAATAATCTATGTATTTAACATTATTTTAAAATATTTAGTCTACGCGTGCCTAGGCTACAATCCGAAATTAAACTTTTTCCAGGCTTGGTTTGTCTAATCATCAATTAAGATAAGTTTTTGGCAACATTATTTTAAGCTTCATGAGGAGCTTTCTAGTGTTGGGCTTTGTTTGTTCTCTAGTACCATACGTTCTGTCCACGGAGGGTTCTGTCCAATTGGAGCTGGAATTAAGAGTCGGAAGTGGCGGAACTCTACATTTAGTATACTTATGTATAATGATTTTTACTGAATTTTGATATATTCATTTGTTTTTTAATTTGAAGAAAAGTGTGAAACGTGATATACTTTTTAAGTGGCCTGTACACTGTAACCCTATTGTAACATAAGGAAGTCAAAATATGTAATGTAACATGTATATAAGAAAGCTGATAGAGCACTTTGCAAAACTTTAATGTTGTATAATAATTATTTACATTTTTTATTAAAATGTAGGTTAGGTTATTTTGTTTTGTAAAGTATAATATTATTTCTTCTTAACAATGTACCTAATCAACTTTTAATGTAGATACTTATAATTAAAATAAATAATTAAGAGGAGAAAAGACAACGATTGAGAAGTTAAACAACACCTATTTATCATTTTATTACAACAAATATAAAATAATTATTATACTTAAAATATAACAATTATAAAAAAAAATGAATACAAAACGTTGTGTCAGGAAATATAAAGCTAGTTATTAATCAACAAAAAAACCGTTTATCATGCGCTGACCGAGCGCAGGCTTAACGAGGGATGCTCGAGAAATAATAAGTATAGTGAAAACATTATTTATAGCATTAATTAAGAATTCAGAGCGGGTTTGAGTTCCTCTTTTGGCTCAATTAACTGGCCACGCACTAGTGGCAAAATGTTTATTGAGCTATGCAAAGTGCACTGTTAAATAGCAAGGCAATAAGTACACTCATTACGCCTATGGACACACTGAAACATTTTTCTTAGTGCTGAAAGTATTTTTTTATGTTCCATATAAAGCAAAGACACGCCCTAGGCATTTTCGTCGGAGTCTGTAGTGTGTAGTTGCCTTTAGACCCTAGCATCGATTAAAAAAAATGATTGATAGAGCGGTACGCGAATGGGTCTATGGAGCGTATGCTTATGATTAAACTAGCTGTTCCCCGCGGCTTCGCCCCGCGTGGGACTCGGTTATATCGCGCCCAAAAGTAGCCTATGTTTGACCTCAGGTCGTTAACTACATCCCTACCAAATTTCATAACAATCGGTCCAGCAGTTTAGCCGTGAAGAGGTGACAGACAGACAGACAGACAGACTTTCGCATTTATAATATTAGTATGGATGTACAGGCTAACGTTCCTACCCTTAATAATAGAGGTTCAGTAAATTTCAAAATAAGTATACATACAATAAAAACATAATTTTATTAGTACTTTAATTAATTAAAAAAAAACCACTTCAATGAAAACTTACAGTCACTAACACGATACTAATAATTACAAGTACGCATACGTAGGTACATAGATATTGCCGCACGCGCAGCCGCTCTTATTTAAACAGTAGGGTGAATAGATTAAACAATCTTTCTGGGACTAAAACATCTTAATGTTATTATTAAACTGATCAGATATTTTTATTTTGTAGTCATCTAGTATCCTCCAATTGAATGAAACAGTGTTTACCCTGCCAGCCTGTATATACTAGCGAGTTTTTATTCCCAAACATCGAATCATCTGCGCCTAATTATGGATTGACACCATTACGGGTGTTGCCAGCGCCAGAAGAATTTTGATTGTAATGAACAGTCTGCAATTAAAAGACAATTCTTGTAGGTTTTTTTTTATTAGTTTTTAGACAAACAGCTGTTACAGTACAGCTAAAGCTATCTCTCTGGTAGATTATATCTCAGTCAGTGTTGACTAAAAATTCAAAGAATTTCAAATTTTTTTTTTAATCTATGTAAAAATTCAATCAAATTCACTTCACAGATTTTTATTCACTTTTGTATCAATCACTTTGTTAACTTGTATCGTTGTCCACTTGTATCTACTAGAATACCTACCGAGTCTCTATGATCTCAAAGATAAATTAATCATTCGCATCTAATTACTTTAAAATGAAATATTACCTAGGAATGGTTTTTAACGTTCATTGCCCTTTTTGTGTGGAATTTTTTGTCGATGTCAGTTTTAGTCGTACATTTCTCTATTGTAGTTTTATATTATAAAAAACTCACATTAGGTATTAATCAATTTTCGACAGTATGAATTTACGTGTAGCCCACAGTACACTTTGTACCTATGATTTTTGCCTAGATTTTTTGCGAAGTTGCGATATTGGAAAAGGTCAAGCTAGAGTCGGGACAAAAATGGAGCGAGTTTTAAACAACTTTTGTTTTGTAGGTACTTAAAACATCCTGTCGGGCAACTTCAAACTGTCATTTTGAATGCACACAGCATATAACGTTTTTTAAAATGGACGCATAGCTGTAACTGTATCTATACATAGTAAAAATTTTACAGAATTAAGTTAGCCAACCTAACCTAACTATCCGCCAGGGGATCCGCTGCTTAACGGATTAAGCATACAAAAGTAGCTAGCTACTTCAGTGCGATGCGACTGCGTTTATAATATTTCGTGGTACGGCATTGTAGAGGTATACCTACTCAATGTGTACTGAACAACAGCTAACTTGGGTGCGCATTAGATTTACCTCCGTATTAAAAATCGTTTGTTAAGCCCATTTTACCTAAAATATGTTTTGCCTTTTTTTCTCTTACCTGACACTTCATGTGAAAGAACGAGACGCAACACATTTTAGCTAACCATGGGCTTAACAAACGTTATTACGGGGGTTAGTGATTTCCAGGTTCGCCAGGATAGTTATGCCCCCAATGAAGATCTAAATAGATAAAGAACTACTGAACCCTAAAAATGAATGAATGAATAACTGGGCATTAAATTCGCAAAAGTCAGCTGTCAACATTTCATTTGCAGCAAATCGAGCGAATCGCAACATATGTCATTTCACTCAAAAGATATCGAATATAATAAATGATATACTATTGAACGCACGCGACCTTGCCCTACTCGGTGTATGTGATTGATATGTATAGTAGATAGCTATGGAGGGAAATGTTAAGGCTCTTTAGGTGTTTTAGATGAGGATAAATGCAAATATTTTTTCTCACAGTTGTCTAAATTCGAGATAGTTTGAGTTTTTAGACTTCATTCATATTCATACGTAACAAATGTCAAATAGGTATCGTGTGAAAAAGTGATACGAATACTTAGTTACATCGTAAGAAAAAAGGGTGTGCCTTAAGAATAAAAAACAAAATCCGAAATCTAAAATAAAGACGAATGAAATTGGTAAAGCTTTTCTTAGTTTGCATACAGTGGAATACCTTTGTGGAATACATACATCATTTGAGAAGTCGTCTTTGACCAATGGGTCAAACCAAATAGCGAACACTTCCATAGCTTCCTTTCATGCATGTTACACACATCCGTTCCGTTTTACGAAATCTCACAGATTGCGGGAGAAAAAATATTCCAGTTGAATAAAATTAAACAATTAATGATTTTTATTTTATTGTTGTAAAAAAATAGATAGGTACACGAAATATAAATTACCAGGAAGTGGTTTTATACGTCCACAAATTAAAATATTTTTATTAGTAGGTAATAATTATTAATTATTACTTACAATAGATATAAAAAAAGTATAAATAAGCAGGTATAGTTGGCGCCATGCTTTTTTTTTAAATTTCATCACGCGTACACGTTTATTCTGTAAATTATCCTACTTAATAATTATGTACTTGCTTTTTAAGATAAAAATTAATAACAACGCTGTAAATTACGGCTTTAAATTAATTTTCCATACTTAAGTATCTTTGAAATTAATGTTTTTTCTTTTTAATTTGAAAATGGATTATGTTAGTGTAAGAAGAAAACACGAAAAATTCATTTTTTCAATTCTTTTATTGCACATGAATAACATATTGATAGTATCTTCTCCCTGGTCTGTGGATAATATAATAAAGAAGAAAAAATTGGTACAGAATGCTCATAGCAGTTTGATAGCAGCTGCTGCAGCATTAGGTTTACCTATTGTCATCCCTTGTCTTGGCTCAGAATTTTTTAAATAAATACATGATGAATGTTTTATTTTAAAAGTATGGTGAATGATTTTATAAAAAAAAATATTATTAAAAAAAACTTCTTGCTCTACAGTAATCTCTATCTCAGTAGCTAGCTACCTCTCAACTGTTATCAGATAATTTGTCATTCTCGTATCTGGAAACAGTATAGTATTTTCACAACATCTCATTTCAAAAACATGTTTATAAACAGCAATGCGCAAGCGCTGAAGATTCATCAATGGATAAGTACAATAATAAGATTTTCCAAGAGCCCTCGAGATGGTAACTCGATTGAGTGGTAAGTTGGTACATGTCTGGGTACAATGAGTATAAGAGCCATAAGTATGCTTTTCTCTTTATTGACTTTTTTTTAATTTTTAATATAGACATAAAATTACCATGGAACAGACATCACCATCTGAAAAAGTATCTAGTTATTTGCTGAAATGTATCCCGGAAACAAATCTGTCGATTAAACTACAAAAACAACGTGAACATCTTATCCATCCATTAAGTATATGATTATCTTTGTAAAAATTGTTATTTTTTACCACCGGCCATTGCGTCGTCAGATTTTTGGAAGTCAGTTGAAAAACTGACTTCCAAAAAAGGAGGAGTTCGGCTGTTTTATTTTTGTGATTGTTATGTCCATTTCTATTTATTTGAGTAAAATACGTTCGCGGCTAAGCATACGCGTAAAGCTATGGGCTTGCGAAGTTGGTGGCGAACCGCGTAAAAATGGGCGGGCGGCTATAGTTTATTTACGCTCGTGATATCGTTAATAATTTTATATATCATAAAAGTAATAAAGGTAATTTTACTATCTGTCTAATGCAAGCACTGCTGTTAGGGCAGAAGGAGGTGTGAGGGAGGAATCCAAGCAGACGACATGCGTACAAAAATCTATGGGAGAGGTCCGTTCCATTCGCATAACTCAATGATACGCAAAGATCATTTTATTGACTTTTAACATTATTTATTATACTTTATCTCAGAAATGTGATTAATTTTAGTGCGCAAAGACATAAATGAGGTTTAAAATGGTTGCCTGATGTATTTATTCGGGCGACAAAGCTATTAATAAGTACACTGTTTCGATTAAAATACTGTTTTCGAGCTCATCATTAAGAATGGGAAGGGGTTCTTTTAAGGGGACTGTTTCTCAGTTGGAATAACGGATCGGAGGTATTACGGGACAATCAGTTTGTTTGTTGTAGTAAACTGCTTGATGTACCTAGAACAGAGAAACCTACTTATTTTGTTATTGAGGATAGAATTTTTTTTTAATAGAATAGACATTTATTAAGTATGCAATACTAAGGATTATATTTTTTTATATTACTTTGTGATGACCCTTACATATTTTTTTTATTGTCAGTAAGTAATGATAACAATTATGCAATACCTATTTTAATACCATAATAGCTCAAATATATTTATTGAAATTATATCGCCATTGATTTCTAAGATATGCATTAAAAAACAAAACATATTAAAAGTCTATTACCCTACTCTTGATAAATACTAGAGCATTGGGTTAATGATTGATGATGAATTAGGCTAATGATAGCGATGCGTGTGAATTAATGATAAAAATACATGAAAAAACTTGGAGGTCTGAATGTTTTCTCTTATTTTATGTAGTTATTAAAATATTTAGAATGATCCGAGAAAAAATACATTAATGTCTCGTTCTGAAATAAATGAACAATAATAATGAAAATTCCTACTGACTGCACCTGGCTTAGGTTTTTTATTAGATTTATTTTTGTTTATGTAGATAGTTTTGTTTGGTTTTGTTTGTAGTCTTTCCTGATTCTGACATGTACCTAAGTATGCAAATGCTAGTAGAGTCCCTCAATTTCGTTAAAATATTCAAATTATTGGAAATTTCAACCATTTACATAGTCATCATCAAAATACTTATCATTTTTTGAACTTTACTTCTCTTTAGGTATGCCTGTTAACGTGATTAATTGTTTAAAATAACTCTGGTCGTGAATCACTAGAACCAAAATAGTAACGTCACGTCATGTGCATCACGTCGTCACGTGACATGATGCTCATCATCATCATTCCGTCTAGGTGACACGGTCAATCGACCATGCATATGGTGTCAGTCCTTCAGAACCGCGTCTCGGACATGATGCTAATCACTTACCAGAGAAAAAGTACTAAAAGTCTTGAGTCTACATCAGTTAGCATCTTAAGCCACGAGTTGGCTGCGCGCGATTAACATTGTCAGGTTATCACGTAAATAGGGTACGGCGACCGCGTGTCCACCTTTCACGGGCCGTATGTAACGTAATTGGATAAAAAAATAACAAGATTACATCTTAGTCGAGGCTGCCAGTTTTAAGAGAGGCGGGAGCGATAGGGGTAGATCCCCGCCGCCAGGCCAGGTGTGATGTCTGGGGAGCCGCGGCTCCAACGACGTCTTGTCCGAGGTTCCAATTGTTGTGTCACCACCTTCAGAGGCCCAGGATTTTTCCGCCTGAAATGAAGTTGCTTGAAAATAAATAATTCCAGTAGAGATAACTATGTAAAACACTTGTGTTGAATATATTTCAATAAGTATACGATATATGTATAATTACATTTTTTGTTTCTAAATAAATGATCATACTCTATCATAGGGTTTCTTTAAAATATGCAAGAAAACACAAGTTACCTACTTGATCTAGAAAAAGGACGAGAAAATAATTTTTCACACCCGTTGATGGTGTTTCCGGCATTTGAAAGCTACGATAACCTGAATTAAACTTTTGCCCTTATCTACAGCTTGTTCGTATTTTTTATAAAAATCGAGTAGACATAATACATACATATATTCACGTCTTTATCTCATACGGGGTAGATAGAGCCTAGAGCCATAAGACCTTAGGCCACGTTTAGCATAATGTTATATTGTTGAAACAGGAAATCAATAGTGATGGTTGCTAGCCGCAAAATAGATAGACAAAATAAGTTCACAAAGAGACAGTTTTTTTTTCAGATTTTATTTCGTAGCAATTAGAGATCTAATAACTTCATGCTCACTATAATATTTATGACGGACACCCACGAAACCTGTAAAATGTCAAACGGGTCCACTTAGAACTGGCTGCCGGCCCTGACATTACAATCGCTACACTAGCATATCGTATTGGTTCCGCAAGCTAATACGAGCCAAAAAGAAATAAAACCCATCTGGTGCACGCCTGTGCCTCAAAGTCGGGGAGAAACAAAGACACATCTCTCTCTAGTAATTTAAAACTATAATTTCGCGCTTGCAAGTTTCAAGTAGGTAGCAGGTCGCGGGCCGAAAACTAAAATAATCTTCTTATCCATACTAATATTATAAATGCGAAAGTCTGTCTGTCTGTCACCTCTTCACGGCTAAACTGCTGGACCGATTGTGATGAAAATTGGTAGGGATGTAGTTAACAACCTGAGGTCAAACATAGGCTACTTTTGGGCGCGATATAACCGAGTCCCACGCGGGGCGAACCCGCCTGGAACAGCTAGTCTCTTATATAAATAAAAAATATTATATCAATTGCTGTTCGTTAGTCTTGCTAAAACTCGAGAAAGGGTGGGCTGATTCGGCTAATTTTGGTCATGAAATATTAAATTTATTATATTATAGGAAAGGTTTAAGAAAAGTGTTTTCAGGTGGTACGGAGTTCGCCGGGTCATTTAGTTATCAAGCCTTTAAGAAAATTTCAAGTCTCTAGCGATTTTATGGAAAAACGGAGACTCAATAACAAGGTCCCGATTTTACATCTTTTGTACCGAAAAATTACAAAAACCTTCGAAAAACAAGTAGACATTGAGTTCTGGCTTGTCATAGAAACAAAGTAAATAATAATATTTTGTATATAATGTCACAATTTTAAAGAGACAAGGAGACAAGCTATTAGGTACACTTAACCCAATATTTCACGAAATTCGATAGGTCCACCGGACCAATCAAGGACAGAGCGGAACTCTATTTTTGAAATCTGTTTTCCACTCAAAATCAATGAGTCGAACTATTTTCATTCGACGACGCCACATAGATTTTGTAACAGAATCAAACATAGCAAACCTCTATATGTATTTAATTACAACTTAACTATCTTGTAGTTGTTTCTTAAAGTATATTTAAAATATATCTGGGCTCTAAAAAATTGTTAATTTGCTCATCACAGCCGCATCTTCAGATCGAAGCCGAATCGGGAAGCAATTAGTTGAGATCGCGGGCTATGGCCATTACCCACTAAATGCCGGCGTGGGTATTATTTTATAACTGTTATTGTCTGTTCAGTACATAACTATATAACACTAGCTAGTTCTGCTTTATAACCTATGCATCTGGAATGATATCCCCCCTTTTAATTTATGAAAAAAAATTATATACTAGACTACCAGGAAATATACTAAATTTGTTAATTTTAAAAGGTTTCTATAAGATTATCATGTAGGCATATATTCAATAATTTTATGAATTAATATTTAAATGATCTGGATAACATTATATATGTCACTAAATCGCGGAGGATAATAGATAAAAAAAAACCGATTCCACGCGCGATTTCAAATTCCATGCTTAGGATATGTAGAGTGGATCTGTGTACTGAATACATATTTATATCTTATAATAAAATTATGTTCTTACTATTGAAAAAAAAACTGTAGTAAACTAATAAACAATGTCAATTATTTTCGTTTTTTTTTATTCAATGTGATTATATAAGTTGTTAGTAACGTAAATGAAAAACAGCAGCAACAAGTTACTTACCAATACAATTTGACTTTCAAAGAAACCGCAGCTCTACATCTGCTTTGCCGCCATGCGACTACCGAAACGACGGGAAAAAAAATTAGCATTAAAATAAAGTAATCGAACCTTGTTCCTCGAAATAAATCTTTCTGATGGATTGAAGCAAAAACTAAACGAGTCGCGAATTTCAATTTGCCTGATTTAATGGACGTCATGTCGTTTTGGCGGGAACTAGCATAGGCGCTTACAAGAATTCCGCTAATTTATTTAAAACAATAAAACCTGTAAACTACGTGTACCTTAGTAGGCTTACTAATGTAAATAACATTAAGGTACTGTAGTTTACATCGACGGTTCCAGGGTTTAGATTTAAACTAACGTTTAAATCTAAACCCTGGAACCCGATATTTTTAAAACATATCACAGATTATTAATTATATCCTTCGCAAAGATAAGACGTTTCATTGTAATAATTTTATTAGTGTAAAGTATACACTTAATTTTAGAGCCTAGGGCTAGGCTTTGTAGGCGAAGTATCTTCTATTCTTGTTATCATCAGCGCGATCCTTTATTATTTGATTACTGTATTTAGTAACCAGTGTAAAAGAAATAATGGCACTGGCAAATGAAAGACAGAAATGGAAGCAACTCCACCGAAAAGAGCCTAACTCTCAAATATGATTTTTTTTTCTTTATTTACAGAACAGCACTTAATACAATTGATATAATAGATTTAAGTTACTCTTAATGCCAATAACATTCACATTTCTTAAACAAAACATTATTAACACGATAAATATGATGGTGTAAAGGAAAAACCTTCAATTTGACGAATCTAATAATGATGATCCACCAACAGTCATTATTTGGAGGTATTTAGAGCTACATGTAGAGTTTGAGAGAGTCGTTAGTATTTCCATATATTTTATCTTCACCTGCTTACATATAACCGAATATGGACATAAGTATGCTTTCAAGTTCAAAGACTTTAGGAAACGGCCTTGTAGTTTCTGAATTTATCTGCATAGTACCAATATAGACGCAGAACAGTCGCTTTAGCAAAACTGGTCGAAAAATGTAGCCGTTGAACAGGTATCGACTGTTTTAGTAGTTTGTTGACGGAAATATGATACGTCCGGCGCACCCTGCGCAGGCGGCGGGGTAAAGACTGACTTATTTCTTAAAATAATAAATATCAAAGAAATGTGGGGTAAATCACACTGACTGAGTTAGGTTAGGCCAAAAGTAAGTTCGAGGATTCTTGTTATGGGGTACTAACTAAACGATACCATATAACAAATACATGTAAAGATAAACATCAAAGGGGAAATAGGAAAAAAAACATTTTTCATCTTGACCTGACCGGGGATCGAATCCGGGACCTCCTCAGTATTCGGTCACTCATATTATCCGTTAGGCCACGGCGGTGGTTAAAAGTGTAGTATAATAGTTAATGGCTGAAAGGTTTGAGATAGATACGTAAAGCAGAAACTAAGGTATAAAATAGGTTTCCTAGAAAGACAGTACTTGAAGAGAACTTCTGAAGAATAAACAAATTTTTAACCTGATCTGGTCTATATCATAACTGAGACAAAATGAGCCTAAAGCATGAAAATACAATTAGGGACGAATTTAAAGACGAATTTGTGCCCCACTTACAAGTCTCTAAATAAGAGATGTTCTTACTAGAGGACTTAGGTTCTCGAAACAATGAATATTAAGCTTACATCCATGTGCTAAATAGTTCAAATTTATTTTATGGTAATGATGCTGTTACAAATCATTTCTAAAGACATGAGGTCTTCAGAAATTGTTTGACTTTTGTTTGTTGATGTTGGGTATAAGCGCAGAAATGACGCTAGATCGTATTAAGGGGAAAAAGTATTAGAGGGCCAACCCCGCATAGGGGGGTATAGGGGGAGGGGGGATAAATGCAATGAGAGAAGATGAAGGTGCAACAAAAGGAATAGAATTTGACTCAAATTTGCTTAACTGTGGATTTAAATCATCAATCACAAACGTGCCAGGGATTCCTCTCTTTAGTGAAATTTGTATGAAAAACTACTTTGGGCCGGGGCGGGCCTCGGGAAACAGCTAGTAAGGATAAAGACGACAAACCGTCTTATATAGATATCAACACACCAATATGGTAATTAGAGTCACGAACCGCTCCGCGATGTCTTGAGTTCATGTTCTGTCGTCGTCAAGTTTGACTGTTTGATGACAGCCATATTTGCATTCTTTGGAAATTAATGCCAGGATTTAGGGTTCACTAACAGATTTTATTTTTGAATTCTGCACTACCTAAAAAGAAACATGATTTTGCCCTTTTGTTTAACTTATGTCCAGCTGAGATCAATCTCTATCTAATATAATATATTTTCTTTGATTTATAATAGAGCTAGCTGATACAATAATACCTAGCTATTCCGACGAGTCTTGAAAATGAAAATTGTCAAAACAAGACTTCAGGGGACTACAGTCTCTTAAAACCATGCAAGTTCCAGTGAGTAAGCGAGACAGCGCCATACATGATGTAAGGCGCCATCCCCCTTACTCACTGGATCTTGCATGGTTTTAAGAGATGGTAGTAAGCCACCAGGAGTTCCAGACTTCGTGCGCTATCTCGCAGATGTCAAATAAACAAAACAAAAGTTTGAAAACGAATCTTGTGGTTCAATAATTTTATTATTAACCGATATTTTTATTAACTTATACTGCTTTAATGGCTTAGCAACTTTAATAATATCTTGGCCTCCGACACACAAGCTTTCTACCTTTCCCTGCTGAACGTCCACCTCTTACCAGTCTGCTTTTTGTAGGGATTTCAGGTCCTTACTCTTGAATCTCTATAGATTAGTTAAATTAGTACGCAAATTTCATACAACCATAAAGATAGGCAGGGTGGTATATAATGTGAATCCGATACTTTTCCAAATAGCCGTAGATGGAATCACTCGATAACAAGGTGAAATTCGTCAACTGACGTTCGGATTTCTTTTCATGCATGTCGACTCGCCCTTGGCTGTTTTTGTTGATACAGAATAATGGAGACACCGAACCATTTACTGCTCACCGTATATCATTTTGCGCGGGCGCATTGTGATTCAAAACAGTTTTTTTCCTTGTATGCGATTTTGCAATGACGCGCTACACGATAAATTGTAAGACGTTTCTTCGACAAATTGTTATTTGGACTTGAACACATTATTATTTTATTTGCAAGAAGCCAGTAACTTAAGTAAACGTTATGATGGTACTAAGAATGTTAGGGCCATTATGAGAAGTATGTATATTGACTTAAGATTGTACGATTCCAATCCAAAGACATTGCTTTACTGATTCCAGTTTGTAAACATGACTATTCTTTGCTTTTTTGAAAGAGCACAATATCGAGTATTTAGTCTATTAAATAGTTACCTAGTTATCTAATTTTTTTTTTCATAAATCATCTCAACTCATCCGTAATACTTTTCTCTGGCTGGAATTCTATATACACATATTAAGCTTGTGCAGTTCATAAAGTTGTTGGTATCATGCTGCTGAATGAATGGCAGCAGAAAAAATAAAATAAAAAAAAGAGGACATACCTACTTGTCCCGTTTCGAAGATAATAAATGGCAGTTGACATCTCGGCTTCGATTTTTAAATTCAAGATTATCGGAACATGCTACAGCGACTACTGTATGATAAAATGTCGATAACTGGGCAAAAAATATATACACCGGGATTTTGCAGAATTTATCGTACATTGACGTTTTTTTGGGAAATATACTGATGCGCGTAACCTAAAAGCGTTCAATGTATAGGATTTATTGAAGATATACGTATTGACGATCATTTTCAATTTCAGGGTTCAAGAGTCAGGGTGGCATAAACGGAGACCAATACTTAACCCTTTAATTGACACTAACGCCTCTCGAAATTGATTTAATAATAACCTTACTGATATTGTATCTACTCTTTAGTATCTACCTAACTGTTAAGTATAAAATAACATGTAGTGCACAGACCTGTAACCGTAACCTGTAAAAATAACATTACTGAATCTCTATCCCGAATGACATTGATCTGGTTAACAATCGAATGTTATCTGACTAAGGTTGAAATTTTATTAATGGCAAATTAACAAAGGTATGCTATTTTGATGACAAAAAATAATAACTCAATACAAGTCTCCAATCCAACTATTACTATTATAAATGCGAAATTAAATTTGTTCGTTTGTTTATTGGTTTATTTATTACGCTTTCGCGCCCATCTTCTGAACCGATCTTTCTGAAATTTTGCATAAACATAGTTAACGTATTGAGAAGGACGTACGGCACCTTTTATCCTGGGAAAAAGCGATTTCCCGAGGGAAATCAACGCGGGCGAAGCTGCGGGCGAAAGATAAGTAATTAATAAAATATATTTTTGTAGTAAGTAGTAAGCGTAATTTCACGTCAAACACAAATATTCAAATTCAAATTGTTTATTCTCAATATAGGACATTCTTATCTTATTGACGTCAATCGAAATAAATTACTTAAATTAAGTTTACCACCACCTCCAAAGCGCAAGTGGAGAAGAAGCGGCGCCCTAAAATCCACTGCAGCATTTTCTCCAGAATAGAGTTTTTATTCAAGTTATCGGGACAACCTACATTGCATGCGACTCGCACTTGGCAGTTTTTAACTGATAGTGTTTCAATTTACAGTTGGCTTGCTTGCCGTCGGCTCGCATCGACATTTCTTATTAAAATTACGTTATGGTATGTTTATTTTGCGTACATTTTTAAACTTTTTATCGAACACTGCGGAATTGATTTCGAAGTGGACAAAATCCCAAAACCGCATTTAACCAACGCTTTAAATTGCCAATTTTGGAGGTCGTTTCGACAGCTGCCGTAAGTTAAATTACACGATTCTCGAAATTTTAAAAGGCTTTCTCAAAATTATTGAAAAATGAGGTACTAATACGGGTAACTGAATTTTATTTGCTTGCGTTTACTTTGTAACATTATCATATGCAATATGCATGGATTAAGTACGTTCATTTCTCACGAATAATATAGTAAAAATTAACGACCTGCCCCGGCTTCGCATGGGCATAAAAACCTTCCTCTTGGATCAGTCTATCTATTAAAAAACCCGCATCAAAATCCGTTGCGTAGTTTTAAAGATTTAAGCATACATAGGCACATGGGACAGAGAAAGCGACTTTGTTTTATACTATGTACTCATGCGCATATTAAAGACATCAACGCGTGCGGTCTTCTTCTACATTAAAACATTTTTTTTAACGAAAATAAATAATAGTCCTTCTGCGATAGGTATGTACATTGTGCCATAAAGAAACGAATACCACTTTACTCTTACATTTACACCTTAGGAAGTTTACGTTTCTATGTGGACCACTGTAAGTACTAAAGGTCATTCCTAAGAAACAAGTAAATGTGTTCAAGCAAACAAACTCTAGTTCACAACAACATCTAGTTATAGAGATAGGAAAACAACATTAAAATGGTTTAACCAAATTAGAATATCGTTTAATTTTTTTTTTTAATGTGGCGGTTTCTCCATAATTCAACACAAGTTTAGTTAATTAAGTCGCGCTATCCGCCACCCGCCCGACTCACTTCCAAAGCTTATTTGTCTTGTCAAGTTCTTATCGAGCTTTGGCTATTTAAGTTTACAAAATGGTATTTTATTAAATTTAAATACTGATAATATTTTTATTTGTAGATTATTTAAATTAAATGTTGAAAGATGTACAAAAAAGTTGTAACCTTACCTTCTTCACTATCACTACATAGTATAAAACAAAGTCACTTCCAGCTGTCTGTTCCTATGTATGCTTAGATCTTTGAAAACACGCAACGGATTTAGAGGGTTTTTTTTTAACAGATGGAGTGATTCAAGAGGAAGGTTTATATGTATATATTATTATATAGCATTGCACACGTGCGAAGCCGGGGCGGGTCGCTAGTAACTCAAAAAATGATAATCCACCCTTTTATCCTTTAACTTTAGGGAATAAAAAAAGAAATAAAAAAAAATTACTTCGTATTACGTAAGTATGCGATGATCGCTTACGTTTTACCGTACAAAAGATATTATAATTAAATTGATTATAAAAGTCATTCATGTCATCTCAACATGACTCGCCATTGTTGTGCCACTCGGTTCAACGACTCGCGTCGATTATATTCGATGATTTTTTTATCGATATCATAAATCACAATATCGCAAACCGTTTAATGCGATAACATCTTTCGTCTGATTATGTGTGTGTGATTAACTTAAAACATGATAGGCCTTAATTTTTTATCCTTACAAGTTTTTTAAGGCATCCCTATTTAAATCGTTCAGGTATTTCTTTTCTTTGCTGGCTTGTTTTCAGTTTGAAATTTAAAATTTAACGATTTATTTCATCAAAAACAAAACAAAAGTTATTTTTACCTTTTTATACTTTAGTAAAGAAACTAAAAAAATTACTAAACTAACTAATATACCGACTCTTTCCGTTTCTAACAAAAAAATAATCACCCAATTCAGGTATAAGATACCAATTATCGTTGCGTTTTTGGTATTAATAATTTAGTAGTAGAAATATTATAGTTAAATATTATAGATCTATTTCTTGTATTATAGATTCATCTAACTCAATCTTTATGTAAAAGAAATTAATGTTAGGTAAGTATATATTTTAAAACTGTTATTGATGACGGTTATAATATAAACTGTAGACGTCATTTTGTTAGGTTCATTGTCACCGTAACGGAATCTATTTGAATAACTCATCTCTAACACTATCTGATTCATCTCAATTTGAAACTCGTTATGTAAGTAGACAAAACCGAGATATTCTACTAAATATTTTAAAAATAATAATATAAGAATATAAAAATAATAATATAAGATCAATAATAAAGAATATATCTTTTATAATATAAAAACAAATCGCAGAATGTGTTGTTAAGTGCAGATGAACCGATTTTGCTAATTCTTTTTTTATAATATTTCTTGTAGTACGAGGATGGTTCTAACGGAAAGAAAAATTTGAAAAATTGTCTGAAAAAGTCTAAAAACAACACTTTTCTATATTCCCATACAAAAGGTTCGTGATAATACTTGAAAGTCATTTTAACTTTAATACCATACGATAAAGCTTAAGTGTCTCTTGCTTTCTTTATTATAAAAAAGCTCTAGGCACTTAAAGCTGAATGAACAAAAGCGTTTAAGTTGTCTAAGAAAATGTCGACTCATTCCAAAATTAAATTTTCCTTAAGCCGTTGCACATCACCTCTTACTTAGTTAGTATAACCTTTCTTGTGGCCCACTGTACTTACCGTCCAGAGTGATGTCAATTAATTTTTAAAAACGTAGCCCACTTGCATAAAAGACATGAAATTGAATTTTTTTAATTTATATTAATATCTTTTCACTAAGAAGCCCAACAAATAACGCAGCGGGTGAATGACACCCCCCGTGCCCCCCGCAGAGCTGGTTCCATATCCACGCTATCGTTAATCAAGTTAAATAATGTGTTAAAAAGATAACTAAATACGGAAGGGCCAGCGAAAATAATCCAATTATTATAAAACCAGTTGCGACGCGAGTACATTTTACTCAAAAAGTCAGTGCTCCAGTTTTTTTTTTGTGTAGAGCTATGAGTTGTTTAGAAGTGTTCTATTTGAAATAATGACCAAAAGTTCGTGGGTCGGAATGTTTGAAATCGCATATGGAAACTGACACCCGGGTGTAGTGTGCCGATTGACCAAGCAATCCATTTGATAAGGAAGAGAAGGAATCTTTTTTTTAATTAATAATGTTCAGCGATTGTCCACGATAGTCAAATACTAATTGCTAGTAAAAAATATCTAATCTCTGAGCGTCCTCCCTCTCTTCAGTGTTACGTCAAACAAAACTTATAGATCACAACAGAGCTAAAGTCATGCTAAATGCCTAAAACAGTTAAGTAAGTACCTATCACTATGAATTACGTTGTAGACTTAATTTCCGGAACCTATTGGAACTATCCAAGGTTAACTTTGAGATTAAAATTTACTTAATGTAATACATCTGTGGAACAAAAACAAATCATTAATGAAAATCCGTCATTTTATACCTTCTCATCCAAGTGAATTCAATGGAAAGTATAAATAAAATATGACAAAAAATACATATCCTCAATTTGAACAATCCAAGATGCCACTTAATCATCTGCCTACGAATTTTCGGGCCTATTAAAAATACCAGAAATGTCTTTCAATCATCACCTGTCAATTAACAGTTGACAAAAAATGTAATCTTTCATGTAATTTACATACAATAAGCATCTGACCGACATTGCTCAGTCAAAGGTACTGTATGTAATTTTTAATTAATATTCAGAATGTATACGATGCAATAAAATAGCAGCACAACGGTATTACTGTGGACGCATCTGGCAAAATTATGTTAATAGGCACGACGATATATTTAGGTATTCAATTTATCACTTGTTTATATTATATACTTCCGCTATATGAGTATCGGATATAAATACCAATTTATATACAGAAATACCTAAGTCCGACCTATTTAATTGTTTTTGATTGATATTCGCTATAATACCTATATCTAACTAGGGACTACATTTATTTTTTAACGAATACTAAATATGTACAAGTGTACAAGTATCAATACTTTAAAATTACATCAGTAAATTTAACGATGTGTTAGTTGAGAAAACTCAATCATGAAAATTAATTAATACAATCACTTAATTGCCAAAAATGTAAAACCGCTCTAAAATCTTTCGGAAGGTCTGATAATGATTGAAGTCTATGCGCATTGCCCACTTTGGCCACAAGACGAGCCCCCGGCTCTCAATGCCGGACTCTGAATGTCAAGGGTAAGTGCGATTGCTTTGCGACATGAGACGAATATGACATCAAGATCTAACTTGAACAGCGCCTTATTTCTTTTAGTCAGGTAAGTACTTTTAGGTACCTTTCATTTAGCTTTCTCCGTATCAAAAGATGGACAATATGACATAAAATGTTGCTGTAATGTAATAAATTGATTCGATCTTAACACGTTGGCGAACACACGACTGCTATAACAATAAAACTTCTATTGTGTTTTCAAAAACGTCTGCGAACGTGAAATACTTGGAAAAAAATAATTAAAAACACTTCACATCCATACTAATATTATAAATGCGAAAGTCTGTCTGTCTGTCTGTCTATCTGTCTGTCTGTCTGTCTGTCTGTCACCTCTTCACGGCTAAACTGCTGGACCGATTGTGATGAAATTTGGTAGGGATGTAGTTAAAGACCTGAGGTCAAACATAGGCTACTTTTGGGCGCGATATAACCGATTCCCACGCGGGGCGAAGCCGCGGGGAACAGCTAGTTAGAAAATAAACAAAAATAATTTTTTATTAGATATTTTGAGATAGCTTATAGAATTTATAAATAATATATTCGTGCCATTTATTGCTTCGATACAAATGAAATAAATATTATGAATATTAAAAAATGTGTATGAAATCATTCAGACTAACGATAAAATTTTGAAAAATCTAAAACGTTTTAGTGGATACGAATCATAATTATGGTGGACTTGGCATACTTAGGCTTTTTGGCGCGGAATTCTGCGCGCGGGAAAAACAGAACACGTTAATTATTTTGAATGACAGTAATGACTTTTATCAGTCCAGAAAAAGTTGCTATCACTGAAGCTGACGTTTTTGCCGTCGTGAGATAAGTAGGTAACGTTTAATTAAATGAGACTGGTAAATGGGACATGCTACTGGTTTCATTCTTCATTATCCAAATAACTATCAAGTCTGATTTCGCGACTTGATTTTTTAATTCTGCCGATGCACTTCAAATTAGGACTTTCGCGTGTGATGCGAAGTAGTTTGTGATTTGTTAGACTTGATTTAATTCTATTTTTAATTTTTCGAACGTTTGGTGGCCAGCTACTTAGATAAAAAAAAATACTCAAAAGTGAAGCGCCAAATAATTGTTTTTTTTTTTTAATTAAATTTAATAAAGTAATAAGCTCGTACGATTGGTTATATTCAGTCATTGAACGAGCTATCCGAATATTGGCAACAAGTACACGGAACCCTTTTACATTTTTAAAATATTAAGTACAGGGAGTTGCTAAGAAGTCTCTTCCTGTAATTATTTCCGCGGATCGGCTTACGTTTATTGAAATTAATATTTACCCATGGCAATTATGAGCAATCCATTTGGTGCCTCAGACCACACATGCCTTGCGTAATTCAAGTGTTTAAAAAGTAATTTACAGGCACTTACCGCTAAAGGTAAAAGTGAAAGATGAAAAAAATAACAATAATGGTTAAGCTCACAGTTTCAATGGCATACGCTTGTACTCATATTTTAAGTACCTAACAAGCGACTGCGACAAGCCATGCTTTGTCCGGATTAAAACAATTAAAAATCTTGTCTTGATTTTTTTTAAATACAGCCAAATTTTTACATCGTGTACGTGCCACTCGATCAATTTCTAAAGAATGCAGAGAAATACGTAAAACATTCAACGTCTCATAGAAATTCAGTGATCATTCAATTGTTGTAGGTACCTCACCTAATCTTGTGTTAAATTTTCCTTCTTTTTCTTTGCCACCATAACGCTAACCATTACCCTGTTGCATCCTCAGTTATTATACATTTCTAAATCACTATTATCACTATCACTACATAGTGTAAAACAAAGTGGCTTTCTCTGTCCCTATGTCCCTTTGTATGCTTAAATCTTCAAAACTACGCAACGGATTTTGATGAGGTTTTTTTAAATAGATAGAGTGATTCAAGAGGAAGGTTTTTATGCCCATGCAAAGCCGGAGCGGGTCGCTAGTATTCTATAAAATAACCTTAGAAAAAATAACCTAAAAACTTTATTATATTTAAATTAACTCATAATGAATAAAAGATAACAAATAAAGATGAATGTACCTTTTCTTTATTTTATTATGTCCGTATCGCAGAATGTCTATCACACATTACAGTCATATTGCGAAATTGACATTTTGCGACTGAACCGTATGGAAATAATCAAATTTGACATTGCAACAGGATTCTTGTTTATAAAGTCACCCAGTATTCCGTGATTTGATCCAAGACAATTTTTTCCTCGTCTCAGCTTACGACTCACCCTTGACATTCGTCAGCTGTTACACGCTTGTCAAGCACATGATAAAAATACAGTTATTACAATTCAATCCCGTGCTGCCATTCAGGGACTTATTGCGTTCGTTTTTGTGCATTTAGTTATCACGGACAGACAGACAGAGTATATCACATCATACATAAACCCATTTTGTAAACTGTAGACTCTACCGGATAAAGAGAGTATGTAGTTACTATTCAAAAAGGATAGAGACAAAGTTTGCTTTGAAGATTCATTACGTTAGATTTAAAGCGTATTGTGAGAAGAAAGATTTTTTTTTATACTTAAATATTAACTAAGAATATTATGTAGTGATATTTTAATATTTAAAAAAAAAATATTTCAATTTCTATGGTAAATAGTAGAAAATAATCTATATATTAAAAATGATGTTCGTTAGTCTAACTTAAACTCGAAAATGGTCGGGCCGATTGGCTAATTTTCGTCTTGAAATATTTGTGTAAGTTCAGAGGTTTAAACGGCGAGAAAAGTGCAGATTCAGGCGGATTGCGTCGGGTCAGCTAGTTTTTATAAATTAAATTAACCTAATTATTTAAAACTAGCGACCCGCCCCGGCTTTTCATGGGCATAAAAACCTTCCTCTTGAATTACTCGTATCTATTTAAAAAAACCGCATCAAAATCCGTTGCGTACTTTTAAAGATTTAAGCATACAAAGGGACAGAGAAAGCGATTTATTTTTATACTATGTAGTGATAGTGAAGTCACAATTAACTTTATTGATCGTATCGCATTATTTTAAAAGCGAGAATATTTCCATATAGATGTTTTAGCTTATCATGTGATCTATTCTGTGTCGATGCCCATTTAACACGGCTCCCGGCTGCCCAGCTACCATGAAAGTTTATGACGTGCTCCCTAAGGGCCAATTACACCTTAGCCGGGATGTTTACAGCGCGACACATCCCGCATATTAACGCCAGTCTATATGGATTTGTGTGTTTTATCGAGCGGTCGTAAATAAAGGGGTTTGGGGGCCCGTATAGAGTCGGACAGATACATGAAATTATTTATTTATTTATTTATTTAAACTTTATTGTACAAAATACAGTTGTATAGCACAATAGGCGAACTTAAAGCTAAAAGCATTATCTAACAGTCAACCTTTAGGTCAAGCAGTGATCGTAATGTGGGTTTAATATAATAGTAATATAAATTTACATAAACTTACATACATATACTTACGTATATACCTAGATATATAAATACATAAATAACAATATACAAATATATATATATATGACAAAAATATTTACGAGATAAAGCAGCAACTCAAAATGTACCCGTAATTATTACCTAATTTTGCTCCTTAAACTGTGGCGTTATAATTAAAATTTTATTGTTAATTTTATTTTTGAATTCTATTTAAAATTCTATTTTTAATTCTATTTAAAGTTCTATTTAAAGTTCTATTTTTAATTCTATTTTTAATTATATTTTTAATTCTATTTTTAATTATATTTTTAATTCTATTTTTAATTCTATTTTTAATTCTATTTTTAATTCTATTTTTAATTCTATTTTTAATTCTATTTTTAATTCTATTTTTAATTCTATTTTTAATTCTATTTTTAATTCTATTTTTAATTCTATTTTTAATTCTATTTTTAATTCTATTTTTAATTCTATTTTTAATTCTATTTTTAATTCTATTTTTAATTCTATTTTTAATTCTAGGCATACTCAACCACACTTATTGATTAATTTAAGCTTTATTGCACAAAATACAATTTGTATCATACAAAAGGCGGATTATAATAATATTTTTACTAATAAAATATGGCCTATTTAATTTGTGTGGATTTAGTATAAGTACTTATTACGTCCAGAGTTGTTTGCAAATAATGTAAATTGAAATTATTGACAAATTTTAAATTATCTTTTTGCAAATGAATTTAAAAAAGTGGTTTAGTATATTTTGTGTTTAGCCATTACAAAAAACACACATTCAGATATTTTTTATTTTTTATAAATATTTATTTAAAAATATTACTCTAGATAAATAACGTCTAGCAGTTATGGTTTGATAATTTAACTTTCGGGATTGAAATAATTGCAGATACAATCAGTAAAACAAGATAATGGCAGAGCTATGCAAACCAAGCTAGGCTCCGAAACAAATATACATGAGGATAAAAACAAACTTAAAAGTTAAAAATATTATGGATTGTATCCTAAAAATAAACAGAACCCTTGTACCAAGAATCCTGTTTCCACTTGGCATATTTTTTCAAAACGTGCCTGTGTTTATGGTCGCGTTTAAGTGCAACATAAATTGTTAATTACTTAGTTGGTACATCCAAAAGTCAGTGGAGCTGCGGTGGCAAGTCATTTATTTAAACTTGTACCCGTGACAGAGTGATCTAGAGTGATCATATTTCCTCCGCCGGCAATTACCCAGTTTCCATATTTTACATTTAAGTCAACACCTTTCGACAAATTTTAAATTGGGCTGATGAATATTCATCAGCTATGGTATTGAGGGGTTTACTTTGGTAAACAAAAGATCAAATTTACATAATTTATTTGTATATACTGTGAATTTATTACTAAATAGTTTGGGATATGCCTGCTCCTGCTCGTGGCACTGAACCACTTTTTAAAGTGAAAAAAATAGTGAAATAAAAAGAAAAAACGCGACTATTTTTAAATTTCTCAAATCACATAAAACTATAATCCAACTAAAAATAACTATCCTTTTTAGTCAGAAACTATTGGTTTATATTTTAATTCATATTTATATAAAATGTATAAATGCAGGTTTATACCTAGAATAAAGAAAATGGTTTCAAATATTTAAAAAATATATATTCACTAATTAAATCTAAAAAAGTAGGTACTAAAGACAATTTAAATTTGGTCCTCTGGGCAGTTCCCATCATGCAAGAAGTCAAAAATCAAACTTTTTGTTATTTATTGTTAAAATTCTATCCGAGTAATTTATTTATCTTCTCGATACTACTAACAGATTTTTTCTAAAAAAATCTGTGACAATTGAATAATTTGCTTAAAACATCACTAAATATTTTCGGAAAAATGTTTTGTTTTTGCCTTAAGTTTATTTTTTTGATTGCAATTATATTATGTCGTGGCATGGCTGTGGTCAATGAACAGGTATTGTATTTTAATCGTTAATCAAACAAGAGACGACTATAGTAGTGGTATAAAAATACATTGTCGTAGCCTGGTTGAGTGTTGAGGTCAAATGCGACCTTTCGGACCTTTCCTTATTAAGATCACGAATACTTTTTAATAACTGCGTCTGATCCGTCGGCATATCATTAACTGGACCAATAAAAAAGAAATTAAAAAGCACAGATAATATATTTTGCATGTAATGTATTGACATTTGACACTGACTGACCAAGTGACTATTGTTCTCTGTGTCAAGGGTTATTTCAGTATTTTAAAGATATACTGCTTGTCCCACAATGTTAACCAAAATTAAATTCAATAAATAAATGAGTTCCACTCAGGTAACGATCCTGTGGGAATTTCTTAATACTCGTATACGTAATACTAGTTTTATTGGCAATCTACATGACAGTCAACATCACTTCCCAACACTTACTTAGCGAACAATAATAATTAGAACACTTATACTCGAAAATAAACACATTTTTAACTTCGCGCCAAAGACTCTATTTTTATGCTAGTTAAGTATGCTGTGTGGTTTCCAGCTTAAGAATAGAAAATGATTCACGAGAAGAGATCTTCTTTTTCAACTTTTTTCTTCTAAGGTAACCGAAATACAAAATGGGGTCTTAATTTTCGCGCCAATAAAAAGGCGTGACAGTGGGGCAAAAAAAAATTACCAAAACTTATAACTCGATTGAAGGGTCGTGTTGAAACCTAGCTCAAGCGTAGCTTTACGTATTAATTATTATAAAATACAAAATTATTTTAGATCATCATAGATAAGGACATCGTATTCAGGCCACGATCTAAAAAAATCTTGGCGAACCTCGTTAAAATCCAATTAAATAAATATATCTACCACGTCCATACAACAATCTACTTATTGTGTTTTATATTGTATCCTATATTCGTATTTTTGTGTACACAAATAAATAAATACCAAACCTACTACTTATACTTACAACACATTCCATTATTAATCAGATGCTGAGCTCTCTCATTTTATTAATCAGATGCCTTTATTGTATTGAAAATGTTAATTATCTTACAAATTGTGCAGTTCGGATGTAAATGGAGGGTGTAACATGAGTGATTGTGATTGAAAACTTGGACATGGTTCAAGAATTAAATGGAAATTACTTTGACATTCTGCAGGTTTATACAAAGGTATATCTGCCTTTTTTCTTTTAAGTAGTGTTCCTTATAGCTGAGGGTCGTGACCACCATAAACCAGCAGTGAGTTTCTACCAGTCAGTTTATTCAGATCTATTTTGTACTTATACAAGGTAACTTGATGACCCTGTAGTACATTGAATAAGTAATATTTTCTCTCGTAACTAATCTACTACTAACTACTAATCAAACACTAGGGGTACAGGTACATTTTATTTTTTTATTTATTGGAAAACCAACAGCGGTACAATACATATTGTGATCTATAAATGTATGTCAACTAAATTGGAAATCAAATGGTTATGAGAATTCAACTATTTGATAAGCAAGCAATCTGTTTACCGCTATGTAAATACATATACTATGCGTATAAGATTAATTGAAAAGGTAAAGTCAAAAGAACCCGTAATTTCAGAGAAATTAATATCGATTTTTATATTTTTTAAGTTTACTACCACAGATTCTCTCGTCGTTCGATACATCAAGCATCCGTTCAGTCGTATATGGTTATCGGACTCGATATCTACCGGGTAAACGGCTATAAAAGCCTACACTTTAAGATATTTAAAATTACATATTGCTTTTCGATAAATCTATAGTTATTACATGTAAGAGTGGTAGAGTCAAATATATATATATATGTTTACTAGCTGTTGCCCACCAGCGTGATAATATGATATATTGCGCCAAAAAGTAGCCTATGTTTTACCCCAGGTCTTTGAATATATCCATACCAAATTTCATCAAAATCGGGCCAGCGGTTTAGCCATGAAAACGTAATAGACAGACAGGTTGACAGACAGACAGATTTTCGCATTTATAATTTGGTATAAGTTGTACATAAAATTATACCACTTTATACTCTCACATTTATTTCTACGGTAGTATCCTTTTTTATGTGGCCCAATGAACACAATTAGGTATTAATCCCTCAACTACCGAGAATCCAGACACAACAGAAAAACTATAGGTAGTTATGGTACCTGGCGGTACCTGGGTACCGCCAGGTCGTCAAGGGGTCAATTTTGTACCGAATAGATAATTCTTTAATAAGAAAATATGAAATACATCAAACCAAAATTTTGTGGATATTAAATGTTACTTTGAATGAATGTTACTCAAGACACTTATGGATACAGTAATGTGTTGGTATTTTAACCCTTTCTGACGCGAAAATAACACGTTAACCGTATCACACGAGATGAGCCTGGTCAGTGAGACCGATGGTTGGTAATTATTTCAACTTGTAAACGATAATTTAAACTTTTCTCGGTATTAACGGGCGATACGTGTCTTTAATTAATTCGGCAATCGCCACGGTATTAATATAGTCTACTTTTGTATTTCATTTCACGGTTTTTGTAGAAATCTCTTGCTTAGTATATTTTTAATTGGGATGATGAATTTATTCTTTTCAACCGATTACAAAGAGGAAGTGGTTATCAATTTAACAAATAGTGCACTCTCCCTAGAATCTGCTCGTTTAACCGAAAAATTGGTTGAGCCATGGGAGGTGGACGGTAATAGATTTTATTTGTTTTTTTTAAGAGTATCTCACCGAACTCTACAACATTACACATACCTCCTTCAAATTTACGTCATCTTAGCGAAAAAAGAAAGAATAAAACTGCGTCACAATCATTTCATTAAAAAAATTTACCATAAGCTTTAGGTCCTCAAGTGCGATTGAAGATCAATCCAAACTACTTTCAAACTCTTTACGAGTAGTTGTTATATTTGGATTTGTTACTATATTTCATATTTCATTTTTTTAATAACGAAAACTTGACCTACCACTGCAGGGCAGTATTTAATATAGTTTCAAAAGACATTCGATAATTACGAAAAATTTACATTTTCCCATAAATCATGTAAATTGCGCATGTAAACGTAACTTATCATAATTGCCGTGTAATGGCAATATTATAATGTAATTATGGTGAAATTATATGACTTAATTACCTGTATTACATTAATTAAGTAATTTAATTAGTCAAAATCTTTTAGTACTAATAACCAAAAACGGGACCCTTGCTCTTGTATTACACCTTAGCCTTATGTCTGTCTGTCATACTATTATATATCATGAACATCAAGGAGACGTGAAATTTATACAGATTAGGTAGGTACGTATTTATTATCATCTTCGTCATTCCATCATTATCCTGAGCACTTAATCACTACAATATAAAGTCGCTTACTCTGTCCCTATGTCCCTTTGTAGGCTTAAATCTTTAAAACTACGCAACGGATTATGATGCGGTTTTTTTAATAGATAGTGATTTAAGAGGAAGGTATTTATGCCCATGCTGAGCCGGGGCGGGTCGCTAGTACTTTTATATATTCTGTGTCCTTAGTGCCTCTGCCGCACGGCTTGGAAATCCAGAAATCGCTCAAACCTTGGTCGTCTCTCACTACAGCCACAAGAATGGAGGTTAAATAGAAATATACAATATATATAATAGTTTTGTAGAATAATACTAAAAGCTAGTATTTAGCTTTTAGTATTATTCTACAAAACCCATAGGAAAGATATGGCAAAGATGAAAATTCTACTATACGCTCACGCCTGTTATCCTTTTTTTCTCATTCATTTATGTAGAATTGGTGCAATAAAGTATTTATTCATTCCTCTCTTCGGTCTGCTAGAAGAGATTTCTATAGAAACAATAAAACTATGTTTTCCTGTTTTTTTTGTTTACATGGATATTGTAATTAAATAAATAGAATAATAATAAATAGTTCTATATTATCAGACAACAGATAAAAAAAAAAATCATTTGTAAAGTCAGGGGCGGTGTTCCTAGTGAAATAATATAATGTCAACAAATTATGTGAATGCGGGAGGTAGTTTGGTCGTACTTAAATGATGAGCAGGCCTTACAGGTCCTTCAATGATCATAAAGTAAATAGCATGCCTCGGGCGGCGGTGTGTGTCCGAAAGGAGGATAAATCTCGCGAACCGTTGTAATTGTGACCTAAATGAATGGAATATTATTAAAATTGGAATTTTTATGACTTGATTGGATGTATGTAAATCGTTGTTTCACTCCCCACAAGGGTTTGTCTGTATGTCTGAGCTACCAAAAGATTTAGCAAACGTCCTCTGTAAAGTCTTTCGATAAGATTTTGAATAAAAACCTGTAAAACCTGTAAGATAAGGTAGATACAAAACAATACAATAAATATATATTTTTTTTAAATACCTATTTTTTAATTTTAGTTTTATTTATTTGACAGATAGACACATTTATTATAATTATTGTTAGAAATATGAATAAAGTGTTTAGTTTGGACCCATTTGCAAGTTTTATTAAAACTTACTTGTTTTTATTTAAAAAGTGAAGCTTTCGATCTCTCAAAGACTAAATGTATACTTATAAAATAAAGCTGAAGAGTTTGTTTGTTTGAACGCTAATAACTTCAAAACTACTGGTCGAATTTTAAAAATTCTTTTTTATATGAAACCTGATTCTCGGGGATGGTTATAGGCTATAGTACATATACTAATGGCGAGTGAAACCGCGGGGAACAGCTAGTATGTAGTAATAAATAGCTACTTATAAATAGTTTCTAATAAACTACAATAAAAGTTAGCCATCAAAGGATTTTCCGAAAGGTAATTCTAAAAGCTAGTCTTTATATTAGCAGGAATCAGTCCATTAAAATACAGTGAGCATTTTTAAATTATTTATTGTGGGTTGCACCAAAGTACCAGTTATCGTTACAGTTAAAGTCAAATGTAATAGTAACATTACTGCTAACTATAACCGTTTAAGCGACATAGGTTGCACCGTCGTATTTTGTAGCATAGTTAGTTACCAGGGTTACAAGTATAATGACGTCCGTGGAGGTTATTCGACCCGTCTGACAGACAAGTTGACAATAACAATAGCGCTAACCGGTCAAGTTTGGGCGGTTACGGTTAGCGTAAAAGTTATATCGTATTTTGACGATTGACAAAATGGTGCAACCCATTTTTCACCCAAACTTTACTTTGTACTTTGACTACACAGTTATTGTTATAGGAAGTTGGTGCAACCCAGCCTTAGGCTGTAAAGAAAGTGTCTTGAAGATCATCTTGCCTACTCTACTCACCCACATCTTTTGTCTCTTATTATAAGCGCAGTCTGAACTGATAGAGGTTAAGTTGATTCTTTATACTCAACCACTAAAAATCAATTAGGCATAGCTTTTAAGGACTTGTTTAGAATAGTAAGAAAGACAAACAGATACACTTATAGTTTAAATAATCCTGTCCGTATTTTTTGATCAGTAGCACTTTCAAGCATTTTTCCAATACCTTACTACTAGTTGATTTTGACTAATTCCAATTGATTCTAATTAGGTAGTTAAGTATTTTTTTTCAGGCGATATTATAAAACATATATTGGTAATAAGGTAAAAAAGAATAAGGAAACATTTTTTTTTAATTAGTAAGTAAGTAAGTTCCTCATGCTCGAAAATAGATTCATTATTTAAAAAAAAAAACGTCAATAGACTTTTTGCTGGCCTAGGCCAACAACATAAAAAGGCCTCATAGCTGCTTCGGCCTTGCAGTATTACTCGGCCGTAAATTGCTTCATTTCCGGCCTCGAGTGTAATGTACCATTAAGTTTCCAATATTTGTATTTGAGTGTGTACATAAAATTTAATGTACAGTTTATTTTTATCATTTGCCTAGTTATTTTTTGCTTACGTCCATGATTTCATTATCAAAAGCAATATATTTTTTTGAAGATATTAGTAGTTTATGTTCATTATGACAAATATTCTATAGTAATACCATCGTTTAGTATTCACTTTAAAGAAAAAAACTTTTCAGCTTAATAAATAAGCATACCACGATTACAAAATAGCTCCTTTGTATATAAGTAGCACCCATACAAGTACTAAATTTCTTAATTTTAAGTTTCCTATGTTTGTATTTGAGTGTACATGAGTTATATAAATAAATAAATAAATAAGTAAATACACAGGGGGACAATCTCGCTATTTTGTACGCAGGTTATATACTTATAATGACATAATTTTTACACATGTATGGCACCTAACACCTTTGTCAAGGCCGTGGGGCTCTTGACCTGACTCCTACGCCGAGGAACTGTCAACGCCTTCTCGTGTTTGGTATGAGTGAGGACCGAAATGCGATTTCTGCTTAACAAAATTATCCATAGACAACCGGTGTTTAAGGTGATACCTCGGTGAACCCTAGCGCCACCGTCATTTAAAAATCATTACTCACTGAAAACACAAGTTATCCAAAATCCCTCTGCTGTAATTATGGTTCTGGATCTGAAGTTAATTTTAATCATATTCTATTATTAAGTTCTAGTTCCATATAGTTACAAATTGCAAAACTGCTAAAAGTGGCCGTTTTAAGTAATAATGTAATTTGTAACTATAGGGAATTATAATTTAATAATTTATAAATTAGTACGAATTGGTTGGGATCTTTTTAGTTGGACTTTAATCAGAGATTTTAAGTAGCACTCTTGTTAGTAAATTAACCCTTCCATAACCTAACACCTAAGCGAACCCAGATGAACGGGATAAGGGGTGGATAACGAAGAAGACTCATGTTAGTAAAATTATTGTTTTTTTTTTCTCTGTTTTTATGTGTAGGTACGTAATCTCTATTTATTTATCTATCTACATCAACATATCGCTCCGTCTCGATTAAAAAAATATGTTTACTGTTTTGGGAAAAATCGATCCGAGAACTAGGTAAGAAAAAAAATTATCCAAGTGAGAGTAGAACTTGCATAGAGGCTTCCGTTCGAAGAATGAATATTATCGAATGGGTTTTCAACAACGGGGTGGACAATTCCTCCATTATTTTTCAACTTGGACCGATTTGAAAAATATTTCTTAAACTTAACTTCAAATGAAAAACAACTCTATCGGGTTTGTTTAAAGTTAAAAATAAAAGTTGTATTGCGTTTATTATTTTTGAACATAATCTTATGTTCATTTCATTATGTGCAAATGATTCGCGAAAGAGGTATTAGTGAGTTACAGCGAAACGGAAATGAATAACATTCTAACTTTTCTTTATTTTTTTCTATATTTATATTCCCTGAGACAGAATATGTAGATGTTGCTTATTAATGCTGTGTTTATCCTCTTGTAATAAAGGTAATTTTTATTTTCAATCCCTATACATGGGTAGTTTGGGAACACCATACTTGGGAAAGCTGTTATTGATGGAATTCCTCGCCAGTCGGACAAAGTTATAAGTAATTGAGATCTTTGATATTCTCTTAGTCGCCTCTTACGACACAAAGAGAAGGAGTGGTCTATTCTTAAGTGGAAAACCGCAGTTAAGCTTTTCAAATCCACGTTTATACCTCTATATCCACAATATTTTAGACCTTCAAATTAGTGACAACGAAGAATAAAAATAAATACAAGAAAAATAATATATGTTCTTTATGTATGTTTCTTTAGTATTTAACGGTAATATTCATACAAATAATGAACAAATTGAATCCGAGATGGTTCCAAAGTGAATAAATTGCTATAAAGGCAGGCGCGCTTGTCGTGGCGCGTAATGTTCGACTGCTCGACAGATAAAATCAGTTTTTATGTGACCACAGATGCGAAATGCGAAGAAAGCACCTGGCTATCGAATTTCTTTGAATTCCGTTCTTCGAAAAAAAAAAAAAACTATTATGCATCTGGAGATTTTATTATCGAATTGTGCGAGAAATTTAAGAACATCTTAATCTCATATTGTTTTTTTTTATCGAATGCCCGGTCGGTTAGTAGACAATAATAAAAAGTAAGATTAAATAGTTAATTTATATTATTCGATATATTAATAATTGTATTATTATATTGGATTTATTTTTAAAAAGGCAAATTTCAGTGAAGTAATTTTGATGTAGTTAATGTCCATTATTTTATTGAGTCAATATCATTTGTATTAGAATATAATTTATACGATTAGATGAAAAATCAAGTAAGTATACGGTCCGTACAAATAAGATGTTTGACACACTTAATATGCATAGTGACCGACCATTCTGTTGCAAAACTCTGCTACTTTGCACTACCTTATGGCTTAAGGTCTTCAGAGAGAGAGAGCTGCCTTATATGATTTTATAGAATGTTTTTCTCTCTAAACATATTATCAGCGCTTATTTAACTTTTAATACCGTTTGACGGCATTGCCGTAAATCTCAAAAAATAATATCTACGAACTTCGCAATGAATTTGTAAACTGCTGTATTAAAGAATAACGGTAATAATTCGTTATTTTTATTGATTCCAGATGGAAATGAGGAGATACAAGCCGGGCGGGACGTCGTTCCTGACATATTGGATATTATTTCTACAGGTAGGCACAGACTTATAAAAACTCCAGACGTAAGGCCGAAACGCGTTTTAATAATGTTATTAAAATGCGACGCGACCCGATGAAACGCGACGCGCCTTGAGCCAAATCAAACTGTACTACCCTCTATGATCAGATCACACTTTCAACATCCGACGTCGTGATGACACGTCGGATGTTGAAAGTGTGATCTGATCATAGAAAATAATCAATTTTGATTTTTTTTTAGTCTCACATACAAATTGAGTGAAGCCTGCAAGCTAAGGTCGTTTCGATCTTACGTACGTCTTTTACTCACATTGCCAGTTTTTTATTCTATAATCTGTGCTCACATGAAAAAAACCAACTAGTGACACTGGCTCCAATCGCCATTACGCATCACCACGATTCAGAACATAGGTTGATATTTTTTGTACTTTACTGTTTATCATTACGCATCACCACGACACACACCGACACACACAGGTAGCTATTTTCGATTAGAGCTACACTTCAACGGAATTCGACGACGATCCGTCTGGAGGTTATATAAGTCTGAGGTAAGTTCATAAATTGTAAATACAGTTGTATCCGAAGTGGGCAGGCCAATTATGTGCATAACTGTTTAAATGTTTATTAAAGTGTAAGCTGTGTTTATGGACGTATCATAGAGCGGTTGGCGAGATTTATACAAAGTATTTTTAATACTTACATACATAATAAAAATAACTTTTTTTTATTATGACATTAAGTATTTTTTTTCTTTAGAAGAAAGCTGCATCACTCAAAAATAAACAAATTGAGTTGTAATCAGGTTTTTTAAAAAAAGAGTTTTTTTGCACATGATGAGATTGCCTTATAAAAGACATCAACGATGGCCGACACGTTGATATCTTTTCCCTTTACGCGCGCCATTTAGACAATTTTACTTACTATCAGTTTATTTTCCACTTTTTGGGTCATTTCGAACATTATTGCTCTTCTTCTTCATGTCAGTCCTTCTCGTTTGTTTTTTTAGTTGGTTGCTTTAAAGCCACTCCACTTTCCTACGTTTTCTTCTCCACTTCGCCCGGTTTTAAGCATGTTTGGTAGTGATCCTGCGCTGCGATGCGATGATGTGGTATATCAAGCTTGTATATATTATAGCGTTACTATCCTATTTATACAAAAAACGAACGATTGATAAGCCTATTTGAATTAAAATGTGTTTCGGCTCTTTCTCTCTTATCTTCTAATTTTTATCTTAGCTCAGACACCCTTATTCTTATTGACATTTATTTAAAACCTCTTTTGTAAAAACTTTTTTGTTTAAGTAATTTGAATAAAGATTTATTATTATTTATTATTGATTTATCTAAATTCACCTTGAAAAGAAAGAGGCAAAACACATTTTATTTGAAACGCAATCGTTTGTTATTTTTTGTGAATAAGGGTTAGAATAGGTATCTCATGTAAAAATTTTCTTTTTTGTATCTTATATGTAAGAATGGGTATAAAATTGTGCAACTTCTAAACTAGTTTTTAATAAAGAGGAATGGCTCAAAAATAAACCCCAATTGGAATGTAATAATAGAAATTATGATTATCTATTGATAGATGCTGGGCAGCGCACGCCGCGGGGCCGAAGGTCACGGCCGTCTGATGGACCCCCCGGCCAGGAACTCCATGTGGAGGTTTGGGTTCCCCAACCCCGTCAACTATAATGACAACGAACTCTTCTGTGGAGGTTATGCCGGTGCGTGAACTCCTTTTAGATAATATAGGTAGTACCTTTATAGAAATAAAGTGAAAAAAAAAAATGCTTCAAATGTGTTTACTGGAGGTCTAAAAACGCCACTTTGAGCAATTAATCGAATCGATTCGTATTACGAATTCCTTAGCAATTCTGTAGCAATTCCTCTATTTTTTGTAAAATTGGCCAACTAAGCTTTGCAATTCCTCTTCAAAAATATTGAAAGAAAATAGGTATTGCTAAAGAATTGCTAAGGAATTAGGAATATGAATTCGATTCGATGAATTGCTCAAAGTGGCGTTTTTAGACCCACTGTTTAGAGCTAACTGCAGTGCAGTATTTTGTTTTTTTTTTTAATATTTTTGTATTTTTAGTCTGCAGTAATTACTTGTGCTGTAAAAGTACGTGGAGTACATACGTCGAGTACTAAGTACTTTCTTAAAATTTTCAAGTGATCAGCTAATAGGATTCTTTATGCTATGAGGTCGAAATTATTTTATAGAAGTTTCACGTACTGGAAAACAAAATAAGTAGATTACCCTGTGTATATGATAAATACTGTAGGTAGATAGGATCACGCTTTAAATGAACCTCTTTTTTAAAGCGATGAGTACATTCACACATCCGTGTTTTCGGCATTCCTCGGGCATTATCCTTGCATAAGAACAATTGGACAAACGTTTTTTGTTCTGCATAGATTACGCTAATGAAGCGAAGACGACGCACGAAATGTTAAAGGTTCGCCGACCTTTACGTCGGCTATACTCATCCCATAATCAATTAATGATTCATCGATTCCTTGAAATAGAGATGTGCTTAAAACATGTGTAAGTAAACACCTACCTAAATCAATAGACAATATATGTAATCTAATGAATAAATCTTAGTAATAAAAAAATGTATTGTTTAAATGATTTTGATGACTTTCTCTGACGATCGGGTTTAAGCGATCAGTGAACAAATTTAAAAGGAGCGTAAGTTCTTTACGTTTCTTAATATTACTTTCTTTTCCTTCCTTTATATAGAGCCTTAATTGATGAACCTGTAAGCTTCCTTCAGCAGTATAGATTAATATAGCAAACTCCAAGGTACAAGAAGCCCAAACTTCTTGGAGTCATCATCATCTTATCGTGTGGGTGACAGGGTCAATAGACCATGCACACATTAGTGTCAGAATTGTTCGAAACCGCCTCTAACTCATGGAAATCGATGCCACGACCTTTGAGTCTTCAGGCAAACTCCTTTATCTCCGGACCAAAGGCAGTTTTGGACTTTTCGAAGTGATAATATCCCCATGACTCTGTTTTCTGTTTAGTTCAGTGGGAGCAGAACAGCGGGCGCTGTGGGGTGTGCGGGGACGCGGACCACCTGTCGGAGCCCCGGCCGCACGAGGCGGGCGGCATGTACGGCAAGGGCATCGTCACGAGGCACTACAGCGTAGGCCAGGTACACATTACTTTCGCCATCATCACCTTGTTATGATTTTGAAAGCATCCATATACTTCATCACTTACCATCAGGTGAGCCTGTTTTGGCAGTCGCTTCATTACAAGTGCCCCCCCCCAAATCAGGACCATGATATAGCGTACCCCATAGGTAAGCTGAAGATGCAACCGGGAAACACGCTCGGACGAAGAAGAGCTCTATGCCTGTTTTCTAGCCAACCTGGTCACAAGACTATCCATCCAAAATATAAAGGCTTCATCCTCGCCGCTAAGACAAACGAATTAGCGTACGCAGTTGCGTAACTTTTTCACTTCTGACAGCTGGTGATTGATCTTAATACTTTATAGTTCCTTATAAATTACATGTAGATTATATTTTCCTCTTTCATCTAAGCATTTTTCTAGTTGGATCTCTCGCTGGTCGCAAAGGCGCCAGCGTTCCTAGTTCCTTTCGTGGATTACGCATGGTCATCTACATATGGGAGACCATTTTCATGCTTGTTTTGTGTTCTGGCAAATAAAAGTCTGATCTGGTTTGAAAATGTTGCCATCTAAGTATGTGTTCTAACTGTGGTTTTCCAGGAAATTGAGGTTGAGGTAGAGCTGACAGCGAACCATCTAGGCACATTCGTGATCAAGCTGTGTCCGAACAATAACCCAAAACAGGAGGCCAGCCAGGAATGCTTTGACAGGTACGAGAGAAATCTTTTGTCAAATTAGTTATAATAATGATTCAGTAATAATAATGATTCCATGCTAAAGGAACCACGTCAGAGGCCGAAAGGCGGTTTCGAAGAACTTTGACACCAGGGTGTGCATAGTCGATTGACTGTGTCACCAACACGAAAATTATAATGAGAGTCATTCCTTATCAGTCAAAGAAAGGTATGTACACCGATATTATGTAAGAATAATCCTGGTAAATAGAATTAGACGTCGGATTTAAGGGAACTAAATGCCTGGTTAAGAAATTAAGACGTTATTTTTGGGGTAAATATCGTTTGACCTGAACCGTAATGATAAAGGTTGCTGTAAAATCCATGGGCATAAAAATGAGCCGGTTTATTTTCCGTTTCCTGATGGAGCCTAGGACTTAGGCGTGACTCCTAAGTCAAGTATAAGGACGGCCTACCGTCCATGACGATTATCTAAATACCTCATGACACCAAGTCACTAGAGTTGTATAAAATATTCCAGGTATCCACTATACATATCCGGGACTAGGGAAGACAGGTTCCTGATCCCGCTGGACACGAAGAAGAAGGACATCTTCAGGTACCGGGTTCGACTGCCGCCATATGTCACCTGCACGCAGTGTGTGCTGCAGTGGACTTACTATACCGGTGAATATAGAATTATCTTCTCTTGAACCCCCAACTCAAACCATAGAGTGTGTGTAACGCGATTTTTTTTTTTATGTGGTCGAGCTTCCAAATCACTTAATTTTGACAGGTATATGGTGATGTATGTAAATGTGCTAAGATATGGTTTAGCCGATGCTGCAAAAGTAGTCTGAGGGATAGCCGAAAATCTCAGCAGCTTAAAGCAGATGTAATCTATTTGGTTTCATACGAATAGTCATGACATGTAGATATTAAATAAATGATTAAATGATATTTATAAAAAGGGCACTGTATATCTATTTGTGTGGAAGTTTGTGTTTATATATTGTATGATTTTTTGTAATATCTTTATTGTATAAAAAAAATATACATAGGTAAAACCATAAAACTTCAGTGGGTAAAATACTCTACAACTCTAATACATAATATAGGTATATTATAGATGAACCTTATGAATATATAAATAAAGGGATATAAATCTCTTACACTCGAGAAACAATATGACTCATTCTAATAATGCAAATACAAGCCATTGAGATAGATGGCCAAAAATAACCACATCTTTGTCGAACCCAACAAGAATTGAATTGCAAGTTAGCACTTATCGCGATAATTTATGTCCTGCATTTATAAGCGGTGCCTTCTTCGCAAACAACAACTTATTTGGTTTTCCTGTTCGTTTTGGGATGTGAGCATTTTCGCTGTAGGTGGTAGGTATTTATCCAAAAGAAATCAATACTTTGATCGATTAAATAAAATTGGTTATTATGAAAATCACTATCACTACATATTATAAAACAAAGTCGCTTTCTCTGTCTCTATGTCCCTTTGTATGCTTAAATCTTTTAAACTACGCAACGGATTTTGATGCGGTTTTTTTAATAGATAGTGATTCAAGAGGAAGGTTTTTATGCCCATGCGAAGCCGGGGCGGGTCGCTAGTAAAATTATAATATTCTTTATCAATAAACCAAACGTTTTTCTGGTTGTATTAATCCTAACTGAGGATGGGGCATACTATTCTTTGTCCAGGGTTCGCTTAAATGTAAGTAATTTATTACGTATTGTGGGAAGAAAAATATCTTAATCTCATGCATCAATTTCTAGTCCATATCTCCAGCGGTACCTTATGGTTAACTAATTTGAATAATTTTATAAATATACATTCTTTTATAATTATTTCTTTGTTGTATTGTATGCAATAATGTAAATGATACCACAGTCAAACTTTCTGCTTTACCCAAACGTTGACTTTTAGATAATGCTTTTAGCATTAAGTTCGTCTATTTTAATTTACATTTGTATTTTGTACAATAAAGGTGAAATAAATTAAAAAAATGATAAGACAAAATATTAAGCATTCAATATGTTTAAGTAGACCCGGGGCTCTATAGCCCCGGCTTGGGATGCAACCAGAAAATCTCTAGGATAGATAACTCTTTATCTATCCTCTCAGATAAATAACAGTACCCGTACCCAAGTGACAATTTCAAAATGCTAACGAATGTCGACAAGAACAAAATGTATGGGATTGACATAAGCTGCGGTAGATCACATGGTCAATCTTATGTCAATCGCATACATTTTGTTCTTGTCGTACCTCGTCAACGTTTTGCGATTGTATCTTTGGCTAAGCCCCCAGTACATATTACTAGGCAACATGTGGGGAATATGCGCAAACGGCACGGAAGCCGTCGGCTGCGGTCGCTCGGAGACGTTCCGCAACTGCGCGGACGTGAGCGTGGTGACCAGCACGGGCGGGCTGCCGCCGGCCTTCGCCGGGGACCTGCGCAACGACAACCCCTTCCAGCTCTACTACCGCGACTACAGCATGCCGCAGACCATATACCCGCTCGTTGTCAGGTGAGTGGCATCTGATGTGTGTTCTAGCAAATATACTGTTTTTTTGGCAATCATAATGGCAGTGATAGATATTCACTGCCATTAGTTTGTTTATTATTGAGCATTTAGAGACGCACTGTATATTACTACTCATCAACATTTTGTGTCAGGGTAGTACGAAAATACACACCTAGGTTGAAGTTCATCGATCTGCATAAACATACTAGTTTTATTAAACTTTTTTTTTATATCAACAGATGTTGTCATATCTCGTAAGTTACAGAGTTCAACATGTAAACGCATGAAAGCAATCAATACCTACTACTTACATGGGCGTTCCATTTTACGACAGATGGCTGGCTAATGTCATGTAAATTTGACAGCTGAGTAGAGAATCACTGTTAAAAACATGTTGATTTGACACCATAATAGTATTCACAGTTGACAGCAAAGACAGCAAAGTTGGTACATGACTAGCCCCATGTATATTTTGGCACTCGTATTCTAGAATGGAGAAATCATGACATAGGCGATGCGGCTAGCAACCTATCACTTTTGATTTCCTGTTTCAACTATCATCATGCTGAACGTGGTCTAAGGTCTTATGACCCTAGGCTCTGTCTACCCCGTATCGGATAAAGACATGATTATATGTATGTATGTATGTACGTATTCTAGTTGCAGTCAGATGATGTAGATGTATAAAGCCGGGAAGATTATTTTAACTTTTTTGCAGAAACTAGTAGCCATGTGGCTTCTCTACCAGCCAGCTCGCACTACCTTGTTGCAGTTATAGCAAAAAAAGAGAATGAATTAAGATAGACTTGAGTGTTTGGCTCAAAAGAAGATTTAATTTATTCTCTTTTACGTTACGGAAGATTATATAATCTTCCTTATATCATATTCTTTGCACAGGAATTATACTTCGTATGTACTTATTCTATTGTCACCATCTGTTCACCATACACACTGTTATGTACCATTCACTACCTGTTGTATCATACAAATTTATTGTACTCTATTTTCAACTTTTTACTCATTTCTGCCACGCCAAAGGAGACTGACGGAAAGATTAAAAAATAATAATAAAAAAATAACATTTTCATTTTTAAATAAAACAATGTTTTTTTTAAGTGACTTATTGCTAACTGTTAGCTGGTTTGCATTGCATACTTGATAAATTATCTAAGATATGGATAAAAACATTTTATTGCACCAATTTGGAAAAGTACAATGATGCAAATACAAATAAATGAACAATAAATGCCTATCACAACTTGAATTATGAAATAAACTAAAAGTAACCCATTCAGTCTCTAATATGCTTAATATTTCAGAGAAGAACCTAAAGACGTCGAGAAAGAACCCTTGCGTGCTCTTAGGTAACACTTCTTCTACTTCGAATGTGAAATTTTCCGTGTGAATAACACTGTAATAAATAAATGTTAATTTTTTCAGCAATCATATCGATATATCCGACACGGAGGAGGATATAACCCGCCCCATTGTTATTAGGTATAGCACGATTGTTCTTTTGGCTCGCTGATCTGGTAGAGGCGACTGCAGCGGATCTTTTGTGAATAAATTTCCTTGGTCGGTTTGGGACTCTCATTCGGATTACTACTGAACTACCTTGTGTTTCACAATTAAAAATATTCTATTATTTATGTTTATATGCAGTTAGTAGGTAGTTAGGTTTTAAAAACATAGATTTATTATAATATTGAAAAAAACAGATAATAAGCTGTTATGATAATGTTTGTCCTAGAAGCATTGAGTAGAGAAAACCTAGAATAACTTAAAGCTGGTAATATTAATATTTGTCAAAAAATCTTGTTCAGACAATTTAATATATTATTTGATACTTATATAATCAACTTTATAGGTGCCTCAATCCTAATTAACATTTATTAGACACTAGCAGTCCACCCCGGTTTCGCCCGTGGTACATACATAGCCTATGTCACTCAAGGTGAATCTAGCTTTCGAATAGTGAAAGAATTTTTGAAATCGTCACGTAGTTTTTGAGTTTATTCATTACAAACATACACATAAAAATACAAATCTTTCCTCTTTATAATATTAGTATAGATAGTATAGATTAATATTTATGGGTCATAATCAGTTCGAATGAGAGTCTAGCTTTGAATTAAGCTGTAGTTCTACTCACATGTAGCAAACCTTGTAAATATTTGTGTAAATTGATAAACCTGTAGTCTAGAAGATAAAGGTCCTTAAGAAGTATCGTGTAACTAACATTCGTTTGTCTTTTCAGTTGTTTTAACTCCTTGATATGCTCTGTTGCCGTGTTTAACAATTGGACAGTAAATTGTACAGTTTTGTCACTAACACTGTATTGTGTGATATTTTCAGTAGATTGAAGTCTTGCAGGTTGCCTGCGTCTCTACCCGTATGGAGGTCCAAAAACGTGACTAACCCTTTTGAAGTCTCTGTATAATTTGTGTGTACCTGGTTAACTTTAACTATCGTGGAAATAATAATTATTGAGTCGATACGTGTATTGTACATAATTAGTTGTATATAAAGTTAATTGTTAATTCTTAGGAACTTGCCACCATTAATGTGTTGTATTATTATTATCATAGCTGTGACTTAAACGCTTCGTTATATGGCTTACAAATAAAAATATTGCAATGAAAAAAAATTCTACTCTTTCCTTATAAAAAATAACTGAAGTTTCATGAGCCCATTTTAACATAAATGTGTTTCCTCTCGTTCTTTCACTTTAAATATCGTTAAGAAAGAAAGGGACTAAAAATATTTTAGCTAAAAAGTTAAGTACTATTTAATATACTCATATTACATATATCAATAATTACGATACATTTTTTTCAAAATTCCAGGACTGCTCCATCTTTATATTCAAAATGGCTTACATTTAAATGTGACGTGATGGTGTAATTTTTCAGAGACCAAGTGTGCACCCCGACGAACGCCTTCCGAGTGATCCCCGGCATGCTGAGCTGGTGTCAGACCAACTGTCTGTCCTACCCGCCTAACTGTCCACCAGCACTATGTCAATGCCCGTGAGTAATTCATTTATTCATAGCTTACATTAATTACATAATAGTTACAGATATGTTACCTAATTTCATGTCATCCACCAGTAATTCCCCAGACTGATCCTCTAGGGAATTCCCCATGGACTCATTTTTGTGATTCAATAGTGGGTGGTTTTGTTGTCTATGCTGACTAAATCACGGACTAATGAAGTAGTCTAGAATTCGAAAAATTTATGTCGCTGCTAATTTTACGCAGCAAAAACAACCTTATCGAGATGGAGAGCTACAAAAGTTTTAGTTTGAGAGATTACCACAGTAAATAGTGAAAATAGAAGAGAACTAAGACAAAATGTTAAAAGACAGCCTATCATATTTTTTTTAAAAAAGCTCGTTTTTTCCCTATCTCAATATTTATATACTCGTATATCGGTAACGCACTTGCGATCCACTTGTGTTGAAAATAATCCATAGTAACCGATTATGATCAGGTGAGCTGTGCTGTGAGCCTGTTCAGCGGCTTCAGATTTTAGACTAGATGGGCTTTAAATACGTATAAGTACACTTTTGCCCGCTCTATCGTATTCCAGGCAAACCTGCGAAGCTATAGGCGAGCTGGAAGGGCGGGAAGGCGCGGACGTGTACTGCATGGACCAGTGCATCGTGTACCCGCCACGCTGCCCGCGCGACCGATGTCGCTGCTACGACGACAAGCTCGTCGGTGAGGACTATGATGACGAGCTCGCCAGATACGTCACACCTGGTAGACTGTTTAGGTTGGCCCCGGGATCCGATTAGATTTGTAGATTTTGTTTGAACCAGAGCACAATTTTTTTTTTAATGATTTTTATAAAGTTTAGGCCTGAAGGCTTTCTCATATTTTCAATAGTGTAAAATAAATAAAATATATTTGCTTCAGGTTCAGATTGTTTAATAAACAATAGACAAAAATTCAATAATTTAATAAATAATAATATTAAATTCATAAAAGAAACAAAAACATTTCACTTGTATTGTGCTCACTTGTATTGCTGACATTAGGTTGCGCGACCACTGCATCTGAATCGGAGTGAACGAGACGGCAGATTTTGTTGTGTTGCATGTTTGACTGTAAAACTATTTTTTATACAAATACATACAACAAGATGGTAGTCGCGGCTTCGTGAGCCGTTTTAAAAGATCTTTTTATATCTAGCTGATTTTATCACAAAATATTTGAGAAAAACTTTGTGCTCTGGTACTTTTAGCAAAATATGTAACAAAAATAAATAAATTCAAAAGAAATTGTAAAAAAACAATCCTCAATTCCGTTTAAAACGTACCTATACTATTTCCGTGCCATAACAACAAGAATTTTGTTGATCCACATTTTTTTTTTCTGAAAAATATTGAAAAATTTTGAACCCGCGTTTTTTTGTTGTGACAAATTAGGAACACTTGTGATAATGAGTGGACTTTTTTAAATTATATTATTTACATTTTGTACAGGTTTAGAATACTTTAAGTTTTTTTAGGTGTCTATAATAAACTAAGTAGTAAGCCTAACTACGTACTGTAAATCTGAATTTAATCATAAATACTGACGCCGGTTATCTTGTACATTGTAAAAATTGTTGAAAATATAATTTTGGTCACAGATACACAAGTAGGGCGTAGCAAACTCTATAAGCAGATTCTGACAATCTTAAAAACCAAAATGAAACGTTGTTCTGTTAAACAGTGTAATTAATTTCATAGATCATTGCGGGATTGGGCAAGTACCTATAACTACATATTAATATGGAGTGTTCAGTTTTCTTTTTAGTTTTCGGCTTTGTCGTAGAGTCGCTTGTAAACTTTACGCCCATTTACAATGTATTAAAGCCATTTTATTTATCCTTGAACTAGGCGTCAGTTAAATTGAATAGTTACACTTAATATTTATACATATTTTGTAAAATAAATGAGATTATAGTTTTAATCTTTTTTTATTGAAATGTCCATTTTTTTCTATACCTATATGTAGCTATTGACCTATACTACCAGATGTAAGGCACAGATGGAGTCCAAGTTATAAATAAAGCTTTAAAAGTTTCGGCCCTAAACGATGATGAATAATACAACCTAAAAACTAAGCTATATTATTTTTATTTTTTGTGTAGTGGCAAACTGGTTGCTTAAACAACTCTACCAACCTTAGAAACAAATAATAATAATAAAAAAACATTAAAATTTACAATATATTATTTATTATTGAGATTTATACATTCCTAAGTCTAATTTAAACCATAATTTCATTGGTATGTCGATCAGTGCTCCTACCTTCTCGGCGGTTTGGAGGTACCGAAGCGCTGGTAGATATCTGGTATCTCGTAGTCGAAACTGTCTGGCCGGTGGTAGCCTCCGCCTCCAGTTTTTGTATTGCCTGGAAGAAATTCAACTTTTAGTATACTTATTTTAGATCTCGTATTTCTTGCGTAAACCCTATCTATTGGTTCCTAAAGTAGATTTATTCTGTGCGTTAGTATTGATAAGGTTCGATTTTAAAATAGACCAGCCCCTCTGTCTCTGTGGATAGTAATTCATTACCGTGGATGATGTAAAAAGGTGGCTATGGGACAATCACTCGTAATTTTTTTTTGTACATTACTTTGACTGGTGGCAGATTCTATCTTCTTAGCGTGTCGTTTACGAATTATTTGTGATAATAATTACTCAGCCACAATTAAATCATTATTAGTCGCCTCGTATAGTTTTCCAAGTGTGCAGGTCGCAGGGCATACAAGGCAAGATTCCACACAATGATTGATGTTAAAAAGGCGACCGGACTTAAACGTTTTTCTTTTTTAATCGTAAAAAAAATATTTTTTCTTTCCCTAGAAAAATATTACACAGGTTCTGATCTTGAATCTTATAGCACGTCTTCTTCTATGTTTTTTCAGCTGATAGGGGAAAATTTAAAATTTATATTGCGTTACACTAGTTACATCAGGGGTTCACCGCTCCACTGTCAGATGACAGTACTGACAGCTTGTGGCTACAATGAGGCAATCACCTGGTCTCCCTCCCAGCAACAAGGCGTTGTCCCCGCAGCCCCGGCAGCTGCAGGTGTGGGGGACCGCCAGTCGGTGCTGCTGGCGGCTGCCGTCAGCGCACCACAGCTCCACCGTCAGGGGAGAGTATTTCACAGCTTGGCAGCACGAACATGTTGATGTGTGGCTGGACGTTGCTGGAATGATCAAATGTTTTCATAAAGAACAGTTACAGATATTTGATAAATGCTATTTTTTTGGCAGTGTGGTTTCATTCAAGTTAAATTACTCTATATCCTCTAATCCAGATGGTCAGATGATGATAAGTCAGATGTAACATGTTTCATGTAAATAAATAATTTCATTTCATTTTCATTTCCTTTCATGACCTAAAGAAGGTCGCAGGCAGACGCTGGATGCAGGCCGCTTCCAACTGGTCGTTCTGGAAATCCTTGGGGGAGGCCTACGTCCGATGATGATATCCTCTAATGCACAAAAATCATATCTTAAGAAACCGACAATATCATCTTCTGCAGACCATCATGAGGGGAAAAATTGCCGGAAAGCGCAGAGTGAGAGGACGCAAAATGTCATGGCTGAGGAACATCCGCCAATGGACTGGTATTAGAACAGTGGAACAGTTGTTTGGACTCGCTTTGGATAAGGCTAGATTTGAAGAGCTGACAGCTAACCTTCAGTAATGAAGTGGCACAAAAAGAAGATGCACAAAAAGGCTACTAACCTTAAATGTTATTATTTAGCTCAGTTTACTAAAATATTTGATAAATCCAAACTTTTTAGCTGTATGCATGCCGGAAAAAACTAGCAATTTTTCTCAGAATTGTTTTTATGCTGTCTATAGAATGATGACGATAAACAGATAAACGAACTTCACATAAAATAGCACAATAAGATAACCGACGAAAACTTCATAATTTCAGCCATTACTGGACATAGGCTTCCCCCAACGGTTTCCAAAAATTTGGTTGGAAGTGGTCTGCATACAGCGCCTGCCTGGGACCTTCTTTAGGTCTGAGTCTTAGTAGATCTATTAGCTAAACTCACCGTTACTGAAAGTAGTGCCCGAGTCACAGTGTCCCTTGCACTCGTTGAGCCCCTTCACAGGTTCTCGATTGACACAGTTACCGTGCGGCCCGAGGTGCACTCTTATCATCAGTACAGTGTCTGATGCTGGGATGGGCTCTGGGACACACGTGCCTGTACAAATAGTAGGGTATTACTATCGAGGCTTGAAGGAAAGTAATTTACGGCCGTGTAATATTGGAAGGCCAAAACGTAGGTGAAGCCTTGTCAAGTGATTATAAAAAGATGAGGTGACCATTAGTATTATTGTAATAAACAAGGACGTTAATTGCTACTCCTGCCGAGGTTTGTATACTTTAGCTTTAACTTTTCACGCTTGCAGTAAAACAGTGTCGTGTAATTTTTTTTATAGATGATCTAACAATAGAAATAGATATACAGAATTTCCTTAAAATAATGACGATTAATATTCTCCAACACTACATAGTCGAGGATCTGGATTCTCAGGCATCATATCCAGTATATAGCATCTGTATATAGCAGCTGAGGATGCAACCGGGAAATGGCTGAGATGAGAGAGATCCGGCCTGGCGGTACGACCAATTCGTTATTAACACAGTGGATCATTGTTATCTGAATAAAAAATTAAATTAAATTAATTGTACTATCAATTTAAATAAATACATACTGCGACCAAATCATAGGATTCTTGAAGGGAGAAAGAGAGAGAGAGAGAGAGAGAGAGAAGGGGATTAGAGTGAAAGAGGAAAAGAAGCGATAGGTCTGTAAGGACCATAGCAAGTAGAAATAATCAATCTCTGCCTACCTCCACGGGAGACAGACGTCATCAAATGTATACTAAGGTAAAACATAAAAATTATACCAGTTATTACGATTTTATCAGGGATCTCTTGGTTGAATGAAAAAGAAAATGGTCCTGTTTAAAGATCTATTATTTCAGGTTTAAATAATAAAAATAAACTCACTGAGGGCTTTAGGTTTCTCCACACAGACTGGACAGCAGGTGCCGTTGACGATGTCTTCAGAGTCGCAGCCGCTGACGTCGGGACAGGTCTCCTTGGCCATACTCACCATGACCTCGTCTCCTGACTTGTCGCAGGAGTATGTGGTGCAGTTATCAGGAGAATACCATACTTCGCCTGCAAATTTTTGGGAATATTTTGGAGGGGGAGACCTTTGCTCAACAGTGGTACACATCCATACTTCCATACTAATATTATAAATGCGAAAGTCTGTCTGTCACCTCTTCACGGCTAAACTGCTGGACCGATTGTGATGAAATTTGGTAGGGATGTAGTTAACGACCTGAGGTCAAACATAGGCTACTTTTGGGCGCGATATAACCGAGTCCCACGCGGGGCGAAGCCGCGGGGAACAGCTAGTTATAGATAAATAATAAAAATAAAATTATATTAAATTAGCATGCCTTGGGAAACTGTAAGTGCTTCGAGTTCCTTTTAATAAAGAAATAAATCTATTGCCAAAATAAAATAGGTCTTGATTAAATAGCTGTTATCTAGTATTGTCCATTATTACCGTAGCTACGAAAGGGAAAACTAAAAATTAACGCTGGGTGCTGAGGCATTAATAAACTAAATATTTTCTTGCTTCGTTTTAAAAATAAACAAATTGGTTTTTTGTCCATCCCAAAATAGTGTAAGATATCAGACGACTGTCAGATGATACAAAGCTGTTCGTTGAATTCGTCAACTACAACTGTCAAATTAACCAATCCCAATAGTGTATTTGATCCTGTCAGTGTGTTTATTTTACACAATTTAGTAGGCAAAGATGCATTTGGCTCACAGGAGTATTGCTGATCTTTGAGGAATCTTTTCACGATATTTTTGAAAGACCTGTTCTAGTCTCTATGTGTGATGTGCTGACCTGCAGCCTTCAGCTGGTCGTCCACCACGCACTGGTGCTGCACACAGCGGCCACAGCACTCGCCTGCCTGTGGCGGGCGGTACAGCCGGCCACGACCGCAGTCTGTGTCGCACGACTGTACACGCGCCACGTGCGACAGCTTGCCGCTCTCGTCGCGAGAACAACTCATGTTCTTGCACGGGTCTGAGGTGGGGTATGATTGGCCTTCCTGGTAAATTAATGAAGACAAATCACTCAAATTTAGTTAGCCTCAAAGTGAGTTCAACATGAAAAAGAATGAGACCACAAAATAGGTAAAATATAATTGGGAAGTGTATTCGACCGCACTCTGTGTCGTATAACTGTACATGCGCCACGTGTGATAGTTTGCCGCTCTCGTCGCGAGAATAACTCATGTTTTGGCATGGGTCTGAGGTGGGTTATGATTGGCTTTCCTGTTGAATTAGTAAGACCACAAAATAGGTAAGATATACTCGTAATAAAGAAATGCATTCGACGGCGTCATTCGCATGACAACAACTCACGTTTTTGTGTTTGAGGTGGGGTATGACTGGATATCTTGGTAAATGTGTAAGACTACAGAATAGGTAAGATATAGGTAATAAGAAAGTGCTTTCGACTCCTTTGTCGGTCATCATTTCAGCCACAGGCTGTCCTCTACTGGACATATGCCTCCCATAAGGATTTCCAGAATGCCCGGTTGGAAACGGCCTGCATCCAGCGCCTGCCTGCGACCTTTTTTAGGTCATCCGACCACAGAATAATTAAGATATAATTAGTAATTGCTTTCGACTCCTTTCTGAGATCATCATCATTTCAGCAGCACGATATCAACTATTTGACATATGCCTCCCACAAGGATTTCCAGAATGCCCGGTTGGAAACGGCCTGCATCCAGCGCCTGCTCATCCGACCAACTGGTAGCTGGGTGTCCGGCCTTGACTTTGTAGACACGTGCGTGTAAAAGATGTCGCACCTCTGTTAGGTAACGTCTGACTTATTATATCTACGGTTTTTTTTTTAAACAAATCACTAACCTGATAAATCTTATTGCCGACTCTACAAGCCACGGGTTCGCTGGTGAGGCAACACTTCCCGGGCACCTTCTCCTCCTTCAGAACAAACTGTTTGCGCACAGCGTCCGATATTTCGGGACACGTCTCGTCGTTTGATTGGACTTGCAGCTACAAAATAAATGACAAGTTAATACTAGGTACATTGAACCATATAGAAAAGTACACCTTAGTTGTAAGTGTGAGAACAAAATGGTATATTTTATATTTGGCTATACTATATCTACTTGTATTTTTTTTCACATTAAAATGTTCCTCATAACCGATATTTCAAAAAAAAAAAGCTCTTTATCAGGTATTTATTACCCTTATTCTTCTCCTTAGCGTGTCGGCGTTCACCTTATATAGCCTTGGATGCCCAAAATTGGACACCACCCTTACAGCGTTTTCAGTAACCCTGTACATGTACAATTGCACGTCAAAAGGTGGTCCATGGTCCATTTACACTCTATTACCCCAAAATTGACCGACATTCCGTTTAAAATGTAACACCCTAATTTTCGAGTCTGAAAAAAATTGGTTTACATCCCCGAGTTAGCGTACCACCGGCCAGTTACCTTGCTAGTCATTTTCACTAATTCACCAGTTTACTTACCAGCCAGCTGAATCTGATGATGTGACTGGGCAACACGCTCGAATGAAGCAGTACTCACCGTGCCGTCGACGTCGACACAGCTGTAGTTGGTACAGAAGTCGTCCGACGCCCACTTGTCGCCGACAGGCCTCTCCTTGCCGTTCGCGATACACGCCACTGGCTTGCATTTGCCACAGCATTGCTTGCTGCCGGCTTCTGCTGGTATGTACTTCCAGCCCTGTTTTTATAGATATTTTTCTCTTTATTCTTACAATTTAAAGAAAAAACAAAATCATCATCATTTCAGTCGCAGGTTGTCCACTGGACATGTAAAAAATAAATAGTTTCTAATAAATATCAAAGAAATTATTGTATAAAGCTGGGCACCGCATGGGATCTTTACCTATAAATATCTCGCTAACATGACAATTTGGGATACCATGTTACTTGATATTTTTTGCCCATCTATCTATTATCTAGCCATCGCACGGCGCGGGATAAAAAAGAATCAAATGTCAGCCGTGTTGATATGCCAGAGGTTTTTGTGTATGTGATTCCCTTTCATCTAAATTTGTAAAGTGGTTTAATTAGCGAGAAGAAACAGTTTCTCTTTTCTTGATACTTTATTAAAAATACTTGAATAATAGACAGATATAGTTAATTTAGCATTCTTCTAATATTATAAAAGCGAAAGTTTGTAAGGATGTATGATACTATTTCACAGGAAAACGGCTGAATCGATTTGGCTTAAATTTGGAATGAAAATTACTTAGACCCTGGAACAATACATAGGCTATATTTTATCTCGGAGATCCCACGGGAGCAGAGCCCCGGGAAACAGCTTGTTTATAATATTTAAAGTAGGTATAGTTGAGATAGTAGAACTAATTTCTAATTGCAAATAATCTATTGTCGTAAAACCGATGTTTGTAGAGTGTGTCATACCGGTTGGCAGTCCTCGTCGCAGTGCTTGAGCGTGGTGACCTTGTCCAGTTTCCCGTCTTCCAGCCGTTCGCAGCGGAACGACTCGCACGGGTTGTACGGTGACGTCCAGTTTTCGCCCACCTGAAACACATGCTAGTTATATTAAATTTGTTTAAGTTGAGATTTAACAAAATAGTAATGTCGATTTAGAGAGTTAACACCTTAGTTAAGAAATGTGTTTTGTGAGACAGTATTTTTTTTTCTCCTTTATTTCATTTTAACCCCGCAAGCAGTCCAATCTAAAATTGACCATGTGATTTATCGCAGCTTATGTCAATCCCATACATATTGTTCTTGTTGGCATTCGTCAACGTTTGAAACTATGACTTTGGCTAAGTCACCTAGACCTGGAAGAAAACCCGACGACAATAGCACAGCTGTGAAATTTTTGTACCGGTCCAGCCACACAGACTGTCACCGAGACACGCTCGCCTGTGGACAGTTACCCGGTAGATGTCGCCCCCGTCCCTGCACGCCACCGCCTCGTGCGCGGGGCAGCAGGCGAAGGGCGCGGCGCGCGGCTCCCACACGGCGCGCGCGTCCGCCGGCGCCGCGCCGCACGCCGACACCGCGCACGCCTGCACGCCGCCCGAGCCGCCCGAGCCGCGCGAGCAGCGGCACGAGCGGCACGGGCCGTCCAGCCAGACAGAGTCCAGCTGTCAAACAAAATCGGCTGTCTGTAAAGTCAGTTTACTGGCGATAGTTGAACGTGACAACGTCATAAGAAATTCGCTTGCACTTCAAGCCTTAAATGGAACGCCTCAGAGCGAGGTAACGCCGTCATCGGCATCATTGCGTCATCGGCTCTCGTGCGTGCAGCCGGCTCCATCAAATTATAAGACGTTGTAACGTCAAAAAAACAGACGCCTCAATTTGGACAACGAAAAACTCAGCCTTACTTGAGGTTGATACTTTTGAGATTTGATGTCGTCTTTTCGGACAATTTTGTAGCAATTTGCCCGAAAAGACGACATTAAATCTCAAAAGTAGTGATTAAGTGCTTGTTTTAAGTAGTGTTAAGAAGTATTCGAATGCAATATATTTTTCATTTCTCATACTCGGAAAGTAGTGTTTTCCTGATCTGAGTATAGGGTGGAAAACGCTTCATGCCCTCCCACGGGCCGAAAAAACTCATAGTAATCACTTTCTTCCTTAGGGCGGGAAATTTCAAAATTAGAACATAATTTTGCCTGTGAATTTTGAAGGAAATCGGCAACAAAAAATTTCAACAACAACAAAAAAATGTGGAATTATAAACAGCCAGTGTTAATTTTAAAAATATTTATAAGGGTCAGCACACACTAAGAGCAAAGCATTTTCTGATAACACTAAAATATTAACTCCATGAATATGGGCATACAGTGAAAAATAAACACCTGTACAAACGCGACGGTCCTGAACATCACGTTAAGAGGTTTATTTAATTTTTCATTTAAATTTTTTTGATAAAACTAAACACGCTAAAACAGTTGATGGTAACCCCTCTACAGTGCTATTGGTGTGCGCTGATATTAAGCGGAACGGCATATATTAAAAAAAAATTGCGTCACCGCGCGCGGATTCGAACTTCTTTGCGGAACGGAGAGGCCCCCATGAAGCGCGCGGTATGTTCTATATTTAAAATTCAAAACTGAATTACCAACACTGTATCATTTAAGAAGGCATTACTCATGTTTTTACTATTATTAATTTTAGAATTTTTTTTATTTTTTCTTTCCTTATATTCGAAATGAAAAGTAGAGTGTTTAACACGGGTAAAAGGAATAATTCCTGCTCGGACTATAGCCGTCTAAATGCCTCGCACGGGAATTATTCCTTTTCTCCCTTGTATAACAATCTACTATTGTTTTAATGAATAAATTGAATTGAACGTGCGGACGCAGCAATGGGTACGGGCACAAAAACGTATAAAAATAAATTTATTTTTGAGAAATGTAGATAAAAGTAATAAAATATATTAAAAAAAAGAATAACAAACATTCTCAAAAATTGGCTCCGACTCAGCAAATGTTGAAGATCTATAACATCCAGCGCTGGTCTTCCGTCGGGACATCTTTTTGGTAGCTCACCACCACCCCCCAAAATCCACGCAAGAACAACTGAATAAGGGAGATGTCGCCCTACATCATGTATTGCACTGTCTCGCTCACTCATCCGATATATCGCACCATGCCACGCGCCGTATGAAATGTATGGCTCGAAATCACTCGATCAAGCACGTGCAGACGCGTTCTATCCGTTCGAAGGCGGTAACTTCAACCTATGTCTTGAAGTGCGCCATGAGAACAGGTGGCTCGAGCTCGTCCATTGACGCGTACGTTATTTATTTAAAAATATAGACAACAAAGATAACTCTACAATACTTATTTAAAAAGCACTTTATTTTAAATCAGATCGAATGACGTACGTTATTGATAGTTAGATAGTCATCATTGTTATAATTGTGTTTTCAATTGGGCCATATTGCTTTGAGTCTGTCTCTTAAAAATATACGCAGATATCAAGTCTATAGATAGTGTTAACGCACCTACTAACGCCATCTGTGGAGCGACCATGAAACTAGGATGTAAGGATCGACGGCAATCGGCAGGGGCAACGAAGGGGAGTGCGCGGGTTGCGGGACGTGGACACATCGGCCATACCACTACTGCTCTGCTAGCTACCGACGACGACGCGGCCTTTTCTTTATATATTTTTATATTTTCTTCACCATTGTTAAAATTCAAATACGTAATAAACAATATAAACTAAATCACAATAAATCTTCATTGAAGAGCTCCTTCCTGACCGCCTACAAGATACAAGCACAAACATAATTCCTTCGAGCCGGATTCTCAGCGAAGACCAGCGCAGAAATAAACGGTCAGGTCAATCAATTCCTGTTCTATCCTAGTTCTTGTGTCCTATTTGTGCTAACATTGTGCCTTTTTTGCAAATTCTAGTGCTTTCGATCGTGCGTGTTCATCCACCCGCTTCGAAAAATATCAAAAAGCTTCGAGAAAAATCGTAAGTACTTTTTCTTGCTTCTCACTCCACAATGACCAAAAAGCGCCAATCAATTGTAGATATTCAGAGTTCTGATGATATTCTAATAGACTTAAACAAAAAAAGAGGCGTCGTCAAAGGGAAACTTACATTGTTCACCAAATACCTAAATTCCCTAGACGCCACGCAGTTACGCGAGCTGTGTAAAATAGAATTGCAAGAACGTTTTAATAAGTCGCAACTATTATTTGATCAGTTTTCCAAATTACAAGACGAAATAGATTTAATTGTGTCCGATTGCCAGTTGGAAAAGGAACTTATCGAGAGAGAAACCTTTGAGAATCAGTTTTATGCGATTGTGGCTAAGTGTAAAATTATTTTAAATGATTCTTCAACTTCTGAATCTACGTCTGGCCAAAAGTCCGTAATCAAATTGCCAACTCTTTCTTTAGTTCCATTTGAGGGTAATTACGATCAATGGTTGGAATTTAAGGACACTTATTTGTCTGTTATTCACAATCGTAAAGATTTGGACAACATACAGAAATTTCACTATTTACGTTCTGTTTTAAAGGGTGAAGCGTTGCAAGTAATTAAATCATTAGAGTTCTCAGCGGAGAACTATGTTACGGCTTGGGAACTACTTGATAATAGGTTTAACAACAGTCGTTTATTACTTCATAACCATTGTAAGGCATTATTTACGGCTCCCGTTGTCTCTAAAGAGTCTGCATCTCAGATTAGGAAGTTAATCGATTCGATTCTTAGGAATATTCGCGCTCTTAAAACTTTAGGCGAGCCCACCGATGCTTGGGACACTTTAATTGTCTACATCATTGTCACAAAATTGGACCCGTCTACTGAACGAGAGTGGGAACTTCATAAAAGTACAATCACACAAAATAACGAAAAAATATTGTTAGCAGACTTGATTAAATTTCTTAAGAACAGAGCTGACGTTTTGGAGACAATTAAGGCATCCCAAATTAAGAGCGTTGATGTAAGCAGTAGAAAAGTGTCGTCAAGTCATCAAAAACACACACACAGTCACATTGCACAAAGGCCTTCTTCTAGCAAAAACACACAATCATCAAAGCATTTATCTGGTTCCGACTCCAAGTCAAAACGGTTTTCATGCATTAAATGTCATGCTAATCATCCTCTATACGCATGTGAGGAGTTTTTGAGTTTTTCGATTGGAGACAGAATAAAATATGTAACTGAAAAGGGACTTTGTAACAATTGCTTACGAGCAGGACACGATGTTAAGGACTGCTGGTACGGACCGTGCAAGCAATGTAACAGGAAGCACAATACATTGTTGCACCGCGATTCTGGATGTAATGATGGATTGCCTTCCACTTCAGCACACACAACACACACATTGCTACAGGGCGAAACTAGCTTAGGCTCCACACATGCGCACACACATTCGTCATCTTACAATGCTACTTCTATATACCAGGACGATAATAACAATTTTAATTCACACGCATCATTACAGCAAGTGTTATTGTCGACCGCATTAGTAGAAGTAGCAGATATAAATAATAAATTTCACACAGTAAAGGCAATTTTGGACAATGGCAGCCAAAATTCATATGCTTCTGAATCACTTTGTAGGAAACTTGGTATTCCAATGATACAGTCCTCTGTTCAAATCACAGGCATAGGTAATTGCGTAACACAATCCACACAATTGTGTAAAATTAATTTGAGGTCTAAAACTAATACATATAACACACGCATTAGTTGTTTAGTTTTGCCTTGCATTACGGCCAGTTTGCCGCCACTAGGTAACAATCACAACATTAAAATTCCTAGTCACTTGCAACTTGCCGATCCTAATTTTTACTCCCCAAGTCAAATTGATATGTTGATAGGCGCAGATACGTTTTGGGACCTTTTATCTGAAGGCTTAATTCGTTTGCCAAGTGGCCCGTACTTACAAAACACAAAACTAGGCTGGGTCATTTCAGGCTGTGTTTACCAAACAAACATACAAAACATGAACTGTAAGAAATCACACATTAGACAAGTTCAATGTAATATTTCATTAGATAATCAACTTAAACGTTTCTGGGAACTCGATGAAATTGCTATAAAGGATACGTATTCCCTTTCCAAGTCAGACAGTGCATGCGAAAAATTATTTATTGACACTACTATGCGTGACAATACGGGTCGATTCTCAGTGCGCATCCCATTGAGCGAAACAGCTGATGCATTAGGTGACTCACTAACGATAGCCAAGAATAGGTTTTTGTCGCTTGAACGCAAACTGCAGCGCGCCCCATCGGATTATAGAAAAATGTATTGCGATTTCATGAGTGAATACTTGAACATGGGTCACATGAGTCGTGTTGATAATTATGATACACCTTGTTATTTTTTACCTCATCATGGTGTTTTTAGAGAGCATAGTACTAGTACGAAATTAAGGGTCGTTTACGACGGAAGTTGTAAATCCACATCCGGAAAATCCCTAAATGATATTCAACATACCGGCCCTGCGTTACAAAATGATATTTTTTCTATTTTATTAAGATTTCGCCAATTTAAATACGTAGCTTGTGCCGATGTAGCCCAAATGTTTAGACAAATTTTGATACAACCCGATCAACGAAATTTACAATTGATTCTTTGGAGAGAATCGCCATCGGATCCTCTAGTCGTATATCAACTCAACACCGTGACTTACGGCACGGCGTCTGCGCCATATCTAAGCATGCGATGCATCAGACAACTAGCATCGGAGTGCAACGATGACGTTGTCGCTCGTGTCATAAATGAAGATTTCTATGTCGACGATTTAATTACTGGGCACGATGATAAAAATATTCTTTTAGATATTACACACAAAGTTTTTGAAGTGTTAAAATTGGGTTGCTTTCCTCTTAGAAAATGGGTGTTTAATTTTCATAATTCGCAGTCACAAAATTTATTTAAAGATTTAGCATTAGGCGAAAATAACCACACAAGAACCTTGGGCTTAGGGTGGTTACACACTAGCGACGAATTATTTTTTACTACAAAATGTAAACAAAACATGACTCATGTCACTAAACGTATAATTCTGTCTACTATTTCCCAAATTTATGACCCACTAGGTTTATTATCACCAATTACAATTATTGTAAAAATACTTTTGCAAAAATTGTGGTTGGCCAAAGTAGGATGGGATGACCTAGTTCCTAATAATATTTTGGTTGAATGGCAATACTTTCTAGAAAAATTAATTTATTTACAAGATTTACGGTTTCCTCGTCACGTCAAATGTGATAACACGCAACAAACAGAACTTCACATTTTTTCGGATGCCTCACAAAATGCATACGGTGCATGCGCGTATGTACGCACCTTAACTGATAACACGGTAACGGTTCGCTTGTTGTGTGCGAAAGGCAAAGTAGCTTCACTAAAACCGGTTCTCAGTATCGCACGTTTAGAGCTATGCGGTGCACTGGTAGCAGCAAAATTATATCACAAAATAGTGAACTCATTGAGACTGACGTTCGATAAACTTCAGTTTTGGTCAGATTCAGCCATTGTCTTAGGATGGCTCCGTATGTCACCCCACCTGTTAAAAACGTTCGTACAGTCACGCGTTGTAGAAATTAATGAATTAACGGGAGATGCATCGTGGTCTCACGTTGCCGGTAAACAAAACCCAGCTGATTTGTTATCGCGCGGGGTCCAACTCGATACTTTGCTATCTTCAGACATATGGTTGAACGGACCGGCATTTCTACGTGAATCTGATATTGATTGCGGATGTGATAAAAATATTTATGATAATTTAGATGATTTGCCTGAACTTAAAGTAGTAAAAATCGCGACATTATGTCAATCTTTGGATTATTTTCCATTTGAACGTTTCTCTTCTTATAATCGTTTGATTCGTACGAATGCATACATTTTGCGTTTTATAAATAATTGTCGTACAAAAATAAAATCACATAGGAGCACGGGCCCTCTGTCCGTGGACGAGTTAAGCGATTCTACGAGGATTCTGATACACATATCACAACAACAATCTTTTACAGAAATATACGAGGCCTTGAAACATAATCGTACATTACAGCGTTTTCGTAATGTTTCAAGTTTAAATTTATTTATTGATAAGCACGATTTAATAAGAGTTGGTGGCCGACTTTCGAACTCGCAATTTTTTCCATACGAAAAGAAGCATCCTGTTTTGCTGTGCTCTAAGCATACATTCACAAAGCTTCTTTTTCAGCATCAACACCTGGTTCTACTCCATGCTGGCCCTCAAACCCTTTTAGCTACGATTAGGGAAAGATGGTGGCCTCTTAGAGGTCGTGACTTAGCTAGGTATACTGTTCGTAGCTGTGTTAAATGCGTTCGTATGAAAGCCAAATCTTTACAATTGCGAATGGGTGACATGCCTTCTGAGCGCATAGAACCTGGTCTGCCATTTTTAAAATGTGGCGTTGATTATGGAGGCCCTCTTTGGATATTAAATCGCAAAGGAAGAGGTGCTAAGTTAGAAAAATGTTACATTTGTCTATTCGTTTGTTTTACTACACGCGCAATACATCTAGAGTTGGTCACAAGTCTTACATCTGAAGCATACATACTGGCACTCAAAAGGTTTATTTCTAGACGTGGCAAACCTTCAGAAATATTTTCTGATAATGGCAGGACATTTGTAGGGGCTGCAAAAGAATTCTCAAATTTTTTAAATGAAAATAAAGATCAAATTATAAATTTTGCTTCTGATAATTTTATTAAATTTTCTTTTATTATTCCATATTCAGCGCATGTTGGTGGATTGTGGGAGGCAGGGATAAAGTCCTGTAAATCTCATTTACATAGAGTAGTAGGTAACGCTAACCTCACATATGAGGAATTAAGTACAGTGTTAGCACAAATTGAAGCTGTCCTTAACTCCCGACCTATGTATCCTCTATCCACAGATCCCAATGATTTACTTCCCCTTTGTCCTTCCCATTTTTTGATTGGCAGGCCGCTTACTGCACCCGCCAGTCCAGACATGACTGGTGAGAATACTCAAAGATTGTCTCGCTACCATCGAATCGAGCAGATGCGCCAGAATTTTTGGAAGAGATGGTCCAAGGAATATATATCGGAATTACAGAAAAGAACTAAATGGCAAACCAACAAGTCCCAGCTTATCCCGAACACTCTAGTACTTATCAAGGAAGACAACTTGCCTCCCCTCAAATGGCGTCTAGGACGTGTACTGGAAACGTATCCAGGCAAGGATGGCATCGCACGCATCGCAAGAATCAAAACTGAAAACGGCGAAATCCAGAGGACATTCCCACGCATATGTCCATTATTCCCGCCTGAAGAGGAGACAACTGCTCACTAGTTTCACGATTCCTATCATACTTCGTTGGAATCGGGTGATTCCAAGGCCGGGGGCTTATGTTAACGCACCTACTAACGCCATCTGTGGAGCGACCATGAAACTAGGATGTAAGGATCGACGGCAATCGGCAGGGGCAACGAAGGGGAGTGCGCGGGTTGCGGGACGTGGACACATCGGCCATACCACTACTGCTCTGCTAGCTACCGACGACGACGCGGCCTTTTCTTTATATATTTTTATATTTTCTTCACCATTGTTAAAATTCAAATACGTAATAAACAATATAAACTAAATCACAATAAATCTTCATTGAAGAGCTCCTTCCTGACCGCCTACAAGATACAAGCACAAACAGATAGTTTCGTCTAAGATTTTGGGAAAGGAACTAAACAAGAACAATGTAATGGAAAAATATTTATACAACGTTTCCTCGGGACGCTTTCAGCCGGCCTAGGCAATCGCAATTATAGATATATAGAATATGGGAAGATGCACTGACTAGAATAAAAATCATTTTTGAACAAAATATACCTAGAATCACAAAAAGAGAAAAACATTCAACTTACGTCTTTTAGCACCACCTCGGGCACCTCCCTCGCTTTCTCCCCTCCCCTCGGCGCGGCTTCCCACTCCAAACTTACGACGCATTTGTCCTTTGGCATCTCTGCAAAGTATTTTCAAGAATTAAGACTAAAAAAGGAAGAAAGAAAGAAGACTAAGAAAATATATAAATAAAGTAAAAAAATAATTAAATAAATTAGAAGAAAATACCAAAAAAAAAACAATTATTTTTGAAGGAACACAGACATATTATAACATTAATAACCTCTTTGGGTAGTCAAGCTTACTTAGGCAAGTTTCTTTCCGATAAAAATCTGCGGTTTCGAACCAGATGTTGATACTTACCACATTATGACTCCGGGCACCATTTGCCGACGTCACTAGTAGTCAACGTATGGAACTTCGGGCAGTCAGGTTTGCCCGGGCAAATTTCATATCACCAAATCTGGAGTTTCCAAACAATTAAATAATTATTCTTACCACATTTATACTCCGGGCAACACTTGCCGACGTCATTAGTAGTCAACGTGTGGAACTTCGGGCAGTCAGGTTTGCCCGGGCAGGTCTCCTTGCGGCATACCATCTGTATCGCCGGGCAGCAACCACTGCGGTCTATCAACCGCTCCATGCCCGGTTCCATAATTTCTACCTCATTCTCGTTTGGTAGGGGTTCACATTCGCTGGCCGGTTTGCATTCTAAGATATAAGGATATTATTTTATAAGTGATCGTATAATATTCTGTCGAGCATATTCCAAAAAACATTTTTTTTCAGATCTACAAATACAAATACTTCTTATTGTATAAATATGTAATGAATTTAAATTTAGTACGTTTAAGCGATCCTCGTAAAATTTGACAGAAAGACGGACAACAAAGTATTATTATAAGGGTTCCTTTTTGCCTTTTGAGATATGGATCCCTCAAAAATACAGAAACAACTTTACACAAAATAGTGAGACAAAAGCAATTATCTTCAATCTAATTATTTTATAAATAATCAAAGGTATTGGCATATCAAATAGCTAATAATTTGAATAAAAATTTAAAAACTAGTCTAGTAATAAACCCTATTACCATAGCTATAAGGTTCAAAGTATTCATGAATTTTCCTTTCAATATAAAGTACACAAAAGCCAGTAACATAACCAACAAAACTAACCACACGCGAATTCCTTGCAGCCATTGGGCGTGGTCTTCTGTTTGAGCACCTGGCCGGCTCCACACACGATCTTCTTAGGCTCGTCGCACATAGGGTTGTCTTGCGGTTTCGGGACTAGAATATTCATACAAGTGATTATTAAAGCAAATATTTTCTCAAGAATTAAACAGATTTTACTTCCTCTTGCTCGGAAATAGCTTCATTATTAAAAAAAAAACAATACGTCAATAGACTCATTGCAGGCCCTAAGACAACAATGTAATAAAAAAAAAAACATTGCTGGCCGCTAATGGAGGTTTTTTTAATGTACACGTTTTCATACATTAGGTTTTTTAGTTTGGCCAGCCTACCAAAAATAACCTATTCTAGCGGTCGTTAATGGAAATTGCTGGAAACTTTTGTTAGGTTGGTACTAACCATATACTTTTATAGTTAAAAAATATGTATGAACATTTCAAAAAGTTTCAAAAAAAGAACACAGCGAATGCTGGCTTGTTGTTGACGCCATTTTAAAATTTGTTAGATGTTGTTTCGTCTCAAGAGGATTTCAGAGAAAGTAAAGTACCATACACGCCTCGGCCGAAATTGCAATTTACGTCCTCGTATTTTTTAAAAGCACTTTGCAGTATAACTCGGCTGTAAATGGCTTCATTTCGGGCCTATATAGTAGCAGTATAATAACTGGGTATTTATATATCTATGACGACCTCCGTGGCGTAATGGTTAACTATGCCTGATTGCTACTCAGGAGGTCCCGGGTTCGATCTCCGGTCAGGTCAAGATGATAAATGATCTTTTTCCGATTGGCCTGGGTGTTGGATGTATTTGTCATAAAATATAGTATCGTTGAGTTTATATACCATAACACACGTCTCGAACTAAATTGGGGCTAACTCTGTAGTTTTATCTATTTTCCCCATGTAATTTTATCTATTTACTTTATATTCCTGGAGAGACAAACCATTTATTCATTCTATCCCCCCCCTCCACTTACCACACATATACTCCTTACAGCACTTGGCAGCGTCAACAGGTTTACTGAGCAGGTCTTCATCATGGGAACAGACCGGCGTGGTACACGTCTGAGTGGTGCACGACACGTGCGCTGTGTTCTCGCCCGTTAGCTTGCTGCATGTACATTTAGTACACGCATCTTCCTGTATAGACGAGTTGATTGTTGAACAATTTTTACGATCAGGGGCCCGATTCTCGCGCAATCGAAGTTCACTTAACCGATTTTCTCCAATTTTTTTCGATGAGTTTAAGCCAATACACAATCGAAAAGTTTCAATCTATCGATGCGTTCGATTGAACTTTTTCAATGGTAATTTATTGAAAAAACAGAAACCGTGATAAACCTTTGAAAAAAATTGGAGAAAATCGGTGAAGTGAACTTCGATTGCGCGAGAATCGGGCCCCAGAGGCGGAAATCTTTGATTAAATTTTATTAAAACGTGATCTTTGTTTAATTTTATAAATAATTTAAAGAAAAATTGAGGTTAAACAGGTGGAAGTTTGAAAAACTGAAACTCATTTTAACATAAAATGTATTGAGAAATTCAAAGCAAACCAGTGAGAAACAACTAAAAAATAGTATATACTTTTGAATTGGTATAAATATTTATCATGTTTACGTTTTGGTGCAATAAAGAGCCAACTAATAGCACGGGTAGAGCTAAACTAACTGAAAAACAAAATCACGACTGATATTAAAATATTGTCAATTACAACATTAAGAAATCTGATAACCCTTATGTTACTAACGTTTAACTGCCTCCGTGGTCCACTGGTGGAGACGTTTTCCTGTAGACTCAGAAGTCGTGGGTTTAATTCCCACGGGAAGCATACTTTGTTTGCAGTTTGGTTAGGACATTGCAGGCTTGAATCACCTGATTGTCTGATAATAAAGATGATTCCGTGTTTCGGCACGTTAAGCCGTTAATCCTGGCTGCCATCTGGTAATTTTCAAAGGAACGACGTCATAGGCCAAGGCGGTTTCGAAGATCTCTAACACCAGGGTGTGCATAGTCGATTGACCGTATCACCTACACGAAATGAGGATGATGACTCTATAAGTTGAAATCGGTCCAACCGATTAGGCTGCAGAGGGCAAACAGACAGATATACACAAGAAAGGTGAATTTATACCTGCCACTCGTCGCCCGCATAATGTTCCTTCTTCGCATCGCACGGGAAGCACTTGCTTGCTTCTATACAAGTGTTGTTCACGCGGACCTGGAAATAGACAAAATTTTAAATCTACACATTGAGTACCTATTGCTGTTTTATTGTTTTGTGGTGCAGTAAATTTGTATTATATTGTATTTTTACCTAGGTATAAATTAATAAGTGGCTGATGCCTATTGTATCCATATTAATCCATACTAATATTATAAATGCGAAAGTCTGTCTGTCTCACGAAGCAAATACACAGAGGAGATGAATTAAGCAATCAGGTTGAGTATGTATAAAAGGGGCCTCTGACTTCACGTTAAAAGTTTCAGCTTCTCGCCACCAGTGTCGCCAAAATCAGTACAAAACTTTTCGACGTCGTTCTAACACGTGTTTTGCTCAACTATATAATAAATCATAAATAATACATTGGTTGACAAAATGAAGTGTTGTGTTATCGGGTGTAAAAGCTATACGTGTAAACATAAACTGACTGAAGCTAAAAGATTATTTTTTCATTTGTAAGTAATTAATAATTTTCATTTTATAATTTTATGTTACTGTGGCATGGAGTGACAGCCAAAATTTCGTTATGCGCTATCTAGCGGCTAGTAGAAACATTTTTAACACTGTTTGATTGTCATTGATAAAAAACCTCTTTCTTAGTTGGTTCGAAATTGAGTTATTTTTACAATATTGCACACGTACAGGTTAAACTGATAACCTTTTTTAGAAGTTTTAAATTCGTTTAATTATTTTTATAACATACTTAAATACGATCCTGGCCTTGACATCTAGTAACGAGAGGCAGAACTTTTATCGATAACCTTTATGATAGCAGCCTGTTTATTTTAGTTCGTCTATTCACTAATAGATGGCTCTCCAAATGATATTTGGGGATATTATGGCAGATTCCCGACCCCGACCCCCCTATACTTATATAAAGCCTTTAGGCAACTAAGGACAATCAGGCAAAAATACTAGGTATAAAATTCTTGTGACAACTTAACTGTATAAAATTCTATTAGCTATTACTCACCTGCCCTTCTGGACAGAAGCACCCCTCCACGGTGGGCTGGTCGCATTTCTCCGGGTTTTGTTTGAGATAGTCGTAGTTTTCGCAGGTGCGTTCGCATTTCACGCAAGGTTGGTATACCAGCGGCAATGAGCTACAAATGAAAAAAAATCTGTAAATCTCCTTAGCGAATCGATATCGAAATTCGTCAGCATTTTGAACACCGAAATATTAACTTTATAACTATTGCAAAATTAAATAAAAGTCTAAACGTAATACTGACCACGATGGCGTTTTTACATGTGTCGTGGTTTAATTCTGCATTGTATGCCCATAATTTATTAGTTGTTTAACTGTATAGTGCATGCGCGGCATCCATAGCGCACAGATCTGACAGGAATATCCATTGATCTAACTACGTTGATGGAAAGTCGTAAGCAATAACAATTTATAAGCCTATTGTAGGGTTGTCCTTTCTAGGGCCTTACACTATACCTATACAAAATTTTATTAATCGGTATTATCTATTTCTAACTATTAATCGGTATAAACTATACTAACCGTTCCTCGCGGTTTCACTCGCCCTTGGTGTGTATGTACTATATCCTATAACCTTCCCCAATAATATAATCAGGCTATCATATGCAGAAATAATTTTGCAAATCTGACCAGTGGATCTAAAGTTAAAACCTTCCTCTTGAATCACTCTATCTATTTAAAAAAACCGCATCAATAACCGCATCAAAAACCGTTGCGTAGTTTAATAGATTTAAGCGTACAAAGGGACATAGAAAGCGATTTTGTTTTATACTATGTAGTGATAAATATGTATATTATAATATTATAAGTATAGATATTAATTACAGATATGTCTATATAACTCTATGGGACCTCGTTATAGTACTCACCATTTATAAGGACATTTGGACTTGGTCCTCCAGTCGAGACACACGCCAAGGTTGGCGCAGGCACTCGCATAGCGTTGTAAGGTGTCACACGCGTCCGTGGAGTTTAGAGCGCATAGATCCGACGAGCAGGACTCCACGTAGCTCTGAGGGTCCACTAAAGCGTGGCACTGACAAAATATTTAAGGTTATAATAATTTCATAATTCTGTTCTGCCACTTGTGTGGATACAGTAGCGTTATCACATTTACAAGCGACTTTCCGTAAGGCCGGTGCAGCCGCGGCTACAACAGAGGTCAATAAAAGGCGCAAATATGCGACTTTGGGTGAGCCATACTTATTTGCGCCATATTAAAAAAAATATTTTCTACTCATTAAGGGCTCCTTCTTTCTCAAATACCGTTTTAAAAATCAATAGGAATCAGTGTTAAACAGTTGTAAAATTCTGAAAAAATTATATGTTTTTAGTTAGTTGAGGATCTAGCAGAGTGAAATTCGCTTACAGTTACAAAATCAGACGAAATTCGCTCGAAAGAAAAAAAAAACAAAGTTGCCTCCTTTTAAGGTTTATTTTCAATACTATGCTTAAAATAATAAACTTATTGACCTGATTTTTATATCAGCCTTTAGATAAAGTATTTATATAGTGAAAAAACAAATATGATGTCTAAATACCTACAAAATGAGTGAGCGCCGCGATTACGCGGCTTATGTACAACGGACCTTCAGAAGAAGGAGCCCTTAACTGCGCAACATTAACTAATATGATTAAGTGAATTTGGTGTTATTTCAACTAGTACAACTGAACGGTAGAACTATACGGACCGAACGTAACTAAGACATGGACCCAAATAAAACAATGCTTAGTAGACAAACAGATTCATTCTTCGTTTGTCCCACTGAGTTTTGTCCCACTAATAAATTTCTTAGTTAGTCCCAAACATTATGCTTCCTTCGTCCCGATGTACAATTTTTATTATTTTATTCCTAGTTGGTCCCACTTTGCATTCCTTGTTCGACCCGTTGTTTTTTATAAGTAATTTTATTTCTAAATAATATAGGTTTTTGTTTGTTATTCCTTCAAAATACTTCTTTGTTAGCTGTACCTTTAAAGTACCTTCTTGTGAACTGGGAAAAACCGGGAATATAAAAGTGACTGGGACAAACGAATAATTTTTTGAAATGTGGGACAAAATTTCAGGACGAACGAAGAATAAACCGACAAACATACCTAATGATTGAATATATTGAAAAACTTGTGTTTAAACAAAATGAAAAAGGAAGCTATTTTGGTGACTTTATTAGAAATGATTTTGGTGAATTATGAAACATCACTAAAACCCGAGTTTATTAACATTGTTTTAATTTAAAACAACCGTTTACACCTTAAACAACATATTAGTCATATTATCAAATTGTCGTTTTAGGGTGATTTTATATATAAGGTGGACTCAAATCATCTGAAAATATTTTAAGGGTAGATTCAGGCCACTAAACTGAACAACTTTTCCAAATAAACTTATATCGAAATATGATGATTTAAGGGACTTCGAAAAGGATTGGAAAGAAGCGGGTGTAATAAAGCTAATCCATATTAATATTATAAATGCGAAAGTCTGTCTGTCTGTCACCTCTTCACGGCTAAACTGTTGGACCGATTGTGATGAAATTTGGTAGGGATGTAGTTAACGACCTGAGGTCAAACATTTTGGGCGCGATATAACCGAGGCCCACGCGGGGCGGAGCCGCGGGGAACAGCTAGTTAAAACTAACATGGCGGCGTACTCACAGCACCGAACACGTCCGGGTTGTGGAGGCTGTAGCAGGCGTTGTGTTCGGGCGGGGGCGGCTCGCAGCGCGGCGGGGGCGGGGGCGCGCCGCACGCCGCGTGTTGGGGGATGGCTAGCGTCGACAGGGCTGCGGGGCTGGCTTGCCAACTCTCGCCGAACTACAAACATACAAACACAGTAAAGTAATTTAAATCAATATATACAGACAACATCTTAATCATCACTTCACTACATAGTATAAAACAAAGTCGCTTTCTCTGTCCCTTTGTATGCTTAAATCTTTAAAACTACGCAACGGATTTTGATGCGGTTTTTTAGGCACACATTACATGCTCATGCACGCATGATGGTTTTCCATCAAACAAAGGGATGGTACTCGAAAGGTGAATTGAATCGACTGATTTCCAAACAAATCAATTTAATTTTATTAATTTATTTCAAGAATTTTGCGATGATTTGTTTGGAAATCGGTTGATTTAATTGTTCTATCGTAAATCATCACAAAATTCTCGATTTAAACTTAAAAATTTAGGATTTTTTGTTTGGAAATCAGTCGATTGAATTCACCTTTCGAGTACCATCCCTTTGTTTGATGGAAAACCATCATGCGTGCATGAGCATGTAATGTGTGCCTTAAATAGATAGTGATTCAAGAGGAAGGTTTTTATGTCCAAGCGAAGCCGGAGCGGGTCGCTAGTCTATATATATAAATCAATTGATGTTCGTTCTTCTTCCTGGGCGCTACAACCCTTTATGAGTCTTGGCCTCCTCCACAATTTTCTTCCATTTCGCAGTCTCCAAGAAATTTTCTTACAATTTATGCCGAGGTCGTCGTGAGTTAAGCAATCCGATTTCTTTTGTATTGGACTTCTCAATCATTTTTCATTCATTGATGTTCATTAATCTGGCTTAAACTCGAGAATGGCTGGGCCGGTTTGGCTAATTTTGGTACTGAAATATTTGTGCAATGTCAGGAAGGTTTATATGATGAGAAAAGTGCGTTCAAGCGATACGGCGTTCGCCGGGTCAGCTAGTAATAAATATTTAAAAAAAATCAAAACTTTCCAACAATCTCGGAGATAAATTATAATTAAAAAGCCCTTTCAAATCAATGGATCCTCATACTTAAAAATTTCGCTATTTTGTGGTGGCAGTCACCTTGGATTTGAAACTTGTCATATTGTTTAGTGTTCTATTACGACTGCTACTCAAGCTGTTTTATTTGATAAGTACCTATATTGAAGGAGTGGTGAAATATGTTATCCGACATTTTGTGGTGGTGACCTTTTTGGACGAATTTCCTAAAACATAACTAAAAACACTCCCGACTATTTCACCTTTCCAACAAATAAAACAAAATCAAAATCGGTCCATCCGTTCGAGAACAACAATGACACATACATACATACTTATAACACCCCGTCGATTTTGCATTAGGGATTAAAATGAGTAATATTGACCTCGTCGACGTCGTCAGTGAGGGTTCCATTCCTGGTGACCAATGCCGGCTCCCCCCCACCGCACACACCACACAGCCCCTCAGTGCGGTTGCTGTACAAGTGCGTCGGCAGGCGAACGGTGAACTCCATCTTGGATTGGAGTACTGTCACCTTTAACATAAATAAAATATGTCAGCATCTTTACGACCTCCGTGGCGTAATGGTTAACATGCCTGACCGCTACTCAGGAGGTCCCGGGTTCGATCCCCGGTCAGGTCAAGATGAAAAATGATATTTTTCTGATTGACCTGGGTGTTGGATGTTTATCTATATATGTATTTGTTATAAAATATATTATCGTTGTTTGTATCCCATAACACAAGTCTCGAACTTACTTTGGGGCTAACTTAATCTGTGTGATTTGTCCCTATACCTATATTTATTTATTTATAGCAGATGATATATGATCTACTCATAGTAGATTACTTTCGAGGCTTGAAATAAAGCAATTTACGGCAGAGTCAAACGTAAAAACGCTATCTTGGGAGAAGGTAAGAGTGAAAGAAAGAGAGACAGAGACAAAGAAAGAAGGAGTTCTAAAGGAGAATAGACGTCAGGCTACTAGAACACTTAAAATAATAAATGTAAAAATTATATCATTATTGTTTCTTATCACGTGTGTTAGTCAACAAGCTTAAATTATAAATAGAAAAGTAAGTTTGTTTGTTACGCTTTCACGCCCTATCTACCGAACAAATCTTCATGATATTTCGCATACAAATAGAAGTGTTAAGAAGGTCATATGGTACCTTTCATCCCGGAAAAAAGAACTGTACCGGAGGGAAATTCACGCGGACGAAGCCACGAGCAAAAGCTTATATTATAAAAATACCTCACCGAAATAATAAGGGTAGGGTTGCACCCCTACCCTTGTCAGACATTTTCCTTATTTCGGAGTTTTTTTTTTTTTTAATTTAAATGATAATTATAACTCACCTCGACATGAATGTCAGGCAACGATAGAGTGACATCCTGCTTGTTCACCAAGTTAGCCATCACCCAGTCAGTCTTCAGCGGGAACTTGAACACAGGCGTCTCGCCCAATGTCATTTGTAACTGAACAAATCACGAAAATATCAAACATACATAACAAATACAAGGACTTAAAAAACTATAAAACCAGTGACATATGAAACGGCAGAAAGCTATCAGTAAAATATGAAGAAAATTTATAAGTTAAATACCTACTTACTTGTATAATCCATCCATGAAATAATTATCTAACATATATAAATGGTACGAGTTTACAAGAAATTATGCTTATACAATACACCCTTATCAAATTAGTGATGCAACCAAAAAATATAATAATATCATAAGGATTTCACTTTTTGTACCAACTTATATTATAAATACGAAAGTGAGTGTGTTTGATGGTACAGACCAAACAATTGTTTGTTACGCTTTCACGCCCTATCTACTGCACCAATCTTACTGAAATTTCGCATACGCATAGTTAGAACCTTTCACCCCGGGAAAAAGCACTGTTCCCGAGGGAAAATGTTCGCCGCGGGCGAAAACTAGTTAACAGATAAATGTGATTACCTTCTTCGTGTCAGGATCTTTAGTGATATGTACGACGTTCTTCTCGTATATAACGTGGACAGCTTTAGTGCATGTCACGTCTGCGTTGCCCTCGCACGGACCGTTTGTAGCGTAAACCTAAACCCAAACAAAAATACTTTATTGGTAACAAAAGGTGTTTTTTTTACTTCCAGCTTTGCTAACTATTACGTACAGAATGTTTACTTTCTTAATCTTTATTTTCATTTAAATGCGTATTACACAAATGAAGAACGCGATAGATTAATCATATCATTCGTAACGATAATAAATGTCAAGGGAAGGCGAGCGCTGAATGACTTTGATTGATAGCTGTAACGTTCTAACTTGACCTCCTCTATGCTACGGAGATCAGACGCTTTATTTTATTACCAAATCTAGGACCATAATAAAAGCGTACCCTGGGTTCTGGAGCGTAAGCTACGAATGCAACTGGGAAACACGTTTGAGTGATCACGATCATTTCGTATAGGTGACACGGTCAATCGGGGTTGCACAGTCACACCCTTGTGTCAGAGTTCTTCGGACTTTCCTTTAGCGACTATCAGATGGCAGCCGGCACCAACGGCTTAATGTACCTTCCGAAGCACGGAATCATCTTTATTATCAGACAATCAGGAGATTCAAGCCTGCAATATTCTAACCAAACTGCAAACAAAGTATGCTTCCCGTGGGAATTGAACCCAACACATAGTTAGAAGTATTGAGGACATAGGTTACCTTTCATCCCGGAAAAAAGCACTGTTCCCGCGGGAAATTCATGAGTGCTAGTGCATGCTAGCTTTCGTCCGGGCGAAAGCTAGTGTGGTAAAACTAGCGCCACAACAATAACTACAAAGACGCTCAACAAATGGCGTTAAAAGCGAGAAAATTGTGCTTGCATACAAAACGGCAAAATTACTATGAAAGTCTAAATCGCGCTTGTAAAGTTTCTACGGATTGGAGCATAAATTCAACCTCCGACAAGACATCGTCTGTCGCGCGGTTCCCCAGGCATCACACCCGGCCTGGCGTGAAGTTCTTCCCTTTGTGGCGGTCGAGCATATCCCTATCGCTCCTGTCACACACTCCAAGCTAGTTTATTTATACGTACCTCATACTTGTGTTGTCCGGTCTCGTTTTTATCCCTGGAGGCGAGGTAGGTGCAGTTCCCTAGGAACGGGAACTCGTCGCCTTCGAACGTGGTGTAGGTAGCTGGGGTGCCAACTCCTTTGCAGTTGCCTAACAAGAATAATGATAAAATTTAATAAATTAATAATCTAAATAAAATAGTCATCATCATTATCATTTCGAGGAGGCGTCACGGTCAATCGACCATGCACACCCTGGTGTCAGAGTTCTTCGGAACCGCCTCTCGGCCTCTGACGTGGTTCTTTTAACGACTACCAGATGGCAGCCGGGACCAACGGCTTAACGTACCTTCCGAATAAAATAGTAATCTTTAACTTTATCTTCTTTACATAGTATAAAACAAAGTCGCTTCCCGCTGTCTGTCCTTATGTAGATCTTTTAAACTATATACGCAACGGATTTTGACATGGTTTTTTCAATAGCTAGAGTGATTCCAAAGTTTTTATAGCCGTGCGAAGCCGGGACAATATCTAGTAATAAATAATAAAATGAAGTATCCGCACTGTGTCTGTCTGTTGGCAATAAACTTCAAAACTAACTAATGTATTTTCTTGCGGTTTTTACTAATAAATTCTTATTGAAATACCATATGGGCATATGTATTATACTCAACTTTAAGAGCTGCCCAAGTATCATGCTGTCGCGCTGAACGTCAAAGATATGACAGTGACAGCATGATACTTGAACAGCACTCAAAATTGCGCTTGAGTATTCGGGCATATATCTATTACTCTATCTTTATACATATAAATTGAGAGAAATAATAGAAAGAAAAAATATGTCATTAACGTGTGGGTGTGTGCGTATTGCTAAAGATTACAGTTTTAAGCCGTTTGACTTTTGTGACTCTTGTGTTAAGGTTTTATTTGTATAGTTCATTTCAATGTGTGTGTGATAACCTACACTCTGTTTGAGTCTTCAATTTATATCTGAACTTTTGCTGGCGCCTGTAAATGAAAAACTATCAGAAGGAAGAACGAGGTACAAAATGGCGCAGCCGGTAGTACATTAAGACTAGGCTCCCAAAATTTGGTATGTATTTAAACAGAAACCGAGAATGAAATACAAACTTCGAGGATGACAAACTCGGACACATGATTGTTTGAACCTTTATCTATCTTTCCACCAATCAGTTACATGATTTGTTTAAATTTGCTCGATACATTTTTTTAAAACTTAATATTTTTTTTTCATTTATCTTATATTTTTAATGTATTATACTTTTTTACATTACAAAAAAATATCGATCATAATATAAATAGCATAAACTAAAACGACACCAAAGAATATTTGTCTATGTGCTTTATTTTTTTAGTTATAAGTGAAAACAGTTTTGAGACATGTTAAAATCCGCACGACTGAAGCAAACGATAAACGACTTTATTGCGTCTAAATAAAATCTATCTACCGGCCGTGACCCCTCACCCTCCTCATTCCCCTTCATTACTTTTTGACTGCTTAGTCTTAAGATCTTTCTAAATCACTGGATCTGGATTTGTTCACTACAAGCATAGTTACAGCTAAGCGTTTACTGTATGGCCGCTTGCTTCAGTAACATAAACTGCGTCTTTTGTTACCGTTAGTTTTGTTTCTGTTTCCTTATTCGGTTAGCAATCTTTTTGTTTTTAAACGGTTTTATTTAGCTCACCCCGTTTGTTTTATTCTTGGGTCATTACTCTCAACATTGGAATTTAAACTAACAAAAATGCTGCATGCGATTAATGTTGTATTATAGACCTTATACCTTTTACATATTTTATCGATATTGTACTCGTAACTATAGCGTGTATCAGTATTATTGTTCAACTTCCTTTTTACATTATCATGTATCTACTTGTGAGGACCTGTAGTGGCTCATCTGTTTTATATCACAGTTAATTTACTATTGTAATATGGTTGTAGCTGTTGGTCTTCCTATAAATAAATAAATAAATAAACTCACAGTCTAAGCAGTCAGCGGGCGCGACACACTGGTCCCCCTTCCTCAGGGTTCCCTCGGGGCAGTAGCAGCCGGGGAAGCACTGGCCGTCTTCCGCGGGACAGGACCGCGCGGCTCCGAGGGTGGAACACGTCGGCTCGCACCGCCTGCGGTAGCAGTCGCTGTGCACCAGCGGTGCGGGGCAGTCGGCAGCTAGGAAACAAATTTGCAATTCAATAAATAAATAAAACGTTTATTTTTCTCCATTAAAAGGTGAGTCATATAAAATAAGAAAGGTTATAAAAAAGTTACATTTTGGTGGTTTATAACTGTAATAGGTTTTTATTGGAACCTGTGCTACAGGTAGCTAGGCCCCTCCCTGGTCACATCATCGGTAGGTCGACCGCCTATCCAAAAAATTTGTTTTTTGTTAGTCACAACACATTCGACAATAGAACAAAAAAAATTTTTTTTAAAGCATTTTGTGTGTAAGGCGGAGCGAAATGTGGCGATAGCGATACAAGTAGCCATTACGAGAGGAGAGAATCTAGATAGGAGGTCGACCTACTGGTTTGCCATTTATTGGACACAGAATGCAGTTCATGACAATGGAAGAAAGACAATGTCTTAATTTTACCCGACTGCGTCAGAAGAAAGGTTATGTTTTTCGAGAGTATGTATGTATAATTGTTTGGAACGCTCTGCAGCTTGAAAGGCTCGATTTTCATCGTGACCTGACCGGGGATCGAACCCGGGACCTCTTGAGTAGGAGGTCGTCATAGTCACAAACAGAAGTAGAATAACCATTAAAAAAAGTTAAGAAATGAGTATAACCACAGATTACAGAATACTATTACAGATATTCAACAGCCATACAAAGAAATGCGCCGATTTTTAGTATACTAATAGAGTCTCCCCATAATGAGGCATATTAACGTTATCAATCGTTCACTTGAGTCAATGTGGTTCTAAATCCGATCATCACTACATAGTATAAAACAAAGTCGCTTTCTCTGTCCCTATGTCCCTTTGTATGCTTAAATCTTTAAAACTACGCAACGGATTTTGATGCGGTTTTTTTTAATAGATAGAGTAATACAAGAGGAAGGTTTTACGCCCAAGCGATGTCGGGGCGGGTCGCTAGTATTTATTAAGTACTAAATCATTTCTTGAATTGACGATTCTTCGAAAAAAAACCTACATAAATAATTCACACTCTTTTCCGTCAAAAAAATAAACAGGACTTAACAATTTTTTTCAATCCATATAGTGCCATCTATTAGCAAGAAAAAGAACTAAATCTTTTCCCTAGGCAATGTGAGTACATAGTATAACATTTGGACATTAGTATTGTAACTATAACTCACGGCAGTCCATCTGCACCCTCCACCCTTGCAAGTCCACGTCTCTGTCGGCCGCCAGACACTCCCCGACCATGGTCTCCAGCAGCAAGCAGCGACATTGTTCTGAACTCTTCTTGGTGCCGTTGGTCACCAGCTCCTCGCATTCGCAGATCTTCTCTAAGCAGATGGTGCGCCATTTGTCCAGGTTAAGGACTTCGCCGCATTTTGAGAACGGCTCTTGTCTAGAAGAAACGTTCAAGGACGGTTTTTTTTAAGATTGGTAATGGATGTAAAAAAATCTGTAACCGGCATAAAGGTTTCAAAGTCTCAATTTGTTTTACTGTTAGCACGATAAAGATTATTTGCATTTGATTTTTGTTTCATACCATTAAATAGGTAAACAGGCATACGGCCCAACTGCCGGGAAGCGGCAACCTTAGCCTATGAGACGCCTGCAACACCAGTATTACAAGCGCGTTGTCGACCCTGATGGAATCTTTTCACACCATTCTTGAAGAACCCCCATGTTCTCGACTCTCGTGAGTTCGAAGCTCTCTTACAGTAACCGGCAAAGGAAATATGACCAATACGGATAAAAATACGATACCAGCCTCTGTGGATTAATGGGGTCGATCCACGTGATAACCGTCTAGTTTCCAGGTAGGTATCCTCATTTCTTGCTCATCAAGAACTTAAAAAGACCAGATGAAAATTGGATTCGAAGGACTCGCCTGGTCTGACAGCAGGCCAGGCCTGACCCAGGCCCGTACGAACTATCAGTCTATCCTGGGATCTATGTACTCACATGATAACGTTGCAGAGTTTCCAAGCGTTCTTCTGCTTCTCCTCAGTGACCACCCTGGTCTGACAGGCGGCGGGCGGCAGGCCAGGCCTGGCCCAGGCCCGTACGAACTATCAGTCTATCCTGGGATCTATGTACTCACATGATAACGTTGCAGAGTTTCCAAGCGTTCTTCTGCTTCTCCTCAGTGACCACCCTGGTCTGACAGGCGGCGGGCGGCAGGCCAGGCCTGGCCCAGGCCCGTACGAACTATCAGTCTATCCTGGGATCTATGTACTCACATGATAACGTTGCAGAGTTTCCAAGCGTTCTTCTGCTTCTCCTCAGTGACCACCCTGGTCTGACAGGCGGCGGGCGGCAGGCCAGGCCTGGCCCAGGCCCGTACGAACTATCAGTCTATCCTGGGATCTATGTACTCACATGATAACGTTGCAGAGTTTCCAAGCGTTCTTCTGCTTCTCCTCAGTGACCACCCTGGTCTGACAGGCGGCGGGCGGCAGGCCAGGCCTGGCCCAGGCCCGTACGAACTATCAGTCTATCCTGGGATCTATGTACTCACATGATAACGTTGCAGAGTTTCCAAGCGTTCTTCTGCTTCTCCTCAGTGACCACCCTGGTCTGACAGGCGGCGGGCGGCAGGCCAGGCCTGGCCCAGGCCCGTACGAACTATCAGTCTATCCTGGGATCTATGTACTCACATGATAACGTTGCAGAGTTTCCAAGCGTTCTTCTGCTTCTCCTCAGTGACCACCCTGGTCTGACAGGCGGCGGGCGGCAGGCCAGGCCTGGCCCAGGCCCGTACGAACTATCAGTCTATCCTGGGATCTATGTACTCACATGATAACGTTGCAGAGTTTCCAAGCGTTCTTCTGCTTCTCCTCAGTGACCACCCTGGTCTGACAGGCGGCGGGCGGCAGGCCAGGCCTGGCCCAGGCCCGTACGAACTATCAGTCTATCCTGGGATCTATGTACTCACATGATAACGTTGCAGAGTTTCCAAGCGTTCTTCTGCTTCTCCTCAGTGACCACCCTGGTCTGACAGGCGGCGGGCGGCAGGCCAGGCCTGGCCCAGGCCCGTACGAACTATCAGTCTATCCTGGGATCTATGTACTCACATGATAACGTTGCAGAGTTTCCAAGCGTTCTTCTGCTTCTCCTCAGTGACCACCCTGGTCTGACAGGCGGCGGGCGGCAGGCCAGGCCTGGCCCAGGCCCGTACGAACTATCAGTCTATCCTGGGATCTATGTACTCACATGATAACGTTGCAGAGTTTCCAAGCGTTCTTCTGCTTCTCCTCAGTGACCACCCTGGTCTGACAGGCGGCGGGCGGCAGGCCAGGCCTGGCCCAGGCCCGTACGAACTATCAGTCTATCCTGGGATCTATGTACTCACATGATAACGTTGCAGAGTTTCCAAGCGTTCTTCTGCTTCTCCTCAGTGACCACCCTGGTCTGACAGGCGGCGGGCGGCAGGCCAGGCCTGGCCCAGGCCCGTACGAACTATCAGTCTATCCTGGGATCTATGTACTCACATGATAACGTTGCAGAGTTTCCAAGCGTTCTTCTGCTTCTCCTCAGTGACCACCCTGGTCTGACAGGCGGCGGGCGGCAGGCCAGGCCTGGCCCAGGCCCGTACGAACTATCAGTCTATCCTGGGATCTATGTACTCACATGATAACGTTGCAGAGTTTCCAAGCGTTCTTCTGCTTCTCCTCAGTGACCACCCTGGTCTGACAGGCGGCGGGCGGCAGGCCAGGCCTGGCCCAGGCCCGTACGAACTATCAGTCTATCCTGGGATCTATGTACTCACATGATAACGTTGCAGAGTTTCCAAGCGTTCTTCTGCTTCTCCTCAGTGACCACCCTGGTCTGACAGGCGGCGGGCGGCAGGCCAGGCCTGGCCCAGGCCCGTACGAACTATCAGTCTATCCTGGGATCTATGTACTCACATGATAACGTTGCAGAGTTTCCAAGCGTTCTTCTGCTTCTCCTCAGTGACCACCCTGGTCTGACAGGCGGCGGGCGGCAGGCCAGGCCTGGCCCAGGCCCGTACGAACTATCAGTCTATCCTGGGATCTATGTACTCACATGATAACGTTGCAGAGTTTCCAAGCGTTCTTCTGCTTCTCCTCAGTGACCACCCTGGTCTGACAGGCGGCGGGCGGCAGGCCAGGCCTGGCCCAGGCCCGTACGAACTATCAGTCTATCCTGGGATCTATGTACTCACATGATAACGTTGCAGAGTTTCCAAGCGTTCTTCTGCTTCTCCTCAGTGACCACCCTGGTCTGACAGGCGGCGGGCGGCAGGCCAGGCCTGGCCCAGGCCCGGCCGAACATGTCCACGCTGGCGGCGAGGCTCCCGTCCGGCATGCGACGATCGTTCCGCATGTCTCCGTCGTACGCACCGCATAAACCGTCGACGGAACCCTTGAATTTCGTCGGTACCTGCCGTACATGATATTAAGTTATTTGAAATGGCCTATAAGATATTTCGGCCTGCCCGCTGACAGCGTTTTCGACCGATGCAAGTGGCGCCGAATGATTGGGAAAGTCGACCCCGCGTAACGGGAAGTGTCGAGATGAAGACAACCAACCAAGAAGAAATGCTCTATGAATCATTTAAGAACATAACAGACTCGTATTTTATGTGGAATTCACAATAAAAAAGATGGATAGACTTTGTCAAAAAATGAAATGCAACAAATAAATTGAATTGAATTGAATTGAAAAATGTATACATATTTTATACAGTTAATCTATATATATATAAAAGAAAGTCGTGTTAGTTACTCCACTTATAACTCAAGAACGGCTGAACCGATTTGGCTGAAAATTGGTGAAGAGGTAGCTTAGAACCAGGAGAAGGACATAGGGTACCTTTCATCCCGGGAAGTCCACGCGGGCGAAGCCGCGGGCAAAAGCTAGTAATGTATATAGTGTGAAATAACAAAGTGAGGATAATTAAAACTTACTATACTTACTGACATGATAAAAAGATGTATTCTTATCAAGTACGTACAAATTTCGTCTGTTGGATATTTTAATGTGAAAGAACGAGACAAAACACATTGAGATTAAAATAAGATTGTCAATTTTAATAAATAACAGAGAAAATGAAAAAACTCACCCCAATTTTGACATCCGTAGTGTACAGAACAGTGAAGTTATACTTCCGAGACTTGATGGCCAGCCCGTTGCCGAGCTTGTCCACGTCGAAGCTGTTCTTCTGGAAGCAGATCTTGGTGGTCTGCTCCACCGTGTACTCGTAGTTGTCGTACTCGATCATCAGGTTCGGCTTCACGACTATTAATTGGTCGTCTTGGTGTACGATCAACTCGTTCTGGCAGCCTTCTACGCGACACTTCTTACGGACTAAATGGTTGAATAAATAAATTAACATTAATTGCATAGCTTTTATTGCGGGCTTTGAGCGCGGCGAGCTAATCAAGAAATTCCGCAATAGAAATTATACCTAACACCCCCCACTCCGCCGACCATGTAGCTCGGCCGAGCGTTCGTACTTATTGCATACGTTTATAAAAAACTAGCTGTTCCCCGCGCCTTCGCCCCGCGTGGGACTTTGTTATATCGCGCCCAAAAGTAGCCTATTAAAAAATATTAAAATTCATTTATTTCGAATAACAAAGATCCATATTCACAAAAATAAAAATTAAAAATTATTACAATATATGTTTGTCCTCAGATCGTTAACTTCATCCCTACCAAATTTCATCACAATCGGTCCAGCAGTTTAGCCGTGAAGAGGTGACAGACAGACAGACAGACAGACTTTCGCATTTATAATATTAGTATGGATGCCATGCAATAGCTTTACCGCGGCAGTCCCCGAGTGCTTGTTTTTTTTTTGTTATTAAATCAATGTGCCTAGTAGATACTTGTTTATAAAAATTCGTTGCCGTTTGGATTTTATAAATTTCTCTCCTAAAGGTCTATTATGACGAAAAGAGTAACAGTCATTCAAATTTTACTGTTTAATGACGATTTTTATCAGATATTTTCAAAGAGAGCTAACTTCGGGTCGGCCTTGTAAATATTTGCCAATAAGAATTCCTCAATTTAGACATAAGGCAAAATGTACATGATGTTAACCTACTTTTATAAAAAGCCATGTCTATTTGGTTAAAACATTTTTCTCTATTGTTTACGTATCTAAGTAGTTAAAGGTGGCAACTCAAGGACATTTGTTCAGCGGTGTTTGCCTGATATTATCGACAACCCTATGGCTTAAATTATAATGATAACTTATAAAGTACTACCAGGCGTCGAATCAATTTTTCTATCTCACTTGTACTTACTGTGAGAGAAAGAGAAAGAACTAATGATATTACAGTGACTCACCGAGCACCGACCAGGCATCGAACTTGTTATCCCTGGCCAGGATGTGGAAGCAGACGTCGTACTTGTACTCTGTTCCGTCGAACGTGTTAAACGTGCGTCCGGTCACGTTGCACCACGCGGGACGCTCCACAGGGGGAACGCACACGTATCTATGAATAAACGAATAAGACTGAAGAGACTGAAACTTCTTAGGGTGGGTTGCACCAAAGTACCAGTTATCGTAACAGTTCAAGTCAAATGTAACAGTAACATTACTGATAACTATAACCGTTGAAGCGACGTAGGTTGCACCGTCGTATTTTGTAGCATAGTTAATTACCAGGGTTACAAGTTTAATGACGTCCGTGGAGGTTATTCGACGCGTCTGATAGATAAGTTGACAATAACTTTAGCTTTAACCGGTCAAATTTGGGCGGTTACGGTAAGCGTTAAAGTTATGACGTTTTTTGACGATTGACAAAATGGTGCAACCCATTTTTCACCTAACCGGTACTTTGACTACACAGTTATTGTTATAGTAAGTTGGTGCAACCCAGCCTTAGTTTATAAACCGATAACTGAAGAACTCCGTGGCGTAATGGTTAACATGCCTGCCCGCTACTCAGGAGGTCCCGGGTTCGATCTCCGGTCAGGTCAAGATGGAAAATTATTTTTCTGTCTGGCCTGGGTCTTAGATGTTTATGCTCCGTACCGCCTGAACACGCTTTTCTCGTTTAAAGCTTCCCTGAACTTCCACAAATATTTCAAAACAAAAATTAAACAAATAGGTCCAACCAGCTTTTTGAACTTGCTTTCTACTCCACGCTAGATGGCATGCCACGGATCTAGCACCATTTAATTTAAAAAATGTCAATAAGTTGCGAATCAAAAGTTGATTTATAGTGTTGCAATGTAAATTTAATTTACTTGTGAAAGTAAAGATAACTTCATTATTTTCCACGAAAACCGCTTTACAATTATTATCAGTTTACGAATATGTCACGAGTTAACACGTGTGAATGATAATAAGGAATATTCCACTGGTGGCGAGTAACTGGAACTAATCAAAGGCTGATATGATAAACTTAGTAGTGCTCCTTGGGTTATTTCATCTCATCTATGTAACTTCTCTATGGGTGTCGCAGTCTCAAACACATACAAGTTGTAACACAGTGACTGTTGGTTAGTCGTGTTCGGGTAACCGCCCGAGTGCGGTCGTGTGCCAGACTCGGCTTTGTAGTTAGTGAGTGTAAAGCATTACGCTTATAGTGCTACACCAATGCATTGTTTATGAATTCACCTTACAATTTATACTGTTTTTTTGGAGGGAAAGAAAATTGTTATTTGTCCGCGCTGTATTAAATTTCCAAAACTTAGGTTTTCGAGTATTTGTACATAATATTGGTGGATTATTATTCGCAAAGTGTTCGTGAACAAGCGTGAGTGTTGGGAAGTGGTACAGTGTCGATTTCGTGACTTTAATCTTTGTCACCAAAATCTAAAAGTTATAGCTAACTGAAATTTTTTCACCGCTTCACTTAGCCATCTGACTCTGACTAGACTTACTTACTTGACTGATCTAGATTACTGACTTGACTAAAGTAGGACTGAAGAAGATTATTGAATTCAGGAAAGGCCTTAAAGGACTAGTTTCCATGGCCGCAAAAAGTATATAAAAAAAAACAATTTATACTTACTGTGGACACTGATCCGCAGAAATTCCTTCCAACTTGAGCGAGTATCTCGGCGGACAAGCCGGCGTGGCGCACACTGGCACCGGCCGGGGAAGCCCCGGTTTGGGCGGCGGGGGCAACTTCGGCACACATTGGAACTGGGGGCATTGCCCTTGTTGACTGATATTGCTGTTGGTTGGACTGGGCTTGACTAAAGTGAAGCGGTTAGCTTGGGGCATGGGAGTTGGTTGACCTGTAAAATTATAGTATATTAAACTTGGTTGATTGCATATCCTACTTCCTACTAATAATATTATAAATGCGATAGTAAACCAATCTTTTTGAAATTTCGTATACACATAGAAGTATTAAGAAGGAAACAATGTTCCCGAGGGTATTTCACGCGGGCGAAGCCGCAGGCAAAAGCTAGTACTAAATATATATATTTCAATACTCTTGTTTGCACCAGTAATGACAGATAAATTAACTTTTGCTATATTGATTTAAAAAAACATTTTTATAAAACATTACTGTTCATTTATAAAGAAAACCAGCAGTATTGCGCACACAAAAGAAGGCTTTATGCAGATTAAAAACCTATTTATTTTAAATAAGTTAATAAAAAAAAATTAAATACAATAAAAATCTTACCATATCCACCTTTCGAGAATCCTCCCTTCGAGTGCCCTCCTTTAGAATACCCTCCCTTAGAGAACCCGCCGCCGCCCCCTCGGAAGTACCGCTGGTAGGAGTAGCGCGGGCGTGGAGGGGGCAAGTCCGAGGTGGAGACTATCGACTGCGTTGTCGTGTCGCGGACTATGTAGCCGGGCGGACATTCCACGGGCGGGCATTGGGCAGCTGCCAAATTATGCCGGTGTTTACATGACAAGTTCTTAGAGCGCCATTTATATATACTAAAATTAAGTAACTAGATAAAGAAATAATCAAAATCTAAGTTAGACATCGCTAATAGATCATTTTTTGGTAAAAAAATATGTAGGGAGTTCGTTTCTAGCAGTAAAACGGTACCTGGGACAGAGCCTGGCACGTTACATTGTATAGTATGCGAAATCAATTGTATAAAAATTGTATAGGTGACGTTGCTGTACACGGGAGACTAAAGTCCCAATGCGTATTGCGTTGCGTTGATTGCCAGCGTCCTAGAGACTTTTCAAACATGGTGTCTGAAGAACATGAGAGACGCCCAGAGCGTCCCATGTTGCCAAAGAAATGTCTCTTACACTTAACAGGTAACTTGGTACTGTTTCTATACTCACGTTTAGGAGTAGTAACAGGCGTGGCAGCAGTGACCCTGGCAGCAGCAGTGGGTGCCACAGTAGTGACCACAGTAGGTTCTATGGTCACAGTGGTCGAACACGCGACCTCATCGTCCGGACAGTCCTGCAGACCATCGCACCACTTGTGTAGTGGTAGACCAGGGTGTCTATGGTCGGTTGACCTGGTTACTAACATGATATGATGATGATTCAGTCTGCTGGTTTAACAAATCTTGGTACTGTTTCTATACTCACGTTTAGGAGTAGTAACAGGCGTGGCAGCAGTAACCCTGGCAGCAGCAGTGGGCGCCACAGTGGTGACCACAGTAGGTTCTATGGTCACAGTGGTCGAACACGCGACCTCATCGTCCGGACAGTCCTGCAGACCATCGCACCACTTGTCTAACGGCAGACATAGTTTGCTGGTCGGACAGATCTTTGTATTGTTCGGACACGGGGAGCAGAGGCATTCGCATGTTGTTTCTGATAGTTTTGGCACTAAGTCCTGTGGAAATTAATTCAGGCGTTACTTTGTGGAAGTTATAGTTTGATTTTATGATACCTATTATTTGACATCGGAAGAAAATTTGTATTGTTAATCGAATTATTAATTGTTTTTGATTTATTTATTATTAACTAGCTGTTCCCCGCAGCTTCGCCCCGCGTGGGACTTGGTTATATCGCGCCCAAAAGTAGCCTATGTTTGACCTCAGGTCTTTAACTACATCCCTACCAAATTTCATCACAATCGGTCCGGCAGTTTAGCCGTGAAAAGGTGACAGACAGACAGACAGACAGACTTTCGCATTTATAATATTAGTATGGAAGTATGGAAGTATGGAAGTATGGATATGGATATTGTAAAATTTGCACACCTCTGGCAGGGGTAAAATGTAATTGCAAAAATTTTAATGTAACACCTGGTATACTTACATACATTTTGCAAATAAATTGATTGATTGATTGATTGAAAGTTATAAGTACTTAGGAGTTACACGCGCGGAAGGATGTAAAGTAACTTGGTAAGTCCTGTGGGAATGTTTTGTAGTAGGTATGTTAGAATTTGGCCCTATTTGTCTTTGCTGATAAGAGTTTAAGATTCTTAGTTAAGTTATACATTAATGGTCTGATCTGTTGTAATGATCCTATTTCAAAACACCTTTAAAAATACGAATGCAGTAAATTAAACATAGCGGGAATTGGGCTGTCCAGCATTGGCTTAGAGATTATTGCACAATACCACCATCCGTCACCTTCCGTGGAGCAGCATGAGTTATATAAGACGAATGCGTAGCGAATGTGGCTCAGCGATACAAGTTGCCATTACGAGAGGAGAAAATCGAGATCGGCGGTCGACCTACAGTTGAATAATCGCCTTAGGAATGCAAGGTAATGACATAAACACCTCAGCTACTTATATATAATTATATACCTGGGCACAGTCGCACTCCTTGACAGGCTTGCAGTCGGTGACGCCGCCCAGCTTGCAAACACACTCGTCGCAGTTCGAGCCCCGGAATGTGGACCCCACCGCGTATCTAGTGACAGGATACACTTGTAATATCAGGAAGGCAGTTTGAAGGTAGGAGACGTCCCTTAGTCCCATTTCGTAGCTAGATTTCGTACTCAGCTAAGAACGAGTTTCTCGAAATTTTCAAGGGAACGAAAGTTGGATTTTTGTTGTCGAGAGCTTCAGTTCCACCCACACAGTTCTACACCTCACTACCACGCCGTTGACGGTATTACGTGACACATTAATTTACATCTTCTTCTATCTATCTTATATATATAAAAGAAAGTCGTGTTAGTTACACAATTTATAACTCAATAACGGCTGAACGGATTTGGCTGATAATTAATAGAGAGGTAGCTTAGACCTAGGAGAAGGACATAGGGTACCTTTCGTCCCAGGAAATAGTTCCGAGGGAAGTTCACGCGGGCGAAGCCGCGGGCAAAAGCTAGTATTTATTAAAAACAAAGAATTTTGAATATGGAACCTTGAGTTATTTCCAAGAGCTCTCTCGACCTAGTACAATACTAATATTATAAATGCGAAAGTCTGTCTGTCTGTCTGTCACCTCTTCACGGCTAAACTGCTGGACCGATTGTAATGAAATTTGGTAGGGATTTTGTTAATGACCTGAAGTCAAACATAGGCTACTTTTGGGCGCGATATAACCGAGTCCCACGCAGGGCGAAGCCGCGGGGAACAGCTAGTATACCATAAACAAATTTGAATTTTTGTGGAATAGGCTAGTTGACTTGTATTTTGTTTTTATTTGAAATAATTATTCTCTATTTGTTTACATTGAAACCATTTTTTCCATATTTTTCCGAGCCCTCTAAATCAGCAAAATTTTATTTCAAAAGTTCACTTAGAATCCCATCAAAAACACCGTCGGCCATTTTTGCAGAGTTTTGTGTCGTCATTATTGTCTATGGTGCTATTTTTAAAACCTTATTCTCGCCAAGAACCACAGGGTCGCATGAAAATCATGCGATTTCACAGTTTAGTCGAATGAAAACCATTCGAATTAATGACTTTGAACGAATGACAGAAGTCAAAAATAGGTCTGAACGTCAGTTTACCAGAATAGTTGCGTCACGTCATGGCGGTTGATGGCCGCCGTTTTGACAGTTCCGAATTTTACATAAATTTGAAATTGGAATTCTAATGCCATCTTGCATTTTTCTTAGCGGAAATCGATATATTTCGGTTTCGTGGGTCAAATACTGTAAGAAATGAACATTTGTTGCATCAAAATTGATGAGTCAAGTAGCCTATTTTTTCTCAACTTCGGTATATATATATATATATATATATATATATATATATACTCGGGTGTACTCACGACATGAATCCTTCGACACAGGGGCACTGGTCGCGTGACACACAGTCCTCCCCGTCGTAGTACTGCGGCGCGACACACGAACACGACATCGCGGTGACGGGCGAGGGCACCCCGGGACACAGCGAGCAAGGGGCCACAGACGTTGACAATTCAGGGGCCATCGTTGTGGCCGTAGCTATAGTAAATAATAATAAATCTATATTACCCCGATATTCTTGTGTTACAGTGACGGGCAAGTGCAAATTAAATAGCAATAAAAATATAAAGAAAAATGCATAGAGAATTAGATAATTTAAAATAATGAAGAGTTTACTATTACTTTTGAACATACTACACTTCTGGAAATCTTAAGATTCTGTTTGTTTGTTTGAACGTGTATACCTTTGGAACTTCTTCTATCGTGTCAATTAGCTAAAAACTATCTAAACTTGGCCCATTCACTGCCGAGTCAGTGGCCACATTTTGGAACTACAAGGCGGATTTACCAAACTATTTTTCCTTTTGATAGCTTGAGTCGTGTGGTGAGTCACATATTAAACGAGAATGAAAACAGCAGCTAGTAAATTAATTAAAATAACTCACGGTAAGGCTCAAAGCATCCAATGGGCTCAATCCTCATCTCGATGGCGTCCTTCCACTTGAGCGGCAGCACCTTGAGATAGCGGGCGTGTATAGGCAGCCGGAACTCGTTGGCAACTACCGAGTTAGAGTCGAAGTTGCCGGGGAAGATCTAAATTGAATAAAATATAAATAATTTATTTAAAATATAATTATAAAAGAAAGAGTGGTCTGTAAACAAGTAATCTATGTATAGGTTAATGATAAAATAAAAATGGGAATAATAATATGATGAAAACACTAATCAACAGTTATATAAAAATTAATACTCATTACATTATGAATGATAAACATGTCAAATAATAAAAAATGCTAACTTAAACTAACTACTAACATCTTAGTTAGATGGCACAACGACCCAAAGTGAGTCTTGGTCTTTGATAATAATGATAAAATGCCACACATACTTAATACACAAAATATGTAATGAAAATGAATAAAAGAACAGAATAGTAATCACCGATCCAAAATCTAGGAAAATTCGCGTCAAAATACAAGGGAAATATACGTCGAAAAACCATAGCTATATTTTCATACGAGATTTTAAGGTTACCTTATGTCTTCCACTGCTGTCGACGACAGGGTTGAAAGTGGACAAATCGGAAGTGTACATGACGTTGTAGGCGGTCACCCATCCTTTCGGCCCGCCTTTGGTTTTGATGCCGGTCAGGTTGCGCGGCGCGGTGAAGTCGAACTAGGAGAGACAATATCATTATAACGGATTACATTACTTGCAGTGAGGGTTTATTTATTAAATTTTTGACAGACTTAAAAAAATGAGGTTTTCAATACGGTATTTTTTAATTACACAACTTCACAAATGTAGAAACAAAATACGCAAAGCGCTAAGGAGGAAGAAAAATATCATGGTCCAAGAACATACAGCAGTGGACTGGCATTAGAAAAGTTGTTCAGACTCGCCATGGATAAGATAAAACTGCCAGGCACTGACAGCTAATCTTCAGTAATAAAGTGGTACTTACATAAGAAGAAGTAAAAAACACAAATTGTCAAGCTCAATAGGCAAACTTTTTGCTAAAAGCATTATCTAACAGTTAACCTATTGGCAAAGCTGAGAGATTGAATGTAAGTGTAAAACAAAATGTCATATAAGAGTTCAGAGACTTCTTCTACCACCAGAGGGCGGTAATTCGACTTGGGGTCTAAATACTGTTAAATAAGTCAATCAAGTTTTATAAATAAAGGGAAATATTAATGTTCTATTATTTGACTGTAGTTTTTGTCACCAAAATCTCCAAGGTTAAATTGGTAAGTGAAGTGCTTCCACAGCCTTACTTAGTTTCCTGACTTGACTAAAGTAGCATTAAGAATACTCGTTTCCAAGGCCGTAATAAATATTAAAAACAAAGTCACCATGATCCATTCCCCTGGAGTGCTGTAAGCCGGCCTCCACCCTCGCTCGCCATCCAACTTGAAGTATTGTCTTGCGTCGTTGTTGGAGCTCACTTCGATGTTCTCTACTGGGAGGTCCGCTGCCAAGCCTAGTGGCTCCGTGCATTGAATTGGTGAAGGCTGGAAAATGAGGCATAATCATTTTTATTAAATATTATATTTTACTAGTTTTCGTCCGCGTGAATTCCCCTCAGGTACAGTGCTTTTTCCCGGGATGAAAGGTACTCTATGTCCTTCTCAATACTTGTAACGGTACGTTCACACGGAGCTTTGTTTTTCCGAATGTTATTATTATCTGGAAAAATCGAATGTTCTATTTACACAGCAGTTGCATTGTAGTATCGGACGTCCTCGTATCGAGATCCGACAAATAACATTTACCCCTACATGTATCATATGAACGCATTATTGAATGCGGTACACCACTGCACTGGATCTTATTTATTTATTTATTAAAACTATTGTTCCATAAGTACAAAATACTTATACAATCGGCGGACTTACATTTCGCAAAAAGAAAGAAAATCAATAGTTTCCTTACAGTAGTGGTGGAGGTGACCTCTTCAGTGGTCTTCGGCTCCCGGCAGCCGACCAGCTCGAGCCGCACCGCGATGTCGTTGTGCCACGTGAGGGGGCGGATGCGCAGGAGTTTGGCCTCGATGGGAGGCTCGAGCATCTGCTTTAGAGGCGTCTTGTGGTCCACTGGTCCGCGGAACACCTACGTAAAAAAATATTTTGTGCGTTATTAAAAAAAAAACAATTAGAATATTGACAAAAGTATATGTAAAAATTTCCAACCGGATAGTTCATTTATGTCAACAATCCACCATAAAACTAGGCATAGACCTGTATCTCGAATAGCAGAGATCATCGTAAATGGTTCGGAAAGTGAAACGCAGAGAACTCCATTTTGTACTATTTTGATTATGACCAAATATTAATCCGCAGTTTGTGTTTATGTATATTTGCATCGTTTAGGGATCGGTGAGTAAATCGTGGGAAACTCTCTGTACTATTTTCAATCCCCAGGTTTTAATTTAATTAACTGAACTGCCTCCTTGACCCAGTGGTTAAGGCGTTTGCCTGTAGACCCGTGGATCGTGTGGTTCGATTCCCACAGGAAGCTAACCTTGTGTAGTTGTTTTCAGTTAGATTTCCAAATAGATTTTTCATTTTTATTTGATCAAATATTTTATTATGTTGTTATCCATTAACTATTTGAACAATAACGGATAAAAGAATAGAATAAACAATCTTGCCACCCTGTACAAATTATTGAAGTGTTTATTTATTTATAAATTTATTTAGGCACGCTTCCAGCATTTACATATGACACATTATTTTATAGGTACTTACATTATTCTAGTATTATCTTATATGTAATTGCCAATTAATGGCGAGCACAACATTGACCATAAAAGTTCGCTACCATAACTTACTAAAACTAAGTGTTAGATCATATTGTTACCTTGGGCTTGCCGTTCACATCATTGACGGTGGAGAATGCGTTTCCATCATCACCGTACATGATCTCGTAGCTGGTGACGAACTGGTCGAAGATGGGGCTGCCCTGCATCACCACTCCATAGATGGGTTCCCGTCGGGGAAACTCCACTTGGATGTACTGATGCTGGTCCATGACCTCGGGCGTCCAGCTGCCAGCTGTTATCGAAGTTTAATCGAATAAAAAAAATACTTAAAATTCATATTAGAAGATATCCGGTTGTCTGTGATGTGTCCGTGAATCCTCAAAAGGTGGCGGCCGAAAATCAGTGCTGGACATCCTTTCGATTCTTATTAAAACACAAATCACACAGATTGAGTTAATCCCAAAGTAGGTTCGAGACTTGTGTCATGGGATACTAACTCAACGATAATATATTTTATAACAAATACATATATAGATAAACATTCAAGACTCAGGTCAATCAGAAAAAGATCATTTTTCATTTTGACCTGACCGAGGATCGAACGCGGGACCTCCTGAGTAACGGTCAGGCATGTTAACAATTACGCCACGGAGGTCCTCATGTCCTCGCATGTCTAGTGTAATACTGAGCCCCGCACATAATGAGATATTGGTCACATTTCATGTATGTTTGTTTGTTATCTTTGTCCTTTGTTGATTTGTATGTGTGATAAATGTCTATTAAATATCTAAAGAGTCATTTAAAGTGGAATCCATACTAATATTATAAATGCGAAAGTCTGTCTGTCTGTCTATCTGTCTGTCTGTCACCTCTTCAAGGCTAAACTGCTGGACCGATTGTGATGAAATTTGGTAGGGATGTAGTTAGCGACCTAAGGTCAAACATAGGCTACTTTTTTATAACCGAGGCCCACGCGGGGCGGAGCCGCGGGGAACAGCTAGTTATAGTATAAAATTCAAACTCACCACTCCCATCAGTAGTGGTGCCGTCGAGTACAGCATATTGCGGCTTGAAGAAATCGTTGGAGACCGAGCTGGCGGTGAACGCAGCGTCCGATAGTGGCTCGTCGCCCCACAACAGATTCTTGTAGCTACAATAAAGAAAATTTATTCAGCCTGTCATCATCGGCATTATTTGCGTGGTAAAATAGGTATGTCTATATTCAGTGACAACACTATGTAATTTGATATAGGTCTTACCGTGATATAGATCTATATAACTAGGGCTATCACTGGTAAAGCAACTGGAATAAGTCTCAAATCTTTAATAACGATATTTGAACTCATTCAAATGTGGCTCGTTAAATTGTTTCCTCGGTAACTATAACCTTGAACCATTGTAAAGACGTGTAAAAGTCAAGTAAAAATCCAAAACTAGTGTTGGCTACTAACACACTAATGCTTTCTGTTCCAGGACTTTAATTCTGTTTGGAAAAAATCTCAAATCTTCATTTTAAAGCAACAGTTTCAGAGATAAATAGCCCTTACTCGTAAAGTGGAAAGAAGCCTTTGTTGTGTTATAAAAAAAATGTTTATTTTCAGACAAAATACTTAAGTATTTGTGGTTTTTAATGTAAGTGTGATTTCTGATTTTACTAGCGAATATGAATGCAAGTACGAAATAAACAAGTGGTAGCTCGCACAGTAGTAGCAGCTTCTGTAGTGGTAGTAGTTGTAGTTTCCGTGACTTCTATTAATCTTTCACGGGTAGTAGTCTATGAGTCGTTCATGAATGGAGGCGGTAGTAGTAGCTAAGATTTTAGTAGTTTCCGATCATCAACCAACAATGACTTACCTATCAGGGGCACACTCAGGCGGAGGTGACGCCGTATTGAAGATGATCAGCGGCGTTGTTGGCACCGTGGTAGCTCGTACAGTAGTAGCAGCTTCAGTAGTGGTAGTAGTTGTAGTTTCCGTGACTTCTAAAAATCTTTCACGGGTAGTAGTCTATGAGTCGTTCATGAATGGAGGTGGTAGTAGTAGCTAAGATTTTAGTAGTTTCCGATCATCAACCAATAATAACTTACCTATCAGGAGCACACTCAGGCGGAGGCGACGCCGTATTGAAGATAATCAGCGTTGTTGGCTCCGTGGTAGCTCGTACAGTAGTAGCAGCTTCAGTAGTGGTAGTAGTGGTAGTTTTCGTGACTTCTACAAGTCTTGCGCGGGTAGTGGTCTATGAGTCGTTGGTAAATGGAGGCGGTAGTAGTAGCTAAGATTTTAGTAGTTTCCGATCATCAACCAACAATGACTTACCTATCAGGGGCACACTCAGGCGGAGGTGACGCCGTATTGAAGATGATCAGCGGCGTTGTTGGCACCGTGGTAGCTCGTACAGTAGTAGCAGCTTCAGTAGTGGTAGTAGTTGTAGTTTCCGTGACTTCTAATAATCTTTCACGGGTAGTAGTCTATGAGTCGTTCATGAATGGAGGTGGTAGTAGTAGCTAAGATTTTAGTAGTTTCCGATCATCAACCAATAATAACTTACCTATCAGGAGCACACTCAGGCGGAGGCGACGCCGTATTGAAGATAATCAGCGTTGTTGGCTCCGTGGTAGCTCGTACAGTAGTAGCAGCTTCAGTAGTGGTAGTAGTGGTAGTTTTCGTGACTTCTACAAGTCTTGCGCGGGTAGTGGTCTATGAGTCGTTGGTAAATGGAGGCGGTAGTAGTAGCTAAGATTTTAGTAGTTTCCGATCATCAACCAACAATGACTTACCTATCAGGGGCACACTCAGGCGGAGGTGACGCCGTATTGAAGATGATCAGCGGCGTTGTTGGCACCGTGGTAGCTCGTACAGTAGTAGCAGCTTCAGTAGTGGTAGTAGTTGTAGTTTCCGTGACTTCTATTATTCTTTCGCGGGTAGTAGTCGGTTCTTCTATAAGTCGTTCGTGAGTGGTGGCGATGGGGAGGAGACAGTCGCTGGTGTCGCAGTGGAGGTCGTTATTGAGGCACTGGCATTTTATGCAGTCGCTTGTTATGACGCCGCCGGGCTATCATTATAATAGGTAATATTATTAAAATAATTGTTTAAAAATTAATAGAATATTGATTCCGTACCTACAGAACAATAGAACTTATATCGTTACGAGGCCAAATGCTTGCCAAGGTTAGTGACCGCTTGGGCTATGAAGCATTAATACGCGATAAAATCACGAATAAAGACCTCAAACGAAAGGGTAAGCAGACCTAACATTTGTCACACACGCATAAGAATAAAAAAAAATTCTTTTTATTTTAATAAAATAATATAACACTTTCTGTTCCAGTGTATTATCAAGGCACGCGGAGAAAATTGCCATAAAACAAGTCGCCGTCTTTAATGTAGCTTGACGTCAAGCGACATTTTTTTATTTTATCCAATCTAATCCAATCTATTGTGATGTGATCAGGTAGGCTCTATCACATAAGGACTTTATGAAATAAAATCATCAACATAGCTAAAATACATTGTACTTTAGTTTTATTATCTATGTTTTTGTATTCACTTATGTTTTAGTACAATAAAGTTATAACAAACAAACAGACAAACATACCTTGATAACTTTCCCCTCGGAGTAGCAGGTACAATCTTTGATGGGTACGCAGGTTTTCTCGTCGCGCCACATCAATCCCTTGCCGCACTCTTTGTCTTTAAGGGACTCCTCTACGCAGGCCTCCGCGCATTTCTACAGAATACGTCAGATTTATTATTAAACTAGCTCTCACCTTGGGAAAAGTGCTTTTTCCCGGGATGAAAGGTACCCTATGTCCTTCTTAATATTCCTAGCAATGTGTATGCGAAATTTTAGGTTAGTTCAGTAGATAGGGCGTGAAGAGGTTACAAACAAACAAATATACAAACTCACTTTCGCATTTATAATATTAGTTGGGATTTCGTCTCTTCTTTGTATTTTCGTCTACTTTTTATATCTTTAATAAAAAAAATACTGTAAGCATTTAGGTACAAATTCCCAAAGCGTGCTAAGAGTTGGGCTACATCAAAAATGTTTATAAGGACAACCATATCAAATATGAATCAAGAAAAGTATACTTAATACTAAGCTTTGTCATTTTAGGCTCATAATAGTTAGGTATATGGTTTGTAGGATAAAAAAAAAAAACTATTTTTAGAATAGCTAGTCAAAGCATAAATTAGGCCGAAAATTTTATGATTGATAAATCTTTATAAGGTCTTTAAAGATTTTAATTATTTATTTATTTATATAATTCATGCACACTCAAATACAAACATAGAAAACTTAAAATTAGGAAACATATTAATTTTTTACATTCACTCACCTCTCCAGGCTTGCACAGCCCCTTATCATTGAGTGTGTTGTGGAAATGGTCGCAAAGTTGTTCGCACGGGAACGCACACGCCCGCAACACCCGGCCCGGCCCGCACGGACCCACTGTGGTCGGGGCTGCCGTGGACGGCATTGTATCTGTTTTTGAATTTAGAACTAGCTTTATTATTAAAACTAGCGTCCCGCCCCGGGTTCGCACGGGAGTGATTTTATGGGTTATACACTAAAACCTTTATCTTGAATCACTTTATCTATTAAAAAAAACACATCAAAATTTGTTGCTAAGTTTCAAAGATCTAAGCATATATATATATATAATCGGAAAGCGATTTTGTTTTATACTATGGATAACCAAACTAATTTTTTGGTTTCAAGGCAATCGGCTAAAGATGCAACCGGAAAAACGCAAAGACAAAGAAGATTTAAATTATATACAATTTCACATGAATTGAATAATATAATTAAGTGTCTTATAGAAATAGTCGCAGAGTTGATTGAATCGTAGGCATGATATCTGAATCAAATTCACAAATAGCGCAAGAATCTCAAATAAAGTTGTACTTGTGTAGGTCTCCTCATGCATACATACACCATGTCTACGCCTGGCTTAATAGTTTTGACCACATGCAACATTGCACTTTTTTTTGATATGACATTTCAAACTGTCAAATCATTTTTGGTTTTTTAAATACCTCATTGAACTACTTCTACTAGAGACACACCTTTATCGTCTCATACTTGTAACGCTCATCTATATATATAAAAATGAAACCCGTTTTCAGTTGTCACGACATAGCATGAAAACGGCTTGACCGATTTGGCTGATTTTTTTTTTGTAGTTTTCTAATACTCTGTACAAGGTTCTTACGGAAAAAAATATTAAGAAAGGCGGTACGAAGTTCGCCTGGTCAGCTAGTTATATCAATAAAATTAAGAATAGAATCAAATTCCAAGGATTTTATTTAAAGAAAACGAAGCCCCAAATGTACTGAAGATACACACCATCTCTTTCTTCCCATGGTGTGACTGGCAAAATTTGCCTTAAGGCATCAAGTCCACCTGCTATATTTTTAATATACAGTCGGGGGCAAATAAATCTAACCCCCTACCGTACTTACTGTAATGACTTAGTGGTCGAGTTTATTTGCCCCCAAGATCAAAATCAAGTCAAAATAAATAAATATATTGTCGTTATAACCGGTATGTAATTACTCACCTAAACGAATGCCAGTGGTATCCGGATAAGTCTGAGGAGTTGTATTTAATTCTGAAAGTAAAAAGTCAATCTAAAACAAGAGAATACATCTATCTATACATGTATATCAATATTAATAAAAATGAAATATTCGATTCAAAAAATCAAAAGCAAAATCGAGTAATTAATATTATATATTATTTATACTAGATTATAGATTGATATTCGATATGAGAAAAAAATACCATAGTTTTACGGACCCTATTTATATATGAACCATTTTAAGACAAAATTCTTCAAAGGTGACGTCTGGGTCCATAACCTACCATAACCATAGTATAAACGTTGAACTGCCTCCGTGGTCCAGTGGTTAAGGTTTGCCTGTAGACCCTTGGGTCGAAGGTTCGATTCCCACGGGAAGCATACTTTGTTTAGTTGTTTCCAGTTTGGTTAGGACATTGCAGGCTTGAATCACCTGATTGTCTGACAAAAAAGATGATTCCGTGCTTCGGAAGGCACGTTAAGCCGTTGGTCCCGGCTGCCATCTGGTAGTCGTTAAAGGAACCACGTCAGATGCCGAGAGGCGGTTCCGAAGAACTCTGACACCAGGGTGTGCATGGTCGATTGACCATGACACCTACACGAAATGAATGAATGAATGAATATAAACGTTACCTGTCTCATTGTTACACTCCGGCCTCAACTCGAGCACCACAGACGGCCAGTCGCAGACCATCGTCTTGGGGTTATACAGGGTGCCTTCGGCGCAGTTCTTCAGTACTGTGTGCGGTTTGTCGGGGTTCGTGAGGTCGGGGGTGCACTCGTAGAACTGAGCGCAATTCTTGGGGTGAGGGTAGCTGGGGTGATCCGCGTTCAGGCATTGGAACTCATCTGGTATGTGAGATATTCAAAAGTTTCATAATTCGACCTACCTTTTTCAACGGACAACCGGACGAAAAAAAAGATTGTCATAATAAAATAATAATTGAATGAAAAATTTAAAACTGAAAAATATATGGGTAATTAATTCAATAATGGTTTAATTTAATTGAATAGAAGGCTATTCAATTAAATTAAACCATTATCCAATCAATTATTATTGTCTTCAGGGCAGCTTCATATCCGTTTTAGCTTTTTGAAGTGGCGATTATGGACTGGGAAGGGCAGCGTAACACATTCCCTATTATGGTCCATCGACTTTGTCGAAGCCACAGACAAATGCTTGATGCAGACTGCTTGAAATCAAAATGGAGATAGACAACCTAATGCATCGCGTGCATTCCTTATAATAATAATAATCATTTATTTTTCGACCAACTATAGATCATTTATTGTTAGTAATATAGAGAACTTAAAATCTAATATTAGTACACAAATACAAAACGAACAACACAGAGACTAACCACAGATGTTCGTTTATCAGCATGTGTATCATTGTACAATGAAATTTTGCAAGAAAAAATTATTAAGTTATATGGCCGATATTTGGTGTACACATACAATTATTCCAATAATCTCCCTTGGGAACTTGATGCTTTTTCAGGATCAAAAGTAGCCTATGTTACTCTCTATGCTTTCAACTAAATCTATGCCAAAAATCAGGTCTATTGGTTGCTTAGCTACGGCGTGAAGGAAGAACAAACAAACAAACAAACACACTTTTACATTTATAATATTAGTATGGATTATAATGATAATAAAACTTACCTTCGCACTCACAGTACACTCGAATCTCGAAATCAGGACAGGTGTTGCCAGTCTCCTTGCACACTAGTCCCCGCTCCAGGCTGCACTCGACGTCTAGACCTGTCTCTTTTGGCGTCTGATGGTTCACTTTGGTCCTGCATTCGATCTTCGTCATCATGTCTCGCTTGCACATGGGTGAGCCGATTTGCTTGGAGGAAAATAATTTTTATTTATTTTATTAGGTACAGTCGGTTGCAGAGAAATCTGACCCCCATACCACAAGTATCACTATTGGAAGGCGATCATATTTCTTTGCAGCTCACTGTACACACACAACAAATTGCAGTCAAACAAAAACAATTTTACATATTATTACAAGGTTCTGTGCTAGGCTACAATTTAAAATATGTATGTGCACATAGCAAGGTTAAATTGCAAGTCAAATTATATAATCCAAAAAAAAAAACATTAAACACTGGTAATTTTTTTATTTGTGAATAAGTTCATAATAATTTAAAGCCTTTTTTTAGAGCTTGATGAGAGGACCCCTGTTTTGGCTCTAAGAAAACTGTGAAAATGGCGTCTACTACTACGGTTTACCTTGTAAATGTTTCTACAACCGAAAAGATCGGGTTTACATATCATATATTCTCATAAGTTAGGGTCATAATAATATGTGACACTTACCATGTCCTTGGGTTCAGGAAGCGGTTCGTTGTCCACCGATTGCCCTTTAGAATTGACTTCAGGCGTGTTCTTGCTAACCCAGTCAGTCCACCCTGTCACACACTTCAGTGGTTCGTCGTGGGGCTTTGGAGATGTGGCCACGAGCGGGGCTTCAGTTGGCTACAAACATTTATTTATTTAATTCATTTACACTCAAATACAAACGTAAGAAACTTAAAATTTGGAATTTTAGTACAAGTGTGCTACTTATTTCTATAAAAATTTCTTCCAGCAGGCCCGCAATAGGAACTAAAAAACAAAAAAAAAAAACGTTCATCTATTTCAAATTTGAGTAAGACTTTATATCAACATGTATCTTTCAATTATGATAAGAGTAGTAAATCTTACTTAAATAAAAACAGTTGTTTGCATTCTGTACTCCCATTGTACAATCTTTATCTACCATTAACTTTTAAACATTATACAAATATATTTTTTTCTCTAGTCTCTAGACTAGTTTTGTTGTTGATACGAAACTTATCAGAGTCTAGTAGAATCCTAAACACCTGCATTCTCATAAGTTACATGAACGACACAGCAGTAGTAATAAATAACCACCGCCACGGTCGAACAAGATTGTCCAGTGCACACTTTATGTTTCTGACCCTACAACTTTGATGCTATTTTCTAAGACCTTCCTCTTTTATGAAAGCCTTGGCCTCAAATCCCTAAAAACCTGCGATCTGAATAGCTACATAGATATAATAGTAATAGATGCCTACCGCCACCGTCGAACAAGATTGTCCAGTGCACACTTTATGTTTCTGTCCCTACAACTTTGATGCTATTTTCCAGGACCTTCCTCTTTTATGAAAGCCTTGGCTTCAAATCCCTAAAAACCTGCGGTCTTAATAGCTACATAATAATAGTAATAGATGCCTACCGCCACCGTCGAACAAGGCTGTCCAGTGCACACTTTATGTTTCTTCGAGCAGCGACACGAGTGGCAGGCGTCCTCCTCTACGACGCCTCCTTCGGGAACCTCAGTGCCGTCCTCCAGGACCATACAAACCGGCTTGCATTTGGAGCGGGGGACGCACTCCGTGAACGAACTGTTGGTGTATACTGATCCTTCGGGGCAGGACTTCTTGGGCTTGCAACCTGGATGAGAAGCGTAAGGCTTATTTTTTTTATTATTTAGTTATTTATTTACACGTTGGTGGACACACGTTTGCTATAGCAGTTATAACAATAAATCTGTGTTTATATTGTGTTTTCAAAAACGTCCATCAACGTGTTAATTCTGAATTGAGACAGGCATTCGTAAAAGTTGTAATGTGACTGTTCATATTAAGGAGTCTAAATTTAAAAAGATATGAATAATATAAATATGAAGTCTTAAGACTCTTTTACCTATGTTCAACAATAAAGAATATTTGAATTTGAATAAGCGTTCAGAATGCAAGCACGTCGCACGTCTCCAGCGAAAACGGAGTCGTAGTTATTATTATATATTTTATATTTATTATTATATATTTTATATTTATTATTATATATTTTATATTTATTATTATATATTTTATATTTATTATTATATATTTTATATTTATTATTATAAATGTTATATTTATTATATATTTTAAAACCATATAAACGTTTATAATTAATTTCGAAACTAAGTACAGGAACTAGCGACAGGAGTTGTCTTTTCTAAGTTTATATAAAGTTCCAATGCGTAGAAACTTTGCAAGCGCGATTTAGAATTTCATAGTAATTTGCTGTCTTTTGTGTAATTCCGAGATTCTCGCTCTTTGCGCCATCTATTGTGCGACATAGTAGATATTTTGTTGTGAAGCCAGTATCTCCACTTTTATAAGTAAGTATGTTTATGGATATTTATTCTTATTAAGTATTTTATTATTTTTTTATTATTATTTTAAGAAGTAAAAAAACTTTATTAACAGAATTACAGTCTGTGACAATATGTACAATAGGCGGTCTTATTACTAGTGCAATCTCTTCCTAGCTACCTTAAGGATAGGACCAATAAACTAAGCTTATAATTTACCTTCAACACAAGCATCTTGCTCGCACTGCGTCTTCAAGTCGCCGTAATCGACGGTATTGTCGCACGTCTCCAATGGACACGGAGATACGCACGCGTCGTAGTTGGAGCATTCTTCGTCGCACTGCATAGCTGTTTAAAACAATTAAATAATATATGTACCTAATAAATTAAATTTCAAAAGGGTAAATGAGGTGACAGCTATAAAAATACAAACTATGACATGTTTTCAATTATGGTGCTTGAATACCAAACACAAAGAGAAAGAGTTTCAAAATGGTAATATGATTTTGTGTCATGATAGGTGAACCCCTATGTTTTTAATATTTAATGCGTTATTGACTTCAGATTTAGGTGACTGCTTCACTTCTAACGGTTACATCTTGGTACTTCCTCAAATTCTAAAAACAGTATAAGTATCAGAAATCGGAATACCGTATACTATACAATCAAAGCTAAGTACAACTAAAACCATAAAACAATACGTACGACACAGTTCCGGCGTTCTCCATTTAAACGCGACGCCCCGCGCCGCACACGCGTGCGCGTACGCAGCCAACGCCGCGCACGCGCACGCGCAGTCCCCGCCGGCGTCGCACGCGCACGCGTCTGTCTCGCACCGCTGTAACCACTTCTCTATTGGCACTTCCGAGTGGCACAGCGAGAATGGGAACCTTTTCAGCGCACCACAAGTGGTCGTGGCCCATTCGTTGCGCTCCGGACGCTGTTTGCAGTGATCCTGGGTGACAAACGAATTATTGCAGATACAACTGGAAAGTTAGGCATAAAAAGGGGTAGGGAATACTGAACTTAATACTATTATATCTGTTGTATTGATTTAGATTAAGTTTATTGAAAAATATGCTCTACGAGGCTCAATTCTAGGCTCAATTTAATTTATTCCAAATGGTTCACGTTTCGGGAAAGTGGTCTTGAGTCTCCAGGAGTCTTACACTTTCAGCATAGCGATAAAAATTTAAAAGATATCTCTAAACGACAGATACTCCTTAAGGAAGTTATTTTACACTGTGTATACTTACCCCATCAGACTGTGGGTGTGTACTGTCGGGATAGTAGACTTATTTATTTATTTCCGAAAATCCGCCAATTTTAACACAAAGAGAGCTAATTTAAATGGACCCCTCTAATCGACAGGTGTTCCTCAAGGATCATTTCTAGGCCCACTTTCAACTTGTTTTTGCACTTTGTAGATACTTACCCCAACAGGTTGAGGTTTCGGGCAGGTGGCCTTGAGTTTCCAGGAATCAGCGAAGATGAGCGGCGAGGACTCGGCGATGCCGCCTCCTGAAGGGGTCTGGAAGTCGTCGCGGGTGTCCGCGTTGTAATTACCGCAGAGACCTTTTACCTAGATAAGGTTATAAAAAAAATATTATTTTCTTTTGAGTGGGTATTAAAAGCTAGCAAAAATTTAATAATATTCAATTCGTTCTATGAACAGTAGACCTCGCAATCATTTATATGTTTTATTTCAACACATTATCATGAAATACTTACATAACTTAAGGCTTTTAAAGATATACAAGTAATCACAAATTATCAGCAACTGAACGACACACGAATGACTGTAAACTAACTATGAAATAAGTAATTGTAAAACCGGCCACGATAAAAAATATCTATACGAAATCAGAAAACCACTCTATAAATGCAGTATTAAAAATATAGTGTTTAAATTATATTATTTAATAAATTACAGTATTGCAAAGTTTCCACAAGTCTCACTTAAGGTGATACCTTGGTAAAAATAATTATTCACTGAAAACACAAGTTATGAAAAATCCGTGTTATGTAATTATGGTACTGGATCTGAAGAAAATTTCAAACATATTAAATTATTAAATTATAGTTCCCTATACTTTTAACAGTTTTGTAATTTGTAACTATATGGAAATATAAGTTGATAATTTAATATGATTAAAATTTTCAGATCCAGAAACTTAATTACAGAAGACGGATTTTTGATAACTTGTGTTTTCAATGAATAATGATTTTTAAATGATGGTGGCGCTAGTGTTCACCGAGGTATCGTCTTAATAAAAATATTAGATTTTATCTCACTCTCCCTTGCCACAGCGAGTCGACCTTGACGTACACTCGTAGCTCTCGATCCCACTGCAGACTGACTCCCAGCGAGGGCACGTCTAAGAAAACGTACGCGCCCGCCAGACGTAGCTTAATTCTGTTTACGATAAGGAATAGTCGATTGAGGCCTTGCTAAGTGCTTTTCTTTCTCTCGAGAAGTAGTAATTGTACAGTGGCGCAAACAACAAGCCAGCCCTTACTTAGTTCTTTTTTTTAACTGTTGTAATGCACACACCAAAAAAAGTGTCCAGCAACTTCCATTACCGACAGCTACAATAGCAAATTTTTGAGCAAACTAAAAAATCTAATGTATAAAAATGGGTTTGTTAAAAAAACATTTTATTTTTATTAATAACACAATGAGTAGTAATATATTATTATTATGAGTATTATAATAAGTCAATACTTATTGAAGCTATTTCCTAGCAAATGAAAGAAAAGTACTATTATTTATTATCTACCTTTTGAGTTTAGAAGTGTCTGGCAGCGGCGAGTTCCTGGTCAGAGAAACGACTTCCTCTTTGCCGGGAGCGCCCACTTTGAGCACCACCGACTTGGAGCAGGTGGCGCCGGTGGTTCCACAAGGCACGTTCTGGCATTTGGATTATAACATTACATTATTTCCCTTGACAAAGATAGAAAAAATTTGTGAAATTTGTTCTTAAGGTGATACCTCGGTGAACACTAGCCCCACCGTCATTTAAAAATCATTACTCACTGAAAACACAAGTTATCAAAAATCCCTCTGCTGTAATTATGGTTCTGGATCTGAAGTTAATTTTAATCATATTCAATTATTAAATTATAGTTCCATATAGTTACAAATTGCAAAACTGCTAAAAGTGGCCGTTTTAAGCAATAATGCAATTTGTAACTAAAAGGAATTATAATTAATTAATTTAATATGATTAAAATTAACTTCATATCCAGAACCTTAATTACAGCAGAGGGATTTTTGATAACTTGTGTTTTCAGTGAGTAATGATTTTTAAATGACGGTGGCGCTAGTGTTCACCGAGGTATCACCTTAAACTCTTAATTTTACCTCAAATAATTTTATAGCACTTAGTCAAAAAAACTAAACCATCTTCAAACTTCAATCTAGGTAGGTAACATATTTATAGATGAAAGTTTTGCCTTGTTGCTAACACTCTTTGGGTTGTAAAGCTAAAATAAGTTAATTTCATTTATTTATTTTAATAGAAGGCGGAATAAACGCTTACTGTACAAACGAATAACTAATTATATCGGTAAGAAATGATAGAATATAAAGGTATATTGTATCATTTCTTACCAAGTTATGAAGTTTATATACTGAGGCAGCTGTAAAGAAGTAAATACTTTATAGCAGGAAAAAATCAATTACAAGATAATTTTTGTATGTTGAAGTCAAACTAGACGAAATTTAGGCCACATTCAAAGCATTTAATTATTCTTCTACTAGCTTTTGCCCGCGGCTTCGCCCGCGTGTACTTCTCTCGGGAACAGTGCTTTTTCCCGGGATGAAAGGTACCCTATGTCCTTCTCCTGGCTCTAAACTACCTGCCTGACAATTTTCAGCTAAATCGGTTCAGCCGTTCTTGAGTTATAAGTGGAGTAACTAACACGACTTTCTTTTATATATATAGATATACAAAATTCCTAGCTAGCTATGTGCAAACACCTATAAAGTTACAGACACCCTAGCTAGTTTATTTATTTATTAAATTAATGTACACTCAAGTACAAACATAGGAAACTTAAAATAAGGATTTTAAGTACAAGGGTGCTACTTATTTCTTTCTACAGAAATATCTTCCATCAGACCCGCGATAGGAACTTGAAAACAAAAAGACAGTTGGCATATACTTTTAAATAACAAGTATTATTATAATAAACTACACTATATATCGTCAGTACATCCACAAATTTAAATTGTATACTGTATAACTACATCATACTTACTACGTATACTATCCTACCTGTATTTCAACACTGAAGCCATCATCAGCGTCCATAGACCCCTTAGCAAGTAGATAAGTGCAAACTCCTTCAAAATCATAGTCCGCCCCGTCGAAGGTAACCACGTGGGAGTCTCCCCACGCGGTACAGACACCCGCACATTTGCGCTCGCTGCACGACCAATTTCCACTCTTGCATTCACTGTCAAAGACGTACAATAATATAAGAATTGCTTTAATAAGTCCGCCTTTGTCGAATTGTTTGTATCTGTATTCAACATGTATAATTTGTATGATAATGGTACAATAAAGAGTATATCTATCTATCTTTACAGCATCAAAATTTTCCATCACATACAAGGGTAGGACGACCAAGTGGAAAGCAACCAGTTGGTCGTCCTAGGTACAGCTGGAGTGATGAAGTTATAAAAGGACCTAAAAGCCCTCCAAAAAGCCGACTGGCAAGAGAATGCGCTGAGCGGGGAACTGTGAAGAGCTCTGGTGTCGGTACAAGGGCAAACAAGTACAGTGAGCCACATAAAATGTTACTCTTACACTGAAGGTAGTCTAGCTTACTGCCCCACTGGACAAGAGGCCTAAGCAATCTTTTTCAGGAAATTCCAATAATATAAAAGAAAACTAAGGCGAGTCTATAAGGATATTATCTTGTGCATGGTCGATTGACCGTGTCACCTACACGAAACGGCGATGATCTTGTATAATGGATTCAGATTTTATTGCATGTCGCAAGTCATAGATTTACTTGTGTGATTCTCTCAAATGCGTGTGTTTACATAAACTGAGGACAAATCTGACTCTACTAAGAAGGAGACAAATTTTTCTGCAGCCACTGTACTGTGTATTTTTAATTTATTTATTTGTACAAAATTGAATTATTGTGTGATCCGTAATCCGCAACCGTGAAAACAAAGAAATCATTTTTTATAAGAAATGTTGTTTATTATGTTGATAAGAAATAAAATTAATTAGCGCCATAAACTACTGATATTTTAAATGCAAATTCGCGTCTATTTATCTGTATGCTATTTTATCGCACCTTTATTTATTAATTGCAAATACTTTGGATTAGGAATAACATCGACTTCAGGCAATAGGAGTCTCATGGGGGAAGAGCCGTGGGCTACAGCTAGTAAAAAGAAAAAAATGTATTTGGAGGCGCCGGGTATCGATCCCGGTACCTCTCACATGCTAAGCGAGCGCTCTACCATCTGAGCTACGCCCCCGGTGGTAAACATATCCAATTAAAGTACGAGTATCAAGTTGAATTGAACCGACTATCTAATGATAAAACTCAATAAAAATGATAGTTGGAGGCGCCGGGTATCGATCCCGGTACCTCTCACATGCTAAGCGAGCGCTCTACCATCTGAGCTACGCCCCCGGTGGTGTAGTGGACAAATCGAGTGATCACTTGAAGTAAACTAGTTCATTGAAATGGATTAAGAATGCGTAACGCGTAAGGTCGCCTTCCAAATCAACTTTCACTCGCGTAAGGCCAGCGTGTGCGAAACCAGTTCACTTACCAATGGACAAACGACACGACGTCTATGCTTATTGATTACCCGGACAGGAGTTTTCTTGTTAAACTTAATTTTATTTTTGTATCTCATATCCCAGTGTTTTCTTGGTTGAACCCGAAGCCGCGATTTCGAATCCCGGGTCCGAATAAACGCGATGTTTTCCGAAATTTGGTATTTATAATAACAATACTTTACTTGCATAATTCCAACGGGTGTATTAATTGAATAGTATAGGGATTCACGTGACGACCGATAATTTTTTTTTAAACTATGGTTCAGTATAGTTTAATCTTTTTTTATAGTTTACCCCCCAAATATGTCATTAAATATTATATTTATGACATAAAAACGCGCATTTATATTCTACTAGCTGTTGACGCGAGTCCGCCTGCGTGTTTCTCGGTTATATAAAAGTAGCCTATGTTTAACTATATTCATACCAAAATTCATCATAATCGTATAAGTGGTTTAGCCGAGAAAGCGTAACAGACAGGCGACATTTCGCATTTAAAATATTGTATGGAATATGGATGACAGATATCCAACACATAGCGTACTCGTCAAACAAGTCTTAATACTTTAAAACTTACCATGTGTTACATACTCCGTGGCGTAATGGTTAACTAACATGCCTGACCGCTACTCAGGAGGTCCCGGGTTCGATCCCCGGTCAGGTCAAGATGAAAAATGATCTTTTTCTGATGGACCTGGGTCTTGGATGTTTATCTATATATGTATTTGTTATAAAATATAGTATCGTTGAGTTAGTATCCCATAACACAAGTCTCGAACTTACTTTGGGGCTAGCTCAATCTGTGTGATTTGTCCCTATATATTTATTTATACTTCTTACCATGTGTTTCATCTTCTTACCATGTATTACATTCCTCCTGCATTTTATGTCCATCAGGATAGCTGCGTCCGCCGTGGTGGCACGGGCATTGACTGGCCAACACGCACTGTTTAGAAGACGTGTCCAGAACGAAGCCTTTCTTGCATTGGCAGCCCGGGCGGCATTCCTCACTCGTGCGGGAAGGTGGTAGGTGCATGTTCTGGACAAAATAATATTGTATTCAGCAATAATAGAACTTTATGATCTGCTTTCCAACAGCTTCAAGATGCATAGCAATATAGTCTTCACTACAATCATATCAAATGTAAATTATTACTATTTTTCTTAACCTACTCAGTACTTAAAGATAGACAAAAATGGAAGGAACTCCACCGACAAGAGCATAGCTCTTAAATTTATGATGATGACTCAGTACTTATCACCATCATACTACGTTCATCAGTACTAAATTAACTTCGCTGCATTTATTAGAAGTAATTAAGGATAGAAGATGTCAATTTAAAAAACAATAATCGCGCAGTAGGAAGTAAATACGATACTAAATATAAAGTATTTTCCAGCCCGTGCTTAATCTTTACTAGCGACCCGCCCCGGCTTCGCATGGGCATAAAAAACTTTCTCATAAATTACTCTATAGATAGTCCGCCTTTGTACTAATTTTCATCTTCGTCCATATACAATCCAATGATGTATTTATGTAATTGGTGCAATAAAGTGTTTATTCATTCATTCATTCATTTTATCTATATAAAAACCGCATTAAAATCCGTTGCGTATTTTTAAAGATTTAAGCATACAAAGGGATATAGGGACAGAGAAAGCGTATTTTATACTATGTAGTGATATAGGTCTTAAATGGCATATTGTACGAGTGTGGCAATACCTTGCAAGTGAGAGGCTCAGCGATCTCGCACGTGGTAAACTCCATGTTCTTGGTGGAGCTGCAGTTGCTGCGGAGGTCTTCAGCGGGCGGGTACTGCACGAGGTCTTGAGGTGTCGCCGGCGTGCAGTCCCAGAGACCACCCACGCAGGTACTGAAGGGAAATACTAAAAGTAAGTACTGTGGGTCTAAAAACGCCACTTTGAGCAATTCATCGAATCGTATTCATATAACGAATTCCTTAGCTATTCTTCGGCAATTCCTATTTCTTTTAATTTTTTTGAGGACGAATTGAAAAGTTTAGTTGGTCATTTTACAAAAAAAATAGAGGAATTGCTGCAGAATTGCTAAGGAATTTATAATATGAATAGGGTAAGAGTGAAAACTTTTAATATTCCACCAACATGACAATGACATTTGTTTTTTTACCGAACGAAGCAAAGGAGTAGACCGCGAAAGCCGTAGCGACGCCATTAATTCGTCATTAAAATATAATATTTTATTTAAAATAATTGGTTGATTCTAAAAATCTGAGATTTATTTCTGGTATCAAGGAACCTTATTCCTACCGACATAAAAAAATTCAAGCGTTTTAAAAAGTTTCACTCCTACCCTATTCGATTCGATGAATTGCTCAAAGTGGCGTTTTTAGAACCCCTGGTCTTCAGCTGCTTACAGTACTTCACAGCAGCTTCCTTATTACCCACATTGGCTTTACAAGGGTGCTCCTGTTACGATTCCATTATGTTTACAAACTTAGATAGTGAAGTTACTGAGAGAGTAACATATAAAATTTCCCATAAAACCATACAACCATCGTACCTTCGAAAAGGTGATGTCGCTGGCGTGCATTCCCAAAGACCACCCACACAGGTACTGAGGGAAATACATGTTGTCTAGACTACTCCAGAGGTCTAGGTTTCAAAGAATTCTGACACCAGGGTGTGTAGAGTCCGATCAAAATTTTAATGAAATAAATCTTTAAAAAAGAGGTGGGAGACCTTTGCCCAGCAGTGGGACACATTAATAGTAGGCTAAAAAAATATCTAAAGAATTTGTGGCGTCGCTTCTTCTCCACTTGTGCTTTGGAAGTGATGGTAAACTTGAAATAAATAACAATTGATGTCAATAACTGATAAGAATATAGGATCCTATATTGAAAATAAACAATTTGAATTTGGAATTGAATTTTAAGTTCCGTATTAAAGTTCAAGTACCTGATATAACGTAAGCATCGCCAACTATGAAAACATCTTTTAACGCTAAGACATATAGTTGTAGCTAATTCGAAAAACAATACTTACCTATTGAAATTAATATCCAGCGCAGAGAAAAACTTAATTTAAGTTTATATATGTTAAAAAACCGTATGTTTTATAAAATTATCGTAAACTAGCAGTCCATCGCGGCTTCATCCGTAGTACATACATAGCCTATGTCACAATCAGTGTGGCTTTCCAACAGTGAAAGTATTTTCAAATCGGTCCAGTAGTTACGAAGCCTATTCAATGCAAACAAACATTCAAATCTTTCTTTTTTATAATATTAGTATAGAAATATTTATAGATAAATAATATTTAAATTAAACTAGCGACCCGCCCCAGCGTCGCATGGGCATAAAGACCTTCTTCTTGAATCACTTTATCTATTAAAAAAACCGCATCAAAATACGTTGCGTAGTTTTAAAGATTTAAGCATACATAGGGATAGAGAAAGCGACTTTGTTTTATACTATGTAGTGATGTTGTTTACCATAACTCCCTCTCGCGCCTGCCAGGCCTCACTTCTTTATACTCGGCGTTGAACTTCATTCCCTTGTGGTAACAGGGACACAGGCCCACCGGCACGCAAACGCCGGTGTCGTCTAGTAGCTATTTGTAAAAAAAAACAAGCGTGTCAATAAAAAATAATAATAAAAAAAATTTTTTAGTGCTATAAATATTAAATAAATAAATAATACTATAAGAACCATTGAAACGATTTCCACTCTCTCTCTCAACCTCTAACTCTCTCTCTCTCACTCTCTCTCTCTCTCTCTCTCTCTCTCTCTCTCTCTCTCTCTCTCTCTCATTTTAGCGTTGTTTACATTGGCACCATGTTTTAAAAATCCTACTTAATATTATCAACGCGCAAGTTTTTATGGATGTTTGTTACTCTTTCACAGAAAAACAGCTGAACCGATTTCGCTGAAATTTGGAATGGAGATTGCTTAGACCCTGAAACAACACATAGGCTATATTTTATCCCGGGATTCCCACGGAAGCGGAACGCCGGGCAACAGGTACTGATATTTTGAAAAAGTCGTTTCTGTACAACAAAAAATACATGATATTATGTCAGTATACGTTACCTACCTTTTGACGACCTCCGTGGCTTAATGGTTAACATGCCAGTCCGCTATTAGGAGGTCTTGGGTTCGATCCCCGGTCGGGTCAAGATGAAAACTTGAATTTTTATGATAGACCTCAAGACCAAGACAGAAGACAAGATAAATATATGTATATGTATTTGTTATAAAATATAGTATCGTTGAGTTAGTATCCCATAACACCAAGTCTCGAACTTAATTTGGGGCTAACTCAATCAGTGTGATTTGTCCCTATATATTAATTTATTACTAGCTGTCCCGGCGAACTCCGTAGCGTCTGAATGCACTTTTCTCATCGTTTAAACTTTCCCTGAACTTCCAAAAATATATCAAGACCAAAATTAGCCAAATCGGTCCAGCCATTCTCAAGTTTTAGCGAGACTAACGAACAGCAATCGATTTTTATATACAAGGTGGACACAAACCAACTGCAAATATTTTAAGGGCAGATACAGACCATTATACTGAAAAACTTTTCCAAATAAACTTATGTCGAAATACGAAATTTTATTTTTCACTCTCCATACTAAACTAGATCAGCTGATTTTCAATTTGTATGGAAGGCCAAAAATTTTTTTTCGTATTTCGACATAAGTTTATTTGGGAAAGTTGTTTAGTTTAGTGGTCTGAATCTGCCCTTAAAATATGTGCAGTTAATTTGAGTCCACCTTATAAATATATATTTATTTATACCTGTCCTGGCGGACAAGCACAGCCCTCCACGCAGCAAGGCTTGCAGCTGCTGTCGCCTGCAGCCACCAGCGCTATGTCAGTACACTGTCGGAGACAACTGTCAGCGCACACGGTGTATTCTTGTCCTCCTGAGCATTGCAGTTCTAAAAACATCATAACAATGTTGATGACCTCTGTTGCGTAATGGTTAACATGCCAGTCCGCTACTCAATATGACCCGGGTTAGATCTCCGGTCGGGTTAAGATGAAAAATGATATTTTTCTAATGAGCCTGGGTCTTGGATGTTTATCTATATACGTTTGTTATAAAAATACATATTACTACTTTGGGGCTAGTACAATCGTGGGAATAGAACCCACGACCCCCGAGTCTACAGGCAAATGGGACATCGACGGAAAATCATTCCTCGCTCCATATGAGGCGCTTGACCTAGAATACAATAGTTCTATGATTTAAAGAAATCGCAACTAATATTATAAATAGGAAAGTGAGTTTGTTTATTTCTTTGTTGCGCTTTCAGGCGATATCTACTGATCCAATCTGCTTAAAATTATGCATTAACATAGTTAAAAAAATTATAAAGGACATGGGATACCTTTCATTCCGGGAAAATGCACTGTTCCCAAGGAAACAGTCCCTTGGGAACAGTGCAGTGTTTCCCGGACCCGGATTTGCTTTTAGGCGGCTAAGGCGAGGCAGCGGGAAAATGCTAGTACATATAGTAAGATTATCTAAAAACCAACTCACCACACTCCTTCACATTGTACCGCCATTGTACTTTGAGTCCGTTTTGCGCACACGCCATGGCGTAGTCCCCGAGTATGGGGCACAAGCACCGCGACACGTCGCCGCCGCACGCACACATGTCGTACAGACAGGCCTCGTAATACGGCTCTACGTCTACGTACCAGTGACACTCTATAATACAATAATAAGTATTTATATATTAATAGGTATAACAGTTTTTACGCAAAAAGATTTTCTGCATACAATGAGCGATAGGCATTTGTTCTTGAATACAAAATAGGGAAATATGTTTAAGAGGCATTTACTAATAATAACAACAGAAAGACAATACGCATATACATAATTATCCTACTCCACTCAAAACTAGATGTAATAACAAGCCCCCGTATTAAGAAACGTTAGCTAAGCCTATTTTAGTTAAAATGTGTTTCGTCTCGTTCTTTCACATGAAGTGTCAGGTAAGAGAGAAAGAGACAAAACATATTTTAGTTAAAATCGGCTTATTAAACGTTTCTTCATACGGCGGTAGGTTCTTAATAGGAGTTTTGGTGGAAAGGTGAAGTCACAACAATTCGGTTGTTATACTTATTTTTCAAAATGTATGTTTTTTCGAGTATTTGTGCATAACAATGGTGGATTATTATTCGATGTGTTCGTGAAAAAGCGTTAGTTTTTCGAAGTGGTACATTGTCGTTTAAGTGACTTTAATCCGTGTCACCAAAATCTCCAAGACAATGAATGCTAAGTGAAATTCTTCCACCGCTTCACTTAGCCCTCTGATTTGACTAGACATGACTGACTTGACTTTGACTCTGCGACTTGACCAGTCTCCAGCTTCTTACAATACTTTTCAGCAGCTTCTATCCACATTGGCACTACAAGGGTTACGTTCGCCAAACGCCGATAGTGAAGTGTCATATAAAAAATTCCCGAAAAGTAATAAAACCATCATACTTTCAAAAAGACTGGTCTTCAGCTTCTTACAGTACTTCTCAGCAGCTTCCTTATTACCCACATTGGCTTTATAAGGGTGCTCTTGTTACGGTCGCCAAACTCCGATAGTGAAGTGTCATATATATTTTTTTTGATAATAAAATCATCTTACCTTCAAAAAGACTGGTCTTTAGCTTCTTACAATACTTTTCAGCAGCTTCCTTGTTCTCAACGTTGGCCTTACAAGGGTGCTCGGGTTCAGTCGCCATGACGTCATCACACAGTTCCCTGGTCTTCCATTTGTTGGCGAAAGCCACGGTGGACTGCTCGACGTCGCCTTCGGGAGTCAGGAAGTCGTCTTTCTGGTTCAAGTTGAAGGTGCCGCAGAGACCCTGGTAGAATTTATTTAAATTTATCATGTTAACTTTTTTGAAGCAATATAAATAAAACGCTGTTAATTTATTGTACATCAATTTTTATCGTATATCTTCTGAAGAATAATTAAAAAGGTTTTGTAGAACCAGAGAAATCACAAATATTAACAAAAAGTGGCATAGCGCACGTGAAAAAACGTGTCACTAGTTTGGCTTGCAAGCCAACGTTTCACACAGAAAAAATGGGCGGGGAATTTGATTGTGTCATTTATTGCCACTGTTATTGGTCGATAATATTAGGTGGCTTTGTTGTAAACTACGTTATACATTTCTAATAAGTGGTGTGGTTTACATGTATGAATTGAAGGTGAGAAGTTATTATTTTGTGGTACAATAAAGAATATTTGTATTGTATTGTGAGAAGAGAGAATACGATGACACACTGATCCTATAACTAAATCCGCGTCAAAACATTTCTATTGGGATAATTTCTCTGTTCTGTGTGTATAGAAATATCGATTTTTTTTTATATATAATATGTCTTAATTTCAATCTTCCATATTAACTCACTATATGTTTGTCCGGATAGACGTACGCTAATTAGAAATGCATGTATTGATAAATATTAGTTCAGACATTGCTTCATCAAAATTTATTTAATGCAAAATTCAAATATTCGAATATTCCTATAGTCACCTGTGTCTTCCCTTGTAGCGTTGGAGGCACGTCGACAAAAACTCTGGTCTGGCCGTCCCACCAAATATCGACCTTGATTGGCAATTGCACTGAAAAACAAACATTACCATTCTTTTTTTTTTATTAATATAACAGCAAAGTTAGAAATGAGCTGTTCGCTAGAATACCGTTCAGAGGAGGACTTAGCAACACTAAGCAAGAGTTTTTCTTTTCGTCAAAATTACAATACCACTCAAAATCGGTATATAATATTTTTATTCAGGTCATAGATTTCAAAAATATCTCCTGAAGTGATGCAACGTGACACTTTGCAATTAGCAGTAATGAAGGAAATAAAACAGTTATTCCTAGCTTTGGCTGCGGTAACCGCCTTCCATGAGCTATCTGACTACAAGATACAAACTTACCAATAACGAACAAAGACGAAGCAGCTCGTATCCGCACCTTCCCGACGGTGACCGGCAATGACGTCACTTCCTTGCCGTTGATGAGGATGAACCCTCCCTGCTTCAGGTGGATGTCGGCTCCGTCGTAGTTTATTGACACCGCTTTGGTGCACGATGGCTTGCCTTCGCCCTTGTAGGGCGCTAGGTTCATTGCCTGTTGTAGTAACATACAGTTTCAACGATTTTTTTTTATATACATGTATAAACAACTAGCTTTTACTCGGTTATATCGCGCCAAAAGTAGCCTATGTTTGAGCCCCGTTCTCTATCTATCCATGCCAAATTTAATCAAAATCGGTCCAGCGGTTTTTGACCGTAAACAGATAGATAGACAGAAAAACTTTCGCATTTATAATATTAGTATAGAAATATGATAGTTACAAGTTGTTCATTGCTTATTATAATCCCATCCCAACTAATATTATAAATGCGAAAGTTAATTTGTATATAAAATATACAAACAAATTTTGTATGTTTATTTACTTGTTTGTTTGTTACCTCTTCTTCAAAAAATCGGTTCAGTAAATAGGGATTTACTTAACCGATTTTCTTGAAATTTCGCATACAGATAGCTGTATTGAGAAGGACATAGGGCACCTTTCATCCCGGAAAAAGGCAATGTTCCAGAGAGAATTTCATGCGGGCAAAGCCGCGGGCGAAAGCTAGTATCGTATAAGTTGCAAGGTCAAATGATTATGCTCACCCTGATGTTGTTTTTCGTTTCGATTTTCGCCTCTCGGCCTCTGACATTATAGTTCCAGTTGCGACCATCTGATGACATTAGGGCCAACGGCTTAACTTAACTTCCGAAGTACGGAATCATCTTTATTATCAAACAATGTGGTGATTCAAGCCTAAATATTACAAGAATGAAACAATCTCCAGGTCTTCAGGTTCACCTCTTGCTAAGCCCGTGGGAAGAGAAGAATGCATTAAACCCAAAACCGTGGTCGGGACCTGAAAGTGTTCTCTGTTGAATATAAAAAAAAGGCATCCGAACCTCAGTGATAGCCCCCGAGCACGCCACGTTCTCGACCTCGACGGTGAAGTTGTCGGCCTTCAGCAGGTTGTAGGTGCAGTGCCCCATGAAGTCGTACCGCAGGCCGTCGAACGTGGAGTAGTGCGGGTCGCCCACGGAGCTGCAGCGGGCGCCGCACGCCACGCGCGTGCACGTCCATTCGCCAGATTCACATGTGCTGACAAGTATGATTGATTTGAGGAGTTTATGGAGGGAATAAAAATTGTCACTATGTCCGCGCTGTATTTAATTTCCAAAACTTAGGTTTTTTCGAGTATTTGTGCATAATATTGGTGGATTATTATTCGCAAAGTGTTCGTGAACATGCGTGAGTGTTGGGAAGTGGTGCAGTGTCGATTACGTAACTTTTATCTTTGTCACCAAAATTTCCAAGTTATAGCTAAGTGAAATTTTTCCACCGCTTCTCGACTCTGACTAGAATTACTTACTTTACTGGGCTAGACTACTGACTTGACTGACTAAAGTAGGACTGAAGAAGATTAATAAATTCAAGAAAGGTCTTAAAGGACTAGTTTCCATGGCCGTAAAACCTATTCAAAAAAACATTTTAATTTGATTTCTTGTAATTTCAAAATTAACATACACACATACATATAATTACGTCTTTATCCCATACGGTAGAAAGAGCCTAGGGTCATAAGACCTAAGACCACTCTAATCAATAGTGTTGGGTTGCTAGCCGCATCGCCTATGTCATGAATCCCCCATTCGCCGATTCCCTCAGACGACTTTTACGGCTTGCGCGGGAAGAGAAGCAGCTGGTACATTCTATGTTTTTCTTTTTCTCCCAGACCAGCAAGAAAGGAATTAACTCTGTCGCAGATTACTATATTAGCAGGGGGGGGGGGGGGGGGAAATCAGTTTATGTATATTCGATGGGCACACTTCCCGGGCAAGCGTATGACAGAAGGTTGCCACACACGGTAAGTATGTTAGCCTCTGAGCGCAACCGCATATTATAAACACTAGTATAAAATTATCGAGTGAGATTCCTTTACTTAGACGATCCGATTTCGATTATTACAATATTAACCCTCGAGTGACGCGATAACTTTAGATATTTTTTTATTAGTAAGTAATTGTGGCTTGGAAAAAGACGGGCCTAAAATTTACTCACCCAGTATTACACGCCTTCTTGATAGTCTGACCAGGCTTGAAGCACTTCTTACAAGAACTCTTAAGAACAGAAGCATCCTTTGCTTTCCCGCTGAGCTGTAGTATCTTAGGTCTTGGATAATAATGTAGCTTCTAAAATTTACTAACCAAGTATTACACTCCTTCTTAATAGTCTGTCCAGGCTTACAGCTTCTGTTTCTCAGGCGACACGGGCACTCATTTTTGGGCACACACCTCCCCCCTTCTAACAACAACCCTTCAGGGCAAAAGCAACTTTCGCTGCAGGTGGCATTGTCCAATTTCCCGATTGACGGTGGTATTAACGGCTTGCATAATATAGTAGCTTCTCAAAAGTACTTACCAAGTATTACACTCCTTCTTAATAGTCTGTCCAGGCTTAAAGCTTCTGTTTCTCAGGCGACACGGGCACTCATTTTTGGGCACACACCTCCCCCCTTCTAACAACAACCCTTCAGGGCAAAAGCAACCTTCGCTACAGGTGGCATTGTCCACTTTCCCGGTGAGCTGTGGTAACATGCAGCTGGGCTGGGAGTCGGGGCCGCATGCTTTGTATATCTTGCCTTCGGGACACTTCACGGCTATAAAAATAGTTTTGTATCACTGCCGCTGTTCAGGAGCCGGGTGAGGATAGCATATTTGAAACCCACTCACTTTCATAATTTATTTTCAATAATAATTTCTCTGTACTAACAAAGTGTAAGATTTACAAAAAGAAAAAAATATGGCTCAAGTTATTTGATATTAAAATAATTTTATTTATTCATTTACTGCGTTATAGATAAGAAAGAAAAAGTTCCGGAGCAATTACGTGACGTTAAGAAACTGAGACACATATTAATGGAATCTAATCTAAACACGATATTTCTGCAAGTAATCTCTGAAATTAGATTTTTTAATAATATTAAGTAGGCAAACACCACAAGTCTACATCCCACGTGGTGGGAAGCGGTTACCGAAGCCTTTGAGCAATGCCTGCAATACTAGGAATAATCCACGTTTTCAACCCAGAGTAAATCTTTTCTCGCCCTTGAGTATTCCATAGCCTTCCTTATGCCACAGCATAGAAATGCCACTCCAATTAACCGCACATCACAAATCAATTCATATTATTGTATGTAGAATCTATATAATATAAATATTAATATAAATCAAATATTAATCAAAACAAACGTGTCAGTACACGATATTTATTTTTTAAAGTTATTGTTAAAATTAAAAGACAGCAGACGTATTCCCGGACACAAACAATTTGGGTCTGTTCAAGGCTAGAGTGAATAGACTATTAATGTGCCAGCGAGCTCCATCTTAGACCGCATCTGCATTTAACATCATGTAGGATCGTGGTCGAACGCTGAACATTGTGATAACATATTGTTATTATATTGTGACTTTTAACTCGCTAGTGTCATATAGTGTTTCTACCAACCAATTTTTTAGTTTGTTTGTCAGTCATTGTTTGTATTTTATCAAGTCATATTGTTAGACAAATATGTTTCTGTTTTTTGTCGATACTCATTAGCATGCTGTGTGCACTATCTGCTTGTTCTACAACCAGTCATTGTAAGTTTATTGTGTAAAATATTTTGAAATGTAATAGTTGTAAAACTGTTTAAATTGTGTAATTGACGACCTCCGTGGCGTAATGGTTAACATGCCTGACCGCTACTCAGGAGGTCCCGGGTTCGATCCCCGGTCAGGTCAAGATGAAAAATGATCTTTTTCTGATGGACCTGGGTCTTGGATGTTTATCTATATATGTATTTGTTATAAAATATAGTATCGTTGAGTTAGTATCCCATAACACAAGTCTCGAACTTACTTTGGGGCTAGCTCAATCTGTGTGATTTGTCTCTATATATATATATATTTTGTGCACCAATAAACAAATAAATAAAAAATTGAAAAAAAAAAAATTCAAAAACTTACGACATGTATCCTCGTCCCTCCAGGTCCTCATCTCCTCGACGCCATGTCTCAGGCATTCCTTGGCGTATACCGATACCGTCCTGCATGCACACTCTTCGGGACCTAATTATAATAATGCATTTACAAAATCAAAGTTAAAAACCTATACATACATACGTATGACAGAATACAAAATAATATACAGATATATAAAGAAAACGGCCAAACTTTTAGTATACCAATAGTGTATTGTTCATACAAAACTACACTAGCGCCATCTATTAATCAATTAAGACACTGTTTTTTTTTTAATAAAAATTATGCCATAAATACTTCATTCTCTGTTCAGCCAATCTTAGGCTTTGTAACTATGAATACATCTGAGTAGGTTAATGACGAAAATAAGTAATTTATAGTGTAAAAAAGCAAATATGTATAAATGTTTAAGGCTTACTAAGGCTTGTTGCGCAGGCGCAGTAATCCCATTGGCACGTTTCTAGGAGCATCGACACATCCATTACCTGAAAATAAAACGAAATCTCAAATACAATCGCAGTAAACTGGATCGTTACTAAATTGTTGTGATTCGATTCTCGTAGCGCCATCTATCAGCACGTAGAAGAACTAATTATTTTTCGAGTTCATGGTGCCTATGATAAAGTTAGTGTATCTCATAAATAGCTGATGTGTAGAACAATTTAAAATTTATTTTAAATGTACATATGCTATTTTAATTACAATTGTTATTTCAAAGTACACGCCAACTGCCTTTTTGTTTTTGATTTCCTATCGCGGGTCTACTGGAAGAAATTTCTATAGAAATAAGTAGCATCATTGTACTAAATTTCCTAATTTTAAGTGTCCCTTGTTTGTATTTGAAGTGTACATGAATTAAATGAAGATATAAATAAATAAACAATCTAATTACCTTAGAGCACTTTCTGAACTTGTCCTTGCTGAATATTTTCGTACAGAATTTAAGGGCCTTTTTCATATCTTCGTCTGCTTTAGAAGAGCACGCGTTGACTTCCGTTGGACTGCTTTCACAAATATCTGTAAAAAAAAGTATTTTTAAACTAGCCTGCCTTCGCCTGCGGCTTCGCCCGCGTAATTTCCCACGGGAACAGTGCTTTTTCCCGATATGAAAGGCATCCTATGTCCTTCTCAATACTTCTGTCTATGTGTATAAAAATATCAGGAGGATTGGTGCAGTAGATATGATGTGAAAGCGTAAAAAACAAACAAACAAACTCACTTTCGCATTTATAATATTAGTTAGGATTAAGTTTAATTCTGTTTTTTTTTCTTCTTCCGACCGTGTTTCCCGGTTTAACGCTTCAGAGCAGAAGGTACGCTAATAATAATGAATAAATCAATTAAAAAAAAATGCGGGTGTGTTAGTAACAACACTGTCTGATTTTTCAGGCTACCTAAAAGCATCTGACATAGCCTTACGACTGCCATCTACCGATAAAAGCCAGGATCAATGGCTTAACGTTCCTTACGAAGCATTGAAGAGCTCAAAATATTTATTATGGGCCCTAATATGGGCTCTGCTTAGTGGTATAACATAAATAATGTCTGACCTAAACATAAGTTTTTAAAATTTTCGTTTAATTTCCATCGACAGCAAAAAAAAACAAATACCTAAAAATTTATTTTTAAATCAGTGTAGCGCCACCTATTAGCAAAAAAAAGAACTAGACATGCTACAAATAATACTAACCACCAATTTTGTTAAGCTGCCACGAGGATGCCATGGCAGTCTTGGACATGGCCACCGTCCCCTCCTTGGTCCTCAAGTCGTTGTCCGGGTTCCCGTCCAGGCTGCCACAGAGACCCTCAGTGTTGTTCCACAGCTGGACTGTTCCTTCTACCAGCACCAAATTCTGGGAAACGTGTATTTTTCTCAAACATTTGCAATATAGCTGTTGTTATTATTAGGATTAAATATTTATATTGATTAATTAAATACGTAAACATTGTTACAATGAGTTTTAGTTTTTTTCTCGGCTACCATCTGTTGGTTGTTAAAGAAACCACTACGTCAGAGGCGGATAGCCAGTTTCCAAAAAAAAAATATTAAGGGGTTTCGGTCAGTGAACCATTTAGCAACCCTTATGATATAAATGAATAATAAATTGAATTTATACTAAAATTTTCAGTTCGGTCCCACTTTGGGCGCCAGCATTTTGGAGTCTTTGGTCTTAGGACAGAGAGAAACATAAGTATATAAGAAAGATTGATGTTATTTATGACTGATGCCATGTGGGCATTGGAAATATTGGAATAATGCGTACATTATCACGAAACACTACAGTGCTGCCCTCTAACTACAACTAACCTCAGTGTCCCATTTGATCGTAACTCCGGCGGAATCCAAGTTGACGAGCACATAATCACTGGGCATCGACACTCTGATGCCGGGGAGCGAAGCAGGCATTGGAATCATGCGTTTTGTGCTCCGGAAGACCACAGTGCTATCATCTATATAAAATCAAAAACAAAACATAATTAGGTACATTGGGCCCGCGGAGGAGATTTTAGAGAGAAAACTGTTACTTCGCGCTGTATTTAATTTCCAAAACTTAGGTTTTTTCCAGTATTTGTGCAAAATATTGGCGGATCATTATTCACAAGTGTTCGTGAACACACGTGAGTGTTGGGAAGTGGTACAGTGTCGATTACGTGACTTTCATCTGTCATCAAAATCTCCAAGTTATAGCTAAGTGAAATTTTTCCACCGCTTCACTTAGTCATCTAACTCTGATTAGACTTACTTGACTGGACTTTATAGATTACTGACTTGACTTTTTGACTTGACTTGACTAAAGCAGGACTGGAGAAGATTAATAACTTAGTCCATAAATTCAAGAGAGGCCTTAAAGAACTAGCATTCATGGCAGTAAAAAGTATTTTAAAAAATGGGCCCACGGAGCATATATAAAGAGGGGGGACGTATAAATGACAATGAAGAATGTTCTGTCCTGATCAGAGCGACACTGGTGGAAGCTGAAACTTTTAACGTGACGTTATATACGAAAACGAAACAACTTAACAAAGTGTGCTCGCGTCTATCTAATCTAATCCACGACCCCCGGGTCTACAGGAAAACACCTTAACACACACCATAGTTTTCTACCTATAATAAGTACGTACCTCCGACAGCCAGAACATAGGGCTTATCCTCCAAGTATATCGTCAACTCGCTGGGACAATACGCTCTGTTCTTGCATTCGCCGTGGCGGACGGCTATCGTGTACTTGTGTTCCGAGGCATCCCTTACCAGCACGTGTTGACACGGAGATTGGAAGCTGTATACGAAATTGAATCTTATTAATAGTCGCTCTGTGAACAGTAGACCTCGCGACTCTCCTCGATTTAAATCCCTTACCCCTTTTATTCATACCCTTATTTGCCATTCATTATTTTTCCTCGTCTATTCTCAAAATAAGGATTTTCTTTTATAGTTACTACCTATTCTGGTCAGACGGTCCAAATAAAACTTAATCTTAGCTCGTTTCAATTTGCAAAAGAGCTATCTTGCAGCAATTGACATAAGCAATTTACCGCTATAGCAAACTTTCCCCTTTTTGTCCCTATTTTCCCCCAATGAAGCTTTCGATTAAAAAATTCAAATAAATCAAGGAACAGGTGCACCAAGTTTCATTAGTATCCTGTCAGAAATGCGACCTCCAGCCCAGAACAAACATCCGGACGAAAGCAAAATAGGCCACTCTCAAAATGGAGAATCGCTTGCTTCAGTTATCACAATATAATACAAAACTCCAGCAAAAAAATTAACAACTAGGGATGCTAAGACTTTCATACAACAAATAATAAAATTACAGAAATAGTCTTACCTATATATCTTGCCATCAAAGGTCTTGTAATGCACTCCAGCCCACGTCAGACACGTCCCGCCTTTGGGCGTCAAGTCCTGCACCAGCACCGCCATAGAGCTGCCCCCTCCCCCGCCGTACTCCCCCTCCCCGTAGCCGTAGCTGTGGCTGTGGCTGCTACTACTGGAAGAACTGTTCCAGCTTACACTGCTTTCATAAGTCTGGAATCAATTATTAAGATTCAAATTTTGTTTCTTAACAATCTCTTTTAGGTGTTTAAATTAAACGAGATATATCAAAAGATCATCATCGTAAAATGAACAAGATTTTCTCAAAACACAATACCGAATTAAAGGAGATACTGAAATAAATGTTTCTATTTTGACGACCTCCATGGCGTAATGGTTAACATGCCTGACCGCTACTCAGGAGGTCCCGGGTTCGATCCCCGGTCAGGTCAAGATGAAAAATGATCTTTTTCTGATTGACCTGGGTCTTGGATGTTTATCTATATATGTATTTGTTATGAAATATACTATCGTTGAGTTAGTATCCCATAACACAAGTCTCGAACTTACTTTGGGGCTAACTCAATCTGTGTGATTTGTCCCTATATATTAAATATTATTATTATTATTAATTAATTTCAGTTTCATGAATAAAATGGCATTAAGGAAAATTTTGTAAATATCCCAATAGTCCCACAATAGGTTAATTCAAATCTTTTTTCTTTGGTAAAGGTTAAAAGTTCTGTAGATCAAAGTTTAATTACGTCCCGTGTGCCTTAACATTACTCAAAACACTAAGTTAGTTGTCTATATTGGAATCACTCGCTAGGTATGAGTTTCAACCCTAGTATACTTCACTTATTCGTGCTTTAAAATTAGCACTAGCGACAGAAATCAAATGCTCACTTGGATAACAAATAACTATTCCTTACATTATTATGAAACAGTAAAGGTATACTTTGTAGATAAGTTTATGGCTGTGTAAGAGATCATTTTTTATCTGTTTAATCATCTTCTTCTATATACCTTATACAAACGCAAATAAAGTTCTATTCTATTCTAAATTCACTCACCCTATTGACGTAATTGCTCGGTGTGATGACCATAACGTCCTCTGCAAAAAGAGCTATAGTACAATTTACAAGCAAAACCCGTTACATAATGAAATATACACAGATTTAACTCAATTTACTTTATGATGACATTAAGATACAGTATGGATTTGTTTAAATAATTCAGACATGAACTTAGAAAATATATTCAATTTTCAGCAGTCATAATTCTAATCACCTATTATCAAATATTTCAAACTACAAATTTATGAATACAATATTGTATGAAATTCGCTACCAAACGCAGGCAGGCCTCATTTGTAGAGGTACGTTGATAGATTGGACAGGGATCAGGCCATGAAGAAAGCAGACTTAGACGCCGAACAGTTTGTGACTCTTGTATCGCTGGAGATATAGCAATGAGGCACAGGAAGAACTGCAAAGTCTAAGAGTTGGTGACTAGACTGCAAAAAGTAGCGCATCTCCTATCAGAAACCAAGATCCTTGAGTAAAGAGATCTTAGGTAATTTAAGTCAATAAATACTTACTGAAGACACAGTGAGGTACAGGCTGCGGCTCGAACACTCCAGTGCTGTACTTGCAGGTGTACAGCTCAGCTGGAGACGAGCTGAAGGTAGACCCCGCAGGGCACCGCAATTTGCACGAGAACGACTCGTCGTCTCCGAAGCAGGAATAGCCGCCGTTGAACGCCAGTTTGCGCATGTCGCAGACGGTTGCCGCTAGGGGGAGTTAAGGTGAGAAATTAGAAAATTAGAGATAAAAGAAGGGAAAAGAGACAAAAGAGGGCAATTTTGAGCTTTAACAATATCTTAGAAGTCCAAGATAACCTCACTTTTTTCGTTGCAACTAATAATTAACAAACTAGGATGTTTTCAAACCTTGGTTGGAAGATAAGAAGACAGTGGTATCAGATCAGAATAGTCATATATTTGCAGTTTGGGAACAAACAAAATGTTTTCTCAGGCACTTCTAATTAAATTTATTTTACAGAATTAATTTAACTTCTTGAGGTTGCAATGATTTATAAACCGTTTAGTAGATAAAGACATCGGTCCACCTGAAAGCCAGCGCGCCATAACAAACAACTACTAAGACCCAAAACAGATGGCGTTAAAAGCGAAAAAACCGCAATTGCATACAAAACAGCAAAATTACTATGAGTCTTAATCGTGCTTGCAAAGTTTGTCGGATTGGAGCATACAAACAACCTTCGACAAGACATCGTCGGAGCCGCGGTTTCCCAGGCACAACATCCGGCCTGGCGAGACCAGAAGTATTACGAGCGCGAATCAGATTCTGCTTAAGAATGTACAATTTAAACTCACAATACTGGCAAGCTGGTCCTCTATAACCATCAGGACATTGGCAGGTGTTGAGAGACAGGCACACCCCCCCATTCTGACACGGCGGGTCGCACTCAGGCTGGCAGTCGGGGATGGTGGAGAAGTCGGCGCGGGTCGGCCGCCACTCGCCGTCCACGCAGCGCATGTTGGCGATTGTGGAGCCGTCGATGAATTTGTGGCCTTCTCGGCATTGGACTGTGCAGAAACTGGGGCAAATTTGGAGTTGTTTGGTTTACTCTTTATTGGACTAATACAAATGTAAACATGATAAAATATTTAAAACTAAAAAAGTAGTTAAGTACGCGAGCAGGTATAGACGTTTTAAATGTTTTTGTTTCTAGATGTGTAGCCAAAAAAAGGCAAGTCGAAAGATAATATGATTTCGGATCGTAATGCTGATCAATCCTAACCCAACAGTGATACAGTACGATACGGTAGCTTCCTCCATTCCGCTGCTATCAATCACCATCATTTCAGCCACAGGCCAGTCCACTGCTGGACATAGGGTTTCTCCAAGGATTTCCAGAATGACCGTTTGGAAGCGGCCTGCATCCAGCCCTTGCCTGCGACCTTCAGGTCATCTGACCATACGCTATCCATGAATAGCAGTCATTAGCCGGGTCTGATGCCTTCACGCAGCCTTATATCAGTAGTGACCAACTCTCTAACTCCAAGCTGTCATTTGCATCCTCAGCTGTCTACTTACGTGCCCAGGGTCTGCTTTCCTTCTTTTCTTCTTTTCTTCTTAATATTGACCACCAATACCTACGAAATAAAATAAAAATACTCACTCATTAGAACAGTTCCTCCTAGAGTTCATGGGCAGAGGCGGGTAGACCAGGCAGGGTTTCTTCTCGAACTCACAGTAGCGGCCGTGGAAGTTAGCTGGACATTGACAGGTGTTGGTGTCCACGCAGATGCCGCTGTTCTTGCAGTCCGGATCACATTTAGCTGATAATCGTACAGAACAAACACATATACAACTGATAAACCCTCATTCGATACAAAATCGCAACGCAGTCCTTAGCGTCTGCGTTTATAAAATCTCATACCCCTAGTATGAAATTGGTTTCTTTCACAGATGTTCCCCTGAACCCAGCCGGCTATTTACGTTCGTGGACGTCGTACAATGCGATTAAGGGACATTTTACATCTCACTTGTATATTCCATCAAAACAAATATTCAACAAGAGAAAGTCATATTTCATGATATGCTTGTGAAAATAAAAATATACATCTATATATTCATTACGACAACCTTTAGACTGAGTATATGAAGACCATGGCCCATAATGGATAGCATAATTATTATCAATGACATTGGAAATTATATAGGGCAAAGTGTCATCGTCATCAGTATAATATTGTAAAAACAACAGAATATAATTCAGCAGACTTCCGGCTGGGATTTGAAGTGGCTTCCGTTGGAATAGATAGCAAATGTCATCCTACGCACTAAAGGGATATTACTACCTACCATTTTCAGTTATTTATATGTGTATACCTACATTGCAGACTCCTAATGGAATGAAAAAAGAAATTTTCTTCCTAAGAATTTCTAAATTAATTATCACTTCACTATCCCTACTTAGTATAAAAAGTCGCTTTCTCTGTCCTTATGTCTGCTTAAATCTTTAAAACTACGCAACGGATTTTGATGCGGTTTTTACGCCCATGCAAAGCCGGGGCGGGTCGCTAGTAAGTAATATAACTTGGAAACACTTTTTTCATAGACGTTAGACAATTCTTTATTTAACAACTTACCTGAGTATGGTTCATTAGCATTGCCGTGAAACTCTTCATATGTGGGTCTGAAAAATAAAATAAAAAGAATGCGAAAAGTATAAAAATAGAAAATTTACAAAAACCCCGAAAGGTCTATGGGACTTAGCCAAAGTCACAATCGCAAAACGTTAACGAGGTACGACAAGAACAAAATGTATGGGATTGACATAATATTGACCACGTGATTTACCGCAGCTTATGTCAATCCCATACATTTTGTTCTTGTCGACATTCGTTAGCGTTTTAAAATTGTTACTTTGGCTACGAGTGCAGGGCAGATAGACAAACAAAACTCTTCATGTAGTGATTCAAACTTATCAACTTCTTCTTCATATTCTTAGTCGGTACACTCTTGCCACAGTGGTCGTGGTGGTCATTGTGTATTACGCTCCTTGTGACACGGCGCCATTCGTCGCGGACTGCAGTTTTCCGGGTAAATTCGCTAACTGAGTACTTAGTTGCGGCCTTGATCTGGTCTGTCTATCTATCAACTACCTTACACTTATTTATGGAGACCCTTCTGAGCACCACCACTCACAACTTCTCAGCAACTTACTTACATCTACTTTTAGTTACTGAAGAGATGAGTATTCTAATCAGATGTCCTCATGATGAAGTATAATTGTGAAAGTTGCTACATCTTAGAAATACCACCGAAGTGACCAAGCAAACAATGTCAATCGAATTCGTAAAAGTTGGTGAAACCCTACAATATTTTGAAAGCAGATGCTAGTACTGCGTCAGCAATTTTGTATGCCAAATCCGTACAGCGGATAATAGGTATTTCATAGAAAATCTGTTAATAATATCATACAGTTCATAGAAATTAAATATATAATCTGATCTGATAATAAAATCTCATGGTAGGGACTGTAATCAAATAATAGGAAATGAGCTAATTTTATTTCCTTCAAAAAACAACAGAACTTAAAAAAAATTGCTAAGAACCATCTAGATCTATAGTCAGCTTATAAACAAAACAAAAAATCATCAAAATCGGCACATTCGTTTCGATACTTACGCATTATTCGTATACCATGTCCTTTTTTCTCCATATGAATTTGAATATCCTGTTTTAGTACCCGAATAGCCGGTTTTAGTTCCAACGTAACCGGTTTTTGTACCTGCATATCCGGTTTTTGTACCTCCGTAGCCGGTTTTTGTGCCTGAGTATCCAGTTTTTGTGCCTCCGTAGCCGGTTTTTGTACCTCCGTAGCCGGTTTTAGTGCCGGAGTATCTATACCTCGTATATTTATAGCTTCTATCTGTTGGTACATTAGGATACATTCCGTCAGAATTTTTTAAATTCGCCGGCAAATATGCTGGAGCTTGAACATCGCTTTGTCTGAAAATAATGAGTACCTTTGTAACGATATATTTTAATGTCATCGATTTAAATAAATACGTAGGATAGAGACCGCGACACAATTCCAATTCCAATATTATATGTTACAGTTAACATGAAATAAATAAAAAACTTGAGGCTTATACTATAAAATATGATTACTAAAACATAAAAAAACATAAAATGTATTTCCATTTCAGTAAACATACACATGCTTATAAACCTTCGAGCATCACAACTTCTGTAAGCGCTGTGTTGCTCGTAGTTAAATATACATGTACTTTACACGTTAACGGACACACGACTGTTATAGCAGTTATAACAATAAAACTTCTATTGTGTTTTAAAAAACGTCTGCGAACGTGTTAAGTACAATTAAAAAAAAATAACATACACATTTTTCAATTTATTTCATCTACTTAGCGTTGTCCCGGGACAACATAAATAAATTATAATAAATATTAAAACATTTTATAGGATGCAGCCGGCTGCATCCTATGAAATGTTTTAATATTACGTCATGATTTAAGTACCGAGAGTAGCCTAGGAAAAAATTCGGCTTTATTTCTATGACTCCCATGATCCTCCGTGGTAACACTTGTTGGGGAGTGTTCATGGAGAGCCTTTAGATTCCTTATTCGCCTGTTACGACATCTTCAGAAGGAAACGTTCATTATCAGTAATACCAAAAAGGGTGTTAGTTAGTATGGTTAACATACATGGCGAATTTTTTTAAAGTGGAGGGGGGGTGGAGATATTAGAAATTAAATATCAATTTTTAAATTTTTATTACTAATAAAGCGTAAGTCTTACTAACATATGAGTCATGGTCATTTGAATAAATAAACTTTCATTCATTCATTCATTCAAAGTCTAATAAATATATTATTGACCCTTGATTACTGAAGAAGCTACTTCTACTGTTTAAGTTTGTGTTAAATATATATAATAATCTCAAGCACTATAATATAAGAAATTTTCGCATAAAATAATGTTGGGGTGAACTAGAATCTCGTAGTGGTGGTCTATCTTATTTATTATTGCATCACGGAGAAACGGAGAAAAATAATATTATTTTTATTTAACGTTATAAAATTGAATTAGGTAGGTACTTACGGATCGCCTTCCAATGAGGAGGAAGGTGCTGGCACCCCGTAACCTCCATCGCAAAATAATATTCCGAGCAGGAATATGAAACATTTTAACAACAAATTCATTTTTAACTTTTTTTTTAATTCATCATATTTATGATCGTTTAAATTTTATTCAACTGTTTATTGCCTTTAGGCACAGTGGTGTAGACTCCGATGCCTCAAAGCAAACTGAATTCCGAACCGTTATGTGATATTGCATTATCTTCTATTACATAAAATTTTCAGGATACAATATATGAGGGATAAATAAATAAAATGCCATCCTTTGATAAGGGACTGAATTATCTGTAAACGCAGGATTTGTTTCCTTAGGCATTGTGCATAACACTACTTTGTTTTAAAAAGCAAAATGTAAAAACAAAATACTATTTAATATTATGTTCCATTTTCAAAAACGGCGGGAAACGACCACATACAAATCTTTGAATATCTAATACACTCTAATTTATGCTTGAATTAAAGATTTTTGCACCTCGTTTTTTGTCAACAAAATAGCTCAAAATAGATAATAATCTAACAAAACAAAAAAAAATAACATTTTGGCAATTTAATTTTAACTTAAAATATGCCACCAAAGAAAAATAATAAAAGAATAAAAAAACAGAAGAAGCAGGTAATATGCCTATCTAATTATTTGTTCTATTAATTTGTCATAAATTTATATTTAATTTCATAAAAATACTTATTCGATAACACGAATGAATAATGTTGTGTTGTATTGTGTTACGTTCTATATTTCAGCTCAAAATCATTCAATCCAAATTGATGGAGATAAGCATAATGATTGACAATTATATTTATAAAAATAAACCCATATCACTGCAAGATGCACAAATGTATTACCAAGAAGTTTCTTCCTATAAACATCAGTGTGAAGACGATGCAAGAAATTTACAGGTAAGTACTAATACAATAAAGAAGAAAAATGTGATTGTTTGTTTATATCGAATAGGTTTCAAAACTACTGGAACAATTTGAAAAATTATTTTACTGCTGGAAAGCCACGCCATCCTCGAGTAACATAGGTAGTAATAACCAGTACCGCCAATCCGCCAAATCTGGAACAATGGTGATAAGCGTACCTAGAATTCTGGCGTAAGCTGACGATGCAACTAGGAAACACGCTCGAATAAGGAAGAAGTATATATATTTAGTAGTAAATTTATAGGTGAACGTCAAAAAATACTTACCGCCTATGTATTTATTAAATCCTTGGGTTAAGCAAACATTTTTTAAGTTTTATGTTTATGGGTGTAAGTTTTTAGTACTTACTATGAAGACTTTCCGAAGAGATCTAAGTACAAAATTCCATTAAATTTAGAAAAAGTGAAATTACGGGAATATCTGATAGTTTAAACAAATAGAAAATTGGTTTATATGATCTAGTCCTAGGATTTATACAACCTAGTTTCGTTTACGCGGTCAAGGCGTACCGGACGAAGGATGCATGTAGGTGCATAATGCACAGGATTCGTCGTTTATATATTTTCCTGGTCATGTAGGCGTCATTTGTTTTATAATGTAGAAACCTAATTTTGAAGAATTCACTTATTCTTTGAAATTAAAACAATAAAAACCTACATTAAAGTCACAAGTTCCAGAGATCCAGCAGATAAGATCCGGCTTTATTTCAGGAAGATTTATGAACTTAAAATAATTGTCCAAATTACGAACAGAAAGACTGATGGAAAAAAGAAACAATAACTTTATTGCGCCGCACACAATTTATTTTTCTCCCATTGACTGGTAACTCCTAATTGCTTCTTTTGTGTACAACAATATTTACATTATTATTTTTGACAGGTTATAGAAAAGCTAAAGCGCCAACTTAAGTCTATAATTGAAGAATCACAAGGCTCTAATTCTTATAACGTGCAAGAAATAATTGAGAATAGTATTAATATATGTCCAATATCTCCCACTTATTCTATGGACAATGAAGATGGGGCACCTCTACCTGATGAAGATAAGGCAGTTGAGAAGGAAACTAGTGTAATGACAGAAAATAATGGAAATTCTAAGGAAAATGATGGTCAAGCTGAAATTATCGATTTATGTGGTGATGTAGACATTGATGAGATTAATACAACAGTTACAGAAGCCCTAGATAATTGTGGCATTATAAATTTAAATGAAATACAGAGATCTTTTTCCCAGCTTACAGTAGCCATTACATCGAATGCAACAAATGCAGTACAGCACCATAATGAACATCAAAAAATATCTAAAGAACGTGCAATCATCCCTAGTACGAGCACATCGCGTGATGAAAGACCTGAAAATAATAACATGTGCACTATAGATGCACCACAGAAAAAATCTGATTTATTACCATCTGTTCATACAAATCTGTGTGAAGACATAGTAGAAACTAATGTTGATGCGATAACTATTAATACCAATCCTCCTAGTCTAATTGTAAACAATTTTGCTATTATACCAAGCGAGAATTTCGCGGATGCACAGTTACAAAATGTGCCTAAAAAGAAACAAAGACGTACGAATAAAACTAAACAAAACGAGCCAAAGAAAAGCATAAAAGAAATACCTAAAAAGAGGCGCAATAACAAACCTAAGACACAACAAAATTCTGACAAAACAGACCATAATGACAACAAACAGATTAAAAGTGTACAACTGCAACGACCTACAAATAACTTCGTAAAGCTCTTTGAAATTCCTCCAAAAACTAAAACTGTTATGACTTATCACAATGATCCGTTCAATAAACTATATGGTAACAACGTAGAGAATGATTTGTCCTGGATTGAAAACATAAGATACGTCAGGGAAATAGCACCCGACGAGAAGGATCCTAAATTAACTTATTTAGACGACAATTTTTGGAATACATTAGATTTACCTACCAATTGGAACGACCAGGACTTTTTGTATTAAGTTTTTAAAACTAAACAAATTACAATGAAACACAGGAATGCGATCCCAAATTTTATTAATATCCAAAAGTAGTAGGATGATTTAGTATATTGTACTTAAGTATCAAAGAGTCAAACGTTGACGTAACATGAAGCAACGCCATTGCATTATGTATATTTGAATACAATTTAATTATAATTGAACCCATATTTTTTATTATATTAGTTACATAGGTAATATAATATACGTATATATACATACATCATAATAAATGTTCAACATTTATAACAATAGGCCGTCAAATCGTCACTCTGTAACTGATTTCATAGCCAGCAAAGAAAACATGCTAGAGCACTTTTAAGTTGTTGTATTCCGTTCAGACAAGGCTGAAAATTATTATTCTAATTTTTATATATTAATATTTTCTGATTTAACATCATCTTGGTGTAAAAGGTCCTAAGCCTGTCTTGAAAAAGCAATCATTTTTTTTCTTTATTCAAAGATTGGCATTTTTCCAATTATAATAGAAATCTATCTAGGTAATACATTACACTTCCATGAAATATAACATTTTTTGAGTGTTTGTAAAAGCTACTTTAACAATAAATATACCTACTTCAATATGTTTATATTATTATCAACATTAATACCGAGAAACCGGCCAAACGGATGTAGGAAAGAGATAATCCAGCAAAAACAGTTTACTGGACATGCCATTAAATGAAAAATTGATTTATTAACATTTTAAATGCCGTATATCCAATCAGATATGTATAATTAAAAAAAACTTAACACTACATAAACATTTAGTTCCTTTATTACATGTTTAACTATTGTTAAAAAAAATCAGTCAATAAAAATGTTTTCACCAATTTTCTGCATTATTTAAAGCACCCTAATTTTTAATAAATTATTCAAATAAATCTCCAGTAATTAATTAATAATAACCAGAAACTTCGGCACCAACTATTTGAGTAACTCGTGACTAGTAATAATAAAAATTGAACTATTTCCAATATGACGTAGCCGCAAACTACCCTCATGCCCGAATATACAAACGCTACTCAATTTTAAGAGCTGCTCATGTATCATGCTGTCACGCTGAACGTGAGCGATATGACAGTGACAGCATGATACTTGAACAGCTCTCAAAATTGAGTAGCGTTTGTATATTCGGGCGTCAGTGAACAAACTTGCTAATAGATCTTAAATCAATGAATTTATTTTATTGTTTCTTTCTTATCGAGTGTATTACTGACCATCTTTACCTTCACGAATGTCAGCCAGCGATAGCAGCCGACACTAACGATAACACATCACAATTATTTCCTTTTACTATATTAAATATACTGAAAAAATATAGGGCACACTAGCTAGGGCTATACTGGGACTAAAATTTTCTTATTAATTATTAAAGCCCATATAAATCTAACAAAGACTAGCTCGAACAAACATATGAGGACCAAACATTACAAATTTGTATATATTAAACATTTAAAAGATATCTTTGTGTGCACTTTCCGAGAATACACAATCTGCCTTAGGTTACCTGACAAGACAGGAGAATTTTGTTTTGCTCTACAAGGTTAATTTATATATATTTTTTGTTGTAACTTAGACAGACTTTAAGGTCTTGCCAGTGTCTCGGACAGCGTGTACACCCGAATTTACAATATCCCAGATATCTTAATAAAATTTACATTTCCATAGATAATATTATTACAATCTAATGAAAACACAACGTATTAATATATCTCTAATCTCAATTTAAATTAGCATATATCACAATTTAAAATATATATTGAGTAATAAAAAATAAAACATCACAACAAATAATTAAATACATCGTGAAAAATATAAAATTTAAATTATATTTAAAAAAAAATGTACTTTCCCAAATGGCTACATGTTCAAACTAAAGTTTTTCTTCTTAAATCACATCAAAAGTCTCTTGACACTGATCCGCTGTTCATTGCTTACCAAAACATAAGCACCAATATTATAAACATTAAAAAATAGACGTTACCTAAAATGTTTCAGCAGATAGAGTAGGTGTATTTTAAAAGCTCTACCTTTTATTTTAATAGTGATAGAAACATATTTCAAAATTAAATATTACGAGAGTAGCAAATAGAACATAATGTTACATTAAAACTCCTACTTGAAATAAATTAATATTGCCAAATAACTCTCTAAATTACGATACAACATCACCACTCTCTGAACACACCAAACCATGTCTCTATCACAGTGCCATAGGGTATACCCGCGAAACAAGATATATGCAATTTATCTGTAAACTTACGTAGGTACCTAAGTTTCGAAACGTCAAATATATGTCTATTTATTTGAACCAAAAAAACATAATCCATATTTGCTTGTAGAGCATAAAGTACAAAATAGTACTTAGCCAGCCTCTAGGCCGACTTTAAGTTTATAACCTTATTACAAAAGCATAGGTTCTATTTTTGATTTTAGATGGGAGCATACCAAACTTAAGATTTAAAAACTGAATTTCCCTCTCACTTTGAAGAAACCCATACTAGTTTTATTATGTAAGAGTGACGCCACACCGACGTAGCTTTGGATGACGATTGGGGAGTGGTGGATGCAGCATGCTGAAGATGGCATTGCTTCGATCGCCGTCTGCAACTTTTGAGCAAATATCTCCATGTCGTATGTCGACTTTTCTTCTGGGCCGCCATCTTTAATTCAAAATGATAAATATAAATCTAGTCTTCTGAACAATATTTTCAATTTAAAATCATTTATTATATTTCAAAAATTGGGCCTCTACCATCAGTTTTTCAAATTCAGGCGATAGTGATTAGGATTTTGGATGGAGCTCCATAATTATCTTTATATCCACTATAGGCACTTTACAGACTTTTCATACAACATTACTAACGCAATCGCTAGTGGCCGCGATTCTGTGGCAGAGGCCCTGCCAAAAGAATCAAGTGTATAAAAATTGAGTTACTATTACTTTTCTATTAGAAGTGTATAGACATTTACACACCTAACCTACCGACAATATAAAAACTAGACGAGTCGTTAAAACACGGACTGAGTGAGCGCGACGTATATTGCATACAAAAATGTATTAAGTTCTATTGATATGACAAATTGAGAGTATGAACCTTATGTTTGCACTATAGATAATAGTAACTCTATGAAACTAACATAAAAAAGTTAACTTACTTCATCCGTCTTCTTTTACAACCATTCACCATCTGATTTTCATTCTCCTTCACATAAGCATGCAGCTAAAAAGCTGTTATTAGTTCTGTTTAACTTAATTTCTATTTAATACATGTTTGAAGTGTATTTTTTACATTGAATTTTCCTTTCCGTCTATTAAATTGCGCCCGTTGATATGAAGAAAAAAATAATGTCAAATATTATAAAGCGATTATTTAAAATGTATAAACAACGGATTTTTTTATTATTGAGACAGTGGAGCCATCTATGGTAGCTTTACCTGACTGACCTGTGCTATCAACTGTCAACATAAATATATTACTTTTTCAATATGACGGTTAAATCTTTAACTTGCATAACTCGTATATGTTTTGCATAAAGTTAAATCGGCACTGAGTAACATCTATACCATGGAAAAATGGCAAATCGACTTATAAACGTGGCACTACTGTATATACTTTCTATAGAAATATGTACTAAATTAGCTAATTTTAAATTCCCTATATTTGTATTTGAGTGTACATGAATTAAATAAATAAATACTTTAGGGTTCAAAGTGTCAATGACTCGGGCTTCTGATACGTTATTATAGTTCCTATAGCCCGATATAGCGATAATAGAAATTACCTTTGTGCCAATAAATAGGATGCGAAGCGAAGGTCAGGAAGGGCACGTCCTGGCTGAAGGGGTTCCATACCGTCTTGAATGATAACGGCTCACCTTTGTTCCACATCAGGCGAACCCCGCGCAAGTTTCGCTCCCTGTAACATGAATACGTCGGTCAAAACCTGTTCAAAAATAATGTCAACCAATATATAATTGGAGTCTTTCAATGTTAAATATAAAACGAGTTTAAAGTTGGTATTTGTTAAGATAAATCTTATACAAAAATGAAGCATAAAATTCTGTTTATTTGACACACTAACGCTAATTAGTCTAGCCATTACACATGCTTATTTTAAGCAACTGACGATCTGCCTATAAACTAGTAACTATACATTTACCTATCTATCTATTATTATTTATATAAAAATGAATCGCAAAATGTGTTGGTAAGCGCATAACTCAACAACGCCTAGACCAATTTGGCTAATTCTTTTTTTTTAATATTGCTTGAAGTACGAGGATGGTTTTAACAAAGAGAAAAAAACGAAAAATAGTCTGAAAAAGTTAAAATTACAAATTTTCTATATTCCCATACAAAAGATTCGTTATATATAATACTTCTAAGTTAATTTGAACTTTAATACCATACCATAAAGTTGTAAGTGTTAGTGGAGGGGTTTCGGGAAGGTAAAATAATTGAGTGACGTTAGTATCGTTTAATACACAGAGGCTTAGTTAAATTAAGTGAAATATGTAGGATATCCATACTTCCATACTAATCCATACTTCCATAGTACTATCCATACTAATATTATAAATGCGAAAGTTCTGTCTGTCTGTCTGTCACCTCTTCACGGCTAAACTGCTGGACCGTTGTGATGAAATTTGGTAGGGATGTAGTTAACGACCTGAGGTCAAACATAGGCTACTTTTAGGCGCGACATAACCGAGTCCCACGCGGGGCGAAGCCGCGGGGAACAGCTAGTTACTAATAATTCTAAGGCGGTACGAAGTTCGCCGGGACCGCTAGTATATTAAACCTTTTGGAAGAACGTCTCTAGCTGTAGATTAAGTTTGTGGCCTGAACACTGAGAAATTTTACGTGTGCATATCATCTGTGCGATTTAGAAACTACGCAAAGCGGCATAAAGCCCACCTCAAGGATGGTGGTTACCATAGCCAATGGATAGTCTGCGTTAGTGTGCTTATGACGTATTGATGATATCATGCTCATTAAACCACTAATAAATAGCATCTAACAAGCTTGCAGACAACGAACAAAAATACATGCGTCTACAGCAACAGAGGGTACCTAGGTTGAAAATACTTGGGATCGAACACATTGGCTTCTTCTGTCGTGGGACTAGGCCTCCGGCACAGGCGGTCTATGACGCAGTCTTTGACTACCGTGGTCACGCCCGTCGCGATGCCATTTAGTCGGCTGCATACATAGACAAACATATAAAGATAGACAATACAACACATGAACATGCCAAGGCATAGTTATTGAGTATGGTCTATGTTAAGATAATAAGTACAATATACTTATACTAATATTATAAATGCGAAAGTCTGTCTGTCTGTCACCTCTTCACGGCTAAACTGCTGGACCGATTGTGATGAAGTTTGGTAGGGATGTAGTTAACAACCTGAGGTCAAACATAGGCTACGCGAAGCCGCGGGGAACAGCTAGTACAATATATTTTGATAGATTACTGTTTATGTACAACTGAAATCATAGTTTTGCAGTCTTTTGCCTTGCACAAACTACATTGTACATTTTTAATTATGTACAGTGGGCCGCAGAGATATGTACCCTAGATAAGGGGTAAGGGTAACTTTACTTGCTTTGTTACCCCTTATCTGGCGTATATACCTATGTGTCACCATCACCAGAAATACTACAATCAACTTCCCAATAAAACTTTTTACCTATTTATTTTTAAAGCTTCATTAACATGGGAAGCCCAATTTCTAATGTATCTTTCACGCGGACTTTTCAGTATAACAGGCCGAGTCCACAGTGCAAGTGTCTTTATTTTTGCATTGGTTAATGAATGATACACCAAATAACTATAAATGTTTTTCAAGTACATTTTTTAATTTAAACATTACCCGTTATAATAGAACACTTACCCCCTTATTCATAAAAATTAAAAAAACGTTTGTTAAGCCCAAGTTTACTAAAAGGTGTTTTGCCTCATTCTTACACAAAATTATTAAAATGGGTTTAATGATTATTAATTTTTATGAATAAAGGGGTTAGATTTAAAAAGCATGTTTACCACCACATTAGTAGACACAATGAAATATTATATATTGCAGCAGTGGAGAGTGTACCGTTTTTCTGCTTAACACTTTGACTGCTGAAATCACCCACTATGTGTTGTTATACAAGATTCCAACAGTGCAGATTTCACACACATCTCTTGTTCTGCCATATTTTTTGTCCATACATATTTGATCTGCAGTTCAGATTCATCCAACTTAGTTCAACCCAACTACATCAAAATGTTAAAGTGATTCACACAGAACAAAAATAAAAGAACATGAATGTTTATGGACAGAGATTTTTGCAGAAAAATAGACTTAAATTACATTAAATAAATTACTATTTACTTACGGTACAAGGGAGGATGGAGGATACACCAGCTCTCCAATAACAAGGGTGTCAAGGTCATCAAGATAGGTCTTCTTAAAATCCAGCTGTTTCATCGCAATGAAGTCATATTTTATGGTCATGACCAGCCTCGATGTGAGCAGCACAATCCTTTCTTTCTCATTGTCCCACAGAGTTATTCTGTAAAAAACAGGTTTGATATATTCCAGAGGGGGTTTTTAGTGTGTTCAGAAAACTGACAAATTATAGTGTCTGAAAAAATTTATTATTCTGCAGCCTTATGGCATTTAGCCTATTGCAAGTGCAAATAAGTTTAAATAAATTTGATAAGTATTAGTCTATGCCTTAATTATGACATCAAGCCTAATTTCTTTATTAAAAATACTATCCATTACATAATTATTATCAAACACAATTTTGATATTAAAAGTTGTAAGAATGTATATATGTAAATACTTGCTGTTCCCTGCGGCTTCGCCCCGCGTGGGACTCGGTTATATCGCGCCCAAAAGCTTATGTTTGACCTCAGGTCGTTAGCTACATCCCTACCAAATTTCATCACAATCGGTCCAGCAGTTTAGCCGTGAAGAGATGACAGACAGACAGACAGACAGACAGACTTTCGCATTTATAATATTAGTATGGATTTTGCCATTCAGCAAGCAAGAAGAAATCTGGTATAGGATACAATTTATCCCAAAATTTTCATAAGTTCTCAGCAAATCATCATATATTCAGTCTGTCAGACTTTGGAATAAGCTTCCAGAATCCATCAGAACAGCCTCTAGCCGCGCTAACTTCAAATGGCTTGCCTACAGGTTCTTACTATCACAGAACGCCACAGTTTAAGGAGCAAAATTAGGTAATAATTACGGGTACATTTTGAGTTGCTGCTTTATCTCGTAAATATTTTTGTCATATATATATATATATATATATATATATATATATATATATATATATATATATATATATATATATATATATGTATACTGTTATTTATATATTTATGTATATATGTAAGTATATGTATGTAAGTTTATGTAAATTTATATTACTATTATATTAAACCCACATTACGATCTCTGCTTGACCTAAAGGTTGACTGTTAGATAATGCTTTTAGCATTAAGTTCGCCTATTGTGCTATACAACTGTATTTTGTACAATAAAGTTTAAATAAATAAATAAATAAAATATTCATGTCTTCGATCTGCTTTGATTCTTCTTCTTTTCCTTTCCTTATCCCACTTTCCTATGTGGGGTCGGCACATATTCACGAGCTTGAACATACTTCACTTACTCAGTCAACAGCCATGAGCCCAAGTACTCTCCATCTTCAGGGAACAACAGAGCTGTGATACAATCCTGTATGGCATTCTCCACGACTCCCTTTCTAAATGTGAAAAAGTCTTTAATGTTCTCGCTATTGAAGGGTACATCATGGCGAGGGTACACTGTGTGGGTGTTGTCCGAGGGGACTGAAGATGCTTCAGCTGTATCTGGTCTCTGCTCACCATTTCTCGCATCTGAAAAAAATAAAGTGACGATTGATGGCTCAGATCAGCTGTTACTATTGAAAATGAAAACAATACTAAACTCTTTACTGCACTAAACATATAATGAAACAAGACAAATCTAGTTTTACAATAAGTATTTTAAAAATATTTTATTATGATGACATTTTTCTATGTTTAACCTATAGCTAGCACAATCAGACACAATAGACAAACTATTGTTATGTGACAATTTTGTGTCCCGAAACCGATTGAAAATATTTAAAAAGGCTGCATTGGCAATGGTCATGTTGTATTGTAACTGTCTTATTAATAAACCAGTTTTAAGGTCCGCTTAACTTTACACCAAGGTTTAAAGCAGTTTTAGTAAAAATACTTATTAATAAACCCAGTTTAAGGATAGAATAACTTAAACCTAGGTTCAACCTTGGAGTAAAGATATACCTAGCAACCATTAGGTTTAGCGACAGAATAAGGACAATCTAACCTAAAATTTTGGGACAAGTCTGGTATCTTCTTCGTCCGAGCGTGTTTTCCGGTTGCATCTTTAGTTCGCGCTTCATAACCCAAAGTACGCTATTAATCATGGTCTTGGTTTAGCGGAACTGGTTATTACCAACAATGGAGCGACTGCCGTCTGACATCCGTAACCCTTTTTACAGGGAATCCAGACCCACAGGAACATGATCCTGATGTGTTAGTGGCCAACACTGTCAGATTTTTCAGGCAAAAAGGCTAAAGGCATCTCTGACATAGCCTAACGACTGCCATCTACCGATAACAACCGGGAACCAACGGCTTAACGTTTCTTCCTAAGCACGGCGGAGCTCAAGATAGAAATGCCACTAATGGCGACCAATCCAAACATGGTCGCGCACTCTCCGTCATTGTTGCTTGACACGTGCTATCGTTACGAATACGCGCTCCAAATAGGCAAATAAAGGTGGCCTACTATCTACCATCTCTTAAAAACCATGCAAGTACGAGTGAGTAAGCGAGACAGCGCAATACATGATGTAAGACGACATCTGCCTTACTCAATCGTTCTTGAATGGTTTTAAGAGATGGTAGTACCATATAGCCATGTGTGGTACCAGTATTACAATTCATAAGTGCTACAAGATGGTAAGAGACTATTATTTGAGCTGCATTCATAGGAAATTTTTGATAACACATGTTAAAAATAAAATGCTTTCAAGAGAAAATAAATATATATTTCATTTATCACTTTTTGATTTTGCAGCCTCCATATTATATTGAGCAGTAATCATCTGGAACTCTGCCTGCTTCTTTTGCTCAAAACACAATAAATTCTTCTTCATCTTCTACTGTTATTATCCGGCACGTTTCGTTTAAAGCCGTATCCACCAGCCGAGCGTGAACAACAAAAACACAATAAACATATTAAACATTACTATACATTACAAACCAATTTTAACAAATAAGATTATTTTTATTTATTTATTTTGTATTTCCCTGGAAACGAGTCTTTTAGGCTTTCTTGAATTTATTAATCTGGTTTTGATGTATCACTTCTGTCAACAATGTGACATAAAAGTCCAAAATGAAAAAAAGAAACAAAATATTCGTTTTCTTATTATGGTAAAAAGGTCAGTGTTGCAACTTTCTACCTTAAACCGAGGTGTAACTTTAGTATAGCTAAAACGTCGCTAATCTAAGTTTATTAATAAGGATATTAAAACTTGGTTGAAACATCCTTATTCCTAGTTTAACTATTCCAAGCGTAACCTCGGTATAAGCTTGGATTAGGGTTATTTTATTAATAAGACAGTCAATGTATGATTCAGATTTTTTAAACTATTTTAATTTTAAGACGATTGTGCAGGTATGTTTTTTAGAAATTTTATTGAAAATATTTGCAGATGACAATTAAATAGGTACATTTAAGATATACTTCAACAACTTAACTACTTGCAAATCTAGCACTACATTACAAAAACCTTAATAGAATATTACTCAATAGGAATTATTACATCTTAGTTTGATTTTGGATTGGATTTTATTAACTTTGATAAGAATTCTTGGAAGAGCAGTTTTACACCTGCGAAACGCCGAAGCTGTAAATGTAAAATAAAGAAAAACAACTATTTTAATAAATTTAAAGGCGTAAGTTTACATCTTAACAATTTAATACCAAACGGTTTCTAGATTACCTGCGAAAGATGATGTCGAAGATGTTAAAGAATCTGCTCCGGATAAAACAGACGAGGGTGCAATCGATTTTGTTTTATTTGTATTGGATGTTTCTGCCGCAGTGTTTTCATTATTAGTCGTCGCAGTCGCAGTATGTTCAACTGCCGGGTGCTCAGAAGACAGCTGCAGAGTACCGCCACGGAACTCCAAGTCTTCCTCCAGAAGGTCACTCATGTTGTTAAAAACTAAATGTTAGTTCGGAATAATCTTATTATTTTCCTTATCAATTTGCGAATAAAATAATCGACCGTCCAAATCCAAATAAGATACGGAATTGTGTGAAATGTCATGTCAATGTCAGTTACCCGCGTCACTGTCACTGTCACGTCACGAACATTGTCATCGTCACGTTGTTTTATTTTTATTTCATGCGGCCCTGGATACTACCTTTTTAGGCTTTTTTTATTTTTACCATTAACTGCTTAAGCATTACGGCCTTACATTATGTATTGCGTCATCAAGCTAAAACGATAGGTACCCTATGTCCTTCTCAATACTCCCAGCTATGTGTATGCGAAATTTCAGGAAGATTGGTTCAGTAGATAGGGCATGATGGGGTAACAAACAAAGTAACAAATATACAAACTCACTTTCGCATTTATAATATTGGTTGGGATTACTAATTCTGTGATTTTTTTAAAATAGCTATATATAAGGGATGAGAGTTACTCCCGTAACAATTTTTAAATAAAACATATGGCTAGGGATAAAGTACAGAAAAAGGATAGGCTAGATAGGTAATTGATCATTTTGATAAGCTTGGCTTCAAATTCGATATTTAAAACCAAAGAAAACCTCGTAAATATTATAAGTAAAACGGCACAGCATAATTTTGGACCAAGCAGAAAAATCTGAATACTTCTGTGTATAAATAATAACTTAAGACTAAACTGACTAATACAAAAATTAAACAATCGAAAAATGTGATAACAATTTTATTTCTCCAAAACATTCCGGCCTATGTGTGTTGCAATGGCCCACATAGAAACAACCAAGATGTAAGTGTAATAGTAAAGTGGTATACATTTCATTGTGGCCTACTGTACATCATTGTACTGTAAAGTCGGGGCAGTTAAAGTGACCTCCCCCCTCCCCCCCTGACACTATGGTAAGTACGGTGGGAGGAGGGGGGCACTTTTACCTGCCCTTGACTGTACATTCCAAACTATACATAATTCACTAGTTTTCTCACATTTCACGAACCAAGTCTTTTTATCTTACGAGGTAGCTTCCAGTCCGTTTGGTACTTCCTCCGAGTTATTTGGCACTTCACCGTCTTTTTGCTGTTCCTCCTCCTTCTGTTTCTGTTTTCTTACCATATCTGATAGATACCTACACCGCTGCATACATTCTTCCTGGAAAGATTCACAAAAAAATGTGTTTTTATTTAAATGGGCCCAAGTCAAAAAAGAGGGTGTTATGTGTTTGACCTGTATGTTTATCTCTATGTTCTCTTATAAAATGATTTGATTTCGCGTCGTTTTATGAGTATTTAGAGCGCGAGTGTACTACCTACATCAAAAATTATCTTTTTTATCAATTTTTGTCTGCCGGTTTACCTTCGAAATTATAGATTTTGTCGGGAATTATATAAAAAATATTTTACTCAATAATTAACATCAGAGCCCAACGCCGGTTTAAAATTACCCCAAAATTATCATTATAGTATTGAAACTATCATCAGTATACAAAATTTCTGAGAAAAAAAATAGGGAGCACTCTACCACGGTAATACTATCTAATTATTATTTAGATAGTATTACCGTGACTCTACCACCACTCTTATTTTGGTACCATAAAGTCTAAATTTGAATAGATTCAGCGGTGTAGCAGTGGTCGTCCGATCACAACCGTGTCACTTTCGCTTTCTCTTCATATCAACCGGAACGGAACACTTTTGGCTGTCTTGTTTATTGTCAAGTTTTTATTTACGTAAACCGTAAAATATCGAAAGTAATGAACTAGATGGTCAGCTTAATACTCTTATTGTCATCCACACATCTTTCGGAACTAAACCCATTTAATTTTTTTTCTCGAACATATGATGACAGTCTGAACCAGAAAATGTATCCGATTTGACAGCTGTCAATGTTAATGTAATGAAGCAGTCAAATAGGAATCGGCAAGTATAGAGATGTATGTAGTCATCATCATTTCGTGTATGTGTCATGGTCCATTTGCCATGCATACTCTAGTGTCAGATTTCTTCGGAACCGCCTCTCGGCTTCAGAGAAGCACAGAATCATTCTCTCTATACTAAGGGTGGTTGGAAGAAATTGCATTAGTTATAAGTCCGCCTTTGTACTAATTTTTATTTTAGATCCTGTACAATCAAATGTTGTATTTATATAATTGGTGCAATAAAGTGTTTATTCATATTTATTATCAGACAATCAGGTGATTCAAGCCAGCAATGTCCTAACCAAACTGGAAACAACTAAAAATGTATGGTTTCCGTGGGAACCAAACCCGCGGCCTCTGGGTCTACAGGCAAACGCCTTAAGGCGAGGCCTCGGTGAACACTAGCGCCACCGCCATTTAAAACTCATTATTCACTGAAAACCTAAGTTACCAAAAATCCCTGTTATGTAATTAAAGTTCTGGATCTCAAGTTGATTTTAATCACATTAAATTATAGTTCCCTATAGTTATAAATTGCAAAACTGCTAAAAGAGGCCGTTTTAAGTTTGAGAACTATAATTTAATAAGTTTAAAATAAACATTAGATCCAGAATGTTAATTACTTAACACGGATTTTTGACAACTTGTGTTTTCAGTGAATAACGATTTTTAAATGACGGTGGCGCTAGTGTGCATGGAGGTATCGCCATGACCAGTGGTGACGAACCTTGCTCTTCCCGGGCACGGCGCCGGCGATCCTGCCCCAGCGGTCGCCGGCGCCCCCCTTGGGATGCCGCGCCAGCGCCGCCTCCAGCGCCTGCTGCTGGCTCTGAGACCAGTTGCCGCCTGACGCCTCCTCTGCCTTACGCGTTTTTACCTACGGCACAGTTGATGTTTTTATTTTATAGTCGTGTTGATTTTTGACGTGACAACGTCTTATAATTCGATGGAGCCGGCTGCACGCAAGATAAAACGACGCAATGCGGCGTTACCTCGCTCTGAGGCGTTCCATTTAAGGCTTGAAGTGCAAGCGAGTTTCTTATGACGTTGTCACGTTCAACTATCGCCTGTAAACCGACTTTACAGACAACCGATTTTTTACTTTAATTGTGACTATTTTCTGTAATCTGTTTGTTTGCCAAATAAATAAAATAATAAAAAAAATTGACGACATGGAAAATGTAAAAATTTTGACCTCTTATTTAACTTTTTTTTGTATCTCCGCCAGAAAAATTCGCCGTTAATACATTATCAACTCGGACACCTCACAGTCTTATTCTAAAATTATAAAAAATTTCTATCGATAGCTATTAAGCTATCGATAGAAACCGTAATGTTCAACCGCTCAAACTATTGCATTCCTAGAATTTTCTTTTTCATTTTTTTAAGCTACTTAAGTATGACTATGCCAGCCTCATAGGGAAACTCAAAGATGTATAAATAGTCATCGGATAATTAATAGCTTGGGAAACAAGAATACAACTATCTTTTAGACATATCTGATACCTAGATTTATGGATTCAGAAAATAAAAAAACCGTTAATCCTTCAGTCTTCTTTTAAAAATCAAGTCGTTTATTCTCAGACCACACTTTCTACCCACATTCTTACCTTTTTGACCGGCTCCGACGGCGGCTCAACCACCTCCTGCCCGGGCAGCTTGTAGCAGTTGTCCTTCAGTTTGGCCGCCATGTGCGTGACCTCCGGCACAGCGCGGCCCATGGCCTCCGCGATCCGCTCCCAGCGCTCGCCGGAGCCCCCCGGGTACTTCTTCACCAGCCGGACCAACTCCGCCAGGTCGTCGTCCGTCCACAGACCGCCCGATATCACTGGTGGCGTCTGTCAATGGACATTTTAAAAGTCAGGTGAAAGAGCAGGAGGACCTTAGCTACTCTCTGCTCTTACCACAAGTTACCGTTCTGATCACAACTCACCACTCTAATCACATCTCACTTACCAATTCTCAGCACTCTTACCAATACTCATCTCAGTTACTACAACTCACCACTCTTACCGCAACTCACCACACTTACCACAATTCACCGCTCTAACCACAACTCACCACTATTACCACAACTCACCGCTCTTACCACAACTAACCGCTCTTACTACAACTCACTTGTCTTACTAAAACTCACTGGCATATTACACTAACCGGTTTGACAGGCACAGGCGAAGGCCCAGCATGCTCAGGCTCGTCCGCCGGGTCAAGCAGACACCCATCCCTCTCGGGCGGCGCCCAGCGCCGTCGCCGCACCGCCTTGGGAAGTGCCGCGGCGGCTGCTTCGCGTTCTGCTCGCAATTGTTCTTCCTCCTCTCTAAAGAACAATGATAACAATGGCCATGATGAGCAGATCTTCATAATGTAAAAACAATGGATAACATTATGATAGAATCCATGTGATTTGGAAATATATGGATTTGGCATACCAATTTATACATTACTAAAAAAATAACGTCAGTAAACTTTGGTATATTGCATCATTATTTATCATAACATACGGCATTCATCCTGCATGGATCAAACTCCAATAACCGAAAACTGGTTGAGAAATGTGGCTGAGAAACTTGGTTGCTTTTATAGCTCGGTAAGGATTTGGAATATATTTTTTATCATATTTTCAATTAAATTACATCTTTTTCTGCCTCCTCGCTTGTTCTTCCCTCTCCTTCATCATTCGTTTGAATTCGGCTATACCCCTGGGTACAGCAGTCACAGACCACCACAGCAGCCGTGGTATCTGAAATGGTAGTGTGTCCTTCACGCTGGGCTTTGGCAGCTGCTCCAGGATCTCCGCTAGACCCGTGTCGAAACCTGACTTCTTTGACGATTTCTTCCCTCTACTGCTTATTATTTGTTCCTGTTCGGAATAAACATTTTTATTAATATTTTTATGATTCTTACCTATTTTCTCATATCCATAACTACGTATTTTAACCCACTACACGTTTTTGGAAACTGTATATTCATTCATTTCGTGTAGGTGTCATGGTCAATCGACCATGCACACCCTGGTGTCAGAGTTCTTCGGAACCGCCTCTCGGCCTCTGACATGGTTCCTTTAACGACTACCAGATGGCAGCCGGGACCAACGGCTTAACGTGCCTTCCGAAGCACGGAATATTTAGGCAACTGTAATAATTGAAACTATAGAATCACTCCAAGATATTAAACAACTTTTTCTTTCAACTCTAAACATACTGTTATTTTCGTAGGTAGTAAATGGAACGACAAAGGAATAAATAACGCTGGTTTAAATGTTTTTGTGCCTTTTACCAACTGCTTGTGATGTCCAACAAGAGCATTTCCATAGAAGCTTCACTTCGTCCGTCAAGTCATAAAAATAATGCAAGAATTCTTTTTATCTTGTACGTCTCTAATTGAGGGATAACAATAAGACATCGCTTTCGACTAGATTTCAGACACCGTACGATATTAGATGATAATAAACCATAATGCAACTGAAATAATGTTGAAGATGATATAGTGATTAGAAAAAAACAAAATAACACATACAGCTGTAAACCTCTTCTCGGCGTATGCAGCCCAGCCCACAGCGTACTGCCCAAAGCTGATGATGATGAACAGAATGATGGAGCCTTCAGCGAGCCCCATCTTGCGGACGTGCCGGTAGTAGTACACAGCTGAACGCCAGTTCGGAAGACCATTCTTGAGCACCTCATTATATCTGATAGAAAAATGTTATAATTATTAATCTATCTATGCTTATATAAAAATTATACTAATATTTTAAAGCTCAAGAGTTTGTTTTTTTGAAGGCTGGAAACTAGAACTACTGGTTAGATTTAGAACATTTTTTTTTAACTTTGTATGAACATGTCATCATTACATTCCAGTAGTATAAACAATGAAAAGATTGTATGATAGATTCAGGGGGTCTAAAAACGCCACTTTGAATTGCTAAGGAATTCATAATATGAATTCGATTCGATGAATTGCTAAATTGGCGTTTTTAGACCCACAGGTGTTACTTTATGGATATGTATGTATTTAAAAAAAAAGGTTTAAAACTTTTTATAAAACTGTCAAGAAGTAAAAATAAATATTCTGAATATTTAAAGATTCATTATTTTCACTATCATTTTGTATGTACCAATAACTTAACCTATTATAGTTTTAAATATTTGATAAGTAGTGGTTTTACTCTAATCGAAGTTTTAATAAATAGAGAGCAAGCGAAGCACACATCATAGTGTTTAATAGTCGCTGTGGCTGAAATCGGTCTGGAAAGCATCAGTATTATCCTAAAAACCAATGAAAAACTTTGAAACAATAAAAAAATTGCATATAGATATTTTTACTTATTACTCAAAGCTTGTGTGTGTTTGTATTAAATCAATCTTAAATATATATTTTCCACCAAATAATAAGGTTTCCTTAAAATCAACAAATATTTTATAATAGCTTACTTTTCTCGTTTCCCAGGGTCTTTGAGGATGTTATGAACAGAGACTAGATTCCTGAATTGCACGTCTGCATCGGGAGCATCACTTTTGTCTGGATGCAAGATCAGTGTCAGTTTTCTGAATGCAGACTTGATTTCTGATGGAGCAGCATCCTACAAAACCATCATTATATGATAATACCGTGTAAAGTAATGCTTTCAGCATTCAGTTATTCACTAGTTCTATACATATATTTATTTTTCAAAATTTACTCCCATAAATAAGTACTTATAAGTTTTACTTATTGTTTGTTTATGATTTTGTGATTTTATGATAATCCCTGAAATCATCCCTGAATGGAAAGAAAAATAGGAGGCTTTTGCCCAGCAGTGGGACCTAAATAGCTAGTGAAAAAAAAAGTTTTACTTGCGTGGTAACTATAATAAACTGACTGCCAGGCTTTTAACCTTTATTTCTTATCCCACAATTATTTTAAAATTAAAAGTTTGATACTAAACAAAAAAGTTTAACAGCTGGCCAATGCAAGCTGAAACTATATCTCATTATATAAATTACTAAATAAGAAATACGGACAATAATTATTAGGTATATAATTAAAAATAAATTTAACCCCTTTTTGAAGCGATTACTTTAATTATTGTAAGGAACATGTAAAAAAGAATAGCAAGAACACTGATCATACAAGATTATATGAAAATGGCAAAATAATTAAGTCTATCGAGCCAATCATGAAAAAGCTGAATAAATATTGTATATTAATATTATAATTGACGTTCTCACCTGTGTAACACCTAATAATTCGTAGAAATTCTGATTGACTTCTTCTACCACGTCGAATACCTCCAGATCATCGTCGTCCCATGCCGAAGCGCTATATATGAGCGTGAAAAACATAAACAATCCTAATCGCATGATTTAATACAACACTTATTGATTTAATAAATAAAAAATTAAATCTCAAATAATTTTTAGAGAGCACTTTCTTTCGCAACTCGTATTCTATTCGTAATTTTTTGACAAGTTGTCTGACAATTTGATGGTTGACAAATTGACAACTCAGCAACCAACTGACATAAACACGAAAAAAATCAAAAAGTGCTGCCCACATGAAATAACTTATACAGCGTTGGGTTGCGGGTTAAGGATTGCGGACGTGGCGGTTGCGTGGTGCAGCCGTGGTGCTGCGCCTGGGTATTACCATGTACTATTAAGCACCGACAAGCCAAGGACACGAGAGTAAGCTAGTTGTCTTCATATCATATAATGTATTGCGAATTAGCGATTGTGCCCTTGTGGCTTACCACTATCACTTAAAACTATGCAAGAACGATTGAGTACGAGAGATGTCATCTTACACCATGTATTGCGCTGTCTCGCTTACTCACTCGTTCTTGCATGGTTTTAGGAGATGGTGGTAGTGGTAGGCCACTCGTTTTGGGTCTGCTTGAACAGATCATGGTAACCCCTGGTGGCATGCCCTCCGCTAAGAGTAATAGTGTTCTGTGGCCGACCATGCCACACCATGTAACGCTGCAGTCGCTCGCTGCACGTGTTGTTATATTATGTGAGAAGAGACAAGCCGATGCAAAATTTGTAGGTGTCCCTTTTCCTCTTGAATTTTATACAACCTTCTAGAAAGAGACACCTACAAACTTTAGGTTTTATTCTGGAACGGCTTTTGTCCTCCGTAAGCATTCTAGTGTTTTATATAAATTATTTGGCGTGCGGTTCTATCAAAAGCTACGTTACTCTAGCTACCGTAAATGAACCTCTTGATGGCAACATCCTCCAACATCTCAATCTTCATCTTCTTCATCCGAGCGTGTTTCCTGGTTGCATCCTCGGCTTTCTCTTCAGAGCCCAGAGTACGCTTTGAACATGGTCCTGATTTGGCGGTACTGGTAATTACAATGAAGCGTCGGCCGTCTGACGTAACTCTTTTTACAAAAGAACCAGGCAATAGGAACATGATCATGAACCTCTGAGTCGTCGAGATAGGCGATACTATAGAGAACTTGTAGGGAGATCAAGCAGCTGCGACTGGAAAGAGATGCGAAATGCAAGTACAGCGCACTCTCCCGAGATTCGGCTCTTATAACCGAGAGGTTGGTAGAGCCATTGGAGATGGAGGGAGGAACCTCTGAGTCTGAGACTCAATGATTTAGGTGTTTTCTTTTTGACATGGATGCAAGCGGTTCAATCCACGGGTAACTTTGTGAAGTTCCCAATTTGGGTAGGAAATTGAATTATTTGGCCGAGAGGCGGTTCCAAAGAACTCAGAAACCAGGGTGTGCATGGTCGATTGACCGTGATACCTACATAAATTAATGATGAACATATTTCACGAAAATTTTCTACTAGTAGTAACTTAGTAGGTTATATATTGGGCTAGATCCCATTAGCCTTTGACCCATCCAAAGCCCTGTTATATAAATAACTAGCGACCCACCCCAGCTTCGCCAAGGCATAAAAACCTTCCTCTTGAATCACTCTATCTATTAAAAAAAAACCGCATCAAAATCCGTTGCGTAGTTTTAAAGATTTAAGCAAACAAAGGGACATAGGGAAAGAGAAAGCCACTTTCTTTTATACTATGTAGTGAGTGATAAAAAAATCTCTATTTAAGTCGAAAAAAGAAATCAAATTAATTTATCCCACTAAGCGTCGTCGTAGCGAATTTCTACAACGATGTAACGCTACGAAAGCTACGATTCGTAGCAAGTTACGAAAACTCGTAGTAAGTCTACGCCGTAGCAGTCGTAGCATTTATTACATCAAATATGAGAAATGTATGAATAGAGCGTGTGTGTGTTTCAATCTCAGTTCGTTTTAGGTCAAGGCTTAACGTAATGGGACGTCCTATAAACCCGCTGAATGGAGGAAAATTCGGAGGGATCCAATTAGTACGATAGTGATCTTGCTCTACTTCATTTGGTCTGACTTGTAAAATACGAGTATTTAAGTATATGTAGTTTTGGAATAGGGTTTTCCAGAAAAAGTACTAATATAAATGGCGAAAACTTTTTTGAAATAATTCAACACTATAAGTAATTTGATAACAGTTTACTTGTATATTTAGCTAAAAGAAGTACTTATGTTAAAGAAGTGTACTTTAAATTAAATTAAAGTTAAAAAATATGGCAGGAAGTTGTTTATATTAACTTGCGTATAACTCCGATAGCGACAGAAGTTGCGAATAAAAATCAATTCATTATAAAACCGGCTGGGCCTTGACAAAGATAATTTCGTATTCCACATGCCCAGTAACAGTGCAATGACGACGAAATTGCCGGCCGCTGCACCTCCCGATCCCCGTATCGTGGCATCCGTGGCATCAATGTATTCACTTCACACGAAAACCAACCTTTATTTGCCGTCACAGAGACCTACTAGCCTCAAAAATACCTCATACGTCACATTGAGGGCTTGGCCCAGCCCGCAACACCGACAGCAAACGTGATTTGGTCCGCTATTACAACCGTCCAGTTTGACTTGAGCTCAGTCTAAAAACGGAGGCTTCACCTCTTGTGTAAAGGTTGTGAAAACGGGACGGGTGCGGGAGCTCAGTTTATTCTGGTTTTTATTAAGTCTGCCGTATGGGGTAGTCAGTGTGGCGCGACCCTTCGGGGCGTGTGGCTGCGGGGATGCTCGCCCGGAGTGATGGATACTGGTGCGCGTGACGTGAACTGGTGCAGCTGCATTTTGCAGGCACACGGACCTAGGAGAAGGGCTCATGACAAAATTTAACTGCTCATCTCTTGTCGCCATCACTATGGTCTCCTCCTTGCTCTTCCTGGCCTTAATGGGCATAATTTTTACTATGCCGACGCCTGTGAGTTTATTTTTATAATTTATGTGGTTTAGTGGAGTTTAAAATATATCAAAATGTGTGTGTTGGTTTTGAAAATTATTTTTATTAAATTGAGCAATTGTAAATAATTGTATGATTTTTATTAGAATTTTAGAAAATGCACACTCATTTATTTTGGTAACGTAAACTAGACACTGACAGACAGACTAACGTAGATATTTTATTTTATCAATATTTAAATGGTGTGTGGTATGTATATAATTGTAAACACTCGTTTACTCTTTGTTTACAGCTTAAATTAGGCACAAATTTTTAAGAAATACTGAATTACATATTTGGAAAACTGATATTAAACCAACAAAGAAACAAAATCATAACAAAGACAAGCGTTTATTTAGACACGCAAGTCTTCATCCACTCTTCATCAGTCAAATATTAGAATAGCTCTTTATTTTGACATACAGCCGCGTTTCTTTTTTAAGAAAATGCGGCAAAATCACTAAGTAGTTTCTCTAAGTTGCCACTTTATTTGGAAATATTACAACATTTACGGCAACATTACAAACCTTTCGTTATCCTGGAACGCAGTAAAACGATCGATTGGAGCATAAACATGCGCTGTACTTTGGGATTTCCCGCCAAAATTAGACAAGAAATATTATGAAAAAAAAAAGTAGGAAGTGGATCGTCAATCTAGTTGAATTTTTAATTTAGGTTTGATATAAAAACGTAGCGTGCGCACGTCGCACTTTCACGTACAACTTTTTTTTCGCAATTTTGATAATTGTTTTTATTAGAAAAATAATGAAGTTTTATTTTGATACTGATTTAGGTTTATTATATACGTACACAACACCAAGTTTGTGATTGACCTAGGTACCTATTTATAATGCCGCATCCCACTTAGAAATTTCCTAAGTATGTAGTTAGTACCGTTGGCATACAACCGAGTTAACGCTAAGTTAATGCTTCGAGTTTAGAGAATATACTTAGCATGAATATAGTTAGTTAAATGAGTTTTAGTATATCGGCCATTCTCAATTTTGGCATTCTTAGTCTAATTACCACAACCCTTTTAATTTTTTGAACTTATTCATGAAATATGACTGTAGAGAGAATGAATATGAATCAATTGTGAATTTAATCGTATTGGCATTTATTTAGCTTATGTAGTATCCAAGTTATCGGTATCTAAAATATTTGATGGTTGTGACAATTAGACACTATAAATTTACCTCGTCCTGGTAATTAGAAACTTGAATTTTTCCATATAAGTATATTGAATAATGACCGCTTATGTAATTAAAGAAGATATTTACATATTATATATTAATTTTGTTAAGAAACTATCATATAAAACGCAACAATTCAACATTATAATTAGTTTATTATTGTTTGAGTTTGCTTAAATCTAACGGAAATAACAGCTGTTTTGGTTTTTAATTGACGGTGGCGCTAGTGTTCACCGAGGTATCACCTTAAATAACAGCTGTTATATACTTATTTTTAAACAACAGCAGCGATGGCAATTAGAAAAGTTGTGGCAATAAGCGTCGTGGCTCTTAGAGAGAAACATGATTTTCCAAAAAAAAAGCTACTTAATAAACAGAATTCTCATAAAGACACATCATAATCCATGGAGCCCAGAAATCTGATTTATTTTCAATAAACAAAAATAAGTTAACAATAACTCATAAGTATTTAATCAAGGCTACATGAATTAGAAAAATCGAAAACCAAAGTCATGGCAATTGGATACTTAGGTGTCTAATTGGCGATTACTCGACTCAGCGCACAACCACACTCGACGAGTACCTCGACAACACAGACGGCTCGGGACCTGTGCTATAGTGATGTGCCAGAGATTCTTATTTAGGGATGTGCGCCCTCGATTGCAAGTGGTTTTGGCAATTATTGTCAAAGGTCGGACACGTCTTCATTTGATAATTTTGACTAAGAAAGTACTAGTAACTTGTTGTATTTTTGATATGTTGTTAAATATATATTCCTTAATATAAAAAACCATCTAAAATAACTAAAACTCTTTCTCTGAATTAGTATTAGACAAGTTTCCAAACTGGGAGAGCGCGTGGACGCGTCGTGGTAATTTAAGAACAATGTTTTGAAAAAATAATTCTGTTATACTATGCAATATAGAGATATTTTTTAAAGTGCAACACATATAAATAGTTGTTAGCTACTTTACAAAAAAAACAGCACCTAATATTATTATGTTTACATGAAAATTTTGCACTGGACGCTCTAAATTAAGCCTTCTGAGAATGGCCGATATGTATATCAAAAACGTCTGAAGATTGGCAAATGATGTGAAAATCGTAGACCTAGTTCGTTCACCCGCCGTGCAACCTCTATTGATTTGTTATTTATAAACTCGGTTATAGCAAGTACTTTCTTGCAAATAGTCTTAATTTCACATTGGTCTAGTAGAACACCTAGTAAACATGGATGAAGTATGGGAGAAAGTTTTTGTTTACTTACTCATATATAAATTAGGTAATAATCTACCAGAAAATACATACTTACATCAGGTACCTAGTCAGTTAACAAAAAATTAAGACGCCCGTATACATTGACCGTATGACTGATAGGTAACGTAACGAATTAAAATAAGAAAAAGAAAATAATATAGCTTAGGAGTGCTTTATTACTTAGAAAACATACATTAATATTTATTTATAAAAATAATAGGTTGATAGAATTTCGAATTTATAGCTGTAGCGCAAGGCTTTCAACTTTACTCCTCTCTTGTTATTTATTAGTAAAATAGATTAAAATACTTATATATTTTAGAATAGATAAATATAACTATATAATAAAAGCGTAGATTTTCTGGATATATCACCTATTCGCACAGGCGAATTGAAGTGGCACTCGCTCGGTCTAGGAAGGAGTGCTATTTTTACAAGCTTTTATTTAGTTTCACCTGTCCTGTTGTCTGTCGTTCTGTAATCAAATCTTACAACTTAAATTTGATCCACTTCCCGGTTTCCGATTGAGCTGAAATTTAGAATGCATGTACAAATCGGATGACAATGCAATGTTATTGTGACATAGAGCTGATCTGATGATGGAGCTGGAAGGTGGCCATAGGAACTCCGTAATTAAATGATGCAACCCTATCGAGTTTGAGCTCATTAGATTCGTCTTGACAAGTACTTTGATACTATATGGTAACCAGGGTCTGATGATGGAGCCGGAAGGTGGCCATAGGAACTCCGTAATTAAACGATGCAACCCTATCGAGTTTGAGCTCATTGGATTAGTCTTGACGAGTACTTTGATGCTATATGGTAACCAGGGTCTGATGTTGGAGTTGGAAGGTGGCCATAGGAACTCCGTAATTAAACGATGCAACCACATCGAGTTTGGGCTCATTGGATTAGTCTTGACGAGTACTTTGATGCTATATGGTAACCAGGGTCTGATGTTGGAGTTGGAAGGTGGCCATAGGAACTCCGTAATTAAACGACGCAACCACATCGAGTTTGGGCTCATTGGATTAGTCTTGACGAGTACTTTGATGCTATATGGTAACCAGGGTCTGATGTTGGAGTTGGAAGGTGGCCATAGGAACTCCGTAATTAAACGACGCAACCCCATCGAGTTTGGGCTCATTGGATTAGTCTTGACGAGTACTTTGATACTATATGGTAACCAGGGTCTGATGTTGGAGTTGGAAGGTGGCCATAGGAACTCCGTAATTAAACGACGCAACCCCATCGAGTTTGGTCTCGTTTGATTCGTCTTGACGAGTCTCTTGCTTTCTTCCCATATTAATAGGCTAGTTGACAAAATTTCAATAACTGCTTAATATTTTAGCTTATTAGGCATTTTATCGTAAAAAAAGGTTTATTTATTTTTAATCGAGCGTTTACATTATAAATTTCGCGTTTTAAAAAACCATTTTTCAATTTGGTTCCAAAACGCACAAGACTGTCATGGCGTCTTGAATGACGTCACGCCGTGCGAAACAAACGAAAGAGTGATCGTGTCTTCGTACGTTATAGCTAGTTTTAATCGTTTAAAAATAAATTTCTCATATTATAAGTACTGTATAGTGCCCCAGTGTGATAGCACGACTATAAAAACGCCAAACAAGTTATTTATATATGTTCCAAACAATGGAGAAATACGGAAAAAGTGGCTAAAACTTGCAAGAAGAGATGATGCTCATACTTTAGAGATCATACTTTATGCTAAGAGATCCCTTCCTGGGATAAGTCCGCCATTGTCTTCTGATTTTAATAATGTTCTATTTACTATGTATTTTAAAGCAATAAAGATATTACAAACAAACAAACTTTATCAACAGGTTCAAGAATGTATTTTTGTGAAGATCATTTTGATTAAGTATTTCACACAATACAATCTATTGCTTAATTCGAGCAAACTAGATGTGTTTTGTAGAATCCCTATTTTCTAAATAATAAATACATGAGTTCAGGTTAAGTTGTTTCACTTTTAGGAGTGAACGTTTCATTTTAGTTTTCTAATTAATGTTACAAACATACTCTTTTTATTATTCTAGTTGCCAAATGATATGACTAATTATATGGAGTATCATATGAAGGGAACAGTAAAATAGTAAACAGTATCTTGCAAAATGTACGTCACAACATTAAGTTCTTGTGTACCGAACTGAAATATCACATAGCATTTAAGCTTATAATAAATATTTTATACTTACAAGGAAGTTTTAACATTGCGAAATTCAGATGAGCAAAAGTTACTGTTCGACGCGAAAAAATTTCCAAGCATAACGGCATCGATTCTGGGCAAATTATTACTGTCTGCTCTGCTGAATTCAGATTCCATGGTTAATTCTTTCAAATTATAATTAGCAAAAACTGTATCAACTTGATATTAGTTGTTAAAAACCAAAATTTTATCAAGAACCGGTAGTGATACTCGAAACGTCAAAGACAAGATTGGAGTTTCGCACGGCGTGACGTAACGCTTTCTGATTGGTGTTCACTGTCACGTGACTAAAGGTTTCATTTTACGAAATTTATTTTTTAAAAATATTATTAATCTTTAACGCTTTTAATAATTAAAATTGTTTGTTATTTTCTCCATAATATAATTAATCATTATAAACCCCTATCCATTATATTTATTCTTAATGGACACAAGCCTATTATATATGATTGATTGGATGGATGACCCAATGCCAAGGTGAGCACGTGCCGAGGGCTGAATGGTATGAGGGTGTATAAACATGTCTTGCCGCTAACGTTGCGCCTCAGGGTACCAGGGCGAACCCTGTTGTATTGTAGCCCTTATCCCTCTACAACGGACCTCTGGGGGGATGGACCGTTATTTGTCCTATACTCGTGGGAATAACATGAAGAAAAAGCTGCTACGCGCTGCGAACTACGTCGTAGTAAATCTCGAATTAAAAACAGAGGTACTAAAAAGTTAAAAATAAAATTAAAGAAAAAAAAAATTTTTAAAAACAAGCTTTTATTATTTGTTTATAAAATGAACTAAAAAGTTAAAAATAAATTAACTCTAAAAAGAAATATAACACTTTGTAACTTGATTGTAACCTTTAACGACAAATAAGCGTCTTCGTCTAGGACAAAATAATTCCATATTGTACAAATTTATTTAATTTTAACACTAAAACTTTTCACCATACAGCGTATTTCACTACTCTACAAGGTTCGATGTATGTAGGTTATCTACATACAACGCAAACATTTGAGATTCTTTGAAGTTTAGAAATGAATTCCAGTGCTTGATTGCCTGTCTGCAAACAGAGTATGAAAGGCTTCTACTAAGCGAAGTCGTCGAGATCGCAAGCTGTTTAGGTTCAAAGGAAATGAGAGAAATGACGTTTCTAAATTTAGCACAAGATTTCTTTTCATACAAGTTGCTTTATACCATGATTTAGAATTCAGGGGGGTACTACCGTCTCTTAAAACCATGCAAGATCCAGTGAGTAAACGTGACAGCGCAATACAAGATGTAAGGCGACATCTCCCTCACTCAATCGTTCTGGCATAGTTTTAGGAGATGATGGTAAGCTACCTGATAAAGATAAATATTTATTTGCGTAAGATAACATGGTAAGTAATTTACATAACAGTAATAATAATTTTTTAACGATTTCAACTCGTTATTCAATGAGTCATCAATGAAAATACTGGGTATTGTGTCAACACATCATAGGCCTTTCGGGTCTTTAACCTCGTACTTTCTTTTTTGAACAGTGTGAGTCGGAGGTCCCTTGCAACGACGGCAAGTCATGCCCCATCCCTTGGCAGTGCTGCGACACAGGGTGCTGCGCTCCGAGCAGCGTGCCCCCGCGACGCGAACACGACTATAAAGAGAACCCGTGGTATGCTCAGTGGTGAGTTTTATTTTCCAACTATATTATTTACACAAACATACAGAGGAGCCCTATTTTGAAAACTGTGACTCTCTCAAATCAGTGACTCAAGTAATTTTCTGTGAACGTATATTTTTCGAAAATAGAGCTTCAAGTCGACCACCGTTCCCATAGGCATTTCTCGTATTTTGTTTTGACAATTTAGTATAGCGAACTTTGTGCCTTGTGATGAATTCCTCTATATTTTAAAGCTTTACCAAGAGTGCCTTTTTAAAGTACCAGATCAATGTAAGTAAGTAACTTTGATTCGTAAGTAGTCACACCGTTGTATATAAGGTCATCTGCATATCCTTAACGCGGTTTTCACAGTTGGATTACATATAATTAGGAGCGTTGTCAAAACTTTGTTTCGTCAAAATCGGTTAAGGGAAAAAGAAGTTATGGTCGATTGAAAATTTACTTCAAACACTGCTTCAAAACTTTTAATGCGTTTACTTACGTTTAATTTAATTTAGATAAGGCTAGGATTTCTACTTTATATTATCCATATCAATAAAGACGAAAACACGCACTGCACCTATTAATTTTAATAAAATAACACATTGAATTTGATCGTAAATTTAGTAACATAAAATCTCAATAGATGGCGCAGACTCACTTTACAACTCGCTATGGTTACGTTTTCGCATTATGGTATAGCAGATTGAAATTAACCCTAACAAATTAAAAAATTTGATGGTCGTTGTTGTTGTGGTTCTTTTGGTTAAGTTCTTTGGTTGTTGTCTATTGATTGGTTTGGTAAATGGACGGTTTGGTTAGCTATTGTTAGTTAATTGTATTGCTTGAATTGAAAATTGAATTTGTTGTTTGACGGAACATACGATCGTGTCGTAAAGGTGGACACAAATCAACTGCAAATATTTTAAGGGCAGATACAGACCACTATACTGAACAACTTTTCCAAATAAACTTATATCGAAATACGAAATTTTATTTTTCACTCTCCATACTAAACTAGATCAGCTGATTCTCAATTTGTATGGGAGGTCAAAAATTTTTTTCGTATTTCGACATAAGTTTATTTAGGAAAGTTGTTCAGTTGAGTGGTCTGTCTGAATCTGCCCTTAAAATATTTGCAGTTGATTTAAATTCACCTTATTTAAAGAATTTTAATTATTTTAATTAATGCCTAGGAGGAAACGATCTAATCTGTCGCGTCATTCCAGAATAGCTAAACGCAGAAGGTTAGCTAGATCTCAAGAATCGAATGCGGATAGACAGATGCGACTCGATGAAGATACGCAACGCCATGCATTGTCTCGGTCTTTAGAAACTTCTTCTGACAGAGAGTCGGTTGTCCGCTGACCGCGAGCGTCATGCGTCATCTCGGGCTTCGGAAACGTTTACCGAAACTCAAGGTTTTGGCGGAAATTGTCGGGGATGAAGTATAATTTACACGTCATATAACAGTGTTGTGCATCAGGATGATGCTACCACCTACCCTATCGAATTTTTGAGTTCATTGGATGCAAGTGGTCCTCCTGCTCTGTACGTTAACACCTGAGTAGCTGATGCTGATGAAGATAAATAATAGATGCTGCTGAGATAAAAGCAAATGTATTCAAAATACTTAGATGCTAGTGAGTACACGAACGCGATACGCGGCGATGATGTGCGAAGGTGAATCGTGAACTAAAAAGATATTTACAAAATTATGCATTCGTGCAATAATGATGATCGGGCGATTTGATATGTGCGGTGAAACCGTACATGCTCCCGGACGAGGAGATGAGAGAGATGGGTGAGATGGGCTAAACTAACACAGCTGATACCGACATTAGGTTACGTTTAACGATAAACTAACTTACAAAGATGATACCGACATTAATTAACGTTTATAATAGTTTAAGATGATCGCAAATTATTTATCAGCATTAAAATTACATCTAATTAAAACTGGGGAAGTGGTTTTATTCGCGAAAGTGCTAGGTTTGATTTGACCGTCTATATCGGATACACTATCACTTTGCTCTGCTTTTACACTATCACTCACACACTTCACATCTTTTAAACTCACACACTGCACAGTATCGTGTTGCTGCTGATCACCGGGCTGCGAGGGGCGCGCGGCGCGAACACGGATGCGCGCGCGCACGCACACGAACACCGCTGCTGCTAGACCTGCTGCTACCACGCAGTAGATGAGGACGTAGTGGTGAATGTCGTGAAAGCTGATGCTGTCTGCTTCGCTAACTACATTTTGAGACGCTATTTTTAATTGTCTAATCTGGTCATCGATTGATGCTAATGGATTTTCGAAACTAGATGTTGTATTGTATGTGCTGATTGGTATAGATAGATTTATGATGTTATTGACAGGCGCGATTTCTGGTGCAAAGATCACCGGCTCAATATTAATTTGATTCTGTAGTTGTTTATGAGGCGTAATAACAAAGCTATCCCCTCGAATAAAGCAGTCATTCCCGATAGTTATAATACGAACTCCGGTCAGCTGTTCGACGGTAACTCGATCTTTACATATGAATCGCAAGGTACATTGACCACAACAGTTGATTATAAATGAGTTTGGCTTAGTAAGCTTTTTCCATGTATTGTGACATTGAGTTGTGACGATTTTACAGCTGTTTCCTAGTTGGTTATTCCTGATGCAAAGGCTTTCATCTGTCTGTCGCTCGTAGATTGGTGTTTGTAGTTGGCAAAGATAGTCTATAAAACCATCAGAGTTGAGAACTATACATTCCTGGAACTCATTTTCTTGTACAGGCATGAAAGTGTCTTTCTTCAAGTTTATAGCTATATGATCAGCAATCGGAATGATGTTCACCATGGACGAGTTAGAAGTTTGATGATAGAGGAACTGCATTATAAATTTTATAATCGTCTCTATTCACGAGAGGTATTAAAATTTCAAATATAAAGTACCGCTTTGTCATTCTGACTTTTACCTTTAAAATCTTATATAGGTTTGAAATATCGTGCTGAATATTTTCTATAGGCAGTGACAAGTCCTTTGGCATTTGGCTAGATATCAGGCTAAGTTCGTCTTGTAATTGAGAGGGAGATAGAAGATGAATGTTGAGATGCTGGATATTGGTGATTGTATCCAAAAGGGTTTCTTGGATATCACGAAGGTTGGAGAGGACGTTGTTGGCGATGAAACTTGATATGATGAAGTCGTTAGTCATTTCGGCTAACTCTACTTCCACTTTGACTATGTTAGCTGCTTTTTGTAAGGTGTTCAGATGTTGATTAAATGTTTTAAATTGTCTTTCCATCGTGCTCTCAATTCTTTTCAAAACGTTGTTTTCCGCTTCTATGACTGATGTTTGATTTTTCCAAAGTTGTGCTAGATGTTTCTGATTTTCTCGTACTAAGTTGATGTTTTGCTCGTACTGTTCAGCAAACCGTTCATCTAAAATGCCGAACAAAGTATTCGCGATGTAACCGACTCCGTTGATAAGACCACGACGCGTGCGCCTCCGCCTATCAAAACGCTGATCCAGCAACATGCGGTCGTAGTACTCCATTTCCGAGAATCCGTGACGTAACTGTTGTAATATTATGTCGCAATGTGCGTTCCTTCCAGTTTTTACACACAGATTTTCAAGATGATTTAAATAGTTGCTGAACATAATTGATCCGTCCCAATATGGCTTCATGTCATAGTATGCAACCAGTTTCCAATGGTCTTGAATTAAACGCATATTTCCCAATTTATCAAAAAATACGAATTTATTGTAGCTGATTCCGGTGACATTGTAACTTGATTGCACCGCAGAAGTCATAAATAATAGAAGAGTCATTAGAATAGACAAAAAGTTGATGTGAAATCCTTTTCTAGATGTTTTCACTTTTTTGGGTTCTGCTGCTGGTAAATTTGATTTGATGTCGTGGTGTTGTTGCTGCTCGGTGTTGACAGGTAGGATGGAGAGCTTGATGATTGGCCTTTTGATGGATTTGCCATTTTTCGTTCTTACGGTAACGACTCTAACTAAATTATCGGCACCGGGATGAAGTTGAATCACTCGACCAAGTGCCCATTTTCCAGGAGGCAGGTTGGCGTCGTGAATTAATACTATATCATCTAGTTTGATGTTAGCTTGCTCCTTACGCCATTTACTTCTTGCTGATAGTTGAACTAAATACTCGGCGCGCCACCTTTTCCAGACATCGTTAAATATTTTTTGCGTGAGTTGCCATCTAGTTCTTTCGTCTCGTTCCGTCTCGATGATTGAAAGGATTGGTCCACTTGACAAGAAATGTGCTGGTGTAAAATAATCAATGTCGTCTGGATCTTCTGATAGAACACATAGTGGCCTTGAATTGAGACAGGCCTCCAGTTGAGCTAGTAGAGTGGAGAATTCTTCGTATGTCAGTTTCTGGTCACCGACGACTCTACGTAGATGGTGCTTCAAGCTCTTTACGGCTGCCTCCCATAATCCTCCTGCTGAAGCGTATAGGGGTGGATTGGGGTGAAAGTCTATTTTCATTTCACTAAGTTCTGTATAAAATTCCTCAGACAAAATTGATTTAAGATCGATGTGTTCTTTAGCTAAGATCTTGTAGGCTCCGATGAAATTGGTTCCGTTGTCGCTGTACAAGTGACGCGGGGCACCCTTCCTTGCTGCTTGCCGACGAAGTGCTGCTAAAAATGCCGACGATGTTAAATCGGAGACCAATTCGAGGTGGACTGCTTTTGTGACCATACAAATGAATACAGCCACGTAACCCTTTGAGGTTTTGATGCCACGGCCTTTGTTGGATTTAATCTCAAAATGGCCGGTGAAATCCACACCTGTATGATAAAAGGGTCGCGTTTGATTTGTCCTAGGTTCGGGTAAATCACCCATTAGCTGCTCTTGTTTAGTAGGGCTGTGACGCTTGCAAATAACACAGCGGCGTAGACGATTTCTAACTGCTCTATTTCCACCGATTATCCAGTACTCTTGTCTAAGCCAAGCGTGAGTAAGCCGGGCTCCTCCATGGAAGGTAGACTTGTGACCTAGATCGATGAGCAAATCAGTTAGATGGCTGTTATGGGGGATGATATATGGATGCTTCATGTCAAACGGGATGTTGCTATTTCTAAGCCTACCACCTACTCGTAATAAGCCGTTCTCATCTAAGTAAGGGTTGAGGCAGAGAAGTTTACTTTTAGAATGAATCTTGCTTTGATTAGAGAGATCGCTAATCTCCTGTGCAAATTCAGTTCGCTGGACTTTCTTTATTATCAGCTGAGTTGCATAACGTAACTCAGCTGTTGTTAAATATGATAGTTTTATACGGTCACGCGATATAGCTCGCAATGTCCATGCAAGGACACGGGACGCCCGTGTAAAACTGCTGAACTTGTTTATTATGCTGCTAATAATATCGTCTTGATTGTTGCTGTTTATTTGTACGATATTGGTTAATTTTTTCTTGCTTTCTAAATCCGTTTCATAAGTTTTTGGCTGTATTTGAGGGTTGAATGATGGTAACCAGGAGGGTCCTTTAAACCATAAAGTATGCTGCTGTAACTGCTCGACTTTCATTCCTCTGCTGGCACAATCAGCCGGGTTGTCTGTTGTTTTTACATAACGCCAGAATTCAGGAGGGATGACGTCTGTGATTTTTCGGACTCTGTTTGCGACGAATGGTTTCCAGCGGTTTGGATCCCCTTGTATCCATCCGAGTGCTACTGTGGAGTCGCACCATCCATAAACCTCTGTGTTCAAAGAACTTAAACTTTGTTTGATTTTTACCATCAATTTTGAAAGTAAAAGTGCGCTGCTTAACTCCAGTCTAGGAAGGGATACGTCACATTTTGTCGCTGGTTTGCTTGCGGGAACTAGTTTTGTTTTAGCTGCTAATATTGTGATGGATTTTGATTCTTGATGCTGCACACACGCATAAACTACGCAAGCATATGCTTTTGTTGATGCATCGCAGAAACCATGCAACTGCACGCAACTTTCCTTCAGACTTCCTATCCAACGGGGTATTTTAATGTTGCTGATGTTTTCCATATCTGCTCGTAGTACTAACCATTTGGAATACACGTCATCAGGTATGACGTCATCCCAACTCAGATTTTGTAACCATACGCTTTGGAATAATAGCTTCAGTTGCAAGACGGCTGGGGCTAAAATTCCCATGGGATCGAATGTTTTTGAGATTTCGGATATGATTCATGCTCATAACATTACCCTTAAAGTCGGCGTTCCCATTATGCTCCTAAGAAATCTTTCTCCGCCTAAACTATGCAACGGGACCAGACTCAAAGTAACGGTTTTGCAGCGCAACTTAATACAGGCCGAAATTCTCACAGGGTGTGGTTCAGGCGAAACGGTGTACATACCTCGAATACCACTCATCCCCAACAATTACCCCTTTCAATTTAAACGCACCCAGTTTCTAGTTGCTGTATGTATGCTTAGCCATGACGATAAATAAGTCGCAGGGACAAACCCTAAAAGCAGCTGGCATCGACCTAAGAACAAGTCAACAAGATGTTTCTCGCATGGACAACTGTATGTGGCTTGCTCGCGGGTCAGTAGCGCCGAAAATCTATTTTTATTAGCCTCTGAGGGAAGAACTGCTAATGTTGTCTACAAAGAGATTCTTTGAACTTAACTCTGAAACATGATATCCATATCCATACTTCCATACTTCCATACTAATATTATAAATGCGAAAGTCTGTCTGTCTGTCTGTCTGTCTGTCTGTCACCTCTTCACGGCTAAACTGCTAGACTGATTGTGATGAAATTTGGTAGGGATGTAGTTAACGACCTGAGGTCAAACATAGGCTTCTTTTGGGTGATATAAGCGAGTCCCACGCGGGGCGAAGCCGCGGGGAACAGCTAGTTTGTTTATATTTGAATAATGTCCTGGCTACTTCGATTGCGTCATTTCATTTCAATGTAACACAGATTACGCGAAAACGACCTACACGCGGGCGGAGCCGCGGGTAACAGCTAGTAATAAATAAATATATAGGGACACATCACACAGATTGAGTTAGCCCCAAAGTAAGTTCGAGACTTGTGTAAATGGGATACTAACACCCATATTCTTAAACGTTACCTTATAGGACTCCTCCACTCAACCTCATTCGAGGACGCCTCAAGGAAGTCCTCCAACTTTCCTTGAAAACGGTATTCTTAATTGTTTCCTTGAGCAAACTCCAGTGAGGATGAGTCAAGGAATGACGTTCCGTTTTATATCTGTATGTTGGTAAACCGCTTAACTTTTTGACGTAAAGAGAGTTTTTGACAAAGTTTCTTTTTCAATTTTAGCTAACTAGCATAGATTTATTATAAAACAACAAAATACTTAAATACACAAAGAACTTATTATATTAGGTACAAATTCTTTTAAATCTGGTCCTCAATAAAAGCACCTACCTTTCGTTAAACGAAACGTTCGAGGCTTCCTTATATTTGACAGTTCGTTCCTCACCTCCATTGAGTAATTTCCTTAAGGTGAGGAAGCTAGTGTCAACTATGAATACCATTGAGGTCGAGTGAGGATGAGTCGAGTTTGAGTAAACGTTCGAGAATATGGGTGTAAGTCAACGATACTATATTTTATAACAAATACATTATATAGATAAATATCCATGACCTAGGTCAATCAGAAAAAGATAATTTTTCATCTTGACCTGACCGGGGATCGAACCCGGGACCTCCTGAGTAGCGGTCAGGCATGTTAACCATTACGCCACGGAGGTAACATCTGGCTACACCATAGAAATGTGTATTATTGTCGTCGGCATCTATGGTTATGAGAAAATTTGTTTAAAAAACCATTTTAAGTCAGGTATTAGTTAAGTACTTAAACTTAGTTAACAATTATGATCCACAGGCCAGTCCTCTTCTTGCTGGGGACGCTGGGCGGCATAGTGATCTGCTGCATCTACTGCCTCCTCTGCAAACGCCAGCCGCCAAACAGCATCTACATGTGCTCCTTCGCCTGCTGCGTGCGCCGCCCCACCTCCAACCAAGACTCCGCCGGTTCCATCTACCCCCCACCACGATACTCCCGCTGCGGCTCCCTGCACCAGGCGCCACCACCGTATTCTGAAGTGATATTCTTATTGTGTACTACTTTAGTTCGAAGTCTGTTTAGTTTGGCCGGTTTATTTTTATCATATTTTTCATTTGGAAGATAAGATACTTCTAGGCTGTATAAGTTATGGTGATCGATGTTGCATGATTGTGCTGATTTTAAATGTATTCTCTGTTAATACCACTGTCTGAAACTAAATAATACTTACTATTTTTAAAGCTTAAACGGTCTTATCCAAATTTATTGAAATAAGTTCGGATAGGTACTGAATATTTATATACCTTCGTTTCGACCAATTTTAGCTCATCAATATTTTGAATTTAACGACTACTCGGACATTCGGAATCTTCTGGCGTGAGTTACGATGCAACGGAGCTCTCGCAGACTCTCATAACTTATTCATTTTTACAAAATCGCGCAGGCACCGAGCCAACTCCAAAGCAGGCTGTATAACTTTAGTAATCCCTGCGTTGCGTACTTACAATTTTTACAAGTTTTTTTTAAGTGAACAAGGTCACTTTAAACATGTTTGTTATTATAAAACAGATTATTCTGCAACTCGTGCATCGGCTGTTACAGGCATCCATGGGATGCGGTAACATCTTCCCATCAGTTGGAAAATAGTTAATTACTACTTTTCTCTGCTTGCACCTAGCAAGTTGGAAAATGATCTTTTCGAATTTTTCTGAATCTTGTTGTTTTAACTATATTCCTATGTACACGTTATATCTCAGTTCATTGAAGTAGTAGGAAATATACTTGTAGGTATCCCAAAATACAAGTTTGAAGCTAAGAGTTCAATCTATTTGATTTTCGACCCTCAATTTTTACTCGTCGAGTTTATCCTTCTATTTTTTAATCCTTCTACGATGGATAAGGGTCTAAAGACAGCGCGTTTCTGCTTGTTTCAGGTCACATCTAAACCCGATTTATATCCACTCGTTATTACCTGCGGAGAGGGTGATGGCAAAGCCGGCAACTATCTCATGGTCCAATACTTTCGAAATTATGTAATTCGCGCGCCAGGTGAGTTGGAACTTAGAATCTAGTTTACTACTCGTACTGTCGAAAAAAATCCTTAGGCCAATGCTCTACATGGTTTTTTTAATTATATTTGATTCGAAAAGAGTTTCATTTGACAAAAGCAGTACTTAATTCAAATGAAAAGCATTCGATTCATCAGTTTAGAAAAAATCACAGGTTTCAAAAATAGTACCCCTGTTCCCGTTGAACTTCAAAATCGAGTCACTCACGCCCGAGTCCCAGTGTTACTGGTTGGATGTGGCCAGTTTTTATTTCTGGTTTCCAATATGGTGCTCGATTTTATTTCCCAGTATGCGTCAGTATACCTATTAGGATGTTATTTATATTCTTACGCACTACCACAGAACGGGATAATATAGTTAGTACGCACTAATTTAGTTTCGTACAAGTCATAGTTTACTAGCTTTTGCCCGCGGCTTCCCGATGTTTTTTTCCGAGATGAAAGGTATCCTATGTCCTTCTCAATACTTCTATCTATGGAAGATTGGTGCAATAGATAGGGCGTGAAAGCGTAACAAACAGACAAACAAACTCACTTTCGCATTTGTAATATTAGTTAGGATTGTTACACAAATTGTATACCTACTTGTATTGGTATTTTTAGTACCTACGTAACTCAGTACTGTGTAAATGTACAATTTAATGATTGGCGATGATAACAATGTCGTCAAAGTAAACTTTAGTATCTAACTAACCATGTATAAAGACACTGTCATGGACGTACTATTAATTCTTCGCTTAAATTTAGCTAAGTATATTGTTGACAGCTCAATGAATCTGTATTAATCAGCTTAAAAATAAAACTAAACCTACCAACGCAGGCACGTACTTACTAATTAAATTAGCTTCGTTAGTCCAAGCAGTATATAGCTCGTTAGCTGTTTCAGTGCACACAGTGGAAAATGTTGGAGCCAATCAAGCGAGTTTTTATAAAACACGAAGGCGGACTTCGATTGGCTAAACTTTACGGTGTCGACTGTTTGTAGTTTTATACTTAATTAGGCATATCTGCTGGTTTATATACTTACTAGCTGTTCCCCGCGGCTTCCCCCGCGTGGGACTCGGTTATACCGCGCCCAAAAGTAGCCTATGTTTGATCTCAGGTCGTTAACTACATCCCTACCAAATTTCATCACAATCGGTCCAGCAGTTTAGCCGTGAAGAGGTGACAGACAGACAGACAGACAGACAGACTTTCGCATTTATAATATTAGTATGGATAGAGACAAAGGGCCCAGATACGACTTTATTGATGACAGAAAGCTGTGAACAAGCGCTAAGATGTGAGGAGTGTCTGCTATCTAATCATACTCTAGCTAGTTTTTATTATAACTAAGTAAACCGTGAAACTACATTTTTGTCGTAGATATTTGGACTTTTGGATATCGTATAGCAGAAGAGGCCGTTGACGACAGATTTTGGAAGTGGCCAGAGGTTGCTTGGATAGAGTCGAGCGGAGAAAGAGGGTAGGCTTTGCCCAGCAGTGGGAAACCATAATGGAAGGGGACTGTAACTAAGCATATTGAAGTGATTAATAAGGCACGGTTAGTTCTTTATTTGGGTATCCAATATTAAACGATAAAAAATGTTCATTAAAATAATGTATGCATTTTTGATTTCAGGTTCTCTCTCAGCGACGAGTACTGCCGAATCTCTCAACTCCAGTTTCCTATGTAATGCGGCGAATGAGGTAATTTTTTTATTTAATTTATCAATTTGAGTGTGCAGGCAGTTTGTGTTAATTGAAAATACGATAATATTAGGCAGTCAAACATACAAACCCCGAAAGATGAGTACAATAATAAAAAGAAATAAACGGGTTGCATTACGGGAGTTCCGGCAGAAGTGAAAACAGGAGCAGGCATACATTTTCCCGCGCGGTGGAAAGAGAGGAGGAAATCTACTTCCTCGCCTACTACGCCGCGCCGTCGGTCTACTCTCCCTCAGTGTTAAGAATTTTCGATCTGGTCACGTGTCCTGACGCAAGTTTAAACTTTTTTTACCCATCCAATAAAACGCACAACGCCGCTTATTGTAGTTTTCACTTCAGAAAGAAACAATATTTCAGGCAGACACCATTATCCCGCCTCCATACTCATGTGCAAGCAACTACTCCGACTGCGTCGGCGGCGGCTGCGGGCGCTCCTTGCTGCGTTCGCTGTCGTCGCTGACGGAGCCCCGCGCGCCGCCGCCGCCGCGCGCGCGCACCACGCCCGACGTGTGTCCCGCGCCGCACGCGCACGCGCCGCGCTCAAGAGACGCTGCTGCCGCGTTCAGGGAGAACTTGATCACGTCGCCTGTGCAGCCTTTGGTGAGCCTGGTGGCTTACCACCATCTCTTAAAACCATGCAAGAACGATTAATGGAGATGTCGCCTTACATCATGTATTGCGCTGTCTCGCTTACTCACTCGATCTTGCATGATTTTAAGAAATAGTAAGCCACCTAGTGTAGTGCTATTTTGTCTTTAGGTTAAGGATTTGAAACTATGAAATCCTCCTACGAGACCGAATCAGAAATGAGGAGATCCGTAGTCCGTAGGAGAACAAAAGTTGCTGACAAAGCCCAGTGGATTCGTTTTTTAAAGTGACAGTGGGCGGGGCACATAGCCGATGGCCGATGTGACAGAAAGGTCCTCGGATGGCGACCACGCACTGGCAAGCACAGCATTGGAAACTCACCGACCAGATGGTCGGTTGATCTGAGGAGGGTCGCAGGCAGGCGCTGGATGCAGGCTGCTTTCAACCGGTCATTTTGGATCCTTGAAACCTATGTCCAGCAATGGACAGCCTGAGGCTGAAATGATGATGAACTATGATTTAGTCTAAGTTATCCCATTAAGAACAGTGTCTCATTGGGAATATTTCATGCCAATAGGTCAGCAGCCTCTTGAAATTACTTACTCATTGAATTAAGTAAGTATGAAAAAACATTCAATCATAGCAACATTCTATAACAAGCCGAAGGCGGGGGTCGCCTTGTTTCTATATGTGATAATGCCATTATACTATCGTATTCTTGTAGCGGTGAAGTGATAATTCGTATTTACTACACTGTCGGTACTTAATGCCACCATTCTCTGTTCCAGGACCCATCATTTGACTTAGACTTGGACCTTATCGACTGTGAACTGTACTGCGACAGCGGTTGCAAGCCCCGACTTGGGGCTTCACCTCCATCACATCGCTCGCCTTCCAACCTCGACGAGGACTGCCTCCTGCCTGGCTACGAGCACGAGGCTTACGGCTTGCGGCACCTGTTCTCGTGTCCTTCGCCAGAAGGCGCTGGCGCGTGCGAGTCGCCGCCACAACCCACCAGTCCTACGCAAACCTCCAGAGAGTCCACTTTAAGAAGACCGAGCGATGAAAGAAGACACCGGCGAACCGAAACGTCTAAAAAGACTCCCAGGGCGAGGAAGTCGAGCTTATACATGCCGCTTTCGGTGGCGTACCCCGTAAGGACGTCACGGAAGTCTCCTGGAGCGCGGGCGTCATCTCGTTCGGCACCGGCTACCCCTTGTAACCCCTTAGTGCCCAATCTCTTCACTTACGCTCCCCGAGTGTTGGCCTCCCGACACAGCTCAAGATCTTCGAGATGTGAAGAAGAAAGCAATCCACTTCTATCAGAAATCGAACAAATGAGATTTGATCACAAGTTCTAACATTAGTAAAGGCTACTGATGGGTTTCCTAATCTCACTGATACCAAACTTGATAAAAGCATTGATGTAATAGAATAGATGTTTTGGTGTTACATGTACTTCTGTCAGCAACCACGGCCTAATAACAGATGAACCCCTCCATCTTTAGCCTTTGAATGAACGGCATTCTCTATGTTGTGACTGTTTTAAATTAAGTGCTCATTGTAACGTAGAGCGAACTCTGATCGTAGATAGTTTAAATGTTATTAAAATATTGTACTGCATTTAAATGTAAGGTATTGAGCTTGTTGGACCACTGTTCACTTGCCTTCTTTATTATTAAGAAATAAATTATTCTCTAAATGCCGATACTGAGTTTTACTTTGAGCTGATTTGAAGACTGTCTTCCTCTTCTTTTTCTTTTCAGCCTTTTTCTACCAAGTAATTGGGGAAGGCCTTCTTCAGACTCCGCCATTTCTCTCTGTCCTGTCCTAGGCAGTGCGTATCCAATTCACCTCGTCAATCCAAAGCGCAGCGATATTGGGGATAATCGAACTGGGACGGCAGCGTCCGCGTCCCCTCGGTCTTGCCGTTCTTTTTACTGCCCGGTCCTCAATTCGTATAAGATATAGTCTCCGCGATGATATTTGTAAAATGTAGTGGTAATAACCACCGTGGGGGTTACTACCGTCTTTTAAAACCATTCAAGAACGACTGAGTAAGGAAGATGTCGCGCTACATCATGTATTGCGCTGTCTCGCTTACTCACTGGATCTTGCATGGTTTTAAGAGATGGTGGTAAGCCATCGTAAACCGTAACTAATAAATCTATGCCTAAAACAGTTTATGGTAACTTTTGGTGGTGGGTGATTGATCTATGAATTCTATGACCTATGCTGAATTCAATAAATAAAAATAAAAAAACAAAAAGTTGACATCGACATTTTGATTTGACGTTGACATTGACAGTCAACAGTTATTCTTCCGATTCGGCTTTTTCGATACAATAATTCGTTTGAAATAATTTTGCAAATTTTAATTAGTTTATTTATTTACATTAAATAAAGAAAAAATCGGTATAAAGAATTATACTCGCCGTATTTTTAGCTGCCAAGCTGTCGTCGAAATTTGATTTGGATATGAGTCTTCCGACAGATTTTGGGCCAGATTCTGGCGGGAGAGTAAAGGTAAACAATCTTTGTTTTTCTTACTGAACCCCGGACCCCGCCAGCGGGATATTTTTCCATAATTTTGCACTGGTGACAATGTTTACAGGGTTTGACAATAGTGAAGCCTATAGTATACGGCAATATAGCCAGATACTTCGGTAAGAAGCGCGAAGAAGACGGACACACACATCAATGGACCGTATACGTAAAACCATACGCCAACGAAGATATGTCTTCTTATATCAAGAAGGTTCACTTCAAACTGCACGAGAGCTATGCCAACCCCAACAGGATAGTGACGAAACCGCCGTACGAGCTCACTGAGACGGGCTGGGGAGAGTTCGAGATTGTTATCAAGATATACTTTCATGATCCTAACGAAAGACCGGTAAGTTTGTGTTTTGTACTTTATCATACAGAAACAGTTGTGCTTTATTTATTTACTCAGATAATTGTCACCAACTTTAACAATATTCAGTAAAACAAGATAGTAAAGCTAGGCAACAACTCAACACATGTGTATACAGGTAGTTAAAATGATAGAAACAGATATAATATAACCAGATACAAAAAGGCCGCTTCCAACCAATCACTTTGGAAATCCTTGGTGGAGGCCTATGTCCAGCAGTGGACAGCCTGCGGCTGAAATGTTGATGATGATGATGATATAATATAAGCGCTAGGTAGGGTAGGTTATTAACATTATGTGGAAACAGGATGAGCAGGATGCAAAAATACATATTTCATGTACTTCCATTTGCAGCTCATTCTTAGCTCAGTTTAACTATTATTTTTTTAAAATTTTCCAATATAATTATTTTTCAAAAGCTTTATTTTTAAAATGGACCCATTTTAGCCATTTAACCTTGATACACTCACTCATAATGTGGTCACAAGGAATCCTTACGAACCCAACTTACCCACTGTGCTCAAGTTGTTTTTGGTGTGGGGAGGCTTCGCCCCCGAGCCACTCATGGGACCCTCTTTCGTACACCCAAACCCAGCTTGCTTGTATAATGCTAAAGACATTTAATTCCTTCATTATACACAAGAAGACGGACGTCACAAACATGACTTTTTGTTAAAATTGTATTTTGTTATGATTGTGTAACCTGCATGTTTGGTTATAAGTGCTAGCTTTATTGTAAGTACATGTCACAAATATATCTCGTAACATATTAATAATGCCTGATTGAAAAAAATCTTTGATGGCTTTGACACTGTGCAAATGTAAGTCTATGCTAGCCTAATTCTTGAGATAATTTTAGGAAGTTTCATTGAGCAAAATCATGGGATAATACTAAAATTAATTTTATAGTTTAAATCAAGCACAGAGATCTATGAGTTAGTTTTATAATTTAACACTCGGGGCTTTATCCACTCAGGGTTTCTACTATAGTCTAACCTTCCCTTAAATATTAAGGCTATTGCATGCAAAAATATTTTTTTCAAATTTAAACAGTACTTCCAAAAGTGTTTTCTACATTTAAATCCAAATTTCAACTAATGACCATATTTTTTATCTTCTTTGTATTACATTCCAGGTGACCCTGTACCACATCCTGAAGCTGTTCCAGTCTCCGGTCTCGGAGGGGGCTCCCCCGACTGTTGGGCGAGCCCTTGTCAGCGAGTCCTATGAGGAGATAGTCTTCCAAGAGCCCACACAACTGATGCAGCATCTCCTAAATAGTGTGAAGCCAATCACCAATGGGCAGTGGACACATGATACTGACTGTAAATATCTCTTATACCGCTATAGATAACAGAGCACTACTCTAGTGGTTGTGCTTTGCAATGGTGAAAGAATTTTTATCTGTCCATAAGGTTCATTGTTTATTTTGTATTGTATTCATAATTTTTTAATACACTACAAAATCTATCATTGCTGTTTAACCGTCCCTTAAGACTTTTTTTAAGAGATTAAATAACTTATTATAGCACTAAATCCGCTTGTGGTAGAACTTTTTTATACGTTCTATTTAATAATTTATTTGTTTCGCCAAAAAATGCGTTTGCAGGTTTCTAAAAATTAAAATGATTAGATTCTTGTAACAAAATCTCTTAGAACAAACTCTCTGGTGGTGGATTCTAATAACAAAAGCATTCTCCAGGAGGGTTGACGTCAGGCAAGCAGTCTTAAATTCAGTAATCCATACTTCCATACTAATATTATAAATGCGAAAGTCTGTCTGTCTGTCTGTCTGTCTGTCACCTCTTCAAGGCTAAACTGCTGGACGGATTGTGATAAAATTTGGTAGGGATGTAGTTAACGACCTGAAGTCAAACATAGGCTACTTTTGGGCGCGATATAACCGAGTCCCACGCGGGGCGAAGCCGCGGGAAACAGCTAGTATTTAAATAAATATATTTTTTACATAGTTTGTGAAAATATATTATTATGTATAGATAAATGATTATTTAACATTTCAGTTGAGGAGAAGAAAGAGAAGACATTAGAGAAGATTATAGCTGCTCAGACCAAAGTGAGAAGTGAGATCTCGGAGCTCAAGGAGAAACTACACCTGGCCAAGGAAACCATAACCAAATTCAAAGAGGAAATAGCCAAAATCCAAAACAGTGACAAATCTGGCTTACCTGGGTTATAGATAATAATTTTACCCAGGACTATGTTCCCGGGGGAATTTCGAGAAACCAATTGTTAGTAGCAGGCATTGAAAACCTGGTTGACATCATAAACCCAATAATTTTTCTGTCTATCCATTTTTACAGAAACCTTTATTATTATGGTTCTGCTCAACCAGAATATACCCAAATATAGCGGCCTCAACCAGGTGTTTAGTTAATCTACCGCTATTTTCATTTAGCATGTTATTATTTTTTCGTGTTGGTGTCACGGTCAATCAACCATGCACACGCTAATGTCAGAGTTCAGACCTGCCTCTAGGCCTCTGACATGGATCCTTTAACGACTACTAGATGGCAGCTGGGATCAAGGGCTTAACTATGGGTACCAAAAATACCGGTTTTCATTGATTTTGTGATTAATCTCATTGAGTGATATTTTGTTCTCATATGTAGAGTAATGTTTTCATCAAACTATTTGTATATCTACTAAAGACTTTATTAGGTACATAGACTGAAAAACATAGATATTTCTGTTCATAGCTACTTAGTGTTAGTCTAATGGAAATTACATTACTGAGAGATATGATTTATGTACTTGTATTATTTGAAGACTAGCTGTTGCCCGCGGCTCCGCCCGCGTGTAGTTCGCTTTTCGCTTAACCTGTGGAAACTACAACTATCCAGACCTATAGTTAAATCTATAAGTAGTATCCTATTCCCGTGCCAATTTTATAAAGCCATTAGCCATTGCTACGATATCAAACTAAAAATATTAACATTCATACTATCACATCTTTTTCTCTAAAAGAGTAGACGCAGCCTATTACAGGGTCATTAGAACCTAACTCAATAAATAGTGTTATGTTAGTTAAATTAGACCTTACGACACGACCGTATGTTCCGTCGAACAACAACTGAACTGACTTGCTGGTTTGATTATTTTTTAAACCAAAGCCAAACCAACCAACTAATCAATTCAAATAGCTTACAATACAATACAACAAACGACCGATAAACAAACCAACCAATAGAACTAAATAAACAACCAAAATTTTTTTGAAATAATTAGAATTAATTGCTGGATAAATTTCAATCTGCTATAATACCATATGAGAAAAAAATAATTAAATTAACTTCAGCGCCATCTATTGATATTTTATGTAACTAAATTATACGCCCACACACATTCAATGTGTTAATTTTTTAAAATTTAATAGAGACTGCAGTGTGTTTTTGTCTTCATTGATATCGATAAAACAAAGTAGAAATTGTAGCTTTATCTATATTAAATACGTTTATGTAAACCGGATTCAACTCTGTAAAAGTTTTGAAACAGTGCTAGAAGTAAACTTCAATTGACCATAACTTCTTTTTCCCTTAACCGATTTTGACGAAACAAAGTTTTGACAAAACTGTTGAACGTACCTATATGTAATCCACCTGTGAAAACCGCCTTCGAATCTGTTGAGTAGTTTTGAAGTTAAGAAGAAAGACAGACAGACAAAAAATCCAAAAATTGTTTTTTTTGGTTTCTGTTACACGTCTTTCTTTAATCGCCCCGTATCAGTTTTTTAGAAAAATATTTAATGTACAGACATTCAATTTTTACTGTCCGATTATATGTAAAGATAGATAGATAAGTACAAAATCCATATCCATACTAATACTATAAATGCGAAAGTCTGTCTGTCTGTAACCTCTTCACGGCTAAACTGCTGGACCAATTGTGATGAAATTTGGTAGGGATGTAGTTAACGACCTGAGGTCAAACATAAACTTTTGGGCGCGATATAACCGATTCCCACGCGGGGCGGAGCCGCGGGGAACAGCTAGTACTTATATATTAACGGACTTAACGCTAAGAGCGTTCTCTACCAGTCAACCATTTGATTAATCTTCTTTTTCAATGTCGTCAATGACAAACTATTAGATATGATTTGTAAGGGGTTGCGATATCGTTTATCCTGAAATAAATTTGCAAATGAATTTATTTGTTTCTTTTCAAAATTATAAAAAAAGTAAGAAAATAATTCTAGAAAACAAATAAAACACAAAATCATAAAATTATTGTTTGTGACAGGATTCGATCCAGGTACTTTCTTGAAACATTTCTTTACTAAAGTATTAAAAAATTCTTAAAAATTAATACAAAACGAAAAAAAAAGTAAATAAAAAAAAGTAAGTAAAAAAAGCAAGTAAAAGAAAGTAAGTAAAAAAAAAAGTAAGTAAAAAAAAAGTCATCTATAGCAGGATTCGAACCCTCGACTTAAAAATATGATCTACGACCTCTTCCGATAGGCCATCATACGTTGCTAGAGATTGGCGAAATTTCAAATGGGATTTGTCTATAGGTACGCAAATTCGCGCCATCTATTGAGATTTTATGTTACTAAATTTACGATCAAATTCAATGTGTTATTTTATTAAAATTAATAGGTGCAGTGCGTGTTTTCGTCTTTATTGATATGGATAATAAAAAGTAGAAATCCTAGCCTTATCTAAATTAAATTAAACGTAAGTAAACGCATTAAAAGTTTAGAAGCAGTGTTTGAAGTAAATTTTCAATCGACCATAACTTCTTTTTCCCTTAACCGATTTTGACGAAACAAAGTTTTGACAACGCTCCTAATCATATGTAATCCAACTGTGAAAACCGCGTTTAAATCCGTTGAGTATTTTCGAAGTTATAACGTACCAGACAGACATACATACATACATACATACATACAGACAGACAAAAATTCCAAAAACTGTTTTTTTGGTTTCTGTTACTCCTTTTTAATCGCCCTCAATCAGTTTTTTTGAAAAATATTAAATGTACAGACACTCGCATTTTAGTGTCTTATTATATGTATTGATTACGTAATGAACTAGTGTATAAAAAATTGGTTGCCTGTAAAGTCGGTATACGGGCGAAAGTTTTACGTGACAACGACTTTGAGTCTGTCTCTCTCGCTCTTAGGGGACGCGTGCCTCTCACTCGCTCTCATTGTGAGCGCATCGTAACGTTACCGAGCGTTACACTTTTTCATAAGTGACTCCCAGCCGCAACCTAATTTAAGACGTTGTCACGTCAAAATATATTTAAGTAGAGTAGTATATATGTGATTAAGCTTATAAAATTGTACCTACTTATTTTTTCTTTTATTTTTATAAATAAGCAAGACTACCTATGATATTTTTTTAAATGTACCTAATAAAAAAAAATTATACATATTTGCAAAAAAATAAATTAGCTTCAAAACCAAACTGTCTTTATTAAACTTACTTATGTACTTATCCTTAACTAAGTGTCCTTGTTTTATGGAGTACCTAATAGCATTGTCTTTCACTATGTAAATATTCCTTGGGAATATTATTGCTGGTGGAAACGACCACTTCCCTAAACGTAACGAGCAAAACATAGACACTTGCCGCATCGCACTTCGCTTTTGTTTATTAAATTGTCTACGTTACCAACAAGTATTTACCAAATTACTTTGCGTGCTTCCGCCACCAGTTAGTTCATGCAAACTACTGCTGGCCGGCGCCCATCCACTACTGTTAGTCCCAGCATGCTCGCCACCATCAGTTTGCCCACACATTCCTTACGACACGTGTGTAACCTCTACGCGAGGCATCCTCAGGCACGAAGGCACTACCAGTAGTAGAAGTAAGGCTTGCTGGGACTAACAGTAGGGGATGGGCGCCTGACGGCAGTAGTTTGCAAGAACTAAATACCTTGCTAAAAGGAACCTACTACTCCCACTCTCTCTCTCTTTATACTGTGATGATATATTATAAAACCCCTATGTATTCTAAACAACGACTAACTAACAACTTGTTTTGACTGAGAATTGAGCATAATACTTACACCTAATTACAGTCGAATAAACATCAAAATTCAATATCGCCAATGACATGTGTAATTTATTGAAGTGATACGCAAATAGATTATATGATAAAGATACCTTTAATAAATTGATTCGACGTATTTCTTCAATTTCACTTTAAGCTCAGGGTCATTCGCGGGCAAACGATAAAATCTAAGCGCACGGTAGCGCAGGCCAAGTTCCAGCATCAATTTTACGTCTCGGTGACATGGTCAATCGGGCATACACACCCTGGTGTTAGAGTTCTTCGGAACCGCCTCTCGGAATGACTACCAGATGGCAACCGGACTGTCGTGCCTTCTTTAGAACGGATCATCATAATTAATATGCAATCAGAATAGAATAGAAAAACTCTTTATTGCACCAAACAAATGTATACATAATTTTGTTAAAAACTAGGTAAGGTACAAAGGCATCAGTTGATTTTCTCAACTTATTAACATGGAATATATCAAAAAATACCCAGAACCAACACAAAACTTGAAGAGTGCCCTCGATTTCTCCATCATCCTATCATCAGATCCTGACCTGATGAATATGGGACAAATTGGAAAGTAAACCCTTTCGAACAATAAAATATTATTTTCAAATCGGTCCAGGCGCGTCTTCGAGTAATCTGGTAACAAACATAAAAAACAAAACAGTCCGATTATTACCGACGAATTGAGAACCTCCTCCTTTTTTGAAGTCGGGTAAAAATAAGGCGACAACGCACTTGTGTCTCTTAGAGGCTCTAAACCAGGGTGTGCATAGTCGGTTGCCCTTGCAAACCCAACAAATTACCGTCAATTCCAACATGAAATCTACCCATTATCATGACTTTTCAGTGTGTTAGCCAGTGACGTGGTCGATCAATAACAACGGTTATTGAAATGTGACTAAAATACGGTAATGACAATTGAGTTGATTGCTTTACCCGGACGTCACTGTGGCAAAACGTCCTAGACCGAGACCGAGAACGAACAAGCGAGAACAAGTTGGTAACGCTCTTGTGACACCCCTAAAATGTAACGAATCGTGATGTAAATATACGCTGTCTTGTATATATCTTAACTCGATTGTGTCGGGAGGGTTATGTTTATATGTTTTGTTTTTAACATAAAATATGTTTTTTTCCTCCACAATATATTAGAATGTTATACAAAATCCAATTAAATAATAACAATTTACACTATTGATATATTATACTTAGGTAAATAGGAAGGTAGATAGTAGAAGGACCTCTATAGCCTAGGGGCGCGCGTGTTCGTAACGATAGTACGGATCAAGCGACGGCGAGCGTGCGGCCATGTTTGGATTGGCCGCCATTAGTGGCATTTCTATCTTGAGCTCCTCCGTGCTTCGGAAGGCACGTCCCGGCTGTTAGTGGCAGTCGTTAGGCTATGTCATCTGCCTTCAGGCAGCTTGAAAAATCTGACAGTGTTGGCCACTAACACACCCGGGTCATGTTCCTGTGGGTCTGGTTTCCCTGTAAAAAGGGTTATGGAGGTCAGACGGTAGTTGCTCCATTGTAATAACCAGTTCCGCCAAATCAGGACCATGGTTGATAGCCTAGCCTGGGGCTCTGAAGCGTAAGCTGAAGATGCAACCGGGAAACACGCTCAGACGAAGAAGATAGGTAGGTAGATAATTATATGTATACTTATATAATAATACTAATACCCTACTGTAGATAATAGCACGAAATCACGTGGCATACATTATATGATCATGCAATACTTGTTAATGCATAGCTTATAACGTAAATTGCATAAAATATAATTATTGCATTGTCTATTGCTGGTATTAAGGACTGTACTGTAATGTTGTGAATGGACAATCAACTTTATGACTGAGATGATCTGTGGTTAATGGATAACGTCATGTCTTTCTTATATTATAGAGTGTATTATTGATCAACACTGGTTTTAGATCTGACAGTGTTGGACACTTGTTATAGATACCTCGAGATCCAAAGATGAGCTAAATCTAAATAAATTCTTATGTAATATGCGGAAAAATATATAATGCCTTACCTGATGGTATAAAATTAATATCTCGCAAAAAAATTAAAAAATAGAGCTAAAGTTGTGCTTATATGATGAGTGTTTTTACACTAGAAGAGTTTCTTGAAAGAAATAACCTATGTTAACTCGTTGGCGGGCGAACGAAACACAATAGAAGTTTGATTGTTTTAACGTCTATAGACGTAGTGCGTCCGCCAACGTGTTAATATGACATTGTAAAAAAATAGTACCCTAATCATAATTCTATTATTCTGGTTTATCCCTGTAAAAAACCTTACGGAGGTCAGTCGGCAGTCCCTCCATTGTATCACTAGTGTCTAGGACTTTGATTAAAGCATACCCTGGGACATAAAATATAAGGTGAATTTAAATCAACTGCAAATATTTTAAGGGCAGATTCAGATCACTAAACTGAACAACTTTCCCAAATAAACTTATGTCGAAATACGAAAATTTTTTTTTTACCTTCCATACAAATTGAGAATCAGATGATCTAGTTGAGTATGAAGTGGGAAAAACTAAATTTCGTATTTTGATATAAGATTTTTTGGAAAAATTTGTCCAGTATAGCGGTCTGTATCTGCCCTTAAAATATTTGCAGTTGATTTGTGTCCACCTTATATAAGCTGAGATGGCTGTAGTAAAGTTAACTACTAGGAATTGATCATAAGCTTTTATTACAACTCGTAGCACTCGTAGCGATCTACGAGTAGTCGTAGCGGTGTTACCTATTATGAATGTAGAGCTATATATGTATTCTGTGCTGTAGCTTTTGTTGAGACTCGTAGCATTTCGTAGATCGTCGTAGCAGCGTTACTACGGGGAATGGAACATACAAAATAGCTTTTGTTGCGACTCGTAGCATTTCGTACTGTCGTCGTAGCGTTATCACTCCGAGGAATATACCATACAAAGTAACTTTAGTTGTTACTCGTAGCACTGTAGATCGCACTCGATCGTGTGTGATGGGATACTAACTCAACTATCTTTATTTTTTAAAATAACATATTAAATAAACATTTAGGACAAAGGCCAATCTAAAAAAAATCATTTTCCATCTCGTCCTAACCGGGGATCGCACCCAGGACCGTATGACCACTTAGTCACAAAGGTCATCACTGGGTTGTTGAAGTTAACATCTGCATCTGACATACGTTTACCAAACAGTGCCGACAGAACTAGGTCGTGCAAACCTCACGCCGGTATCGACAGATCGCGTGACAGACAGACGGACGGCCAGATTGGCTTTCCGACCATCTAACACCTTCCGTGCTGTGTTGATTTCTGTATTGGTTTTAAATGGAGTGTAATTTCATCATTACACAAATTATTTTTGCATTTTTAGGGTTCCGGCTGTTTCAGCTAGATGGCAGTCGTTCGGCTGTATCAGATGCCTTTAGGCCTGAAAAATGTGACAGTGTTGGCCACTAAACACTTGTGGGTGGTGGGATATTATAGGTTTTGTTTACATAAAAACCTTCCTCTTGAATCACTCTATCTATTAAAAAAACGCATCAAAATCCATTGCGTAGTTTTCAAGATTTAAGCCTACATAGGGACAGACAGCGGAAAACGATTTTGTTTTATACTATGTAAAGATTTCCTATAAATATAAAATTATCATTTTATAATTATTTTGAAGTCTATTCATGATATTGAACCTCCAATTTAAGATAACGGTGTTTGCCCTGCTACTTTGTATATGGCAATGTAATACATGACCTATTTCAGGTATTTATTTCTTACCTAACCTAGTATTACAGACCTAACTATAGGTAAAAATAGACAAGCATTTGAATATATATTTCTATGTAAAATATCAGCACCCAATTTTGAATTCAGTTTATTGAAACTACCTATTGTGTAAAGTCGCGTTGTCACTGTTAAATGTAAACCCGAGGTTATTCAACTAAAGCAGAAATATAGCCGAAACTTCAACCGCATATTACTACAAACCTAACATTGTAATGCTGTATGTTTACTAAAATAAAAAAATTAAGCGACATTTTTGGTGAAGTTTATTGCTATTATTTATTCTGTTGGGAGACGAAGTTGCTCACGTCCTTAGGAACTGCCACTAAACCCTACACGTGTCCCCTGGGTGGGGCTAATCGAGCAACAAACCTGGTTGCTGTACCTGTCGATATTGAGGTGACCTCACAGCGTAACCCAATCGCCCAATGGTTTGGAAAGGCCATACGAATAAATAAATAAATTTATTCTGTGGTGAAGAAGACTCCTAAACGAAAAAAATATGAACAATTTAATTAAGCTATTAAAATAAATAATTAACTAGCTGTTGCCCGCAGCTCTATAACCGATGTTTGACCTCTGGTCTCATACTATACCCATACCAAATGTTATCAAAATCGGTCCAGCGGTTTAGCCGTTAAAGCTTAACAGACAGCCTTTCGCATTTATAATATAAGATATGGAAATATGGATATGGATGAGTATAAATCACATTGGGTTTGGATTACAGAGTCAGCTAGTAAATTGAGTAAATAATAAACAGCATTAAATCATATCGCTTCGTACATATCTCTCTCATTTGCTTCATATTAATCACACAGTGATTTTGTATGTTAATAAGCTACCTCAGCCGACGGTGGCGGTTTGCACGCAATCACTTGTTGACACAACCGCCACCCTTGCAAGGTCAAGACACTTTTTCATTGAAATCCTAGTGAAATCACCAAAGAATTTGAAATCGCGCGCATTTTTTTTAAATCTATGGAAATCACCAACAATTAATTTGTCAAAATGTACTGTGGAACGGTGATCTTTTCTGGGTTTTCTTTTTACTCTCCTTTCCCTATACAAATATTTTTTATCTACTGCTGGGCAAAATCCTGCAGTCTCCGTTTCCTCAGATCTCGTTGGCTGTCGTATAGTATTTATTATCTTTCCATTATCAGTCAATAATATCAATATACTTTTAAAAAAACAAACGTAAAATATTTTTTTTATAATTTGCACATCATTTTTGTCACACAAAAAATAGATTTTTCGTTTTTTGCGTAATCAGCAACGCGCACGTGACACCCCCAGTGTTGCAGGCGTTCATTAGGTGGCGGTGACCACGTGTGTAAATGGTATAAAATGCGGAAAACGAACCCTAATTTAAGAGTATCGAATGCTAATTAAATCCAGTAGCTCTGAGGACACTACATTTGCTAAGTACTCACAGGATTTTAACAAAAAATAAAAGTTCATATTAAAAAGGACACACTTTAATAAAACATGTACGCGAGTATACGGACTGTACACGACGACACCAAAATTTGAGCAACAATATCTCATAGGTAAACATCAGATGTATTCAACAAAAATAGACAAACTCTTATTCAACTAACGTTATCACTTAAATCGTTTTCTTTAAATTCTTCATCACATAGAAAACACGTAAATAAAATCACTCTTCCTTATCCTATAGTATAAATTTAGAACCAACTGTTTTCCTTTTTCAATTTGTCTCTTTGCCGCCCCTTCATTTCAAGGCCCTGGAATATTTCTGTTAGCTTATTTAGTTTCTGTGCGGGGCTCTTTGGCAGCTCTTCCAGTTTACATGACGTTCTGTCATCTTTCATACAAATATTAAACGTACTTTGTCTTTCTCTTAAACATAATAACTTCCCAGTTTCGGGCATCGACGAGAGTTTCGCCACCTGTATCGCTGCTTTCTTAAACCTCGTTTTAGGAGACAATTTTGGCTCCTCCGGAACTTCTTCGGTATTCTCAGAATCCGCAGCTACCATCGGTGCTAAAGTTCTCCTTGTTATCGATGTATCTCTTTTTCTCACTTTAGCAGCATTCAGGTATATCGGCTCTATGACATCGTAGGTATTTTCTCGGAGTAGCTGTTGAGGTTTCTTGTCAAGATCTAACGAGTTCTTTCTGGTATAGCCATGTATCCTCAGCGGCGTTAAAGGTTTCAGAACATCATGCAATTTAATAGGGCTCTTATCCAACGTCCCGTCAGCTTTGTTCAAATCGAAAACAATAACTTTAGTTTTCGGTTGGTCGCTCTTCTTTCCAATTGCCGGGAGCGGATGGAACGGGGAGAGGGAAGGTTTGATGGGTATGTCGTTGTCTAGCATTCTCGTTTGCGCTGTTTTGTGTTTGCGCGTGTTAAGTTTCCGCGGCGCATATATGGTGGTGAGCGCGCGTGTTTTTCGCGGGTCCAGCGGCGCGAGTGGCCCGGGCAGCATGGGGCGTGCGGAGGCGCGCGGGCCCGCTCGCCGACAGCCGCCTCTGACCTTGGGTGGAATGTCGCCCCTGGCCCCCTCCCTGGCCGGCAATCGAACAGCTCACGCGCGGTAGCCCGCCTGACCGCTCACCACAGACACCTAACGCCCCACACCACCGCATGGACGCACCACGTCACTATGATAAGGATCTAATCTGCTTTGATATCAATTTTTGGAAAATGTTTAACTTTCTGGAAACTCGACGTTTCGATTTTGCGTTGCAAAATGTTTTATGCCATTTTGACTTTATGATTGACAATTTATGGTGAGATGTCCTTGGAGGTCCGATAAATAAGTAACGTAGCTGGCGTAATAAGTACTTCCGATTATAGGTAAACAATTATTGGTTTTTCATACATAGTTCTACCACAACAACTCAATAACTCAAGCCATGTATTGGTAAGTAAATATAGACTAGACTGTTTGCTATCATATCATTTTCCTATTTGGGGCGGCTCCTGTATGTCAATTCTTTCCATTTCATCCTATGCCTGCCTCCGCGATCTACTGGTTAAAGCGATTCCCACGAAAGGCATACTTTGTTTAATTATTTCCAGTTTGGTTAGGACATCGGACGCGTGAATCATCTGATTCTCTGATAATAAAGATGATTCCGTGCTTCTGAACTTTTCGGAAGGCACGTTATGCCGTTTCGTTAAAGAAACCCGTAAGAGGCCAAGAGACGGTTCCACAGAACTCTGACGCCAGGGTGTGCTTGGTCAATTGACTGAAAGCTACACGAAATGATGATGACGATTAATCACAATATTTTTGATACAGTGGTACCTAATAAATTTTGTAAAAATAATCTTTCTTTTACAAAGTGCCTAGCTTAGTTTTCGCGGGCAATTTATTACAAAGTTTCCAATCGATTAGGCCGATAATGGCCGTAATTTTGACATGGTCTCACATTATCTGCTCGCTCCGACGGACTGTGCAGCCTTTAATGACCATCATTACATCGATCCAGTGACCTTCGCGGCTTATAACTCAAACGTTATAGTTTGTCACTCATATGTACGATAATATTTCAAACAAGTTATTTACCTCTAGGATATCGATTGTCGATTTTTTGACGCTCTACAAGAAAGTTACAAAAGTTAATTATTCATAACTAACTGTTCCGCATGGTTTCAGTCGCCCGTGGTATATACTTACATACCACTCCTATAAACTTCCCCAAAAATCAGGCTTACATTACTATGCAGAATGAAATTTGCAATCGGTTTAGTTAGCAGGCTGGCGCTGGATGCAGGCCTATGTCCAGCAGTGCACGACCTGCGGCTGAAATGACAAAATGGTTTAGTAGTTTTGAATATTAAACTTACGAACACTTCCTCTAGTATAGACATATTTGAACCTTTCCTTTCCCGGACACGGCAACGGGTTCAAGGGAAGATAGGAAAAGAGTGGGAATTCATGGTATCCACGCCACAAAAACAGTGGGTGGGCTTTCATAATAGTCCTAGATATGGGGGACTTCCGTAACCTTTTTACAGGGAAACCTTGGATATAAGACCACTGCGAGAGCAAATCGGCACTTATATGGTTTGCTCCTGTTACCGGCCAAGCTAAAAGCAGTTAACTTTACATTTCATAATGAGTATAAAGAAAACAATCACGCAGCCTTATACTTGACAGGCTTTCTCCCCAATTAAAGTTAAGTACCGTGGGATATAGCAGTTGGGAGTTTATAACAGCGATTAGGACCTTTATTACGAAAGCACTAATGCTCCTTTTCAATCGATTCTAATGCGTCTACTGGGAATCTGTCATGTTGGATGAGCAAATCGCACATAATGTCAAGGTTATGTGGAATTGAACTTGACCTGATGTTGAAGCGAAGTATTCAACAACATTTCGTGTAGGTATCACGGCCATTGGACCATGCACACTGTGGTGTCAGAGTACTTCAGAACCGTTCATAAGCCTCTGATGTGGTTCCTTTAACCAGTTGTTTCCCAGTTATATGCTCAGCTTAAGTTTCGGCACTATGTTTGAATGTCGGCACTGATTATTACAATGAAGATATACCAAAAGTGTTATGATCCGGGTGTGTTAGTGACACTATCAGATTTTTCCACCTTTTTTCCAAAGACCTGTCACCCAGCGATAACAGCCGAAACTAACTTAGTAATGTTCCTTCCAAAGCATGGAGCAGCTAAAGATACAAATACATTAAAAGTGACCAATCCAAATTAGGCTACTCTCACTGTCACTTGTTTTGTACGTTGATTGCTTGCCCACAAAGATTAAAAAAAAATTTGCGTGACCGATTCGAACCTCTTTGCTTGTCCGCTTGGTTATTAAATTCCTCTATTCTGTCTTTCCCTTGTATTGTTTAGTAAATGCACATTATTTATAGCGTAATTTTAAATTAGTCGTATACAATTTTTACTAGTCATGTTTCCCGGCTTTGTTTTGTTTCTTGACCCATCAATTATTTGGTATTTTCCTTCGCATTCATATCATTATGTCGCCACTGTTTACTCACAACTATAGTTCGAATTATTACGACAATCAGATCGACATCAGACTGACCTATAACTAAATTCGAATTTGGGTCAAGCGCATAGTTTTGGAAACTCGGAACACGTGTCGACAAGGACGAAATTACCGAGTCTGGTGATAAATTTTAGATTACGTTTGTTTTGGATCACAATGGATTTTCAACATTTCTTTGTTATCTTTCTAAAATTGAAGAGTCTCTCGGTGGAGACTCTTCCAGGTGCTTTAATATTCCTTTAGCCTTTCACCCACATCCTGATACGACACGACTCCCACTTTTTGCTTCCTGCTCTTCCCCCTTTTTCTTAATCCTCAGTAGCAATTTTATATTTCAGTTTCAGAAAGTTAGCGTTTAATGATAGCGTCATATGTCTTTAATTGATTATCAGACAGACACGTTAGTTAAAAATCCACTTTTCTAAAAAAAATGAAGTAAGTGTTTACGCTACGCTTACTAAGCTAGTTATTAAAGTGGACACAACAAAGTACAAAAAGACCCATCATTTCTACGGCTCTTCTTGATTAGTCTGGACCTCCCCTAAAATAATAAATAGGATTTGATTTTTTTTAATAGTAAATTACCTTGAAATTAGTAGTAGTAGTAGTTTTTTTAGGTTAAAATTGAACTGGTGAGAAAAAGTCAGTTTTCGAAGACACCCAGGTAAAACCGCGTGAACACCCGTTGTAGTAAATAACAGATTGAGCGATATGCCAGATGATTCATATTGCCATATTGCGTAGGCGTGATGAATTGGGCATAGAAAGAAAGTCTACATCATTAGGTGAGGTGTCGGGTTCAGGTGGCAAAGGTCAAGTTCATGATTGTGATCGGTAGGTGTTGTTGTTGGAATGCATATTTACCACGAACCAAATACACAGATATTCACCTTAGGTAATTAAGGTCCGGCCTTTAGAAAGTCTTCTTGCACTAGTATAAACTACCTAGCTTATACTAGTGCAGTGGTAGTTTAAGGTTTTAGTAGGGATCACTGTAAAGGTAGGAGCTTCTGTCAAGTTTTATGTATTATATATGGTAACCCTATATTATGGATGTATACCTTAAACATATTTTTCATGTATGACAACACTATTTATTTTTTGACGTATCCGCTCTCTCTTCTTTGGATCGCTCTGTCATGGCCGGATGCATATTTTCATCCTATTTAAATAATTGTATTTCCAATAAGTTCATTGGCTATGTATGACTTTATTTATCATAATAAACGTTCGTACAAGCTGTGTTGGCTGTTTGGATTGCTCACCACCACCGTCATCCACTGCACTACCCTGCGCATATACCAAATAGGTTATGTGACCAGGCACGCACGCGGTTGGTATTTTGGAGCGAGCACCAGTTTTGGAAACTTTATTCTAGTGCTTTGAATTGCATCCGGCCCAACGCGATGGCATCTGAAAGTTCGTCGTCGACGAAACCAGGTAACACCACATCTGCGATAGCGATCGAGAAATTGGACGGCCCGGCTAATTTCCATACATGGAAATTCACTATTCAGAACATTTTAATTTTGGAAGGACTATGGGACGTAGTTCAGGGACAAGACAACGACGCAGGTAAAAGTCAGCGTGCTTTGGCACGCATATGCCTTGCTGTGAAACCCAGTCTATATCAGTATGTACGAAATTGCAAGACGGCTGCTGAGGCTTGGAAAAATTTATCTGAAGTGTTTGAGGACAAAGGTCTGTACAGACGAGTTCTATTATTAAGGAGATTGCACAAGATTCAGTTCACTGATTTTGAAACAATGACATCCTACATCGAAGAGGTAACCACATTGGTGCAGCAGCTGCTGGACATAGGAAGACAAATAGAAGATGCTGAGGTCGCTGAGATCTTACTGAGTGGTCTGTCGTCAGAGTATGACACAATTGTCTCTAGTTTGGCTGCAGTCACTGTGACTAATAAACTTTCTTGTGAACTAGTGAAATCTCGACTTTTACAGGAGTATACTCGAAAAATCTCTAATGAAAGTGGTTCGGCATTTGTCTCTAAAAAGACTGTAACTCTTGTGTGCAATCACTGTGGAAAAAAGGGACATTCCAAGGCCCGTTGTTTTAAACTAAAGCGTGATAAGAAGTTGAATAAGGCAGCGACTGCGTCGGTTGATAGAACACATTTAGTGTCAGCGTTCCTGACTGTACCGGACAATAATTTTTATTTGGACAGCGGTGCTAGTAACCATATGGTTAACAACAAAGATTTTTTTGAGAACATGGAACCTCATAATAGTTTAATAAAGGTAGCTAATGATGAGACCCTTACAAGCCAAGGGATTGGAACAGTAAAATTGTTTCTCAATAGTCAGGTGAGTCCATTGACTTTGTCTAATGTTTTATATGTGCCGCAGTTGTCAAGTAATTTAATTTCCGTTTCCAAATTAATTCAAAAAGACTATTCTGTTGTGTTTAATAATAAGGGCTGTTCTATTTATAATAAAGGTCAAACATCTGGCAACCCAATTGCATGTGTTGCATGTGTTAATGGTTTGTACATGTTATGTGTATGTGTCAAAGTAAAGTCTAACAAGTCCTCGCATAAGGAGCACTCCTTGTTCCTGGGTGAAAGTAGCCAGGAATCACCGAGAGCCAAAGTAGCAGCAGGTTTACCAGCAGAGTTATGGCACAGACGTCCAGGACATTTAAGTGTCAAAGGTATGATACAACTTCGGGAATGTGCATGCGGTATCATGTTTCAGGGTGAAGATAAACTGAAGAACTGTGAACCATGCCTTCAGGGGAAGATGTCGGCCGCATCTTATCCTAGTGGGCAGGCACACCGAGCAACTGAACCGCTAAAGTTGATTCATAGTGACGTCTGCGGACCAATGCAGGAGCCAAGCTGGGGAGGGGCGAGATTTTTAGTCACGTTTACTGATGACTACACCCGTAAAACTTATGGATACCTTATGAAGCAAAAATCTGAGGTATTTAATTGTTTTATGACTTTTAAGTTACATGTAGAAAATCAACTGGGTTTGCGTATAAAAATGTTGAGGACCGATAATGGTGGTGAATATTTCAGTAACAAGTTCTCTGAATATTTAAAAAGGGAAGGTATTATACACCAAAGTACCGTGCCCTACTGTCCGCAACAAAACGGGGTTAGTGAGCGACTTAACCGAACGCTAATGGATAAGGTCAGGTGTATGCTTGTGGAGTCAGGACTTTGCAACCGTTACTGGGGAGAGGCAGTGATGACTGCCATTTATCTTAAAAATAGATCACCCACTGTAGCATTAGCAGGTCGTTTGCCTGAGCAAGTCTGGTCTGGTTCACCCGTAGACCTGACTCATCTCAGAGTTTTTGGCTGTATTGCATATCATCTTGTTCCATCTCAAAAGCGCAGGAAGTTGGATCCTAAAGCGCAAATGGCTATTTTTGTTGGCTATAGCGAAACATGTAAGGGCTATAGATTGTCTGAGCCGTCTAGTCCTAGTAAAATTATTATTTCCCGTAGTGTGGCGTTTATAGAGAATAAGTTTTATGAAAAAGTACCTGCAAGAGAAAGAGATTGTGATAATAATTATTATTTTAACATAATTCAAGATAATATAATGAATAATGATAATTCTAATACAATTAATAATGATAATGCTATTATTGAAAATATTTCTCGATCTCTAGATACCGAAGGCGACCAGGAAGAATCTTTTAAAGAAAATATGACCACTTCAGACTCCATTGAAGAATCTGATGCTGACGAGTTTTATGAGAGCATGACATCGTCTGGCCAGCCTTCTGATGGAGGGGAAGAGTTGGTACTTAAACCCGTGACGAGGGTGTCACAACGTCCTGTACGTAATGTACGTCCACCACAAAGGTATGGTGATTATGATTATAATATGTTAAGTCAGCATGCTCTGTATGAGGAACCACTATCGTACGACGAAGCCTTAGCTTCGCCACACCGTGAGGATTGGCTTTCAGCTATGCAAAGCGAATACAACTCCCTTTTGGAAAATCAGGTTTGGAGACTGGTTGCTAGGCCTACTAACACTAACATTGTGAAGTGCAAATGGGTTTACAAACTGAAGCATGACGCAGATGGGAGATTCGATAGGTTTAAAGCTAGACTGGTTGCCAGGGGTTTTACCCAGAAACAGGGAATTGATTATAATGAGACTTTTTCTCCGGTAGTGAGGCATTCCTCTATGAGAATTTTGTTTTCATTGGCAAATGAAATGGACTTAGAAATTGATCATGTAGATGTCACAACTGCATTTCTAAATGGTGAACTTAATGAAGTCATATACATGGAGCAACCTGTAGGTTTTAGTAATGGAAATCAAAATGAAGTTTGTCTACTACAGAAAAGTATATATGGTTTGAAACAAGCTAGTAAAATGTGGAATGAGAAACTACATAATGTTTTAGTTGAAACTGGTTTTAAACAATCCCTTTGCGAACCTTGTATTTACACAAAGAAAGTAGACAAAGATTTTGTTATTATTGCTGTGTATGTGGACGATTTTTATGTATTCTATAGCAAAAATAGTTCAATTAGAGGGCAGTTGTTAGATGTATTGGAAAGGAAATTCAATGTCAAAAATTTGGGACCATTGAAAAACTGTCTAGGCATGAGAGTCACTAGAGATAGGGCTAAAAATACTTTGTGTTTAGATCAGTCAGAATATATCAAGAAATTGTTAAAACGATTTAATATGGAAAACTGTAAACCAGTAAGTACCCCTATGGTTCTAAATTGTAAGTTGACAAAGAATAATAATGTAAATGTGCATTTGACAGATGAAACCTATAATTATAGGCAACTTATAGGAAGTCTTATGTATTTGTCTGTATGTACTAGACCTGATATCTCATTTGCATGTAGCCAGTTGAGTCAATTTAATAATTCCTTTGATGAATCTCATTGGACCGCGGCCAAAAGAATATTGAGGTATCTAGCTGGTACAATTGATTATTCTTTATGTTTCATAAAGAGTGTTGATTATAGTTTAGTAGGATACGCTGATGCCGATTGGGGCAATGACGTAAGTGACCGAAAATCCTATACAGGTTTTGTCATTAAGCTAGGGAATAGTACAATCAACTGGGAATCTCGAAAACAGAGATGTGTTGCTTTGTCTAGTACCGAAGCCGAATATTTAGCAATAGGTGACATATGTAAAGACTTGTCCTTTATTAAAAATTTATTATCAGAGCTTATATCACTTGAAGTTTCCTGTACAGTATATAATGATAACCAGAGTGCCCAAAAGCTTCTTGAATGTAAAGAATTTTGTCATAAGAGGACTAAACACATTGACATACGATTCCATTTTGTGAAAGATTTAATTAAGACGAGGTCTATATTTGTAAAGTATTTGCCAACTGACAAAATGATTGCTGACGTTTTGACCAAACCATTGTGTAAAGTAAAACATTATCGTTTTATTAATGATATGAATATGCTGACACCTGATGTTTCTACATAAGTAGACTAAGACTTTTTATCTGTGTTGTTGAATAAGTTTTGATGTACAATCATTATTGTATTTGTAATTAATTATATTATTTGACTCAATGTTATAAGGTATAAGGGGAAGTGTCAAGTTTTATGTATTATATATGGTAACCCTATATTATGGATGTATACCTTAAACATATTTTTCATGTATGACAACACTATTTATTTTTTGACGTATCCGCTCTCTCTTCTTTGGATCGCTCTGTCATGGCCGGATGCATATTTTCATCCTATTTAAATAATTGTATTTCCAATAAGTTCATTGGCTATGTATGACTTTATTTATCATAATAAACGTTCGTACAAGCTGTGTTGGCTGTTTGGATTGCTCACCACCACCGTCATCCACTGCACTACCCTGCGCATATACCAAATAGCTTCAACCCCGCTCTTATCACTGGGGTCCAGCCCGACGCCACCCCCGTGCATATGATATACGTGCATAGATATCTAAAGTTGAACTATAAACTACAATTATTGGCAACAACAAGAAACTTTTTTTAATTATCGAAAACCTGTTATAGGTTCAATAAAGTCATTACTCATGAACATTGTATTATGATTAAGCTGTTAGTTTTTTATAAATAAAAATTAAAAAAGGCAATGAATCGAAATACTAATATAGGCCACAGAGTTACATTGATACCAAGACAGGCGAAACTGTTCTTGTTCTGGGAAATATCCATACTATACATACTAATATTATAAATGCGAAAGTCTGTCTGTCTGTCTGTCTATCTGTCTGTCTATCTGTCTGTCTGTCTGTCTGTCACCTCTTCACGGCTAAACTGCTGGACCGATCGTGATGAAATTTGGTAGGGATGTAGTTAACGACCTGTGGTCAAACATAGGCTACTTTGGAGCGCGATATAACCGAGTCCCACGCGGGGCGAAGCCGCGGGGAACAGCTAGTCTATATATAAAAGAAAGGCGTGTTAGTTACACTCAAGAACGGCTGAACTAACTGCAAATTGGCGGGTGTAAAAACCTTTCACCCCGGGAAAAAGTTCCCGACGAAAGTTCACGCGGACAAAGCCACGGGCAAATGCTAGTTCTACATAAATAAAATGAATGAATGTCTCAGCCTTCAAACCGGCACATAATAATGCAGCATGCTATTTAACTGTAGAAATAGATATGAGAACGTACTACTGAAAGGGGATTTTTCATGCTCACAAGTCATTAGCGGTCAGCACCCTAGGCCGTGACCAACACCTCGCGCGACGCGAGCCATCGACTTGACTCGCATGAGTTGCCAAATCCACTACATTACGTATTCATTACGACACTAGTATCGCAAACTAGAGATACTCATTCAATGCCAGCAACTTTGTTATCAATTCCTCGCCAGTAACATTGCCGACATGATAAGATAAACGCGTTTAAAATTACATAAGTAAATTTGTATTTTTTTTAGGTAGGTACGTTTTTGTTTTAATTCAATTTCGTAATCTGACAATTCAAAACCGAGGAGTTAGTTTTTAAGTGTTGTGTTTTGGAAGCTATAGACGCCTAGAGCTGTGATCACTGTGATATGTTTATTTAAATTACAGTTAAGGTAATCAATACATAGTATATAATTGTTTTTGCCAAAAAAACGAAAACGACTTCGATTCCTCAACTAAAAAGGATGAAATAATTAAAACATTGTTGTTTAAATATGCTTCATATCAAACATTAAAATAAATCTGAAGTCGGTGCCGATTATTTTAATAAGATATGCTAAATAACGAGCCAGCAGCTAGTCAACGTATTCGTAAAATTGGCAGCAACTTCAAATTTATTTAAATGTTTGATATGAAGCATATTTAAACCACAATGTAGGTATTAATTATTTCATCCTTTTTAGTTGAGGAATCGAAGTCGGAAACCGACTTCGATTCCGTTTTTTGGCAAAAACAATAATTTTTCACTTTTTAGTTTTGAATACCCAATACCTTACAACTAAAAAGTTGTAAAGACGATCATTTTGGAAAGTCGGGTAAACGTCAACATGGACTTTATAATTGGCGGGCTCGCCGGCGCAGGGGCGGCCTTCTTCACTAACCCTATGGACGTGGTTAAGGTCCGGATGCAGCTTCAGGGAGAGTTGCAGACCAGGGCGGAACAGGCCACGCGGTACAAAGGAGTGTTCCATGCCCTTCATGTCATCGCCAGGGCTGACGGAGCCTTGGCTTTGCAGAAAGGCCTGGTGCCGGCAATGCTGCTAGGATTCAGTTTAAACTCTGTTAGGTAAGAACTATAAAAGACCTTTTATGATATTTTATAAACGCACTGCGTACACGATTTTGTATGATAAACCTATATAGCGCCCCTGGCGGATAGTAAGGTAACTAAGAAATTTCATAGTGGACATTTTGGACAGTGGACTTTTTGGGTTGAAAGTCCAAATCCCAACGCTGTCGCTAGCATCTGCGTTTATGAATATTCGTGGTAGGAGTACTTGTCATGTCACAAGTTTGGTCTTACGTCTTGCCCTAAAGCTGCACACAGGGTTCCTCTCAATTTCCACTATTTACTTTATGGTAGGTTCGTAAGAATCCTTTTTGTTACGTAAGTACATACAATAAATCAAATAATGGCCTTCTATGTAAAATAATGCAATTGTTCAAGTACTTCTACATAAAACCACAGATTATGGAATGGCTATACTTACACATTACATTTTATTAATAGGTTAGGCACATATCACATAGCAGAAGTCCAAGGTTGGACAAAAACAAAGGAAGGGGACGTGAGTTTTAAGAAAGCTATACTTTGGTCAAGCATTAGTGGTATGTTGAGTGGTATCACGGGGAACCCAGCATCAGTCCTGAAGACCAGGATACAGGCGGCTGCGCACCCGAGTATTGCCGTGGGGAGACAACATAGGTATAAAGGTATTTTGAATATAATTATTTGGTTATGTTTTAATTGTAGAATAAGTGATCGATGATCATGATCGTGCATGTCAAGCAATGGCTGACGTTGACTGATTTGGATCGGTCGCCACTAGTGGCCATTTTAAGCTATTTCACGCTTAGGAAGGCATTTTACTTCAGCTGTAATCGCTAGATGACTGTCGTTAGTCTATGTCAGTTATTAGGTAGCCTGAAACATTTGAATAGAATAGAACTTTATTTTAGTTTTTATAAGATGTATAGATGATCAAACAGATAAAAATTATCTCTTACACAGCCATAAACTTATATAGCATGCAAATTTTCAACAATACATCTACCAAGTATACATTTATGAAATTAAGAATTTCGTTAAAATGATATAGTTAATTGTGAAAATATTTTTTCTTTCCTGCCTCTAACTAAACCGACCAATTGAAACAATGTTGGTCATTCACTAACACATTAAAATCATAACCCTATTGGTCTGGTGGTGTATTTAAATGTATTAGGGAGATCAGACGAAACCAGTCGGTAGCCGCTCTAATCCATGAGCAGTGCTCAGTGCCGCAATCCGCCATATCTACGACCATGATTAAAGTGTACCATGGGCTCTGAAGCTCTTTCTCATCTGAGAGTGTAACTGTGAAACTCGCTGATGATTTGTTGAAATAATGTAGGATTATGGGACGGATGCCGCACAATCTACAGGACTGAGGGTCTCCGGGGCTTCTTCGCCGGCGTCGACGCGACCTGCGCCAGACTGGCTGTGGGAAGCGCGGCACAGCTGACCGCTTTCTCCTTGTAAGTCTTTTCTCCTTTTGTTGTTTCTCACTGTTGAGCATTATAATATGTCGGACATATTCTTTTCCAATCTTTTTCCATTTGTGGCAATCCTTTACACTTTGCTTTAAAGATCCAGAACTTCAACGCAGCAACTGCCTCTGTAGACCAATAGTGGAGGCGTATGCCTGAAGACCCGTAGATCCTGGGTATATTTATGTTAGGACATTGCAGGCTTTAATCACCTGATTATCTATAACAATAAAGATGATTTCGTGATTTCGAAGGCACGTTAAGCTGTTGCCCCGGCTGCTTTCTGGCAGTCATTAAAAGAGTCAAGTCATAGGCCGATCGGGGGTTTTGAAATTGACTGACCCTGGGGTGTGTAAGCTCTATTGACTTTATAACCAACACAATATAAGCGTAACAAAGAGCTTGAGAGCTCATTGCTTTGACAGCTTTAATAAATAGACCAGTAAATATAGTCTTCACGTGTGCTCTTCTCTACAAAGTTTCTTGCTCCATATCAGTGCCATTTGTACTATTAATGGTACTGTCCAATGGTACAGATGGTCCGACGGGAACGAGTATAAGAATACCAGATTTCCTCAATATGCTCTAATTTCTACAAACCCTACTTGGACGTCGTCACCGTCCGACTTTACAACCAGGGTAGAACTCATGGCGTTACGCAAACGACTGGTTTTATCATGGATACCATCAGTTCAGGTTCACATATAGATTCATTAGTTCCCGAACCCTTATATATTCCTCTTTCAGAGCATCAAACATTTGATTTGATTTAGTTTTTGCAAAATGCATTTCGCTTTTGACACTACCGTCGGCACTTTTTTTTTATGAACATCTTTAAAAGTGCACAACTCACAGTAGTATGTTGTTTTCATCTCAAAATAAAGGCAAATACTTCGCCCTCCTTCCCGCTTGCCCTTCCCTCATTTTTCCAAGTGCGTAAGGATGGTAACAAGTTAATGTAACCGCTCCTTTTCTTTCTAATGCCTCAAGCTCTGCTAGATGTTAATCTGCGAGGCAGTTGTTTGAAAGGAATCATCCCTACGTTGTCGTAGTGGTGCACAATAATCTTCAGTTTACTAATAATCGTCTCATAGGTAATTTTGTGGTTCACTGCTGACAATAACGGTAGCACTATGAACCCGTAGGTTGCTTCCATATGACCGTCGGAGTTCAAGCTATACAGTAATACCTTCTTAACTTAGGAAGAAAGTGGGCGAACCGTAGTTATAATCTTGCAATGGGACAACGTGTTGAAATCATCAGATTATTCCCATTGCGGACCCACCATACCACTAGCCCTACCCCTGGTGGTAGGGTGGGTCCCAAACCATACCACCATAATGATGTGACAAAGTACTCGTATGGTTATTTATCTATGATTATTGTTTCCGCAACTATTATTATCTATTTGTTGCAATAATGTAAGTCTTATCATGCAATTCAAGTTCAATATTCCTTTCATCATCCCAGCACCTACATTAAATATACACTGGCTGACATTAAATGAGTCCGCCAATGTGAAAAACTCCTTTCAAAAAACGATTTATTTTAAAGTGACATTTAAAAACTGATTTATTAAGTGACTTTTGCAATAATATTGATTAAAAATGGATTCAGAAGAACTTGATTTTATTAATATAAATGGCGGAACGGCTTTGCTCTGCGGAAAATATAGGTATCACCGACACAAAAAATATAAAAATAGTTCAGTGATATGGAGGTGTACGTCGTATTTTACTACCAAATGTTGCGGTACAGTAACGATTACAGAGGTGAGTAGGCCATATGTTTAAAGACTAGTTATAAGTCCTGTGAATATAATAGACAAACAATGAAGAATTTGAATTCCCCTTGTATCACTAGTCCACTTATTTTTAATCTAATCAATTAGCTCTGATTTCGTTAAGTAGTTCAGTGATTGGTGCTGAAAGAGTTCAGAATTATTTTTATGTATTTTAGGATAAGAAAATCCTTAGAAGAAAAGAGCATACCTGTGAAGTAGATGTACATAAAAATCAAGTACTAAAAGAAATATGTGACTTGCGGGAAAAAGTAATGTCATCAGATGAACCCATTCAAAGGGTATATGACAAAAAATATAACGATTTCACAGACAAGGGGTTAAATTTAGGAATGGGGAGTTTACCGCCATACGAAGGAGTTAAACATTTTTTACACGACGCAAGAAATAAATTTGCAAAAGTATCAAAGACAGTGTTCAAAAGTTTTGGTGAAGTGGAGGTACCAGTTCAGTTCAAAGATTTCCTTTTAGCGGATTACTACCATGACCAAGCAGGAGAAGAAACCCGTATATTAGTCTTTTCTTCCAATGATTCCCGAAAATTAATTCCAACTATTAAAGAATATTTTATTGACGGCACCTTTTATAGTTGTCCAGCACCCTTCTCTCAATTATATAATATTCATGGTGATATGAGGAGTACCACGGGAACAACTAAAGTCGTGCCGTTAGTATTTGCACTTATGTCAGACCGGAAAGAAAAGAGTTATGTAATTTTGTTTAATATGATTCTGTCCCAAATACCTGGATGGAAACCATATAAAGTTCACAGTGATTATGAAATAGCGGCAATGAACGCAATTTTAAAAGTATTCCCTAACGTTACTTTAAAAGGTTGTTATTATCATTGGGTGCGCAATATTTGGAAAAAGGCGAAATCCCTGAAGAATACGCAAAATAAACCTGAAAGGAGAATAGTAGCTCTCACTGCCGCCTTACCACTACTACCTCTTGATGAGGTGTTACCAGGATTTCATTATATAAAATCAGAATGTCACAGTTTGAAACGAATGGAAAAGTTTATAAACTACATCGAAACGTTTTGGTTGAAAATACATTCCCCTGTAGTATTTAGCGTTTTCGGTGAGCGCCATCGAACAACCAACGTTTTAGAATCATTTCATTCGAAAATAAATAAATTACTTAACAAGAATACTGTGACATTAATGCGTTTACTGAATGTATTACATAAGATTCATGATGCAAATATGGTACCTAAAAAACGGCGAATAAACCAAATTATCAACGACGATTTTATAATTGATGTACAAATGCAATTAGTCAACAAAGAAATTACCATTGGTCATGCATTGGACAAATTGCGTACATAATATTTTTTTTATTCTGTTCCTTTTTAATTTTTAATGTGTATTAATAGCGGTGTATCCATTTTAGTTTATTTGCTGTAAATAATAATAAGTGTATGTATATGTCAAAACTTTTGTTTTAATAATGTTTTAATTTTTAATAACAACACTATTACTTGATGGCATGATGGTGGTATGGTTTGGGACCCACCCTACCACCAGGGGTAGGGCTAGTGGTATGGTGGGTCCGCAATGATTATTCCGACCACTTTTCGATAAGAAAAACTAGTCGTCTGCCTCACGCATACCTTTAATTCCAGAATGAAGCAGAGTTTGCTCGCTCGAGGGCATTACGAGCAGTCACCAGTAACGTTAGCATTCATTTCGAGCGTTGTGAGCGGCGTCCTCGTTGTGGTTGTTGGAACCCCGCTGGATGTTGTCAATACGCGGCTTTACAATCAGGGTAATAGCCCATTTACCTTTACGAAATGAATTAGTGCCTACGGTTCCTGGGTGTCATTGGTGTTGGGGTTATATTTCTAAATTAATGACAATCTCTGTTGTCAGCGTTTTCCCAGATTACATTTATAGCTTGCTTTTCTGTGTAAATGTGTCACTCACTATACAATATCACTACTGCATATAAGTTTACTGTTTTGTTTTCACAATTGCTCTTACTTCTTATAACTCTTAAACATTTCTAATCTACGTTTCATTACTTATTGATTTATCTTCATCGCTTACCTATGTCATCACAGTTTCTCCCTTTTCTATTACATATCACAATAAGATTTTACCAGCAGCAAATGATCCAAATAAAAACTGGCGAGACAGCACCATGGCATGGCATGGATACATGGAAGGTCAGCCGAGGCTTTTGCCCAGCAGTGGGACAAAAATATATATAAAAATGATCCGAATCCGAAGATCCGAATATTTCGTTCTACACTCAGCAGTGGGTGGAGAAATGGTTGAAGAAGAAAGGTTTTATTAATAGAAGAATATATTTTTATGGTACTCGTTATCTTTCAGTTTTACTACTAAGTATGACCACGAGGAAGAAATGTTCTTTTGCACATACCTCATAAATAATGTTACAATACCTACTAATAAAGGTACCAATAAATAGAGTCTAAATCGAAACAAAATTACTAAAATTCTGGCTGGTTTTCAAATTCCTTTAAAACCACCATCATTAATTTTATTTAATTAATGAATTTTCAAACCTGGCAAAAAGTAATGCAAAGAATGAGGCAATTTTTACTTTCCTTGTTTAGATCTCTATCAGGCAGATACTTATTTCTTTTAAAATATCATACTCACAACTCTCATTACAGGTCCTGCCTCAGGTGGACTCTTGTACACCGGCGTCTTCGACTGCCTCACCAAGACCTATCGGACTGAAGGCCTGCATGGCCTTTATAAAGGAATAGGACCTCTGTATCTCAGGATAGCACCGCACACCACGCTATCACTTGTCATTTGGGACATGCTCAATAAAATTGTTACCGAAAGCAGAAATAAAACTAGTTGAATTGAAGAAACTAGTTTTTATTTTAACATCTCTAAAAATAAATCTAATAACTAATTGAGGAGAATAAACATTATTGCAAAAATTTGTCATTCTTTGATCTAATTCAATAAGCACAAAAAGAAATTTTACTTCTTGATATCAGAACTTATCCCGAATAAGTGTTTAGCGTTATTGTTAGCTACTGAAACACATTGATATATTCCGGGCAAGTCACATGTTTAACCAAGAAGTTGTTGCTTCAATAAATACCGTTCCTTACAAAATTGTATCGAAGTCAAAATATATCGTAATACATTATCAAAATTTATTTATATTTAGTTTTATCATCATCAACTGGTTTACTAAGAGACGGTGGCGTGAAATGTATTTCCCAATTGACGTCCAAGGAACTGCAATCCGAACTGAGATCGTCATCATCATCGCAGTCACAGCAGGAGCAAACATCATCATCTTTTTGCTCTTCACATGTACATTCAGGGTTATTTGGATCGTAAGGTAAGAGACCCACTGCTTGTTTGTAAGCCCTTAGACAAGTGCTCTCGCAAAGCTCAGGGTGGAAGGGATCAGGCCAGTTGCCAACCGCTTCCCGTACTAAACGTTGTTTCTTCCTCTCTCGTTTCATTACTCTTTCCTCGTTATACGGACGAGCTATCTTATAAACCAGAGGCGAATAGACCTGATTGGTTTCAGCATTTTCTGGAATTGCTTGCATTTCGATGCGGTATTCTCCATTCACTTTACTGACGATGATACCAGGCTTTTCTTCCATACGTTTTTTTAGCTTCTTCAATCTTTTCTGATACGGTGTTGTTTCTATTTGTAGCTTAGCCTGCTTCAGTTTCCGAAGAAGTCCTTTTGAAACGGCACCTGGTTTCCACCCCTGCGCGACCTAAGTGAAAATTTCAATATTTGTTACCAGACTTCTTACAATAAAAATTACTTTTTATTATTCTCGAGGCATAAAAAATTCATAAAAAAATAGTAAATAAAAAAAGTACTTATCGAAAATTGTCCAAGAATTATCCAATGTTTGATTTCAGATTCTATTAAAAAAATATATTTCTGTTAAGTAGGTGTAAAATTAAAATCTAACAATACATAATTAAAACTGACATTGTAACACTGTCATCCACATAAATTGTAAAGGGACTAACTTGCAAAATAGAATCCTAAATAAGGCATTTGTCTAACATCATGGCGGCAGAAATCGCGATAAATAAAGCAAAAAATACTTAATTTCGTTTACTTGGATGACTTAGTACTTATTCTAGTTTTTTTTTTATTTATATCCATACTAACCGATTTTAGCGAAATTTATTTGAGACAAATAAAGTAATTAATTATTTACATCCTTACAAATAGACATAAACTTTCACTAAGAAAATGGGAAAATCTACGACAAACCTTTTTGAAGCTTGCTACAATAAATAAATGTTCGTTCAATATATTCCAAATATTTATTTCGAACAACTTACAGTTACGTTACGAATTTAACTTAGTACAGTACCAAAAAAAAACAATTTTCACTTATTGTCTAGATAATAACAGTATAACATCACAAATTCCAAAACACTTTTAATCTTTATTATGTGGTAGGACGCAAGTTGCCAGGATAGGCCAGAGTGTTTCCTGGGTGAGCCTCTGTCCCGACGCTTTTATTCCTTGGATTCATTGCTGACATCCTCTCTTGTTGCTGCTTTTTCATCATTTCGTTATTTATAAAAGAGTGGAAACATGGCACATGGAACGAACTCAGACTAATACCCCGTCGAGTCAAATCTGCTAATCGCTGCTTTGGTCTCTTATTTTTCGGATCTTTTATCTTGAAATAAATTTTATCGCCTTCAGTATTAACAGCCAACACGCCCTTAGATGAAGGCGTAGGATGTTTACATTTGGGAATATCGTACACATTAGGAGTTCTTATTTGAGTCTTTTTACCCTTCTTGGACATAGGCGAGCGTGGTACTAGGGGTCGCTGAGGAATTTTCACCTTTTCACCTCGCGCTATCATATCTTTTAAAGCTGCTAGCAATAGTTTCTTGTCCGGTCCATGTCCCATGATACCCATTTCAGATAACAGTTTCGGTGATACATCACCGAAGCAGCTAAATGTGCCTTCTGATGGTTTGCTAGATAATATTTTTGTCTTCTTGTCTCCCGCTCCTTTATCTTTTGCACCTTTATCTTTTCCACCAACTTTCTTTTTAGCATGCGCCGCAACTCTCGGCCTTGCGTAGGCTCGCCACTTATTTTGAGCATCAACATACCCATCTATTCCTACAACTAACCAATTACCGTTAGCTGCTTGGAATTTCCCTATTTCAGCTTCTACTAGTTCCCCATTTGGTCCGAAGAATGAATGAGGAGCCCAACGGCCATCAGGTGCAATAAATCCATCGACATTAATTTCCAGCCACTTGTGTTCCGGACTCCAAAATCCTCCCAAGTCACTGCACAATTGTTTTCCATCCTGTCCCTTGAAAAATCTGGGAACTGGATTACCATACCTATCTATCAGTTTCACTCTGTAGTCTAAATAATTATATTGACTTGTATTATCTACTTTGATAACCTTTTTTGTTTTGAATTTTGGATCAAACTTCGCTGATGGTGGTGTAAATTCTAAAATCCATTCGTCTGAATCAGTGTCAGAACTAGTTGGTGCATCCTCTTCTGAACAAGAACAGGAAACATCAAGATTTGCTTGATTAGCATTTGGGTGGGCAGGGAAACAAGGGCAATCTGGGCTCTCTGTAGTAGGAAGAATTCCAAGCGCTTGCTGATAAGTTTTCAAGCAAATTTCGTGACACATGTCCTTAAACGCACTTTGAATAAAGTTGCGCTGCATTCTTTCTAGACGTCTGTGCTCCCGTTCCCTTCTCTTCTTTCTGTCAATATTCTCCTCATCAGTACGTCCTATAGTATAGGTTAATAGAGGCTTTTCTTCATAGGGATATTGGTTGATAGCGCGTGGCTTATTATAAGTTTTCATTGTCTCCATTGTGACCTTATATTCCCCATCTTTTTTATGTACAATAAGTAAAGGTCGTATCAAAGACTTTTTGACTTTCTGGTCTCTTCTTCTCTTTTTCGTCAAAACTTCTCCTGGGTTTTTGGCCATTCTAAGTAGTCTTACTACATGCTTATTTGTAGCACCAGGCTTCCACATAGGACGGAACTACAGAAAAAAAAACCATAAATGAAGAAATAAATACTAATAAGAAATGTAAGTTTGAAACGTTTTAATGTTTGTGACTGAAATGAAAAAAAAAAACAATGTAACACTGCGTAATATACACTAAAAGTTAGGTACAATAAGTATTTTCTATTGGTTACAGATATTTTTATACCTAGTATTTTTTTCTGATTATCAAATCAAATCATTTATTTGCAAAATACAGAGGGTAAGTTAAGTTTTGATGCTTAATGTATCTGACCTAATAATAAGGTATGCAAATATATCAAAATATTTTTTTCTCAATTGCCTAAAGAGGACAGACTACTAATTTATTTATATTTTTTAATTTATTTATCATCTGGACTTGACCGAGGATCGAACCCGGGAACTCCTGGTAGCGGGGAGGCATAATATGTTGACCATTACACTCACAAAGCAAATACACAGATTACACCACAGAGGTCGTACATTTCAATCTCTACATTTTAATGAGGCCTTTTACAACGCCATGTTAACTATGTTTGAAGTGACTACCATTTTATAGTTTTTATATTTACCTTCATTCCAGGTACATCTTCGGCTGTCCAAAGCCAACCCATATTTTTAGGTACAGCACCAAGCGTCCCGGTACACGGCATAGCGCAATGGCTATGCCCAATATGAGGTGCTAAGAAAAATTAAATTATTTTTATATGCGTACGTATACAAAAATATTAATTTTAAATTACAAAAAGAAAAAAAAAGTTAAATATACATACGTATACCTTCATAACCATAATTAAATTTAAATCTGTCATCCTTCTTCTTTAGCTTGCCCTTTTTATTTGACTTTTCGGTTTCCAAGTTTTGTTTATCGGTTTTGGATCCTGTCTTCATTGTTCTTTTACTATCGCTTCCAGAAGTACTCATCAATGTTTTAGATTTATTTTTGTCCACGAGCTTGTGGAATATTGGGCATGGAAATGGTAATTGGCCGTCTTTGCCAACAATTTCTTCACCGACCACTTCGTATCCCCCACAAACTTTGCAATACGTAGTTTTTTTCACAAACCCGAATGTGCATTCGCAAGTGCAAAAGCAAGGATCATTCCCGAATTTCATCTTAGCGTCTACACCGCCTATCACTTGTTCTACTTTTTGTGTTAATTGTGGTCTTCCCAAATCTATCAAAATACGATCATCTTGTTTAGCAGGTGGTACTTTATGTTTCTTAGCGTTACATTCAATTACCTCGCACTTCTTTACTGAAATTAAGTTTTCTGCTTCTGCTGGTAAATCTATCGATAAATGACTCTGTGAATCTGTTTCAGAAGCATATTTTTTTGCGGGGCATTCTCTATCACATATTTTAAATTTATACAGTGGCTTAGTGCTTCCTGCTGATTGTGCAGAACTTTCGAAATCAGAAGCTCCAGGTGTACGCGACTTATCACTTTCCACAGTAAAGTAACCTACACAATAAACCTTGTTTCCAAATGATCGATGTTGATCTCCAAATATATAGTTTAGAGGATTAAACTGGCTCGGGTTTTTTATTATGGTAAAAGATTTCGATTTAGCTGCAGCAAGATCTTCTTGATCCGATTGTGTTGCAGTTTTCGAAATGTCTATAAGACTTCTACTTATTCTGTGTAGTGTAATCTCGTGATTATGTGGTTTAATTTCTTTTATTGAAACAGGTTTAAAATATTTATTATCTTCTTGATGTATTTCTATTGAATCGACTGTTTTTCTACTTCTATTTGTATTCTGGTTTATTTTGCTGTCCATCCTTTTTCTATTATTTACCTTTCTATTAAATTTGGCTTTGACAATGCCAGTATCAAATTTCTCCGCATTTTTTTCCTTATTGCTAATAAATGTATTTGCATTCATAATTCGTTCAGGTTTTAATAACGTGCCTATAATATTTTCAATATTATTATTAATTATTGAAATGATGGGTCTTTCGATACCATTTTTTAAATAACTTAGTTTAATTTTGAGGCTTAGAGTGGCCATTCGTTTTGAAGTAATTTCATTGAATACATTGTAGTCTCCTACTACGGTCACTGCTTTAGGAGTCTTTTTCTTAATTATCTTATTTAAATAATCTATAAACTTCGAGTTCCAAAATATTTGTGTAGATCCCAGTTTATTCTCGGGTTCGATACAATTCCAAAGAGATACTTCAATGGGAAAGTTAATCATATCTGATTTTAATTTTTCTATATTATTCGCTAACAATATTGATTGCCCACATTGCAGTTTAGATTTTTCATTTTGTTTCTGTGGTGATTTTGTAACTCTTACTGATTTCCGTTTTGTTTTCTTTTTCCGTGGTGTTGAGACAATAATTCCATGAGGATCACTGAGTTCAAGCGAAAATATATCGGCGAAGTCACCTTTTATTAAAAATGTTTTACAGTTGATAAAACTGGTCAATTTCTCCACGACTACCTCAAACAAAAACATCGAATCCGAAAAAGCCATTTTTCATTTTTAAACCTAATACATTATTATAGAAACGTTAATTTTAATAAATTGAAATACTAAAATTTGTTGACTTAGCCAAACAATAAAATTTGAAGAATGACATGTTTGTGTTAGAGACATGAGATATTTTTTCTTTAAAATAACAAATAGGTCTAATGACAAGAAACTTTTTCACTATCGGCACTTTATCAAAGAAAATATACACTTAACAAAACTTTATACTGCTACCTAATTTTTTCTTTTGGCTGTCTCTGTGAGAAGTAAAACCAACGAATAATATACTCCTCTAGATAAAACAGACATATGAGTTTACAAAAAAATATAAATATTCAATTTCGTTACTTGCGATTTTCCGCTAGTTTAGTATAGAGATTATGAAATCAGCACTATCCTTCTAGCGAGGATTGCTGTCGTGGATGGATCCATGGTGAATCCATGGATGTCGACCAGGTTAAGACGGTTATTTTTCTCATATTCCATACAAAGTATCTCTACTGACACATCCCCACTGGTAGGGAAACTTATTGGTAATTCTTGTCTATTATAAGGGTTGCTGTAAAGATTGATCAGCAAAAAAATGGGAATAAGGATTAACAGTATTATGTGGGCGCTGGCCGACAATAGTTTGCAACAACAAACTGGTGGCGAAAGCACGCAAAGTACTTAATTTGGTAAGTAGGTGTATTTATTATTTTACCACCAGGTTTCCGATCCTAGACAGGAAAAAAAACCAGCTGAACTAGGTGTGGTAATTTATTTCTAGCTATACATAAAATGTGTGCATACTTAACTGCTCAAATTTTAGCATTAATTGTTAGAAGTGGTCTCAGTTCCAGTGGAACCTTTGAAATCAGCGGACGGGATGGCTGTTAGAGCTATTTGCGTATTGTATGGAGAACCCTGTTTTACGGGAGTATTCGAAGCACGGTTCGTCTTTTTTGGAACTTTTAATGTGCCTATATCGTCATACATCATGAGTCCCCGCATAATCTCTTGATATTTTGACTGTTTTCTTTGATCTATTAAAGGCACTTTGGCTTCTCCATACTGCCATCTATTCACTGGGCTGAACCGAGACGATCTACCTCTGTCGTAATTTAAAGACACGTTCATCACTAGAGGAGATTTAACCTTTGCAGAATAGGATACAGTTTTATTAACCTTTGTTTTATCTCCTCCCTTTACAGAGGGGGCTGGTTTACCAGTTTTAAGTGGTGACGCCGCTCTTGATGTTACTTTGGGTTTTGAACTGTCTGCTGTATCCCCTTTATCTTTTCTACCAGGAACTTTGCTCCCAACAGATGATGACACATTAGATTTAACCCCTTTAGATGGCAGTTTCCTCCTAGGATACCATGCCCATTTACCATCTTTGTCGATATAACCATCGATGCCTATCTTAAGATTCTGACCTTTACTATCGACAAAAAAGCCGTCTTCTGCTGAATAAAACATGCCATCTGGACCTATAAAGTTCATAGGTACCCATCTTCCATCGGGGCCTAAATATCCATCTTTATTTATTTCTAACCAAGTATGATCAGGACTCCAAAATCCTCCCAAATCACTGCAAACTTGTTTGCCGTCCGGGCCCTTGAAAAATCGTGGTATGGGATTGCCGTGTTTATCCAGTATTTTTACTCTGTAGTCTAAATAAGTATATTGGCTTTCGTTATCAACCATTACTGGCGGATGTTTAGCTTTGGGGTCAAACTTAGCAGCGGGTGGAGAAAATTCTATAGTCCAATCATCTCCGTCCGTATCTTCACTAGAAATGCTACCTTCTTCGGAGCATGAACATGAGTCGATCGGTGGGCTGTCGTGGGGCATGTGAGTCTGACAAGGACATTCAGGATCATTGGGGTTTGGCAAAGGAAGAATCCCGATAGCTTGATTATATGCTTTTACACAAATCTCCTGACATCTGTCTCTGAATGTGGACTGTAGGAACCTGCATTTCCGCCTAGTTTCTCGCCTTTCCCTCCTTTCTCTTTGTTTCTGTATTTTAAGCTTTTCTTCTTCAGTTTTGCCAATCGTGTATATAAGAGGGGGCTTATCTTCATAAGGATTTTGAAAAAGCATTCTTTCTTTTGAATATTTCTTGAATACTTCCATTTGTACGGTATATTCGCCGTCTATTTTTTTTACCAGTATCGTCGATTTCATATCAACTTTCTTTTTGCGCTGCATCATCGCTCTTTTCTTCTTGGTGATACTATCCACACCTTCTCTTATTGCTCGGTACCTTCTTACAAGGATCTTGTTAGCAGCACCAGGTTTCCACTGTGGACGAGGCTGAAAACGGGGTGGCCATTGTAAAAAAAAAAAATAACAAAAAAGAAAATAAATAAGAGTAGTATTTCAAGCTGGTCTGGAAGTGAACCAAAAGAAAGAATGTACCGGCTGCTTCATCCTCGTGCAGATCTCTGACGATCAAGGGAACGTGTACTTCATAATTTATTTTTCCTTCTACGAGTCAGAATATTATAAATGTGAATTTTAAGGTGGGTAATAACAATTCCAATTATAACATCCCGCGGCTTGTTTACACAAAAGCCGTAATGCCCGCTACTAAGTTATCCGCAAGGGAGATACAAACATGAATGTGGTAGGCACAGTTTTAGGGTTTCACCAAATGAAAACAGAACCCTTATACTATGATCCTGGTCTACTATTTGTCTACACTCAAAAGAATTGGTACAAGAATTCTAAAGTTAGGTAGGTATGTTGTATAATGTTAGAATGCGCTTCCAATTTAAATATAATACAAATTATATACATTAATTATACGAAGCCAAGCAATCCAACGCATGCAATTTTTTGAAAGAAATCCTCTTTTCTAATGAAGGTACTTACCGAAAACTCCGTTAACCCGAAACAAGATAAAAAATAAATAAAAATATATCAAGAAAAAAACACTTGAATTTATTTAGGAACAAAACAAGTAAAAAAAAATTCATTCGTGTTTATAGCAGTTGAACATCTAGTACGTATCATTAAACGTTTCAAATAAATCATCGAAATTGTAAATTATAGGTTTCCTTATTCTGCCAGTATTCCATCTTTCACGTATCTGAAACATTGTCTAAACTAACGACAGATTATACTCGTAAATTATTTACGTCACTTGCCACATATAGGTAAAGTAGTTTAAAAGTACTTACCTTGCATATTGTGTTATAATATGAATAACTTTTGTACTAAACACCTCTTAAACCCTCTGATTATAAAGTAAATAAAATGCGTGGTAAAATCCGGCCGAAGAACATCAATGAACATGAATGAGTATTTATTTTAAAAAAGGTCACAGAGTATCATTAGCACAAACTTTGTCAAAGATTAACTATTTAAGCAGCAATTAATTAAGATTTGTAATAAACTCGTCATAGAGGTTTTGGCGCCAAGCTAAAGTCGCTCAGTTATCGTCATTGTATTTATTTTCTAATATTTGTGTTTTATCGAGTATTTGTGCATAATAAAGGTGGATTACTATTTGCTAAGTGTTCGTGAACAAGCGTGAGTGTTGGGAAGTGGTGCAATGTCGCATAAGTGACTTTAATTCTTGTCACCAAAATCTCCCAAGATAAAGCGAAGTGAAACTTCCACCGCTTCACTTAGCCCTTGACTAACTTGACTAGACATGACTACTGACTTTATAAAACTTGATACTGGCAAAAATAAGCTATAAGTTTGATTGCCATATTGTGGATTATAGCCACATCAAACTCGTCATATTCTTATGTTACTTACGAGTACTTAAATTGATATAGCAGTTATAACAATAAAAATTCTTGTATTTTCCAAAACGTCAACGAACGTGTTAAACTCTGAACGCCCAGCAGCCCAACGGTGACCGACAAAAAACGATTGTTTGCGATTACGACGTTCACTGTTCAGTAAGTTGCAATTTTATATATTTTATTAAAGGAAATTTACACAGATTGGACAACCCTGAACTCCTTCATTACTATACGGAGGTCGTCGAATACCTACCTTCATTCCAGGGATGTCCTCGGCAGTCCAATTCCAACCCATGTTTTTCGGTACTGGAGGATAAGGATATTTCTGCTCTGGTTTCTTTTCAACCACAGCTGGTGCTGAAAATAAGATTATGAATTGGTCTCCAAGAAGTTGCGAGTCCTCATTTGCAATTTAAAAAGGTTTTAATTGGTTTTCTAATTGCAAATTCGCAATACTAAAGTATCTTATCCAAATCCGCCCGATGATCCTATTTACATTATCTAAATACCTAGATCAAAATGAGAGGTAAAAAAAAATATTGTTCTCTGGGGTTCAAGCGAACAAAGCTGCGGATAAAATTTATAACGAAGATGTATACCTGTCTCATCGACGTTTGCCGTAAACTTCCCCACTTTCTTCTTCTCTGGCTTTGCTTTCTTCTTTTCTTCAGTAACAGATTTTCTCCGGTCTGATTTTCTGTCAGACAAACTTTTCATGGAACGTGAAGAAGTCATCCTTTTCTCTAATGGTATTGCTCCCCCTTTTGACCCAGCAGTTTTTATACTAGCACTATCCATCTTATTTTTTTCTTTTTCATCATCCGGGAACGGGTTTGGTGTCTTAATATATTTTTTGTCATATAGCTTATGGTATATGGGGCACGGATGTGGTTTTGCATATACAGGTTGATCTTTCATGTCTTCTCCTAAACATTCGTAACCACCGCACACAGCGCAGTATGTGGTTTTATTAGAAAATTTAAACGTGCACTCACAATCGCAATAACAGGGATCTTCATCTTGAGTCTTACCTTTCTTGCTCATAACAGAATCCACAATAAAGTCTTTAACTGTCTCTGCTACGTCGCAAGATTTAACGCAACATGGATTATGGATATTTTCAAAATGTATCATGATGTCGCTATCAGCTGGGCTGGGGGGATTGGTTTTTTTGCCAGGACATACCATACCACACGTGGACACATCTGGGTCTTCCGGCAATTTGGTTGAAAGACTACCACAAGTAGTTTTAGAACAAGATGTCTTTTCTGAATCCTTCATACTGGGACAATCTTTAGAACAGTATTTAAATTTACTCGATTCAGTATTGGACGAATCGGCGTTTTCTTTATCGATGTCATGTTCTACAGTAAAATAAAATACATTGAATATTTGATTTCCACTCGGAAACGGACAAGATTTGCCTTCGCAACGTTCGCTTGTAGTGTCAGCTTCTTGACAATCTTTTGAGCAGACTGAAGAACAAGAATCTCGTTCTGTCAGCGCTTTTTTCATTTGTTGCAAGCAATCACATTGGGTTGAGAGCCCTTCTTGAGTATTATCATGTGTGAAAACACCTTCGTGTCTTATAAATTCTTGTATCTTCTTGGCAAGTGTACAAGTTTTACTGCCACAAGGTCCCATAAGAGTGTTTAAATCAAATTCTTTGTCATCTTCTTCAACAAGATTTTCAATATAGGCTCTTAGTTCTCTTGCTATCCTACAATCTGCTCTGCCACATGGGCCTCTTATATTGGCTATATCAAAAGTAGCGGCTCGTGACCCTTCAGGCTTCTTTCCAGCATTTATGCAAACAGGGCAAGGTTCCTTCTGCACCGTTCCTTTGAATCTATCTGCTAGTTGACCGGCTGGAAATTTCGTTTCTTTACAGTAGCAAAGTCTGTCTATATCAGTGGCTTTAACTCTTGGCGAGATTGTAGGTCGGGGTGTTAACATCCTCATGTTATCGTTACATGAAACAATAATTTTTCTTACATAATCTACTATGAAATCAATATCGGGACATTTTTCCGGGGATTTATAAATTGATTCTGGTGGTTTATCAGCATTACCCATACAGCAATAATCACCCTCATTAAAGAAGGTAAGATTGGCTCCGGGTGCATTTTTGTAATCTGCGTAGATAATCTTATCACTCTTTGGCTTATCTTTTATAAAGTTGTTCTCTATCTTATTGCAATTTTCTTCGAAATCTTCATCGGTTGTCTTCATGGTACAAATGAAAGATGTTGTCTTTGAATTAATGCCAGTATAAAGATATTTTTTTATTGCCGGATCCTCTGACAGCGTCCGAAATGCTGTGGTGACCTTTTCTGTCAAATACGATAATTTTACTTGAAGACTTATTTTTGCCATTAATTTCGCAGTGCCTTCTTCAAATACATTGTACTCTTCGGCCACAGTCACTGGGGGCACATTTTGACCTTCGTATATTTTTTCTAAATATTTTAAGAATACGGGATCCCAACTAATTCTAGAAAGACCTATGAAAGTTAAGTTATCTTCTTTGTTCCACAAAGAAAGTTCCATGGGAAATATCTTCATTGTTTGTATTAGAAATTCTGCCGTGCTTGAGAATAATACAGATTGTCCAGATTGTATGACAGGCTCAGGGGGAGGCAGCTCTTCTTTTCCTTTTTTCCCTTTTTTTGGTTTCGGTGGTTTTTTCTTTTTCTTTCCAGGTGGCTCTGGCGGCAATGGCGGTGGTTCAGGCATCACTATTTGCATCTGCTTGGGGTCTTTTAACTCCAATGAAAATATTTCGGCGAAATCGCTCCGAATAACTAAATAACGACTGTCTACCATACTGTTCACCTTTTCTATAACCACTTCGAAAAGGAACATACCACACGTTACTGCCATTTTTATAAATTTTTAATTATTAGTTATTTTCACTAAAAATTTAGACAATGGTCTTCATTGCGGGGAACATCAAAATGACAAAATCCAATCAGTTTTTTTTGTGTTTTTAGTAGGCTGAAAATTATACTAACCTTTTCTTAAATGGCCAAATAATCACGTAATAACTACCACGAAACACGTACAGTGGCTCGAAGGTGGGTACTTTTACTAATTTCATGAAAAATCCTGTCCAGTCAATGATTTGTCTCGTGTGTTACGTTTTGACCGAGCTTGCGAAGCGAGCTAGAGACTCCCATTTCGAGACTGGCAAATTTTGCTTTTGTCCAAATGTGTGTCTGTCTGTCTGTTCGGATCCTAATGAAACTTGGTACACGTGCACCTTAAATTTTTTGAAATGTTTTCTGGTGAGCTTTTTTGATTAGAGCGAAAATGGGGGCAAAAAGGGGGAAACTTGGCGCACGTATTCCTTGATTTTTTTGTAATTTTTTGTCAGTTTTTTTTTGTTTAGGGGAAATGGTGGAAGATTGCTATATTGTTATATTGCTTATGTCACTGGCCGCAAGATGTCTCTTTTACAAATTAAAATGCGCTACGGTTTCATTTTCGGTTATAGTAGAAATTTTTTTTATTATCATTTTTATTTTTATTTTAGTTTTTATTTATTTATTTATAAAACGCCCTATGGTTTCGTTTTATTTGAACCTGAATAGGTAGTAACTATGAAAGGGGATTAACGGAGGAGGGTCGCGAGGTGGCGACGCGAGGTCTACTGTTCACAGAATCACAGAAGTACAGAACCACTAGTTAATATTTCAATAATAACTAAGTACTTACTGAATGAAATTAAATTAATGAAAAAAAAAGCCTTAAAAAAATAAGCTTTTATCATTTGTTAAGTACTCGTCAAGCAAGACGAATCAAATGAGCCCAAACTCGATGGGGTTGCATTGTTTAATAACGGAGATCCTATGGCCACCTTCCGGCTCCATCATCAGATCAGCTCTATCTATCTATACAGGGTTAATTTAAATCAACTGCAAATATTTTAAGGGCAGATTCAGACCACTAAACTGAACAACTTTTCCAAATAAACTTATATCGAAATATGAAATTTTATTTTTCACTCTCCATACTAAACTAGATCAGCTGATTCTCAATATGTATCAAAAAAAGTGAGGTCAAAAAAAAATTATCGTATTTCGACATAAGTTTATTTAGGAAAGTTGTTCAGTTTAGTGGTCTGAATCTGCCCTTAAAATATTTGCTGTTGATTTAAATTAACCCTTATATATTAATAAAAGGCTTTGTCCTCACTGATGCACTGACACACCAATCAATCCACATACAGCCCAAAACTTTGTACAAATATTCTGTATGTGATGTAGGGGTGCACTAAGAAAGGATTTTTAAATATTCCGCCCCTGAGGGTAGAAAATTTTATATGAAACTTCGTAGTTTTTGATAGTTGCGTTCTAAACTTAATGAAAATACTACTAACTAATATTATAAATGCGTAAGTGTTTTTTTTTGTTTGTTTCGCTTTCACGCCCTATCTACTGCATCAATCTTCCTGAAATTCCGCATACACATAGATATAAGTATTGAGAAGTACAAGATGTGGGTAAGCGGGACAGCGCAATTCATGATGTAAGGCGACATCTCGCTTACTCACTGGATCTTGCATGGTTTTAAGAGATGGTGGTAAGCCACCTGGTTTGTCTTGGGTTTGTATTGTCATATAAAATCGCTAACGCAGTCGCTAGCGTCTGCGTTTATAAAATCTTATACTAGAGATACTGTGGCTATGGAGAGAAAAAAAGTCGTATAGGAACACACAGACAGAACACTACTCAACGTAGAGACAGAATCTGTGGTTACACTACCTACTGTGGTGTGTTGCCGCTCGATAGTCAACTATCGATAGCCAAAAAAAACAATAGGTACTATGTATCGATAGGCCTATTGATGTCATTTTCGTTTAAAACTCGATATATCGGCAACACGACCCACCCAAACACATTTAAACTTTTCTGAACGTGATATCAGCTGACGAGCTGTCATGTGTCAGCTGTTTGTTCTTCATTGACAATTCGCAAGTTCTGCGCGAAATAGTGTTAAAATTATTACGAAACATATCACAGTGTTGAATTAATATTATTCTGCAGTGTAACACGACTATGTTCATAATAATTGTGGGAGATTGTTGAAGATGAATAATTTCTAATAATTTATTCAAAAGGTAAATAATATATATTTTTTTGGTTATCTTTTGGTCGTGACCGTGATATTTAATCACAAAGTTTCGGTGTAATATTCGTTTTAATACGTTTAACCACAGCAGCTTAACTGTAAAGAGTTACCAGCTACCGTAGCTCACTGCCACCGCCTTATAACGTTAGTACTTACATCAAATGTATTTAGATGTATCTAAGCCTTTGTTAGCACCGTGGTCACACTACTCTAGGAATACTCTACTTTAAATGTGTGGGTACTGTCTTCTCCGCCTTTTCCTCTAGTAAAGGAAATTCAAGCCTCTGCAAATCAGCTTTTAATTGGTTTTTACAACTTTAACAGAAAGTGAGAAGTTCTAGTTAAGGAGTATGGTCTAATGATATAAGATAGTAAGGTCTAACCCAAATACCCAATATAAAACATAATATCATACAATAAAACACTATAAAGGTCATTATTAAAAAAATAAGTATCTGGTTTCCATTACCTGGCACCAACTTGGGAGTGCTATTTTTGAAATATATGACATACTCAAAACTGGTGAGTCTAATGATACTCATTTCACTCCTTCCACATTACCAGTGAGTCAATTGAAAAATGGTTTGACTCACTGATTTTGAGCGAGTCATACATCTCAAATAGCACTCCTAGTAACATTGAAGATATTTATTATGTTTAGATAAAATTTATAATACCTGGCAACATCAATACTTATAGTTTGTCTATGCATATGTCTTATCAGTGAACTGCACATAATTATTTGAATGTAGATCTTCATGTTAACATAAAACCAGTTATGAATTTAAGTTTTTACTTTTAAATTAATAGTCTATGGTAAAAAATTAAATGAATGGTTATGGTGTAAGCCACAAAAATTGTGTGATTATAATTTTCTTTAAGTAGTTATCAACAAACTTGCAAACATATTAAATTAAAAACATCGTGATTGACACCTAAATTAGTAAAATACATTCTTTTGGTCACCTGAAAAATTACTAAATTCTTATCACAAAAAGTGTAAATTATATGAAATAATCATTTAGTAAAATAAAATCCCAAAGTTAAGAGAAACAACACTAACAATAAACAATAAAAAAGTGAAATATGGATTCAACATTCATAGTGCAATGGACTTCGTTGTGGGAGGCCTAGCGGGTGTCGGAGCTGGTTTCTTCAGCAACCCATTTGACGTAGTGAAGACCCGCATGCAGCTCCAAGGGGAGCTCCGAGCTCGTGGCCAGCATGCTGTCCATTACAAGAACATACCTCATGCCATGTACACTATTGTCAAGCACGATGGAATCGGAGCGCTGCAGAAAGGACTTGTGCCCGCATTGTGGTTCCAATTGGTTGTGAACGGCGTACGGTAAGTTAATTTCTGCTTATTTCATAACTTGTATCAATACTTGTAGTTTATAATCAATATTAAAATAGTTGTATCAATATATGTAGGGGTTTTCGGTATGGTAAGAGCTTATGACCTAAGTAATATTCAAAATTCTCTTCCAACCCCTTTAGAAAATTAACTGGCTTAGAGTTGTGCTTCATATTATTGTAATAAAGTTAAATAAATAAATAAAATAAAGGATGAGAACTTTGGTAAAAATATACTGCTTCATGGCAATGTGAACATTTATGGTATTCACACATTATTTCCTGGGATTCACATTCCAGCTTTTTGTACTAAACTTGACTGAACTAAATGCACCAATTATCCAGTGAGCTTCATGTTTCTTAGCGGTAACCCTTTCTAGTTTAGCACTTACAGTCAAGACCCAATTATTTTGGTTGTTGATTGGGCCAGGAAAGAACACATTGCTTATTATTTTAAGAATAGTTTGGAAATTGGGTTCGCTTGGGTCATGCTCAGAGATGCTTAATAATTATATGGCATGGTATGGGTATAATAATTGATAATGCTTATAATAAAACTTAATTTCAGGTTAGGGATCTACCAACACGCCGACAACCACGGCTTATTGCGGGACAAAAATGGGAACACAAAATTCTTGAATAGTTTATTCTTTGGTTCTATATCTGGAATGAGCGGAGCCCTATTCGGCAGCCCCCTTCAGTTGGTCAAGACCCAGCTGATGTCTTACTCCGCGGAGAAAATTGCTGTAGGCACGCAGCATGCGCACCGAGGGTTCTTGTATGCCCTGGCGAAGATTTATAGGAAGAACGGCATTGGCGGGCTTTGGAGAGGCGCTCACGGCATGATGATAAGGAATTCCATTGGATCTGCGTCGCAAATAGCGGCCTATGCTATGTAAGTTAAATATATTCTGTCTGTCTATATATATATCTATAAACATCTTTATTTTATGTTATACTGAGTTATTCTAACCAATCATTTCCATTATCCTCCACGGTCACGTTCACATCACAAATGGTAAACAGGGTAAACTGTGATGGAGATTATTTTTGTGTTAATCGTTTGACCTTCAGACTTATTCATTTAATAATTTTGTACAAAATGCAGTTTTTTTAATACTTATTTATTTTATTTTGGCTCACCTGATGGTAAGTGATCACCGTAGCTCATAGACGCCTCCAACACCAGGAATGTCATGTGCACATTGCCGATCATTGAGGAATCCATTTACGCCAATTTCGCAAGACCCATGTTGTAGCCCCTAGGGTCTATGACAGAGCTTATCATCTCATTCAACCTTAACTGTTTTTGGTCTGAAATATCGCCAACGCCAAAATGTTAGTCGGAAAAATCCGTCCTTGCTAATTAAGCTTTCTTATTGCTTACCTTGCACGATTGTTCTGTAAATTATACATCTCCTAAACCTGAAACTGGTGTTTCCAGCTGCAAGGAATGGATGGACGACCACGACATGTTCCAGCAGTCCAAGTACCTGTCAGCGTTCGTGGCGAGCAACATTGGCGCTATCGTCAAAACTGTGGCCCTGACGCCAATGGACGTCATCATGACCAGGCTTTATAACCAAGGTACCATGACAGATTAAAAAATATATAAAAATATATTATATATATATTTTTCCATACTAATATTAACTAGCTGTTACCCGCGGATCCGCCCCGCGTGGGACTCGGTTATATCGCGCCCAAAAGTAGCCTACGTTTGACCTCGGGTCGTTAACTACATCCCTACCAAATTTCATCACATTCGGTCCAGCAGTTTAGCCGTGAAGAGGTGACAGACAGACAGACAGACAGACTTTCGCATTTATAATATTAGATGGACTAGTATGGATTATAAAGCTGAAGAGTTTGTTTGTAACGCTTATAACTTGGGAACTACTGGTCGGATTTGAAAAATTATTTCTGCATATGATAGCTTGGTTCTTGGGGAAGATTATAGGCTATAATACATACACACTAAGGGCGAGTGAAACCGCGGGGAACAGCTAGTATTATTATATGTTTATATTGTTGTGTTTTCTTAATATCCCGCGTATAATAAATCGTGTCCTGAGGAGGTCGATAGTCTAGCGGTGCATGCGATTAACGATAGCGCGTGTCAAGTGACTGTAGGCGCAACCTTGCTTGGTTGGGTCGCCACTACTGCCATTTCTATCTTGACCTCCATGCTTTCTGAAACATGTTAAGCCGTTAGCTTTAAACGCTTGATAGCTGTAAGGCTTTATCAAATGGGCAGCCTGAATAATCTGGCAATGTTGGATTTCCCTGTTAAAAAACGTTACGGTGTTCAGGCAGCAGTCGCTCAATTAAAAACATACCCGCTAGGCGCTGAAGCGTAAGTCAATTTTTTTTTCCTAGCTGTATGTCTCCCACTGCTGGGCATATTCCTCTTTTATTCCATGCCATTAAAAAAAAAGCCAAAATGCCATTAAGAAAAAAAAAACTCGAATAAACAGGTTTATAAATTGTGTGTCCTCAATTACAGCGGTGGACGCCGAAGGGCGAGGTGTGCTATACGGCGGCATCATCGACTGCGCGCGTAAAATAACAAAAACCGAAGGCCTATTAGCTTTCTACAAAGGCATGGGCCCTTCATACCTCAGGCAGGCCCCTCATACGGTGCTCCTACTGGTGTTTTGGGATATGCTCAAGGATGTACAGAAGGGCTTCGAGAATCAGGAGCTGATTCAGTGATTATTGTAGCCAATTTGCAGGGGTAGAAACCGGTATTTTTTAAACCTAAAAATAACGGTCGATTTCACTTGAATACCGTTATTTTTGGGGATCGTTTGTACAGAACCGTAAGAGAAAGGTCGTTGTACACATGTATGGGCTGCAAATTGTATTATTTTAACCAGGTAACCGATCCCTGCCAATTTCGACCGAGGCAACAATTATGTTTGTACTTTTTTTAATAAGCGATTTGAAGAGAATACAATGCTTTAATGGATTTTGGTGTGTAGAATTTTGAATATTTTAGAAGGAGGATGGTATTTTGGTAAAATGGGCGCTGTGTGTGTCAAAAAGCCGTTTTTCTTCTAAGAACATAGAATATTTAATTACAATAATTACTTATTTATTTTGTACTAGCTGTTCCCCGCGGCTTCGCCCCGCGAGGGACTCGGTTTTATCGCGCCCAAAAGTGCCTATGTTTGACCTCAGGTCGTTAACTACATCCCTACCAAATTTCATCACAATCGGTCCAGCAGTTTAGCCGTGAAGAGGTGACAGACAGACAGACAGACAGACTTTCGCATTTATAATATTAGTATGGATTGGTACCTCTGAGATCTAAAGCGTTTTGGCTGAAAATATGAAAATTAATATAGTACCTACCTACGTTGATTTTATACTAACGAATATTTTGACTACTATTGTGTTTTTAGTTATAATAGATAAATATACAAATAACCAATTTTAAAAATAAAACTTTATAATAGGAACTGCATGTAATATTAATGGTGCTGTAAAAATATTACTTTAAAATACCAAAAAATCCAGTGAAAACCAGTTTATGTAGACATTTATCAGTATTGTTTTAATTGATAGTAAGTAGGTCAAGAATCAACTAATGAAAACAAACAGTGAGGTTTCAAAGAATTTAAACCGTAAGTTCATAGTGATAAGATTTACAATAATATTTGCAAACCTCGGTTCTTAGATATTAGTCAATACTATTGAGTATTTTGCTTATATTACCTCAGTTTTCTCCAGCCTATTTGTAGTGTGATGTTTTAAGAAACAAAAACTTTTTTTGACAGCAGGTGGCTTAACTACCGTCTCTTAAAACCATGCAAGATCCAGTGAGTGAGGGAGATGTCGCCTTACACCATGTATGGCGCTGTCTCGCTTACTCACTGGATCTTGCATGGTTTTAAGAGACGGTAGTAACCCCCCAGGACGTTGCAATTACCGTTTTAAAAACGAACAACTATAGCGTTAACTAGCTCTATTTTGAAAATAAATAAATAAGTCCGCCTTTTATGAGATACAAATTTCGTTTTCGCAATTAAGTTTGAATAAATAAACGATAAATCTTAATTACTCCAGTGACTATTTTAAATTTATATCGTGTATTTACTTCTATTTAAAAGTATTGCGAAAACGAAACTTATTAAACTGTCAAACAAACTTCTTATATTACCTTTACTTTGACGATATAATGGTTCCTATATAATCTCCCACGCTACAGTATTACATATTCTAAGCGTTTCATAACTTAGTTCCCAATTCCTCGCCTAAAGTTTTTGCTAACCTTAGAATATTGTATGTCAAGAGCGTTTTTCAGATTTCTACACAAAGTTGGGTACAATTTGTGTGTTAATTTGATATTAGATTAACATTCTTTAGATTTTTGTTGAATCTAGTGTTTTAATATTAGTACAAATGTGTTGATGTGTTCCTAGTATATTTAGAAAATGTAAATATTTGCGACGTAATTACTCGAAAATAAGAGGTGCTTAAAATTCCTTGTTTTACTGTATGTACACGGATAAATGTCGCAGATTTAGCTCATGAGTCTCCTTGCTCATATTAAGCGGACTTCCCTAATTGACTTATATTATCTGATGGTCAATTAGTGTTAGGTTGAGACCCAATAACGGCCATCACTTTTAAGACAACGTTTAATGGTATACAAACCAAAATACCTATATTATGAGATTTTATAAACGCAGACGCACAAGACGACAAACCTTTAGGTACAGCGCCCCTGGCGGATAGTAAGGTAACTAAGAAATTCCATACAAAATCTTAATCTAGTCGTTAGCGTCTGCATTTATGAAATCTCATACAATGGGTGGGCACTGTTCATATCCACCCATGAATACCTCTGTTTCTTACGAAACACGATAAAATCTAATTCAGTTAGCTCATTTTAGTTCTTAAGTATAGATTAGTTTAGATTCATTTCCTATTACCAAAGCTGTATTGTCCTAAAACGACTTATTCTTAAAAAAATAATTCTTTTTAAGCCCATTTTAACTTAAATATGTTTTATTTCCTCTTTTAGATAATCATCGCAATTAAATTTAGTGTAAAATAAATAATAATAAATACGAAAATACAGTTCTGTGACTTAGGACTCCCGTTCTAGTTGTTTCTCAATTTAGTAAATAGTTGAGCATTTAATTTTGCACTTAAACACAATAGTTTAAGATCTGATTTCACCAACAGATGTTTAATAACATTAGACTGCAGTTGATTTAAATTTAACGTTTAAGTTGGTTAAATCAGGTCTAAATGTCATATGTAGGTATATATTCTGATTAAATAAAGTGTATTATCTTGGCAATAACACATTTTGTAACTTACTTTTGACCTTCATGCAATAGTATTTTTTTTAATTAGTACCTAATTAATTTTCGTAAATTCTTGTAACAAACACAAAAATCATGGCCTCAGTATATTTTCTGTTCGTTTTTAAGATCTTTCTCGAATCTCCTACAAAATATCTTTTTGTATACAAAATTCATTGTTTGCCCCATTTTCCCACCGCACTCTAATATTTTTATACTCTTGACTAAAACGAAAAATAAAATACCTCATCAGGTCTTATGGTCCTAATCTCTGTCTACCCCGTATGGGATAAAGACGTGATTATATGTATGTATGTAGAATCCATTTTTATAAACTTTGATTCGCCAATATTACAAAATGGTGAATAGTACACCATTTTTCTGACACTTGAGGCCGACATAGACAACAAAATGCAAAATGTCGTCTTGTTAAATCTCAACAAGTGTTTATTTATTTAGCTAGATATCACTTATGGGTTTTCATAATTTAATTATGGATGCGTGGTTCTCATGTAAGAAGCTTTTGACTAACAAATAAAAAAAAAATTGAGTGCTATTTTATGTGTAGGTGCTAATAGGTCATAGATTTTAAGATAACTTGTTAGAAGAATGAAGACCATGAGATTATGTATCTCTTATTTAATTACATGAATGCATATAGTTCAAATGCTTTACGGCCGGTGTAATACGGTTAAGACCTCAGTGAAGGTATTATACGCACTTAATCATGTTTTTTTACCTAACAAATATGCAGTAAGTTAATTTAGTTGTGCGATTCTCCAGAAGCTCAATGTTAATAGTCATTAGATAATTTATTTATTTACCATTTTGTTTTAATGTTCATTTATTTTATAACCAAAGGTGTTCTATCACAGTGCCTTAACTCCAGACCGAGAGATATTTTATTGTTAATTAATTATTCCTCAAAAATACAAAGAATAGGTATTTTACATATTTTGTTTCCAGTTATTTTGTTTATTTCATAATGTTATAAATGAATAAGTAATTTGTTATGTGACAATTTCCAACCTTACATAATTGATAAAAGAAAAAAAAAATTTGGCTTTTCGCATTGTATTGAAATCTTTGCGTTTAGGCATTTTATGTATTCATAGATAATACTTCTTTCCTTGCAGTAATACATAAGAAATGAAGTACAAATAAAAAAATAGACAATTCTGGTATAAACGGACAATACAGAACCAAAAAGCTATTTTATAATTTATACTCTTTAATCGATCTATTCAATCATGAATCTTATTATTATCTGAACACGTCGCATTTTTATTGTTAACTATTCAATGGGTTTAACCCGTCATTATCATCATTAGATGCTTTGTTTAAATAAATTATGTTGTTTATTTACCTCCTTTAATTTTCTCAGCCTTTCCCATAAAAATCTTTATTTGTAAACTTTGTTTAAATAAATTATGTTGTTTATTTACCTCCTTTAATTTTCTCAGCCTTTCCCATAAAAATCTTTATTTGTAAACAAAATTCTCAAATGCACTGTGTTAATGTACCCCTAGTATGAGATTTTATAAACGCAGACGCTAGCGACTTTCTATGACAAGCCTGTACAGCGCTTCTGGCGAATAGTAAGGCAACTAAGAAATTCCATACAAAATCCTAACGCAGTCGCTAGCGTCTGCATTTATATCATACTGGGGGGACAGCAATATGATCTCGAAGAGGGGCAGCCATCATCCACAAGCACAAATCAATATTGGTAATGAGTTATACCTAAAATAACACTCCTTCACGCAAAGTATGTAGTGAGAAATACCTACTTACAGACATAGACGCTCCATTCCCGCTGTATCTACTGAAAAGCTGCAGAAAGACTACGAATGTTGGCCACATTCGACGTCTTCCTGTGACATTATCGAGTGACCTGACCATGTTATTGCTTCATCATCATCATTTCAGCCGCAGGCTGTCCACTGCTGAACATTGGCCTCCCCAAAGATTTCCAATGATATTGCCTGGCCAAAAATAAATCCTATATTCTAAGGAAAAAAATATAATTTCCGGTTCTGTGGACCGTCCCGCTATTTATGTCTGGGACTCAGGAACTTGACAGCTCTATGGTCTTCAGCCGAGCGTTTTCTCGGTCGCATCCTCAGCCGCTTGTTTTAGAGCCCAGGGTACGCTTCCCTACGTTTTGATAACTTTATATATATATACTATAAGTCTTCAGACAACTAAAACACGAAATGTAAAATTTGACCTCCAACATAGCTATGTTAGAGGTCAAATTTTACAATATAAATAAGGTAGGTGATACCTACCTTCCCTTTCGGTAACTCTGCAAAGCAGCTAAGGAGTGTTATTTTTGAAATGTATGCAGTACATAGCAAAGTCGAGCGATTACTCGAACGAGTTTTAGGTGAGTCATACTTCTAAAAATAGCATTCCTTAAACACATATAAAAACACTTCCCCATACATAGGTTCAAAACCACACTGGCAAAACAATAATGACCGAAATTAGTACTTTCGACACCCAACCCAATATTACTTTTCCAGATAAAAATGGCTACGACCCAGCATGGTCTGGAGCGCGACCTAACAGACATGGCCATGGGTGGTCTGTCAGCGATGTTTGCCACCGTCTTCACCAACCCTATTGAGGTACGCAAACTATGTCCGGCAGTGGACGAAATAGGCTGGAAATAAAGAAAAAAAGTCTATATAATATATACACATAAGTATTGAGAACATAGAGCACCTAGCTTTAATCCCTGGAAAGGCACTGTTCCCGAGGGTAATTCACGCAGGCCAGGCGAAGCGCGCGAATGCTAGTATTTTAATAAATTAAAAATTCATGTAATAATATATCTTTTAAGGTGGTAAAGACGCGCCTGCAGCTGCAAGGCGAGATGAGGGCGAAGGGCCAGCACTCCGTGTTTTACCGGAGCGTGCCGCACGGCCTGTTTGTGATCGCCAGGACTGAGGGCTTCGTGGCGCTGCAGAATGGGCTGCCGGCGATGCTCGGCTTCCAGTTCTTTTTGAACACTTTCAGGTTAAGAATTGTATTATTTATTTAAACTTTATTGATCCATAAATAAAGTATAGATACAATTGGTCGGTTAAATGCCAAGAGCATTCCGCCAGATAGGTATTTGGAGTGTGTGACGGGAGCGATAGTGTTATATGCTCAACCGCCACAAAGAGAAGATCTTCCCGCCAGGCTAGGGTGTTATGCCTGGGGAACCGCGGCTCCGACGATGTCTTGTCGGAAGTTGTATATATGCTCCAATCCGTAGAAACTTTGATAGCGCGATTTAGACTTTCATAGTAATTTAGCTGTTTTGTTTGCAAGTTCGATTTTCATGCTTTTAACGCCATCTGTTGTGCGTCTTCCAAGTTTGTTTGTTGTGGCGTTAGTGTCGCCACAGGAACTTTTTACGCAGGTTATATCGTCTTATTGAGTGTAATATGTATAGTATACTTAATACGCTGGCAGACTATTTTCTATCATAGGTACATTTTAAATTAAGTAGGTAATTGCATAGTTTCATCTCATTTCAGATTAGGCGTGTACCGCATTACCGAACGTCGCGGCTACACCACCGACTCGGCCGGCAAAACTTCCATCGTGAAGGGCGCCATCGCAGCCGGCGTTGGCGGAGCCCTGGGGTCCATAGCAGGGACCCCCTTCTTCCTGGTGAAGACCAGACTGCAGGCGCAGGCAGCAAGGGCCATCGCTGTTGGACATCAGCATACACATGCTGGGACTTTTGCTGCGTTGGCTGATATTTATAGGAGAGAAGGAATCAAAGGTAAGTACTAGGCTAGGTATATATACCTAGTTTATTCAAGGCCGACACGGCTGCAAACCTGCCTAATCAGAGTTATCATCATATCATAACTGCCTCTGTAGTCCAGTGGTTAAGGCATTTGACTGTATATAGACCCAGGGGTCGTGAGTTTCACGACTTTGTTTAGTTGTTTCCGGTTTGGTTAGGACATTGCAGGCGTGCGTGAATCATCTGATTGTCTGATAATGAGATGAGTCCGTGTTTCGGAAGGCACTTAAGCTGTTGGTCCCGGCTGCCATCTGGTAGTCGTTTTAGGAACCACGTCAGAGGCCGAGAGACGATTCAGAAGTACTCTGACACAAGGGTGCTGAGGGTCTATGGGCCGTGACACACACGAAATGATAATGATGATAATCAAATCATGGAAAAAAACATTACTTTTTCTTTTATTGGCTGCAATAAAAGTATAAAAAAGAACATAAGTATCTAAATATTACCTGTGAAATGTATAATTTTAAGGTGTTTTACTATGCTAGGTCTATTTCGCGGCGTGCAGCCCCAAATCCCCCGCGGCATGGTGGGCAGCAGCTCCCAAATGGTCAGCTTCGCGTTCGCCAAGGAGAAGCTTTTGCAGCGCGGCTTGTTTAGAGAGTCCCCTATAACGCTGTCCTTCTTCGGAGCAGTGCTGGGCGGGCTGGTCATGACTGTCTGCTTGAATCCGTTCGATGTGGTCGCCACGAGATTGTCTAATCAAGGTAAATGAGTGATAAATTTTTCACTTGTACAGAGTTCAGGCAAAAGCAACATATACGCGAACACTTATTCCCTATTGTCTCCAGCTTCAACATCTTTAATATGCCTAACTGAAGTATCGGGTAACACAGAAAAAATATTTAAAATAAACAAAGCTACGATGAGCATTTTTCATCTATATTTCTTACTAATATATAAGTGAGCAAGTCTTTGTTAAGCTTTTACAGCTAAACCGCTGAACCGATTTGGATGAAAGTTATGTATATAGTTAAGGACTAAGCAGCACCCCTAGTATGAAATTTTATAAATGCAGACGCGAGCAACTGCCTTACCTATTTTGTATGACAAGCCTGTACATTTACGGATAATAACTAAGAATTCCATAATAAATTCTAACGCAGTCGCTAGCGTCTGCGTTTATGAAATCTCATACTAAGGACACAGGGTTCAAACACTAGCTACTTTTGGGCGGGACATAACCGACTACCACGCAGGTGGAGCCGCGGGTAACATCTAGTTTTATCATTATTTTTAAAATTTCAGCCGTGGACAATCAAAACCAAGGCAAGTTGTACAACGGTATGGTGGACTGCTTCGTAAAGATGGTGCGCACGGAAGGCCCATCCTCGCTGTATAAAGGCCTCACCGCCAACTACCTGAGGCTTGGGCCTCATACTGTGCTGCTGTTGGTGTGCTGGGACCAGCTTAAAATACTCGAGGAATATATAAGGAGATGACGTCATTAATTGCACTTGCACACATACATATACATACAAGTAAAGCCCATCGTCCCTAAAGGCCCTACCGCTTTGCAACTGAGGCTTAGCTCTGAAGAAATCATATCATTCCTAATAAATAAGCGTTTTTTATTGTTTTATACCTATTAAGTTTAAATACATTTTATTAAACATTTTTAGTTTGTTGTCTTAATACCCACTTAATTGCATCCCAATATTTAGTAAAATACTTCTAATCGAAATTATGTTAATGAAATCAGCCTCCCTTATTATAACTTGAAGTCATTCGTCTTATTCCCTTATTTGCCTTATAACCCAACTTTGGAGTGTGAGAGAGATAAATATAAACGGATTTACTTTAATAAAATAAATAAAATAAATATATATGGACAAATCACACAGATTGAGTTAGCCCCAAAGTAAGTTCGAGACTTGTGTTATGGGATACTAACTCAACGATACTATATTTTATAACAAATACATATATAGATAAACATCCAAGACCCAGGTCAATCAGAAAAAGATCATTTTTTCATCTTGACCTGACCGGGGATCGAACCCGGGACCTCCTGAGTAGCGGTCGGGCATGTTAACCATTACGCCACGGAGGTTTAATACAGTAAAAAATAAAACAATAAACTTTGTATAATTGTTTATTAAGCACACGTACATATATACTGTACGCGACGGCGGAAATATCATTTAACAATACTCAAACGCGTTTTAAGTAATAATTTAAGAATTATCACACAGATGGTAAGCATGTACCTACATTAATTTAATGCATAGAAGATATTACAAATAAACACTCACTAAGAACAAAAAATATTTTTGTATATGAAACTAAAAGGGTAAAAAAAGGAAGAAAACTCATAACAAATAGGTAGTTTCTCCCTTTTTTACCCTTATAGCATTTTTGAAGAACAAATTGTAAGGGGGAAATCGCGTACAATAAGTACTGCGGTTACTTTTCGACACACACGCACGACAAAACACGCGACGTGAGTTTTCATCAGTCACTTGTTAAGGTGATACCTCGGTGAACACTAGCGCCACCGTCATTTAAAAATCATTACTCACTGAAAACACAAGTTATAAAAAATTAATCTCTGCTGTAATTATGGTTCTGAATCTGAAGTTAATTTTAATCATATAAAATGATTAAATTATAATTCCCTGTAGTTACAAATTGCATTATTGCTTAAAACGGCCATTTTTAGCAGTTTTGCAATTTGTAACTATATGGAACTATAATTTAATAATTGAATATGATTAAAATTAACTTCAGATCCAGAACCATAATTACAGCAGAGGGATTTTTGATAACTTGTGTTTTCAGTGAGTTATGATTTTTAAATGACGGTGGCGCTAGTGTTCACCGAGGTATCACCTTAAACGTACTACTTAAAACGCGTTTGAACATTCGGCGTTAATTATGCTACATGTGATGCATTTAAGTACTTCATTCCTATGATTATTGAGCGACGGTTAATTTATCACATTGTGATGTGAAAACGGAAGAAATGCGCGATTCGGGGTTGTCGCGCATAAAGATTATCGCATTAGAGTTTCCTATATCCTGTCAACAGATGGCGCTAGTAAGAATTTGGGTCTAAGAACTGACAAATCGTAGATTGCGGTGACGGCCGAGTAAGTCCCCACACTTAACGATACGGTCAGAAATACCTTCATGTCAACGTAATAAGAGTGTGATTGCATCGCTCGGCTTGGACGCGACGCGACGCCGGACGACGGAAAATCAACCCTATTACGTTGAAATAAAGGTTTTTCTGACGCGTGAAGCCAATTCCGCAACGAGTGTGGGGACAATAGTGAAGACATCTAATATTTCGGGAACCTTTAAAGCTTCGCTCCGAAACTGCACGGAACGGTAATAGTCTTGGTATTATTGCATTTTATTGGATTAATCATAAACAGTTTCTTTGCTATTTAAATTAAAAAGAGAATTGTCTAAATTAAAAAGCATAACATATACTTTTTGACAATATGATAAATACTTTTATTGTGCGAATAATCTCCATGCGCGCAAACTGCAAAAAATTATGCGAAAATTTGTAGCGTAGTTGTACGCATTTACATAAAATTTTAAATCTAACTATCATACTCTGTTTACTTTTAATAGAGAGAGACGACACGACTTAACTTTGTCTTTAATTTTTATTTGAACTAAACATGACACAACAAACAAAATCATCAATTAAATCAACTGAGTACAATAGTGAAGTATTTTTTAACTAACAGACATATTTCCGATTACATTGTTAAATTAATTTTAAGTTATTATTTAAGTATAAAAAAATATTTATAGCTAATTAGTAAATAAAACAATCCTTATATTTAATTTTGTCATAATAAAATACATACTTATTAGATCAAAATAATAATAAAAAACGTAACGCAATCAAAAAAGTGAGCAAACTTGTAAAAAACGCTGGCCCTATTTATACACAGTAGTATAAAACATTTGTACTTATATCTTGTGAAATACATTGTTATATTAATATATATAAATAGTAATAATAATCTATGGTCAGTTTCACAATTGGAGGGCATTATAGGAAAATAAAATTCTATAAACGTTAAATAAAATTGTCATTCTAAATACAAAAAAATTAGTACCCTCTTTTTTGACAGCTCAGACAGTCATTCGCATTGATAATCATGTGAATCACCATAGACAAATCTACGACAACCAGGTGGTTTACCACCATCTCTTAAAACCATGCAAGAACGATTGATTAGGGGAGATGTCGCCTTACATCATGTATTGCGCTGTCTCGCTTACTCACTAGTTTTTGCATGGTTTTAAGAGATGGTAGTAACCCTCCAGGCGAATGATCGCTTATGCCATCGGAATACAATTTTTTTTATTTAGTTATTAAGTACACCAAAATCGCATTTATAAATTATATTAATAACCAAAGTTAACATGCAAGAATCTGTGACCACTTATTCTAAAATGAAACCTAAACTAATAGCCACGATTTGGGTTGCTTAACATGTGTTAGCGTTTTATAAAGAAAGTAGAACGGTACGTTATTGTGATCCAAAGTGTTGCAAAACAAACCGCACTTAATTTAATATGATTTTTTTTTGTATACAATAAATATTTTACATACATACATATTTTTATAATGTAACTCATGTGCATTTTACCTATCAGTCTAATTACACAACTCAATTTAATTACATTCGACTGAAAATATGATAATGTAAAGCACAAATTATACGATAAATTCCTCCCAAAACATCCCCCTACTGATTACTATAGGCACTTGCATATTAATATTAATTTTTTGAAGAGAAAATGCCCGATTACTCAAGCTCTACTCAATTTTGCGAGCTGTTCAATTATCATTCTTCTTCTCTGTCGTCTCCTCATGACTGAGGGACGTGACCATCACGGTGAACACCTGCCACTATCTTCCCCCAGGCGATCCTGTCCTGGGCTAGGTGAATGGACCCCTGCAAAGATGTACTAGTAATCTCCTGTGTTGCGGACTCTTTGGACTATAAAAATAATTATATATTTATTTTTTATTTTATTTTTTTATTAAGGATAGGTATATTCATATCATCTATCTATATATCTATTCTATACTGAAGAAATTATTAAAAATAATTAAAACTAACTTATATAAAAAATATTCTAATATAAAAATAAATAATTTATGTTTTTGACACATGTTTTTTTGTTTTCCAATTTGTCATTCCATCAATTTTCTTGGTAACATAATAATATATGATAAATATTCTACAAAGATCTGAGTTTTTCCAACACTCCTCTACTGTATCCGACCAACGTGTAGGGGGGCGTCCTTTTCCTCTGGAATTTTCAACACGGCCGGTGATGAGGTTTTCCAAGCTATCGGGGTTTTGACTGACATATGACCGTAAAATTTGAGGACTCTTTGTATGCAAGTATTCATCGTCATATCGCTGACGTTCAGCGCGACAGCATGATACTTGAGCAGCTCTCAAAATTGAGTAGCGTTTGAGTAGTCAGACGTATGTTACGTAATTTACTTATTTTTTACCCGACTGCACTATAAGGAAGGTTATGTTTTCCAAGCGGATTGATGAATGCCTATAACATGCTCTATAGCGCAACGATAAAATGGATTTTAGTACTTGAAAAGTGCTGTTGGATTCGTCTTAGATGTTTCCGATTGGTTCGCGCACGAATATTCCACATACCAATTGGTTTTCTATTGTGTCTAGATTCTGCAAACCAACGGGGTTGATGTGACACTGGGTATATCAAAATTCAGTATTTTTTCTTTTAAATTTCTTTCGATATCTACTTGTCAACCTTTCTATTTCATGCACAAATCGATAAAAATATAACAATAACAAATGGCTAAGATACTCGTATCAGCTAACATTACATATATAAAAAAATACAGACAGTTATACATAAAATACATTTTTATAGTAGGTTAAAAATGGCTAGGTTTTTATTTAATAAAATATATAATATATAATATACATATATATTGCAGATAAGATTTTCTTATAACACAAAATTCATTACCTCCATCACTATACAATATCAAAAGATTACAACATTTAAGTTTTATTTTCAATCAATAAGGACTTTTAATTCCAGATGGCGCTAGTTTTGCTAGGAATTCAGAGCACTGTCAAATGGCACAAAACGTTAGCCAATCACAATAGTGGCATAACCTCTAAAAGCGATTTAAAACCATTTGAGTAAGCGAGATGTGGCCATACATCATGTATTGCACCATCTCGCTTACGCACTGCTTTTTGGATCGTTTGTAGGGGTCATAACAAGTGCTGCCATCTAGCGTAATTTTTGGTCGAGGGTTCCAAGTGTGACGTCATACGTGTCCGTGTGCTGTGACGCGCGTGGGTCGGGATTTGAACCCGCGACCGCACAGTTGTGCGACTTGCGACGGAGTTTTACCACGAGTCTCGGGGAAGTACATCCTGGAAGAAATATTTTTATTATAGATTTTACCCCAATACGAGTTAAACAGTAGTCCTTAAGATATAGAGCGTATTAGGTGTTAGGTGATTTTGAACTTTATAAGTCTTGCAATAAGGGTTATTTTACAATAATTTGTTTCGGTATTTCTAGAACATCCTAGAGCCAGTGACATTTTCAAGTATAAAGTATATTGTTTTTTTTAATTGAGTAGCTGCTGTTTTATGCTGACGTCATTATCACACTCTTTTCAGAAGCTTTAATGGCTGAGAAGACCAAGTAAGAGTATACAGCCTTTTGGCCGGTCATGCGGGTATATCTAATATCAACCGCACAGTCCTAGTAATAAAGTCCATTTCTCATTTTTGCAATTTTTAGAGCCTCGTTACATCTGTCATGTTTACTGCTTCGGAAGGCGCGTTAAGCCGTCGCTCCCGGCTGTCTTTAAAAAAAAAACACGTCAGAGGCCGAGAGGAACCTAGACACCAGTATCAGCATGGTCGAATGACCGTGACACCTACAAGAAGTGATCATGTTGACTTACTTCTGGAACACGAAGAGCGCAGCAGTGATGGCGGAGAAGACGAGGAAGGAGTACGGTCCAATGGCGGCCCGCATGCTGGGGAAGGACATGCCGACGAGGAAGTTGCCGGCCCAGTTGGCCAGCGAGCCCCACGCCATGCCTGCTGGCCGGGGGGCCACTTCGAACATCTCTGGAGGGGGAACATCTAATTTAGCCGCTAAAACTATGTATTCGCATCACTTCATAGTATTAAAACAAAGTCGCTTACTCTGTCCCTATGTCCCGGGTCGCTAGTTCGCTAGTTTCGAATATTTGAAAAACAACTCAAAAAAATAATATATAAAGTGTTGTGTTCAAATTTTCTACTAAGTGTGTCGGTTCTCAAAATAAAATAAAAAACACTTAATATAAAGAATGAAGATGGAACATCGAATTTAGCCGCTAAAATGTGTATGCGCATTTCGAATCTTCGAAAAAAAAACTCAAAAAATAATATATGAATTGTTGTGTTTAAATTATCAAAAAAGTATGTCTGTTCTCAAAATAAAAAATAAAAAACTTTAACATAAAGAATGGTACCAACCTGAAGCGATGAAATAAGGAATCGGGCCGAGTCCGAACCCGTAGACCAACACATACAATAAGACTGCCACCATGCACACGTACGGCATCCATGACACGGCATCCTAGAGTTAAAAAATAGTAATATTATTTATTAGTAGCTGTTGACCGCGGCGCCGCCCACTTGGAAACCGGTTTTATCGCGCCAAAAAGTAGCTATATGTTTAACCCCCGGTCTATAACTATATCCATATAAAATTGCATCCAAATCAGTCTAGCGCTATATCCGTGAAAGCATAACAGATAGACAAGACTTTCGCATTTATAATTACTTACAATAACCTGCATAGAAGCTTTAGAAACATCCAAATGAGCGTCCTCGCCCAATTTCAGGCAACTGGTTATAGTTATAACATCATCTAAATAGCTAAAAAAAAGGAACTTACAAAAAACTTCATAGACGCTGCTAGGGCCGCCAAAATTACCGTAGCTGCAAAACTAAAGGCCAGCAGTAGATGCCGCCTCCCAACAGACACACCATGAAATAATCACATTATCAAGATAAGTAAATAAATTACTTACAATAAACTTCATAGAAGCATTTGGAACATCCAAAATGAGCGTTCTCTGGCAACTGGTTATAACATTATCTAGATAGCTAAACAAGGGACTCACAATAAACTTCATAGAAGCTGCTAGGGCCGCCAATATCACCGTAGCCGCAAAAATAGAGGCAAGCAGGAGAGGCCGCCTCCCCACTTTAGGCAGCAGATACAACATGAGTATTGCTGTGCACACGTTGATAGAACCGCAGCCAATAGTCGCGTATTGGGCTTGTAGGTCAGATAAGCCGGCTTGCTTGAAGATCGTTATGGAGTAGTAGAACACCTGAGGGGTTAAATACAGAAAATTATTATTTTTGAAGAAAAAAAATACTATTTATATAACTAATCGTCCCCAGCATGTCGTCCCCACTGGGGACGAGTGGGAAAAAAAAGTTTCGTTCGTCCCCAGTGGTGAAGATTGGCACTTTTTATTTCCCACTCGTTCCTCTATAGACCGAGAGTCAAAATACAAAGGGGTTTCAATAAGAGATTTCACGGTTTGTTAAAATACTTTAATAACGCTTTTCTAAGCAAGACTGTCAATGTTTTTGATTGAAAGTAACTAAAAAATTGAGGTAATTAGTACAGTATTAACGAATTTACAATAATTCTTGCAGTGCATATCACAGATAATCATTTTATTTACAATAATTCTTACAGTTTCAAACTGCGTATAACAGATAATCAACTTATTTACAATTAATAATAATAATTAAAAATAGGTTGATTATCTGAAGTAAGAATTATTGTAAATAAGTTGATTATCTGTGATACGCACTGCATGAATTATTGTTAATTCGTTAATACTGTACTAATTACCTATTTTAGTTACTTTCAATCAAAACCATTGACAGTCTTGCTTAGAAAAGCGTAATTAAAGCATTTTATCAAACCGTGAAATCTCTTATTGAAACCCCCTTGTATTTAAACTCTCGGTCTATAGCGGAACGAGTGGGAAATAAAAAGTGCCAATCGTCACCACTGGGGACGAACGAAACTTTTTATTCCCACTCGTCCCCAGTGGGGACGACATGGTGGGGACGACCGGGAATAAACCGCAACATCTTGTCAAATTTTACATTGACGTAAACAGCATGACAGCATTCGTTTTGTTCTTTCTTCCATTTTTTTAAATACGCATCCATATGTATGAGTATTTCAACAAACAAATGATATCCAGAAATTTCCATTACCAACCATTACAAAAGTTTTTTGGTAGGCTGCCCAGATTGAAACTAAGGTTATTTAGTAACTGTGTTTATTATAAAACCACCATCAGCTACCGGCAATGTGTTATTTTTAATTACATTGCTCGCCAAGGCCGGTCATGAGTCTATGACTTATTGTTTTTATAAATAATGAAGCTACTTTAGATAGTGTTCGACCGAAAGTTCCGTTTTGATTTCGGCAGAGTTTCGGCCAAAAATCAAACTGTGTTTCCATTTCATGTCCTAATTAATGCAGAATAAGGGGCAAAATGCACCAAATTTCAGTATTTTAAGGAATTTTATACGACTTAGTTTTTAGTTTCAGTTTCGGCCAAAACTAAAGCCACGACCAAATATTCGGTTTCGGCCGGAAAACCGGCAAGTGGAAGAAATCATTTTTTCCGTTCTCCTTACCGCATTAATTCCACTGGTCTGCTGTCCGGCCTGCATATAGCAGACCAACAACAAAGGCAGCCTCAACGAAGGCTCCTTCAACACTCGAGCCATACTCCATCTCGAGTTCATGCTGCCCGCAGTAGCCGCGAGGGTCTCCTCGCGAAGTAACTCTATGTCTTCAGTCAGTACACTGGGCGAAACGCCGCGGAGGCGACTTAATTCTGGAAGATGATTTAGCTGATGAAGCAATCTTCTTCATTTCCTTTGCCTTATCACCTTTCCTGTGTGGGGTCGGCACAGTATGTAAGTTCCTTCCATATAGATGTAAATCATCATCATCATCATTTCAGGACATAGGCCTCCCCCAGGAATTTCCAAAATGACCGGTTGGATGCGGCCTGCATCCAGCGCCTGCTTGCGACCTTCTTCAGGTCATCTGACCATTTGATCGGTGGGTGTCCGATGCTGCGCTTACCGGGCAAAATGTTGTTTCTATTTCACACCTGCCTAAATAATATATAAAAGGGCCTAAAGGCCTAATGGCCACATTAATTAGACAAATAAAATACGTTTCACAGTTTGTACAATGTAAAGTGACAAAAGTTGGCGAGGCTAGATCGAAATGGGGATCCTTAACTAGCGGCTTCGCCCGCGTGCGTTTCCCACGGGAACAGTGCTTTTACAGGGATGAAAGGTACCATATGTCCTTCTCAATACTCTTAAATATGTGTATGCGAAATTTCAGGAAGATTGATTCCGTAGATAGGATAGATAGGGCGTGAAGAGGTAACAAATATACAAACTCACTTTCGCATTTATAATATTTGTTGGGATTGGGATTTGTGCAATAAAGTTTAAATAAATAATAATACTCACCTTTTAAAGCACTATTTTCATTTCTCTTAACTACAAAAAGATACTTCGGACTCTCCGGCATCATAAAAAGTACAGGTAAACATATAATGACTAGCAACGCGTAGACGGATAGTAGATAGGGCCAGTCGTCGGGACCGCCTGCAAAAAAAAAAACAGTAATGGTGGGTCACATAGAAGAGTACTTATACCAATTTAGGTTTACTTTTTTCTGTGGCCCATTGTACTTAAGAACAACTTTCTTGTAAGACTTAATGAGGTGCTTTGTACAGTCGGGTGCAGATAAAAGTTACCCCTTCCTACCACCTCCGACTGTACATAAAAAAAAACTATACCTTATTTTTGTTAGTTTTGACAGCAGAACCGAAATATGGTTAATAAAGAATAGCGACAGGATATCCAGAAAATGTGTGCGATTAATCTGACTATTTTCGTCAAAGTATAGTTTCGGACCAAAACATGACCTGCTACCGTAACCAAAATCGACCACTTGAGCCACTGTGCTGTGCAAAATCCGATACCTTAATAAGTATAGCACTAAAACAGTTCGTAGCGGAACTTGTAAAAGCCTCCCCACTAACCTTCCATGTATCCCTAGCCATGGCATTTTCTCGCCAGTTTTTATCAAAAGCCTGTAGTTCGTCTGACCATCTAATATAGGCCTTGTATAACCAGATATTTATATAAATTGAAAAAAATTATTCGATTCTTGTAGCGCCATCTATTATCACGAAAAGGAACAAATTCTTTATCTTAGGCAATCGGAACCCTATACTATTAAATTGAATGCTAACTCACCCAATATGGACCGCAGCCCCATGACCTGCCCCACGAGCACCCCGACGTTGACCCCCATGGGGCACGCCACGCCCATCGCCCCGGTGAGGCTGAGCGGCGCTAGCTCAGCCAAGTACATTGGCACTATACTTGTCGTCAGGCCTGCAATAAAGCGACAATAATTAAAAATAACAATTTTATTTTCTTTGAAAATTATTGCTGGCCAGATATACTCCAAACTGAAAAGGACAAAAAAACGAGCTTTTTTTCTTCAATTACAATGATGGCCAGTGATGACTAAATATATTTAATTCTAAGTACCAGGGCGACCGAGCTCCGCTCGGTAGTTATGGTATCCATCCATACTAATATTATAAATGCGAAAGTCTGTCTGTCTGTCTTTCTGTCTGTCTGTCTGTCTGTTGCTCTTTCAAGTATATATATAAAGGACACGATTGTGCATCGATAAAGGTTGTACAAAAAGCGAGAACACTAATCTATAATGAAGCAAATATAATGAAGAAAATATTTTTATACGTTATAACCGAATTAATAATTCTTTCAATTCATTTTAAAATAATATATGCGCGATTTATACTGATTTAAAACTTTTATACTCCGAAACAAAAAAAAAACAAAAAAATAGAAAAACAAAACTTTCTTTAATTGGGATTTGAACCTGGAATCGCCAGAGTACAAAGCAGATGTCTTAACCACTGGGCTATCGAAGCAGACCCGCCAGTGCCGAAATTATTGTACTATAACTACAATTTCATGTGGAAAATCTTTTTGCTGGAAAATATGGGATAAACGATTTTTCCCAGACATGGAACCTGGCTAGATTAATTTTTTGACTTTATAAGATCCTACGTTTAAAATTTCAAAGAAATCGTTAGAGCCGTTTTCGAAAACGCGAGACAAATATATATATATATATAAATATACATACATACAAATATTGCTCGTTTAATAGTATAGGATAAAAGTGATGGAATGGCTATTATTTACTACGTTATATAGGCAAACTCGATAAAGGCTATTTTATTCTCTTTAATCGTAAGCAATAATTACGTAACAAGCAAACGGCCTTCTGCCACTCTCACTCTCTAAACGAAACACAGACAAGGGATCTACCTCTGGCAAATGACGATAACATATGCGAACCAGCGAATTGAAATTACAAATTTGTCGGTAGAATAATACATTTTACTATAACTGACCAAGAGAAAATACAACTCTATACTGCTACTATAAACAGCACTTTTTTTTTTTAAATAGCTAATCATAAAAACCATTGAGCAGATTTTATTGAATCGGCCTCTCTTGACCTTACTCACACTAAAAATAAAATCAATAAAGAGGTACATATCAATTTCTTCAATCGCCAACTAATCAAAGTACATTGGCCCGTGCTCCATAAATAGAAATATGACAAATAAAAAACAAATGTATTAAAACAAATGCGAATGAGATTGGCCCAGTAATGGTGTCGCGTGATATAAGTGTCATGCATATCATGTGTTTGCTTTGCCCATCATGTTTCATCATCTCTCGATGATCAGAGGTAATTAGATAGATAGACGTAGCGACAGGACCAACAATTCATAGCAACAAATAATCACTTGCGATTGACCTGCTTGATGTATAAGAAAAACTTACAGACCTTGAGCTATGAGTAGTTGGTTACCATGTTTTTTTTGCAGCCTCCATAGCGACTGTAGTTAGGATTTTGTATCATTCAATCAACTGCATTTGATAAATTTCGTGTGGCACTAGTTTTATTGGAAATTCTTTATGATGTAGTTTATTTTATCAACAAGGAGTTAAAAACTATAATTTTGTGGCATATTCGTGCGCGAGTCAAGCGGTAACATTAATATGATGTGTTATTCTTTGTCACTTCGATCACTAATCAATCAACTTTCGGAAAAAGGTTAGGCCCAATTAATAGAAGCATAAAAAAATATATCTTAAGAGAGGAAATCATTAATTTTCTTTTACAAGTATAATTGCATAAAGATTAACATATGTTTACGCACGTGTGCAAATATTTGATAAGGCTTGTACCGATTTGTTTTATTATGTGAAGACATATTCTCTACACTATATATAGAACGAAAACATAAGAGTAAATATACTACATTGCATGCAATATACGTATACGTATGTATACGTCTGCTATGAATGAGTTTTATTTGTTATCCACGAATGTCAAAAATTACTTGTCCTCCATTTAGCTGTTTGTAAAATAGTAACGTGACCTATTAACGAATTTTTATTTATTAAATTGCCAGAATAAGGCATAAATATTACCTTTGTATTCTGAAACCGCAACGCAGTTTTTCACTTCATCCCGCTTTATTCCCCATTTCGGTGGTCTTTGGGAAGGAGTAAAAATTTCTAAGAAATTTCTGGTTATTCATTTCGGTTTATTGTAATCCATCAAAAACTGTGCCAATGCAATGAGCAATATTATTGGACACCCACCGACTAGATAGTCAGATAGCCTGAAAAAGGTAATAGACAAGCGCTGTATGCAAGCCGATTCCAACTGGTTATTCTGGAAATTCTTGGGAGAGACTTTTGCCCAGCAAGCTGAAGTTTATAATCTAAATAAAGTACATACCTCCAGACAGGCCCACAAGCAGCCTCCCAAGAATGAGCATCTCCACAGAGTTTGCGGCCCGACATAGCAGGAACAACACAGCACCAGCAATAGAGAGCAAACTGGTCACTATGGTCGCTCGCTTCCTACAATAAAATAATTAAATTTTAAAATATTGACTAAATAAACATAGAATGAAGTTTATTTTAACAAAGAGTGAAATAAATATCTACTGTTTATTGGAAACAAAAGCCTCTAAACTTTTATGTTGCTAACGTCCATTCGGTAAATTATATAGTACTATCTAAAATGGGTCAGCGTTTCAGGGATATACGCAGGTACAAACAAACATAATTATAGGACTATTAGGTACATTAGTATACTTTCACATGCACTCAGTGTCATCACTACATAGTAAAAATATCTATGACTACATAGTATAAAACCAAGTCGCTTTCTCTGTCCCTATGTGCCTATGTATGCTTAAATCTTTAAAACTAGGCAACAGATTTTGATGCGGTTTTTTTAATAGATAGAGTGATTCAAGAGTCGTTAGTTATTTTTTTTTAAATAAACTTAAATTTCGTATATTTTTAATTTATTTCACAGAAAAAATCAATATTATCATCTCGCATGCCCTCTGTTTATCTCTGTTACTCGTAAAATGTAGGTATATTTTATATTCGCGCAAAACAAACAGACAGTTGGTACATAGTATGACGGATAAACATTGTGAGACATGTCGAAATCCTTGTAAAACTGATAAGCCACTCGCTTATTGTTACGACGTGACTAATCAATATATTTAATTAAAATATATAGGTAGAATCAACCGTGATGTTTTTGGGCGTAAGATTGCAACTCTACATAATAATATATCTAGATAGTTTTTTTTTTCTTTTTTTTTTAGTTAGTTTTTTTTTTTAAATGAATGAATGATAGAAGTTTTAATAAATAATAACTCGGGTTATCTGTACTAGCTCTGTACCCCTAGTATGAGATTTTATAAACGCTGACGTTAGCGACTGTGTTAACGGTTTTGTATGACCTGTACAGCGCCCCTGGCGGCTAGTAAGGCAAATAATAAAATCTCATACTACTGTACTGTATTCAGACTGCTCACGCCACACATTTGAATTTGAATCACCTATTTTTGGTGTTCAGTTGTACACTAAACTCTTTTCAGTCTCTGTTGGCCTTGAAAATATTAATCAACTTCCGATATTATTTATTTGTATCGTTTTCCTCAAAACTCGCTTGTTAGTTAATTTACTAATGATCAATTTCATTAATAAAAAAAATATTCCTATCGAGTGGGTTTAAGGTCAATGACCTTGTACACCTAGTGATAGTTTCTCAACCGCCTCTTTGCCTCTGAATTGGTTTCCATAACGGCCACCAGGTGGCGTCCGAGATTAAAGGCTTCTTATTAAACAATTAGATGATATAAGCCTACAATGTCCTAATCAAACTGGAAACAGTTAGCGTTTGCTACATCTTTTGCGTGATGTCATGAACTGAACATACTTTGTCTAAACAAAATATCAATATTGTTGTTTGTATTTGTCTGTTCGAAAGCTTGATTTCATACAAGTGTTGAAATAAAGAAGCATTAGGCACGCTCATCCCTCATATTTTTCTCACTCAATACTTATTTCATACGGTTACTTATTTATATTCAGATCTATAAACTTAAACCACGAAAATAAAAATAATAATAATAAGATTTAAAACTTCGTTACCTTCCAAGGGTGTCAGCGAGCAGAGAACCCAGAATAGAGCCAGTGCATCCACCCACGATGAAGATGGACACCACGGAAGCCCACAAAACCTCCAGCCAGCCGGAGTCGAGCGTGACATCGTACCGGGTGATGAAACTTTGATTGCAGAATTCCTTTATCAGCTATAGTCAAAAATTTATGTTTTATTTTTCTCTCATCGTGTTAGTGGCCAAGACTGGAGTCGGTTTAAAAAAAATATTTTTAAATATATTATATACTAGCTGTTCCCCGCGGCTTCGCCCCGCGTGGGACTCGGTTATATCGCGCCCAAAAGTAGCCTATGTTTGACCTCAGGTCGTTAACTACATCCCTACCAAATCTCATCACCATCGGTCCAGCTGTTTAGCCGTGAAGAGGTGACAGACAGACAGACAGACAGACAGACAGACAGACAGACAGACAGACAGACAGACAGACAGACAGACAGACAGACAGACAGACAGACAGACAGACAGACAGACAGACAGACAGACAGACAGACAGACAGACAGACAGACAGACAGACTTTCGCATTTATAATATTAGTATGGAAGTATGGATTTCTGTTTTTGAAGAGTTTTTGAAGGGAAAGTAAACTGTCGCTATGTCCGCGCTGTATTTAATTTCCAAAACTTAGGTTTTTTCGAGTGTTTGTGCATAATATTGGTGGATTATTATTCGCAAAGTGTTCGTGAACAAGCGTGAGTGTTGGGAAGTGATACAGTGTCGATTACGTGACTTTTTATCTTTGTCACCAAAATCTCCATGATATAGCTAAGTGAAATTTTTCCACCGCTTCACTTAGCCATCTGACTCAGACTAGACTTACTTGACTGGACTTGACTATTGACTTGAATTTTTGACTCGACTGACTGTAGGACTGAAGAAGATTAATAAATTCAAGAAAGGCCTTAAAGGACTAGATTCCATGGCCGTAAAAACTATTCAAAAAAAAAAAAAAGAGAGGAGGAGAATCCAAACGTTTTTCTTATAAGAGGTATATAATTTTAGGTAATTGTTAATACCTTTGTAGATATGAATAAGGTTGTACGTGAGGTACGACAATTTATTTCTTCAATATTTTATGAAAAGAATAAACGTTTAGAAAATTTTAATTTCCAATTTCGCAAAAACATGAACATGCAAATTTTTAAAACTGTTTTTGAAAAAATGATTTATTTAGTTATTTTTTTTTTAATTAAGGCGCCTGCGATCTGCAATACTCATTATTATGGCTGTTTATAGGTTACGGTTACCGCTAACTAATCACCATCTGAGCGTTTCCCCGTAGCATCTCAGCTTCAGAACTCAAGGTACGCTTTAGCCGTGGTCCTAGATTCGGAGGCACTGGATATTACAATGGAACGTCAACCTATTTTGTAATATTTGTTCAAGTGCGCAGGACGGCGCAAAAGTAAAACTTACTCCAGCAGGGGTGTTAACGACCCCGATGTTGTATCCCACTGGTAGGGAGGAGCCCAACGTGGTGACCACTCCAGCCAGCACCAGATAGAGTGACCATCCCGGTCTATAATTACCCGATTGAGTTAATGCCTGATGTTCGTTGGTTACCTGCGAACATAAAAAAAGAAGTAAATAAAGGGTGACATTTTGCCTTAGAGCAACCGACCCGAGTGGCCGCTGACAGGCGACCCCCTCTGGCAAAAGAATATGACCTCTCATACTGCTTAAGTATAAGCAGTATGAGAGGTCATATTCTTTTGGCGTATGAGAGGTCATATTCTTGTGTGCGTGTATTTTATGCTTGTGTTTGATAATTCAAATCTGTGCGTAGCGACGTATTGAATGATACATTAGTGTTAATACTTATTGTATGTGTTACTCCCCCGCGCGCAGAATGTTGCAGACTTTTTGACGTGACAACGTCTCATAATTCGATGGAGCCGGCTGCACGCACGAAAATGCACGCAATGCGGCGTTACCTCGCTCTGAGGCGTTCTATTTAAGGCTTGAAGTGCAAGTGAATTTCTTATGACGTTGTCACGTTAAACTATCGTCAGTAAACCGACTTTACAGACAACCGATTTTTTTTACATAATAATTGCGCGTGGTCTTCGGTTGGCTTAAAGCTTTAAGCTTTTGCTCACCAGCCTACTTTTTTTACACTGTATCTAGTTTTTAAAATTCGATTGCTATCAATTAAAAGTTAACTAAGTAGAGTAAAAATAGACAGGTCTGCCTAAGCAGGGAAAATATGTAAAGATGGGAGAGAACCGATTATGATGAAATTTGGTATGTATATAGTTAAGGACCAGGAGTACACATACCATAGTGGACTATACGTGGGACTCGGTAGTCCCACGTGGACGGAGACGCGAGCAACAGCTAGTAAAATATATAGGTAGAAACAGTTGTCAATCTGATTAGTTATGTTTCCAACACATTGTATATTTTTATACGTTTTATAATTAAAATTTATATAATATACTAGCTGTTTCCTGCGGCTCCGCCCGCGTGGGACTCGGTTATATCGCGCCCAAAAGTAGCCTATGTTTGACCTTAGGTCGTTAACTACATCCCTACCAAATTTCATCACAATCGGTCCAGCAGTTTAGCCGTGAAGAGGTGACAGACAGACAGACAGACAGACAGACAGACTTTCGCATTTATAATATTAGTATGGATTTATGACTCATACATAACACAGTCAACACTAAACATTTATTGCAAATCATAAAGTTAATATGTTGTCATATAAGGAATTTATGGAACTACACATAGGTATAATTTTCAGGCTAATAGTAATCACGAAACGTATTTCTAACTTGAATTACTATTGTTCTTTAATTCATCGAGGTTGAGTTACAATGAAGGCTATGCAATTCATGCACCTAATTGTTTAAAGTTTTTTTTAGCGTTGACAAATAACATGCCGATATTAGGAAATCTTTCAAAACATAACAAAACAAGAACTGGCAACTTACAAAAAATTTCACCCACTTCTTCAGCTCCATATTAAAAAAAATACAGGCAAACGAGTCACAGTTCCATTACCACTTCATGAAACAAGAATCGGTTTCACGGTCCGAACAATCAAACATTCGATTTGATTAATTTGAAAATGGAACACTAATTTATGGTCCTTCGCCATGCAAACACCGATACAGTCAAAACAAAACAAAGATTTAAAAACGGAACACTTTTTTCACCACTTGGACGTGCACAGAGAGATTAAAGCGACGGTTATATCGGCCATTGCCGGCAGTACGGAACAGAAGGCGAAGATTGGCCAGTACCAGTCACACAGCCAGCCGTCCAAGACGAAGTACGAGAGAGCTATGGATGCTGAGCCATGTGCGCCAATAGCTGTACGACGGTTAAGGATATTAAAAATCAATTCGTTATAGTCGCATTAAAGAGAAAATATTCTCAAGCAAGATGTTACGTCAATGTCAATAGAAACTGCGGTGACCACACGCTTATCTCATACGCGGTTTGCTCTATATTGTATTTGAACTTAATACTGACTTGGGAATTAAACCACTATAGGTATAGCTATAGTACACTGCGAAAATTAGCTGTAGTCAGTCACGAAAACCAAAATAATCACCAGATTAAGCAGGGTCATTTGACGGTATGTGAATTATCTGGTATAGTTCGCGGCATATAAGTTGGCAATAAACTAAAATGACCTTGAATGCGCAGTAGCCCAAATTCATACAAATTTTAAAGTGCGCAGCCCCCGCATGTACCCGTTTGTAGCCAACTTATGTGCCGGGTATTATATATGAGTATTTATAAAGTCATCTTTAAAAACCAACAATGTCCCGATAGTGTACCTGACTGTGGCGAATGCTAATTTCTATGCATGTTACAGCAACGGTATCAAGAATGAATTTTCATAAATTTTCCACAAAAACAAAACAACTGATGGCTTCTTAATTACATTTAAGTGTCGTACATTAAATTTAGCTTAAAATCTGTTGTGAAAACATGACAAAAATATAAGTTGCCTGTTTACAATAAGTATTTAAAAATTCTGCAAATATTCTCTTAGTTAATTTTTTTTATTCCATACTTTCTTTTAGGTCTTCCAAAAGCTTCTAACCAAGTCTAACGACTGTACTGCCAGCAGTGCTCAACGAGTTGATTTGCCTTTAAGATTCCGTAAGTGCCGACCAATCCAAGCCAGGCCATTCTCGACATCGCTTAACACGCACGATTACTAAGAATATGTTCGCTAGATATATAGGTTCGCATTCTATAGATTCTTATATTAAGATACGATGTAGTAAAGTACGCGTGTTTTTAGGGTTTTATTTTAAGGGTTTTGTAGCCAAATGGCAAAAACAGAATCCTTATAGATTCGTTATGTCCGTCTGTCCGTATGTCACAGTATTCTATTTAATCAACGCAGTGGCTGGCTGATTGCGAAGCCTTCGCGGGCTGAGGACTTTTTATCTTATCTATATTTATCCCAACTACCTAACCTAACTAATAACATGGATCTATATTCATTCAGCGTTCTTATCGAACTCGTTGTTATTTAACACTATTTTGTCACACTGTTGTGACCCCTAGGAATTTACTTTCTTCGTATCGTAGTCACACCAGTGTGATTATGAGGAATTCATTGAGTGATTAGTGTGCAAAGGGATTGTCCTAATGATTTTTTTTTTTTCAACTAATCGTTCTTTCAACAACTAATCGCATGTTTGTTCTATTTACAAAGCAAACAAATTTCTTTTCAAATTTACCGTGCACAGGAAGTTTTAAAAACAAAAAAATAATAACTTTTATAATTTGTGAACTTTATGCCTCCAATCGACTATTTACGTGTATTTACGAACAAACAAACAAACCAACCACTGAGATAAACGTTTTATGAGATCATGACAGTTTTCATTAGCTAATAAAATAATAATAAAACTCTACCTATATCAATTTAATCACACGAATTACGTAAATTATTATCAAAAGCCGCGCCCATTTTACGCCAAATAATATTTTATATGCACATAATTACGCCAATTGACTGTAAAAACTGAACTCTTTTGACCTTAAGCTCTTAAAGTGTCAGTGCTAAGTGTAAATGAATGTAGGTACTGTCCGTTTGTCACTAGCTGTGAGCCACAACTTCACTTGCATAGAACAATCCCAATTTGATATAGTTGGCACATGGTTTTCCCAAGTGACTACAACAATGGCGAATGGGTCTTCAAGAATGGCGTGTAAAGATTCCTCCAGGGTCGGTAATGCGCTCGCTATGCTCCTGGTATTGCAGGCGCCTCATAGGCTACTACGGTTACCCTATCCAATCAGGCGGGCCGTAAGCCTGTTTGCCTACTTGATGGAATAAAAAAACCACTTCGCAATCACTATCACATAGTATAAAACAGAGTCGCTTTCTCTGTCCCTATGTCCCTTTGTATGCTTAAATCTTTAAGGTGATACCTCGGTGAACACTAGCGCCACCATCATTTAAAAATCATTATTCACTGAAAACACAAGTTATGAAAAATCCGTGTTATGTAATTAAGGTTCTGGATCTAAAGTTAATTTTAAACATATTAAAATATAGTTCCTTCTAGTTACAAATTGCAATATTTCTTAAAACGGCCACTTTTAGCAGTTTTGCAATTAGAAACTATATGGAACTACATACCAAATTGCATCAAAATCGGTCTCAATCAGCGGTTTAACCGTAAAAGCGTAACAAACAGTTAAACAGACTTTCGCATTTATTTATACCTGGTATTAAGTACCTGGGCGACCGAGCTTCGGTTTTATGCAGAAAATCTTTTTGCGTGAAAATGAATTTTCCCAGACATGGATTTGAACCTAGCTATATTATCTTTTTGGCTATGTAAGAACTAACGTTTAAAATTTCGAAGAAATCGTTAGAACCGTTTTCGAAAACGCGAGTACAAATAAATTTATTGCTCGTTTCATAGCATAGGATATGGATCCACTAATGCAAATTATGTCAAGAAGGTTCAAGTAACTTTAACTTCTCTGGGATCATTATAACGGCTAATCCGACTGACCTACATATATCGATGTTATCATCAACGGAGCATATTCATATTGGCGTAGTGTTATAATATGTCTAAATTGGCAAAGTGATAACAGTAATTGATCTTCATTAATTACTTAGAATAATTAATATGATTTACTTTCATTTTGGTCCTGATAAGACCTCGTATGTTTTAACTTTGCTTTGCTACAGCTTGACGGACGAGGGGTTTTAAAGGATTTTATACATATATTCGAAGTTCACTAAGGCAAGAGACTTCTCGCTTAAAAACGAAAATTTATTAATAAATGGTCTTCATATTTACTAGATGTTAGATATATTAGTAAAACCCATTCGCTCAAATTGTTTTCACGAAAATGATTCGATTGTCGTATGACCACAGACCTATAAAAACTCCAGACGTAGTCTCACATACAACACGAGTGAATCCTGCAAACTATGGCCGTTTCGTTTGTCATATTATTATACACTCACACAAATATACCAACTAGTGACGCTAGCCGTTACACCGAGATTCACACTTATAGACGGCTATTTTTGAGCTTCACTGTTAATTCGACAACGTTCCGTCTGTAGTTCTTTAAATCTGTGCGTATGACACAAAAAAAGCGAAAAAAAAAGAAGAGTTAAAAGGATACAGATCAGTGAGACAGTAGGTGAGAACATGGTTAGTCCTAGGATGAAGGTGGTCATCTCGACCAGGATGAGGGCTATGGATGCAGCGAACCCGCCTACCAACCTGGAAACATGCGTACACAGACTATAAATTACTCGACAACTTTATCAATGAACATAATATTAAAGAAGTTGGTTAAAAGTATTATTTACATGCTAAAATTATTTCTACCAAATGCTAAGAGAGATTAACTAGGAAAGCGATAGATGTAAGAAAAGCTGATGCTTATTCTAGCTTTAGCCACAGAATACGCTTTAGCCCTTTTTTTTTACAGGATTGCCTTAGAATTAGAGATGGCTTGTATTTTGGACAAAAAACTGTATTGGGCTTCATACAGGGAGGGAACGCGGCCAGCATTTCGGCCTTGCCTCAATTTGTAGATAATTTTGCCGTTATTTTAGCTTATTTATTCTTAAACGTGCAAATGTAATAAATTAAATTATTAATCATACTAAACAACATTAATTATTTAGAGAAGAGTGCGGATCGTCCATTTTTTTTAAGTGATTTTTTCTACAAGGAACAAACAAGCACACACAAGCAGTAATAATCAAAGATTATTTCATTATGATTTTAATAATGATTTTAAACTTATGTACAGTCGGTGGGCAAATAAAGTGACCTCCCGTAGCGCCCGGGTCATGTTTATCTGACCCTGACTCTGCAGGGTAAATTATGCACAGGATTTTAAAAAGAAAATGACCATTAGAAACTGGTGGTGCTCATTTATAAGATATCTCTACCAACAGACCCAGGGGAAGAAACAAGATGGAAGGATCAAAGAAGCAGAATATGTTTTCTTCAAAATTCGACCTCTACCTAGTTGTATCGAGAGAATCTGTATTTAAAATTAAAAAAAAAGAAGAAAAAAATGAGTTTTTATATAAAAAGTAGAGAAAATAGAGTTTGTATATAAAAGGTAGAAACTTTTCACAAGTTACGTATAAGTAAACACTTTATGAATCGAAGAAGTTTATGTATCTTTGCTAAACAAACACTACTGAACTGGTTCAATTTACTAACAAATAAAAAATAATAATAATGAACTGCTAAGTATTTCAAATGTTGAATGAAGTTAAATACTTGATTTCAACAACACATTAATATTACTTGTACTATCACCTACTTATTCTGTACAAATACATTAAAATGTTAATGAATGCGTTTGGCATAAATAATAGGTACTCGTACGAATCTACGTTTGTTATAGAAAAACCATTGTTATGTTGTAGAGTTTTCAAGTAATAAACATTGAAATTACTTAAAAATAAAAAGTTTAACATCGTCATTTGATCGTTATGGTAGTATGAGATAAAATGTAGATAAAAATAATAATTTGAGAAAGTAGAATTTGAATAGAAACTGCAATTAAAAGCTGCAATTACTTCGCATAAAAACCTTCAAAAACCAGCTGAATATCTGGCTCGCAGGACCAAGAATATGTTGAATTTCTTTAACAAACACTTGCACTCATCGTGATAATATATTATGTACTTAGCTTGTACCTACTATTAATACCTAATCTATGCCGTAATTTAAAATAAAATATCTGAAAAGCGTAATTTAAAGGTGAATAAAGGCGCGAAACAAGAACCACAATGCAACAACGTAAAGCTAAGGTGCAAAGACTTTTGACCTACTCTCAATTTTACTCCATAGAAGTACCACAACCATGTGCATTCTAACCTTAAAAAAATCAAAAAATAATTATGCACTGCACCGACATTGTTTCACATTCGTTTCCAATTTTAAAATAAATAGACCACAGATATCACACACCTTTTTCTCGTCATGTTGTCGCACCATTCTACTTTTATTCGCGTACTGGCCACTTGCACAACTTAACTCGCGGGCTTGCTTAGCGTAAATGCGAGTAGAGTTACTGGTAACTACAAATTATATAAGAGTATCACCTTGAACTCTTGATACAAAAACAGGCGGCGCATTGTATTTAAAATAAACATACACACAGTAATGCTAATCTTGATATGAAAATGGTTATAGCAAAACCGAGAAAAGAGTTATTTACATACTTAGTAAGCGCATAAAGGACTTATTCAACGTAACTTCAATGGTCTCTCTATAAAGAACCCTTGGCGTCGTCATAAGCGTATAGTTGGGTACAGTCTATGTTGTTTGATCTAGAGGCTACACTTAGCATTTTAACCAACTTATAAAAAGGAGATTATCATTTCGAGGCTTTTGTATTATAAAAAAAAAAACTGTATACCAGAATCTAAACGTTTTCTACTTTTCATAAGTGTATATTTTTGTATGTTTTCCGCTTAATATTTATGTAAATGTAGATGTAATAAATAAATTTTATTAAGACGGGTCTGCAACAACGTCCAACTTAGAAAACTGTTCATAAATTAAAATCCGTTCAGTAGTTTATGAGATAAATAGGGATTTAAATGTGTAACAGAAACTAAAAAAAAAAACATTTCCTAGCATGCTTATTTAAAATTTGTTTAAACTCTTTTGCAAAAAAAAATGTTTGAATAAATTACAGATCTAGACACGCGGCAGCGTGTCAAGCCAAGTTCAAGCAAAGGAACTGGCTAGCCAGCGCCGAGTGTAATATTACACGAACCACTTGGTGGCACTTTTGACCCTTCTATAACTCGAAACCTCTTTAATGTAAACACATAAAACTACGTGTGTTTGATAAGATCCATCAGGACATGTAGAAGCCCAAATTTCATGAAGCTAGCTCAAACGGTTATAAAGATATGAAGGTCAAAAAGTTGTAAATTTTAGCACTGACTGACTGACTTATAGTACCTAAACCTAACCTACTTCCAGATGACCTAGAAGGATGAAATTTGGAATCCAGCTCGGAAATTGTGTGTAACCGTAGGAAAAAATAAAAAAATAAAAAAAAAGTCAAAAAATAAGTGGTGTCCCCATACAAAAAACTTGTAATACCTACGCGCTAAACAACCGGCCAACAACGGTGTGTCGTCAGCGGCGCGCGGCAGCACACCAGCCAATCAGCGTCACGCTCTGATTTATGGTACAAAATTATAAGCGGTAGCGATTTACTTAAAATTTAGCGGGTCTGTTGGTTTATACCTGCATAGTAGTTATCTTATAGTCCACGGCTCACTAAATTAACAAAGATCAGTGCCCAAGGTTCGTTTCTCTGATTTCTTTTGAAAATAAGAAATAATATTTTAAGGTATAAATTTGTTAGTTCGAACTCTTTGTACCCTAAAAGAAACTCCAATGTGTATGTAGACCAAGGTCAAGGCAATAGCGAAGTCTTATTGGTACCGATATATGTATATATTGACTAGTCTAAGAATGCTGCTTGAACTCGCTCGCGCCTTGCACTTGTGCGCGGCTCACAGCGCTATACGACTTAAAATGCGAACGAACCAAAGTATGCTCTTAGCGGCGCTCATTCGCGCCAGCGTCCTCGTTATGCCCGGTTGTTTAGCGGAAACCCACCTATTAGATTGCGTTTAATGCTGCGTCGTTCGACTAAATTTATTTGAGTTATAGCTGGAATAGTCCAGATATAAATTATTCCTTTTTAGTATTGTACTTTAACGGCATTTGTGAGTTATAATGAATGGGCAATGCGTACTATTATCTCTTTCAAGAGAATGTAGACAATAGCATAAAAAAGAAAACCACGCAGCGGAAACGCAAAAAAAAACACTAAATAGGAATACTTGCCTAGTTTTCTTTACAAAAAGTAATGATATCCCACCAAAAACATAAATGTAAAAACGAGAGCCAAGTTCAATACAAAAATTATGCTTGGCGGTGAGCTTCGCCGCAAAAAGAATGACGATCTAAATGAGTGCCAAGTTCTATGCAAAATCGAAATATGTTTTTATAGGAACAAAATAACATTATGAACAAGTATTAAACTCTATTTCTTTGCTTTATTAGATACCTATAACAATTGCTGTTATTTAAAAATGTGAGATCTTGAAGTAGGTCAGATTTGACTTGGCCAGTTTTCATTACATAAGTCATTTTATAAAGTTATTCAACATTTTAATTGTGTTAAAAACTGGCCAAGTCAAATCTGACCTACTTCAAGATCTCACATTTTTAAATAACAGCAATTGTTATAGGTATCTAATAAAGCAAAGAAATAGAGTTTAATACTTGTTCATAATGTTATTTTGTTCCTATAAAAACATATTTCGATTTTGCATAGAACTTGGCACTCATTTAGATCGCCATTCTTTTTGCGGCGAAGCTCACCGCCAAGCATAATTTTTGTATTGAACTTGGCTCTCGTTTTTACATTTATGTTTTTGGTGGGATTTGAAGTATAGGAAGATTTTTATCCCAGCTCAGACATCCTTATTTAAAATTTGTTTAATAACTCTTTTGTAAAAAAAAAAACTATTTTTTTTAGATATAGTAATTTAAATAAAGATTTATATTTATTTATAGGGGTTTCGATTTTACGCTCTGGGTGCAGAACCCAAAAAATTACATTATTTTCAAAAACTGGAGGCTTTATTAACCTACAGATAAACCTATTAAGAAAAACATTCCATAAAATTATTGGCCAAATGGATTGACTTGACAACCAATTTAATCGTATAAAAACAAACCACCATTACCAGCTAGTAACTATATAAAATAATCCATTTATTTCAGGTCATAAATAAACCGTACAGATAATATTTAATGTCGCAATCGGATAATTTATCGTAATACCAAAACGCATTTTAAATATTGATATATACCAGTCAAGATAATTTTTAGTCGTTCGTATATAAAGAAAGAAAGAAAAAATAAAGTATATATATAAAGTATGTATATCCCAATATAGATAATAATTTATCCAAATTGAGGTTCAACGATATATTTTTTTACATTCAGTGCTATTTCATAAAGTGCAATTTAGACTACGCTATAATAATAAATAGCATACTTAATAGTACAAATATAACGCTCACCATACATTTATTTAGAACACCTTCAGGTTCACACTAAGCTATAATATACAAGCAAGTGGATAGATAACTACATAATAAAATTATATCATCAAATAAAAAATGTCAAATCTGATTAGTTTAAGGTGATACCTCGGTGAACACTAGCGCCACCGTCATCTAAAAATCATTACTCACTGAAAACACAAGTTATCAAAAATCCCTCTGCTGTAATTATGGTTCTGGATCTGAAGTTAATTTTAATCATATTCAATTATATTTAATTCAAATTCAAATTCAAATTGTTTATTTTCAATATAGGATATTCTTATCACTTATTGACGTCAATTGTTACTTATTTTAAGTTTACCACCACTTCCAAAGCGCAAGTGGAGAAGAAGTGGCGCCACAAACTCCACAGCAGCATTTTCTTCAAAAACGTCAATTCACAAAATTTGAGTCAAATCAGACGAGTTTATATCCATACTTCCATATCCATATCCATACTTCCATATCCATACTAATCCATACTTCCATACTTCCATACTATCCATACTAATATTATAAATGCGAAAGTCTGTCTGTCTGTCTGTCTTTCTGTCTGTCTGTCTGTCTGTCTGTCACCTCTTCACGGCTAAACTGCTGGACCGATTGTGATGAAATTTGGTAGGGATGTAGTTAACGACCTGAGGTCAAACATAGGCTACTTTTGGGCGAGATATAACCGAGTCCCACGCGGGCGGAGCCGCGGGCAAAAGCTAGTAGTTCCATATAGTTACAAATTGCAAAACTGCTAAAAGTGGCCGTTTTAAGCAATAATGCAATTTGTAACTATAGGGCATTATAATTTAATAATTTAAAATGTAATAACGTAGAAGACTACGTATCATTGTCATCATTTCGTGTAGATGTCACATAGGTGCACACCCTGGTGTCAAAATTCTTAAAAACCGCCTCTCGGTAGTCTCAGCTTTAGATACTAGTACTGCTGTACAATATCTTCAAGTTCTTGTATTCAATTAATCACGCGATGCAATTCTACCGATACACATCACGTGACTATAATCGTGTAGGAGGTTGTAAACATCCGAATCAAAACATTTAAAGTGGACACAATGGTAGGGTAAACATGAAACACGACACCTGAATATCGCTGGTTAATCTCGTGACATTTGTCTCGTAATAAATTAGTGTTGTAGTGTAAAGATTAAAAAATTATATTGATTTATCGTCATAAATAATGGTTTGCTTTCGTTTCCGCATCAACAAATAGGAAATTTGGTAAAAGTAGTTTAAAAGAGAGCAATGGAGAGTTGACTAGTGAGTAAATAACCAAATAACCACCCTACTAAACACTCGCCAATAGTATGGACTTAATGAATGTAGAGAAGATATAAGACCAACGGCCAATTTGCTAAGTCCGTAAGTCGGCTTAAGTAAGACAGAGAGCCTGTCTTCTGGCTACTTACACAGGCAGAAAGACCAGTCATTAAAAAAAAAGAAAAACCATTGTAATTATTTAATTGATGAAACTTTGTGTGACGTTGATGCCAAGTTTTCTTCCAATGTCCATTAATAATATACTACATAAACAAATTTTCATTGATAATAACACGTGTCAGTATATGTACAGCAGGATGAGTAGATTACTTACCTCGCTAGAGGCCGATGAACCCATATATTGGTTTGAAAAGTCTCTTCTGTCGCAACACACGACAATAATAACCGTAGTGATTATCAATACTGGCTTAATTTAAAACAAAAAGTAAAATCAGAAAATCTGAATTGAAGAAACGAAAACAATATTAAAATTAGAACAGTGGTATAATTTAAATAGGGTTGACACAAAACGCTATCGTGAACCAAATAGAAAAAAGAATTGATAGATGAAAAAGTTATAGACTATTACGCGCCAAAATAAGTATCAGTACCGCCGTCAGACTGACCGGTCGGACCTGAGAACTAGTGGCGCACTGCTGCCGAGTCGCCGCGGATGTTCATATTACCTTCTATTTTGTAAACTTACACCTGTGTTTTTCATTATAACTGATTATAACCGGTTAACGCAGTGGATTGTAATTGACAGGGTTGTCAATAAAAGCATTGATATTTTTCTCCTATTTTCATTTGCGCAGATGAGATAAAACCACTCTTCATCAGCAAACTTTCATAGTTTGGAAGTGAATTCATTTCACTTCAAGCGTTCTTTATAAGTCAACTTTGGTAAGAATTTACTTAGCAGATAGCTCACGACATCGTTATCTCAGCCCTTCTTGGACGCCATTCCTTTTGAGTTTGAATTGCCTAGCGCCTAACATCATATATGGCGCCATCTTATTTCAGGTCTGTTAAGTTAGATGGTAACCCTCCTGGTATTTCATTCCTGAAATCTTATTACTGGAATCACGACATCTCTTTTTCCAAATATCAATACGACTGATACCAAGTACATTAGGCATATTCCATCATATTTCAGTCTTGACTAACTTATGTTTATCTTGATGACACGCTAAAAAGGATATGTTTAACTAGCGACCCGCCCCGGCTTCGCATGGGAATAAAAACCTTCCTCTTGAATCACACTATCTATTTAAAAAATCCGCACCAATATCCGTTGCGTAGTTTTAAAGATTTAAGCATCCAAAGAGACATAGGGACAGAGAAAACGACTTTGTTTTATACTATGTAGTGATAGTGATACTGGAACTTTTCTTAACGGTAACCATAAGGAAAAAAATTATCAACTTTGTGTGGGTCTAAATTTAGCCAAACAGTACTCTTTTATCCTAAGTCGTAAATCATTGATAAAGTAAATCTCATTTAGTTTGATGGCAAACTGTCCATGTGGCTAATGAATGGTTTTCTGTTGTACTGACCTGAGACCTTAGATTTATAAAACATGATATCTCTGAAAGTAACATATTACTTTAAATTATCATGAATGATCCTTTATCTAGCTGGCTCGTAGCCAATGAAATGGCTATAAAGTTTTTTTTTTTAAATACAATCTGTAGGTATTAAAAAACACAAACACGCATTAAAAAAACTGCGAAATCTGTATTGAGTTTGTTGGTTTGTTCCATTTGCATATGATATCCTGGTTGTTCTATAGTACATACACACCATACGAGCAGGTGAAACCACAAGGAACAGGAAATAGCTGGTTTCCTATATTTTTCTAAAACAAAGGCGAAATGACATTATCCTCTATCGTGTAATAGATACTTTTTAATACATATTTCTCAGAACGATTGTGTCTATAATGACATTATTATATTATCGTCATTTCGTGTAGGTGACACGGTCAATCGACCATGCACACCCTGGTGACCTAGTTGTTCGGGACTGCCTCTCGGTCTCTGACGTAGTACACATAATTATATACTTAATAACAATTAATAAGAGCAATATCGCTAATCAAGCAATTCTTTTCAAATTGCTTGATTAGCGATATTATTATTGCATCTACAAACTAACAATAATAAACATAAGATAAAATATTTCATTTAGCATTATCAAGTTGTTTTATTTAGGAGTGTAATATTTGCATAAGGATATTAAATTAATGGTTCAATAATATTGACTGAATATTGTTAACAATGATAAAGTGCTATAAAGATCAAAAGCAAAATTATACTTAATGGTTGTTGGAATAGGGTTTGAAATTTCATATAGGTTTGCTAGCATTGCTAGCTTTTGCAGGAACAGCCAAATGCCCTTTTGACTCAAATATATTCAAAAATAAATGTTAATATTGATAGTGTTGTGCTAACATGTGTTCCTGCTTCCGTTTCTTACATGCATGTTTGTAAAAGTTCTAATCCATCCTAATATTATAAATGCGAAAGTCTGTCTGTCTGTCTGTCTGTCACCTCTTCACGGCTAAACTGCTGGACCGATTGTGATGAAATTTGGTAGGGATGTAGTTAACGACCTGAGGTCAAACATAGGCTACTTTTGGACGCGATATAACCGAGTCGCACGCGGGGCGAAGCCGCGGGGAACAGCTAGTATTGGATAAAATTCAGTTAACTCCATGAAAAAAAATGTGCTCTTTGTGGCATGCTGGCGTGTCATCATAGTTGGTATTGGACAATTCCTCCTTACCAACTTTTAGACAACTATTTCCAGTAACATTATTGCTAATATCTATGTGGCAGCCCTGAAATTTACAAAGACAAATGCACAGATAATGCATGCACACTCCTCACAGTCCTCGCACAAACAAAACACCATGTGATCCAGTTATAACTGGTTATAATCAGATCACCATTCATCACACTAAACATTTCAGTGTTATTGGAACATCGCATATGCTTTATTTCTCAGTTTTATTAAATATATAAAAGGTGACTAGATCAGCCGATTACATTCAGATTTACTATTATTTCCGAATGGATCCCAATCTCCAATGCAGAAGCTAATATAAATAATAAATAAATAAATATAATGCATTACGAAGAGAAGTTCTAATTTATTAACTATTACCATGAAATTTGACTTATTTGTTTTAACTAATGTGGAGTAGTCTGATTTTTTTTGTACTTTTTTGTTGAGTATTTTATCTATCTATCTAAAGTTTAAGGGCAGTGTTGGTGGAGTTACTTCTTAAGTGCATATTCGTTAAAACGCGACAGAGGAAAGCCTACGGCAAAATGGGTAGACAAAGAGCTGCTGGAGACAGCATATATAATGTGGTCCATAGTACTGCCGATTGCGCACTCTGGAATCACATATGTGGTCATGATCCACAGCATTAAGGGACTGATGAAGCAGATATGAGTGTTAGGAAAAGTGGTATACTTCTCTCTGTCGCCCACTGTACTTTAAAAAGTAACATTTGAAAAGTTGATGAATAAGAAATATGTGATAATTTAAAATAATATATTTTTGTTAAAATTTTATTACATACTAAAAGCTTAAATTGTTCTGAAAAAATAGATGTCAGTTTGACAGCTATTCAGGGTTTTTCATATTATTCGGAATTCGATGTGTGATCACCATTTTAATAAATGAAGAGGTGCCTTTTTTTAAATACAGCGTCGCATGAGACAAAGATTTGTCATCGCTAAAACGTACATAAATCTATTTTAACGACAAATCTACGATCACGAGTATAAAAATATGCCATGGTGCAAACGTAATGCAAGTTTTCATGCCAGTCTAAATATCAAGAAGCTCACTCAACTAGGTTTTAGTGAATCCACACAACAATAAATATACGGTAAGCAAAGTATATACAGAGAAATCAGGTCGTTACACTCACCGGCTGTGATATATCTGGAGATAATCGTGGTGCTGCTTCGGTAAGCAATGTGCTACGCTCCTGTTGCTCTCCCATAGCAGCGTCACTAGAACGCATAGGTGGCCTACCAGGGTAAGGAAGCGAGCCGGAATAAGAGTGCTGGCTCCTCTCATGCCTTCCTGAATATTTTCTTACAAGTTTTAAAATTCTTATCTAACTAGCTGTGCAGTGGAATCAAAACACACGCTTTTCTCACCACTTTCTAAAATATTGTTTACCGTCGAAAATGTCATGACAACAGTAAAATGACATTGACATACGTCATAAGCATTTCTTTTTCACTGGCACTAGCGTTCATTTGGTTGGCATTATGAACAAAAATAAAATATGGGGGCTTGGTGGCTTACCACCACCATCTCTTAAAACCATGCAAGGTGGCTTACCACCATCTCTTTAAACCATGCAAGTTCCAGTGAGTAAGGGGGATGTCGCCTTACATCATGTATTGCACTGTCTCGCTTACTCACTGGAACTTGCATGGTTTTAAGAAATGGTAGTAACCCCCCTGATCCAGTGAGTAAGGGGGATGTCATATTCAGGCTGTCAATGTCACGTTCATTTTATCGAATCGAATGAAATGTCTAATCTTGCGCTCGCTAATCGCTAATGTTCGCTTGGATTTGTTTTGTTTGATGGAAATAAATATAAAATAAACCTGTTTTATTAACTTTCTGTTATTATTTTGAGATTGAAACTAATCATAAATGAAGCTTTTAAAGCCCAGTTGGGTCAACCACGATGGTAAGTTTACAATTATCGGAACCTAAAACTCCCAATTCGTTTGACTTACGACTGATTATTGTGGATTTTATTAATTAATTGAATGAGTTGCTGGATATTTACCAGGTTTTTTGTATGCAAGTATATCTCCCAAGTTACATTTACTCAATATGTAGGGAGTTTGAGTTTGATAAAATGATATAATTGCAGATAAACCTATATTTTCGGTTGATATCCATCCGGCGGGCAAGCGCTTTGCCACCGGCGGTCAGGGTGGCGACTCGGGGCGGGTCGTGGTGTGGAACCTCAACTCGGTACTGGACGAGTCTATCGAAGTCGACCCAAACATACCCAAGATGCTGTGTCAAATGGATAATCACTTAGGTTTGTCCACATAACTTTTATTAGTTTCAACTGTATGTATATATGTCTAGGTATGTATGTGACGGGACAGATTAATTTATATATATTATTATCCAGACATCTCAAATGGATGACCATAACAATAGTTTTAACAAGTTTTCCCCACCACAATCATCATAATTTACAATTTCTGTTCAGACCAGATCATTCTGATCTTAGGCTGTGATCCTACACTTCAAGGCCTGCTTGGTATGGCCAACGTTTTATTGAATACTATAATAATATACTATTGTTAATAATTATAAAAAAAAACATATTAAAATAAATTCGATATACAGCATGTGTCAACTGTGTGCGATGGAGCAATGGAGGTCGCTACTTAGCATCCGGAGGTGATGACAGACTGGTCATGGTGTGGGGACTCAGTGTGGCGGCCGGTGCAGCTGGTAAACACAAAGCAGAGACCTGGAGATGTTTGGCTACGTTACGAGGACATGCAGGTAATTTATTTGTTGTTTTGATTAAGACGAAGAACACTTGCGCCACCATCAACTAAAAAATCATTATTCACTGAAAACACAGGTTATCAAAAATCCCCTTTATGTAATTAGGATTCTGGATCTGAAGTTAATTTTAATCATATTAAATTATAGTTTCCTATTGTTACAAATTGCAATATTGCTAAAAACTGCCACTTTTAACAGTTTTGCAATTTGTGACTACATGGAACTATAATTTAATAATTTAATATGATTAAAATTAACTTCAAATCCAGAACCTTAATTACATAACACTGATTTTTGATAACTTGTGTTTATGGTTAATAATGATTTTTAAATGATGGTGGCGCTAGTGTTCACTGAGGTATCACCTTAAATATCCAGTCTACACATTGTGTATTTACCTTTTGGGTTTTTACCTTATTGCCCATCTCTAGTTGGGACCACATTTTACAGGTGATGTTCTGGACCTGGCGTGGTCTCCGTTAGACAAATGGTTGGCGAGCTGCAGCGTAGATAATACGATAATCATTTGGAACGCTGAGAAGTTTCCGGAGATGGTGTGCGTGCTGAACGGGCATACAGGCCTTGTGAAAGGTGTCGCTTGGGATCCAGTAAGTCTGTTGATTAAGTATATGTTATACTTCACTTTACACAGTGATTTTACATACATACATACATATAATCACGTCTTTATCCCTTATGGGGTAGACAGAGCCTAGAGCCATAAGACCTTAGGCCATGTTTAGGTGTATGGTTTCATCCCAGGAAAAAGCACTGTTTCCAAGGGAAATTCGAAAGTGTGAAAACATAACACAAACAAACTCACTTTCCCATATATAATACTAGCTGTTGCCCGCGGCTCCGCCCGCGTGGGACTCGGTTATATCGCGCCCAAAAGTAGCCTATGTTTGACCTCAGGTCGTTAACTATATCCCTATCAAATTTCATCACAATCGGTCCAGCAGTTTAGCCGTGAAGAGGTGACAGACAGACAGACAGACTTTCGCATTTATAATATTAGTATGGATTAGTTGGATGGAAGTTGGATAATCCATTGGAGATTTTTTTTTTTACATTTTAGGTTGGAAAATATCTTGCTTCACAATCAGATGACAAGTCGCTCCGAGTTTGGAAGACAACCGACTGGGCACAGGAAACGGTGATCACAGAGCCATTTGAGGAATGTGGAGGTAGAATATTTAATCATTCCAGCATTTTCGCCTTAAGTAATCTTCTAAGTCTGAGTGTGTTCCCCGATTTTCATTTTCAGCTTACGCTTTAGAGGCCAGCATACGTTTTTAATAATGGTCTTGATTTGGCGGTACTGCCGTTTGATCTCTGTTACCCTTTTAAACCAGATCAATAGAAAATATAATGTTGTACAATTTTCTGATTAAATAAATAAATAAATGATCTGGGTATGCTAGTGGTCAACACTGTTAAATTTTTAGGCTGTCCAAAGGCGTCTGACAACCTAACAACTGCCATCTATCGATTGCAGCCGGGGCCAACGGCATAAAGTGGCCGAAGCACGGATTAGCCCGAGATTGGAATCCACTAATAGTGACCAGTCCAAGCATGACCGCGCACTCCCCGTCGATTGACGCTCGCTATCGTTACCCAAATTAACGTCGCCTGCTAACAAAAAGTACTAATGTTCTCTTTTCTAAGTTTTATCCTGTACTAGCGAGTAGCGACCCGCCCCGGCTTCGCATGGGCATAAAAAGCTTCCTCTCGAATCACTCTATCTATTAAAAATACGGAACCCTAAAAACCGCATCAAAATCCGTCGCGAAGATTTAAGCATACAAAGGGATATAGGGACAGATAAAGCGACTTTGTTTTATACTATGTCTTGTATGTGATTTTCTGTGTATATGAATTTTGTAAATAAATAAAAGAACCTACTGCAGTGCGTGTTCGCTCTTACTCTTGTCCTAATTTTCTAATACCCTCGTAAAATTTATGTCAAATCTTACCTTTCTACATGATTGTGTATCACCAGGTACGACCCATGTGCTGCGTCTGTCGTGGTCCCCGGATGGTCAGTACGTGCTGTCTGCTCACGCGATGAACGGCGGCGGTCCAACCGCCCAGGTGGTCGAGCGAGACGGGTGGCGTTGCGATAAGGACTTTGTCGGGCATAGGAAAGCGGTTACTTGTGCGGTAAGACACTAGAAAAGCGGTAATTTGTGCGGTTAGACAGTAAGAAAGCGGTCAATTTTGCGGTTAGACACTAGAAAAGCAGTAACTTGTGCGATAAGAAACTTAAAAAGCGGTTACTTGTGCGGTAAGAATTGTAGACACTAATATTATAAAGAGTATTATAAAGATTTGTATTTTTTTTTGTAACAAATAAACTCATAATACCGCTGGACTTGTTCAAAACTTTTTTCACTATTAGAATGCTATATTATCCCTGGGTTATCGTAAACTTGCCACAAAGTTAATTCGTCACGAAAAAAAGTATGCGTAAACTTGCCACACTTTTATTTTTTTATAGTTAATTCGTCACAGTCTAATATTTAGTATAGTAAATTCGTCACACTGATTATTTTTGTACAGACAGCAAGAAAATTAAACAAAAATTTAAATAACAACATTTATTTCTTTCATCACAGTTTTGGGATATTAACCTTACCTACATCTATTACAAAAATCACAGTTCTATCTGAATGATTTACTTAAATATTACGTACAAATATAACCAAAGAAGAAGCAAACAAAAATAAATTTGCTGTTAATTTCTAGGAAGGTTCTCAAAATTTACAGCTGTTTTATTTAAAATATTATGTAACAATTTGTAAAAATCACAGTTCTCTTTATAAATAGAAAGCGGCTGATTTGCCTAGGTAACATGCACAACCTACCTACTACCTACCTACCTTATTGATATACCTTACGTGTATAACATAAAAAAAAAAAACAAAATATATCTACTTAATGAATCACAGATAAAATCACAGTATTTTTTGTCATAATTCATCACTTGCCTTCCCCTAAAATCAAAGATTAAAGTCGTAATTTAAAACTTAAGTATAGGATTAACTACATCTATGTAACAAATTAGAACAACCTACAATAAAACAATAGTAAAAAGAACTTTTATTATATAAAGTAAAGATATTGCTTTTTGTTTATAACATTAGTTTTCCTTTGAAATCATACATTAAAATTATTAATTTAAATCTTAAATGTAGAATTAACTACATCCATGTTACATTTCTTTAAAATGCTGCATATAAGAAATTTTCAATATAAATTCAGACAGGGGCATGTTATTATAATTTTCTAAAAGAGTTTTTAACTCCCTGTCATATGCAATTGACCTGCGCATTCTTAAGTTTGATGGTATGGCTAGATTCAATTTTTTTATTTTAGTATCTACATAATCAGCTTCCTTTTTGAGTGTTTCCAGAAACTGAAGCATTCTAGGTTTTTTTTGAGGCATCATATTGTTCAAACGCTTATGCCATGCTTCTGCGAGATTTATTGTCCTATGACGAGAACCATGTATATTCCAAATAAATTGTATATTTTTATTTTCTAACCACTGGGATACGAAATAATCATTAAATGTTGTTACTGTTTCACTCTGTGGCGCATCTTCCATAATCCACAACCAACCGTCTTCAATGTCTTCTAGCTTTACATGCGCCAATGCAGCACACAAAGCCAAGTGTCTCTTTTCGTTGATGCTGTTCATATTTAAGGCGTGAGCTTTTTTAGCCAATGCTTGTTTGAAGTGGAAGTTACATCCTTGTAGTTTAATATGTGGAAACATTTTTTTTATGACGTTGATAACTGCAATTTCAAAATCGACAATCATTGTCACCGGGTTCCAATATGGCAAATTTTTCTTGAGAGCAATAAAAAGTCGCTCATAAGACCGTTCTTGCTTATTAGGCATTAGAACGTATATGAGAGGAACTACGTTTGTAAAGTTTTCGTCACTTCTCACATCACCATGTATGCAGTAAAGCTAATAAAATGGTTTACAGCAGCTTGAAAAAGTTCCATCCGAAAAATATGTTCGAATATTTCTTACAGCTTCACGAGCTGTCTCAGTACAGAAAGCTATTATTCTGTTCTCAGGATCACTGTCGTCGTCAAATAATAAAAAACAATCTGTATATTTGAACGGGATTATTACATCTTCACATTTAGCAAAATGTGTTTTGGGTACGTTTAATTCACGATTCCTTACGATATAAAGTGATCTTGAAAAGTGTTTAAATTTCGGTAAGGCACTTAATAAATCGTAACCCGCGTCTTTTTTTGGTTGAAAAACTTCTTCAAATAGTTGAGGCATAGGTGTGCTGGTGTTTGCTGCTGCTTCTTTACAAAGATTCTTTGTCTTGATAATCTCTGTTTTCACTACATTTGGTTTACACTTATGAGCCGCTTCATGCAAAACTCGAACGCTATGATTCTCCGAAATTTTTATACTTGCACTGCATGCACGATTCGTACATCTCCAAACAGTTCCAAGCTTAGTTTCCCGATGAAAGGTGTACATATAACCACCTCTCACAAGCATTCTCCGTCCCCTTTCAGTTTTCGTAAATGTGACCTGAAAAGGTGTTGAAATAGTATCATAAATTTATCTATACTTAATACTATAAAGAGGAAAAAAAGCTACTGGACGGAATTTGATAACTCTTTCAATATAAGAATACTCTTTACTCTTAACAACAACGGAAATAAATGCCGCAATTGAAGTCACGGGAAATAGTCAGCATTTTATAAAATCACCATAAAAATTACTACATGCTTTAAAACTAAACGGGTATAGTATAGAAATTTGTAACTGTGTTTGTCTACAGAAAACAATAAGCATAATACATGTCAAATTTCACAATGTATGATTAATCACACCACCGCTGGCGTCTGAGCCGTCGGCCATTTTGTTTAAAGTTTGTCATGTGTCATGTCTAGTTAAGACAAGCAGCATAAAACGGTATGATTTAAAATTATATCTAAAGTTTTAAACTGTACCTTTGCTAATAAATAAAATAAGAAATGTGACTCTTTTATTCAAATATTTATTTAATTATAATTAATAGTTCGTATTAGATCTAGTGCAGTTTAACTTGCAGATTATAATTACTAGAATCAATTAAATAAACACTTGATTAAATTGACATTGCTGTGAAAATAATGAGGGGTCAGTTAAGTATTAATTTTGTTTTAAAACCATAGGCTATCTAAAGTTAAATTAAATAAAATCATTGTTTAATAACTGTTATTAAAATCGAACTCCTTTTATATAAGAGCATTTGAGAGATAAAATAATAAACAAATAGCACATATTTTTTTTTGTATAGAATTAAATTTAAAAATACTTACACCATGTCCTCCCGTACTTGTTCCCGGCTGATTATCCATTTTTTCAAAGATGCACAAATTACAACATTTAAAATTGCACAGTAATTTTGCAAAACACGTCACCACCCTCTCGCAAGGTCATGTGAGTCACTGGACTGATAACTAGAATGCATTGACCGAAAGGGTTAGTTGTTACATTTAGAAAGAGATAGTTGCAGCGAGCGAGAAGGATAAAAGCATGTGCAGGAGTGCTACCTAGCTGTCTGATTGTAAATTTTCTCATCCTCATATAAAGGATTATTTAAAAAGCACCAACAGCCTCCTAGGGTATGAATGAACTCAAGATAACTATCAACATTTTGCAGCTAAAAAAAAAATGATGTCCTATTTGAATTGATCAAGTGATCATTAATTTATTCAATAATAATTCATACATTGCATTCCAATACATAGATCACATGACAATAGAAAAATAAAATTGAGTAATATAGAAAATTAAATTATATAATTTGGCCATCATTAAATTCAAATAAATAAACCCCTGTATGTAGTTGAATACTTTAGACATTTGTAGTAAATAAATGTATTTAACTTGTTGTCCGCTTCAGTTCCGCCCATGGTACATACCTTCATCTTTACAAGAGTGGTTTTTTTTTGTAAATCTAACCTGTCGTCATGTCATAAAACCAAATAAACAAACTCTTCGGCATTTTTCATATTAGCGTAGATTTAAACCACTAAATAAATAAATCACTTTGCTTGCTGTCGGTACTTTGCTAATTGTGGCAAATTAACTATAACGCATACCTACCTGTGACGAGTTAACTAATACTTTTTTATGCATGTGACGAATTAACTTTGAATGTATGGAGTTTTAAAAACGTGACGAATTAACTATGTGGCAAGTTTACGATAACCCTTATCCCTGAGTAACATAAGCACAATTCACATCACGGGCGGGTGAAATCGCGTGGCACAGCTAGTATGTCATATTTTAAATATACCAATTAGCAACCCTTAAGAAATACAAATACTAAATATGGCATATTTGGAATCACTTTTCTTAATCAAACACTGCTACTATGATGCTTAATATTTCTTTTTTTTCAGCTTCTTAAAAATATAATTTAAATCATGCTTGATTTTGCCAATGTTTTTAACAATATACGTCTGTGTGATCTGATACCTTTGTGTTTGCTCACTCGTTAGTAAATCATTGAAAATTGGTTCACCTGTTATTTCCCACAGAGATTCAACAACAACATATTCGTGAAGGAAGGCAAGAAGTGTTGTTGCGCGGCTGTGGGGTCGCGGGACCGAGCGCTGTCCATCTGGCTGACGTCACTGAAGAGGCCACTCGTGGTCGTGCACGATTTGTTCAGCGATTCTGTGCTCGACCTCTCGTGGAGCTCTGACGGTATGTCACTGTTTCGATTTTTAAAATTACAAGAGAATTTTTTCTGTTTGTTAAATGATACTGGAGTTTTTGGAGGGAAAGTAAACTGTCGCTATGTCCGCGCTGTATTTAATTTCCAAAACTTGGGTTTTTTCGAGTGTTTGTGCATAATATTGGTGGATTATTATTCGCAAGGGGTTCGTGAACAAGCGTGAGTGTTGGGAAGTGATACAGTGTCGATTACGTGACTTTTTATCTTTGTCACCAAAATCTCCATGATATAGCTAAGTGAATTTTTTCCACCGCTTCACTTAGCCATCTGACTCAGACTAGACTTACTTACTTGACTGGACTTGACTATTGACTTGAATTTTTGACTCGACTGACTTAAGTAGGACTGAAGAAGATTAATAAATTCAAGAAAGGCCTTAAAGGACTAGATTCCATGGCCGTAATAAATATTCAAAAAAAAAAATGATGCTGGTTGAATACGGGTAATTTAAAAATGGAAATTGATTGTCAAAACATGTATAGCGCTGTCTATCTGGCCGACGTCGCTGAAGAGGCCACTTGGGTCGTGCATGATTTGTTCAGCGATTCTGTTCTCGACCTCTCGTGGAGCTCTGACGGTATGTAAACTGTGAGCGCCTCTAATTATTAAATTTGTATAATGATACTGGTCGAAAATTTGCAACAAAACTGAGATAAATACCTTACTCTACTATATTAATGCAAAGACGGGTTTTTCAAAAACGGAATGGAAGTCACTTTGCGCTAGGTAGGTACCAATATATTTGTTTATATGGAAGTCTGAGAGTCAGAATCCATCCATACTAATATTATAAATGCGAAAGTCTGTCTGTCTGTCACCTCTTCACGGGTAAACTGCTGGACCGAATGTGATGAAATTTGGTAGTGATGTAGTTAACGACCTGAGGTCAAACATAGGCTACTTTTGGGCGCGATATAACCGAGTCCCACGCGGGGCGAAGCCGCGGGGAACAGCTAGTTCTAACTAAATTATTAAAATTAATCCGAATAGAAATATATAAAAAAATGTATTCACAATTTCAGTATTTAAACAGCGTATTTAATAATTTAAACATGGAACAAGAAGATGTTAATTAAATAATTATTTCAGGTCTGAATCTGCTGGCTTGCAGTACGGACGGTACAGTCGCGTGCATACAGTTCACTAACAAAGAAATCGGCACGCCACTCTCTAAAGATGAAAAGGTTTGTCAAATATGTCTTGTCTCTCGCTCTATCATCTCTACATAGAGTTTCCCCGGTTGCATTCTTGTTTTCTTCAAAGCCTGGTGTGGGAATTGGCGAGTCCAATTTTTTTACAAAGATGTCTAATTCGAAAACAATTTCGAGGAATAGGCTTAGAAAACAGTTTTCCATAATCAGATTTTATTTTAACCAAATATTTTTTGAGATAATATCAAAAAACCCGATGACCTTCATTTTCTAAAATTTACTACAAGGTCAAATAAATTGTATAAGCCGCTTACATGTGACGTAAGCGGCTTTCTCAAGTTTGTTCTGTAAGTTGGCAGCATAGCGATTATATACTCCTTGCTTGGAAGTATTGCTAGCAAAAGCCAGTCAAGTCGTCATAATCTGTCATTGTCATATTTTTATTCTAATAAAAACAACCTAAATACTTTATTTCAACGCGGAGTGATGTCATCGCTGTATGTATCTTTAAAAATAAATGAAAAATAATTGACATTATTAAGGTTATTTTTTTCAAATTGAATCTCAAATATCATATAAGAGATACAATTAAAAAAAAATACAAGTCCAAAAAAAATATGAGTGATTTTTATGTGGATTTTCGATAAAATAGATCCGAAAAAAACTTTTTCATTTCTCATACTCTGAAAGTAGTGTTTTCCTGATCTGAGTATAGGGTGAAAAACGCTTCATGCCCTCCCACGGGCCGAAAAACCCCATAGTAATCACTTTCTTCTTTAGGGCGGGAAAGAAATTTCAAAATTAGAACATAATTTTGCCTGCGAATTTGGAAGGAAATCGGCAACAAAAAATTTCAACAACAAAAAAAATGTGAAAGTATAAACAGCCAGTGTTAATTTAAAAACTAACTATAAGGGTCAGCACTCACTAAGAGCACAGCATTTTATGATAACACTAAAATATTAACTCCATGAATATGGGCATACAGTGAAAAATAAACACCTGTACAAACGCGACGGTCCTGAACATCACGTTAAGAGTTTTATTTAATTTTTCATTTTATTTTTTTTGATAAAACTAAACTCGCTAAAACAGTTGATGGTAACCGCTCTGCAGTGCTCTTGGTGTGCGCTGATCTTAAGCGGAACTGAGAGGCCCCCATGAAGCGCGCGGTATGTTCAATACAATATCATTTAGGAAGGCACTGCTCATGTTTTTACTATTATTTATTTTAGAAATTTTTCTTTTTTTTTACTTTCCTTATGTTCGAAATGAAAAGTAGTGTGTTTACCACGGGTAAAAGGAATAATTCCTGCTCGGACTATAGTCTAAATGCCTCGCACGGGAATTATTACTTTCTTCCCTTGTATAACAATCTACTATTCCGGTAATCCGGCAGGTCCGGATCCGGACAATTAGACCGGTTATGGTGAAAGTCGTGCTCACTACGAGAGCAAATTAACTTTCAAAAAGTAACATATTTATTAAATATTTTACTTGATTTTACACAGAACGCATTTTACGAGAAGATCTATGGCAAATGTTTGGCCAACGAGGCTGGCGGGGATTTGTCGTCCAACCTTTTGGTGGAATGTGCTGAGATCATGTTGGCGCGGGAGAAACAGGAAGCCAAGAGAGACGCCAAGGAGGAATCTACACCGAAGGCTGATAAATCACAGGTATTTATGACTACTTGCCTTATAATTATTACTTACTAGCTGTTCCCCGCGGCTCCGCCCCGCGTGGGACACTGTTATGTCGCGCCCAAAAGTAGCCTATGTTTGACCTCAGGTCATTAACTACATCCCTACCAAATTTCATCACAATCGGTCCAGCCGTTTAGCCGTGAAGAGGTAACAGACAGACAGACTTTCACATTTGTAATATTAGTATGGAAGTATGGATAATAGATTGGTGGTAGGGCGGAGTCTGTAGTCGTCCCAAAACCTAGGTTTTCATGACTTTATTATTCCATTTCTTCCGCAAATATTACGTAAACCATAAATAAATAAATATATAGGGACAAGTCACACAGATTGAGTTATCCCCAAAGTAAGTTCGAGACTTGTGTTATGGAATACTGATTCAACGATACCATATTTTATAACAAATACATATATAGATAAACACCCAAGGCCCAGGCCAATAAGAAAAATATCATTTTTCATCTTGACCTGACTAGGGTTCGAACCTGGGACCTCCTGAGTAGCGGGCAGGCATGTTAACCATTATGCTAAGACGCACGGAGGTCGTAAAGCTAGCAAAACAGCTAGGAAATAATACATTTTAATCGATTATATTAATTCCAGTCCCGAGTGACACTTCCTTCACTGACGCCATCGCCGGCGTCCCCTGCCTTAAGGCCGATGGACCGCCAGATTGAGACCAGGACTTCCGACGGCAAGAGGAGGATCACACCTGTCTTCATACCGCTCACACAGGCAGACGCCAAGTTAGTCACAATTACAGCCATTTTCAAATTTTCTCGAAACTTCTAGCCCTCGTATTAAGAAACGCCTAAAAGAATGTTAAGCCCATTTTAACTAAAATATGTTTTGGCTCTTTCTCTCTTACCTGACACTTCACGTGAAGAACGAGACGAAACACATTATAGCTAAAATAGGCTTAACAAACAGTTTCTTAATAAGAGGGTAAGTCTTTAAGGATAACCGTATATGTATACTATGGTAAACGAATTGGTCACAGTGAAAATTAACTTTGCTGCAAGCATGGGTTAATGTGATTCAAATTTCGAATGCACTTAAAGCAAATTGGCTCATAACGAAAATTGTCTTTGCTGTGAGCGCGAGGAAAAGATTCTAATTTCAAATGAACTAGAGTCAATCAAGGTTAAACCAAGTTAAGGTTCGCAACAAAATCTGAATATGCGGCGAGCGTTATAAAAATAATTCTAATTTCGGATTGAACTCGAACCAAACTAGACTCACAGCAGAAACTGATTTTGCTGCGAGAGCGAGTAAATTTGGTTTAAATTTCGAATTGAACGCCAAAAACGAAAGCAAGTAAAAGTAAGTTGTATTTCGAACGAGCTAAGAGTAATTTAGCTGCAAACGTGAGAAAAAGTGATTCGAATTGACACCGAATGATACTAATCTCACGACAAAAACCGATTAATCGATTTTTCTGAGAATTTGATATGAAAGCAATATACAGAAGTTCTACTTTTTATTTAATTTGGTTATTTATTATATTGTATTTTCATTGCTACCCGTTTATTGTAAAATTTCCATCTAAGAAAGCTCTTAAAGACGAACGGCTTGACGTTACCACCTGTATTTCAGTGAATCCCTCGGCTCTCTCCCCGGCGGCTCCGAGAACTGTTTCAGCACGTCTTCACAAAGCAAGTCCCGCATCAAGGTGGAAGTGAGGGACGACATCGTCATACACCCCAACGTGAGCAACCACGCCACTTTGCAGACCACAGATAAGTATGTACAAGTGAAAATAAAAATATGTATTTTTTTAATGTCACGAAAAAGACTAATAATGGAGGGTTATGTGTTTGATTCGTATGTATCATGTATGTTTATATGTATGGCCATTCAAATTTTTTTCGTAACTAATAAAGAGGTTAATACTTTTGAAATCGTTTATGAAAATTAAAATTTAAAAAAAAAACGTGCGGTGCTCCGGGACTGCCGCGGTAAAGCTATTGCATAGCATTTTTATCAAGTTATGCGATAAGTACGAACGTTACATGGTAGGGGGTTGTTAGGTTTTATTTTCGTTACGGAATTTCTTGATTCGCAAAGACCGCGATAAAAGCTATGCAACAGCTTACAAAATAATGTTGGTGATTTTCAAATTTTGCGAGCTGGTCATGTAGCAGGTTGCAGGGTTTAAACAAGACTTTTTTTTTTCTTATTTACCGAGTGTGGAATCCATTTCAAAAATTAAAAGCATAAGGAACTTATTTATTTGAATGTTTTTTAGGATGTGTGTCTTGAATTTTTTCCACTTTCATTTTTGCTGCAAATATTTTAAGGGTAGATTTAGACTACTATACTGAACAACTTTTCCAAATAAACTTATGTCAAAATATTAAATTATTTTTTTCACTCTCCATACTTAACCAGATCAGCTGATTTTCAATTTGTATGGGTCAAAATTTTTGACGTGACAACGTCTTAAATTAGGTTGCGGCTGGGAGTCACTTATGAAAAAGTGTAACGCTCGGTAACGTTACGATGCGCTCACAATGAGAGCGAGTGAGAGGCACGCGTCCCCTAAGAGCGAGAGAGACAGACTCAAAGTCGTTGTCACGTAAAACTTTCGCCCGTATACCGACTTTACAGGCAACCAATTTTTTTTTTCATATTTCGATGTAAGTTTATTTGGAAAAGTTGTTTAGTTTAGTGGTCCGAATCTGCCCTTAAAATATTTGCAGTTGATTTAAGTCCACCTTATTTGAACCTCACCCTTCTTTTTCTTCTTTTTGAGTCATTATTTATAGACATTTTGTGTTGAAAGGATCAGTCAGTCTGCGTTACCGACTTGACTGTCCACGCAGACTGTTGCCCAGGGTGCGCCGGACGTACGGGTAAATTATAAACGTCACACGGGGAGGCTCCTTTCTTTTTTGTATAGTTTTTACGGCCATGGAAACTAGTCCTTTAAGACCATTCTTGAATTTATTAATCTTCTTCAGTCGTACTTAAGTCAGTCAAGTCTAGTCACGATTTACTTAAGTCTAGTCAGAGTCAGATGGCTAAGTTAGCTATAACTTGGGGATTTTGGTGACAAAGATAAAAAGTCACGTAATCGACACTGTACCACTTCCCAACACTCACGCTTGTTCACGAACACTGCGAATAATAATATTATGCACAAAATACTCAAAAAAAACTTAAGTTTTCGAAAATAAATATAGCCCGAACATAGCGACAGTTTACTCTCCAAAAACTTAACCTCATGGCGAACGATGTAGACTTGTTCTCCTGTTCTCTGAGTGAATTCACAAAGGTAGCATTATACATTATTTGCTATAGACAGTAATGTAATTCTTTATTTGTTGTATTGTTTTTATATTTTTGTATCGCAGCTATTGTATTGGGATCTTCCTGTGATGATAGTTGTAAGGTGAATAAATAAATAAAAACTCCCTTTTTATAAGTCGATCTAGAGGCTAAATGAATCTATTCATTTATTCAATAAGGTGAACACAACAGATTGCGATCATATATATGAACAAAAAAATACATGGCACCACCCTTGTACTAATGTTCTTTATTCTATGTTCTTTTCTTTTGTATATTTTTCTGTGTACATGAATTTGGAAATAAATAAAAAATAAATAAATGGCAAAAATCACGTGTCATATTGTGACCCAAAACGTGTATACACTCCAATGAATCCGAACTTGCAGCGGCCTGGACAGCCGGCTGCGCAAGCGCAGCGCGGCGTCGCTGCCGGGCCCGGGCGCGGCGGAGGTGGCGGGCGAGCGGGCGGCGCCGCGCGCGGGCCCCGGCGACCGCGCGCGGCCCGCGGGCTGGCTCGCGCCGCCGCCGCTGGGCGAGGCCGGGCCTGTCGTGCGGGCCGCCGGCGCCTTGAGGCTGCAGGTGCGTATTCTCAATCGGGTTTCTGTGATGATCTTGTATTGTTAGTCTATGTTAGTCAAGCGCATGCCGTAAAAGTCGTCCGAGGGAATCGCCGAATGGGGGAATCGTGACATAGGCGATGCGGCTGGCAACCCATCACTATTGATTTCCTGTTTCAACTGCTGTGCGCGTGGTGAGTTATTAGTTTAATTAATAATTTTAGTTTTCACTGTTAGGCTTGGACAGTTGGGCACATAAAAAAAATGTGTTTTTAACTCCATTAATTTATTTCGACCATGCACACTTTTTTAATTTATAGTTAGGCTAGTCCAAAAAAGATATAGTAGTGACTTTTATATGTTTTTTCGATTTAATAGACCATTTTTGAGATACAATTTGAATGAAAAATCATTATAATTGTATTTAATTTCTTTTTAAAATTATTTTCAAAGATATATACAGTGAATGAATATACGCCGAATGGGGAAATCATGACATAGGCGATGCGGCTAGCAACCCATTACTATTGATTTCCTGTTTCAACTGCCATTATGCTAAACGCGGCCTAAGGTCTTATGGCTCTAGACTCTGTCTACCCCGTATGGGATAAAGACGTGATTATTATGTATATGTTAGTCAAATCACTGTAATCACTATCATCATTGGCCGAAAAAAATTACTGTCGGGCTTTAATACTACATTACTGTCGAGGCCAGAAATGAAGCCAATTACGGCCGAGGCTTGTATGGTACTTTCTCTGAAATCCTCTTGAGACGAAACAACGTATCAAATTTTTAAATGGCGACAACAACATAGCATTCGCTGTGTTCTTTTGTTAAAACTTTTTGAAATGTTCATACATATTTTAAACGATAAAAGAATTGATGGTTAGTACCAACCTAGCAAAAGTGTCCAGCAATTTTCATTAACGACCGCTAGAATAGGTTCTTTTGGTAGGCTGGCCAGAATAAAACAAAAAACCTAATGTACGAAAACGTGTACATTAAAAAACCTCCATTAGCGGCCAGCAATGATTTTTTTTTATTACATTGTTGTCTGTCTATTGACGTGTTGTTTTTTTTAAATAATGAAGCTATTTCCGAGCAATAGGAAGTAAAAATAATTACCATCACCTCCATAAATGGGAATTAAGAGAATCACCACAGTGCGATTGCAGAGCACCCGGCCAGACCCTATCCCATGTGGTAAATGAATGCCCACTTCGCCGTTTTTCCAGGCGGAATGAGTATATATTATATCCCGGAATTCCCACGGGAGCGGAGCCCCGGGCCACAGCTACTAATTTATAAATTTCTCCACAGGTGGTGAACAAGGCGTGCAACACACACTACGGAACACTGTCCAAGTTACAACTGATACCTAACAACTCTATACTCAATGATCCTGTATGGGAGTACTATTTAGGTAAGAAATTAAAATTGTATTTTTACATTTTTTTAGCAAGATAGTGTTCTAATACTTCAGTTTTAAGGTAATTGTATGTGTGTGTATGTGTGTGTGTTTGTGTTTGTGTGTGTGTGTGTGTGTGTGTGTGTGTGTGTATGTGTGTGTATGTGTATGTGTGTGTGTGTGTGTATGTATGTGTGTGTGCGGCAATGATTTTCCCGAGGAAGTAGATATTTATGAGAACCGGTATTATTTTGATGCGATACCGCTATACTGATTCAAATCAAATATTTTTATTAATAAGTATTATATTGATGACGTATTGCATGACGAATAGCACACGGTGTCTTACGGGTATTTTTGGATACTCATGTGGAACAGTTGAAAAGAACCTTTAAATACCGGTGCAGAACTTGAACTTTTGGTACCGTTTCCAAGCTTTGCTCTGGATTATAAATAGCGCCCTCATCTTAAAAAATGAATTTTGCTCCCTTGTTATAAAATCTATTATTCTCTAACAATTTCTCGGCTACGAGTTGCAGAGTTCGCTTCGCCGAATCCAGCGTGGCCATGTACACTTAGCCGATAACGGCGCTGTACCTCGGCCTTCTGCCTTCTAGTCATACAATCATAATCTTCTTCTTCGCCCAAGCCTAGTGTTAGTGTTCTTCGGAACTAGTACCTCTAGTATCAAGATTTTATAAACGTAGACACTAGCGACTGCGTTAGCGAATTTGTATGACAAACGTGTACAGCGCCCCTGGCGGCTAGTAAGGCAACTAAGAAATTCCATACAAATATAAATAAATAAATATATAGGGACAAATCACACAGATTGAGTTAGCCCCAAAGCAAGTTCGAGACTTGTGTTATGGGATAACTTACCCAACGATAATATATTTTATAACAAAAACATCCAAGACCCAGGTCCATCGGAAAAATATCATTTTTCATCTTGACCTGAACGCGGATCGAACCCGGGACCTCCAAAATCCTAACGCAATCGCTATCGTTTGTGTTTATAAAATCTCATACTAGGTGGGTAGTTTTTTATTTTATTTGTTTTACTAGCTGACCCGGCGAACTTCGTACCGCTTTTCTTAATATTTTTTTCCTTAAGAACCTTGTACAGAGTATTAGAAAACTACAAGAAAAAAATCAGCCAAATCGGTCAAGCCGTTTTCATGCTATGTCGTGACAACGGAAAACGGGTTTCATTTTTATATATATATATAGATAGATAGATTATATTGTACATACAATCGTGATTTGAAGTTATATTATGTCGTAGGTAGCGCGGTGACGTGTATAGCCTGCGACGCCCGCTGGGCCGCGGTCGGCACAGCCGATGGCGTGCTGCACGTGTGGCGGCTCGCTAGAGACAGGGCTTCTCGCGCCATGCCGCCGCTAGGTAACTATATATTTTGTACCTTACCTAGTTTTTAACAAAATTATGTATACATTTGTTTGGTGCAATAAAGAGTTTTTCTATTCTATTCTATTCTACTACTTTTAAGTGATAAGAATATCCTTTATTGAAAATAAACAATTAGAATTTGACTAGCATGCATAATGGGCATAAAACCTTCCTTTCCTGCTTTCTCATCTTCAGCTGAGGATATGTCCTCAGCTGACTGCTTTGGAGCCAAGGGTATGCTTTCCTGCTTTTCTTATCAACCTATCTATTAAAAACCGTATCAAAATCCGTTGCGTAGTTTTAATGTGTTTCGTCAAGTTAAAATGTGTTTCGGCTCGTTCTTTGACATGTGTGAGGTAAGTGAGAAAGAGCCAAAACATATTTTAGTTAAAATGGGCTTATCAAACGTTTCTTAATACGGCGGTTAAGCTAATCTTTAAACTTTAATCAACCGGTTGATTGCTAGATTTAACTGATGTAGTTTTGGCGTTCCCGTTATCTCATCACATAATTTGTATCTATATGTGAAGACCTAATATTGGCTTTTTGTTATACAATCTGGTACCTATGTAAATTTATAAAATTAATAAATAAAGCTGACTGACTTTGAGATGTAGACCACACCCAGGTGTCTGACTCCTAGATGTAGACCACACCCAGAGTCTGACATCGAGTTGAAGACTACACCCAGTGTCTATCTCCGAGACATAGACCACACCCAGTGTCTGACATCAAGTTGAAGACCACACCCAGTGTCTGACTCCGAGATGTAGACCACACCCAGTGTCTGACATTGAGATGTAGACCACGCCCAGTGTCTGACATCGAGATGTAGACCACACCCAGTGCCTGACATTGAGATGTAGACCACGCCCAGTGTCTGACATCGAGATGTAGACCACACCCAGTGTTTGACTCCGAGATGTGGACCACACCCAGTGTCTGACTCCGAGATGTGGACCACACCCAGTGTCTGACTCCGAGATGTGGACCACACCCAGTGTCTGACTGTCCGAGATGTAGACCACACCCAGTGTCTGACTCCGAGATGTGGACCACACCCAGGTGTTTGACATCGAGATGTAGACCACACCCAGTGTCTGACTCCGAGATGTAGACCACACCCAGGCGTTTGACATCGAGATGTAGACCACAACCAGTGTCTGACTCCGAGATGTGGACCACACCCAGTGTCTGACTCCGAGATGTAGACCACACCCAGGTGTTTGACATCGAGATGTCGACCACACCCAGTGTCTGACTCCGAGATGTAGACCACACCCAGTGTCTGACTCCGAGATGTTGACCACACCCAGTGTCTGACTGTCCGAGATGTAGACCACACCCAGTGTCTGACTCCGAGATGTGGACCACACCCAGGTGTTTGACATCGAGATGTAGACCACACCCAGTGTCTGACTCCGAGATGTGGACCACACCCAGTGTCTGACTCCGAGATGTAGACCATACCCAGGTGTTTGACATCGAGATGTAGACCACACCCAGTGTCTGACTCCGAGATGTAGACCACACCCAATGTCTGACATCGAGATGTAGACCACACCCAGGTGTTTGACATCGAGATGTAGACTACACCCAGTGTCTGACTCCGAGATGTAGACCACACCCAGTGTCTGACATCGAGATGTAGACCACACCCAGGTGTTTGTCATCGAGATGTAGACCACACCCAGTGTCTGACTCCGAGATGTAGACCACACCCAGTGTCTGACTCCGAGATGTAGACCACACCCAGTGTCTGACTCCGAGATGTAGACCACACCCAGTGTCTGACTCCGAGATGTAGACCACACCCAGTGTCTGACTCCGAGATGTAGACCACACCCAGTGCCTTGACTCCAAGATGTAAATGTTTGTTGTAAGATGATATGATCTTAGAACAAAAAACAACCGGCCGCTAATCTAACGTTATCTCTTTTATAAAATGCTATTACCGGTTTCTCCCTCTATCGCTTTTTACGATATCTACGGAAAGGAGGAGCGGTCTATTCTTAAGTTGCATAACAAGAAGTAGACAACCCTATGGTAGTGATAAAAAGGAACGGCGCAAGATAGAATGAAATGCAAATATAAATCCTAGGTGCTTAGCGCTGTGTGAACTGAATTTACAAAACAATACAAAAAAAAAAAATTGCACTATTAAAAATATACATTAAGGAAATTACAAATATAGAATACAATAGGCGGCCTTATCGCTAATGCAATCACGACAATCTAAATATAAAGTGATTATTGACAAAAGAATAGATGCAGAAAATTTGCATACATAGAACAGGTCTAATTGAAATTTTTTATTAGATTGTATTTCATGGCTTGAAGAGTCGTTTTTTATTTGAATGACTTTGTGGACTGCGACTTCTGTACGTTAGTACTATTAGGTTATTCTGTGGTTCAGGCCTTGATAATAATAATAAAATTAAACGTATATTACAGCGCTAACGTCTCAAGCGGCTAAGCTCACAATATCCGGCGACACACTAGCAGCGGTGACCACGACCGCCGAACTCACGATATGGGACATGGCGGCCGACGCTTGCCTCGTACGACCGCTCAGCTTTAGGAGCTTGCTGTCCGAAGGCGGTAAGTTGTAATTTAATATCTCTTTTATACTTTAGATATGAAATTAAATTGTTATGCTTAACCGTCACATAATTATTATACGCTTGACGAGTTTTTAATGATGACAAAATGGACATTCTTTAATAATATCTATTGATATTAATTAATATAAATTTTAAATGAATGAATAAATCTATATAATAAAAATCAATTGCTGTTCGTTAGTCTCGCTAAAAGTCTAAAATGGCTAGACCGATTTGGTTAATTTTGGTCTTGTAATGTTTGTGAAAGTTCAGGGAAGGTTTAAACGGTGAGAAAAGTGCGTTCAGGCGGTACGGAGTTCGCCGGGTCAACTAGTACTTAATATAAATAAAAATCAATTGCTGTTCGTTAGTCTCGCTAAAACTTGAGAATGGTTGGACCGATTTGGCTAATTTTGGTCTGGATATATTTTTGGAAGTTCAGGGAAGGTTTAAACGGTGAGAAAAGTGCGTTCAGACGGTACGGAGTTCGCCGGGACAGCTAGTACTTAATATAAATTTCAAATAAATAATATAAATTCTAAACAAATAATATTAATTTATATGAAAATTTGCTACTATAGCAAATTGCTAAACTTAAAAGTTAATTGTATTGTAACGAAACATTGTACATTAAAAATAAACACAGATTATAGAATGCTATACTAGCACAGATATTCAACCGCCATACAAAGAAGCGCGCCTATTTTTAGTGTACCAATGTAGTCTCCCCATACTGAGACTTACTAACGCCATCTATCGATCACTTGGGAAACTGAGATTCTAACTACGATAACTTATTAAATAAAGCACTAAATCATTTTTTTGATAGGATACTTGAAAAATTCATGTTTTAATAATTCACACTCTTTTTTCGCCAAAACAAGCGGGATCTTAACTAAATTAGATTTTTTTCAATTCTTGTAGCGCCAACTATTGGCAATAAAAGGAACTAAATCTTTTTATTAGGCAATGGGACCACATGATTTTAATTATCCGCTTGTCGTTCCACTTTTTCTTAACCGACAAAGTTCATGTTGTACTTATTTTAAGACAGTGACTTGGTTTGTAGTTAGAACTGTAATGTACAATATGAATTGCAATAAATGAATTGAATTGAATTATGGACGACCTTCGTGGCGTAATGGTTATCATGGCTGCTCGAAGGTGTTCACCAATAAGAATCCTTTTTTTTGTTTCAGTTACCGTCACAAATTGCACCCTGTTAGAGGACGGAAATCCACTGATCTCACTTAGTAATAGTAAAAGTTATATCTACAGTAAGAAGTTGTGCGCGTGGTGAGTTATTAGTTTAATTAATAATTTTAGTTTTCACTGTTAGGCTTGGACAGTTGGGCACATAAAAAAATTGTGTTTTTAACTCCATTAATTTATTTCGACCATGCACACTTTTTTAATTTATAGTTAGGCTAGTCCAAAAAAGATATGGTAGTGACTTTTATATGTTTTTTCGATTTAATAGACCATTTTTGAGATACAATTTGAATGAAAAATCATTATAATTGTATTTAATTTCTTTTTAAAATTATTTTCAAAGATATATACAGTGAATGAATATACGCCGAATGGGGAAATCATGACATAGGCGATGCGGCTAGCAACCCATTACTATTGATTTCCTGTTTCAACTACCATTATGCTAAACGTGGCCTAAGGTCTTATGGCTCTAGGCTCTGTATACCCCGTATGGGATAAAGACGTGATTATATTTATGTATGTATATACTGTGATGACGTCACTCCGCGTTGAAACAAAGTAGTCAAGTTATATTTACTCGAATAAAAATATATCAATGACAGATTATGCATATGTGCCAAGCAAAGAGTAGGTATATATATATAATATAAAATATAAAATGCTAAATTACAGAAAAAAATTGAGCAAGCCGCTTACGTCACACGTTGACCTTATAGAAATTTCTGAAAATGAAGGTCATTGGGTTTTTTGAAACTATCTCAGAAATACTTGCTTAATTAAAAATTTAATTACCGCAAACTGTTTCTTAAGCCTATTCCTCGTAATGGTTTTCGAATTAGACATCTTTGTGAAAAATTGGACTAGCCAATTATTGTCTTTTTGTCGTATTTTGTGAAATACGTAAGGTGATTATATTTTTCTATGTGACTAACTATATTTTGAGGCAAAATTTTTATGAATTGGTCCCATCACGAGAAGGACAAGTTATATTGTGGTGTTGAGCGTGGTATTAAGTGAAACACACGAATGCTCGAAAAAAACTGCCCTTTATTTTAATACGTTATTCCTTAAATACTTATCGGTTACACGTGTATAATGTCCATATCTAACCACATAATATAGCATGGCGGATGATAAAGAGATATATATACTCCAATCACAATCAAATACCATCTTTTGTCATCACTATCACTACATAGTATAAAACAAAGTCGCTTTCTCTGTCCCTACGTCCCTTTAAAACTACGCAACGAATTTTGATGCGGTTTTTTTAATAGGTAGAGTGATTCAAGAGGAAGGTTTTTATGCCCATGCGAAGCCGGGACGGGTCGCTAGTGATACTATAATTCGGTATCTGTAACATGATACTTTAACTTGATATTTCTTTGTTTATACCTATGGTTACGTGCTACTACCATACTACAATCTAAAAGAATCTTAACGCGCTTCCCCATAGATGAAGCACTCCCATTGGGCACCGACAGTGTTTAAGTAGTGTATATGTGTGTAGGGTGGTGTGGGCGGACCTGTGTGACCCGGTGTGTCGCGCGGGCGCCGTGCACGCCGCCACGCGGCCGCCGCGCGCCGCCCGCGCGCCCGCGCTCTACCACAACAAGCCGCGCGAGCACAGCGTGCTGGCCAGGTGAGTGACACCCCGCGCTCTACCACAACAAGCCGCGCGAGCACAGCGTGCTGGCCAGGTGAGTGACACCCCGCGCTCTACCACAACAAGCCGCGCGAGCACAGCGTGCTGGCCAGGTGAGTGACACCCCGCGCTCTACCACAACAAGCCGCGCGAGCACAGCGTGCTGGCCAGGTGAGTGAGACCCCGCGCTCTACCACAACAAGCCGCGCGAGCACAGCGTGCTGGCCAGGTGAGTGAGACCCCGCGCTCTACCACAACAAGCCGCGCGAGCACAGCGTGCTGGCCAGGTGAGTGAGACCCCGCGCTCTACCACAACAAGCCGCGCGAGCACAGCGTGCTGGCCAGGTGAGTGACACCCCGCGCTCTACCACAACAAGCCGCGCGAGCACAGCGTGCTGGCCAGGTGAGTGACACCCCGCGCTCTACCACAACAAGCCGCGCGAGCACAGCGTGCTGGCCAGGTGAGTGACACCCCGCGCTCTACCACAACAAGCCGCGCGAGCACAGCGTGCTGGCCAGGTGAGTGACACCCCGCGCTCTACCACAACAAGCCGCGCGAGCACAGCGTGCTGGCCAGGTGAGTGACACCCCGCGCTCTACCACAACAAGCCGCGCGAGCACAGCGTGCTGGCCAGGTGAGTGACACCCCGCGCTCTACCACAACAAGCCGCGCGAGCACAGCGTGCTGGCCAGGTGAGTGACACCCCGCGCTCTACCACAACAAGCCGCGCGAGCACAGCGTGCTGGCCAGGTGAGTGAGACCCCGCGCTCTACCACAACAAGCCGCGCGAGCACAGCGTGCTGGCCAGGTGAGTGACACCCCGCGCTCTACCACAACAAGCCGCGCGAGCACAGCGTGCTGGCCAGGTGAGTGACACCCCGCGCTCTACCACAACAAGCCGCGCGAGCACAGCGTGCTGGCCAGGTGAGTGACACCCCGCGCTCTACCACAACAAGCCGCGCGAGCACAGCGTGCTGGCCAGGTGAGTGAGACCCCGCGCTCTACCACAACAAGCCGCGCGAGCACAGCGTGCTGGCCAGGTGAGTGAGACCCCGCGCTCTACCACAACAAGCCGCGCGAGCACAGCGTGCTGGCCAGGTGAGTGACACCCCGCGCTCTACCACAACAAGCCGCGCGAGCACAGCGTGCTGGCCAGGTGAGTGAGACCCCGCGCTCTACCACAACAAGCCGCGCGAGCACAGCGTGCTGGCCAGGTGAGTGACACCCCGCGCTCTACCACAACAAGCCGCGCGAGCACAGCGTGCTGGCCAGGTGAGTGAGACCCCGCGCTCTACCACAACAAGCCGCGCGAGCACAGCGTGCTGGCCAGGTGAGTGAGACCCCGCGCTCTACCACAACAAGCCGCGCGAGCACAGCGTGCTGGCCAGGTGAGTGAGACCCCGCGCTCTACCACAACAAGCCGCGCGAGCACAGCGTGCTGGCCAGGTGAGTGACACCCCGCGCTCTACCACAACAAGCCGCGCGAGCACAGCGTGCTGGCCAGGTGAGTGACACCCCGCGCTCTACCACAACAAGCCGCGCGAGCACAGCGTGCTGGCCAGGTGAGTGAGACCCCGCGCTCTACCACAACAAGCCGCGCGAGCACAGCGTGCTGGCCAGGTGAGTGACACCCCGCGCTCTACCACAACACGCCGCGCGAGCACAGCGTGCTGGCCAGGTGAGTGACACCCCGCGCTCTACCACAACAAGCCGCGCGAGCACAGCGTGCTGGCCAGGTGAGTGAGACCCCGCGCTCTACCACAACAAGCCGCGCGAGCACAGCGTGCTGGCCAGGTGAGTGACACCCCGCGCTCTACCACAACAAGCCGCGCGAGCACAGCGTGCTGGCCAGGTGAGTGACACCCCGCGCTCTACCACAACAAGCCGCGCGAGCACAGCGTGCTGGCCAGGTGAGTGAGACCCCGCGCTCTACCACAACAAGCCGCGCGAGCACAGCGTGCTGGCCAGGTGAGTGAGACCCCGCGCTCTACCACAACAAGCCGCGCGAGCACAGCGTGCTGGCCAGGTGAGTGAGACCCCGCGCTCTACCACAACAAGCCGCGCGAGCACAGCGTGCTGGCCAGGTGAGTGACACCCCGCGCTCTACCACAACAAGCCGCGCGAGCACAGCGTGCTGGCCAGGTGAGTGAGACCCCGCGCTCTACCACAACAAGCCGCGCGAGCACAGCGTGCTGGCCAGGTGAGTGAGACCCCGCGCTCTACCACAACAAGCCGCGCGAGCACAGCGTGCTGGCCAGGTGAGTGTCACCCCGCGCTCTACCACAACACGCCGCGCGAGCACAGCGTGCTGGCCAGGTGAGTGAGACCCCGCGCTCTACCACAACAAGCCGCGCGAGCACAGCGTGCTGGCCAGGTGAGTGACACCCCGCGCTCTACCACAACAAGCCGCGCGAGCACAGCGTGCTGGCCAGGTGAGTGACACCCCGCGCTCTACCACAACAAGCCGCGCGAGCACAGCGTGCTGGCCAGGTGAGTGACACCCCGCGCTCTACCACAACAAGCCGCGCGAGCACAGCGTGCTGGCCAGGTGAGTGAGACCCCGCGCTCTACCACAACAAGCCGCGCGAGCACAGCGTGCTGGCCAGGTGAGTGAGACCCCGCGCTCTACCACAACAAGCCGCGCGAGCACAGCGTGCTGGCCAGGTGAGTGAGACCCCGCGCTCTACCACAACAAGCCGCGCGAGCACAGCGTGCTGGCCAGGTGAGTGACACCCCGCGCTCTACCACAACAAGCCGCGCGAGCACAGCGTGCTGGCCAGGTGAGTGACACCCCGCGCTCTACCACAACAAGCCGCGCGAGCACAGCGTGCTGGCCAGGTGAGTGAGACCCCGCGCTCTACCACAACAAGCCGCGCGAGCACAGCGTGCTGGCCAGGTGAGTGAGACCCCGCGCTCTACCACAACAAGCCGCGCGAGCACAGCGTGCTGGCCAGGTGAGTGAGACCCCGCGCTCTACCACAACAAGCCGCGCGAGCACAGCGTGCTGGCCAGGTGAGTGACACCCCGCGCTCTACCACAACAAGCCGCGCGAGCACAGCGTGCTGGCCAGGTGAGTGACCACTTCTTCTATTGTGTTTAAAAGGACGGAAAATAGGAATATGCTGAACATATTCCTATTTTCCTTCTTAGAGCATTCTTGGTTAAAAATCTACGCCAATGGTACAATAGAAGTACGCAATCCCTCCGAGCGGCTGTTTCAAAGGTGCAGGTCGCATTAACGGTTACCCACCTTCGATCAAGATGGCTCCGAAAGAACATAGCAATTAGTCTGGCGTGTGATGTATTTGATGATAGTCAAATGTTTGATGTGTTTTTAGTGTTATGACTTATGACACAATGAATTAATCGGTCAAATAATCAATTCGTTTAAACTACAGAATTTAAAAATATTAACTAATTAATTTTATTAACTAATCAATTAATTTAATTCGGATAATTTCTCAGTTCTGTGGTTTAAACAAATGTATGATTGTTTCCCTACAGCAACAAATACAGCGCCGGTGCGGCTCGAAGCTGGCTGGAGTCGCAAGTGTCGTCGTGTCTTCATCTGCGGCTGCCGCGGGACTACCGCCACTGGCTCACCGCGCTCTTCTCACATCTCGTCAGCCACGGTAACCATACATTCTATCCCACTTCCTAATCGTATTAAAAGGTCAAGTTCGCAAAAAATAAAACCCAACCCAAAGTTTGAAAAAAAGCATCAAGAAAATGGAAGTAAATCTGTGAGATACATCTAGTAACAATGTGATCTTAAATATTAAAAATGTCAATGTATACGATGAGTTTAAATGAATTTATAGTTAAATACTAAACTGTGCCCCTAGTATTAGTCTTTCTTAACGGAGACGCTAGCGACTGCGTTAGAATTTTGTATATAATTTCTTAGTTGCCTTACTATCCGCCAGAGGCGCTGTACAGGTTTGCCATACTAAATCGCATAAAAATGTTTAGAATTTTTTTTTTTTTTGGATCAGTGCCCCTAGTATGAGGTTTTCTTAACGCAGACGCTAGCGACTGCGTTAAGAAAACCTCATACTACTACACTGATCCAAAAAAAAATAAAAAAAAAAAAATTCAAAACATTTTTATTTTTTATTTAATTGCTTTATAAAAACAATTCATATCTGTAAAACAGTAAATTGGCGGCACGAAGTTCGCCGGGTCAGCCAGTATAAAAATAAATGTATATAAAATGCATCATATTTCAGGCACAGAGGACCAGCTAAGACATATATTGGACGACATGCTGGGCCCCAGCCACTGCACCTCGACGCCCAAGAAATGGCAGTCCACCATATTGGTAAGCGTGTTGTGGGAGCTTGTAGTTGTGTAAGATGCGTACATCGAGGAGAGTTTGAGATTGTTGTGAAAGGATCTTGAAGTTTGTGGCGTGTTAACATGCCTATCCTCTACACAGGAGTACCCGGGTTCGATGCCCGGTCAGGTAAGGATAAAAAATGATCTTCTTCTGATTGGCCTAGGTCTTAGAATTTTATCTATATGGTTTACGTGTTATATAATATAGTATCGTTAAGTTATATGCCCAAATACTCAAACGTTACTCAATTTTGAGAGCTATTCAAGTATCATGCTGTCACTGTCATATCGTTGACGTTCAGCGCGACAGCATGATACTTGAGCAGCTCTCAAAATTGAGTAGCGTTTGAGTATTTGGGCGTTAGTATCCCATAAGTCTCGAACTTCTTTTGGGCTAGCTCAATCTATGTGATTTGTCCCTATACATTTATTTATATTACAGGGCATCAAAAAACACGACATGTTAGAAGAGATGCTATCGCTCCTCGTTCGTCAGCTCCGCTGGCAGCGAATGTACACTGAGTATTCTGAGCAACTGAACGACCTCAAACAAACCACCAACGGGGTCTTAAATGGCCACTGACGTCGCGTCTCTGCCGGTTCACTCAGCCGACGAGTCACCTCTGGCTTAACTTTGGAAAACACGCCACGCGTGTTGAGATAACACGTCTAGCGTGTTGAGTTAACACGTCTCGCGTGTTGTGTTTAAATAGTATTTAAATTCGAAATGGACTTACTCGGCGTAATGCCAACTTCGCAGAATGCAACAATTAATAAATTGCTTTTGTATTTCGTAGCAAGATATGTTGTGATTTTGAGTTGTTAGTCAAGTTGCGATTCTGGGAAGGTGGTATAGTAAAATAAAGTGTTTATCAGTGCAGTTAAATTATTATACACGTGTATATTGATTATGAACTATGTTTTGATGGTAACTGTGTAAATTGATATTCTTATGATTGATTATATGACCTTTGATGTTCAAACATTGGCGCTGTATGCAATGGAGACTTTAAATACGACCTTTTTTTAATGTTTCACTAGCTATAATTAAAGTAACGCCTAATTCAATAAAATTTAGAATTATAGATTTAACAGCTGGACAGGAATATCGATAATATAGGTGCGACAGAGACACAAGATAAAGCATGTGTTTTGACAGCTGTCACTTTAATCAAGCTAAATTTGACAAAGTATAGGATCATAATCATTATCATATTAAATCAACTTTTGTTTGGTCTCCATTGGCGTTTATAAGTAACATGAGCTTACTATGAAGACTTAAACCAATTCAGAAACGATTGAGTAAGATTTCACTTACTTACACATTTTTGGATCATATTATACTCTCAGAAGTTTTATTTTTGAATGGCGCAAAAGTAATCATAACGCGCGTATTAGCCATTTATAGGTATTATAAACAGCATATTACGAATCTCTGTTGTTCTCGTGTTCAAATGAATCACTACATATTATAAAACAAAGTCGCTTTCTCTGTCCCTATGTCCCTTTGTATGTTTAAATCTTTTAAACTACGCAACGGATTTTAATGCGGTTTTTTTAATAGATAGTGATTCAAGAGGAAGGGTTTTATGCCCATGCGAAGTCGGGGCGGGTCGCCAGTAAATTATATATTTAAATGGTGTTCACATCGGTATTGGACGACGGTGTTGTTTGTTGTAAATGCTTCCCCTACATGTCATTCAAAAACGAGTAAGGGAGATGGCGCAATACGTAAGGTGAGATAACCTCTGATCGAACTCAACCGAAATGATGAGTGTTTAATGTTAAATATCATTGTTGAAAAAAAAACAAATTAAAACAACGCCTAGATAAACCCTACGGTTTTATGCGTCATAGCATTTATTGTATTTTGATGTTACGTTGCGAATCGTCAAAATCAAGTTCAAAGAGACAGACAAACATACCGTAATAATCATTACGGTAAAAAAAGCGATAGCTGACTTACTCAATTTTTTTATAGCTTTAAGGCCTAAAACGCACTAGCGGCTGGCCGCAATGCGGCGTGCCGCTGCGGCAGGCCGCACATCGAATTTTATATGAAACCGCATGATAACGACGCACTGATTTGCGGCCAGCCGTCAACCGCTCCGGTTGCTCTGGGGCTGCGACGAGCCGCACCGGTTGAATGATGCGGCGCGCCGCATCCCCTCCACGCACTCGGCGCGGTTAGCCGCAAGCACCGCGTCCTACCCGCCAGTCGTCGCTTGTTCCGTACGCTAAACACTACGCAGAGTGCGCGTCATGGATTTTGACACAGAAAAGTTCATTTTAGAAATAAAAGAACGCCCCGCAATATGGGATAGCAAATGCACTGATTATGCAAACAGAAATAAAAAGTTAAAATGTTGGGAGGAAATGATTAATATATATGCAAAGGAAGATGATACATCGGAAGAAAAGAAAGAACTCGGTAAGTTACGTTATTTATTAATTTCCTGTGATATTACGGATCAATGCACATTGTATTTACTTATATAAATTTATCTTGCCATTCCAGTTTTCCTTCGTGTTCAAAATACTGAGCGAAAGAGTTACGAATCCTTTCAGCGATATTATTACCTATTCGATTATATGTTCTCTGAGTTTCTGGTACATCAGACGGCATGTAACATGTTAAAGTATCTTCATAGTTATAACCGTCTCTATCTCGAACGTAGTTATGCAAAATACAACATGCTTTGATGATATCAGTAGCTAAAGTAATATCCACATTTATAGGTCTATGGAATATACGCCACTTATTGCTCAGTATTCCAAACGAGCATTCGATATATCGCCGTGCTCTACAATGCCGATAATTATATATTCTCTTAGTAGTATTTAAATTTGATTTTGCATAAGGTCGCATTAAGTTCGTGGATAAGGGAAAGGCTTCATCGCCTACTAAAACATATGGTATTGGAATAGTATTTACTTGTGATATGGGTGTTGGTTCCGGTATCTCAAGTTCTCCTGCTATCATTTTCTTGTAAAAGTTAGAGTGTTGATAAACTGCTGAGTCTCCAAATTTGCCACAAGCGCCGACATCTATTGTTATGAATTTGTAATTGCTGTCGCATATAGCCATCAGTATAATAGAAAAGAACTGCTTATAATTGTAGTACATGGATCCACTATGACAAGGTTTTATTACCCGTATATGTTTCCCATCTATAGCCCCAATGCAATTCGGAAAATTAGCTCTTGTAGAGAAACCCTTTGCAATATCTAGCCATCTTTGTTGAGACGGCTTCGGTAAACAAGATTCTTTCAACAATAACCATATTGCCGAACATACTTCACGAACAAATTCAGCTATTGTACTCGCACCAATTCGAAATGTGTAATGTAGTTCAGCGAATGTGCATCCGGTCGCCAAATATCTAAAAACATAATTATTTCTTATTTATTTAAATGGTTATTGTTACAGGTAAAGTACTTATGAAAAAATGGCGGAATATTAAAGATAATTTTGTAAAAGCTTCGAAAAGTTTAAAAAACACGAAAAGCGGTTCAGATGCCAAACAAAAAAACCCATATATCTATTATAATATTTTATTATTCTTAAAAGACTCTACTATGGTAAATGAGACAGAGTCAGACATTGCCAACGATCTTTCCCAAAATCATGACGGCCCATATGAAACATCACAGAATGTAGCTAATCAGAAAAGAAGGAAGAAAAGTAGTAATGAAGACATTATTGGACAACAATTAGTATCAGTATTGAACAAAAACTTGGAGTATAAAAAAGAAATGGAAAATGACGATGACAAGTTGTTTTTGTTATCCCTTTTAAGTGAGTTCAAAAAAATTCCAGAATCCAATAAATTGGAAGCGAGATGTGAAATCATGAGAGCTATTAGAAATGCTCAACAACCATCATTTCATTATAGTTATCCTAATACCCAATTTGATCGAGGGTATCGAAACCATATGTATGAAAGTGAATATTCTGGAAGGGGATATCAAACACTTGATAGTGGCTACACTGGCCGAGGGTATGAGAGTAGACTCAATAATAGGGAATCCACAACTACAGATTACCAAAACCGTCAAAATCTACCAGGTACATCCACGCACACAATAGATACAACTGAAGAAGTAACTCAAGAATCGGCTAGCCAAGACGACTCTTCGTTGATGTCTGAATTGTTTAATTCAGCGTAGTATTTTTTTTGTTAATATCATTCTATGTGGCTTAAATAAATATGATTCAACTTAATAAATTGTTTCCTTACCTGATGGTTATAATGAGCTTTTCTTCTGGTGATATAGACAACCGAAATCGTGTATCCTGGCCACGAATATTTAAATATAATTTTGATAATAATTCTTCATACGATTTTACTGACATCCTAGTATATCCAAAGAACTTGTCTTCAAATTTCTTTAGGTTTGAAATAAAAATATTAAACTCTTTGCCGTCATGTCGTGTCTCCAATAGGGGATGTATCCAAAATCTGTTCTTTTTTTTACGATATTTTTTACGATGATATAAGAAAATAACTGCCGCAACTTCTTCAACGTCCATCATGTGCAATGTTTCTAGAAGCACTGACGATTGCGGCAGACCGTACAGGGTCAAAACCACACGGTTAGCCGCAATACGGCATGCCGTTACGGCAGGCCGTATATACTGCGGCCTGCCGCAGCGGCACGCCGCATCGCGGTCAGCCGCTAGTGCGTTTTAGGCCTAAGAGTTCATATTAAGCCTTGGCGCGATTAGAAAATCTATACCACCAACAAGTGTTGCTACTACACTGCCATTAGTATGGGTTGGTTCTTAATGTCGACGTCACATTGACGTCATTGGTTGAAACGTTTGAAAAGTATCGTATTTATTATATAATTTTAGTTTTAAGTAACATCATGTGATGAAATTAACTGTCGGATAGTGACGCGATCATGACGTATGCATATTTTATATAAGTAATAACTGTGTATTCTATTAATGAAATATTTTGTGTTTGCCGCCTATTCTTATTGAATATTTATAATTCGATTTTTTTAAAGCAATATTATGATATAAGTAACAATTCATACGCCTACTATGACATAGCCCCATGTAGCCATTCCCTCGGCACTTTTAGGTACCTAACATAGATTATTATTTCATCTTACGACCTCCGTGGCGTGACAAACCCCAAAGAACTGACCGCGGATCGAACGCGGGACCTCCTGAGTAGCGGGCAGGCATGTTAACCATTACACTACGGAGGTCGTCAAAAGTGTGAAAAATGACATATTTCGTACGCAGTCGGGTCGATTTTTGTCTAAAAGAGTTCGTTACCGTTATGGTCAGTGAGATTATATAATAAAATATGAATACTCGAGCAGTTCGATATTAATTTGAATACGAAGAAAATATGGTTGTAAGGCCTAGTCAAAATTGTAATTTGTTTGAAATGTGACTGAATATTGTTATTTGGATCGAGAAGCAATGTGTTGTATAAATTGACGATACTGTACAGAATAATAAAATTCTTGATATATGTAAAACATACCGTTTTGATTTAGATTATTGCTAAGACACCTATCATAACCTGCTTAGACATTCAGGTAGTAATCTAGAAAAAAAGACTGGTGTCATTCGACATTGAAAAATAACCTCTATTACTTTAGCAGTCGAACACATTTTCGTGTGTTAATTAAGAATTGAGTTGGGAGTCGAGACTATAAGGTGAGGTAAGGTATATGCGTCGCTCATCTTTCTCAAGAAAAGTCTTAATACGCAATGTGAAAAAGGGCTTTGACAATTGGAAAGAGACTGTCGGCTAGTTTGTTTCATAGAGCGTTAACTTTCACACTGTCATTCATTCATATCTTATGTGTCAATATATCTATTGCGCAGGGTATTGACCCTGCGCACCCTGGTGCCAAAGTTTATAGAAACCGCCTCGGCCTGTTTAAGGTTTCTTTAACAACCACCAGATGGCAGCCGGATGAGCAACGACTTAACGCAACTTCGGAATTACATAACTATCACGTTTCTTATGGTACAGTTAGGTAATTCGAGCCTTTTTTTCCACCTATCGCGCTCTTTTTCTTTGTCAGGTTCTAAATTTTCCTATTTTTAAGGTCTTCATAACACAGTCTATCGATCTCTTTTCCTTAGTCTACTTCTGGGTCTTTCTGCCGACGTGTCATCCGGCATATGATCTATATGTCCCACCTCAATCTTGATTTAATATTACACTGGAACTTTAACTTGCTTTCCTTGGAATACGAGCCCACGACGCGATACTACCTGTCTTTTTCTTCAATGTAGTTATTATTTACTAATATGAAATGAGTTTTAAGACTATATCATGTTACACCAAGTAGGTTAAGGCAGATGTTTAAAATAAATATATACCTAATCACCTGTTCATAGATTAATATGTAATGTAATTTTAACCCAAAAGGTGCATTTAGTATAAAATTAAGTCTTTATACAGACACTTTTCAAATACATTTTAGGATTTAAAGATAAATGTTACCAATTTTGTTTTAGGCTGTTTGAAGCCTCGAGGAATATTTTCAAATATTTAATTTGTAATAATACATTTTGAGTCTGATGAATGTTTTATTTTGAATGAAAATAACTTGTATAAAAATAATTTTCCTGTACAATTCATTTTAATGTATTTTGTAACTTCACTAATTTAAACCTTATATCTAGTCAAATTGGTTTCCTATATCATGAGCTAAAATGAAAATAAAGTACTAAAATGTATTATCAACTCAATGAAAGCATTGACATTGGAATGTAGAATTATCTTAATGCACCTTGTTTATAGGACAATATACTATGATAAACAGCAAATGTTAGCTAGTTTGTTTGTAGTGCCTACGCAGTGTGCCAATCGATGCAAAGAGCAGTTGATACAGCAAGACTGTTTGTAGAAAATAAAAAATTTCATAGAAATTGTGTTTTTATTCAAAATCACCTACAGGAGAGGGGCTTTGGGTATGGGTACGGGAATTCACAAATCCTATAAATCAATAATTGTGGCTTGCTAGGTCAATTATTGACTCTGTGCACATTTTGCAGTCTTTTGTAACTGACTTTAGGCCTTTCCAGGACCAACGGCACTGTAAAGATAATGCGTGTGTCCCAGTAGCCCTTCTTTTGTAATATTCTTAACATGCTTCAGGCGTTCGTGCAGTGTAACGATTATCGTTTCCTAAAGGAAACGTATAAAGAAACAACGTTTTGTATCACAATAATTTATTTTTACAAATGGGTTATAAGATCACAACAGCGCTCACAATGATCAAGTTAAGTTCACAAATTGTTAAAATTAATCTTGTCGTGAGTTCGAACACTAACCGGTAAATAGAGGCATCTTCAATAAGAACGTTTTAATATATACACCATTGCGCCAAGGCACTCGATGAATTCATTAAAATTTATAAAAAAATTAAGTCGCAAGTTTGAGCTCATAGTCCGGCGATATCAGTCAACAATTCGACTATCTAACAACAATCATTAAAACGACCACTCCTAGTGATAAAATCTCAACATTCTACATCGAACATGACAATAATCTACACCAATATGAAATCTGCGACTATACAATTTTGGTCCCGAGTGGGGCAAATCGCCGGTATCGCTCAAGGTTTCAATTCAACCTACATAACATTCATTACTCTGTTATTATTAAAATCATCTAAACACTTAGATTCTACAATATAATGTTATAAGGTGTGATCGACACATTAACAATTTTATTAATCTAAGTAGTAACGCGAGCGGCGCTGTGTGTACGGTCAGTCACAAAAGTCGAATACCGACTTGAACCTTATTACGTTTGGTATAAGATTGAAAAGTGGTAGAGGACTTTTGTGGCTTGGCTGTACGGACAGTGGCGTCGCTCACGGCATTATGCCTTTTGTACCGACGGCGTAGGGCCGCGATTGCTGCGAACCAATACAGAGGGTATCATTAAGTAGAAAAGGGTTCGCGTAATCGGGTCCCTACCGAACTAAAAATATACAAGTCGCACTACGTAACTTAACGGTTTATGCGCGGAATGTCATTTTTGCAAAATATTACCAGTTCTCAAATACCGTCCGCAAATTACATGTGAAAAATATCCAGCTTGGCAGAAGAAAGATGAAGCTAAAAATATCCTGCATGCTATGCATGAGGCTATTTAAACTATAATTATTCAATTCATATCAGCACATAATTAATAGGTTGACCGCCTCATTCATAAAAAAAAGTTGTACGCTTTATAACCTATTTCCTTTAGATTAAGAGGTTTGTCTTTTTCAATGTAAACATTGCAAAGATAAAACATTCAACTAAAATAAGATCACAGCGTATATTTCTTACAAATGAGACGGTAAACCTTTAACTTGAGACATGTATATGCCAGACGTCATTTTCCGAGCGGCTTATAATTTCACTGAGTGTAATCCCGCGCACAAACGATCTTAACTAAATATGTACAGGCGTGTGAGGCGCGCCGCTAGCACAGCACGGCGCGGTCGGGCCGCGGCGGGGGGTGGGGCACTGCCGGCATGGGGTGGGGCACGGACGACACGGGGTGGGGCGCGGGCAGCACGGCCGGCTTCTCGTAGTCCGGCTGGAACTTCTTGCACAACGCTAGTACGGATGGGGGGTGAGGCGCTGACTTGCGTGATACCTGCAAAATGTTAAAAACTTTCGTTAATATCTTTATTTCGATAATCCATACTAATATTATAAATATGATATAAACTAGCAGAAATCCGCCGAAAATAATTCCAGTGGCGAAAGATACGTGGTGATTTTTCTTCGGTACGTTAACTGAATCTGCAACCCAAACGGCATGTTGAGATATTCCTTATGGGGTTATTCTATCTTCATCATGTTACAATGCAATTTCAGGTCAATTGGCTATTATCATCCAAACGTTTTCCATGATGCGACCTGGCTTGGCTTCGGAAGTCTGGATCCACTTGAACACGATATCTAATTTTTCTCTAATGAGTCAAGCCTGCATTGATTTGACTAGACTAGAAACAACAAAGTTAACTTATTTATAACTAGCTGTTCCCCGCGGCTCCGCCCGCGTGGGACTCGGTATATCGCGTCCAAAAGTAGCCTATGTTTGACCTCAGGTCGTTAACTACATCCCTACCAAATTTCATCACAATCGGTCCATCCATTTAGCCGTGAAGAGGTGACAGACAGACAGACTTTCGCATTTATAATATTAGTATGGATTTATAAAACGTAATAGTACCTAGGGATGGGTTTCTACCGGGAAAATACCCAAAGCCAGGATATTTATCTTGGCAAATATCTAGGTTAATACCCAATTTGGGTATATACTTGGGTATTTACCTATTGAGTTTGAACCTACCGCAGAAAAACAGATAAGTTTAACGTTAGTCACTATTGTATGTCAAAATATTTCCTTTTAGAAAATCAAGCTTACATACTCTTAATTACTAGCAAAACTACAATATAGATGTCGCTAGTATCGCGCCACTGACCTTGGGCGTGGAGGGCGCGTCGGGGAAGGGCGGCGAGAGGTCGCGCGCGTGCTTCAGCGGCTTGTCGCGCTCCTCCAGCTCTGACACACTGCTCTCTGTATAAAAAACAATATTATTTTAATAACATGTCGATAACACCATAAAAATATTCGGAGAATGACACCTTAAAAACAAAATCGTTTAATTAGAGGTGTACCAGAATAATAAATTTCAAGAGCTGTCCACTGTGTATCTACTGCTCTTTTTTGCTGTTAGTCAGTGGATAGTGCAAATGAATATACATACAAAATAGGACTTATAGAAAAACTGCTATGCAGATATAGCGATGCTAAATAATTCTGCGTTACCCTAATGTTAGATAACTTAGGATTCATTTGCTATTGATACAATGTATTTATAACATTGTCAAAAACGATAGACGCTAATCAAAGTTTGGCTGCGACTGCAGGCCCTTGCGGGGAAGGAGCACGACCCTATCCTAGTTAATACCTTAATGTTACTGTTTCAAAATAAACAATAGATTCAAAAACAACAAACCTTTATCGTCCTCATGTGTGCCATTTGTTCCATTACAACCATTTACATCTTTGTGTCCATTTACCCCCCCATTGACTCCGTTTACCCCATTAACTCCATTGACCCCATTGTGTCCGTTGACCCCATTGTCGCTGTCCCCGTTGTCGCTGTCCCCGTCGTCGGAGTCCCCGTCGCTGGCGAGGTCCTGAGCGTCGAAGCCGACGCCGACGATGGCGCGCGGGATATCCGACTCGTCTTTCAACCATGGGTGCTCCAGGCACTCTTCCACTGTGAGACGACCCCTGAAATTAATAAAAATAAATAAATATATACGAACAAATCACATAGATTGAAGTTCTTAAGCTTACTTAATATGTTATGGGATAATAACACTTCCAGATTAGCGAATTAGCGTGATGTAAATAATTATTATAAAATATTATATAAAATAAAAACATATGTCGCCTGCGATATATAGGACTTGATTGAGGCAAACTCTGTCTTATGACTAACTATATACTTATTGTTTGTTGACGACTAAAGTCATATATTTCCAGCTTAGAATCACGGCAGGATCGCCATGTATTGTTATTTAAGCTTTATGTGTTTTAAAATTAATATTACAACCATATTATTGGTAAGGCACATGTCATTCTACAATAAAAGGGATGTTATTCCTGACTATTTTCTGTGGAGAGCATAGAAAAAATTGAGATATAGCTAAAGTAACTCTGGATAATATGGACAAGCTCTGTTTTATTAACGTTAAGAAGAAATAGTAGATTGTATCACCAGGGAGCAAAATTATATTTTTACGGCGAGGGCGATTTTTGAACCCAGAGCGGAGTGAAGGATTTCTTTAATTTCCTGAACGGAGAGAGGGATTCAAAGTACATCGCCCGAGCCAAAAATATGTTGGGGCAGCAAAGTTGTACATTTCGAAAAGAAGGGATGAAAAAATATGATCATACTCACTTAGGATCAACGACAAGCGTTTCTCTGATAAACTGGATGGCTCTCTGCGAGACTCCTCTGAAGATGTCTCTTGGAAAGCTGAGCTGGCACTGTGCTATGTTCAAGTACGTCTCTTGCTTGGTGTCGCCCGCGAATGGTGAATACCCGCTGAGGAGGACGTAGGCCAGTACTCCGACGGACCAGATGTCTGCGGCGAGGGTCAGAGGCTCGTAGGATAAGATTTCGGGTGCTGGAAAACACAAGATTTTTAGTTGATACCATAATATCAAGTCTTTCCCAAAGAGGCGTCAATTTACCTTGAGCACCTCGACAAGAAAAATATTTGGGCTAATTTCGTTAGTAATTTTTACGCAGTAAACTATAATAAATGCACGAGTGAATGATCCTGGATATTTATCAATACCAAACAGCGTAAACTTAGTTTTCATGCTAATGATTTGTTCGCCACCGGAAAACCCTTAGAGTAGCCCTTTCTTTACATGTAAGGGTATTTTGAATAAACAGAAATATAAACTGAATGCATTACTGAAGTTTATACCTAAGAATTCATTATTAACTCAATATTACCGAAGACAAAACCATCAATTAACAAAAATAACACGCAAAACTCACCGACATAATCCCTCGTGCCAAGTATTTCCCTGACGTGCGCGCCCGGCTGTATCGCTCTAGAGATCCCGAAGTCGCAAATGAGCAGCTCCTCGCCTCCAGCGCTGAGCAGCAAGTTCTGTGGCTTCAGGTCCAAATGTGCGACCCTGCGGGCGTGGAGGTGCGCCAGGCCTTCGAGCACGTGGCGGAGCGCGCGGCGGGCGGCGCCTTCTGGCAAACGCTCGTCGTCGTCCAAAAGCCGCTGGAGTTCTCCACCAGCGCATAGTTCTAGCACGATGGCAACTTCTGAACGGGTTTCGTATACCTGGAGAAATTTAAATTGTCTGATTGTAATAAATTTTCGACGAGTAGTTTATAATAATCACGGCCTATTAATGCAAACTGAGGGAATTAATACGTCATCAGATCTATTCAACATTCTGTTGTCTTTATCAAGTATCGCAGTAGCTGCCTTAATAGTTGACTCTAACAGCTGATCCTCTTATCCTAATTCATGCATATCGTGTGCATATAAGGTCAATTCAACTTGCACTATAACTTCCCCTTGGTCAGATCCAGGTAAGGATCCCGCACGGACAATATTAATTTGCACCTGTACATTGCTACCTGTATCGATGAGAAAATAATTAGGAAACAGTTCATCTCACCTCATGTAGGCGCACGACTCGCGTGCTGTCATGGCACAACGCCAGCACAGCCACCTCGTGCTGTATCTCCCTGGTGGTGTCTGCGGCTCGCCGTCTCTTGCGAATGAACTTCGCTGCGTATTCCTCCCCTGACACCAGGTGGCGAATTTTGCGGACTGATGCGAATTTGCCCCTGGAAGAGGAAACAAGACATTGTTAATTTAGAAAATATTTATATTTAGCGTTCAAAGTGCCGCCTTGCTTTTATGTCTAATTTCGACTCAAAAGAACCTGGTGACAAAATCTTAATAGCACTGAGAGAAAGGTACTTGCGGACTTTTCATAAGGCTTTCACGGTGTGAAAATTTGTATAGAAAGCGGTTGAGAAACGAAGTCGTTGGGCCGGCGCGCGCCTTGTAATTGTTATTTCATTAGTCGGCGCGCCATGTAACTGTGTAGCGAGAATTGACAACATTAATAAAATGCGCAGGCCTTTGGAGGCAGTATTAATAGAAGAGGATTTGGCGAATATTATTTAAAAATTAAGTTGGTGTTGTAATTCTACGAATAGGAGATCTCGCGAATGCTATGTTTACACATCATCATGAATATTAATTACATAATTTACAATTAATTAAAAACGACTGCGCAAAAATTGAGTGACATGATCTAAATCTAAAAGCAATATATAGGCTAATTGAGAACCTGTCTTTTTTTTCGAACCGAATTTCGAAAAAGTTCTCAATCGGAAATAGAAGAATCTTTAAGCGCTTCAACATCATCTAGAATCAAAATCTTCGTTTGGGTTGATAACCTCGAAGCAAAATTCATTAGAAACTACAACTTAGTTATATTTAACACTTATTTTCCTTACTTGGTCGTGATTATCGACGGTAATATTCGATGTGATAGTTGCATATTTAATATTAACTCAAGCAGGACTGAAGCTGAAGCGAATAATATCTCAAGTCTTTCACAGAATACCTATTACTGCGTGCAGTACATCTACAGTTTATACCGATTATATTCCATAGAAATCTACCCGGAAACGATCCAGCACAGGCGTTGATCACAACTCTGCTAGCTTTTCTCCCATTAACATTAGTCCAGAGTCAAACAAGACATCATTAAAATGGTCTCTGGTAACTGAGTGCGGGTTCATTTCCTCCATTAAGCACATATAAAGGGTCCTGTTAGACGCGCGAACCAGACGTGATATATCGCCTAGAACAATGGCTTATTTACATGCCCTGTGAATAATGTACAGTTTACACGATCAAAGTTGATGCAGGTATAGGCATCTACACAAAAAGGACCAGAACTGATGAGCGTAAAGAAAATTAAAACAAGTCTTCGTGACATTGTTAAAAATAAAAAAGACTCTTTGCTCACCACGCATTAAACATTAGAGATGTTTTTATCATGTTATGTACATGAAGACAACATGTAAAGTTAGACAACAAACAATCTAGAGGCTGCAATTTTAAAATGATTGACGATACAAATGGAACGAAAGCACTGCCGAACGCTAAAGCAGTGTAAACTAAGCACAATGGAAACAAAGCGAAACGTGAGAGGTGCGAAGTATTTTACAGCTAATTCTAAGTATCGCATAAATTGCTTTGCGTATACGCAATTAGCCGGCGCTGCGGACGGCGCCTGCGCCCCGCCGCCGCTGTCAACGCCGTCGGAACGAATGTGCCCAGGTTACCAGCTAAATCAGCCAGGAAGGTGAGCTGTTGCGTGTTTTACACGAAAATAGTTATTACTGTCTATTGCTTGAAATTCCTGTATGAAATCATTTTAAATACCAATCCACCTACTCGTTTTCTTTATTTTTACAGATTTCTGAACAGAAGATGTGACGTCATCATCATTAACCATCCTCACAAATTTCCGCGTTGTTTATATTAGCATGATTAGTTTGGGACTGCGATAATTTTCGGAAGAGCACTGGACTGGACGGCATCTTAAATAATTCGGAAGTGGCATTCATAGATTTTTGATGACAAGAATGGTTAGTTTATATTTGATCTGATACAATTTGTAGGTTCCTTAAATACATCAGTGGTATTTCATAAAGGAATATAAAATGGCGTATCTGATTCGCTTTGATATAATAAAGTCATAACCATTCTTACAAAGTAAGATGTAATACAACAAGGAAGAGAAATCCCTGTAGGATGGCCGTGGCGATCTGCCCGAGTTGCATCCAATCTGTTTGGTTATGCAAACCCTTGCATAATGTTAATGGCGCACGGATGCACTATTTTGTGGTGAATTTTGTAATACGGAAAGTTTTGTTTTACTATTTGAAATTAGGTGAGGTGAGATCATTGGATTTAGTTTAGTTAAGGTTCTTCGTATTGTCTAATGATAGGCTTAAGTATCTATTCCTTCGTGCGTTGAAGACACGTGTACCACGAACGAAATTGCCTGCTGAACGAATCATCTCACAAATTATGTATCCCCCTCCCTCTTTATCTCACTTTCTTCTTTTGTCCGTTACTCATGCAGCTTTGCTTTAAATTTGCCTAATTATAAGATTCGACTTCTTGAAATTATCAGCGGTAGCAGCTGTCAGCCTCAGAGTTAAAGGGATAATTCGGAAAGTTGTCAATTTATATTTATTTGTACTTAATATCATCTTTGGCATGAAAGTATCAAAGAGAATGAATTACTTTCATTAAATTAACAATTGAGTTAATTTCGTGAAACCATAAACCGTTTAATTACATAAAGAGACTTTACATATCAATGACGTAAGTTACAAATGCGTCAATGGATGAATATGAATAAGAATCGAAACGGCCGAGGTGAAAGTGGAACGAAGGATAATAAAATTATATTGCACCATTCAGGGGGCTGAGTAACGCGTTCCACGGAGGATGCCGTCAGCTGTCGGCCGGGAAACCCAAGGACCATGGACTACTTTGAAAGTAGGTCGCCAGTCACTGTGCCAGTCCTATGGTGTATTGATTTCCAGGCCACGGGTCGATGGCTACAGGGTTACGTCTCCGTAATCCTAATGTTATATTCCATCGGATGCACCGACATTCTCACAGTACTGGGAAAAGCTTTAAATTAGAGAAACTTGGTTGATTATAGATTTGTCTAATTTGAACATATTTCAATTAGATTACGGGGGACAAAACCAACATTTCTGCAAGTTGATAATGTTGTATATTATATAACAAAAAAATTAGTATAACAATACAAATCTTAAATTTTAACAACGTTATGAAATAATAATGTATTATGCAAGTCCATATGCGCAAAATTTATGTATGTTATTAGTAACTTTGTTATTGAAATCATCGTTCTCAGAAAGATTTATCCCTGACATTATTTCCATTGTCAAACCAGTATGTTATTGCACCCTATAACCAGTACATTAAGGACAACTTCCGACTTTGACCTCGATATTATGTAACGGGTCATAAATTTTATAACACTCATTATCTATTGTAACGCCATGTTGACGTAGTTAATAATAACCGTGACACAAAACATTATATGATAAAATTTGATACATACAGAGATAAAATTCCTTCTATGTTTTATCACGCGAGGAATTATTTATTAGATCTACGAAAGCTAAGTTACCTACCACCTACACTGCCTCTCTGACATGAAGAATAACTTACTGTACTTACTATTGTCTACGAACAGATGACTTACGGTGAAATGATGCCTCCATTTGCAGTTGGCCAAGATTTCGAAGGACTAATAAATAATAACAAAAGCAGTGAGAGCCAACTTGTGAAAGACCTGCGACGATGAGAAATATGTTTCTATAAATAACGCTAAGTGGACGACATTGAGCTAGATTTGTGGAATTTAGTGAGAGCCATGTAAATGTTCGTTTGGAACAAGTAACAGAATAGATCACCTTATGGCAGGAACAGAAAGCAGCTTAATAAGTGGCAAATATCTGGATAAACTTAAATGGAAATTTTTGAAATTACCGTCAAAAGTTAAATCGCAATTAAAAGTTCACCCTGCTAGTATAATAAATGCTAGTTTGTAGACTTTTGAAAGGATAAATGTTAGTTACTCCTAAACGGTCTATTGGTAAAAAATCTGTTATTTGTTTTGCATGTAGGATATATACTACAATGATAATGCTACATATTCCGTACTTCCCACGGGAGCTGGTAGATAGCAGCCATACCACAGCAATAAACAAACAAATACTAACACCATAAATAGCAAGTAGGGTTATGAATTATTGTGAATTAGAGTGGTTATTATGTCATGTTTAATGTTAATTAGAGGTAGTAAACAATATTAAATTATTACTTATTTGACTTGACTATTTTATGCTGTTCAATTAATATTTATTATTTCAGTAATACGGTTGTTAAGCTTGTTTATTGTATTATTAAATTATCATGCATATTTCTTCAAGGAATTTTGAAGCTGGATTTGAGTAGTCAAATTAGCCTGGGAATTGGAACAGATTAGAAAATAGTACTAGTATTGGTAACAAACAAACAAAAATTTTATAAGCCTGAAACTTCAAAATGCACTTCAATTATGTAAATTTCTTGACCTTGATTGAAATTAAAGAATCTACTCTCCAAATTATTTCTAACATAATCTCAAAAATCTACATTATGAATAAATGCATGTGTAGATTATAAACTTAAGTATAAAGTATTTGACGAATAGGCAAAGTAGGGAAATAACGCAAAAGTTTTGCCAAATATACCGTCCACACATGGTCAAATAGGCAAATATAATAATAATAGCCAAGTGTGGTGATAGCATAATAATATCATAATCATTGACAACAACAGATATACTCAAAATGAGATAAAGAGATTATGAAAATCTCTATTCCTTCTCAAGTGTGTGTCAGCCTCAAACCAGACGGGTTCGTTGAAACCCTCGCACCTGTCATGGCAGCTGCCCGCCCTCTGCCAAAAACTAACTGCCGGCATCTTTTTTGCGGCGATTTCTGTTCCCGAACGATTTGAAACATGGGGCGGAGGATGCGACCTCTTTTTGCTAGATAGCGATAAAGGTGCTTAAATTTTAAACGAGGATAATGAGAGTAATTTGGGATTCAATTTGGTGGAGAATTTTTATTATATAACAGGGTTGAGTAATCAAGTCTTCAGAAGTATATTTTCGGCTGATTCATCAAAACTTCAGCTGACAGCAGTGTTCTAACATAAAGTGTTAATAGAAATCGAACGATATCTGGATAATGAATGAGTGAGAAGTCTAAAACTAAAATGACAGGTCTACAAGCTAGTAATACCACAATAATTACATTCCCACGAGTATTACCACAGACGTGAACATTAACTGCTAAATTTACGGTTGATCTACAAAAGCAATTAATTGATGTATGTAAATCAAAACTACGTAATTGCTCCGTTCGATCCCACAATCACTCATATTTCGCAACAAGTTAGCCAACACGGTAAATGTTCCGTTTAACATTACAATAGTGTACATTTAATTGGTTTGCTGCATTAAGATGTCGGATAAAAATCACCTTTCACCCCGATTGATTGCATACTGTCTAGGAAGTTTGATGCAATTGATATGAAAATAATAAGTAGATGGGATTCAAAATTACTTGCAGAAAAAACTTGTTACTAGAAACAGAAAACATAAGAACTGCACAGATATAAGTGAAAATAAATCTAAAAGATACATTCTGCTATCTATTTTGTAAAGATACTAAACAATCAGACTGGCGAACCATTCCATTACAGAAGATCATAATAAACTTTAATCCGATTCTCTAATCAGACATGATTGCCAATTCTGTAAGGAAAATAACCTAATGAAACGGACTGAAAATTTGAATATATTAACCTAAGGAGTTAACTAATTGAATCAATAACGCATCAATCATTTATACCTAGTTAAATACGAAGAGATTAGTAGCCAGAATGTATTCTCCTTCCAAGCGAAGAAAACAGCATCAGATTGTTTTTAGACGAAAATCTAACTCAATTACATGTAGATTGTATCTGATTTGATGCAACAATCACTCGTATTTTAGATTAAATAATATGCCATTAGAGTGTCATAATCGGATGCAGCGCAATCTTTCTAATTGCGTAAGTGATCGCTCCCTATCTTCTGCAACTACAGAGTAACACATATTTATGACCACACGTCAACTTTTATGAATATGCGAGCAGTGATAAAATGGCCATTTTTCCATATAAACTGCCGGCCCGTTGGCTTTATAAATCACAATCATGATGTGATAAATCCGCGAATCACTCCGGCGCGTTCACTTTCTGTTGCCGAGGCTCGTAGCTTCATAATGAATGCACTTCTGTCTGCGGCCGGGTGCACTGGAGGCCCGTCCGTTTGTTCCAACTCACTTTCTGCATAATAAAGCGATTTGTGGGCGGGTGCATCATTGTGCAACGCGTCATTAGTCTCGTGCACTCATCACAGAACGAAGCATCAACTCTTGCGCAACAGATCGATGACCGACTAAAAGCGAAAAGGCGTCCTTGGCAGTGAATCAAGCGCGCGTCCGTCATAGCGAAGCCGCGTCGGTAATTATTCATAAGCTCTTGCACAACAGCAGGCTGCCGGCGGGCGACCGGCGACCGGTCGGTGATCGCTATCGACGTTATCGATCGATCGAACTCCGAAACAGGACGCGCCCATCTCGCATCATCCATCAATTCCCTCACATTTCTTAATCGCACCTCCGAGATACAGATACCAGCGTTGAAGCGTCGAAATATGACTCAGCTATATCGTAAAAGATTTTGATCTGCACGCATTCTCGCATCGACGCTAAAGACACGATGCCCTTGCAATCGCTATGCCGGCGCCAGCGGCTGACAAAAATGGCGTGAACTAGAAGCAATTACGGTTAGGCGCTTCGATGTGGAATAATCATGTCAGAAAATGCGCCCGAGCTGAAGCCCGTTTTGGTCACAATTACGTTCTTGGGACGTCTAACTGTAGACTGTAGCGACGAAACAAAGCCAGAGCTAATATTATTGGTCGAGTTTATGATAATACTAGCGACCTGCCCCGGCTTTGCATGGGCATAAAAACCTTCCTCTTGAATCACTATCTATTAAAAAAAAACCGCATCAAAATCCGTTGCGTAATTTTAAAGGTTTACGAGTATACAAAGGGACATAGGAACCGAGAAAGCGACTTTGTTTTATACTATGTAGTGATGATAAATGCAGCCAGAAGAAACAATAATAGGGTGAGCGGTGAACCCGGGAATAGTGCAAGAAACGTAAGCAAATGTATTGACGTGGACTAGGGACGGAAGTCGTTAAACTTTACTGCCGTTGTTGTCGGACCCTCGCGTTGGCTCGATTTATAGAAAGCATTGGCTGTTCGCTCGTATGCAAATGAAAATGAGTTGGGGACGAGCCCGACAACGGCCGTGACTAGACAGTCGTACACATTATGGAAGTAATTCAGTGTCTACAGAGGGTGGCCACGTCACCCGCACGCTACAATCAAATTTTAAATTAGAAATGTGAACAATCGCTTTGTGTCTCGTAAATGAATCACACTCGATTAGACAAGTTAATTGGATTTGGGGTCGATTTTCGGATTACACACTACCGACTTTTTTCAACAGCAGTGTTAATTGCGTGGCAAGCAAGATATCGTTCATTTCGGCGTTAAAGCAGTTACTTTATCGTCCGCGAGACTCGAGTCAAGATATCTCTATCAGGGATCTTGAGAGTGATTGCTCAATATCAGATTCCATCGCTCGGTGTAATTTACGCAACTGACGAATGGATGGGAGGCGCAAACAATACATCACAAAGTCCTCGTATCACCTTATCTTTGATATGTTGCGCGTGCGATCGAGAATTTCAAAGCGCTTAGAGATAAACTACGCAAACATGTAATGGAATACTACGCAAACATGCATTGGATTACTACTATTTGTATTTACATAAGTAGTGTCACAAGGTTTAAGATCTTTTTAATTACTTTAACTACTTTAATTTTGCAAATTTTATTTATGTAATAACTATATCTTAGGCATTTTCAGTAAGCAGTGTACATAATAGTTTTCTTTTCCATTTCTCTAAAAATCTAAATTTCGACAATTTATTCCGTAAACTAATATTTATAGGACAAATAATTATTACGAAACATATTATTCCTAAAATTATTGAAGATACGGTTATTGATAGTAAAAGTTTAATTATCGCACTAGATAATAAGAACTGCGCAATTCATGGTCCTCGAACGCGATAAGTAATCTAGGCGCAAACAAATGGCGCTGGTGACCTTCCCGAAGAGTGGTGGGTGATAAATTAGAACATGTGATTTTTTCATTAAACTTTTCAGTGCTTATGCCATGAATTTTACCAAACGCTGTCGCTAGTGTCTGTATTAAGTTTAATGCATTGGATTTAGAATATTTTCAATTGATTTTTTTTATTACATCAAAAATATGTTTACAAAATAAGAAAGGTTATCAACGTAACACGAAGACCTTTTGGCAGAACTATGGACCTTTTTATTATTTCTCTTTCCACGACAAGATGGTATTTTTAGTATGAGTCATCATACCGTACACACACGATTGGGGTAACGCCTATCTTAGATCTAGCCAGCTATTAGCACGATTGTTGTAAGGAACATGGGCGTATCTTCATAAATAGAGATATATAGTCTTATTCACTACACTTTTTTTATGATCTAGCACTCCAACATCTCTATCAATATATCCATGATAACTTCTCTCGTTTAAAAAAAGAACAAAAGTAGAACATATTTTTTTATCCGTTTTTTGCAAACTTTACTGGAACGTTGATAAATAGTGCGAAATATCATACGTCTATTTTGACGATGTTATTATCCTTCTGACGATGTTATTATCCTTCGCGAGAGGATTTTAAACTAAATTGAAAACTCATAAGCCACATTTATCATTTATTAGGCATGTAGAAGGAAAAAATTGGCTGTGACAGACGGACGGACGGACAGACAGACGCACGAGTGATCCTATAAGGGTTCCGTTTTTACATGTTTGAACTCTAAAAAGACATCTGAAATAGTGTTAGATTGCTAATCACTTAGAAAATAATTTGTAGCTCATTATTTATATAATGAATAAATAACAGTCAAAGCTGGTCCATAATGCTTTACCACTAATAAGTAATGTCATAATAAAGTTAAGCAGGCGTTAGACTTACCAAGAGTGCAAGGCATGTTAGTACTTTCTGTTGAAATATTTTCGTAATATTTTTATTGAGTATCTCTACACTAGTTCATGATCACGTTCTTTATTGGTGAAACTAGAATCCAGTCATAAAATGAAGGCATCCACTATGCCACGGATTTCCTTATGTTACTCGTAGTAATAACTTATTATCATTCACCTTACATTAATTACAATTTTACATAGCAGTAATAAGCAAGGCCCAACCTAATCTCATTTGCAAAGCGGACTAGCTCCAATTAGGGATAAGATCTGAGATGGTTGAATCGACCTGATTGTTAGTTCCGCTAAGCAGGCCAAGGTGACGGAAACTGAGGAATTCCTAGATATGACGAGAAGAGCGACAAGTATTGTTATCAGTTTACAGTTTATTTCTTAAAATTGATTCCGAAGATTAGATTATTAGAAAATTGATTCTGAAGTCCGTAGAGTCGTGAACGACGAGGCGGGATTTTCAATAGGAATAGAAGTGAAAGAAACTTAGTAAAAAAGTGTTCTTTACACGCAGGAAATGTCGTAGACGCCGCCCGCACAAAAGTCACAAATAATTTTGAAGGAGCAAATTGAATTGTGTTTAAGTTTCAATGTCTTTCCAATCTTCTTCTAAAGGAATTGATGGTCTTTTTAAATGTTCTTAAGGGCCCAATATTCCCGATGCTTCTCAATGATATATGATTAATATGACATAAACACGAGAAATTAAGAATTTGCACAGATGTCGGTCAGACGGAGAGAATTCTTGCGCATACGCACGGCTGCGTGTTCGTGGGTACATACTAATTCTGCCGCGGGCGTGTCGTGGTGCAACATGCAAATCAGATTAATTAACATTCCTAACTAATGCCAACATGGCGGGCAAATGTAGACAGGTCTGCGGTGGAAAATTTTACGAATGAAAATGTGAAATTAGATCATGCCAAAACTAAGACTGTTATATAATGAAGCTATTTTTCCAGATCATGAAGAAAACATACATAAAAATTATAAAATCAAACAGCTAAATGTTAAATGCATAAGTAATAAGCTGCGGTATAAATAAGAAATAAGGAATAAAAATATATGTATCTCAACGTATACACAGTCAGTATCGTATAAAATAACAGGTGAAAACCACTAACAAAAGCAAGGCATAAGACCTTGCCAGACTTCTGGAATTTATTATCAACGCCTGAGTAGAAAAAATAATAAAATCTGTCAGACAGATGCTGGTAAGGGCCAATGAATCGCATGGTAATCAGTGATTGCACCTGCCTTTGCCTTGCGCGTGCGCAGCTAAGGAATAAATGAAATGAAAGATACGAGAGTTCATATTATTTGAGTTCTAGCAAAGATTATTTGCGCGACGACAAGTCATTGGATTTTCAAATACCAATACCACCCGTAAATATGCGTGTGTGAATATCACAAAATATCCTTAGGTACTTCTGTGACTGAGCCAGTTAAAATATGTTGGTCCTGAGGTCCTGAATGTATAAACCACCGATCAGGAATGTTTCGATTGTTATTTGTGTCGAGATAAAATCGTTGACGCCGACGGCATTGCAACTAAGTATGGGTGAATACGAGGTTAAATTGGTATAGCAACTGCTAAGAGACATCAGAAATAGAGCACAATATATTCGCAGATCATATATTATTTACAGGATCTAGATCAGCGCAGGCAACAAAAAACGATTTTTTTAGCTTCAGACAATATTCTATTTGATTTTTTACTATTATCGAAATTTGATAATAAAGTTCTACATTTTTTTCGATAATAGTACTGCCAATCTATATCGCGATCTAGTATTGTGTACTGTACACCTTTTCCCGTCTGTTTAAGACATCCTGTGAGATGTTCTTTTAAGAAATTGGTATTCCTAATTGCGTGTAACTTATTAGATTTGTTGTATGCTCGTCCAAAAATTTGCATACAAAAGGCGTCCGCCGACGCCGCACGAAGCCAACTGCGGAAACACTGCTAAGTGGTTTTAATGACCGCGCCGCAATAAACAACACAATGCCATATTATTCTTCCGTTTGTTTGTTTATCAATTAGGGTTGCCAGGAGCGGTTCAGGATGTAGCAAAGGTGTAGGATCTAAAATGGGAATTTACTGCAGTTCCTGTGCAATGAGTATTTAACGATTTCCAGTTAGTGGTTTGCCATTGACGTCAAGAACAACCGCTTTTACGTTTATCGATACTCTTCTATCTTTATCAGTTTAAATTATGTCAACAGTGTGAATTTGGTATGCCTTTTGTCGGGTCATTAAGAGTATCTTACGAGTTATCTTTTATGTTTACAAAATATATGAATGGAATTGAGTTTTACGCCATCGTCTTCGCTTGTGTATTTATTTATCGATTTCAAAAGAAACTGTAGCATAGCCAAAATGGTACGTGTGCCTTTGTAATGTTAACACACAGAGCCGTCGTCGTTGTCTTCACTTCTTTTTTTCACTTCTTCTTTAGTTATCACTCCACTGTTATTAATTGTGTCATGAACTCTTTCGTGATTCGGAAGACACGTTAAGCTGTTGGCCCTGGCTTCTATGGCTAGATAACAGACGTCAAGTTTAGTCAGATGTCTTCAGTACTTTGAAAAATATGAGACCAGTGTAAGCCACTAACGTATAAACATCGAGCATAATAAAAAAATATACATTATATCAACCCTGGCTTTAGTGCCTCCAACAATCAGCTCGTGCAGTGTCAAGTTCCGGAGACCGCAACACTAATGAATCTTTGCCAGAGTGTTGCGACTGACCCTAATTTTCAAAAGAATGTTAATCGTCCATTGTCTAAGTCTTGTTTAAGAGTGCGCAAATTGCGCATCTATTTCACTTTATGGGCTTAAGCAATGGTGTTTTGTTTTATCAATGTTTGCGTATCAATTATATTGGATACGGAGATAGAAATTAAGTACGTATTTGTACTTCGCAGTAAGTAGACTTCGACGGACGCTTAAGTCATGATGGAATATTCAAGACAGCATTTTTAATAAAGTTATTATTGTCAGATTGTGTCGTGAAGATTGTAGAAGTGTATATCTAATAAAAAAGTGATGTTCCATTACGCTTAACATCTTTGAGAAATTCATTCTTACAACTATTATGTTTTTGGTTTCACTGCTTACCTAACTTAAGACTGTAAGATTAAGATCAGACTTAACATTGGACTAAGATCTCATATCAGGATATACATTCAAGTATCTACTATCATCTACTTACCTAAAACATTAATAACGTGATCCATTCCCGACCACTGTATATCCATACTAATATTATAAATGCGAAAGTCTGTCTGTCACCTCCTCACGGCTAAACTGCTGGACCGATTGTGATGAAATTTGGTAGGGATGTAGTTAACGACCTTAGGTCAAACATAGGCTACTTTTGGGCGCGATATAGCCGAGTCCCACGCGGGGCGAAGCCGCGGGGAACAGCTAGTATATAATATAGGGTTTATTAAATAAAATCCTTCATTATTCGTGCAAATAGCAGCCGTCTCGTTGCGGAAGTTTTAACGTTAATTAAATGTCGCCCACATGCGCCTCTTTGAAGCGCCGTCAATAATAGCGAACAGGTTTATTTGCATCTGTGTCAAGTGCACTGAGTAACAATGGACGAGTTGACGGCTCCGAGAGATTCAAAGAGAAGTAGGCTTTGGAATTACTGCTCGAGTAGTTTGGATTTCGACAAGCGCATTCCTTTGCTTTTGTGGTATTATTGAAGTGAAAAGTTGTTCTTATGGAAAATTTACATCACTTAATCTTATATCTCCTATTACGACGATTTCCTTAATTTACAAGTATATTTTCATCTGTGTCAATTTCACTGAGTAACAATGGACGAGCTGACGGCTCCGAGAGATTTAAAGAGAAGTAGGCTTTGGAATCTTGAGTCGTTTGGATTTCGACAAGCGCATTCCATTCCTTCCCTTTTGTGGAAAAACTTATGCCATTGACAACGGAAAATATCTAATACTAAATGTTATATCTATTATTGCGGTTCATCTATCACTGATATCTAGTAAACCGCAGAAAAGAGCTATCTAGTACTGCAATTTCATTAATTTACAACTGAGTAACAATGGACGAGCTGTGACGGCTCCGAGAGATTCAAAGGGAAGTAGGCTTTGGAATTCTTGAGTCGTTTGGATTTGGATAAGCCCATTCCTTCGCTATTGTGGTATTGAGTAAATGAAAATTATGCTGTGGACAACGGAAAATGTCTATTACTAAATTTTATATCTACGAGTACTATTGCGATTTATTCGATGCGAAATGCAGTTTATTTGATTTTTCAAGTATACACTAAAGTTGATATTATTAGAATAAGCACTGGATAATATTGAATCATGTAGATTGTTAATGTTTGTGTTTACATTGTTGATTTACCTGAATAAAGAAATAGACAAATTTTGAATTTGATACAGTTTTCATAATACTTCTGCTGCCTTTATGACTGATAGTTATCGACCTTAATCAGAAGGTCCTGGGTTCGATCCCCGGTCAGGTCAAGATGAAAAATGATCTTTTTCCGATTGGCCTGGGTCTTGGATGTTTATCTATATATGTATTTGTTATAAAAATATAGTATCGTTTCCCATAACACAAGTCTCGAACTTACTTTGGGGCTAACTCAATCTGTGTGATTTGTCCCTATATATATTTATATTTATTTATTTAATCACTATTGTATTAGACTTCCTTTATTATATTATGGTTATTGTTTTTGTTTTGTGTGTGTCATATTATGGTCACTGTTTTGTTTGTATGCTGCCCATGGGATTCGTAACCACGACCTTGCGAGGGGCAAGGCAAACCTCAAACCACTAGATCACTAAAGCAGTTCTACTTATGGTCTAAAAATACGTATCAGCGCATAATGTCCTTTTCATGAAATGTCCTTTCTTAGAATGTCCTTTTCACAAAATGTCATTTTCTCTAAATAATACGCGGTCGAAACAGAAACGAGTTATAATCATTTAAGGAAGATGGCTCTCAATTTGAGATAGTGCACACCAGGAAGTAGCAGCGATGTCCTCCTAGGCATCTGTCGGGTCTAGTTACGGAACACCCACCGTGGTTACGGTAACCGCACTGACTACTGGATCAGACTTGCTTGTAATCTGCTCATCTAAACTGGGCAAAATCACAATCAATTACGCGAGGAGACTTATAGCTTGCACGACAGATTTACATAAGAGGAATTATATTTATGTGGTCAACATTCTGAGCAAATGTTAGACGTGAGGTAGGTTCCGGTTTAAGAATAGAGCACTAAATCTTTCCGTGGTTAAAGTTAAAGGTTACTGATTTCACCGAAAATAGCCAAGGTCTACGAACTAGCAACGTACAGAGTCAGCATATCACGTCATTTACTCAAATCATTGCATTCATTTTCAGCCCGCCATAGGTCATTAAGCGCGCCGCTTTGTTATTCATTATTATAATTTTTATCTTCCTTAATATAGTTTTATCAGTTATTTTAGTCTCAGCAACCCGAAAACACGGGGCTGTGCAGTCTATGGATCATCTTATGATATGCCCTAACTGAGGATCTGGGAGCGACCAACGATAGAATAATCAACGTAGCCACATACTGGTCAAAAATAATATAAGAGTGAAACCATTTTGACTCGATAAGAAAAAGAAGACCCGAATACAAAGAGGGAAGGCATCAAGCAGGCGGCAATAAAGATTTAACATAAATTGGGAACGTACTTGTGTATCAGCGAGCTACTCTTATCTCGTTCCACAAAGAAACGAGAGTCAGTCAAACAGGACTAATTAAATTAGCCATTTTCACACGTAACTAAAGAAAGACGGTAACTACGTTTTCAAAAACTCATGGTAGATGTACAGTGGAAAAGTGTAGTTGATCATTAAAATAGCTTCGATGTAGAACCCTAAGAACGACCGCGAGGTTTTTGATTTAGGGTGCGAAGTGGTTAAAGATAAGCATAGCACACTCTTATCGATTGCTGGTGGACCATCAATAAAATTTTCAAGGAAGGTTGATACACAGGCATTGTAAAGTACGTCTTAAGTCCCTAATAAAGGGGATAATTAAGATCCACGTATTGGCGGGCCTCGGGTTTCAAACTCAACTGCTTGATACACAACCAGGGAAACGTTGAAAGAATGATTAATAATTGTGCTGATTTGACCTACTACTACCTATTTTCTATACTACATACTATTCTTAATGTCAACGTTATTGTGTGGACTGATGAGACACATCCAGGGCCCTCTCGATTTCAAGATGGTAAAGCAAATAAACCACTTTTTCGCTGGACTGTACCTCGATTGTTTACGGTCGCTCCCACGTTATTTTATTTACCTAAACGTCTTCGGCCACTCGTTATTTCGACAGTACTCTGCTATCAGAATACCGAGAGTGCAGAAATCAATCAACTTAGTATTTAAATTATCTTAGCAGTAATAGCTAGCAGTAATAACGTAAAATTACTTGGTCCTAAAATTCGATTTTTGTTCGATAAATGACAGACTTAAACAGTTGTTTTGATAGCAAGTTTGTCATCATGACATCGTGTGGGTAACAAGTTCGTTGATCATGTATCATCTCCACCTTTTGGCTTCTAATGTGGTTCCTTTTACGACCATCACGATGGCAGCCGACCGAAACCAACAACTTCATGTGCTTTTTCGGAATCACCTTTCTTATCGAAACATAACGTTGATACAGGTCTGCAATATATTAATTAATACTGAAAACAACTTCAACATAGTATGCTCTCCGAGGGATTTTAAATCACAACCGAAAGGCAAAATTCTAGACCGGCCGGCAGATTATATACAGAAATTTGACGCGGTGGACCTTTTCGGGCGAAACGTCTTGGAACTCCTGAATTAGCCGCAGTTTTATCTCTGTACCCTGCTCTGTGTCTCTGTACAAAGCGATGCGCGACTTGTGTCTACTTTCTCTCGATAACCTTTCCCGGGAATGCACCGCGGTCTTGCGGCGACCTCACGAGCCTCGCCATCTTTCAATCGCGTGTCCATGTGCGGAATGGAACACTTGCTTTCTAGTCGCAACAGCAGCGTTGATCTGATCGGAACCTCGATCGAAGAGAGTGATCACTTATATTGTTAATAATTCATCAGGTTTAATAATTTGGAACGGACCTCTTGACGAAACCTTACTCTAAAATACGCATAATTTGTAAGGAGATTACTCTTCGGCGCTCTTAAAGGACAATGTCACTTAAACACTTCAATAGTTTACTACAGTTATTACGAATGTTTTTATACTAATTTCCAACAAGAGGATCAGTATTTATGAAAGCCTGCCAAAAGTAAGCTAAGGGGTGATCCCATCCCGCACTAGGAGCAATCAACGCTCTTCGCTACTCCTAACTCAACTAATCGTCAATCGTCTTTATCACCCCCTTGGGACTGCGATCTTAAAGGAATGTATATTTGCCCAAGGGTAGATACTTAATTCCAACGCGCTAACTATTTCTACGCATTCATTAACATTCGTCATCGAGCGATAGGTCTCCCGGTGTCCGGCAATTAATGTTTTGTCAACGCGCCGCGGGCCACCTCTTTACCAGCATCTAATTGCCCACTACCAAGTGTCACATTCCGCCTGTGGTCATGAAAAATTACGAACGCAGAACGCCCACGGCCGCTCTATTGCTCTCATAAAATTATCACTCGAATCGATGATTGATGTTGCAACTGTTAATTGCTTATCGCAACTCAATAGATCATACGTTTCGCGCTAATTACAGAGATCAGTGCACGAGATCTCGATTACACTATAAAGTATCTAATCGTGATTGATAATGAGATGTAATAAATCATCGCCGAGGTTGACGCACCGCAGGGAGGGCCGGTCGACGGTATCGGCGGAAATGCATATTATGATAACGATGCGCCTGCGCTGGAGGCCAGCTGAGCAGGCGCGGGACGTAATGTATGCTAAGTAGACGCCATTATACGGTTTATTCAGATTTCATTGAGGCGCGGGTAAACAAAGACATTCAAGAGATCGCAAACGCTCGAGAGAGCTTGTCTTCAAAAGAACAGTTTTGAGAGGCTTTCAAGGCGACTGTTTTCTTGCACATACATTGTGAGTGTGGGATATCAGTTAATAGGCTTATGGTGCGTCAAGCCTCGGTTTCCGTATTTAGTTGAGCTCTTTGTCTGCACGCCGCAGTATCACGCGCCAACTGTTCACGACCCCTCGGTTTCAGTACAAGAGGACCGTTTAGCGCTTTCGCTGAGCTCTTTGTATGAGCGCGGCATCGCTACGCACTAACTGTATACGACAATAACTCGCAGCGGAACATTTGGTATTCCGCCCACTGCGCTTGCACCGCACCACATCAAAGACGTCGTAAATTAGCCGCTTATCTCTGTACAACCGCGGAATAACTGCGATGCGATGTAAACCAGTGAGCCATTGACCCTCGCTGATATGTCTATTAGTAGTCGAATCGCGCCCGTGACCTGCCTCAATATGGGTCACTGCCAGCGCCTCTGTTGAATTTTACGATAATTGCGAAACTCCCATTGGCAAAATTTCAAGATCCTGTAGTACCGTCTGTAGTACGTCTGACAAAAGACCGGCGAAGTAGAGTGATTCATCCGCAACTCTGTAATCCGGAATGGATTTGCGTCCATTGTGATGACGAGACGACTCCCGCAGAGTTATTTTTCAGTTTTTTGTTTCGGCAGTATGTTCTTAATTTCATTGTTCGCAGAGTTCACTTTCGATTTGATCGCACCGTCTGGAGTCTGGACGCTGGATGTGATTTTAAAATTAGAATAACGGAAACGGTCGGGTGCGACGGCGGTTCTCATTTGTTTTTCCTCGGCCTTCGCATGAATGGGATGCCGGGCGGTCAACGCTCACCGCTCAATGATACTAAATGAATTTATAGCTCATTAACGGCGGCCTGACGGAATCCGTCGGTGCTCTAAGATAAACAGGGCTTCGGTTCGTCGAACCGGGCCAGAATACCACGGCTGACAGGTCGCTGCTCTAATATGGAAAGTGAAAGCGGGTGGTGACACTGGCGACAAATTCCCTGGCACGTGGCACGTGTCGGTGTAACACGAGCTGAAGGAATGTTCACGTTGGAAGCCATTCAAACTATTCCAGATCAGATCATGAGCTTTATACCTTAATGTAAAATAAAAAAAATATATATACAAAAAAGTTTAAAATAAAGACTTTTATAAATCAAATCGTTATAAAATGAAAAAAAAAGAGAAACAAATGTAAATCTAGCGTGAAGAGCTTATTTCTCATTAATTTTAATAGACACTGATATTTTAAGTTACATAAACTTCGTTTTATTTAAACATTTCAAAGGAGACACCACATCCAGGAATGTAACCCTAAGTTTATGAGAAAGCAAAAGGTAGTATGTATTCAATTTCAAGGCACAATTATAGAGTAAAGCTAGACAACAAGGAACAATGAGACTGTAATCCCAATGATAACTTAAGGCCACCGCAGCACTAAACCAACTTATTTATTGTACTGTTGCCACATTAACCAGCGACATTAAACGCGCCATTAATAGTGCACTTTATTCTAATACCCGTTGAACGTTTAAAACTCCAGTAATTATTGTTACAAGACTTAAGATTAACACTGCCTATAAATTCCTATTTGAAAGTATTGTTTTGTTAGCGTTCATAATGTAACTTACGGTTGTTTCTCTGTATTTACGGAAATTCAATATAAGGTTTTATAGTTCCTAGAGGTAAAATGATCTTAATAGCAGACATGAATATTTTTTCAGCTAATGGGAAGGAATAACATTTTTTTTATTCAAACTTATATTTTCATTTGAAATTGGCCCAAAAGTAACTTGACCCATTAACACCTCGGACACGGCTGCTATTCATCATCATCATCATCTATCACGCCTATATTACTAAATGGATTGGAACCTGAAGCTTTTTTTGGAATCCAGGTATAACCACTTTACCGGCAATAGTAGAAATTTATGATTTATCAAGACCAATGATAATGATACTATCATTAAATTATCGACTAATCGATGCTATTTCTCATTCGTTTCAATGTTATTTATTCCTTTAAAATTTTATATCACCAAAGCGATCTTGAAATGGCAAATTGGATAATTAAATATTAATGAAAGTATTATTCTTGTGCAGAATAAATATATATGGACAAAATTTTTACGGAAAGATAAATTAATAACCAAACGTATATTCATATTTAATCTGAAAAGTGTAGTACCAGTATAACTACCAAAACAAATATTTGTAGTAGTTTAAGTGTGTCCAGATTGAATATATTTGTAATTTTAGACTGTAGGGACTTCTTTATCAGCTGCATAAAATACGGAGTAAGTAACTCAAAAACAGATTGATTCCTTACTACCACATATACTATCTGGATGATAATCTTCCTTTACCATACCACCTCCTGCAGCTCATAAACTCAAAGTTGGAAGGAGAAAGAGCACATGATTACGCATCATAGAAAATCAAAGAATGGACCGGGATTGCGAGCACAGCTGGGTCTGATTTCCAACCTCAGATATTTGTAGAAATAACTGCACAGTTAGAAGATACAAACTGTGTCGTGCTGTCACTGTTTTAATAATAATTTATTTGTGATATAGTGGTGACAGACGAGATTATCCATATTAGAATTAAAATAAGTTACATAAAAATGTGTTAGTATTTAGCCGTGAGGATATTATACAGCATACAGGAAATACTATTGAATATATTAAGATTAATTTCAAAACTACCGTTACTGTCACAGCTAATTAGAATTCACATATGAAGATCTGCTTGTTAATTAATTTATCTAATTCAACAATCTACTAACTTCAAAAAAATATTAGTCAGTATTTATTTATCTAAAATCTTGAAACGCTTTTTTGAAGAAAAGATTAAAATCAAATAACAAATTCATTTTTAATCTGACAAGGAAATAAAACGAATTCAGGTGCAGACGTTAACATTATAACATCTATGTTAATCAAGGATTACGAAAATAATGCAGACAAAAAATTTGGAGACCAAAAAACATGTCGTCGAGTTACGAACGATTTAGAACCAAAATGGTCATGCCACGAGCGGCAGCTAAATGTCAAGCATATGAATCAGAACAAAAGTGCATCACATTATGTTATAATGTTAATTTTGCCGTATAGTTTCCGGTTAATGAAAATATCACGCGAGGACAGAGCCAGAGAGATTCGCGTTTAGTTTAGCGGGTGAAGCTGATGATGCGTTATTGTTATTAAAGTCTATTCTGTGTTGCAGATATTTAGGAATCCATTATGTTACGTTACGCAGTCAATAACTTAGTTTCTGTGACATTAATCAAATAATAAATGTTCTAAGTGATAGTATACCTATTTCCTTTTGATTAATCAAGACTGCCTTGTCTTAGTTTTGTTTCTCCAAGAACCTGCCACTTTCTGTAGCCGACTTCTTTTGTGCAGTCCGCAGAGCAGATTTGTCTATTTAATTATATCAGTTTAAATGTATTTGATAAGTGTCAATCAGTTGAAGTACTTATTAATCGTTGGAGAGAAATTGAGGCAATCGTAATAAAATTTTATTAGCGTCCGATTTCTCGTAGTATTGTTTCTATTCGCATTTATATGACTGTTAGGAGAAACTTCTTGAACGAATTTGGGTCATAAGTGGGATATTCAATCAGCTAGTGTGAATTGTGAAATATGTTAACTTTTTCAGTCTCGGGGGCAAAAATAAATACTCTTTATCGCATGGATTGCACCACAAAAAAAAAACAGGGCACGGGTATTACTCTCCTGGCAAACTATACAACTTCCAGTGCTGACAATCACGTCAGAACTGGAAGTTAAAAGATAAAACTTCGAACACTACAAAATAGACTTAAAGAACCGACTGGACATTCCGGTAATAAGACCATCGGTGCCGAAAAGACATAAAATATGTACGACATATTTGACTATAATATACTTATGGTCCTATAAATTGAAATTAGCCTTTAAATCACGATTGACAATTGACACATTATATTCATGGTGCTCAGCATGGATATAAACAAAACCTATTAGTTATATTGAATAGTTGCCGATCACTGTGTCATAAGGAAGTATGAGTTAGCGTACCACTACACTACTCTGCTCTCAGACTACTTTCTATTACAAACTAGCTTTTTGCCCGCGGCTTCGCCCGCGTGAACTTCCCTCGGGAACAGTTAAGCGGGATGAAATGTACCCTATGTCCTTCTCCTGGCTCTAAACTACCTCCCTGACAATTTTCAGCTAAATCGGTTCAGCCGTTCTCGAGTTATAAGTGGAGTAACTAACACGACTTTCTTTTATATATATAGATATAAAACTTGCTTTTGTTTTTAAAATGTTATCCATAAAAGTAAACTAAATCGACTATTAAATCGGTTTTTTAGTAAAATGTATTGTGTTCGCATCGTTTAATCTCATATATTCAAGAGAGCGTTATGAGAAAAGCGTGTTTTGGCTAAAATGAACAACAGCCGCATATGAATATAGGATGATATCGGGTCCTAAGAATCTGCTAGGAACACAGGCTAGGAAGTAACTAATGTTTGTCTGGCTAAAAAGGCCTTTAATAGCATTCCCGTTAGCATTTGACGTCATCTCTTCAAAACAAGAGACAACAAACGACGTTGCAATGTTCAATTAACGGGCCATTGTCCACGGTCAATCTAGCGCACAAAGGCACTAATGAGGGGCTGCTACTGGTGTGCTGGGTGAATCTGGCGAAGCTATAAATTATTTTGCATCAAGTTCTAAATAAAGATGATGAAAATTTTATTGAAACGTAATTTGTAAATGTTACGTTATGTAACGCAGATAAAATTCATCTGATGATTGAAAAGAATAAAGGTGGAGACTTTCTTTACCAAGGACATATTTCCGGGCACATACGGATAACGTTTATTAAAATACCATGGAATCTTTACAGAAGAAAAAAATAATGACTATGTTTTGACTGGATATCTTCGCTAAATTATCTACTATAAAAAGGTGTGAAATGAAACGAAGTGTGAAGCTGCTATGAAGAATCACTTACCGATGACGATGACGAAAGAAAAATACATATTCGTCGACTCACCTGCAACAAAAACAGAATAAATTAGCACAAGTTTCAAGAGGCTAAATAATATAAAAAGTTTTGGCGCTATAAAATATGCTTTTACCTTTTACAAACCTTGAAACGCATTGAGATTTTAAAAATCTCAATGCGTTTGAAAACTTTTTATTTGAAGTTAAATTATTAGCATTTTTCGAATAAACAGATATTCGTATAATTTTAGATGATAATAAGGAAACGTGAAATTTTCATACTTTATCATAGTTTAATATAACATCTAGCAAGATAGATTATATAATCTTTAGGTTCACATGATGATCTATGTTTGTTACTTGGTAACATTTCATCAGGGATAGTATGACAGTAAACACAGTAATTTCCACCAGAGCCGAGTGTTCTTTCGCACTTGTCATGTACCTGGCAATTACACGTCTTAAATGCGTTTTCACGCCCTCGCAATCAGGTGGAGCATACATTCTGTGGCAAGGTGTGAACAGCGTTGTCAAAAAGTCAAATTTGGTCACTGGCCAGTACATGTTGCAACACAAGCGTGGGAGCAACCATCAGTGCCAGGCCAGGTAGCACCCACGCAGCCCAAATCGATGAAAACTCTATTAAGATCGATGCTCAATAATGATAGCCCGTGTTCGAATATGAACGAGATGATCATTTATCGGACGTGAGGTTCAATGACACGTGACGTGTTCCCAATTACTCTGGCTACACTTGTTAAAAAATAAGTATTGAGATCATCATTATATCCTCCTATTATACCTCCGTGGTCCAGTGGTGAGGGCGTTTGCCTGTAGACCTGGGGGTCGTGGGTTCAATTCCCATGGGAAACCTTTTTTTTTTGTTTTCAGTTTTGTTGGGACATCGCAGGCGTGAATCACCTGATTATCTGATAATAAAGATGATTCCATTCTTCGGAAGGCACGTAACGCTTCGTAATATGTAGAGAACGATAGAAAAAAAGGAAAAACCCCTAATTGACAGACAGTCCTTCCTGTTGGAGTCATCGCACTCACATCAATTGAATTGAGAATTTGAGACCAAAATGATCACCAAAATTACAAGCAAATGTCTTTTTTTCTCATGTCCACCAAGATCAACGGCAATAACAGTCGTGATGAAAAATTCGATAGAGTTTTTATTCAATCGTAATAAGCAATACCGAAATTGCGGTTAAGATATAAATAAGTTTAATCAAATGTTAAGCAAAATCAACTTTCCATTAAGTTAACGCTGAAATTAAATTGGAAAATGAATAGAAATTGGTTAACATTGGGATTTGTCGATGCGTTTCGTCAGTTACATTGTTTCGAAACAGACTGATGTTTACACAAAATTACAGCTTTAACGAGACAATTTACCTGTCATCCGAAAAGGCAGGCGTCATATCAACCGAACATAATGTAATGAATGTGATTTATACCTACAGCGAGTGATTATATATTTATGATTATATATTATACCTGGACGACTCGATTCTTTTTTCTTTTTATTTTACACACACTTACGTTTTTCAGAAGCTATATATTAACGCGAGGACATCCTAATAATGTAGTTAAGTGACTTTGCAGTTTACCCAGGGAATGACTAAATAATGTTAGAGATTTTCATTTATGTGAAAACGGAACAATCCATACTCCATACTTACTAATATTATAAATGCGAAAGTCTGTCTGTCTGTCTGTCTGTCACCTCTTCACGGCTAAACTGCTGGACCGATTGTGATGAAATTTGGTAGGGAATTAGGGATGTAGTTAACGACCTGAGGTCAAACATAGGCTACTTTTGGACGCGATATAACCGAGTCCCACGCGGGGCGAAGCCGCGGGGAACAGCTAGTGTTGATTATAATTTTAATTGATTAATAACCTAGACTATATGGTGTGAAAATAACTACAAAACGAGTAAAGTCGGGTTGGTAAGTAGAAGTGTAAGTTTAAAGCTGGTGAGCCATTACGTCAACGAGGTGGTCAAGTCTAGACGACGTCGCCCACCAAGTTTCAATTTATTCAAGACGACCTCAACCAGGGCCGACCGTATGTTAATATTGTACACATTGACTACTGGAATGAGGCTGGGAAGTCAGGTCCCTGCCTCATTTGAAAGTTTTGAAACATTACAATGTAAACCTTCATCTGGTAGATCACATTCATTTAACATCATTATGATAAATATACTACGAAACGGCATTGTTGGACGAGAAAATTAGGACATTATTTCAAATTACAACTTTGGTAAAATCCAGAAAGAATTTGATTATATCGAAATATGCAGCGGATGCGGAAAAAGAAGGTATTTTATGAAGTAAATATTGCTATTACTATTGTTGATAATGAAATATCCCGTAGATTTCATTGTCGACACTAATGTAGCGTGTAACGTGGAAATAATGACGTAATGTGGCGTGACAAAATGGGAGTCACACTTCATGTAATATTAAATCTTAGGTATTCACGCATTTCTTTGAGAACATGCAGTACTCATATAACACACTCATCACAGGTCATTACTCATTAGGCTATGTCATATTAATATCACATAGTTTCAAGTTTTTTATTGCAATTGTGTGATTTTTCAATTGCGAAATTTGATTCCTATGAAAAAATTGTAATCAATGAACCTATATGTATGTATGACAACTGTGGACGCACCTGAATGGCATTTCTATTTATTATGTTGGACCTCATGCACATTAAAGTAAATGATTTGTTATTTTTACATACCGCTAATCGTTCGTGATTTTTTTTTGCATTAATTTAATTTTTGTAAATTTCTCATCTCATGTTGTGTTGCCAGTTGCCGAACTACTACCTATATCTACTTCAGGTACTACTATAATACTAGTAGGTACTGGATCTTATACTATACTATCATAGTCTACACTATAAACATTTGAATAATAAAATGAAATAGAAATAATCTACGCAATTAAGAATAAGTACTTTAAGCATATGGTTAGAATGACTGAGCCTTGAAAAAAGCTTTATCTAATAGACCATATTTGCGTTTAGACCACTTGGATTCTCCTTATTTTGATACTGGAGAGTATTTATCTTAATAGATTCAAATGCAGGCGTTGCTGTGATTAAATACCACACACCTAGATTTATTTTTATAGCGTCACATTAAGGGTATTTAACAAATATGGAAGCTGAAGCAAGGTGCCAATTAAATGTATTAATAGTAATAAATCCTTATTGGGAATGGGTGTCGTCTGTACCATATACCACTTATGGAAATAGCGCCACCGAGCTTTAGGCGACTGTTGGCCAATTTATAAATTTTATGGCGAAATTATTAAGATATTTATCGCCAGTGTTTGAAGACACTTAGAGATGTCTATTAACTGTTTGAATAATCTATTTTACAAGAATGGTGTATGTTAAGAAAATTAGCTGTACTTAGTTGCAATACAATCCTACAGGCGCAAATGATGTGAAATTTAAATGAACGATGTATTATTTTCAGGCAATAGAGAAACCAAGAACCATTCAACCCAAGATGAAACAATATAAACCTGGAATTGCAAATATGCATTTATAACTAACTTAAACACGTCAAAAGTCACAAGTCTTACGTTAACATTTCCAAATGGGAGATCCATTCAATCGACGGAATATTGGCATTGAAGAGGCTCATTCACGTATTGGTCATTCAGTCGACCCACGCGTTCCTTATTCCCGTTTAACCTATACAAACTAAGCATTCATTAGGTAAAGAAAATTGAATGGATATTGAAACACCAATTCCAAAATGAATGGTAAATAATAATCATGAATATTATTGACCCACAATTCACAACATTATTATGACAATACTGTAAAACAATGTGATTCAATTTTTTAAATTAGGAGAAAATAGAGTTCAAGGTAATTTAATAATAGAATGCTCACAACGAACATTCGTACCTCGGCACGTAATGGAGGCTTTATGAAAAAGTGAAATATAGTAATTTCCCAAGTAGAGCAAAGATTGTGGGAAAAACTTAATACAGATACCCAGATAAGACAATGATCTTCTCGAAACTGAGTTGAATGCGTGCGCAATTTGCCAGCTTAGGTTTTTAATACAATTAAATTCACAATAGCAGGCCAAGGAAGACCCAGATGAATTAGAAATACTCCAAAAATAACAATCGACTAATTGAGGTATACACGAACTCACAGCAATAAGATTAATTAATGGAATGCAAGGTCGAATTTAAGATGTTTTCTCGAGGGCAGATTAGTTTGATTAAGAACTTTATTAATTCTGATTACATCTGATTATTTATTAACTCTGTTATGGCTACCGAAGCTGTTATTACTTATTTCAGTTATATGCACAATATAAACGTATATAAAGCTGACATTAAAAATTTTTTCGTTCGGTCACTCTCTCTAATCTTGTCTCATCCTCGCCCATTCAAATTTTTTTTAGAAACCCGCAAGTAGTTTAAGCTTTGGCAACTTTAACTTGTAAGGCATTTTACGTCAACCTTTTTGAGAAAGCTCTATTGGTGGGAATCGTACCTATCAAATCAAGAAAAAAAAAGAAACAACAATTGAGGCCTTTTCTTATATTTCTTTAGGATATCCATACTTACTCAAAATGTACATATTTACTCAAAAACTGCTTAACATCCTGACACCGAAACAAGATGAGTGGCTCTTACTATATATGTGTTATACGAAAATGGAGAGTCACCCCCAGCGAGACAGCCTCACCAAACGATGTGCTTACTACTCTACCTATATATATATATACTAGCTGTTGCCCGCGGCTCCGCCCGCGTGGGACTCGGTTATATCGCGCCCAAAAGTAGCCTATGTTTGACCTCAGGTCGTTAACTACATCTCTACCAAATTTCATCACAATCGGTCCAGCAGTTTAGCCGTGAAGAGGTGACAGACAGACAGACTTTCGCATTTATAATATTAGTATGGAAGTATGGATATAGGTAAAGTATAGTAAGCACATAATTTCTTCATAAAACTGACAAACAGTAAACAATCAGATTAAAGACGATAAAGATAAAAACAAAAGATTATATTGTTCTTTATATGGTATTTTATTATTTGTGCCCATTTTTGTATTATAAGTTAACATTCAAGTTCAAAGACCGCATAAAGAAACTCAACTGCACAGGTAACAAGCGTAGCGGGAAAGCAACGAATACGAGAAAATTGTCAAGTCATAGAGCATAACAACAAACCGGACTCAACTGGGGTTATGGACCAGAAGCTCGGCTTGGTCCCCAATTTGGTGACGCAACACAAACCGCAAAGGATGGCGCCGGAGTCGACGTCACGCACTGCCGGCCATCACCACGGTGTGGCGGTGCGGCTATGTCGCAACTTAGCCAACCGAACCGCCCTTCACCTTGACAGCTGCACACTGTCATCACGACCTCACGAGAAATGCCATATTTCGTAATCAAACATTCCAATTGGACACGATCATCAAGGAAGTAAAATTAAAGCAAATTGGGATTTTTCCAAATTCACGTGAGAATCGTTTCATTTATTGCTAGCGAGCGACACTAATCTGATTTATTGCGATTGATTTTTGAGATACAATTTACGAAGTTATCGAAATATGAGTCGGTTCAAGTTATAGTTTGACGTTTATATTATTCATCCAAACATGGAAGAAACTAAACCGAAAACATTTGGCACAAATAATCCGTTAGACGTCAAACCTAGTCTCACCATGTAAAATTGGTTACAAAAAGTAAGCCAACAAAAATATCACGATTTTGAATCAATAATGGGTAAAGCTTACACATAATATTTGTATAGGACATTGTTTTGGAAGCGTGAGAAAGGGGTTCTAACGGATTGAGTAAATTGACCCTAGACCGGTTGCCGACCCAGCAAATGAGTACCTCTGGCTATCTGCCGCGATCCCTGTAACCCTAGTTGGGAAACTACCTGTGCATCTTTTGGAATTTAATAATAATCACTTTGAGATTGTGTTAACGTCGAAAACAATAAATAATATAGAAGATAAATTGCTAGGCTCTTGAGGTTATTCTGCATTGCCATCTTTAGTTTTTTTTTTAAATCCAATTGACTGAAGTTGAAGTGAAACGTACATCTGATAACATACTTTCTTATAAAATCTAAATAATAATATTGACTGGTAACAATAGATTCAATACAATTAACTCTCGAGTAAGTGTACATTGACTGATCAAGTTACTTTATATGGTGGCAATATTACTTATATTGCGACCACACACAAACACAATTGTTAATGGAGGACCAAACGACGTAGTAATAATAGAGAAGTATCGCAGACTCTCCAGACATCCGCAGTCTGTTCCTATGTCATTATGCTAAGTGAAATACGACATAAATTATTTAGTTCATACTAGAGGCTGATTGAGCAAGAAAATATTTAAAATTGCAGAGGATATTGTAGAGAAATAAATCACAACTAAATGATATTATTTTTTATTATAATTATGATTGCAATTTATTGGCCAAGCCGGGCTTCTTTCTAACATGCAACGATTTTCAATTTAAGTTGAGTTTCCGAAAATAATTTATTTACGAATATAGAGTTAAATATAATAGACGAAACGAAAACGAAAGTACTACAGCATAATGAACATGTAAATTACACAAAAGGTATCATAATAGAAAATGAAACTATATACGTACTATACTACGTACGTACTATAACTATAGTACGGTATAAAGCCGAATAAAATTCTGAAAGAGTTAACATATGAGAACATTCGTCATGATCGTTTGATTTTATTTAAGTATTCAATATGATAGCAATAAAAAGTGTGAAATTAAATTGCTATTGTAAATCAAGCTAAGTTTTTCACAGGCACTGAGTCGAGACAGTAGACAACACAGACGTAAATCTCGATATGCGTCGTAATGTCGACAATAAAATCAATTTATGCAAATTGTAAAATATTTCATTTATATCCAGGAAGTCCGTCCACCCCTGATGTGATGCGTCTGTATTAACTTTCCTGGAGGATAGGAAAAAAATCGAAAAAAACAAATGCACATTCGCATAGCAATGCCAAGATTCGCATATTTAAACAAAATATTCAGTATAGAGATATCTGATTTACAACATAGTAGGCCGATAGGCCGGCTCCCAATTCCAACATCATCAGTTTATTTGTATGTCATATTCATGTGTTTCTTGATAAAATTCTCATTAATGTCCATTCCAGTTGCAAATAATCTTGTTATGCAGAAAAACTCCACATAATTTTAACATTACAAGTAATTAAAGTCTAACTACTGCAAGTACACAATTCCTTTTAGGTATTAATCGTATGTACGTTTGCAATCCCGTCAATATTTTACATGCATAATTGCTAATCGATAATAATGTTAAACCTCAAGACAGATCTGCATTAATCGATGCAATGTATCGATAAATCAATAATAAACACGAGAATAGTCGGCATACGGACGGCGCGTGCCCGGGGCGCCGCGCAGAGTCGACGCAATGCGAATGTTAAATAAATAATTAATGATATATTGCGTTACGAAATGTCACATGCCTACAATAATCATACATGATATTGCTTGAATGCATCTATATTTACATTAAAATTGTTTAATGTTGCGAGAAAACTTGCAAATCATAGAGGAAATATTGATAGATGATAAAGAAATCACAAATGGTAAGCCATAGAAAGTTTATGTCAGTAAATATACCAACTGTATGCTAACAAAACAATCAATAATGTTAATAGGACACCGATACCTTAAGGCGTTGATCGAGATGCATTGTGACCCTCTTTTGCTATTATCTTACCTAGACATATTAGGAGGGTGTCACATTCGATCGTCAACAACTTTCTTGCGAAATGTGTGACGGGTCAAGCAAACACTACTCGGATTATTGCCTAGAAAGCTGTGGAAATCTTCTAATTACTGTTAAAGGCATAATTTGTTGGCTTTATTGGTGCAAAAAAGTGTCTTGGTAGCCGCGGAACGTCCCTGTAAGGCGGGGTAAAGAAAAACTGTGGCTATCGTAGCAATGCCTTTCCGATAGCAGCCGTGAGCATTTTGATCTTACTTTATTTTTTATTGCTTATCACCTAGTCATACATGGTGATGTCTTCCTCGTTGTAACACTTCAGCAGCTGCGGGTGTGGTGTGCTGAGAAAGGTTTGCCATTTACAATGCGTAAACAGTAATTGAGAAGATTTATAGAGACAACTGGAATTTATTCATTAAAATTATACAACTTGACAATCGTCAACAGAGGATAATGTTTATTTGTACTCGCCAAAGACCAGTGCTCATAACGAGTCGCGAAAATAGAAGACTTGAAATAAATCACACTCGAGAGATACATTGCTGCAATCTAGAACATTCCAGCATTTTGCGCAATACAAATCACAGCAATTTGAGAGACAAATGGTGATATTTAAATCCATCCCGAGTAATAGAGCGATCGCCGAGTAGCTGCAAGCGAAAGCATGGATGACTTCTGTCATTAATTATAAGCTAATTGATATGGAGACTCGAAGGCAGCTAGGAAAGATATCTAAGCTGATATTTCTTGACGTTTCAACGATGCCGTTTTCTAATTTATCAGAATACCAATACTGGCGAGAAATTATGATTTCCATTTCAATCATACCTGGTTGCGGCAATATTGAATAAATATAATATGAATATTGATCAGTTTTTTAACAGAGAATACTTATAGCTTACTACCTACTATACTTACTAGTCATACTTGACAATAAACTTTTTTGAGGGAAATTTAAGACTCAAATTACCTAATGAATTTTCTAAATATACCTGAAAAAATTCAATAGATACTAGGTAATTCAACTGATTAATACTCTACTTGTAAACAAATAAGTGTGTTTCGTTCGTTTTAAGCAGAATATTTTTCGCCACATTCCATAAAACAGAAGTGAAAAATAAAACGATCTCCGTGATCTTAATTCTAAATCCTGGTCACATGTAACAATTTCATTTTAATCCCAAGCGTATCTATCGCGTATCTACGAGCTGACAGCATTTTTTCCAATCGCATAGTAATTACTGACAGTAATCGACGCCGTCGCTATATTAATATTGTATGAGAGACAGGCGCCGGCGCGACGAGTCGAAGTATGGTGGAAGACATAGCAGCTGGCGAATCGCCATCGGTACGAGCAATCTCAGTTTTATTAGGATAATATTTCACATAAATAGTGTGTATTCGTACATTCACATCGGGATTACTAGAATGTGAAGCCATTATATTATATCTTCATGTAAAATATTAAACCGCATCAATCAATACTGTGGATTTGACATATTATAAAATCATCTCTATCACTAGAAGCATACCTAAACACTATTACAATTGCAATTTGTAAATGCGTAGTTATAATTTTAGTAGATTTAGTATCATTATCAACGGTATCGCAATCTAGTATTGTGATACGGGCAAGCATTTATATTTTTTTATCTAACGTTTAATTTTCAACTAGTGGAAGAAATTGAATTAGCGATAAGGCCACCTTTGTACACCTTTGTGTTTGTAGTTGGATCAACAAGTATAATTTGTATGTTAATGGTACAATAAAGAGTATATCTATCTAGTTTCTTTTCACCGAACATTACCAGCTCACAATTACCACCAAACAATTTCTCGCTGTAAACTTTGGAAAGATGCCAAAGGAAACACATAAAAATCTACTCAATATTCTTAGCGCCAGCATTTATCAGGCATTGACAATGAAAAATGTGCGTGTATCACAATTTTCGAATTTATATTCTGCTCCATACAAAACAAATGTATTGGACCCACGGCTGTGTCTCATGTCAATCAGTTTGGAGTTATCTAGTATATCATCTTCCCATATCACGGAACTGCGTAAGTGAACCGTGGCGAGTCAACAATCTAGAATTGAACAAAAAGCACATCTCTCAGTCGGCAACATAATGGCGTTTCAATCGCTGCGTTTATCTGCATATCTCCACATTTGTCATTATGTTTACACATCGAGAACTCAGGATGTCACAGCCGCGCTGATTTACAGTCCTCGTTTTGAAATAAGTTGCAAACGTTTTTGGATTTTTGAAAGTCCCGTCAGCCATAGCTTTTATGACCTCACTTAGGCATTTCGGTGTAGGAAGGCTGTTATTACTGTTGTTTTGGATTTCATATACTTCTCATTATTTATTCATCGAGTGTTATGTTACGTTAAAGTTACACTCGGTATTGACGTTTATGGTTTGCGACAAAAATGTTGCGTGCCCACTTCTGGAATGTTATATTTACGGCGTTCAAGTTTCGCACAAAAAGAGAAAATAGAAAATTTATTAGCGGTATTATTCCCGCGCCTGGGCTCGCTCGGAATCTGTTCATAAATTGCTCAAAGGGAATTTAAACGTCAAACAATAAGGGACCGGGCGATCGGTGTTCACCACAGACCCTACTTCTGAACTAGAAACTTAATTGCATCTTATTCATATATGTTTTAGCGATTGCTGCAATATTTCTTCTTGCAGGAAAAATAAAAATATTTGTATTAATAAATCCAGACCAAAGAGTGTAGAGATCTCGAGTAGTCTCTTTTTTGCACCAAAACAAATAAATACAGTTATATTACATGTTTAGGGCAAGCAATATACAGCAGTGGACGTGTTGGCTGAATTGATGGTGAAAATTGTACAGGAGAGGCACGTGATCTATCCAGCCGTTTGTCTGTGGTATTCCACATCAAGAGTCAATTTTATGCGAATTCGTGTTTATTCGGCGAACATACGCGCGGTTGGCGTGCGGCGATCAAACGAGCCGCGTTGGCTTGCATCTGGCGGACGACTGTACTTTTTGCAGTTAAACGCCCGGAACGGTCATGAACCTGGGTTCAAAAGCGGGGTCAATGAACTACGGCTTCAGTAAAAGCGATGAAATTTCATACAAGCGAGATTTTTGATGGTCAGTGGGCGTGAAATGCGAACGGTACATGTGTTCTTTAGCGGCACATGTCTTAATCTGCTTTGGGGCCGACAAATGGAACTGTTATCAAATGATCATTGAGTTATTAATGAAGATCGGATGAAAGATATTAAAAATAAAGACACAACATGCCGAAAATCAACTTAGTCACAAAAAATATAAATAGTAATTTCAAGGACGGCCATGCGCTCGCGACTTTTCTCGTGTTGCAGGCGTCTCAAAGACTACGGTAACTTCTTTTCGTCATGGGCCAGTTTGTCTACTTCATTAGTGAAAAAAAACTATTAAAACCGTGTCAAAATTAATAAAAAGGATTCTTAATAATAAAGAATGTACTTTTTTTTCGAATTATCATTAACACGGGCATCAAAACCACGAAGCGACACGAAAACTGTTCTCCTCATCATCATGATTCGTTCTGCTGTCACTCCTCGATAAAAGACCCATTATATGCACGTGTTCATAGTCTCTGTCTGAACGACCTGGAGTGAAAGAGATAGGACAGGATTTAACGCCGAGTCACTTTCGACACTTCATTATCCTGTTAATTATCGTTATGAATGCTCAACTGTACGCCCGGAAAGTAAAAAAAAAACCGAATCTGTGGATGTAAAAGTCATTATCTATGCGTTTTATTTTATACAAATTACTAAAAATCCAGCTTTTAGTCCGGGATCCGCTAAACATGATGTCTTTCTCCGTTCATGTAGTATATGTCTCACAACTTTAATATAAATAAATATAAATGTATAAATATATAGGGACAAATCACACAGATTGAGTTAGCCCCAAAGTAAGTTCGAGACTTGTGTTATGGGATACTAACTCAACGATACTATATTTTATAGCAAATACATATATAGATAAACATCCAAGACCCAGGCCAATCGGAAAAAGATCATTTTTCATCTTGACCTGACCGGGGATCGAGCCCGGGACCTTCTGAGTAGCGGTCAGGCATGTTAACCATTACGCCACGCAGGTCGTCAATTCTTTGAATACGTTGAAAACGTCTTTGGAATATTCCATGATTGTTTTTTTTTAAATTATGATCTATTACAATATATTATCGCTTGAGCGATGCTGTGCAGGCTGACTTGCTAAGATGGGTGCTGTAAACTGGCCAGCCATCGCGCAGAATAGAAAACCGTGGCGCTCTCTCGTTTCGGAGGTCAAGATCCACTTCAGCACTAACCCAGCGGAGTAAGTAATACTATTGAAGATTTGGTATAATTTTAACCTGATGCCTGGCTGTTATGACCATGTAAATCAGTAGAACTACGAGCAGAAGTTAACATATTATACCTTTCGCATAATGTCATTTATTTCATGTATCATACGAAAGCTTGTCTAGATAAGCTTCTAGAAGTGATAACTTTAATCTTTAAAAACGCTGTTTGTTTTTATATAGGAGGAAGATTTGATTTAAATAAAATAATATTTTATTCCTAAAAACGGGCTTGAACCACTACAAATCAGCGAATGGAACTCATCAAGTGGTAAAGGACCCACACCACCCACCTACTCGCCTGAAAGCCTGAGCATAGCATCACCATAACTTCTGAGATTTTTTTATCATATTTTACAATATCAATGTAATATTTAATTTACTAAACGAGTAGAATAAAATACACATTATTATTTACTGACATTTCGTCACATTAGCGTGCCGCCATTTATTATTAACATAATTGCAAATGGCCGCCCTTGTTAATGTCAACAGGGAAGGAAAATGGTAAAGCGAATGCAAAATACGAAGTTAATTATAATTAAACTGCATTTAGTAAATTGGCACATATTTACAAGTCAGATACAAGTGCATGGTTAACTTAACACGTGACCACGTCTTACGATATTTATTAGATTTACATAAATTAATTTACATACGAAACATGAATGGAGTTAATTGGTGTATCGGACATAAAGATCGCCAACATCTAAATAATGAGTATTTAGATTTCTATGATAAAGATCCAACAAGTCAAGTTATTGCGTGTTATTGCGAAGTTTGTACACTATCAAGCAAGCAATATTTACATTAGCAAGGAAAATTGTTCACATTCGATCTTCGTTTTTTGGAAACTTTTTTCAGTAAGTACACCGATTTTTTCTGTAAATTCGTTAAAAAAATACACTGATCAGGAGTGCTAATTTTGAAATATATGACACAGTCGAATGATTATCGTTGACTCCGGAGACTCGAACGATAATCATTCGTCTCACCGGTTTTTGGTGAGTCATACTTCTCAAAAATAGCACCCCAGAATACTAAGTAGTATAAGTAATTTGGTTCAGCGCATTAGCCTATCCAGAAGCTGAAATAGAGTCAACACTTTAAACATTTGTACGTATTAGCAATGTATTTCATACAAATAATTAATTTTGTACCTTTCCTTCTCATATGTACCCCTTTCAAGCTCTGTGGTCAAGGTTAACTAATTCTGTATGACAATATTTTACAAAAACGTGAATGTTTATTATAAATTAAACGCAGACCTAGCCATAGGCCTTAGATTTATGACTACACGAAAATATGTAGACTATATAGATCGATCTAATTTCAGCGTTTTCGAAAACCCGCGGGCGGTCGATTAGGGCCATTCTTTAACTTTTTATTAACACTACACCAACCATTCCAGTCCGTTTTTATGATGACGTGGGTGTGTAGGGCCGGTCGTGTTACAGCAGACGTTTTATTAATTTATTAAAAGGTATTAACGGATCGTGTCACTTGGGTACCGTTGAGGAACTGTTCCCGAATGTATGCGAAGTGATAAGTCTTGTTGGTGATCTATAGCAGCTGTTAAAACCATTCTTATTGTATTTTATTGTTGTGTAAGCGTTAAAGTCACATTCTTAATATCTGTGTCAGCAGTGGGTTGTGGATTATCAACATAAAAATAAATTATTTTAAAATGGCCAGTTAATGATCAATATATTAAAAGTACTAAAGATCACTGTACATGTGAATTATTCTGTCGATAAAAACTCCGATGAAAGATTTTGTCGTAGAATAGTCCATAAATGATAAGTCCTGTCGTGGAAACTCTTAAATGGAAACATTCTATCAGTTAACCGTCTGTTAGGAGAAAGATTCTGAAGGCGAAGTACTCAAAAACGAATCGTCATGTTGATCATCAGTCCCAAGAAGAAACAACTGTCGGTGAAAGCTGGTAGATTCAAAATAAATAAGCTAAGTACTCAATTTTTGAACGCTATACTTTCGATAAATTTTGTCTTACAAGACGTCATAAAGGGAAAAAAGAATAAGATAGAAAGACCAATTCAACGGCGCCTTAGTAAAGAGACTAAGATATTCAATGGTGGTCGAAATAAAAATATAAAAAAGACAAACAAAACAAATAAAGAAAAAACTTTTTCTATCAATATACGATCGCACGATGTTGAATCGTAGAAACATCAAATGCCTTACTAGTGTGAAAAAGGAACATATAAAATGGTGGGCGCACACAGTGGCCCAGAACTTGCCGCATCTTACCTCATAATTTATTCAGAGGCACGAACCGAAATATACGAGAGCATGGGATAGGTAATGGTCTAATAAATATTGTCGAAGGCGCCAATAGAAAGCGATATTTGGACTTGTTTCGAATAGATTCGGAGTTATAGGATGAGATAATTTTGAAAGTTAAGTCAGTCAAGAATTACTTATGAGGCGTGATGCGACATGCAAATACATAGATAATATTGAAGAGATAAATAAATTGTACGAAAGCAAAAAACTACTTAACACTTCCGATGATAGTAAACCAGACATAATAAACGTTAAACTGTAATCTTAAGTCTGCAGATGTATATATCAGTGTTAAAATCTGAAAAAGTACGACAGGATAGATAATGGTACTAACGTAATAGTGCTTAGAAGAAACAAAAAAAGCAAAAAAGATAAATAATAAACTACAGGTAGAAATGACGAATTTTTATACTAAGGTAAAATTTTCACTTCACTTTACAATTTAAAGGAAGCTTTTTAAGAGATAACGGGTAGTGAACAAGTAGTACATACATGTACGTAGATGTCCGAAAATGTACACTGATAACATTATAAGAATAACGGAAGCAACATAACCCGGTCATTGCAGAGGATGTATAGATAGATGTTGACTAATTCAGTGAATTATTAACTAAATTCATAACCATTTTTACTAATGGTTAAACAATGTATATCTTAAAGCAAACAGACATGCCCTATTCCTATTATTATAATAGAAAAAAAACAAAGAAACGTTCACAAATTAAATAGAACAAAGATAAAATTCCAGAGATAACGAAACATCAACAAAAAGTAACAGGTAACATGACATTAACTAGAAAAAAAAGATAATGCCACTACATCGTCCATCAGTCATCGTATCGAAACCAGAATGCGTAAATCACATGACCACAAAAAAAACTAATTCATTGTTCATTTCACATCAATTCGTTAAGAGTTCCCACAAAAATTGTGCCACGAGGGAAATAAATTCCTTCTCTGAAGACAACCTGATTGATATAATAACACTTTTGATACTAATAGGTAATAACGATTGTTTTACAAAAGTGACCACTGTGGTTATGCCTAAAATTAGTTACATTACCTTTATTTTTTTTCAATTAAATAACTACTACAATACAAAATTACCTAAAATTATTTTATTGAAAAGTTTGGTACAGATTTTTTTTTCTAATACTAGACAATAATTTTAAATTTTAATCGTATCTGCCAATTAGCCTTTCGTCATTGCCTGTTTGTTTATTGTTCTATGCGTCCAAGTGTTTAATTTGTACGGCTGTTATCTTAGATCAAAAACAACAGTGTGACACATGGTCCTTGGTAATGTAGGCACTATAATAGAAGTGTCCCGCCTACGCTGCCAGCACAAAATGAGGGGTTAGAAGCTGGAACTAGATGGAGCCTGCAAGGGCTTATGCAAGGAGAAAGCTAGATAAAGGTTCTAGACTAGATAGTGACTTTTCCGTCTATTTCGTGGAAATTTCAGACATCTATAACTATTAACTACCTACTTTAGAGGCATTGGTCAAGTTTTTTTTAATAATAACTTGCTCATTTACATTAGAACCTATTAACTATTTGCATAAGACTGACGAATGCATACAAAAAAATGTAGCACTATATTGAATTGAAGATGTTGAAAAAAATAAAATAGAATTAGTCTATAACAAAGAGTTAATAAGGTTAATAACATTTTGTAGTCGGTTGATAATGGTTGATGAACACGCAATAAAGCAAGGACGAAACGCAAGAAACAAAGAGATGCACGCGCATCGATGACTGTTGGTTGGCTGCGCGTGCGTCAATTATGCAACTATTACGGGCAGGGCCGGGTGCCGGGTGCAATCACGCGATATTATCATAATTGTTAGGTCATTTCTACGTGTGTCATACAAACCAAAATCCTGGCATGATTTGGGTCTTAAATGCTCAATGAGTGTCAATAACATTTTGAAACTTTTGATTTTTTTCTCAACTTATGATAATGTTTTAATAAAAGCTATAGCAGATGAGCATTAATTCTAACCATCATTGAATTATTTAATGAAATTTGGAATGACTTCCTAGTGTTCAGTCAATAGAAAAAACGTTGTTTTTCAATTAGGTAAAACCAACACCTATTACCGGTTTTGTTAAACTAATGATGTTTTGCAAAATTGTATGAACGGTTTACATCCGCACAGCTAATGAAGCTCTAAATTGAGCAATTTATATGCAAATCATGTCCAAATTGAAATCAATTATATTAAAAAGTTTGATCCCATCATACTTAGGATATGTCTGTATGTAATAATACATGCATCCGTGTCAAAAGACGCCAAAAGAAAGTAAATGAGGCTTCTACCTTTTTTGGAAACAGATTCTATCGGAAACAGAATCCATACTAATATTATAAATGCGAAAGTCTGTCTGTCTGTCTGTCACCTCTTCACGGCTAAACGGATGGACCGATTGTGATGAAATTTGGTAGGGATGTAGTTAACGACCTGAGGTCAAACATAGGCTACTTTTGGGCGCGATATAACCGAGTCCCACGCGGGCGGAGCCGCGGGGAACAGCTAGTTTCTTATATATAACTTACTAACACGTGAACAAATTATATAATCCGAAGTATTTGTTAATTAAATAGCACTAATAATGTTTATAGTAATTGAAGTAAATTACATACAATTATCTATGACAGGCCGAACATAAGATTTAAAAGATAAACCTAGAGCATCATCGATAGTTTACAAGCAAGCAAATTAAAAGATACGTCCTTGAAAATTAATTAGAATCAAAAAAATCTAATGTGCCAGCATTTTTTAGAGAAAAAGAAACATAAAACCATGCAAATAACTGAGAAATCGAGCAATTATAGATTAAAACACCAACAGCCGCGACCGATGGCTAATGCTGATCGAATTTTAAAACAGGCTTGTCTTATGGCCGACAAAATTCGGCGGATATCTCTACAATTCGTTGTCCGATTATATTCGTAAATTGGCGCCTAGCATGCACTACGATCGGCATTTTGGGTGATTTTGGCTGAAATATGAAATATCCTCACAAGATGTTTACAAGATAGCGGTGCGATGCGCGAGTGCCTTCTCAGTGATTCTAGCGTCTACACTACGACCACCAATTTCAAACTCTTGACGTTATCAAGCGTGAAAATAGCATGTCCTTTAACCTTTATTGTATGTATTACATAAGTGTAGTCATGTGCCAAAAGACCATCCACTGTTCGTTAATCCGTGGTCAATTTCGCAGCCTTGGCCACACGCGATAGCTGGTGTTTTAACCGATCGTTCATATTTTGACAGTCTTTTGTGGACTCTCCAAATCAAGGAGCAGATTTCTCAGACTTATCCGTAGCACAAAATAAAGTTTTGTTCAAAAACTCTAACAAACTTCTTAATAAAAAATAACTAACGTGACATACAGCGAAATGCAAAACCTGATCGTGCAAGTATGCAACAACAATGAAATTCCCAAGTTACTAAGAGCAAGACAAAGATCTGCGCTCCCAGCATCAAGTAGGCACCTAAGATGCTCTTAAGTTAAGCTCATAGCTTTGACATGGCGTGAGAAACATGTTACAAGTACGTAGACGAACTACATTCCTTGTTATGTTTGTAATAAAATATACAAACAAACATATAGTCATTAGATCAGTCACAGGTTGTTAATGATATATTAACGCACAAAGAAAACCAATAATACTCGTACCACAGGTATAATACCCGGTAAGTAAGTTGGCCACAAACGGGACGTGCTGGACGCGGTGGGCTGCGCACGTTAAAATTTGTATGAAAATCGGCTACTGCGCATTCAAGGTCATTTCAGATTCTTCAGACTTGCCAACTTACATGGCGGGAACTATATATACCTTTGTACATAGGTTGTCTGCTTGGGAACCTCACCAATATCTGCCGTCTACAGCAGTGCTTGCATTTTTTTTCAGTTTGGAGGGTGAGTGAGGCACTGATATAGGAACTGGATACAGGGACCGCGCGCCCAACATTCAATTATTAAAAAAAACTGAAATTTTGCAGACAAGTTGCACGTATTTAATTGCATACTTATTTCAGCAGTGAATGCGCCCGAGTCCGGATGACAAAAATTCAGTACCTATTTAAGGTTATGTATTTGAAATGACTGAACTGCAATGATAGAAGTTGGAATATAAATAAATAAATATTTATCATGTATTTAGTTCAGGATAACTCCTAAAATCCTCCATTTCTCTTCACCTGGTTAAAGGTTTGTTGTTTCTTGGTCTTGAAACTACCAGTTTCCATCATTGCCCTGACATTGACGACGATGAAATCTTGACTTCTAAATTGAATAAAATTGTATTGAAACATTGAACATCGACTTGAATCGGCTCCATCGTGTAATTTATGTCCTTATTTGCCACTAAATAACTATTGAGTTCATCTTATTCAAGTATTGTTTGAATGCAGTGGATATTTTATAATCGTTCAATCTAGTCTCAATATCTACATTTAGATACTTGTTTCTGTCACTAAGCTCGGTTCGCCTTATATGGGTATAAAATGTTACAGTGCAAAATACTGTGGGATAAAGCTAAAGTTTCAGTAACTATCTAAAATTTAAGAGCTGCGCTTTTGTCGGTCGAGTCTCTTCCAGGTGCTTCTACGACTTCTTTCTTGATACGACACGACTCCTGTTTTTTCCTTTATTAACACCTTCTTGGTTCTTCTTCCTTTTCTCGTCTTCCTAAGTTTTCTTAAGTTCCATTTTGTCAATTCCGACACGGGAATCTAAAAAGTTAAATCCCTCCGGTACAAACGAAAGTAAAATAAACTTCGATTTTGTAAATGTGTTGTTATTTTTATTTATATTTACGCAATTACAAATATGTCATGTGTCGATCTAAGATAGTTGAGTTGTCAGTAATTATAATACATGCAGATTTCTAGAATTAGACTCAAACGAAGTAACACAAACAAAAAAAAAAACAAAAATAACAAATTTTAAAAAAATACTCTCTCTCGTTCATAATTTTCCCGGTCTCGTCTTCAGCCACATATGTATATCTTAAGTTCGCTCTAAGTAAAAAGCTAATCTGGAAAATTAGATTCCACATGTTATTATGATATACTTTAGTCATGTTCTGTACTATAAAAAAATCAATTTATTATGAAAATGGAATTACAAGAGTATGAGGATATAATTACAATTATATGATGTAAAACAATTATCTGATTCAATTTTCTGTCATTGTTCATTTCAGTAATGATTGATTGTCTCCTTATTTGGCGCTAATTACGACAACTTGAGTATCGAAGATGCGTCCTGTACCGGATCTTGTCGACAAAATACAGTAGAGTACAGATAACAATAATCCGCTGCAAGAATATTTCTTATGCATATCTTGGATGCAAGTTCATTTGACTATTTTAGTAGTTTAACTCTTTCACTGTCGGAATTGTTATCACAATGCATATTTCATTGTTGACTACGGGTATAGATAAAATGTTTGATCAAAAACAGACGCAGTGAGTCAAGACTTGTTAGACGCTTCAGATCGTTTTTACACTCAATAATAAATTTAACTAAAATGCTGACGAGACGGACCCCTGTTACTTAGGTGTAGTGTTACGTGAAAAGACAAAGAAGAATAACTTAAATAATATTACCAAGCGTAAAAAGCCAGGGCGTCGATTCTGCTAACGTTAAGTCACAATCGCGTCAAAATAGTGTTTCAATAGTAGTGCTTTTTTACACACTAGTTACAAGAAATGTATATTTTTTTATATCACTGCTGATGGTCACACCACACACTATATTCATATCACATCATACTGTCATAACTCTTGTAAATAGTGTGTAAAAAGCACTACTATTGAAACACTATTTTGATCCGATTTTGTCTTAACGTTAGCAGAATCGACGCCCTGATCTCTGCACTGTCTTTATTTTATAACGCTGCGCAGGCGCATCGATCATCAGCGATGTAACGCAATCAAAATGTTTGTACATCGGCGATTCACTCTTAATTAGCGGGAAGGCCGCGGCCTTAACTTTGGATCGGTTGTTAATTACCCGTTGTTTTTGTCCATAAAACCTTCCACGCTAAATTGGGAGATAAGAAATAGGTCCTCAAGGTGAAATCACTAGGTCTATTGTACAAAAGTAAAAGGTGTAGCATGACATCTCAAAAAATACTTGACATGAAACTAAAATCTTGCAGATTTTTTAAGTTTTCAGAGACGTCAGTTAAGAATTGATTTCAAGAAATTCACACTGTGCTTCGGAAAACAGCTAGTTATGTACAGTGCCCCTAGTATGAGTTTTTCTTATCGCTTAATCGCTAACGCAGTCGCTAGCGTCTGCGTTAGCGATTTAGTACGGCAAACCTGTACAGCGCCTCTGGCGGATAGTAAGGCAACTAAGAAATTCCTACAAAATCCTTACGCAGTCGCTAGCGTCTGCGTTAAGAAAAACTCATACTAGGGGCACTGATAAATATTATTTATGATTGAAAAAAGATAGACACCACTCTCAGGGTCTACTGGAAGAGATTTCTATTAAAAACCTTTGTCCACACTGTGTTTTATATGTATTGTATCCTGTTTGTATTTTTGTGCACATAAATAAATTGTTTATTCGCAACTTAATACTGATGGTTCTATTTAGCGTTCAGCTGTCTACCTTCACACATTCATGTTTTCAATCCCACACACACAACATAAATCACATTCACACATGGGCTTCGACACACAGCTTCGACGGAAGGGCCCCGTTACACCGCGCGGCATCGATCATGTACGAGTATAGTTATCCGATAGTCTTTGTGACCTTAATAAAATAGTGTTGCTACGGTTTGATAGAATAAATCTACCAAATTAAAATTCTAAAATGAAGGACGATACAAATCCAAGTTTGTTATTGTTTACGCCTGAATGGATTTTGGTGGAATTTGTTTTTCTTCAGAGAGAACAACTTTATATTAAGTAGGTCCCATTCGAGCTAGCTAACAAGCCTGGTGAGTACCAGTCCTTTAACGACTGTTAAAGAAACTACATCAGAGACCAAGAGGTGGTTTCGAAAAACACTGAACCTAGGGTATGCATAGTATCTCTGTAAATCCTGTAACCCACACAAGATATGATCCTTAAAGTCTGAAAAGTTAACTTTTCAGTACTTCAATGATGATGATATAGATAGACTGACCTAACAGCCTGAGACACAATCTTTAAAAATTTTCATGTATTTGATAGATATCCATAGAAACATCAAGTAAAACCAAACAAAAGTACGCGTAATTTGAGATACTAACTCATCATCAACTGTCATTTAGGTTCACAATGAAACATATGGCCATTATCCCAATTGCTCTAATTAAGGACGCACCTTTTCCCCAGTAACATTTCGTCAAAGTTTCGTTACGTCACAGTTTCTTTGCGTGTGACATATGAAATACGACCAACTTTCGTGGATGAATGGCTTAGACGAATGGCGACGAGATGACGAGATTTATGTTGCACATGACATAATTAATGTCATAGAGATTATTAATTTGGTAGTTATTTCCAGGAAGTTAATAAATTAAGACTACGCTTCGTTCGTATTGTGATTGTGATACTGTTGTAAGCACTTATGCTAATTTGTGTCCAATAATAGTAAGGCACTTATTTCATCAAATTTTGAAGAAGTGTATAATTTCTTCCTTATTTTGCCTATTTTTAGTAAGACAATGCTTCTCTTAGCATTAAGCCCGCCATTTCGATATAAATTATTTTTTGATTTTGTATAATTACAAAGAATAAGTCTAGTCTAATCTTAAAAAGAAACTCTCTCATACCGAGCATACAGAAAAAAAGCAAGAAAATAAAAGTATCATCTACAATTCTATATCAAACAGACGATAAAGTTACTTCACCAAGTCATTTTGACAAATTAATCTAGCCAATAAAAGATGAAATACATATTAATTTTACGACAAAATCCATTGAAACTTGAAAGTTACCTTTAACTTTCGCCACTAGAGCTTCGCAAACAATCGTATGTCGCAGCGTGGGCGCCAAACGGACACAACACAACCGAAATAAACAAAACACAGAAGAATAACTCGGGAAAACTACAATTTATTTCATGTGACTTTATTAACGCAGAGATGATCACGTCAGTTCAAATATTTTAACAAAAGCTTTATTTTCATTTAATAAATTAATGACCTTAGACGTTGTACTAGCCAAATATACATAATGCCACTGCTAGGCAAAGGCAAACCCATCTTTCAAATCTCATAATGTTGTAGAAAGAGAACGGCGAATACTGAAACCATTACGATAAAATTTGGTAGATAGATTAATTTATTATTATTATTGTTTTGCTACAGTTTACCTTCATCATTATCATCATCATATCAGCCACAAGACGTCCACTGCTGGACATAGGCCTCCCTCATACAAATTCTGGCTATTTAAATACATCATCGCACCTTTACGTGATAATTCTGAAGTCTCACTCAATATTTCTCAGACATAACGCACAGAATGAACTGTCACGAAAGATCACGGACTCACAAAAAGCCATCGCAATATGTTCGCATGACATACATGACACGACGACTGGTAAATGATGATCGTTGCCTGCGAAACACTCATATTTCTTCTTTTAATTTTATTGGCGACTCGATATGACAGCTTCGTGCAGCACTACGCATCTCAAGTGTTAATTACACGTTTGTACTGTTCACAGAGCACGGAATAATTTTGCTCGCATCCGAGAGATATGCAGCGTTACCAACAGTTCGTCGTCGATAGAAATAGCAACTTTTTTTTATTGCGTTCCTCGAACGCCAATTTTGTTCCTTTTCAGATATCCTGACGTTCTAATTCGCCAGCCACAGCTGGCAACACTGGCGAATATGAGAATCCATGCTCTGTTGTACTGTTACCGAGTGCTGGGTCATCAATCAGACTCTACTTAGCATTATTAATTATAAATACATCTAATAAATATATAAATCTATTTGCAAATACTTTAATTTGCTAAACTCAGCTACCGTGGGAATTTCTAACCGCGCATGAAATTCTAGCAAAGTTCATCAAGCAGCTAAAACGTGATTGAGTAAAAAACATCTAGGCATTATGAATCCGAACGTTGGTGCTTATTGTAGTAGGATAGGATTAGTAGATTTAGTACAATAATTATACATACATACATAGCCTGTCTACCGCAGGGATAGGCAGAGACTAAATATTAGCACTATCTACGATTCTTACAGATTATAATAGTACTAGCTGTTCCCCGCGGCTTCGCCCCGCGTGGGACTCGGTTATATCGCGCCCAAAAGTAGCCTATGTTTGACCTCAGGTCGTTAACTACATCCCTACCAAATTTCATCACAATGGGTCCAGCAGTTTAGCCGTGAAGAGGTGATAGACAGACAGACAGACAGACAGACAGACTTTCGCATTTATAATATTAGTATGGAAGTATGGATATGGAAGTATGGATTGAGCTTATAGATCAAATGTTATATAGTCTTCTTATTAATACAATCAATGACGACACATTTGAAGAAAAAGAAAAAAGATGAGGTATGCCTGATCTGATAAAGAACTTTCTGATCGTAAAAAAATTATAAAAACTAATCAACATACAAACTTATTTATTGTTGTCAATAACATTAACTTTATTATAAAATTAACCAAATACCGGATAGTTTAATTGCCTCTTTGCCTCTACACTTAATAACTTATGATAATGAGGCAAGCAATAACATTAAAAACATTGGTCTTTTCATCGAGCCGGCGATTAATAGGAAACGTTTGTTTAATAAATCGAAATGAATAATCGATGAAATATCCGATGCCACTTGATTCACAAAACTGGGACCATTCGATGGAACGGCTTAAGATTGAGGTTAGTGGATTTCATGGAACTAGTTTCTGGTGAATAAAAATATTTGTTCGACACACATGAAGATTTACGGTGTTGTAAATTTCTTTAACGATACCGAGATACAAATCAGACATGTTCGTGTTAAAGCCAGCGGTTGCTACTGGACTGAAACAAAGGTGTTGTCAGAAACAGTATACTCTTTGTTGTTTAATTTTCATCACTTAAATTTCACCTAAAATATTTACGCTGTTCTACATCTTGTTCGAAACACGTACAACGGTGCAACAATTAATAATCGGGGGTGTGAATAATATGAACATATTACACATCATACCACACGCCATACTAAGCAAGAATTAGCAAATTTAACCTTTAAACAGTTTTATTATAAATGTAAACTTGATCCCAAGTAAACATGGTGAAGATGTTATCAAACGTGATATATAGATATAATTCCCAAAATTAATTCACTCTTTTTCTGCAAGATTGTTTCTGATACAGATTCTTATGTTATTAAAGCAAAAATATCTTGCATATATAAATTTAGAAAATATCCATGAAAAAGTGTTCTCATAAAAAAATCATTACCCTTCCTTTTGGCTTCGCCGTAGTCGGGTAAAAACATGATTATCTGCAGTGAAGTAGTCAACACTACAGATCAATAGAGCAGTTTTAATTATGCAATTAACTAGAAAGCATGACAAGTGGTTCGTTTGTTGTGTAACACCTCTCTCGGCTTAGCTCTGAAACCGATCGCATCCCTGGACACACTCCACCGGACACAGCTTCATAGATTCAAGAGAAAAAAAAACGGAAAGTTGATTTAGCTGATATAAATCAAGTGTGAAACTGGGTCGAAATGACATTTTATTATTGCGATATAACAAACAAATATGAAATTCTCTTAAGCTGTAGAAAGTCTGAAATTCATTGAAGTTAATAAAAAAGATATTACTGATGAGTTTATCGAAGAATAAACAGACCAGCAATGTCAAATAGGCGAGACTGCAGTAGCAAATCAAACAAACGAAATAACCGTAGAAACAGTAAGGACTAGTTACCGAACAAGCGAAAGAGATAACTCACCGGTTGGCCTGGTAACCACTCACTCTATAAATTATGTTACCAACTAACACGATACTATGCTGAGTGACAATTCGTTGTAGAAAAAACTGGCGCTACTGGCTTACGCCACCGTTGCCCATCCAGCTGCACCGTACCCGGATTTACATAACAACAATAACACGCTGCAAGCCATACACTAAACGTGGAACACCATTACATCACGAACCTATCAACTTTAATGGGAATATTTAAAAATAAGTTCCGAACAGATTACCGCGCGTTATACAACAACAATTACAACAGCCGTACATCAAAGTCGATGTACTTTAAATCTTATCTCCCGTTTTTGGGTCACACTTTAGCATAAATTTGCATGGTATCGGTCAACGCCGAAGTTCAATAAGTAGAGAAATGCAGACGCAATTTGCATGAGATTAAGCTTTGACTTATGGAAGAACCGGGTCCGGACAAAACTGATGGAAAAATTACTTCGCAACGGTACCCGTGATCGAAATCTTACGTTGAAAAATGTGCAAAAACAGCTGCTTTATTTATTACAACGTGACACAACGCTGCCATTTCGGAGGCTGGCAGAAAATTGAAAACTGATCGATTTCCTCGCTTCGAAAGCGTACCGCGCAAGGCATTGGAATATAAATTGCGGCGTAAATTCTGAAAACCAGAGCGGCCATTATTTCGGACAATACTTCATGCGAAGTGTGTCGAGTTCGAAACGGGACGAGAAGTCGCACGAAATGATGGAGGGCCAACGCGGGCCCGACTTTCACCATGATCGGGTACCAATTACCCTTTCCGTGACACCGGGTGAAATATATAGGGAGGTAGACGTCATAATCGACGAGGAAGCTGGAGGATTTATGGAGAAGCTAATTGGTGAATAATGCGGATGGGAGGCGGCCTCATTACGCGACCACGCATCTGTCAGTAGCGGAAATCTTCACTAGTCTTCAAGGCTTTGCTCATTATCTTTGACGAATTCTTCGCTTTGCGCTCTTTTTTTCGATAAATCATTAAAACATCTATTTGAATAGGGAAACAGAAGTTTTTATATGTTACGTTTAGTACATATATGAATAAAACTTTTGAATTAACAGTTCAAAGAGTTCTAAGGACGAAAAAATAAAAAAGAGAGTTTATTGTTAGATCCGAATAAATAATTCATTTTCTCGAACAGAATTGTAGAAAGTTACATTATCCCTGAGTGATAAAGCTGTAATTATAGCACATTAAATCCTCCTAATCATTTACATCAAAAGTTTCCACCGCAAACAATACGCAATCCGGCGCAGGCGCAGGCGCATTGGAAGAGGGCGCATTAGGCCGCATTGTGAGGCATTACGAGGCATTGTTTGAGGCAGCCTCACGAAAGGCAGGTGCCCGAGGCGCCTCGGTCAAGGATCCACCAACTAGTGCCATTGTTCTGGACGTCACATCGTGTTTCTGTTGGATACAAATTGTTACATGATATATGCATAAACTTTTAACGAGGTGCGATGGGAGGACAAGGAAATGACATATTGCGATTGCCGTAACTAAAAATAAGTAACTTGTCATTTGGTTCATAATTTGAAATAGCAAGTTCAAATCCTATTGTTTTATTGTTATGAAAATCATTAAATTTCAAGAAGGCATCAAAGCCAGAAAATTTAATCTTCTTAGCCTTAGCTATACAGATAAGACTATGCCGGTTACATAAATATGTATGCAAAAAATATGTAGATTGCTAAACTCAGCAATATTTATTACCACCAAACAAATAAATTCTTTTCTTTTTCTTATTCCTACATTTATGCTACTTTTTAGAGTAAGATGTTATGTTTGATAATGTATTAAAACTTATGATAATTTCTAACTAAGTCATATATTAATGATCAATACAAATATTTATCTGATATCCTAATCGTCTCTAAAATTATATTGAATGTTATTAATACCAATTAATTTAATAGATAAATATCAAAATTGCCCAAAATGCCCATTTACATTGGCAGTACATCATCGGGTGCCTATACCATGGGTGGCCTTCCCTTGAAATACTGATTTCCGATAAGTTCAAAAGGAATTGTTATTGTAAGTTATTTGACACTGATGCTGTTCTCAAATTACAAGAATGCTGTAATAGACAATACAGGAAAGACATATTAAAAATAATAGAAGGGATTCAACACATACTTTGAATGTTACAATATACTTCGCGTGTTAACGAAGCAAATGGTAAAAAATAACAGTTTATACAAAAAAAGATGCTAACTACCTTTTGTTGAATTTGTTTGCCTATGACGCTCGCATTTGCTTACCTGGAAAAAAGAAAGAAAAATTAATTAAAACCTTTATTGTGGTTTGTTTTACAAAAAAAACGACATTAGAAATGTGCTGCTTAATTATTTATCGATCAAGTACTTCCCCGCAGTTTCACCTGTGGTGTGTGTGTAGGTAAAGCCTATAAAGAATTTTGGAAATCCGAACAGTAGTACAAAAATTGTAAGCAGCATTCAAACAAAGTTAACTTTTTAAGTAAAGAAGTAAGTATAGATTTGTCTTAAAGACTATAGTTTACGAGCGTGTTAGACCACACATATTCCAGTATGTGTAGACAGGTGATCGGATACACGGTGGAGTCGGAAAGTGTGGGTGTGGTCCTTTCGAGGGTAGGGTTACCAAACCTACGGAATTCCTGTTATATGACCTCTGTGACACTACTAATTTTGTTAAGATTTTTCTTCGAGTGTATGCCCTTTTTCAAGTATTTATAACGTCTGCTTCAGGCATGTGTATATATTCACCGGTCTTAAGGATTACCCGATTGCATTCTTAGCTGTTCAACTTGTAGCTTCTAAGATTAGAGAGATACATATTCGAAAAATATATTTTTTTATAAGTTTACATTGGGGTATCAAATTCTGTCATACGGTTGTCAGTGAAATTTACCAAGTGTCGAATTCCTCTTCTTCTCCGCATATTTGCGTCCACTGTTGGTCATATGCAATATATAGTGTCCAATTATTGTTGACCAATCACAACAATGTCACGTCAATGTTAGTTGACATCTAAGCCAAATGATACAGCAAGAATAGATGATGCTAGATCATATAGCATCAGTTTTGCAAGTACTTAATCCGATTATCGAGAAGAGAACAAAAAGGGTATTATCACCAGTTCTCCAATCAGTAGCCCCATGGTTATAGTAGCTGGTGGAATCAAGCAACAAAAACCATTCCGGCAGGAGTCACATAAAGGCCGCGCCGGCGCCGCCGCCCATAAGGCGGATGTGGCTGCATGCCCCGACCGCTGCTTGGTACTGGTGCCCACTTCGTTTTTATGGCATCTTCGAAGAATTCCCCGCAAGAACTGTCTATTTTCAGACTGGTCCTGACCAGATTACAAGTTTTATCAGGTGTATACAGTCAATAATTTTACAATTTCTCACTCATCTAAGTGCATTCGGTAAGTATCCTCAGCCTCACCTAATATTGTTTAGAAGACTGACAGAAGTGAACCAATTTCTAGTTCTAACGTTCGCTGTGATTATGGTTGGGTAGTCTGATCCTCTACCTATTGGAGAAACCATCAACAGAACATTATCTTTCATCCAAGTGCACCGATAAACAGGCGAGGTGGACCATGATATAGACATATGTTTTACAAATATATTATTCGCAATTTTTTCGATTTAGCAAATTTCTTTTAAACCCACTTGTGTATGTAACCCATTTGAATTGAATCATAAATTCATTTACGTTCATGACTACTAGAAGACAAGCTTTCAATATCCAACTGGTTTGGAATCCACTATTGCTAATTCAATACAAAAACTCTGTAAATATGACAGTCGTATCGATGTCGTTTCCATCTGGTATGGCATTAGTATCAGATACTCAAGAAAGATAACTTCAACATTGAATTCTAATCAACCAGTTTATCTATTTGTCACTTGTTCGTAGATACGATTCCAATTAAAAACATAGATTAAAATAGTCTTAGGGCGTGATGTCGAGCGAAGTGATTCGATTTGGCCAATCGTTTCAGTCACAGGTGCACAAAAAGTCTATTAATAGTGGAAAATCAACTTATGACACGTTGACGGACTCTAAAAAAGTTGTTGGATTTTTAAATTTTCTGCTATTTAAGATTTTGTCGTGAAACCGCAGAAAGAAGTTCAAGGTTCGTTTAACTCGGGACGCAATGTCAAAAGTGATTCGCGGCAATTTGCTGGTTTCCGCGTTCCTCAGCCGAAACGAATCGTCGCGGCAGCGGCAATCAGCAACCCATTAAACGCCCATGCTCGAATTAGTAACCACATACATACAATGTTGAACGATTATGCTATAAGATGCTGGAGTGCAGAAGTGGCGCTGCATGGCACTCAGTTACTGTTTGTAATGGGGTATCTTTATGCAAGCGTCTAAAAGATTATTTAAAAAAAAAGAAGAACTGCCCTCTAGTCTTGTCTTGTTAGGGTCTATGTTTAGAAATATTACACATCTCTCATTAAGGTTGTAATTATGGTTATATACAATTTCTGGATTGGATTTAATTGGTTGCTAAACAAAATGCGACGTGAAAGAGTGCCAGCCGGAAACCTACATTGAGCTCCGAAGCAAACATTTCGTTATTTTGCATCACATCGCTCCTTATACCAGTTGCATACTCAGCTATCTTAGTACTGTTGGTAGAGATACAGGGGTCTAAATGAGTGCTGTAAATCCCAATAGTTGGTACAAAAAAAAGACACTTACGCAATCGTAGATCGTAGTGCAAAAGATCGTCACAAGAGGAAGGAGTCAACAAAAAAGATAGGTCGGGCATGGGTCGGGCACATCATGAACGTGGTATTAGATTGTTGTTTGTATTGTATTGAAAAAATAAATCGTGCATAAGACTGCAAGAGGAGGTAGAGTACAAGTATGTTATATTTATTTTTGAACAGTAAATTATTCATCCTGCTGCTATATGGTGATAGGCGGCAATACTATCTAGGTCCACAGTTAATTCAAAAAAGGTTCTGTAACTATTTATACTAACACTATTTTATGATCACGCCGAACATGCGGAAGGCAAATCTGCATCTTGTACAATAGATTACATGGTGCTCAGAAACACCCTATTATCCTCCCATATGAGGCAGCCACCATGGTGGTCGGGGCACAAACAATCACAACAACACCTACGATTAGTCACATTGGCGAAGTTTAACGGCATCCGAATACGGTCAATTTTATGTCCAAGTCTTCATAGCGAAACTAATGCTAATACTGAGAGATCGCTAAAAGAACAAGGCCGATGTTTATGTCTTTTTTATTATACTCGACTAAATATTAAAATCCGGACAAAGACACGATTGAATTTGATTAGATCCAATTTCCATCGAAGCGAAGATATGCTGAAGTTCGAATAATATTTAATCAAACTTAGTACTTTTTATGGTACAACCTTTCAAATAGTCACATAGAGTAATAGTCACACACTCTGCTCGAAAAAACGTTGCGTTTGCCAACCTACCCATAAACATAAGCACAGAATCACATCATGGCTAAATCATACTTGAAGTTTCTATGGATAGGGTTCATATTTCCCCAATCTCCGAAAATACATTGCGGGGCTTCAGGCCTGGGCAGCAGTGAAAAACAGACCATTTACTCAAAAAATCAATTTGTGAGTAGTTTCATTTCAGTTCGCTTCGCATCTCTGTCTGTGTGTCGAATCCTAATGGACCTCCCATTCGTCCCGAACTAATTCCTCTAATATTAAATCATTTGAATTTTACGATGGCAAATAATATTTTATTGGCATGACAAATTGTACCTCGGAGCATTTAGAGGAAAAAAAGAATCAAAACCAAACCAGTTAAGCACAAGTCGGATTCGCGAACCAAGAGTTCCGTACCTTTAAGTTGTATATTTTTTATGTATTTAATTAAGTTTAAAATTCAAAGAATTACCCCTTTTTAAGCAATTTTGATTTTTAATTTATTGTAATAACTGTATCGGAAAATTTCAGATGTTTTACTCTATTAAGGTTCATGGTAATAATTTAGGTTTCTTTACTGTGTAATAAGTTTTTGGCTCGTGGTCCCAGAAATAATGCCCTATCAGTCTCATAGTCCCAGTGGGGTGTTAGGACAATAGTCATTCCATTGTAATAACCAATCCATACTTATATTTTAAATGCGAAAGTCTGTCTGTCTGTCTGTCACCTCTTCACGGCTAAACGGCTGGACCGATTGTGATGAAATTTGGTAGGGATGTAGTTAATGACCTGAGGTCATTAACTTTTGGGCGCGATATAACCGAGTCCCACGCGGGGCGGAGCCGCGGGGAACAGCTAGTACCGCCATATCTAGAACCATGATTAATGTTAATGATAACTTGAAAACACGATCAGATCACTGTATTACGATTTGAAATAAGGAACCCTAAAACATCGGTCGTGCAGTGTAGTATATCGCCTTATTCGAATGTTAATGAAATCGTACGGGTATAGGTATGGTATGACCGACGAGTATGGCATTAAAATATTTTAGTATGATATAAACTCGGTGAGTCACATGATCACGTGTCGAGCACGGTAGGACATGTACAATAACCATATGTAGTTATTAAATGAACATAGTTGGATAATGATGTCATACAAAGAATATGAAGCGATTAAGTTAGGTTGAGTATGTATCCAATATAATAAATGAGAAAGTTTGACTGTCTGTTACGCTTTCACGGCTAGGCTGGACCGATTTTGATGAAATTTGGTTTGAATATAGTATAGAACCGAGTCCCATTCGGGCGGAGTGCGAGCAACAGAGTTTTAAAATAATTTTACTCATCATTATCCGAGCGTGTTTCCCAATTACATCTTGATATAAACTGTGTTTGATTCACTATCGACAAATGATCTCGTTTTCAATCCATTTCCTTTTTACGCAGCGGCCTAAAAGTGGTTTCGAATAACCCTCACTAGGTTGCGCATGGTCAATTGACTATCCTACACGATAAGAAATAATCCAACTTCTCCAAATAACACCCCTTCTTTTAGCTTCGCCGCAGTCGGCAATTAGAAAGGCCTGAATGTGTATCGTTTCGTGAGTGCATTGGGAAAACTGCATCTACACTTGTTCGGTTATTTATATTTTTAATTGACCATAAAACTCGGCAACACGACCACAGATTCCGTTTCTAAACGCAACTACGGTGCTGCAAAGTTATCTGTTCCGGAGGTTAAAAACGGAACTAATGAAACTTCATACAGCTTGTGCAAAAGACATAGATTGTGGCGCCATCAGGACCGGCACAGATACGTGTACGTTCTTATGACGGATGGAACGGAACGTTTTTGGACTGTTTTATTTCATTTGTCATCTTCTTTTTTCGTACTCCCGTTCGTCTCCCTTAATGGGATCTTCGTTAGCGTCAGGACAGTGTTCTTTCCAATATTTCATATAATTATTTTCTTAACACGTTTTCACACCCTAAGATGGTCGATCATGATCGGTTGACCGTGCAACCCAGTTTGGGCAACCGTAAACAACCGCAGCCATAAACAAGTTGACAAGCAAAGTCCTAAGATTTCAAAGGTCGGACGGCCAACTTGGCGAGACCCCAACCTCGTGGAAAATTTTATTTGTGCGAACTGCGAACCCTATATATATAAAAAGACATATTTATGATACATGAGTAAAACGTAAACAATTTAAATACTACTGCGCATTGTTGATTACCATGTATCGTAAATGCTAAACTAATTAAACTTTAATAAAGCAATAAAACGCGGTGCCGAGATAAAATTGTGACTTAATTCGTTATTAATCGATATGATAAAAACGAAAATTGGATACTTCATAATAAAACATATTATACTGCAGAAACTTCAGAAGAATGACGGTTTGAAATAAATAAACTGTCTCCGTGGTCTACTGGAACTCGGGGCCTAGTTTAAGTCTCCAGGGCTCCCACAATTTTTTGTATAACAATTATTATATGTTATGTTGTTAAATGCATTTTGAATTTGTATCGTGGGTTCGACTCTCATGAGAGAAACCTTCTGTTTTTTTTTTAATTTAATTAAGCACAATAAATTGTTGACAACCTATCTTCTCTCAGACTCAGCCTTAAATAAACTATTTTGACCTTTGGTTTCCCACAGTTAGCCAACATTTTGGTATTGATAAAAAAAAACAAATAAGACAACTAGATCAGTATCGCGGATTTAAAAGCGAGCGGCGGCGACCGAAGGCCGAGCTCTAGTCACGATTAGAAAGACTGCAGACTCGGATATCTCACAGCACCCAATATCCAGGACCCAAGGTCCGTCGTGACTAGAATACGGAGCAAAGCATGGAGCAAAGGTCAGGGGTCGGTTTGATATTCGAACGTATTTTCTGACAGTTTGGCATATGTCATAAAACTTTGCATAGACAAGCAATTGCTGTAATGCTTGGTAATGCCGAATTCAAATTAGCAAATCGTGTCGTGTATAGCTTTTTTTTTTAATTTCTTTTTCGAACTTGACATCCTTGACATCCTCTGAAGGTTCAAATTAATGTAAAAAATAATTAAATAATACCGATTATTATTCTTCAATTATTTATTTTATTATTATAACTTTGACGATCTTGTTATTTCAGTGATGAAGCAACTGTTCAATTATTTATAACATCCATTTATTATCTCTCATCCTATGGTTGTGTTGTAGCACTGGTCATCAAGAAATTAGCATTTCAAAATATTTTGGATTTTGAAATAACATTTTTTATTTTATAAGAACTAGTTTTCGCCCTCGGCTTTACCCACGTAAATTTCCCTCCTGAACAGTGCTTTTTCTTAGGATCAAAGGTACTCTATGTCCATCTCAATACTTCTGTATACGAAATTTCAGGAAGATTGGTTCGTAGATGGGGCGTGAAAGCGTAACAACAAACAAACTCACTTTCGCATTTATAATATTAGTTTGGATTAGTTATGAACTTCTCAGCTGTTCGGTCAAGCATCTCATTAAACTGACAAAAAGTTGGTGGCCGCGTGCTGAATCGATTTGCATCGCTTTTGACTTTCCGAGGCATTTGTTCCGATTTGATGTCCATTACATCACTAATCCGACTAGAATACAAACATTTACACAAGATTCTACCATATTATGTGACCATGTTTAAATATCTTCCATGCTGGTCTGGGAGAAAAAGAAAAACATAGAATGTACCAGTTGCTTCTCTTCCCGCGCAAGCCGTAAAAGTCGTCTGAGGGAATCGCCGAATGGGGAAATCATGACATAGGCGATGCGGCTAGCAACCCATCACTATTGATTTCCTGTTTCAACTACCATTATGCTAAACGTGGCCTAAGGTCTTATGGCTCTAGGCTCTGTCTACCCCGTATGGGATAAAGACGTGATTATATGTATGTATGTATGTATGTATGTTTAAATATTTATAAATAAACAGTGTGTTTATTTTATTAACACAAATTTCCAGAGGAAATTTATTCTAACTAAATTCATCAATCATACTTACGAGGAAAATTGAGCAAATTAATAACACAAATTTAGCTCGTAATTCAATGCCACGACACGAGTACACGACAGACATTAATGAATTTTGAAATCCTTCGTCCCTTGTTCGGAAAGGCTACAAAGCAACCGGAAGTGTTAAAACGGAATGTTTGTAGTCATTAGTGGGAACCGGAAATAGGGGACGTCTCAGGCAGAAATACATTTTGAGTGCATATAAAATGCTCTACAACGCCATGCAACGTTGCAGCGCGTTTATGACCGATTGCAACGAGTGCACTAACGTATTTACAGGAGCACAGAATAGATAGATAGATAAATGATTTATTCTCAACCATTTACACTTTGTACAAAAATAGCATACAGAATTAGATAAAGTATTTACGTATCGGGCAGTCGAGAAAGCGTACACAGGACGACCAAGTGGAAAGCGACCAAATGGTCGTCCTAGGTACCGCTGGAGTAATGGAAATTTGAAAGAACCTGAAAGCCTTCCAAAACGCCGACTGGCAAAAAAAGGCTGAGCAAAGAACGGTGGAGAACTCTGGTTTCGGAGGCAAAGATCCTCTTTGGGTTGCTGAGCCATCGCAGTAAGTACCTACGTAAGGTACTATAAAAGTTAACAATGAGATAGAATAGGAAGCTAAAAGGAGGCGCCTGTATTTAGGGATCGTGCGATCCATGGTCCTATATGGGGCCCCTGTGTGGGCGGAGGCCCTGAGCAACTGCAATATCGCCCTACTGCGCAGGCCGCAGAGGGTGATGGCGATCAGGGCCGCAAGAGGATATCGCACGATCTCCTGTGAGGCAGCTTGTGTGCTGGCTGGCAGCATGCCCTGGGATTTGGAAGCAGAAATCCTCGCGTCCCTTTTCATTTGGCGCGAGGAGGCGATTGCCCGGGGCCATAGACCAGCACCTAGAGAAATAGCAGGACGCCGTAACGAGTTGTGTCAGCGCGCCATAGACCAATGGTCTGAAAGGCTGGAGCAGCCTAGTGCTGGGCGTAGAACGGTAGAAGCCATCCGTCCAGCGTTGGGTCAGTGGTTGACAAGGCAGCACGGCGTACTGACATTCCGCCTGACTCAGGTGCTCTCCGGACATGGATGCTTCGGAGGGTACCTGTGTCGAATAGCGGGTCGGGAGCCGTCTGCCGTTTGCCAACATTGCGACAGATGTCTGGACGAAGACGCCCAGCACACATTGGAGGACTGTCCAGCATGTACGGTTGACCGCGCGGAGCTGCGCGCGGTGGTGGGGGACGACCTCTCTCTGTCGACCGTAGTGCAAGCCATGGTCGACAGTGAGACGTCGTGGACGGCGGTGCAGGCCTTTGCGGAGAACGTCATGCTCCGCAAAGAGGCGGCGGAAAGGGAAAGGGAGGCAACGTCCGACCTTCCCATCCGCCGCAGACGCACAGGGCGCAGAAGGCGGGCGTACGGCCTGCACCTGCAGCCTCCATAATAGGCCAGTCGGGCCGCTCCGAGGAGAGCGGCTGAGCCGAAGCCGCCGTGGTAGCGGCCGCCGTGCCGGGGCTGTGGAGCATCAGGAAGCACATAGTCCCGGCAAAAAAGCGGTAGGCGAATTGACACCGTGTGGTTTTTGGTGGGTCCAAGTCCCACATAACCACCCAGCTTCCCGTTCTTGGCTGGGTGGTAGGCGAAGGCCTTTTCCACACGAAAAAAAAAAAAAAAAAAAAGGAAGCTAAAAGGAATTCAAAATCTCTCCAGACAGCTTGAAAACTTTGACACTAATGCTGGCCACTAGTAGAGTCGATAATAAAGGAGCCGGTTCAACCAAAACATAAACAACTTTCCTTGAAAATATTATAGAGGGCACACAATTAACTCGTCTATTTCCCTAGGCTTGCCTATAAAACTCAAAAGGCGAGTCGTTCATTAAACCGCGAACGCAGGTATCTACCGTCTGTTTTTTCCCTCGTATTTCGCTGGAGATAACATAATCTGCGCATGCAGGTGGTTAATTAAATTTATCGACCGTCAATAGATGTCGCCGCGATCGTATCGCGCTAAAACAATGGCGCGTGCGCTCCAAAGTGCGTACTCGTAAGTTTTGCATGCTGAACATATTCTTTGCACAACGTGCAAGCACAAACATATACAGTCAGGTATTGCTGGGTTGTTTTGCTCATGTAGCAAGTTTTAAGGCTCTCAAGGCATTGCTAAAGGATACAGGTAAGCTAATTAAAAGCATCAACATATAAAACAAAGAAAGTCATAAAGAAGGTCAGAATAATTACTCAGAGTAATCTGAGGTCATATTCAATTTGTTTTGAAAAATATATAGAAACAAAACTTATATAATGCAATTATTACTGCATCTAAAGTATTATTGATTGTACAAGACATAATATTTATGCCTCGGGCATCAAATCGAGCACCGTTTGCAACTCTGCTGTCAACCTTGACTTCTAAGAAATAATTAATGGAAAGCACCTGGTATCGGGCCGAAGATATCGATCTAAGCATTCTAAGCAGTCATAATACTGGTCTAGGTTGAGGTTATGTAAATAGCAATTTAGCTGGCGAAAACAAAAAAGAAATTTTGACAGATTTAAATACTGAGGAATTCTTCTTATATGTTCAATTTTTCTTGTGGATATGAAATAGAATACGAAAACAAGTGAAAACGGGGAGATTGGTGACGTGATTCATCAGAGATACTTGACGCATGATCTGCTTGATGTTGCTCCTTAACAAAGTTATTTGTTGATTGCACCTACATAAGTCGGATTAAAATTCGGCCCAGTAGGCCAAAAACATAACCTAAACGTCAGTTAAAGTCACGTAGTTTACATTGACTGTCTACAGGACAAAACCCAGTTCCATATCAGCTGTATCAATATAAGAATGGGGCATACAGACGGTTCCGCATCAGCACGTCACGTCGCAATCTGGGGCGTGCGAACCAGCTCGACGGGACGGGACACGAGGCACACCGCTTATGGTAACCACTGATGAGCTACGTTAGCGGCCCAGCTAATTACCCCTAGCTATTCAAGACGTCACCACATCAATGGGAACGCAGTCTAATGACGCTGTCTGTGCATTTCAACAGCCCGCTCTTAATATAGCATCTGTTATTGTAATCTCACTGTTTCGGCTTGAGAAAAGACTTTCGGTAAATACAAATGCTTTAAGTACAATATTATAACTGTATTATCTAACATTGAAAATATTGAAATGTTTGTTGGTTCGTAAGGTACTTTTCCATTTTTTAAAGACTGTTTATGTTTCTTTTCTATTCTAACATCGAAAAGTCATGAGACTTCATAAACGTCATTTGAATTTGAAAAATGCTTTGTTTAGTTACTTCACAGATCACTTCTCTTGTAATGGTTGATTTGGATATACCAAGGACTGGGATATACCAAGGTTTGCTATCCATGGTTAGGACTAAATCTGTATTTGAGTTCACCGCAGTTTTTTTTTCAGGGTAATCATAGGGTAGACAAATTTCGATTCGCCGTGGTCAAAGAATATATATACATGCCGCGGTCACGTTCAGTCGACCCATCGTCAGTCCATCCATTCGGCGATGTAGTCAGAGAGCCACAAGATGTAATTAGTGACAATTAAGCAGCCTTGTGTATAATTACTTCGAACGACCGTGCGCAAGGCCAAACTAAGTTCATTACTTTAAGTACGGTACAAATTTAACTTACATTACAATAATATCTTTCTTTACTACTATAGACCATTTTTTAGGACATTCTTCTTGACACTGCTAAAGTAATTTTCAGTAGATATTAATTTTTTCCCCTTGTGGCTGAAAGTCATTATTAAAATACTGCGATCTAAAAATCATACAGTGTACATTTATCCCGAAAATCCAAACCTTTAGCATAACTAATCGGTACTTCTATACTAATATAATAAAGTTGAAGAGTTTGTTTGTTTGTTTGAACTCTAACTTGAAAACTACTGGTCGGATTTGCAAAATTATTTTTGTATAAGAAAACCTGATTCTTGGAGAAGGTTATAGGCTATAGTACATACACACTAATGGCTAGTAAAACCACGGGAAACAGCTAGTAATACATACATATCATCACGCCTGTCTCTCGCAGCGCTAGGAAGAGACAAAACATTTCCATTAATCATACTAAAAAGAAGGCTTAAAGCTCAAAATGCATAGCTAACGTAACAATTATATTTTGAATATGATAATTTTTTAAGTTATCTAAGATAAGATTAATAATCATTTACAACTTAAACATCGACACACAGTAATGGATGTCCCGAAGGTTTTTAATAATAATAAAGAACAATAATAATAAATAAAGATGTGACCACAACGATATTTCCAAATTAATAGCCACAGGGTCTAACAAAACGAATTATTTTGTGTCTAAGCTTTGTGCATTAGAGGACGTTTAATTGAGAACTATTGGTAATGTGATATATTACAACGATTTACAACAATATTCCAAATATAGTAACTTAATTTAAAATATTATGTTTTTTTTAAAGATAAGCAATTTATAATTTTTGTAACACATTTAAGTAGATCATTTATTAAATAAAATCCATAACGATGATAACGCTAAACATGTACACATTAAATTTTCTGTGTCCCGCCTACATTACAAGAGATTTAGCAGTGTATCAAAAAATTGTTGTTTCGTGTCAGCTTCAGTATGAAACCATCCTAAATCTTTTACTGTTAATTGGTAATGCGCAGCGAATGCGGTCCGTCACGTAAACAGCGATATTAAGCACATTATGCTGCATTCTAGCGTCTGAGCTGCGTTTATGCAGTGTTGCCATCATGCGAAATTACTTGCCCACTTACAATGACATGTGGAACAGGAGCTGTGGATGGAAAACTGTTTAAGATAACTTTTTTATACAATAACGGGCCTAAAAAGAGCTAGATATAGAGGAAGACCAAAGAAAAGAAGAGATAGACTGTGTCTAGAATCCGTCCGATAGAACTAAGTGACCTAGAAGAAGAAAGGTCAGGCAAAAGAAAGTGGGAGAAGAAGGAAGGTCACATATAATAATTTCACAACTGACCATATATTTTAGTTAAAGAGTAAACAGTCTTATTTCAGTATAGTAGAGTCAATACTGACATGACAATGTTGATTTACATGAAGTTAAGGTTACATCAGCACTTGCTTCCAAATTCACGATAAGATTCGTTTCTTCTATAGCCTCCTGATCACTGGATGAATGTTCTTTCTTCACGTCCATCAATACAGATCAATATTTTTCATTCCGAATATTCTCGAAGTTTTTTAAGAGCGAACCGAATACAAATCTAGAAGTATTATTTTGGAATTCATTCATATCCTGTTGTTAGATAATAAGTAACCTGGTGTCAGATTTCATTAAAAAAAGCAGATGAAAATCAGTAGCTCCATGCCCATTTCAAATACGAAATATTGCTTTGGCAAGATACTTTGACAAGTGCAACGAACTTTGGGTAAAATGTTTCTAAAAAAATCTTCACTACATGCGTTATCTTAATCCGTCGTAAGCTGATTTTCTTGTTCGCTTATTATAATCTGCCCGGGTACGAAATCTCGACTTAATTGAACGCTTTTAATCCATTTACACGGCTGACCTTTACTGGACTTGTTTCGGAATATACTGGAATTGAGAAGTGTTCTTTTTCTAGGTTCACTCGGGAGGTTGTAAACAAAGTTATTCAAGAAGTTAATGAGAAACAAAAAGACAGCGTTTTAAAATTACATCTGGCATTTATATCGCTGAAGGCATATCATCAGTATAAATCATTTACTTTTGTAGGAAGGTTAAAAAATCAAATACCATAGTTTTGGCTTCTAACACAACGATGAGATAGACTAAATAGGTCATGGCAACCCCCCAGAGAACAAACTACAAGACAACTCAAACAAACATACTGTAGAGACGCTGTTGCAACTGCTATAAAGGCACTGAAGGGCCGACGACGGGAGAAAGATGTTCTAGTACCAAATTCATAACGCAACAGTCGTGTTATTACTTTTGCCCCAAAATACTAGCTTACCGGAATTTAATAAAGCTAAAAAGGGGAATAGAATCCATACTAATCCATACTAATATTATAAATGCGAAAGTCTGTCTGTCTGTCTGTCTGTCACCTCTTCACGGCTAAACTGCTGGACCGATTGTGATGAAATTTGGTAGGGTTGTAGTTAACGACCTGAGGTCAAACATAGGCTACTTTTGGGCGCGATATAACAGAGTCCCACGCGGGGCGGAGCCGCGGGGAACAGCTAGTATAATATATTTTTTTCTGTTATGCCATTGAGTGCGGTATATTCTGTTATGCCATTGAGTGCGGTATAAAAATAAACTGAAGAATAGCTAGATGGTAGTCGCTCCATTGTAAAACTAGGACAATTATTGAAAGGACTACTCTTTCCTACGAACCCGGGGGCTTTGAAGCGTAAGCTGAAGATACAACTAGGAAAAAACGCTCAGATAATGATATGTAGCTGTGCCTCATAACGAAGGTCTCGTGTCGCCCTCCTTACCTTCAACTTCATCGTTTATCTAGTGAAGTGTGCCATGTCGGCTCCTACAAACGAATGAACTATTCAACTATTCACACAGCGATTAGGAAGTCGTAAACGCAATGTGGGGGCTTTATTATTCTGATGCCGGCAACCATTAAATAATGCTCGAACTTGAACTACACTACTACTTTCTCATAGATCAAGACCATCCGTTCCGTTACTAGCTGCGGCAGGGTTGTCAGTGTCATTTATGTCTAACTAGCTTTTGACTATGGCTTCGCTCGTGAACTTCCTCGGAAACAGTGCTTTTACGTGACGAAAGGATGTCGTTCACTATATTTCTAACGTTAGCGAAATATCTGAAAAATCTGTTCATTAGATAGGGCGTGAAAACGTAACAAACAAACAAACTCTCTTTCAACTTTTAACAACTAGCTGTTCCCCGCGGCTTCGCCCCGCGTGGGAATCGGTTATATCGCGCCCAAAAATAGCCTATGTTTGACCTCAGGTCGTTAACTATATCCCTACCGAATTTCATCAGAATCGGTCCAGCAGTTTAGCCGTGAAGAGGTGACAGACAGACAGACAGACAGACAGACAGACAGACAGACAGACAGAAAGACAGACAGACAGACTTTCGCATTTATAATATTAGTATGGATAGTATGGACTTTTTAAAAGTTACTCTTTCTCCTATTTGTGAAATATTCTTTCACGTCTTTGTTATCGTTTTGAACCGACTTTGTGCCATGCTTCGGAAGTCCTCAACCATCTCACTTACCTCGGCATAATTCAAAAGGCAGTGAAGAAACTACAAAACCACTTGTCTAGCAAACTCCGCATAATATGTCGCCAGTTTGTGGAATATGTAAACTATCATACAGCTGATGACATTTCTCAGCTAACTCGGGTCGTGACTGCGAAATGACAAGTCGTGGCATTCTCAACGTATTTTTCACCTTTGCGAAAGGAATCGTGATCGGTAACACAATTGTCGTTTGCAGCGATCTAATCGAAATGGGTCGTCGTACGTCGTCGGTGGACTTGCGAAATAGGCGCCACGGGTGAACGTCTGTTTTCTTGTAGAAAGGATAAAGACTGGATGGTGCGAAATTTTGCAATGGTTGAGTGCTACCCACGAAATTGATTAAGCAAAATGCTGATTCGGAAGAAACGAAAACATCAGTTCAAAGTATGCTGACTTTTTTCCATGGATCAACGCAGATCTTGACTTACCAGTCTGTGATTTCGATTTAATTTTAAGATCCTGTGACGTCGCGCATTCTCCAACGGCGAGATTTAGCATATTGAGCCTTCATTACAATAGAGAAGAATAAGGATCAAGCAAGACCTACTAGACATATTAACATCAAAAGAAATAAAATCGTTCCATTCGCAAATAATTCACAAAAATGGCGAATACAAAAAAGTTTCACCATAATCAGCGCTGCTGACTGAGACTGAGACTGTCGCAGTCAGGTTAAAGTCTTCATTAACATCAAGCAGCACTTATTTTTAGCTCGGCTGCTGTCCGCTATCATAGCCGTTTTTGTGCAGACGGGACGACATACCGCTGCCGTAATTTTATAGTTCCGGAGAAACGGTTAAGGGAAGAAACAGTCGCATTAAACGATGTTAATCGTTGTTTAAACACGCCGATGGCGCTATTACGAAATATTTGATCGAGAAGCCGTTGCTATAGTGTTGTCGCCGCGCTAATTATGGTCCGCATCAGATTTCAGTACAGTTCGCGGTATTTTTGCAACGTTTGAGTTCGTAATTAGAGTTCACTAACACGCTAGACGCGATTCACGGCGTACGTGTTTGTGCACAGTGTTAACGTGTTTGCTCTACGGTTTTATATCGTTATACACGCTAGGCGCGAATCGCGCCGATCATGTTCGCGCCACAATTTTATATCATCAAATGTGCGAAGCGCAATTCAGGCTATACGTGTTTACCGCAGTTTTACATCATTAAACACGCTTAGCGTGATTTTAAATTGTGTTTAACCAACGCACATTTTAAAATAGAGGCGTTGTAAAAGGTTCGCTTGTTCTAGCTGTATTCACGACTGTGGGTTTAAGTAATTTTGTCCCGGTGAATGAGGCAATTTACCGCGTTTCCATGTTGCCGGAGACTCAACAAAGGGGCAACAGTCGGGAGTCTGTTGCACAACACAATGCGGCGCGACAACAATAACACACGGGCTAAAACTATGGAGAGTACATAATTGGCATCATTTAATACACACACACACACAAACAAACTTTCATGACACCCGGGTTAAACAAAGACTCGATTTCCACGTTGTACCTATATTAATTGATTAAGAACTATGTAACTTCTAACAAATTAGTTTTTTTTTAATTGCAGTTTTGGTGCTTCAAATCAAGCTCAATTTAGTTAAAATTTCATTGTTTAGTTAGGTTTTCTTTCAATGTTTTTTTTTTTCAGCGAAAGTGATATGCTTCATATTCTTATTCTTTAATTATATCTGCGCCAGTAGTTTAACGAAACAGAGATAAATATATACAACTGAGCTGAGATGGTTTAGCTCAATCACATAATGTGCTTGCGCTTGCGACTGAAGGATTCGTCGCGTTCAAAACAAAAAAGGTTTCACACAGGTTTACGCGTATGCTTGCTGGGATTCCAGCGCAGTTTGGTACTTATAAAATCATATACTGTAGCGCATTTGTACGAACCTTTCTCTTTGTTCGCTTTTTACTCATGTGGTACGAGTTGCACGACAGCATTGTACACCGGCCCTAATAGGAGGATATTAAGACATCCCAATTGTTAGGCTTATGAACTGAAATCTATTAGCAAATAGTTCATAAAATGTCGTCGGTATAATAGGCGTATCTCGACGGATCGCGGGTTGGGAAACAATGGTTGGTTCTTAACCAACGCTACTAAGGTTGTATACAGGTTATATGCCAGCGTTTGAAGCTATGGAAAATTGCCATTTTGCAACTTCTACTGTGAAATTAAGGACTACGAGGCTCTTTTAAAGTGATCATGGACTCTGAAGCCTGCTTCGGATGCTATCCCATATTTTGGATGATGATAATAGTTTTTATCTGTCTATAACTAACTTTGTAGTTAGTACCTAATAGAAACATTAAGTAAGCTTCGTATAATGGGATTGTATGATCAAGGTTAATAAATGATTCACAAACAATCTAGTACGCGAACAATAAATATTTTATGGTAATAATATTTATATCACAATAAATTACCGCAAAATAACATGCATATTATTCTCGTAATCCATACTAATCCATACTAATATTATAAATGCGAAAGTCTGTCTGTCTGTCTGTCTGTCTGTCTGTCACCTCTTCACGGCTAAACTGCTGGACCGATTGCAATGAAATTTGGTAGGGATGTAGTTAACGACCTGAGGTCAAACATAGGCTACTTTTGGACGCGATATAACCGAGTCCCACGCGGGCGGAGCCGCGGGCAACAGCTAGTAATAATAATAAATTGAAATAATACTAAGCGCTCCAGGAAGATAGCTTTTATTCCATTTAGTACGCAAACATGTCCCTTCAGATGGAGAGTGGTTACCGTAGCCTATGGACGCTTGCACCACCAAAGTATGTCACGTGCACATTACCGACTAATTTAACTAAAAATATAAACGGTAATAATAGACGGGAAAGTTTCGAAAGCAAAAAATATAAATAAACAAGCCTTTGTCCGATGTTTTTAAGATAGTCGTTAAGACTGTCAACAATCAACAGTGGCGCGACGCGACCTTGCGCCGGCGCAGCGTGGCGGAATGCGGGCATTTCCTACCACTTCTCACCATTGTTTATAATATCAGTCTAGATTTAACGTTTTTATAGATTAAGACAGCGTGCATGCAAAATGAAATGATGTCATGCTCGATCCCCATGAGGTTTTCGAACTATACGCATAGTTGAGTTGAGTAAAACTGGGTTAGTTTAATAGGTAGTTGTGTCTATAGATCTACTAATAATATTATAAAACTGAAGTTTATTTGTTTGTTGCAACGCTTTCAACTTTAGAACAACAGAAAAATATGCTGCATATTAATAGCCTGATTCTTAGGAAATATTATTTTTGACCAGTATGTGGCTACGTTGAATGCTCTATCGTTGTCCCAGATCCTCATCAGGGCAGTTAGGACGATGATCCATAGACTGCACAGCCCCGCAATCACAAAGGTCGAAAATCCCCACTTTACCCTGTTCTCCTGGCATCTTCCAACACCAGCCCGTAATAATATTAAAAATCAAACCATTTCGACTCGAAAAGAAGAAGGAAATATTATAGGTATGACGATAGTACATACATATACACCACGAGCGAGTGAAAACACGGAGAACAGCTAGTCCAAAATATATTCAAAAATCATACTCATCATTAAACAGCCCTAGGGAAATATTTCGGTGCAGTCATTATCCGAAAATATCCCTCGCGCTGGAATGATGGATGTATCGTAAAAGCAATCCCTCAAATGTTGAGAGTAAAATCCCCAGACGAGTGCATATTACGAGAAGCCGATGCATCCTGCATCCTGATTGAAGTGCGTGTTTGTCACAAAATAACTTAATTACTGAAGAATAGTTTAGTACTCTCAAGTTTTTTTTTGCTTTTATTCCTTAATGAATAAATAAAAAATATATATATTAATTCCACAATTTTCTTAACAAATCATTGTGTTGGTATCACTCAGCTACCCGCCACCGAACAAGGAGTAACACTGTGTCTTGAATGGTGGAGAAAAATTATGAAAATATAGGATATGCCATCTATTACAGAATAGAGCAATAATTAGTAGACAATAATGTTATACCTATGGTACAATAGTCATATGATTGCATCGCTCTAAATTTTAAATAAAACAAATAACTGGCGCCCACAGCTCATGTCACTGTGAGTTTAAATTCAGGTGCATGAAACACTGACAGACACACTGACGGACAGAGAAGAATCACTACATAAAACAAAATCGCTTTCTCTGTCTCTGTCCCTACGTATGCTCAAATCTTTTAAACTACGCAACGAATTTGATGCGGTTTTTTTAATAGATAGTGATTCAAGAGGAAGGTTTTTATACCCATGCAAAGTCGGGGCGGGTCGCTATTTAGTAATAAAGTCCAGTTTAATGTATGTAACCCTTAAAGTCTTTCACTTAATGATGTGTTTTAGTGGAGAGTTAAAAAAAATGCAATGAAATATCAGTTCTGTAAATTAGTTATTTTATGGTGTAACTTCGCGTGCATACCCCGCCCTTATTGCATGCACCCCAACATAAGTTACAGACAGATAATAGCTTTCTCTCACAAAATCCTCAGGAGTAAAAGAGAGGGAACTAAAATTTCTGGAGACTTGTCATGCGATGTTTAAACGTTAGTTTGGTAGGTACTTAGTCTCGAAACTCCCCCTTGCAGACTGTCTGAGTGTTCTAGCATTTAAACACGGAAACTAAACTGTGTAACGTACGATTTAAAAGCTGTATAATATATCAGTATTAATTCATTATAGCGGGCTATAGCTATAGCCCTCCAAAGAGCCGATTGGCAAGAGGTGCCGCGGAATAGGGAGGAGCCACTTTGGGTGGTTGTTGAGCAAACGCAAAATCTAATGTAATATTTAAGAGCTATTTTCTTGTCCCTTACAAGTCTTTCTGCTATCTTTTATCAGCTTTTTCACATCCTGATTCGATAGCACGTCTACTTTTTCCTTTATTTGTTCTATATAATCATTCTCAGATGAGATGAAACCAAAGGTGGTAATCCTTTTTCCTGCCTTTCCTTTACTGCCTTACAGTAAAATAAAAGTAGGATTTATATGGGAAACAATAAAAAAAAAATCCAAAGTAGTTCCTAAGTCACATTTCACTTACAGCGTTATCATAATGTAATCAAGCAAAACACATTCATATAAGTATACAAATTTCTCAGTAACCTCGCACGATACTCAGAAATTATAACATCAGAGAATTCTGATTAAACAATAAGCGATAAGTTAAACATGACATTCCGGCGAACGGATGTGGTATGCGCCGTTTTATTTCAGGTAAGTACATATTTCAATTACTTTAAACACAAGCTTGAAATCAGCTTTTCGACAGTGCATTGCAATCATCATCATTAAGTATAACATTCATCCCGTTGGCTCGCTGATTTCAGACACAATAAAAATACATGGACATATTCGTGCGCGAACCAAGCGAAAACAAACATCTATCCAGTTTTTTCAATCAACTAGCGCGGGCGGTGTGGGATTGAAATGGCGAACAGACAGAGGCAGAGAATTCTGCGTTATCACGTGAAATAGGGGTGTTCCGCAATCGCATTGTGGTAACTCCCTAAATCTCCATTGACACAAGCTTGCATTTATTATAAACTAGCTGACAGGCGAACTTCGTACCGCCTTAGCGTAAATTTGATTTTCTTAATATTTTTTTCCGTAAGAACCTTGTACATAGTATTAGAAAACTACAAAAAGCCAAATCGGTCAAGCCCTTTTCATGCTATGTCGTGACAACGAAAAACGGGTTTCATTTTTAAATATATATTAGTTGTTCCCCGCGGCTCCGCCCGCGTGGGACTCGGTTATATCGCGCCCAAAGGTAGCCTATGTTTGACCTCAGGTCGTTAACTACATCCCTACCAAATTTCATCCCAATCGGTCCATCCGTTTAGCCGTGAAGAGGTGACAGACAGACAGACAGACAGACACACAGACAGACAGACAGACAGACTTTCGCATTTATAATATTAGTATGGATAGACTAGCTGTTCCCTGCGACTTCGCCCCGCGTGGGACTCGGTTATATCGCGCCCAAAAGTAGCCTATGTTTGACCTCAGGTCGTTAACTACATCCCTACCAAATTTCATCACAATCGGTCCAGCCATTTAGCCGTGAAGAGGTGACAGACAGACAGACTTTCGCATTTATAATATTAGTATGGAAGTATGGATATAGCGGTGGCTAGGCGTATGGCGTATGGCGTAGACCGTAGACAAAGGGAGGCTTATACTCAGCAGTGAGTTGTAGACAGCTGATGATGATGATGAATAAATCCAGACCATTCCCAACAACCAACATGTTCCGGGCATAAGCGTTTGCCCGGTTGCTTGCTCTCTGTTCAGTAACGAAACAATGTAAAGAAATAATTGATTTATAAGATTTTAAACACCACAACTTAAAATTCAATAAAAATAACTCATACACTGTCAACCAAAATTTAATTACCGGGCGTGCCAACTATGACTCGTCACTTACCACCATGACAACAAAACGACAGGTCTTCACAGCTGTCGATCAGAAAAACTTGCCAATTAACGTTTCCTTGATTCGAGCTGGCTTTGTTTACGTCCATCTTTTGTTTTTGTTGTTCATCTTGTGGCATGGCGTGGCGCCCCGGTAGATCGACGACACCGAGAACTACTAGCTAACGTCAGCAGCTTTGTCTGTGTGCAAGCCGTTTCTCAATTTCATTATAATATAAACTTATCTATATTAATAATTTCGTCAAGGGGTACGGTAGACTCGATCGAAACCTTACCTGAATAATAAAACATAACAAATTAAAGATTTCGAGTCGACAACATATATCCGCATGATACGGATTGTATCAAATATTTTATAATCAAAATCAGTCGTTTCAAATCACAAATTTTGAGAGAAAGTAAGAAAAAATGAGTGACTTCAAAATACATTCTGGAGGTCTATTATTGGGAGAATCTGAAGTCTAGATTATTTTTACTGTCTTTTGACAAACCAATATTAAGCAACATGTAAACATCCTTAATAAACACTATTCCTGTTCATCCGTTCCAGTCCGTTTCCTGTTCAAGGAAAATCCATTCATATCATCAATTAGCTAAATTGAAAAGCCTACTCTCCAGGGCGTCGATTCTGCTAACGTTAAGGCAAAATCGTATCAAAATAGTGTTTCAATAGTAGTGCTTTTTACACACTATTTATAAGAGTTATGACAGTATGATGTGATGTTAATTTAGTGTGTGGTGTGATCATCAGAAGTGATATAAAAAATATATACATTTCTTGTAACTAGTGTGTAAAAAAGCACTACCATTGAAACACTATTTTGACACGATTGTGATTTAACGTTAGCAGAATCGAAACCCAGCCCTACAAATTATTTAGGGCGTTCACACACCATTCATTCGCCATCTAACAAATGACGAAACGTGAGCGAGAGATGATGGACCACATCTGTGAAAACGGTCGTCTCATTACGGTGACAAATGTTACCGAGGTGGTGGGCGGGTGCATTGTGTGCCCTGGTAATCTTTGAGGCGATTTAAAATCAATTATCAATTGTTTAGGATATCTTATGAGCGTGAGCATTTGTCAGTTAAAATTAAAAGACAGTTGAGTCAAAGGCAATAGCAGGCCTATTTTGAGCTATAATTACCTTAACATGTACAAAATAGCTAAAAACGATAGCAGATCTCAATAATTTAAGAACAAAACCATTCTGTTTGATTGTGGTATAAAATAGGAACAATAGATAAATCAGTAAAATAGATACATCAGATCAACTCACGGAAGACAACAATTAACACATGTCACCACAAATACCTATAACGGGATGAATGTCTCTGTCCGAGGCAGTTGCTGCTACCATAACATGCTAATATATTCCAACATATACATACTAAATGCAAACGTGTCCTAAATAGGATATACTGGTCAGCGTTGTTCTGATTGTGTGAATGTTCTTTGCTGGTTTAAAATCAATACGGCTTCTTTATATCGTTCTCGAAATGGTCCACAAGATCTACAACTTCCCCAACTTAGCAATGTTATGAGCAAATCAACCATTGCTGTTCTTCATGCTATATAGTAAATAGGTACAAGTATAAATGAAAACAGTTAGTTAAATAATTAAATTGAAAGAAATTGAGAAAAGCAGAGGGACAATGTAGAGACATTCAATACAGCAGAACGAATTTTTGAAAACCATACTTCTACAGCAATACCGGCCGGGTCGGTTGTGTATCACTGGAGGGATGAAGTATGTAGAGACATGGAATCCCTTCAAAAATCCGACCAGGTAGAGTTGGCGCAGAATACTAAAGAGAGAAAACTCGTGTCGGTATCCAAGATCCACTTGGGGTCGCTCACCTATCGAAGTAAGTTATATGGAAAGCTGGAAGATGAAGGATAGTCATAGACAGAGAAAGATCTCCAATGAAGTATAGAGAACGAATTAAGTCGTGTCGTATCAGGATGTTAAAAGGCTGGCAGAAGATACGACTGGGACCACACCAACTTTGTTTGTTTATCGTATGGCTTTGTCGATTCACTGTCTATAATTTATGTGTAGTAAGTACTGTCATCATTAACGATATCGAATCCTTCTACATTGTTCATGGTACTTCCGACAGGGGCTAACGTATTCGCAGCCGCCCACCACCAATTATGCGGCGTCCGTTTTGCATTGCAATCAGATCCATTTGCAATGTTTTATATTTTAATTGATTACTACTCCCGCGCACGCTAATCCTTCAATTATTGAAATAATTGCGATGACAGGACATCTACATATATATCTAATGGATTAAGATAATGAGTAAATCATATTACATATTGATTTTTATCAGGTTATCAAAGACCGGATTTTCACAGGCATATATGAAATCTATAATGTAACTTATGATAATTTTGGCCTGAGCCACGTGTAACGTGTAGTTTATAATATACCAACTATATTTCGTGTTTGTTGCTATCATACAGTTGAAGTAAGCACGGTATCGTCAATAAAGCTAATAATAAAACAGGTCTATGTACTTAGCTTCTGTTCTATAATTGCTTGATAATGTATAATTTGGAAGAGACGTACTTAACTAAAGCCACAGAATATGTAATAATACAAACTAAAAGACGAAGCAATAAAAAATAAACAAGCATCGAATACAATTCGCAGTTTGAATTCCACCGGGATCCAATTTGTCATTCCGATATGTTTTTTAAATTTATTACACTCGTATGAAAAATGTCCCGTGTCGTGCCATTTATTTCTATCAGCCATCAGCGCCTGCGCATGTTTCTCTTTTGTTATCTACCAGCAATTTGTTTGAGTACATCGTTGTGTTGCTATCTTCAATCATGTATGCCATGGGTAACATTCAATTACATATCACACACACATTGAGTAGATTGTTGTGTATGTATATATGTCAGTTCAGATATATGATTGTAAGGCCGTTGTTACATTTATTCCATTTCAAGTGCCAAAATTTAGTTCATTCGAATTAGCACGTTAATTTCCGCCAAAACTAAACACCCTGCCTAATTTGATGTTTATTTAATTACTAATGTATGCCGATTTTATGTTCAAAAAGAAATTCATATTTATAAAAAAATCAAAAGGTTTCGCAACAAATGAACTGTATAAAAAACAACATTTTCCGCCGCTAAACCTATCACTATCACTTATGCGACATGTGTGGGCGATGCGATATAATCCAGCTTTAAAACATTATGGGCGTTATGCTCATTGTGGAAAAACGACAAAGACCGTTACGCATAAAATTTGAATTTATAGAATATTTAGATAACCGTTATGCTTAGACAATGGGCTGACCCCGTGTGTGTTCGCCTTAAACATACGAAGCCGACACCGCGGGAAAACGGCAGATCACGAAATACCGATTAAACAAAAATCAAGCTTAAATAAATGTAATTTTGCCACATATTCTCTATTTGAATTAAAATACATATCGCCAAACAGCAGTGCTTGCATCGTTTTATTCTGTTTAAAATGGATGAGAGGTATTAAAATTATTGGCCGCTGTGGCAAAATCCTAGGCAACGAATTGGTAGCGCGCTTGTGACACCATCATATCCGCGCGACATTAGCTCGACTGGTAACGTATTAAAAAAATAATTAGGGCATTAAAAAAGGTAGGTATTTAAAATCTGTCTTGGTTTTAAATATTTATTGGGTTAGGTTTCCAGGTTTTTTCATAAATACTCTCGTTCAAATGATGCGACGCATATGGGCATATAACTAACAAAAAAGAAAAACAATATTTTTGTTAGCTCTTCTTAGTACATAGAGGTACACTACTCTAATTGCCATAACTTACGTTGATTTACTGAGAGCTTGAGTAAGTTTTACTTACGGGTCTTTATCTCTGTAACTTTACTGATCTGCGAATGGGTGTTTATCATTAAAACAGACTGCATACTTGGGTGATCCCTCGCAAACAAACGGAGTTTTCGCGGGTGTACATTAGCGCTTAGTAATGTATGAACAATGGGCACAAGCTGGCGCCGTTGGGGCCGGATTATGGATTGTGCACCCAATCTGACACGTGCACTGCGTTCTCCATCTGCGACTCATTATTTTGTGTCTATGTATAAAATAAATAAAGCATAGAAAACCTTACTTTACATAGACAGTTCTGAAGTAGGTAATTAATAAGGATGGCAATGAGTCAGGGATAGATAGGTGATAGATTTTTAAACTGTTGCAAACAGCCGACAATTTTTTTCACTATATGTAGCTTATTTACCGTATACTAGTCAAAATCAGGTATAATCATTATTGCACTCTGTTCTTACGAGCAAAGATGCCGAAGACCAGGCGAAGGGGATAAGAAATAACAGACCCTGGAGTGCTATCATTGAAATGTATGACATACTTGAAACCGGTGAGTCAAATGATTATAGTTCGAGTCCCTGGTAATGTTGCATGGAAATCATTCGAACACGCATTTCAAAAATAGCACTCTTGTACTCCGAAGCCAACAGTCGAGACCCGTACTATTTTTACTTTACGCCAATGTTTATATTTCACAGCTCCGTAACCAAAGACCGCCCGTTGGGCATTCGCGCCCTGGAGCCCTACGCAGTCCACATCTCAACACGTGTCCGGAGTCTGCCCATAATAAGCACGACAAACCATTGTACTGTTAATAATTCAAATATATTATTGTAATACAGAAATACACCGCGCGGCGACTGGAAATTCAATTTAAAGTAATTATGTCGGATAAATATTGTAATTTCATTATAATAAAATCGTTTACATTCGAATGTGGTTAATGCATCGATCGAAAACATATATTTCCATGGATAAGTGTCTGAATAAATTTCATAGTGTCGCGTCAAAAATGCGGGAAATTTTAATGTAAAGGTACAATTGTGAAATTGTACCGCTTTTGATCGGTAGCGAAGCGCTTTAACACGTTGGCGGACACACGACTGCTATAGCAGTATAACAATAAAACTTCTATTGTGTTTTCAAAAACGTCCGAAGTTCGGTTTACAAATTTTCGCATTAATTATAGTATTAACAACACCGGCCATCGCGTGTTGGCGACATTTCCCTGCAGCATTTACTTGAACTGAACAATTTTATAGTGTGTAAATAATAAAATTGATCAAATCAATTTACTGGTTTCGCGACTCTAAAGTAAACATGAATAATCTAATTGAAGCCTGCAATTAATTACTCTACTGCTGCAAGTTAGAGCAGTAATTGACCATGGGTCACATGTAACGCTCTTAAGTACATTCAAAACACATCTATAAAAATAAACTTTATAACAGCATCACAGAATATATAATAGTATTTCGTAAGGCGAGCCCCTGCTCCATTAGCAAAGCAAGATAAAACCGAACCTTTAAGAGAAAGATTGAACAATAATGCATTTTTGTACGCAACAGCTATAAATACGAGTGCATTAAACATCAAATGGGCGATGCACGACTACAGATAATGTCATAATGGACGCATCACGTACTTCACTGCTTTTAGACAAATGCAGAATAAAATATTGCAGGTGATAATAATGTAATTGCGATGCGTAGGCAATAGAAACAATTGATTACAGAGACACTTCGGGACTTAAATCATACCGCGAATTACATAATATTAGGGCGCGAATCGTAAAAATGCAACATACTAAACAAACAGTAATTCAAAATGTTTCTTAGCTAAACCCTACTTCTCAAGTTAGCAACCATTCTTAGCAGGAGTCCTGCCTATAAATCCAGTTCGACGTTGGCAAGGGCAGCTATTTTTAGCGCGTTCCCGCCTGCGCCGAAGGCCGGTTGTCCCGGGCGCTCGAAGGACGCCAGGACGAACTTAGGGTTGTCCAATTGTACAAATTAGGTCGCGATCATTATAATCCTAATATTGAAATTATGAATTGGATAAACAGAGATGGCGGGATTTCCAAAAAGCAGCTGGCAGGTAATCGGTTCCTGGGCTCTGAAGCGACAAGCTGCGAGGATGCAACCGAGAAATCACTTTAATGATGAGAGCGTATTACTAAGGCGATCATAAAAATACTGCCAAATCTTATTGTATGGTTCAACGGTTCAATTCAATGGTGACAGTAAAAACTGAATTGATCATCGGGAATATAATGGAACATAAATAGTTATACGAAATTACATGACAAAGTTAAAACATGAACATTTCAAGCAGATTGAAGGAGAAAACCATAGAACACCTACTATGACCATACCATAGAAATGTAGCAGAATTTTCTCAAGATTTTGAACACTTGTACTAAGTTTTAAACGCTGTGCATAAGGAAATAAACTATCCAGTCTTCAACCCATCCAAGCTGTGTCGGTAACCCTAAGGCCCGAGACTGCGCCCGCGCCGCTGCCCGAATTATAATGCGTTTCTACGAATGCTTCAAAGATGCCGCTCCGACGGAACAGGTACAGCCCTGAGCAGGGTTCCAAAAACACAGCCCGATTAGTAAACTTTGAATTAGCCATTTCTTGACAGGATGACAGGAAAGACATATAAATTTTACCTTTTTATACCGTTAGGGATGGAACCACTTGTTCTGGAAAATAACCCTTAGATTATCCTTATATAAGTATATACAGGTGTACTTACGAGATAAAACGATACATGCAAATAATACAGTAACGTTTATAAAAAAATTAAGGCAGTAAGAGGTCTAGACGTAGATTTTCTTGGCTGGAAACCATACGGCACAACAAAATCATATTTTAAAGAAGATATTTGAAGTTGGCTCTTCTTCTTTTTGACGACGCCTCTAGCAAATCATATTAGAGAGAGTTAATAATAATATACAAAAGCATTGTCAGCGGCTTTATACACGCCCCTGAATGTGCAGGTGGCTAGACACGTAGGGCAAGACAATACATATATATATTATGGTCTGGGAATTATATATACCTTCCGAGGTTGTACATCTTCGATGGTAAGTATGAAGTCGAAACTGAAATAAAAGGCACTGCTACATAAGTTCCTTGAATAATACTGCCTTGTCAATGTCATATAACATACAGTTAATTTAACTGATTGTGATAATCATTATTGTAATTGTAAGTACATATCTGAAGCAACATGGAACATTAATAACTTTTAATCGCAACGCAACGCACTCATAACAATAACTATGATACAATGATGATGTAATAAGGAAAACGCAAACATCAAAGCGTGACATGGAACACGCCTATTGGGTCAATGTCACGTTTATTATGGATAGCCAATAGCACTTTACCTGGAATTATTAATATTTCATAGTCGAGTGCTTCACGACAGGTTGTTCACATTGCAGTAGAGTGGTCAGCATTTTCCTATATTTTAAAATTTGTTCTGGTCAAAACGTACAATAACAGGTTTGATATCAACGGCAATTTTTCTCAAATTTGAATTTGGAATCGATTTCAAAATAAAAATTTTACACGTCTTTTTTTTCGTCATCGATTAGGTGAGTTGGAGCCGTTGGAGGAGTCTACTTAGTGCTAATACAAAATAAAAAAGAATCTAATACCACATACCTAAGCACCACCCCAGCCGGTTCCACGAAATATTCGCATTAGAAAACGTGTAATCAACAACACCATAACAAGACGTTTTCTCATCATCACGGCGGAACTCTAATTGGGTGTCTTCCGCTAGCCATTGAGCATCATTTGCAAAAACATCAAGACTGCGAGCATTATGTCACATATAATTATATGCATTAGATTATGTAATAATGCAGAAATGCTTTCGAATTCGAACTATCACATTGCAATGTTCTAAAATTGAAATACTAAAGACCTAAATTTTAAAAAATATGGAAGTGAGACTGTTTTGTAGATTCCATAAAAGGTTGAGCGAAAAAAAACTTCGGGGTCATTGGGAGTCATTTTGTAGCGCGAATGGGCATAATCCGCCGAGGTGTAAATAATAAAGTCGTCAAAATATATACCGCGCTAAGGATTGCTTTGACATCTATTATTAGCTCTATAAGGATTCATATCACGCACACTACTGCGCTTATTAGTTTCATTGAAAAACGTAACAGGGTCATCGGCTACTGATATCTCTTTATCACTTTGCCCCATTATTGCACTAACAAGAACCGATTTAAACATCTTTTACCAGCCGCACTTCACTTCAGTGCAATTGTTTACTGTGAGAATTCCGCAGAGCAACTCCGGCGCCGCCTGAAGCTATATCTGTTATTGGGCGCGGCGCCGAGACGCGACGGGATCGAGCAGTATTGGATCCGAGCACTTCAATTTGCTACCTGATTACTGATAAAATATCCCAAAGTACAGTGGGTCACATAGAAAAGTATAAACCTGGTGTAGTATAAGATGGTATACTATTCTCTGTGGTCCTCTGTACCTATAGAATATTAATGTGTTGGATGAAAGTCAATGTATACCGACTGGTGCATCTCCAGTCTAATCAGATACTTTATCATATACAATTGCATCTTTTAAAGTTATCTCTCACCACAGCATCTATTTGCAGATTGATTACTTACTCTCAATGTATCAAATTTTTGTCAATTGTAGTACCTTTGAAGGGAACCCAAGTTTGACGGAAACCAAGGTTTCTGTACTGCAATCTTAAAAAGTAAAACATCACAACCGTAGTTTCTGCATAGAAATACCACTCGAACATAGACCGAACGTGGCCGAGGCACGGCAAAAAAAAGCGAATAGAATTTGCTATTCCCGGCGTACTAACGCCTACTTTATCGGCGCATATAAGTCGTCAGGACGGGTTCTGGCTCGTGGGGCGGCAATAAAAACCAGGGTGGTTACTGGTTACCGAACGGGCAGGTCGGTGCCCTCTCGCGGCCTTCGCTCCCCGCCCCCCTCAACCCTCGCAGCAAGGACGTCGCCCGCGTTGCATAACCAAGCGCACGCAACTCTGATACCGTTCAAAGATGCGCTTCACTATGCACTCTCATCGGAATGAAAATAAAAGCCTATCGTGCGCATAATGCGTATTTGTATTCATACGGCCGGAATCATGTTTGATAGTTTCTTTTCGCTTGTGAATCATATTTCGTTAGTTATGCTATACGCATTTCATGATATACTAGTATCCCTTGAACTTACAGAAAGGTAAACAAATTGGAAGCTCAACTAACACACAATTACAGAAATGCAACAAGAAAAAAAAATATGCCGAAGATACAAAAGAAGGTGTTTAAGGTGGTAGTTAGGTGGTTGTGCAGGGTTGGTGTGTTAGGTGCTCCGCTCTCAACCGCATGAAAGAAGAACCCTTTATTAGAAGTAGTAGTAACACTGACCTGTAGAATTTTTGTTGACGCAAAAGTAATCCTCAATGAGGAAAAGAAGCAGCGAGAAGTTGATAGCTAAAGAAAACTCCCATCTTATCTCATAATTATCCATTCATTTCATATAGATTTTATTCACTTACGAGTAGGTATAGCAACAACCGCGGGAACTAATACTTGCCTGACGGGAAAGTAATCGATGAGACTGCCACAGGAACCGTATTAATGGCGCGAAAAAGAGAGGCATGTACCCAGCAGTGGGATGTGGACTGAATATGATGAATCAAATAATGAAAAGATATGTTAGGTCAAACATTGATTGTGAACTCCGGGTTTATGCTAGAAAGAGAGAGAGCGTCGAAGATATTTATATGCTCTTTACAGAAACTCAACAAAGTAAGCAATGAACTTTAAGGAATTTTCATTTTACATAGATTAGCCATTACTGGTTTCTCATTAACATATGTCAGCTTCCTGGTGGATGAATTGTTATTGCTTAGAAATAACAAACTCCTGAAGAATTCTATAAAGGCTAATGCTAGTGCGGCTTAAAATTTAATATTATACGGATTTTTTTTTTAAGTTTGTATCAAGTCCACTACTAGACATAGGCCTTCTCCAAGAATTTCCAGAACTACCGGTTGGAAGTGACCCGCATCGAGCGCTTGCTTGCAACCTTCTTCAGCTTATCCGACCATGTGACTTACCACCATCTCTTAAAAACCATGCAAGATCCAGTGAGTAAGGGAGATGTCGCCTTACATCATGTATTGCGCTGTCACGCTTACTCACTGGATCTTGCATGGTTTTAAGATTCGGTAGTAACCCTTCATGTGGTCGGTAGGTGTTCAACGCTGTGATTCAGTAAGTCAAGTGACTTCCATAGTTTCGGTCACATAGAGCGAATACGCGCGGCGAGTGCCCATTAGCAATCGCGGCGAATGAGTCTATAATTAACGAATAACCGACACACAGCGAATAACCGCAGCCAGTATTCCCTGTGTATGACCGAAGCATAGAATATATAATAATACTAGACAGAAGCTTATACCGCACTTATACATACCCATATATGAGTGTGGTAACTAATGCGGTATAAACTATTGATGTGCGTGTTGCCGAGCCGCAGCGAGTATTCGCTGTATGTGACCGAGGCTTACAAGATATACCGCAATCATACACTTATGTGAGTGGTGTATTTACCAATCTAAGCAAAGCCTTTCCGTCTATTCCTTAAAGTACTTATATGCTCACGCTCATGCACAGTATACCTGATAGCCTGTCACACACAACGAATAACCGCAGCGAATATTCACTGTGAGTAACCGAGACTTTAACCGCACTCGTACGCTTGTATGAGTGGTGAGTTTACCGATCTCAGCACAGTTATGTGTCTGTTCGTTTAACTACTTATATGCTACGTAGCACACTAGAGTCTACACCGCCTTAGGCTAATAATTGCGACAGCGGGAGGTAGCACTTTCCGCGATATACCTTATTAGCAAGCAAAATGTTCCTGGTTCTGCCTGTTGAGACCAGATGCCACATAAAGGACCTGATTAATATTCAGCTATGTGTCTCTATAGATAGAGACTAATGGCTTTGGCCAATTGCGACTGGTAATTGGTCGAACTGGATGCAGCTTGGGGTAAATTATGAGAATGGAAGGATAAGTTACATTCTATTACATGTTTACGATTTTTTCGACTAGAATTATTTGCTTGGTTTTGTTTTTATCCCTTAACCCTTTGACGACCGGGTACCGCATATTGATGTTTTCTCTATTGTGTTGATGAGTTAAGAGAACAACGATACGCAATAATAAACGGTGTTTATTAAACCCTAAAGCCTTTGTGAATAAGCCTGTGTGATTTACATTAGATTTTACGTAAATAATAGTATGAAGAAGTATTATAATAAATCTTTACACTCAACTGAATCGAATTGATGAAAAGCTGCATCATGTCTGGGCGTCGATTCTGCTAACGTTAAGTCACAATCGCGTCAAAATAATTTTTCAATGGTAGTGCTTTTTTACACACTAGTTACAAGAAATTTATATATTTTTTATATCACTGCTGATGGTCACACCACACACTACATTCACATCAAATCATACTGTCATAACTCTTGTAAATAGTGTGTAAAAAGCACTACTATTGAAACACTATTTTGATACGATTTTGTCTTAACGTTAGCAGAATCGACGCCCTGCTTTAATGCTAAACTTTTTGTCTCATGAGTACTATTACTAATTCTGTGTCAAAAGGCTGTTCTAGCTACAAATAATTAACGAGCAAAAAATTATGTATTTATAGGTCAGCGGGCTAACCATACGGTAGCTCATTATAGTTTCGATAAATGTCAAAATGAATTAATGCTTTCGTACAGAATGCAACTGTACGGAACACTGGAATTATCAAGAATGGGCTGTGTTTGCACACCTGCCTGCTAACTGGGCCAGGTCGACTAGAAGACACAATAGTTTGCCAAATACGCTATTTATATATTGAACTAGCTGTTCCCCGCGGTTTCACTCGCCGTTAGTGTGTATGTACTATAAGCCTATAACCTTCCCCAAGGATCAGGCTTTCATATACAAAAGAATTTTGCAAATCCGACCAGTAGTTTTAAGTTATAAGTGTTCAAACAAACAAACTCTTCAGCGTTATAATATTAGTATAGATTAATAAAGCGACGTAAAATCCCACGCCTCTAACTAAGTATATTATTATATTTTGGTAAGCCATAAAGTAGTTAAGCCATATACGGCAAAGTTACAGCATAGTATAATATCCACACATATATCTCATAAGCTAAATGAATATTACATAGCTATTAGCATCGTTTGAGGTCGATAGTCTGGCGAGGCATGCGTGTTTGTCGCGATCGTGCGTGTCAAGCATCGGCCAGCGTGGCCTGACTTTGATCAGTCGGTACTAGTAGCATTTCCTCTTGGGCTTTGTCTACTATGCTTCGGAAGGCGCGTGAAGACGTTTTGGTCCCGGAAATCACTTAGGTATATATAGGTACTAGCTGTTCCCCGCGGCTCAGCCCCGCGTGGGACTCGGTTATATCGCGCCTAAAAGTAGCCTATGTTTGACCTCAGGTCATTAGCTACATCCCTACCAAATTTCATCACAATCGGTCCAGCCGTTTAGCCGTGAAGAGGTGACAGACAGACAGACAGACAGACATACTTTCGCATTTATAATATTAGTATGGATAATAACGAACAACAAACAGTTACATAAACATAATCACTATCACTACATATCAGTATTACTACATAGTATAAAGCAAAGTCGCTTTCTCTGTCCCTCCCTATATCCCTTTGTATGCTTAAATCTTTAAAACTACGCAACGGATTTTGATGCGGTTTTTTTTAATAGATAGACTGATTCAAGAGAAAGTTTTATATGCCCATGCGAAGCCGGGGCGGGTCACTAGTACTATATAAATGTTAACACTTTTACACTGCAATATTTGTGCAACCCACGACTTTATTCACATGTTATGTGATTTCAAATTTATTGAAAAGTTGCTGCTTGAGGTACGACATTTATAATCTGTGCTAAAATAATTGTTGTAGAAGAGATTCTTCTTCTGTAGCCACTAGTTGACTACAATCCCAACAAGATCAAGCTTGCTATAAAACCAAAGAATTTCAAATGGCGCGCGGGCAAAATTTTTTTTAAAAATCTATGTGTAAAACAGATTGAATATGACACAAGCATTGAAGTCTAACCATAGAATAGATAACTAACGTAACGTGGTCTAACGTCTTACTTGTCAAATGTGTCCCGTTGGCTGATCATTCGCAGAAATAGTTACATCGATTGTATAGCTCTTACCTGGAACAAAGAACGATAACATTAGAACTTAAGTTTAGATCTAGTTGTGGCCATTAGATCGACTGTGCCGCCAAGGTCTTAGGTTTTTGTTGCAGAATCTCATCTTCAAATTAATTGTTATGAATTTTTAAATATTTTTCAATACATTTAAGCTTTGAAAAGAAGTTTATTTACACTTTAAAAAAATATCAAATAATAAAAAAAAGAACGTTACCTTTTTTTACTTTTGTATAATATACTGACCTATATGTATTTGTTTTAGTGCAATGGAAAGGCAACTGTAATACTACAACTAACGATCGGAATTTAGAGACATAATACATTCCGCGCGCAGGTAATAAAATGCAAACAAACTACTTAAAATACCACCAACCGATCCCAGCATAGTAAGAACATCGAATGTAGACAATAATACAGTCTTTCGATAATAATTTACAATAACTACCATTTTTATTGGACTACAATCGATAAAGTACCCGTTCATATACATGATAATGAATATTTTATGTTATTATTCGATGTAATAAGGCTGTAAATGTCACACGTTTATACCATAACATAATCATGTGGTGTTTAGAGATCAAATGAATATTTTACATGTTAATAGTGTATTAAAATTTAATCTAGCATTGGAATCAATAGCAGCTTTATTGACATACAATTACCACAGTACATTTTGATGTTTATTTTCGAAGAAAACAATGTCTTACGTTTCGCTTATTGTCCTTTGCATTTGGATGTAGGGAAAGATAGTCATACCATTAGTTTAAGCAATGTTAAATAAGTAAGCCATGCGACAAAAGATAGGTCGGATAATTTGAAATTGTAATTCATGCTGAGTTCTATTACTGAAGTGTCATCATCATACATTTAAGAGCTAGGCTCTTGTCGGTAGAGTTCCTTCCATTTTTGTCTATCTTTAGCAAGTTCCTTTATTTCTTGATACGACACAACATTTGTTTTACTGAAGTGTGCGACAGGAATTTTAAAAATCGAACCAAATATGTCGTATATGTGAAAAACTAAACCGATTCGCTGGTTTAGTGGCCCAACACTGCGTGACACAAGCGGGCTGGAAACAAAGGGCTGCCAAAGCCCTTCCATTTATATTCTAAATATCAGCTGCGCATTTCGCAAGCGTATAGTGTTTCCAGCTCGTGTTGCGATGGATTGTGTGAATTTATTGCACTTTGGGAAGACAAATGACCTACCCACGAACGTAAAATATATTTTGCAAATCAAGTGCTAAATTATACCGAAGGAACTTTGGTACAGCTGCTATAAAACAACACGTTAAACGGGTTAGGGGATTTCAGGAAATATGCTAAACCACATGATGCATCTTCCAAGACCTACAATTTTGTGTATCAGGTAAAGCGCCCCTGGCGTCCGCCAGGGGCGCGGTAAGGTAACATAAATAAGCAGCACCCCTTTACTCGAGTAAATCAATTTAGTAAATAAGGTTCCATTAATAATAAAAAACCTTAGATTAATGTACTACACGATGTATATGGTTGATTTGTCTAGATAATATTCATAATTCTGTGGTCCAGCCAGAGCCAAGGCGGTGTACGGGTAGCCTAATTTAGAAAATTTTTGGTACATTATGGTAAGTAACAAAAAAAAAAACAAATCACTTCAACCATTGAAATTAAATCGTCTCTTACTCAACGTGTACCTTGCCCTGCCAGGGTCGGACTAAGGCGTTATCACCTGCCCCTTATCAAATGCGGAACCCGGGCATAACATGTACTGCATATCGAGCGATAACGTCACCTGCATTTTATCGCATTTAACGTTATAAAACCTACTGCGAGATGACGTTGGTTTCCTTAGTTGATACATATATTTTTAAGATATAAATTATTTCATACTAACAAGTTTTTGCGCTACTCTTGCAGAGTATGCTGTTTAGTGTTATCTGATTACATTCCATTTATTTATTTAACATTACATAAACGTACAAAATACAAATGGTATGCATTCATTAATCAATCAGTTATAAATAAATATGTTTTTTAAAATAAAAATCATAACATCTGAAAAATCAAATTAATTTCAGTATCCGGCCCGTAGGACTATCCCAGTCCGTGATGCTTACTAATTCGAACATTATTTCACAAAAATTTATGCGAGAAACCATGTGCGGCTTTAAGCAAAGAAAAATAATAATTCACCCATAATAGGCATATCGATCAATAGATATACCGTTCGCGTGGGTAAATACAGTTACTATTAGTTCATTCAATGAACCATAAACTCCTTAAACAGAATCGAAATACATAAATTCCGACATTGAATTAGTTTTTCAGGATAGCCTTATAAGTTTAGTAGCTAGACCACACACACGCCATGATGCATCGCAGACGACAACCAGAGACAAGATTTATTGGCTCCACGAGCCTCTTGTACCTGCAAGTGCTTACACCGCTTTACAAGTGGATTTATTTTGTTTATGGTCGTGCGCAGATACATAGGACGTAACACACCTCGGTACAGGTGTGTGTTTTAGTTTATCGGATATTGGCAAGTGCTTGGGGCATGTTGAGGGCAATCAGGGTCAGATAAATCCCTTACATACCTCAATGCGGCCCTGATATTTAGACGGGTTATAAAGTATCAATTGAGGTTTGTTACAAAGAGAATATAAGAAAATTATCATACAAGATTTTTAGGAGTCCCGTAAGTATAAATAGATGGATGGTCTTTTGCTAATTTTCATGATGAACGCGGAACTACGAAATACCAACCACAAACGCAAAGCCATTTTATCTGCAACGGTTTAAGACCTTATAGATCTTTGTCATAAACCAGCCTCAACTTTAGTTAGCACCACAGACTCAAAAGAACTACAGACGGAGCGTTCGAATTACAGTGAAGCTCGAAAATAGCCGCTTGTAAGTGTGTGTCACGGTGATGCGTGATGGGATTGGCGCTAGCGTCACTAGACAAACGTATCAGAAATAGTTTTCAGGCTTCATTCGTGTCGGATCGTAGCCTTTCAACTCTCCACCTCCCATGGCTCTACCAATCGAGATGTTATCAGGTTATACGGACATACGACTGATATAGCAGTTATAACAATAGAACTTCTTTTGTATTTTCGGAAACGTCCACGAACGTGTTATACGAACCAAATCTCGGGAGAGAGCGCCTGTTGTGCGTGCTTGGCTCTTTCTAGTCATACGTTCATGATCTCCTAACAAGTTATCTAATGTATCTTCTTATCTTCTATCTAGCTTTAATGACTCTTCCCCATTATTACGTGAGACTACGTCTGGAGGTTTTATAAGTCTTTGAGTTTAGCACCAACAATTCCCGTATGTCAGCACCGTTCCTGATAGGTGTCGTAAAATGGTGCGCGGCCGGCGCAGGCGCACTCACCACAACCGCTATCTTGATGGATGTCATAAAGCGGTTTTGACGGCCGAAGATTACCGCCGCAAAAGCTATTTAAAGTGTTGCCGTTTTATTTAACATTTTGTAATGTTCCTTCAAACTTAAGTGTGATTAAGGGAGTATAGTGTGGAGAGTAAGTGTTTTGGGACACAGACAATCGAATCCTAGTTCTGAGGACGTCAAGAGGAACAAAGGGCACAATGGGCAGATAATCCTAACCCCAGTCATTATGACAAATATACATACATATTATTCCAACAAAACACTTCAAACCTAATGCGCACGATCATTATGCCCGATAGACAATGTTAACGAGTCAGCTTATTTCGTAACTTACTATCGTTAAATGACAAGCCGTAATTTATCAATCATTTACATTAACACTGCATTGTGCAATGTAATGTGGACCTTGTTGTCTCGTGAGAATCAATAACAAACAAATGTAACAAATCCTCTTGTATTTGTACAGATACACTACTTGTATTTACATTGAGTAAAGAACTCGGCCGAAAAGGGTGAGTTGAGTGGCGAGTTGCTATTTAAATCAAATCAAAATAATTTATTCGCTTGACATCTTACCCTTGATTAGAGAATACTTTTACCGTGCGTATCTTTGATGCTATTTCTATTCGAGATACTCATAAGTAGCCTTAGTTCTTCATTGACATATCACATGTTAGTATATCGATGTCAATCGACATAATAAGTTTTTACTTTCTGCAAGTAAAGTAACTAAAATTCGTAAAAAGTTAACAAACAGATAAAGATAAATTAATACTATAATTAATTAGTATTATTTATTATCTTGCTTATCTTAACAGTTACAAAAGATAAGTTTTTTTTCATTAAGACGATACCTCGGTGAACACTAGCGCCACAAATTGCAGTATTGCTTAAAACGGCCACTTTTAGCAGTTTTGCAATTTGTAACTATATGGAACTATAATTTAATATGTTTAAAATAAATTTCAGATCCAGAACCTTAATTACATAACATGGATTTTTGATAACTTGTGTTTTCAGTGAATAATAATTTTTAACTGATGGTGGCGCTAGTGTATTAAAAAGATTTATTGATACCAAATCTCGAAATACACGATATGTAATTTAGAGATGGTGCTGGAATTTTGCCAGTACCGACCTATCAGTAATGGAACATACCACACTCCGGCCGGTAGAGTACGTTTTAAATCTACAAAACAGACAGTTAATACTTACGCAATGTTTTACATTATAGAACACGAGCTGCCTGCGGTTCCACCCGCGTGAAACTCGGTTATCGCGCTCAAAAGTAGCCTGTTTGACCCCCTGGTCTAATATCCATACCAAATTTCATCAAAATCGATATAAGGATGCGTCCTTGCGAGTGAGGTATGAATTTATCGGATTTATAAGTAGTACTTATTTATTATCAAAGATTACAATCCCAAACTAGACTCGACCAATATGAACATGCTCATAACCACAAATCGGGTCAAGTATACCGGAAGCGGTCGAGCTGCGCACGCGCATACAAGTTGTATGGAAACAATGGCACAACTTGTGCGTAATTAATATGGACGATTGCTTAAATCATTGTAATGTAAAGTTAAATTAATTATGGATCTTAGAAGATCTTGGACGTATGTCGGAAGACATTCGGTTGTCGGCAAAGTCGGTAAACTTAATTCTATTAACATTATTCATCGTGGACATTAGTGTCGAACGAACGAGTCGAATATGTATATTTTCTCTTTCTTTAGCTATTTTTTTCCCAGAATCAGCCTTTCTAGAACTTCCTAGGACTAGAGGTTTACATATCCCAACTAATATTATAAATGTGAAAGTGAGTTTGATATTTGTTTATTTGTTTGTTCGTTTCTTTGTTACCTCTTCAGTAGATAGGACCAATCTTCCTGAAATTTCGCATACACATAGTAGAATGTTGAGAAGAACAGAGTAAGGGAAATCCCGGGAAAAAGCACTGTTCCCGAAGGAAATTCATGCAGGCGAAAGCTAGTAAAAGTATAAATTGTTAATTAGGTACATTAGTTTGTTCTAAGATTTCTCCCGGAAATTGCTCTTTCCCGACTTTACCTCTAAGACCTTTAAGCAACTTGTTAATGGTATCTTAGAGAATGTTTATACAAGTACCGGTTCTATAGTAGCAAACAATACAAAAAAATCTATAAGTATACTAAGTTTTAATATCTATTCTGTGCCACGAGCAATCCATTTTTTTTTATAAGTTGTGTACAAACCACTCTCCCGTGGGGATATCCGCGGGGATATCGATACAAATAATAATAAATATTAGTTACCGGTTTTTATCCCAATGTTACTTTCTATTTTTCATACACGACCGAATTCCAGGCACAAAAATTCATAAGATTAAGCTAATTGCACAGATTTATGGCAGTCTTTCTAAAGACTCTTTCTTGTAGTGCAACTTCTAGCCTGCCAACTTAAATTTAAGATAGATTGTCATCAACCGTTTTCATAACATATGAAACCAGCCTCGTTTCATGTAATTGTGTGTATTTTGGACATTAGACTTTATTGCATAATGATAATGGATACATAATAGAGTCATTATGTCGATTAAGATTTAAAAAACGTGACTAAATCGCTTAGGTTCGCTGAGTTTATCCAAAATTACATAAGTATACTTTATAAGATTATGTCATTTACGATATGTCAATCAAGCACTTGGTCCGTGTAAGATGGGCGTAAGCGGACCGGAGCTTATAGGTTTCAAAATCATCTTATGAAAGATTTGATAATGGAAGGTGAACACTTAAAATCAATCCATAAAGTCAAACTTCGAATTTCATAAAAAAATCATGTAAATTGTATACTAACGATATAAGCGTAGACTGCAGCTTTAGGATCTGTTACTATAATGTTGGGAAATAACATGCAAAGAAAAAATAAATGACTAAGTAATTGATTAAAAAAACGAGGGAAAAGCAAGCAAGACTGGACTAATAGGCGTCCCCGGCGTTTAGCGTACTTTGATTAATAGTACCGCAATAACTATATTACGTTGTTTAACACGAACGCGGTAGTTCCTTGAAAAGGCGGTCCTTCCCGACCATAGATACACACCTAAACCCCATACCCCTTTAGACATAAGAACCAATATCCCTTGAAGTGGTTAATTGGTGGTTTGGAAAGTGAGCTTAATTATACTAGTTAACAAAATGTTAAGACATCACATTCGATTACACTGGATATTTTCTAATCGATTACTGCATATTAGATTTATAGCAACACGACAAGCGGAAGAATGATCAACTATGGTCGACATTTTTAATTTTGGTCGGAGCAGACCCACTGCTTTAGACACTAGAGCTAAACTACTAAGCTAAACTTAGGGGCAATACTTTTTATACACTTACTTAAATAGGCACACGCCTACTGCCAACCTAATGGAAGACGGCTTTCTGTTGTCTATGATATGAGATGCCGAGGCCCTTCAATACACAAAAAAGAATTGAAATTTGAATTTAGACTTGCGACAATAACAATAATTCAGGCCAGTATCACAGCGTGGTTATTATAAAATACACTAGCACTTCAATATAATCTTATTGGATAATTCAAATTTCTCTATAACCGAGAGCTACAATTTTATTAATCTGTCTGCCTAATAAATCCTCGTACTCTATCACTCTGTATAAAGCTTTCGCGGAACAATCTTGATCCAATACAAACAAGGCGCGGGCCGTTTAGCACCCGATACCGGGACCACCCGCGTTTATATATTACGAGCTCTATTGTATTAGTTTTAATACAGACATCGCATCACCACGACAGGAGGGCGCCACCGGATAATAAGGCTGACTGCGCACTTTTCAGCATGGATTACATTGTACGATCAAAATGGTCCATTGGGATTATGTCTTATTGTTTTCGCAATATAATTCGACACTTACCTGTACTTTAACTTGACATCCATACTAATCCATACTTCCATACTAATGCATACTTCCATGTCCATACTTCCATACTAATATATACTAATATTATAAATGCGAAAGTCTGTCTGTCTGTCTGTCTGTCTGTCACCTCTTCACGGCTAAACTGCTGGACCGATTGTGATGAAATTTGGTAGGGATGTAGTTAACGACCTGAGGTCAAACATAGGCTACTTTTGGGGGCGATATAACCGAGTCTCACGCGGGGCGAAGCCGCGGGGAACAGCTAGTTATAATATAAATTAAGTTGGTTCATTTATTTTGGGTCGTGACACAAAATGACAACGTTCAGTCCTTAATAGTTGTCTTACTATACCTACCTAGAGGTAGAAAGTACATACCAGGTTTTGTAGCTCTTAATAAACCGGACTTTAAAATGCTATATATTTGAGGTACCTCGTCGTTGATAGTCTGACGGCTTACCAAAAGAAGATGCTTAATTGTCCATTTAAGTCCATGAAAGCGCAATAAGGCTCGATTTACAATTCAACTTAAACGCTGTTTCCGAGTGTAGCGAAATGAAGATACGTTTAATTATGATTCTACTCAACAAGTTTACAACCGTCGTAAACACAGTTCTACTTTCGCACAGTGCCATCCCAATAAAGTATAACAAGGGAAATAAACCACACCTTGGCAGAAATGGCATTTATAATAGAACGTGCGCCGTGGCACGGTTAAATTGCACACTTTATAGGTTGCCCCCGCCTCCACCGGCGCCCGCGGCCGGTTCAAAGGGCTACCCTCTGCCCCATGCTCAACGACACAGAAACCAATATCTTGACAACCCAAACATAAAGCTGATAATCCCGTATCAAGTACAAATGCTATTGTCAAAGCGTGGACCACAAAAGTGGCCGCGCGTCACGATAACACCAAAGAGCAAAGGTTCCGAGAACGAAAAGGGAATAAACATAACTTCAGTTTCGAAAGTACAATGGACGCAATAGGTGAAATCGCAAACTAGGAAGCGGGTAAATCGAACTATACTAATTTGATTTGCCTTTTGCAGAAATCCTAGAAAGCCAAGGAAAGCGTTTGTGGGCTAACGCTAAGCAACCGTGCACGTAATGGCTTTCGCATAGTTTGAGACTCACACGGATTGACTACATGTATCTAATAATGATAAATGACGGAACCGTTGTAATTATAGGCAATTTATGGAGTTTTGTTAAATTTCAGGTAAACATCTTCTGTACATTTGTCCGAGTTTCTAATGCCAACGTTTCTATAAAAAGATATTTAAATATTGATATAAATAAGAAAGTGAATAAAGCAGACAATATTACTTTAGCACCAACAAATAGGAATAAGAGGGATAAGAGAGAATGAAATGTTTCGTTTAGCGGAGTCCGGACAAATCATCAGTAACATTGATTTGTCCGACAGTCTAGATAAAATTACAGTAAAAATATTACTATGCTAATGTATTTATGTTATTTGTAAACCTAACCTCACAAGATTTGCTTATCATGAACCCATTATGCAAACTAAAAAAAACAGATAAAAACAACAAGAGAATCAAAGATAGATAAGACGTTACTGGTCCTGATTAGCGACGTGGTCTCCTAGACCTAGATCCACGACAAGGACGTGAACTGCATGAGGAGCCGTAGCCTCGCCAGCGCTCATCTCGGAAAACGTGATCCGAGTGGGCGTCGCGGACCACTTTCCAAGTTTTGCAACTATCATGTTTACTTTATTATGATTGCGTGTATCTTTTGAAATCCTTGTTATTACAATAACTCAAGTAAATAAACCATTAGTGATTTTAACAGTCTTAGATTCAGCAGCAGTAGCCCAAGATTCTGCAGTATTAAATATCTTCTTCCTATTGATATTTACTCCAGACAAATGCTATGCAACATCAAAACATCTTTTTAAAATAAATATTATTAAAATTGCAACATTCCTCAAGATCGATCTCGAGTTGTATTTTAATTTCTATAAAGCCATAATGAAATGTGATATTCTTATCATTTCCATATGTTGTCGTGAGAGCGCTGCCGAAAACTTGTTAATCCATTGACCCAAAACCACCGTTGATTTAAGCCGGCATTCTCAAGTAATTACATCATTTAATTAAGAGACGATTATCGTTGACTATGTAAAGAGGGCTTGCCCTGGAAACCTTGAATGTTCACATTAGCATTATTAAGCAACACATTATACTTGAATGTGTCTGGCAGGCATGGGAGAAATTTACAAATGTATACATTGAACCCAGTAAAGTATAAGACATAAAAATTTGTAATGCGAGAAAATTGATAACAGTACTACTAAATGTTAATATTAATGAACTAGATAGATGTTTCTTTTAGTAGAAATGAAACAAAGACGCTTGAAGTAGTGCAGTCTACAAAAATAGTTATATTGGCAATAATAGCTTACAATATAAAAATACATAAATCCACCAAAACAAAGGGAAATGCCGCGATAGAAGTATTTCCCATGATTTACTGTAATTAAAACCGAAGCATCGCACGATCAGCCTGGATCGAATCACGATACGCCCGTAACAGGCAGAAAAACATCTAGTACAATACAATCTGAAGCATAAATCATATCTTATTCTCGGTAGTGGGAAGGCAGACGCTGGTATTGCAACAATAGATTATGAATATAACGATCTAAACGTGATGTAGCTTTTTCTGAGAGCTAATACGACCTGAGTTGACCCGTACACGGTCGTAAGAAGGATTCATTTCACATATAATAAGTCAATTTTTGACGACCTCCGTGGCGTAATGGTTAACATGCCTGACCGTTACTCAGGAGGTCCCGGGTTCGATCCCCGGTCAAGTCAAGATGAAAAATGATATTTTTCTGATGGACCTGGGTCTTGGATGTTTATCTATATATGTATTTGTTATAAAATATAGTATCGTTGAGTTAGTATCCCATAACACAAATCTCGAACTTACTTTGGGGCTAACTCAATCTGTGTAATTTGTCCCTATATATTTATTTTATTTATAATTTATTTATTAACTAGCTGTTCCCCGCGGCTTCGCCCCGCGTGGGACTCGGTTATATCGCGCCCAAAAGTAGCCTATGTTTGACCTCAGGTTGTTAACTACACTACATCCCTACCAAATTTCATCACAATCGGTCCAGCAGTTTAGCCGTGAAGAGGTGACAGACAGACAGACAGACAGATAGACAGACAGACAGACAGACAGACTTTCGCATTTATAATATTAGTATGGATTATGACATGACGAAGACTTTAATAGTTGGAAAAATCTACTGTCAATAAAAATGACTTGATGTTTTGAAAAGACAAATGATTATGAGATGAATTCACTAGTCTGGCTATGTTCATTTCACAACTATCATGAGGTATATCGTAGAGAAACGTAAGTAAGATGGCTCATTTCCAGCAAAAACACATCAAAAATGCCGCTCAAAGAGACAATTAGCCGTTCCAAGAGTCAACTGAGTTAGTTGGGAAAGAAAAAAGTCGTGTGGATGTCGGACAGTGGGCCTGACCCGGTCAGCGCACGGAACCGATGTCGCATCAGCCCTTCAAGTGTGTGAAACTATGTATGATATCATAATACAAACTGCACAGTCGGGGGCAGATAAAACTGACATTTTGGGTCAGATTACTGAGAAAATTTAAATCAACGGTGAATTAAGAAATGCTCTGGCAATAACCGAGTATATTGTATAAGTAACTTAAAATAAATAGATCAGATTTCGAGCAATAAACAGATAAAATCTCAAGCAACTCGTCAACGCCGTTGAATTTAGAAAGACGAAAATGTGCAAGCATGAATGAAGATTACAAATGAAACAGCCGATTCTTAAAATTCCCACGGAATCAGAGCCCACAGATAATAACTAAGTTGCCAAGCACTGTTTACAATGTCTTCCGTTTTAATATTCCAACTAACCCCGAATAATAATATTCGTGATGCGTCAAATATTATTCATAATATTTGACAAGGTGGCACATTTTCCGAACCTACGATATTAGTAAAATAATATTCTATCCTATTCAATCAATTTGGACAGCTGCGTTGACTACCTGGACGATTATAACTATGGGTACCAATAAAAACGCATTGCAAGTTTCGCGTTCAAAAGATTCCAAGTCCATTGTTCTCGTTCACCATTGACGTGGAGCCAAGGTCACTAACTGGAAACGACAGCCATTGTCCGATCCGATAGACATGTATCTGTCAAACAGGCGCACCCTGGGTGCCGGTGACAAAGATGGCGGCTTTACCAAACAATTGTCTTAAATTACAATGCGTATATTTTTGTATCAACCTTGCAATCTGACATTTCCTCGTTATACGTTATCGCTCACTAAACCACTGGGCTAAGCGTCCGGAACAAATGGCTTTGAGTAGCTATAATTACATCATGTATTTTGTAATTTGTTTTTAGTCATTACACGCCAAGAGCCTCAATATTAATAAGTTTTATCTGGATTGTTATCTGAATCTCTTTATCTATATTATAGTTTGTATAATTTGATAGATAATGCCACTTTATTTAATGTAGATAGCAAATAGCAAGTGAACGTAAGGTCAGCTTTGACAGTTCATTTATTAGCATATCGAGCAAATCAGGCTCCACTGCAGCTATTGTCTGCATAATACGATTATGTTCCACTAATTGTCACTGATCACTATCTTACACTATTTGCCGTTTCGCCGCCTCATTGTCTGTCTGACATTACGTAATTTGACTTTGACATTTGTAATTAGTGTCATTTTATTGAATGTTATGATTTTAACTGCCGATAGATTAGCTATATTAACAATCGTAGTTTCAGTTTTACGTAATTTATTTTAAAAATTTGTTTGGACTAGAATTTTATTCATATCGTCAAAATTAAGTGTGTTCTATGTTTGTTTTGTGTTTGTTCATCTAAGTATATTGTTATTTCATATTGTCCATAGATTTGTAGTCCAGTCCTTGACCTGCCTGCTAATCGGCTCAAATTAACCGGGCCGCCCGCGCGCACTGTCATAATATCGCACTCTCGCTGCGCGTGGGAGAGCCGCATAAACGCAACGATCTCTACATTTAATATAAATTAATTTTCTCACATCGCAAGTGCTAATTACGTGGTAAGACTATCATCCTATCAAGCGATAATAGTGCCCGGCCCATCGTCATTTTCTGGACTATTATTAAGTCAAACCACAACATGCACCAAGCTGACGTCTATGCGAGTTAAATGTGTTAAATTATGTGCGTTATAAAATGTTCTCGAGGTGTTACTTCCCGGAAATGGTGCTTTGAGTCTCAGGGTCCGCTGTTCATAGGCTATTTGTGTGGCGATCACTTGTTAACATTCGGGCGGCCTCGCCGGAGCCGGTGGCATTACCACGGGTCACCGCGTTAACAGAACTGGATAACGGTGGTCACATAATCATATCTGTGGCATTTAGATAAATTTAAATGTAGATAAAAAATCAAACAGCTTCTTAGTTTCAGTTCCTTTTCCTTGCTTTGACTTTATAGGTAGTGTTCACTTAAGTTGTTTTTTTAATGGTGAAAGAACCTGTAGTTTTTATCACAGGTTATCATATTTTTATAATAGAATAGGAAGTTTTGCCGCTGATAAATCTAATCTTCCCGACATCCGTTGTCAACCACACGCGCCGAACACCACCGCATGTAAACATTGTGCATGCTGTGTAAGCATCAACGACTTCCTCTCTTTCCGCCTCGACGAAGTTCATTTCCCCGAAACAAAACAAACGAGCCCACGCTGAGAATCTGAGATAACTTCAAACGTCACCCAAAATAGTCATTATTTTTGACAGCGTGTATGCAACTGATGGTCCGTATCGCAATATTTGTGTTGGTACATCGCGCGTAGGTTCCTTCGGTCAGTGTCTCATTGCACAACGCACATACAGAATACTGACTGTACAGATACTCATGGAAATAGAAATTCAAATTTGGAACCAGATATTCTCAAATGTATCGAAACGGTTTTAAAAATCGAACGCTTTACGATATGCTGCTATCTTCATAGCAGAGTTTCCGACTACGCGTGGTTATTAAGAGGGTAAAATTTTGCTATGGTTGTTGAATGTACACTAGCGTAGTCGACTGATTTGTAATTTTTTTAAGCAATCTTCCCACCTAATCTTCATTTCTGTACTCTAAATGGTTTGTGGTGCGTTGTTCACGAGCTGTTTACAGTGGTAATTAAGCTGTCCGTTGTAAGCCGCCCACTGTGAAGACATTTCAATTAGTCGCGGCTAATCCCAGCATTTGTGGAGTTGCACAATTCTTATCATGGCGATAAGATGCGCTATAGCTCTGTTGCAAAACTAAGGCCCGTAACGAGAGTGCAGAAGTCTGGCGCTAAAAATCTTTAGCTTGAGCGCTAGACACATAATAGATAGAACTAATAAATTGTAGAGAAAATCACATAGTCAACTATGTCTGATTTGATTTGGAGTCTCTAAACTCGAGCCTATAAATTGGAGTAGATAGATGGTGTTAATAATGTAGAAGCTCCTTGGACTGTCTTCAAATTTGATTCAGCTCAGTTTTTATCGTCATCTGGGTCATTGCTTGTGAAAAGTCTACCATTCACCAGTGTGCTCTAGGCCTACACAGATCCTATAACTGTATAGTACACGTATACGACGCTATCTCTCCTATTGACATTAACTCATCTATCTATATGACTATCAGATATATATGTAATTTTGCTACATGTGAGTGAAAAATCGTTCCACATTCGGGCCGTGATCTGGTTAATAAAGCGGTGAGATACCCAATATAGAAGGATTCCGATGCCCATATAGACTTATTTTCGCAACGTTCGGTAGGCGTTAGAGTTCTTAAGATACAAATTCCAATGACAAAAAAGATCCTTTATAGACATCCTATATAAATCAAGGAATTATACGTTAGGTAGGACACAAAGATGTGGCCTCTGACTCGGCCGTGAATGTTGCATCTTACTGGGCCAAATTTATATAGTTTTTAGATATTGACACGATAAAGGAAGAAGAAGAAGAAGGACACAAAGGTGCCATGTTAACAGATCTTATAACTACAGATGATATCTACACGACTTATAGACCAAGACAGATCATTTGCCCCGCCTACCCTACACACTTCCAAAAAATAGATCATTCATTTCATCAATCAGCTAAATATTACGTGAAGAAATATTTCTATATCCAGGGTATTTTGCAGTGATGTCGCGATCGCCGAGCGCTCTAAATGCGCGCAGACAATGCGCTTGCGCATATTGCGCCAGAGCAGCACGACACGCCAACGTTTCGCAACCTGACGCGAAACACTACGATTTGCGGATCACGGAAACAGCTACTGTTTTGTATGTTGTACTTTTTTTATAAATATATATATATATATATATATATATTCTCATTATATATATATAATGAATATGGCATTAAAAATGACTCCGTTATAAACATTTTTTATAAAAATCTTATCCTGGTCCGTCGGCATCGGCACATTATGTCAATTCCCTTTACTTAAACCTTTTTTCATGTAAAGTACTACTAGAACAGTGACCAACATTAGTGTTATATTTCGAGCTGTTTAATCAATCGAATCTGAATTAGCTAAACGACTGGCGTTTGGCGATACACGAAAATTCCTGCTCATTCCCTCTTCAAGTCATCCCTATCTCTCCTTCTGACGTACTTCGTCCGGGGATCAAATGACACTGTTATTTTTTATTTCTGTAGTAATCGTGTAAGACCCTGCACAAATGACGAAAGAATTGATTCGGCCAAGTATCCACGCATCCCACACGCTCTCACGACGTTGGCGTGCCACAAATTAATATGATATTGTGTTACAATTACGGCAATGTACACAGATTTATCTCGCTTCGCAATGGCCGCATCGGCAGGCACATCGCTTGTATTTGGGTCGCCCTAAATTGCTTCTCTTATCGCCTTTTCGCAAAACTCTAGTGTGGGCTGATTTGAGTGACGTAGGATATCTATCTCGCGTTTTCCCGGCCATCCTGAGCTACATCCTACACCTCCTGGTGCAAAGGTACTGCTATGAGCGGCTATGAGGAGCGGCTGCGTTTCTTTAATTTGACAAGTTTAGAGCAGAGACGTATGCTGCAGAATTTCGTTTATCTACACAAAATAATACACGGTCAGTTAACCACCACTCTATTGTCAAGCATAAACTTTAAAGTTCCCACTAGATCTGTTCGCAACATTTTCCCTTTTTACATCAGTTCGTGTAATAATAACGTATCTTTTCATAACCCTATACTCAGAATATGCCGTGAATACAACCTTCTATACCAAAAGTATGATTCTGAACAAGTACCTGACATCTATTGCCTATCTTTGAATAGTTTTAAGCACAGAATCCGAAGATTAACTTTCTGATATAATATATATGAATAAGTGTATATTTTGTGATCTTATATATGTATTTATGTATAATTGTATATTATTATACATATTTATGTGTGTACCTATATTCTGTGATTTTATTTCAATATTATATATTTTATGTATTTGTGCTCTTTTGTTATTTGTTTATTATATGTCTCTTTTATTTTTATTTTTATTTTTATTATTCAAAATTGTTGAAATTTTGATGCAAGTGACTACTACTTATAACTCGCTAGTGTCATATAGTGTTTCTTCCAATCAATTTTTTTTTTTTTAAGTTTGTTTGTCATTCATTGTTTGTATTTTATCAAGTCATATTGTTAGAAAAATATGTTTCTGTTTCTTGTTGATACTCTTTAGCATGCTGTGTGCACTGTCTGCTTGGTTCTACAACCAGTCATTGTAAGTTTATTGTGAAAATATTTTGAAATGTATTAGTTGTAAAACTGTTTTGTGCACCAATAAATAAATAAATAAATAAATATTCAAACGAGGTGCAATTAGTTCGTACGGTTGGTACTGGATGTTACCCGAACTCGGGAGTTGACTTCACGCAATGAGATATTCAAAACTTTTCTAAGAAGATAAAAATATTTTTTCTGATCAAAAGCGTCAAACTTATTTAACAATGCTTGAGAAAACCATCACAGGTCAAGGAAGCAATTGGATTTCTGTTAGTTCCTCTACGGAAAGCAACGACGACACAACGCAATGAAATGTATTCTAATAACTTGGAACCCATAAAGTTGCATAGCATCTCAGTCATTTATCTTTTGAAGGACGTCCTGGTAGGAGAAGATGTCGATTGTTCATAAAAGCACAAAGGTAACAATCGGGGCTCGATTGGCAACCTGACCGCCGTGGGAACGTACGACAAATATGCAACAAAAAACTATTGTCAGTCCATGCTTTGGAAAAGCGTAAAGACTCAGACTAACTTTGCAACAAGCAAACACATTGCAACTTAGCATCTATTACAACAGCATAGAGATCCACTTGAGGTTACTTAAATAGTTCGTGCGTTGTTTGATGTGTTCAGGTCCAAAGCGGACATACTTCCCGCTGCAAATACCTCGAAATGAATAGACGGTCGAGATGAGGCGTCGCCTTTGTGTCTAGTGAATACCAGACAGTTTAAAAATAACACATCCTTAGTACACGTCGGCACACACGAAAGAGTACAAACAAATGAGTTTGTATTATGAGTCAGAGGGGAAAAGTTCGCAACAAGTTATCACTTGGAGCGTAAAAACACTAAACGGTATGTTTTTTCACCATAAAGGCTGTACGGTATCACAAAACCATTAGTACGAAGTGTTACAATACAAGGTATATTGTCATCCCTCACTTAAGGGGCAGAGGCTAACGAGACAAAGGAAATTGATTCATAATTTACGAACTAACAAATGAGAACTTTAAAGAAAACAATAAAAAAAATGCAAATTTTTTATAAAACATAAGTGAAACTTATCAATTTTATTGCGGAGTAGAAACTGTATTTATTCTTCATATTCCGGTGTATATGAATAATAACAGTTGTAGGAAAATACCGAATAAGAAAATTCTGCCAATATTACTAATTCTGTGCCAATACTCAAGCTCGCGCTCCAATTTTTTTCTCCTCCTTTTACCCTAATGTTGGCTGAAGGAAATTACATTAGTGTCATTTTGTTTCTGATTGTGTATGGATCCAAAGATGTATTTCTGTAAATGGTGCAATATGACGTTTATCTATTTGTTTATTTACATCACTCGATAGAATATCGAAATAAATCGAATTTTCTTGAACACTTACAATTTTTAGCATTGTAATTTAATTAGGTTCTTATGACCCTTAAGGCCACGGATTCCTAGAAAGTAATTATAGTTGTGATGCACCGAGTCGATCTATGACTAACAATAGTTATGTGGATTGTCAACACACTATTGTTCTTGGCTGTGGAATTTTGTTATCGATACTATGAGACAATGAGAGCAGTGCAACTGTATCAACAGTGTTAATGTAAGGTCACAGCTAGCGCATCCACCTATACTGGCGACGTTTTGCCGCATAACCGGAAATAACGAGTTTGAATATAGAACTTTTTACAACAAAACATTTTATTTATTGGCTCTTTAATTTTTATTTCTTGCCAGTATTGTGGCGTAAATCAGCTGCAATTCGGAAGTGTATGATATCAACTCAACAAACAGATTATGCCCTGAATCATTATTCTTCTAAACTAATTTGAAAACCTTTAACTCTGATAAGGGCGGATAAAAAATCTTAATGTATATAATAGCCTGATTCTTGAGGAAAGTTTTAGTGCCATCATATATTCTGTGGCTATAGGCTACATAATTGTCAAATTGACAATAAATGATTGTCATACAACATCAGGTCGTGGTGGGTTCGATTCTCACGGGAAGCATACTTTATTTAGTTGTTTCCATTTTGGTTAAGACATTGCACACTTTATTCTCCTGAATGACTGATAATAAAGATGATTCCGTGCTTCGAAAGGCAAGATAAGCCGTTGGTCCTGGCTGCCATCCGGAAGTCATTATAGGAACCACGTCAACGGCCCATAGGCGGTTCTGAATAACTATGACACCAGAGCATGCATGGTCGATTAACCGTGTCACCTACACGAAATGATGATGATGATTAGGAGCACGTGTTACCGCGGGGCACAGCACGGCCAGTTTGTGGATAAACGTAAGTGGACAAAGTAAACGGATACACAACAAGTTTCCTAAAATTTCACTATCCATTCAACATCCAAGCTGCATGCCACCATTATCAAATGTCAATCAGCTATAAAAATAAACCTGTTCACACAATGTGGTTTAAGATAAAAATCTGTTAAATTCAAACCTAAACACAACGGTCGTTTGCCAAAACACGCTAACGACAAAACAGGCGCGCCTGTACACCGACCTCGGGTGACTCATGAAGTCACAGGACAACGCCATTCGTCAGGGACCGTTAAAATTGCTTGCTTAGTTTACTATTAGTACTTAGATATAGGAAAAATACTTCCTGGTAATGCAGAAAATATTATGAATGTTAAAATTAATCTATATCTGATTGATGTTTGTCAAGAAACTAAAGCCAGTTAGAAAAATGAATCCAATAAAAATAACTTACTAAAAATTTAATATAGACACAGAAATGTGAAAAAATATTTGAAATAATTGTTTTTTTGGGTTATGTAATTAACAAAAGAATCCGTAACGTTACGCGGTAAATTGGTACTGGGACGTGTGTATAAAGAAATCACAGCAACATAAAATAAGAATAAATTAAGTGAGAATGAGGAATAATTGTTAACAATGAGAATGTTAACACTTATATTAATAAATATAATAAAGCAACATTGACGAGATATAAACTAGACGGATTTGTTTGAAAAAGACTGGTTAGCACACAAGCAAACATCCTCTACTTATGAACTGGAAAATGGTAAAACAAGATAAACCGGAATTAAAAAAAAACTGAGGCCACTGAGGTAAATACATGACATCTGATTTCTTTGAATTGATACGTACGGAAATTATGCGTAACAATATACGAGTAAAATCGCTTGTGTCTACATTAATAAACATTCATTCTTAATACTCAACCCTAACCAAAATGTGGTAGTAACAGGTGATTTTACAATTTAACTGTAGATTACTGTTAATGTCAGAGTTCAATTAGCATTTACCATGATAAGACAGTTATTCGTAAATTTGAATATTGAGCTAGGTCATAACGGAGATATATTGAGGGTAATGTTTAACGTTACATTCACTAGTGAAAATACTTTAAAATCAGACCACGTCGATGTATAAGAATTATCTGTTATAAGTAAACTGATTGATAATGATGATGATGACCTTGCTTTTGAATTTTAACAAGACTTTCAATTTTATTAATGAGAATTGACTAGCGGATTTATATTAAAATAGATCGAAAATTTAAAATTTTAATAACATATTGGATGTGTATGGTATGGAATAAAGAAAATTGCAAATTTTTCGTTCAGGCTTAATCATTTTGTACAATTTAGTTGTTTTACAATACAAAAACAATATTTCTTTCCATTTTTGGGTAGCCAAGTAAAACAAAAAATAGAAAAATATTCCAACACAGAACCAGTACCGATTTTATTTATTGATTTATAACGAAATTTGCAATATTCAACCAACCATACAATGTAATGTCATATAGAGAAAGGGAGTAGATCCTGCGGCGCACTTGATCATAAGTCATGATCCTATCTAGAGGACGGCATATCTACAAAATGAATCTAGTTATTGTGACAACTATAAAATCAGATTTATTGGACAAATTGGCATTAACCGTTATTTAAGTGCGCTTTTAACGACTCTTTCTCTTTATGAAATTGTATTGTTTTACCACGAACATTGATAATGTTTACGTTTTCTTAAATTGCTTTTTCACAAATATAAGTACAAGCTTCATTCAAATCAACGATATTTTATTTAATAAAATCGCGATTTAAAGTCAACATATTAATTTCCAATTTTACGATATTCGAATAAAACAAGTTTCGATTGAGTACATTCACCTGATTTCAATATGAGTCACTGTTTGTTAAAACCGGAGAAATATATAGGTATACAAATATTATTATGCTAAACATGTAGTCGGTCAGTGAAAAAATACGAATATATTTAGGACTGTAAAGCACAATATAGCAACCAATTTTAATTATGAGTCATATCATAAATTGAGACCAGATCTACTACTCAAAATGAATCGTTTACGTGATAACTTGCAAACAAACTCATCACCACATAGTATAAAACAAAGTCACTTTTCGCTGTCGGTCCCTATGTATGCTTAAATCTTCTTTGTCCCTACGCCCTTTGTATGCTCAAATCTTTAAAACTCGCAATGGATTTTGATGCGGTTTTTTTTAATAAATAGAGTGATTCAAGAGGAAGCTTTTTATGCCCATGCGAAGCCGGGGCGGGTCGCTAGTAAAATGATAAAAAAAAATTCTAATAACTAAATAAGTCGCGATCTCTAGGTTGAAGATTTGGATGTGAATGATCTTGACATGGTGACATCGATGTTTGAGATCGATGTCAGTGGGGCGATACGTGAGGTCCTATTTGCATTTTACGACAAGTTGTGCAAAAACAGTAACGTCTAGAAACAAACTAACGACCCAGGGCAGCCTAATCGAGGCTGCTGCAATTTGGCATAACAAAGCAGATTTGTTACAAATGGGCTGATAACGATAATACCTAATAGAATTAAATGAGCCATAAACCGGTTGCCTACTCGGGTTAAAAAATAGTGAAAGAATATAATATACTAGCGCCCCGCCGCGGCGGCTTCCCATGGCAAATCTTCCTCTTGAATCACTCTTTCTATTAAAAAACTACATCAAAATCCGTTGCGTAGTTTCGAAGATTTAAGCATACATAGAGACAGACAGCGGAAAGTGACTTTGTTTTATACTATGTAAAAATATTGAAAAGTGGACATACATATAAAATCATCAAAATAGCAATTGTACAAATATAAATGGCCTTTGTTTACACCATTAAAACCACGCCAGCGAATACTAAATATAAATCACTTGGAATTTGCATAGGCAAAACAAAAAATCATAGACCTTCCATAGAAGGCATTGAATCCCACGCGACACGGCTTGACATTGAACTGCCTAATTACAAATCTAAGACATGAGATAGACCACTGGTCTTTAGTCGTGGCATCTTAGTCATTCAACCGTCAATCTTGCTAATGGTGTATGTACAAAACTTACCTCTCGTGAAAGTATTTAAATTCTTAAATGTTATATTGCCTTTGCATGATCTCAGACCTGTGTAGTGTTATAATCTAAACGTAAATTGGATCGGCGACCTTGGTATTGTATTCTAATGGTGGCTAAATATTCCATTGTGCTCGTTTGGCGCGCACCTTCACTGCGCCTTGTTGCACTTATGTGACATTTAGGGTTTGTGTATCGATAAGCCTTTTGGCCTTATATTTAATTTGGTTTGGCAATATTACTTCTGAGAAAATTCAATTCCAATGGAACTGCATATTGGGATTTGGACAAGATAAAATCAAGTCTTCTTTGCCGTGTACTTTGCACAAAGGCTAACCTTGTGTGTGACTTTACAAATTTTGTACACAATAGAGTATTTTTCTCAACAATATCAACCTAAAATACAGTTTTTTTTGCAGCTGTCTGTAAAATCAGCATTGTAATGTGAGCAAGGTAAGCCGCTTTTAAAATATTTGTTTCGTTTGTTGCCCAAGAAAACGGCTCTTTTTGTGATGTCAATTTTCAATAAATTGTTGAGTATTAAATTTAAATAAAATATAAAAATAAATCCAGTTATAGAAAATCTTTCGTTGCTATGGTTAGTATTCTAATAGAATTTGATGATGATATTTTAAAACAAGAGTTAAGCAATACAAGAAGGATAAAAAAAATTTACTCACTTAACAAATACAGACGAAATGTCAACATATGAATATATCTTTCAGGCGTTGCAATGCCCTGACGCATCGCACTTACTGGCGCCAACGAGAGGATATGCCTCATTACGGACAATTAGAAGCTGATTCCAACGCGCATGCGCGAAATGAATAGCCTCTGTAATGGGCACTCACTACCATATGAAAAAGAAATAGCCGTTTCATATAAAGCCGTCTGTCTTGATTAATTATACCTCAATTGATAAGATGATCAGAGTTGATAATGATGGAGACGCAATTGTGGAAGCGAATCGACAAAGTCGAGAGGACTAAAAAGGTGGTGTGAAGAACTAAACCGTTGTAAATATCTATCAAAACTATTACAAATTCAACAAATAGCATGCGTATAAGTTTTGTAAACTGTCTCCTTATTTAAACGATTTAGTAGAACGGTAACCAATCTTTCGTGTAGGTAACTGATACATGAGCGCTCATTGAACTGTACCGCCCAGTAATACAGGCCAGATAGGTTATTAGTGAATCGAATTGCTGATACAGAACCAGAGATAGGCTGCTGAATGGGAGGCTTGCGATAAATCGCGTAGATCAGCGGCAGCCGTACATTAAACTACTATTAGACGCTGCTTTCATCTAATTTGATTGATTCTTGATTGAAATCGACGTAATTGTCAGTGATTTAAATTCATTTTTGCGAATTATACAATACTAGCTTTCGCTTCGCGTTAGACAACTTTAGCAGAGTACGGCCAGTATGTATAAGTCATAAGGAAAACCAAAGAATAGGATTTCGATTTAAAACCATTAACACTTCATTTATCTCTAATAACACACACAAAACGACAGACAAGCTCCAAGCTGTTTAGTTAGGCCTACCACAAATATGTTTGACCTATATCTTATTGCAAAAACATTCCAAGACAAGCCACATCTGCAAAACGGCGCAATATTGAAAACGAGCACCTGCTGCGCCGAAACATTATTGGCCTCATTTGTCCAAACAAAATAACGAGGCTACTTAGTAAGAGGCCCATTACCGTCTATAATAAATAAAATGTTCTGAGTAGATACGCATGAAATATGCACCATAAGGTGTTTATCTCTGGTTAAAATTAATCGCCATTCATCAGAGGCTGACCACTTAGCGGAATTGGAGCAGTTTGGAGCGTGCGCTGCGCCTGCGCCAAGCATCGTCGCCTTTCACCTAATACTAAATTAGCTGAGGTCACGTATTCCACCCATTCGTGCTCATTATTTATATCAGTTCTCAAGTGATGTATTACTTATTGACAGTTTTGGACTACTGTTACACTCTCGTCGATCAACCGTGGCGACTTAATTTGAGAGAGGCGAAGGCCAGCGCTGACTATTCAACGACCTTAATAAACCTCAACAAAAAGCCAGTCGGAATTCAAAAGATTGTAAACATCGCATAAAATTGCAATACAGCTTGATTGACGTGATGAAGATATGAGAAATGACTGGCGATGATAAAAAATAATCAAAAGGTGGGCCTGCATAAAAAAAAATTACTATAGCGAAATGCATTCGTAACATAATAGCTTACTGGAATTCGCAACTGCATCGTAAAAATAGAAGTAGCTTTGAGGCGAGCGGAGCCATCAAGATAAAAACACTTGTAAAGCTTTAGAAAAAGGATGTTGTACAGATCTTGTGAGGGGTAAAGTAATGCATTGAATTGAAGAGCAGGATTGGATCAAAGGAGTGCGCGCGCGCAGCCATCACGAAGCCATTGGAGTAATAGAATAATTAATGGGCGCGGCCGAGCGAAGGTCAGTGACAGAGCCCCAGCGGGTTATGGACAAGGACTGCGAACATTTGGAGCAACACGGCGAACATAAAGAGATCACAAGAAAGCAAACGAAGAGCGATTACTGTGACCACACACTGGGCAAAAACATTGCAGATATAGCGATCACGAGCGAAGAAAAGGATTGTATTGTATACAATTATACAAATGTGATGAACGAAATCGGCTTACTTGATAGAATGATGTGTGAGAGAGATAGAGAAAACTTTTAAACTAAAAACAAAATTAATACAAATTAGTCATTGATAAAAATTCAGGCAGCTTTAGCCATAATACGAGACGCTGTGCTGTATGTAGTCTTCTTAAAATTCGCACAGATAATGAATATACAAATTTCTAAAGAGCAGTTCGGTGCGTCCGTTCCACTTACGAAACCCGCTGAAGGCTTGGTTAATATTAGACATTCAAATCGAGGAAAACAATGCCCCTGGTTAGGGGGTCGCGGCGCGGCGTATAGACAAACTCATGCAAATGTCCGACGCTTGAAAATAATCACCAGTTAGCACGCCCATTGTTCGAAGTGAAAAGATTTAGTGAGGCCAGTTACCAGTAGCTTACAGAGCTGAATTTGAAATTGATAGTCAGTGTTTACGACCCACTGGTTTGACAAGAAACAGACGACGTGTTGAACTTGACTTTTAAAGAAGAATAAACAAGTAAAAATGTTTGTTTATCGCATATGTGTTTACAAATCCATCATAAGGATACACTGCTTTATCGTTTTGACGTTTCTACTAATGTTTACTACTATTATCAAGTTTCATTAAGCCTGCATTACGTTCTGTATTATCCATTCTTATTTCTTCTTTTGCTACCTGAAGATTCTTTCTTTTCGTTTGTTTGTTAGTCAGCTATTAGCAGCATGGGGCATGTAATTACCACTTAGCTTCTCCTTTAAAATTTTGTGAATCCATACTAATATTATAAATGCGAAAGTCTGTCTGTCTGTCTATCTGTCACCTCTTCACGGCTAAACGGCTGGACCGATTGTGATGAAATTTGGTAGGGATGTAGTTAATGACCTGAGGTCAAACATAGGCTACTTTTGGGCGCGATATAACCGAGTCCCACGCGGGGCGGAGCCGCGGGGAACAGCTAGTTATTAAATAAATTAAATAGTAAGAACAGCATAAACGAGCATAGATTACTTTGATGGCTAACGTCTCTCAGGGCTGCTCTTGAAGGAGCTCTCGATAAATGGACATGCAATTTAGAGCCTGCTAGTCGAAGGCTGTCAGGGTGGCCGACATCTCTGGTAATGCAACGACGCTCGCGGCGCTCCCGACTTTAATATCACGGAATATTGTTTAACCCACTTCATTCTCCAGTTGCTGTTACTCAACAATAGACACGTGACGAAACGCTTCACGTCAATTTGTGCCATTCCTTTCTAGGAATAAATTACATAGGCAATTGCCGGAAATACAAGTACGTACTACATTTAAGGAATATTGCTCATTGAATTAGCAAAAACTAACGAGGGACCTCTAACTGCCGATTTGGCGATCATTATCACAACCTCCAACGTGACATCCGTTGTTTTTCGCCAAAAATCGGCATATCGAGCTGGTGGTACACCCACGGCGCGGCGTGGACGTGCCTCGTTACACAGTTGATTACATGCCGCGTGACTATCCTTAAATGGCGAAGCAGTACGTCGCCACGCAAAAATACCAAATGACTGGCTCCAAGACTGGGCAAGATTGCGGACGTCTTTGGCAAGGACGCCTCTTAAGGGCCACATAAACAATTTGAGATTGCGTAGGAGTGTCGTTAACCCTATAATCAGATTTATTGTTATTGACATTAAACAAAAGCTTTTAACTTCCAACATAAATAAAGGCATTAGAATCGTTTTGTCTTCCTATCATAATTCTCGAGCAAACAATACGGACAATTTATCTCGGGCTATTATCTCCGGCGAGTGAGATTTCACTGTGTATATCGGAAGTCATGTTCGTACCTTACGGAGGTCTACAGGCTCGATATTGATCTGCGGAAGCTGAACTTACGGGAGCCAACTCTCGCTTCCATTGTGAGAACTCGGCGCCGGAACGGCGAGTGCCCTCTGAACTACAATGCGACCAAATTGCAGCACACATGCTACAGAACACAATGGAAATGAAACCGATGCTGTTGCACGATGCAGGGATACGTACAGCAGGAAACGTTCCGCTCTGCATTTCTATATGTGCGGTAAAAGGAGAGAGTTGTTCGGAAGGCAGTGTCGAGTTACGAGTGTCCGCTTCAACTGTGAGCGACAAGCGCGGATGTGTAACATGAATATTGCTGGAAAACGTCGGCGGAGCCCATGACAAAACAGGCCGGCGGCGGCGGGTGTGATCGGCTTTGTCGACGCTTAATAACTTTGAGGAAACGCCGTAATCACCGCGGCCTACTTGCGCCGGCTTGCCCTGCGGTGGGACCGCTACTCCGACTCAATTTCGCGCCGGTTCCTCGTGAGCCGTTTTTCAGCGTATGCGATGCTCGCGCCAGATAAGAGCGGGGTAGGTAGGCTCGCATAATGATAGCAATGGGGGCCGGTCCGATGCCTGCGTATCGGCCGAGCCATCGAACCAGCGCTCGCTATCTGTTCCAGGCACGCGCTCTAACACTAACAATTCTAGACAATATTGCATTCCAGTTCGGGATAAACGCATCTGGCATTATGCAGACCGGTACAATAAAAGTGAGCGAGTTTCCAGAGCCGCACTCCGTTGCCATTGTTAAGGACTTGTATAAGGCGATGGCGCAGTTAGCAATGAACATTACGGCACAATGGCGGGCATTCGTCGTAAAAGATGGCAGAAACTAAATGGTTCCCGTCGACATTTGACCGATTGGCCATAAAACTGTTGCGGCAGGCCCGATAGCTTTGTCCCATTCTCGCGGTGAGTATTGAATGCACTGTATGTATTATGGATATTTGCTATTAATTCCAATTTATTTTCTATGCTTTTCTTTTTCGATTTGAACTTGGATTATTATAATATCTTCAGCTTTTGAAGATATCATGTTGATTTTTTTTGATCATATACATTGGGTATGTTATGTATTGTAACTCTATCGGTGGTTGTCTATGCTTGGACGTAACGGCTAGGCTTACATGAAAGTAGCCGGAGTACACGAGACTTCACAGCGGCACACGTGAGCAAGCATTTACCACGCACGTGTCCCCGCCATTAAAATCGTCGCCTTTATTGGCATAAACAAGTCAGTTGCTGTCGAGATGTTGATCAACCTAATAAACAAACAATGAAAAGTGGAAAACTTGACAATCTTGTTTATTATCTAAGCGAAATAGATATCAATATAAACATTGTTGGAGATAAATAAACAATTCATAAACTCTATATTAATATTAATAGTATATTGATTGTTATTATTGATGTAGTATTGAACGGTACATAGAAACTAGAAAATCTAGAAATGTCAATATGAGATCCCGTTAATTTCTAAACAATCGTTACTAAGATCAAACTAGTATTATAAAACAAGCGGAAATGCATAATTTAATTAGTGGTTGCTGCGCGTGCGACACCGAAATCGTGACGTCACGTGAACACCGCGCTTGTGATTCATGCGTCAAATCGTGGCTCGAGGCGCGCGGGCGCATATTGATGTGGGCACGACCGCGGCCCTCCGTGAATGCCTAACGAGGCACCATGTTTTACTGACACTCATAGTGCTCAGCATATACTGACAGAGGCTGACGCACGCACGCCTACCAGAATTTTCCATGAGTTTACATTAAGAAAATGAAAAATGTCTTTAGAGGTTCTTTTCTTTAGTTTCAAATTCTGTTTGTCCTCTTTACCAATGACATAACAGTATTTGACATTTTAAGTATTAGTTCATGAGTTGGCTGTTGTTGTTATTTGCACCCAATTAACAATGTTTTTTTCAAATGTTGTTTCGTCTAGAACATCAAATTTATTCACACGAGTTTCATAACTGTTAACTGTCAGCTTACTATTTAAGATGGTGGCTAGACTTACGATTTGTTTAATCTTCATTTTCTTCATCTTAATTGTGAATACTACGTACCTGTAACAAACAAAAAACAAATTTATTTAACTTCTATCGTAAATGTTTACATAAGTAAGCAGTTGAGAAATAAAAAGTAACATCATATTACTCGTACGCTTGCTGACGAACAAAATACTAGTTATTAAACGATCACCACTATAATTCAATCATAGAACAATAACAAAGTAAATAAAATTACAATTGCCTAAACAAACGTACGCTAAGAAACGCTAGTTGCGGGAGCCACTTGCCCTTGCGCAATCGTAACTACTGCCTGGGCTTGAAATGCAATAGTTTCATTACCACTATGACATTTACATGTGTTTCCATAATTGAATTACGAATGAAACGAATCGGCGGCAAGCGATCTTACTGAGAACAAAACTCATTGTGTAATCGGACGAGAAACCGCGGAATCGGTTCAAGGTGAATTTTTAATCTCGCATCGAATCTAATAGACTTATTACATCTGTGGTGCAATACCGCGGCTCGCTTCTTAATGCATGTCACGTTTCATTGATAAGATAACACGATGCTGTGATAATTGAAAATGTAAACTGTACTGTAGTTACTATTGATAAACTTAATTCACAAGTAAACACGCCAATGAAGATATTCACTGTTTTATACGCATTAAGCCTCAGAGTTTAGAACAACGCAATGAAGCATTTGCATATATGTGCCCTTAGACTTCTAGACAAACAAGTCTGAGGAATGCGGCATGTTGTTCCTTCGAGTAGGAGCGTCTTTGAATTATCCTTCCTTAGCATGTCTAAACGAAGTCTGCACTCGAAGTCAGCCTTCATACTTGAGACGTCAGGTTTACTCGAGGTAGTATTTCTCTTGTGTTTGACAAAGCCTGACCCTTGTCTCAACGCGGGATCGTGCAGGTCACCGATGTTGGGTTCCGGCAATGTCGACCCTTAACTGATGAACTGACGACCTGTCACTACAAACTGACTAGCAAGCAAACTAAAAACCTGGCGGTATTATGTAGCAACAATAAGCAATTGAGTCGAGTTGCGGTTTAGTATACAAATGTAGAAATATAGACAAGATACTAATAACCACAAGAAACCAAGCCAACAGCACAACATTGTAACAAACACAATGTGTCATCGGAGCGTGGAAACTAAGAAGAATTACATCAGAAATCGTGAGGGAGATGTCGTAAACGATTCGTGAGGCCAATGACAAAAATGAAGTACTTGTTGAACTATTATCAAAACCGATACCGATCGCGGTACGTAGATCGTCTTACGTCGCCCATGTACTTGGAGATAGTATGTGAAACGAATGCAATGGAGATTGTTGCATAACGCGGGAAAACATACGATCACGACACGACCGCCCCAACGCCATGATCTTACAAGCTAAATGTCGATATTAAACATGCAATTAACTCTTCAGAATAGCGTATAATTTAGGAGAACAAGTTGCGCGAGAGACTTTCCAGTTAAGGCTCCAGCTTTACTTTAAGAACGCAACGGGAGAAAAATTATGGTTAGCTAAAATTGTCAAGTCATTAAACATGGGCAACGGCGCAGCTAAACTCAGCTGCAATCTGCAGCGTCGATTTATTACGCTCCAGATAAGAGCTGGTCCACCGGCATTCAATTATTTTATTGGCCGCAAACGAGTGTTTCCCATAACGAGACATTATTAGGTACGGTTTAAAGCACGACGAGATAATACTGAGGCTGTCATAAATAACACCTGAAAGAATCAAGCGGCACCGGAATGGCGAAATTGCCGTTTAACAATTTCACCAAGGCTGACTGCGGGCAACAATAAATTGATAGCGATCATTTATCAGGTACATTATGCAAGGGTAATATTTTCAAGAGAAATAACAATGAATTGTGTAAGGCTGGGCGCGATTTGATGAGTTGCGATCGAGGCAATAATTTGCATAGTTAAATGTGCAGCAGCCATAAGACGAGGTGTCGCCGGGTCGTTAACGATTTCATGGAAGGCAGCGGCGGTTGTGAGCCCCTCATCTGATTATGAGAAGACAACATTCTTGCTAGTCACCGCGGAACAAGATATGGTCGCACCCGACTAGCGGAATTTTTATGACTCTGATCACACGGTTTGTATACTTGCTTATAGCACTGCCTCACCTGGTGTCTTACTACCATCTCCTAAAACCATGCAAGATCCAGTGAGTAAGGGAGTTGTCGCCTTACATCATGTATCGTTCTGTCTCGCTTAATCATTGGATCTTGCATGATTTTAAGAGACGGTAGTAATCCCTCTGATGAAGTTTCACCAGGAAAGTTGAAAGGAGTTCCTATAATAATGTTGTTTTGGAGGCGGGTGGTCGCGATACGGCGCGCCGCGCGGTGTATCTCAGCGGGCGCATTGTCTAGCCGTGTGTAGCTGATAAGATAATTAACTCCGTGTTCTCCCCTAATTTATAGTGTTCATTATCGCCGCACCTCAACTGGGACAAGTATTAAATAAATTGTTGCACAAGTTTCTCAGCGTCATTATCATGATGCCTTGTTTATATACAATTAATTACGCATGCGCCTTATTTAATTTTCCATTGCACATGTGCATAATAAAAGTGAAAATCAACAGTTAGTATGACGTCTTGGTCACATCCGGTGGTGGAGGTTCCCTGGCGTCGAGTGAGCCACTTCGCTTTCTAGGAAGAGCCTGGCGAAATGGCGGTCAAGAGTGTACGATCGGAATATTAACTGCTGTTCAAATGCGCAACTCATATAATATCCTTCATTAATCATCGTGTCGGACAAACAAACATGGAACTGCTTTTATGAGCCCCAACATTATGAGTATTTAAGTGTTTGCGTTACCATTTCGGTTGGGAAACCACAGTTATTGTCGACATAAACAAACCCACATTTATTTATAAAGGACGAATAAACACCAATTGCGCACCGGCAAATCTCGCCTGAAGTATAGTTGTGTCAAGGCAAACACTTTCAAAGACCACTTTGATCACGGATATTGTATATGTAGGTTTACAGATTGACAATGTAGGACAAACAAAGTGCAAATCATATAGGTCATAAGTACTTAATGTCAAAATAATTAGTAAACTAAAACAAATAAGATTATTAAAAATTACAAAGCAAATGAGACGGAGACTCTATTTAAACAAGTTTCGTCTTCTGAACACTAATTTCTGGACATTTATGACCAGAATTACTCTGTTAAATAAATAGTTTTGGCATAGATTGGCAAGCTTTTGGATTGTCCAAGAATCTCTAAATGTATACAACATAAGTGTTTTTAAAGTTCCAGGAACAGATACAGCTAAAGGTGTCACCTTTTTCGGTGCGAAATTTGAAGTTTCCGCGAATTCGACACGCACTAATGCTTAGCACGTTGGTGTAAACGACCTCCTGTCAACACCTGCGTAATGGAATTCATCTCACACCTCAACCATGCACCAGCCGTTCCGTTACAAACAATGACCCTCTATTCGATCACACTGCGACTCATTGCGCAAGCGCAACCCGGCATTACGCCTAAACAAAGTAATCGAAAAACTTCACGCCCGGCTCTGGTAGGATTGCTAAATCAAATTTGTAATCGATGTGGAGCACATTTTGTCACATGGTTATCCAACATTTTGTGAGCTGAGACCTAATTGGCAATTGGTGTGTAATGTGCCTGAGTGATCGGGCTGCGTAATTCGAGTGCTGACAGTACTATAACATCACTACAATAACTAGCTAGTATATATAGGCCAGCCTGTGATGCGTCTCTGACCAAAGTGTCCAACAGAAATCAATGCACGTATGTTCTGTTTGGGCCAAATTTTGCAGTAGAAAAGAAATCCAAAATCCCGGTTCTTAAATGTAATGTCACACGAGGCTTTTCAAGGAGCAAGGTCGGATATTTCGAAGATCCAAAGGTCGATACGAAATATTTTAAAGTATAATTATAAATTGATAAAAGACCTACAGCGTTTGGCCGCCCACCTATACAAGTGGGTCACTGCCAATTTGCGAAGCACGCATCACTGTAATCGCATTATTGACGACGCAAGCATGCGGACAGGCACCGCCACCGTCGGGACGCGGGGTCAAGCAGGCGTCAACGCGCGACATTGTTATCTGAACTTGTAAGACCAGGGTTACCAGATGTCAGGATCAGTTTATTTATTTATTTATTTATTTAACTTTATTACACAATTGTAAACGGCGGACTTAAAGCCTGAGGCTCTATCTACCAGTCAACCGAATGAGTGATGCAGAGAAAGGTAGGATCAGTTGTGTTTTAATGGCTGAAATCCCATGCAGCTGTTTGGATTGGGGCCGGTCTTATAAAATGTCTCGTTTCTCTTGTTTCTCTCTACCCCACTCCCGATAATGTTGGAGAGATCCAATGCAAGCTGGTCTGCATTGTCTAGGAGCTGTAAACTCTTTTGTTTCAGATATTAAGAACTTCTTTAAGTGGATGTATCTCTAGGTATTTATGAACAGACATGTTTTAAGCTGATAACCCTAACTTTTTATAACGACCCTCATGAAATGAGTAACTATAAGCAAGTCGACTCAATCCAATGTAAAGTATGTATGTAATAATGGAGATAAAATTACGCAACAGTCATTCTGACCGCCCACTAGAACTTCAATAAAGTGTTTTGTATGTCAAAGTTGGCGACCCTCGGATTCCTGTTTTAACAGCGAAAATAAACAGTTGTAAATTTTACATCACCATTACACACACCGAGACAAGGACATCGAACGGCGCGGGACAAGCAAACCGATGGCTTAATAACTTCATCCCAGCAGCGCATAAAAGATTATTACCATGGTACACGGGAAACGTGGTTGTAGCCGATATGATCGCGCAGACGGTGAGATAGCCACGGCCATAAGATGCGAGATTACAAGCAGTCCCGCCATCATTGGCGTTAAGCTTGAACGCTTGTAGCCTCGATGGGAACTCCAAACATCTTTACAATAGCCAGCTGTAAATACTTCCCCTAACACCGATATGAGCCGGTTCAATCTTAACGCAATATTTTATGGGTGCACAGTTTACTTAGGAAGTTGTAAATGTTGTTAAATATTTACCCGCGTCAGATACACGCAATTGCGTGAAGGTACACAGGAATGCTCATAATTTACCAGACAACATTTCCACCAATGTTTCCGACGAAATACCAGTGTTCATTTAATAAAATTAATACTTAATGCAACAGCTACAAGTTGTGGAAAACATCGACAAACCACAAAATTTATGGCGCGCGCGAGACTTGCTCAGGTCCGAATGCAGTGATTTGCGACTCCTCTCGGCGCAATTATATCGCCTTAAGCGCACATTTTTTAATTTAAACGACATTAAAATACCCCGGAACCGTGTATTCAAGGGCGTGCTACTGTACCATATCTCACGCATTCCAAATTTTGGCTAATACCTTAATCTCAACGCAATAAGAATCAAAATCTTACAATGTCCAAAACGGCAGTCAAAAGTCCATAATGCGTGCGTTGAACTTAAAAGGTTGTGACAGGGGTATTACTGTAATTACCTTAATTTGTAAACACAAAAAACGACCGTCGGCACCTCGTATGTTTGTTGGTGCCAAATTAAATAAGTGAGCTGTGAGTGGCAATCTGTTAGCAATGATAGTGCTAGCTATTAATTTGCTTAGATATCCAAACAGGTCATTAAAATACGCACTCGGTCGTTATGTCAGTAATATTCATAAAACATAAATTGTGCAACAGTTTTGCGAAATCATCTTAATCTTGAATATAAAGACGTTAATAATAGTAAACATGTTCGCAATGGGGAAATATTAAACTTGAAGGGTTCCAAGAGGCCTTAGGAATCTACATGGTTGATATCTTGGCGAAAAATCGTCACATGGATTTGGTCCACGAGACGTGAAGGCGTGTTGCTAACGGCCGAGGCTGCATATCGTTTGCATGAATCTCCCGGTGACGAACACGCCAGGAATGTGCCAGGAAACCGCGAGCCGGTCGTTGACTGATCACCAAAACAAAGCGCCCGCATCACCGCCCGCGGTCCTCATATATGGTTAGATCTATCAAAGCAAAAACAACGCACAACGCAAATATTCGTGATTCATCAAGAGAAGCCTTTTGCGGAAGGTCGTAGGGTAAACCTCATCGGCCAAGGATGCCTGAGGTACGTAAATCAAAATGGTTAACGAGGAAATCGTCGCGCCAGTGCTCATCGTACTAAGTGAGGATAATGTAACAAATGATAACATGGCACCATAGATTAATTAATTCTCAAACGCGGTATTTAAGTAACATGGACATCAACTACAAGAAATGTTGACTTCAACTTTGTTCAACGGTTGTTTTTAAAAGGAAGGAGGATAGGGTACGGTTATACTTATAAATAAGCTAAACTTATTTCCTTTTTCCATCTACAATTTAGAAGTCCACCTTAGAGTAGAGGTACTCTCGACGATAGAGAAGTAGAAGTATTAGACGGTTTAAAAGCTACATAGAAATGATTTTAAAACAACGAAAGACCTAATACCTATTTTGATACAACCATAGATTGCAACAGAAGATATTTTGCGAAAAGTAGAAATCATTTCTATGTTTTAAATCTTACACATATTAGTGATTGTAACAACAAACAGTATTTAGAAGAGTTATCAAAACAAACGCAATGCACTTAATCTAGGTACACAAGTGTGATATAGCACAGCGATGATTCAGAAATCGAGGATGTAAACATGATGGTTTAAATCGTGTTTGCTACTAAATAATCTAATCTAGATAATCCAAATAGAGTTTAACTGATCAAGCTGGTAGGTACTGAGGTTGTAATTGGGCCTGTTGGCCGAAAAGGAGCGATCGTGACTGTTGAGACACCAGATAGCAGCAACCAGACACCTGTGATTTACGTTTAGTATTAGCATACGGCAGGTGCACAGATATAGCGGTGTGAACGATTGGCGCATTTAGATAATGATCGTCAGTATGTTATGTCTCTTATTGGCATTTATTTACTGCAATGCGATAAGAGCCTTAATGAGGTTTCACTTTTTGTTTGTTCCACAAGTGAATAATAAAGCTCACCGAGAGATTATTTAAAAAATAAATAAATTAACACCAGTCCGCACAATTTAACATGACTTGTTAAAGTTTGTACAAGGATTTCCTTATTAAACATTTATTTGTAAATTGTACGAGCTGTGAAAGACTAACAAAGAAAAGAGAAATATGAAAAAGATTTACAGCCACAAGTACTAGTTTTTAAATTTTGTATGAATAAATATTATTTGTTAAATAAAAATAACACACATATTGTTTTTACTGCCTGGGTCCTACTAATGGGTACTGAAAGCGAGCAAAGGCTCAATAAACGAGATCCCCAGATGAATTACAGGCTTTCGATAAAAACTAGCGGGAAAGCGCTATGGATACGGATTGTGAGCACGGAGGATTTTGCCAGCAATGGGACCTAAATACCTAACGAAAAAAAAGAAAACCGTTAACATTTAACAAAACTTGTTCGTTAAGTTTTGGTATGAAGCAGTGGTAGATAATGATTTATCCCGTATTTAAACATAAATTGCAATCCTCTGTTTTTATAGCAAGCTATCAAGCAGAACATCAATGCAAATAGTTTCCGATTAGTCACGAGTACGTGGAACTGGCGTTTTCCAGAAAACTGCCCGTTAACATTAGCTCCTACAGGGAAACCGTTAATATCCACCACAATAAGGCAATTAGCTATGTCTTTTACGAGTGCTTACAGATCTTACAATGTAGTTGCTTTCATCGTACAATGTTTTAAACTAGCATTTATGTTTTTGTTTTAAGCCGCCATACTATCAGGGAGGTCTGAGGAGCATGTCCATCAAATCTCGTATCGTGTAATGTTTTCAGTGTGACAGCAACTGAAGCTGCAGCAGGTATACAGGATAAATTTGTACTAGCCACAGTATGTTGAAAGCCCTTTCAGACCTATAAATTAACAAGAAATTTCGATGCTTCAATTTCTTACGAGAGTATATTTTGTCGTTCAACGTTCGTCAGTATCATCCAGGGCTGTGCTGACATTTTCAATTCAGCGTTCCTTGTGTTTTCTAATATTTCAAGATTCATTATAAAACCAACCAATATATTTTAAGAACCCCGAGTAACTGATTCATCACAACGACGGTGTCGGCATCAAGCGCCATCCCGCCCAGATCCCGACTGACGGCACGGAAGCCGCTCTTCCGGCACGACGACGTCTTGAATATTCAATGCTGGTAATTAATGTGCGATAGTAGCCGATTGCAGACTAGTGGACGATTGTGGGAGACCGGTCTTGGGAATGATTTGAAATGACAATCAATTACTTTATGCCAAAGGGAGTTTATGATATACTGGAAACAGCTAAAGAAAGTGATATGCTCACCAACTATTGCATTTCCGAATTAATTTTGAAATATTTGGTAAGTAAATTTTTTTTTAACAAGGCTATCTATATATTTTGCCACCGTGTTCAAACATCTTCAGGTGGATCGAATATCAACAATAATCAAAACACTTCAAAGATGATTTTGTTGTATACTTCTTAATATTCTTGCACTTAAAAATATCGTGATGCGATAAATAGGTCCATTTGTTGGTCAATCTCTGAAACTAAAATGCTTATACACTATCACTAGGTAATGTATATGTAGTTGAGAGTGAATGATGGGAATAAGGAACTTGAACCATCTAAAATCAACAATGGCCAGCAATTATAGACTTGGAGTCAAATAGTCGTTACGTTGTTCATTTCGTTCGATTTCCAGTTTGCAATTACCACGACAATGTGACACGCGACTGCGGTTTCCAGCTACAGCCAATACAATCCTCAATCTAAATACAATAGTTCAATACAAGCCCCTTGAATGTCCCAACCGCGGTGTAACAAAAATCGAATTGTCGGCTCCCGGTCTTGACTCCAATGGAACAACTTTTACCATTTACCACCTCTCGCGCGTGTGAAAGTAGCTGCAAATCGCTATCGTGTTCAAAATAAATATTTATATCGGCTGTGTTCTCACGAGAGGTAAGAAACGCATGCGCCCTACGCCTGCTGTGTGCCGGTTCCGCGCCGGTGCACTTGCACGCCTCCTGAGCGCCCTAATGGCTCCAGAAACGTTGCCCTCGCCGTATCCGTTGGAAACTATGATTACACTCAATATATTGCCTTCAACAAACATAATCAAACAAGGAATCGCTAGCAACAATGTTGTTAAATGGATCAGAATTTCCCCCGGCTCCAGGAATATTAAGCAATTATGTCACATTACTTGGCAAACTCTGCACACCACGACGACGGCGCAAATTACACTTTTAATAATTTATGATATCGCCGTCCAGGCTCTTGTCGCGACGTCCAATAAGTATTATCGTGTAGTTCAATAGTGTTCGCGTTTCCCACGATGTGCAACAAGTAGCTTATGTAAGAGCAAATAAAGTTATTTGTCTTTATTAAGTTGGTAAAAATGCCATAATCGCGATTATACTTGAAAGGGGAAAGCCAGGCGATTGAAAAAGGAAAGTACGGCAGGTGTACACGAGGTGAGTCCTTCCAGGGCCCGGGAATGGAATGCGACTATTATTAGAGAAGCCGGCGCCGGCGCACGCCACATCGACTGCGCAGTGCACAGGGTGCGCTTATGTGCTCACTTTCTTTGAATATTTTATGGACCAAGACCCTAGTAATAGATTTCTTAGACAAGGCTACAATTTTAGTCTTTCAAAAAGTTGTTGCAAAGGGAAGACGGTTGCGAAATCAGTCACGACCATGACTAGCAATCAAATATAAATTTAATTCACCACCTTAAACACTAGGATCAAAGTGTAAAAGGTCTATTTCCTTTATAAAGATTACATGTCACGGTTGGTTAAGTAAGAACAATACAAAATACAGATAGAGACTAACTTGTAGACATCGTGTCTCCAAAAATTCCAACCGGACCATTAGATGAGCCAGACTTTGCTTGTCCTTTATGAGCACTAACAGCGTTGTGCTAGCTAACTGTCCAGCTCTTTCAATGTTTTATGACTTGTCAATCCCTTCATAGCTGGCAACGTTCAAAATAGAATAGATGGAGCCGTCACGCCAGTGATCAGGCGACGTTCATAAATAAAACATCACTCGGGAATGCGAGAATAGCTTGTTATACTTTTGAGTAATATCGAGGGCTGAATATTAATGGAACCTTCCGTACAAGTCTTGAACTGGTTACGGAAAGGAGATCGGGGAAATTATGCAGCTTTTGCTCGGTTCGTTATAAACATAGTTGGTTTTTTTCCTTGTGGACATTTTACTTGGTGTATGTTTCAATCAGACAGAATTGTTATTTTATTCAAAATAGCAATTAGCAAGAGCTACTTGCCAATAAGATCTTGGAAGTATTAATACAAGTTCAAAAACATACACACGTATTACTTTGCACTTCAACTCTTATGGAGACGGACGTATACTTGAAAACTACTATTATTTATTGATAGTATAAGTAAGTAGTAAGTATTGGCGTTTGCTATTTTACTTGAAGATGATGGGTGAAATTCGACAGGAAAAACGGATGTTATTTTGTTTTGTTACGACATAACAGACCTCAATCATCCGATTCTGATAATAAAGTCGGGAATCACGTCGGTTCCGGACGAAAGCAGGTTGTTTATAAAGAATTTATATGAATCTTAACCACTACATCAGGCATGAAGAAATTACAAGCAGTTCGCAAACATCCTATAGCGTGCGGGTGTTATCGGAGGAAGCAGCGGGCATCGCGAGGCTGCGCCGGCGCCATTGTTAGGAATAGGAACCCACGAGCACGACCATAGACCTCCATGTTAATGTTCCGCTTTGTACGTGATGCTTGTTCGTTTCGTGTTCCGCAAAACGTACTCCGTCGTCGGCAATATCAAACGAGCATTGTGACGAATTTATTCTTAAACCTATGGTATTTTCAAATGCTTTATATGCGAATTTACTGATATAAGAGGTATTTTACCGCTCAATGTATATTTTAGATAAGAGTTCGTGTTATTATAATTAAAACTCACTTGATAAAGTGAACTTTAAACTCAAGTGTTCAAAATTGTACTTTGAAAGGAGTTAAGAAATAAAAGTTCCACATAATCTATCTTGAAATTATTTCTTCGAGGGCAGCCGGTGACTGCAACTGGTTGGTAGGTGTTACAGTAACATGGTGCCTATGTTTTAGTTTTTTCGATTGCATAAGACAAGAAGGTTATCAAACAGTCTCTTTATTGATTTTTCCTCATTTGCTTGTGGTCTCAGCTTATCATCCATCACAGACTGCTGAGCATTATCAGATGAGACCTTTGCAAAGATAATAAGTTGCACATCTGGTGACCGATGACGATCTTAATGTTTTTAAAGATGGAGGACTTGATATGCCTCAAGGAACGCAACTCAAGAGGTCCAATTTTAAAAAGAAAAATTTAAAACAATTATCAGAAGAAAGGAAAGTATCGTGCGTGCGTAGCACACGCGACTATACTACTATTTGTTATTGATTTGTATTCAAGGAATATGATGATAGTTTAACTTGACAACTGTACTGTTTGTGAGGAATTAGATTTATCTGTGTGCTGATGGGTCAATAACTTTAAAAACTCCAACGGTTAAATTGCAAATAGACTGAACAAATCTTGTGGGCATGGGCAATCAGTGCAGTCCTCTGCCCCGAGATTCGCTGGGCAGCCGTAAACCACGACGTTTTGCGTTTATTTGCCCTTCCCGTCAACATGCTAATTTAGCACATCCCATAAACTATGGAATCCGGTGTTACCTATAACTCGTACGCGACATTGGTAAAGGGGTTCGCTGGCGCGACGTGGATTAGACAAGGGTACTAATAATAAGTAAATTCTTGGAGCCGTAAGTGCAAATTAGAGACTACAACAGAAGTGACACTTCTTATGAGCTCTATCTATAGTAAATAATTGTAAATAAATTAAAGGTATGTCTTATGTGATGTAACTAAGTTACAGGAATCTAGTTTAAAAATAGTGTTTGCATAAATACGTATTATGTGTGTATAGCCTACTTTATATTTTTATTTAGGCGAGGTATTCTTCTGATACCCCTGTTTGTTGTGGCTTCGGAAAATGGCGTTGTGAGTTGTTGATCTGCGATGTCAAATCTAACAGCAGGTTCTAATTTTACAGAATAGTCATATTTATAGTATTAACTAGCTTATAAGATATCACTCACACCTTAGATATAAATCTATCCAGCATTTTTTTTTAAATAATATTATTTCTACGATCAAATGTGTTGTAAACTTTCGAGAATCTACAATTATTTCTCGCATTGTCAAGTCTATTTTGTCTTCGGATAGAGGCGTCATAATGATTGTTATGAGCCGGCTTTCACACCAGGACTTGGTCTTTAATGTCAACATAAATATGTTAAACTCGAAAGTGAGGCGGAGGTGGTGCCAAAGTGCGTTGTTTGAACACTTACAGGCCCGTTAGCCTGAAGTATTGCCCTCTATGGACCAAAACCGGCCATGCTCCGACCAAATGCTTTGGCGACGCGTTGCCTAGTAACATTCTAGTAACGCTATGACATTGCGTGTTAGACAATAAAAGTATTTTTGATATTTTTTTTTGATGGCACGTGTTTAAACAGACCGAAATTCTATTTATACAAACAGCACATTGAAATATTTTGTGAAGTTTAGGAAAAAAGACTTCCAAGAATATGGTGTAAATATTTTGGAATCTAAGCAATACTTCAGTTCAGTTCACCATAATCACGAAGAAATGAGAAGAATGAAAATATGTAACAAATAAATAGGACTGCCTTGTCGTAGACAACTGTGATACTGTCATCATTATCATAAAAGTAAATGTGCACACTCCTGTTATTCATAGATGATGTGGTGCCAAACAAGCTTTAACACCAAATAGTGATTTCCATAAAGACATCAAACTTATCATCGGTGTATTACTTCCTCTGGCAGTTAAGCATTCTCTAACAGCTAGCCAGTGTAACAGTACTGCAATAGCCAGCGCAGGCGCAATCACAACAAAATTAATCGAAACATTGACGCAACAAACTTGTTCCGAGAAGCGAGCAGTGGAAATAGCATCCAGCTCGGATTTCCATAGGAATGTTCCTCTACACGCCCTGGGCACAGCACTAGGAGTTTTAATAGCTCAATTGTTGAGCTGTGTTAGCTGGGAACATTCTCGGTTTATTATCTTGTGGTATCGCCTTAATGTTGTTAAACTTTCAATTAACCTAGCTGAATGTCTCAATGTGAATTTAAAAATGTGAGATGTTTTACAAATTTGCAGATTCAGTTTTTTTAACAGATCTAAATGATAAAAAATTTAAGAGAATAATACAAAAAGGAGCTTATCAAATTATATCATTTTGGGATAAAAATTAATTTAATATAGAAATCAGTTTCTTATAATTTCATTTTTTATTTTTATATTAACAACTAGCTGTTCCCCGCGGCTTCGCCCCGCGCGGGACTCGGTTATATCGCGCCAAAAATAGCCTATGTTTGACCTCAGGTCGTTAACTACATCCCTACCAAATTTCATCACAATCGGTCCAGCAGTTTAGCCGTGAAGAGGTGAAAGACAGACAGATAGACAGACTTTCGCATTTATAATATTAGTGTGGATGATTTTCAAACCAGTTCTATATATATACATCCATAAGAAAATTCTTCAGAATAGCATATTCTGAAATTCACTGGTAAAGAATGTCGAAATAGAAAAGTGCTCAACGATGTTTTAACGTTTTCCAAAACTGAACAATACATGAAAACAAACCACTTAAATCTTCATTCATCATTTGCTTAACAATGTCGCAACAACTAGCACTATTGAGTTTGCGGGAATGCAGATTGGCTGATTAAGTCATAAAGACATGCAGCGAGTTAACACCGGGTTATCTTTTTAGACCATCGCAATTAGGGTCATCGAGTTGATCGGACGTTACAAGAGCGACTTCTTTAAGATTTTTTATCGATTGATTGCAGAATTGAGCTGATAGATCTTTGACCACAGATGCTGCTATGAATTCTATGCTTTGTCTCCGAAATCTCTATTAGGGTGGCAGGTATATATTCCATTTACAGAGATTTGGATTATTTTTGAGGAGGATATTGCATTCGATTCATTGAATATCTTAATTCTCAACAACAAGTAACACAAAAGTGGCAATTTTCCGAAATGATAAAGGCGGTTTTCAGCCATTCACTAAAATTTAAAGTCTTATTTTATATCGATTTGTTTTTCGTGCAACCACTGTACTAAAATCAAATAATGTTATAAATAAAGAATTGATCGATGCAATTGGTGTAATGTAAGACTTGGCATTGCAGGACTATTGCACTTGTCGGAGGCGGACTTGATGTAATTTTAAAATTATGTAAGTGACCTTCAAGTAAAGTGCATTCGCTTATTTGTCGAGTGCAGAATTACTTGTAAATTGAACGTCTATCGATCATATCTTGAATGATTTGCAAGGGCATAATATAAATAAACAGCTAAACAAACAAACTAATTTATAATTCATTGTGATAAAAATTTAAAAATGTGCTATGGTGTATGTTTGATTGATGATTTCAACAAGGTCGTATGTTATGTACAACGTAACCGATATCTATTGAAATTTGTAACAATAACACTATATTCATTTAAGCTCATAATATAATCATTTTGAACAAGAAATAATTATTATTTGTCATCATGTTAATATGGTTCTCAAAGCGACTTTTAATTTATCATAACTTAGAGATGGTTCAGTCATCTAATTATTACCAAACAATGGACATTTAACAGGAATCAGTGCAACTAGTCAACCTGTTACACAGGCTCCACGGCCTTTCTCCAAGAGGCATCAGCTCCAGTGTATCCTCAGCCTCAGGCATAGACAAGCAAGATCGACTCTATAATATCATAGACAAATGCGGTGAGCGGTGATTGCATGCTAATGGCGCGAAACGTGTCAGGGAGACCCGAGTGACAGACACCTCATTTTACGGAACACCAACACAAGTTGGCGCCAACAGAAATTATGCGAATAATTGCAAGGTGCAAACTGAGAATGGCTTTAAGTATTATAATTTTGGTTTTATACCTTACCTGTATAATAATAGAGGAAAACTAGGCAATGACAGGCATAATTGTTACTTTGTAATGTTTATAAAAGATGTTAACGAAGATGTTGCAGCTTTAGATGAAGAAGAATAGAGAGTGAAACAAGAGCAAGGCTCTAGAAATAAAAATCTACATTCAGAACGTTGTGATGTTGGTATGACCGCGTTGCCTTAGTTTACTAAGTCGCATGACGAAAAAAAACAACTAATAATAAATGTTACGGTGCATAATACTATACAATGACAACAATTTTAGTTTTTTGGTCTAATAAATAGAATATCGGGGACAACTGGACCTTCGTAATAAACTTTCCACATTGCGCAACGTTTATGAAAAAAGGTAAGATAGGTAAGATAAGGTAGTTATATTAAAGTACATTATGGCGGTACACAACACAAAGGGCCCGTTGTTTTTGCCAGTCATTGAACTCGAGCTATGCGTGCACTTTCCACAAATTACATTCGAAAGGGTTACCTTTTTCTGGTACCGTACGCAAACATAGACCACTCGATCTTTCCCACCATGCGCTGTCGTAACGTAACCGTACTTTACGTTTCACGTAGATTTTAGTACTGGAGCGAGGCAATAATTTTATTGTCAAGAGGTCTGTTTGTTTGTCTGCTATTCACTTCCGATTGTATCTACTGCTAACGAAACGCGATTTAAGTTGTAAGAAAATGCTAAGTAAAAAAATTTACACATAATGGCAGAAGGCAGAAAATTCTTCGTGTTTAACTAGTACGCGGATTAGTGCAAACGTGTAAAAATAAAAAACCTAATACTATTTAGTTTAACAAATAGATGGATAATGTGCGTTGATGACGCATTTATGTAAATTTCCTAAGTCATGTTAAAAATCAATTTGCATACAAAATGGAGGGTGTTACTTGAAAGAGTTTTCTTTTATTGCAAAACATGATTTACATAAAGCTAAAACACTATAATTATGATGGTAATCGGTATCTGCCCACTAGTATCCACTGTTTCAATGCCGGTGAAAGTGGTCCCGCGGTGTTGTGCCCGCGTACGATGCGCAGGCGCAATTTTCTAATCCGCACTTCCGATGCAAGCCGAGCAGGGTTATCAAATGGCGAGATTAATTTTCTAAAACGCATCATGATGGTCGAATGACTATGCTGGTATGCGAGATGAAATTGATCTTTACTTTTTTGGTGTCCTTTTTTTGTCAGAATGTTGATTAATTGTGTTTTGTTTGTGTCAGTCAACATTGTTTCTAAGCTAAATAAAATATTTTATACCAAACCAAGGATATTACCAAGGAAGGCATGATAAGACGTTACAATACCCGCTGTTAGCGCTAGATACTAAGTCAAATAGCTACTTTAAAAAAAAATACATAAATAGAAGTTTGTCAGGAAGTTGCTGGCAACCCTAGGATTCGGTCGCTTACCGTAAGTACCGTCACTTATGTACATAAACAAAATGTTATGTAAGTAACCACACTTGTATATGTACCAAATAACATAGTTGTGAATTGTATGATATACTGTAGTTATACTCAATAACATAGTCGTGAGAACTTAACATTTTAATGACGGAGCAAAGGTTAGTTTGTGTCTTGAGAGAAATGGTGTATACTATGTTTCCGCCTGCGAACTTAAAAAATAAATATTTTACTCACCAGAAAGCTGCTAATATTTTATGAAGAACTAGCGATGCCCCGGCTTCGCATAGGCATAAAAACCTTCCTCTTGAATCACTCTATCTGTTAAAAAAACCGCATCAAAATCCGTTGCGTAGTTTTAAAGATTTAAGCATACATAGTGATAAAGGGACAGAGAAAGCGACTTTGTTTTATACTATGTAGTGATGTTTATGTGTCGAAGTCGCACAGCGTAGAACTAAATGCATAGGCCGAGAGGCGGTTCCGAAGAACTCTGACACTCTGACTGAGGGCGTGTATGGTCGATTGCCCGATTGATAATGATTATAGCTGATATAATTAATTTAATACCAAGGTAGTACAAACCAGTATCAAAAGAAGAGGCATTGAAAGAAATTTTTTGGGTGTCTGAACTTGGATGGAAGATGGAATGGATAATGTATTCCTGCTGGTATTAAAATCCCATTCCTTTCATATCTTTAAGGTTCCGTACCTCTCAATACTTATGTGTATGTGTGTGTAGGTATAGGTACCCAATGACAACAAATGCGATGCAAATATGCAACGAATTAATTTTAATGCCAAATGAAAAAAATATATAATTTCATTTCTTGTAATTTCTCACGATAAAGCCACAACAAGCATCAAATAATCGTTTATTACGCCACCAAACCTCCGGTCACATCACCAATGTACATACATCCAAAACAAAACTTGACATTCACCTTTCTTCGGTTGTTTACGAATTTCCGGTTGGCGCGAAAGCTGCACACGTGACTGATTGACAGCTGATTTCGATCCGCCATCTTGAAAACATGGCTGACTAGATTCAAACAGTGCAGGTTCAAGACCATGACTTTCATACTGCCAAAAAAAATATTTCGTAAGAAGACATTTGATCCGTGTAGTAATAACATGTAATAAATGTTTTTCAATTAAATATTGGATAGTGCTAATGGGTATAATTATAGACAGATTAGCACACACCTACTCCTACGCTCTAAGACTAGTGAATTTGATTGAAACCGTTTCGTAAACTTAGAGCTAGGATTAGACTTTTAAATTTCGATCAGAGACCGCTTAATGATATAATTAGTAAAATATAAGCTGATTTTATGTATGGCCTATGAAATCATGAATGTTTATGTCCTTATCAAGAGGCACATTTGATCTCATTTATTGAATCTGAATATATTTTTTTAATATCAATCAAAATTAATTCGAAGTTCTCAGACGCATAGAAAGACCTCGTTGTTTAACTGTTAGGTCGGGGGTTGCAAACCTTAGTTTTATTACAAAATTACATTAAAATATATATAGATTTTTGCACAGCAGTGAAATCTTTGTTTTATGGCTGGTAAACATAAGTGCAGTTGAAAGTCCCGAACAGCGCCACCTACTGACGTGCGCCTGCTGCTGTTCTCATAAATATCCAAGTAGGCAGCAAAGACGGCGCCGGCGCATGCCACCAACCACCCACTTATCGACTTAAGATCTCAGAATATAAAGGCTAGTATTCACAAAGGACCTTTATCTCTAGATGAATCAAGATAGACCGATGTCTCCTCATTTCGCATCTCCACGGTGTCATATTTATGTTGACGAAAAAATTCCGTTGGATGTCAGTACTGGAGTTGGGGTCGGTGTTAATGATAATACTATCCACCAAGAAGCTTTATAGATTTGTTTCAGATTCTCATGGTATAAGCACTGTCACCAGCAGAAGAGGTGTGTACGAGCAATGCCGATTTTACAGACGAAATTTATACACAAAGGTCTTATCTGGTAAACGTACAAGTGACGTGGTAGCAATGGGGTTTTAAGATCTCCATCCCAATCAATGCTATTCTTATTAGTTAAAATTTTTGAAGAATTTGTAAATAGCTTGAATAAAATATTTCCATATTTTTTGCGAATTTCAACGCTGCTTAAATGAATCAACGCATTATTAAGATGTTGTTATACATTAAATGTATCTTCAATTTCGAATCGAGCCTTTACATCAATGAGTTCGTAGACTGCGGAGGCCATGAATCTGTTATGAGCTCAACCTGCCCGTATTTGAATTACTGACTTGCAATATTCTAAGTGCCATTGAATTACGACGTTAGTAAAACTATCTGATCGTATTACTCGGTCGAACAGCAATTTCTACAACTGTCCGAAGCGTAATGGAATAAATGGGAGATTGAGAGGTGTTTACCAATTAATGTTGCTTTGAATATTGCTTGCGTATCGAGTATTATGCGAATCACACGACTCTGTACACATGAAAAAATAAACTTTTTATCTTTCTCTGTACGTCATTGGTTAATATTCCACTGTTCACTACACTACATTTTGTGCGCAGTTGCGCGCCTAGGTCCTTTTCTATGGATCGAGCTAATTTCTGTAATATATCTCGTATTTGATCGATGAAGCTTATCCAATACACGGTTATTTTATGGTCAAAATTTTGTAAACAAGCGGTACTCACCGTGAAGCCTAGACTAGATCAATTAATTCAATCTAACTCTGTACTAAAATTAAACTTGGTGCAATTCAGAAGTGTGAAGGAACAATGGAAGTAACTTTGGGATTTATCGTTTGTATGAATAGTATGTTATGTTAGTTTTTGAAACTAGTTGTACTGTACAAACTAGTTCCTATTCGTGAATAAGATTATGTGAAATAAGAGTGGTGTTGTTACCTTTCTTTATCAACAAAATGACACCATTTTAAAAGACAATTTACTACTACCGTTTTGAAATACATACCTATCTTATCGGTTTGGTGGTACAAGAAAGAACTGTTAATTGCAGTGATAAGATTGTTATACTTGTACCACATTAAATCTAAATATATTTTTGAATAATAACTCTTTTAATTTAAATGAAATGAATAAACAATGATTCACTCACTCCACACATTTATTTGACTTTTATTACTTCATTCATCATGGTTACAAAAATCAACCCAGTAAACCCTGGTGGTAGAGTTTTTTGAAACCGCCTGTAGGCCTCTTGACGTACTTTCTTTCACGACCAGTAGATGGCAGCCGTTACCAAGACCAACAGCTTAATGTGCATTCCGAAGGACGGAAATGCAAGGATTAATAATTACTTTTGAGCAAACGGGTGGTACTACTTCTAACAGATTTTAATCAATCAGGGTCTGGTACACAAATATGTTAATCAACACTTAATAACAAAATCATCTCACTCGAACTTGGAAAAAGAGTGCCTAAACAGATTCTGCCGTACACCGATGGAGCGGTATAAAAACCTAAACATACAAACTTATAAGCAATTAAAATCAATATTTTCGTATTTTGGCAAGTCCACGTCATTACATCTCATGATACGGGTATGAGTATGACCTGCGTATGACATAAGACTGTCGCTGGCATCGAGGTCATTTTGATATGATTCTAATATTGTATCGAAGGTCGAATGTACACATACTGTTAGTTTTCCGGCATTTGTGATGTATTATTGAAGGGATTAATAAGCAATTTGACCAGTCGAGGTGATGGTAGGTGGATTAGTGTGATGGCGGAGCTGTGCCGATTATCTTTATGATAACGAAGCGTAGATTCTAGATTCTCGAGAAGAATGGTTTGATATAAGAACAAAAAATGTATGATAAGCAGATCAGAACTAAACCAATGTTTAATGTTTTCGATAGATTCGCGCGCAAAATCAATAGTTTTTCTAGTGTCTGGATATTGCGATAATATATCGATTATATAGTATATTATTATTATGTAGTATTGCGATCGATAATATAGTATGAAAACCAATGCTTATTTTCCATGGACGCCATAACATTTTTAGTTTTCTAATACGTTATAGGTTCTTATTAAATACTTCATAATTTTAGTTTTGGATGTTTTTCGGTAGTTATATTTGCATTTTTATTTAAGGCATGTGTTAACAGTAAGAAAGGGCATTGACATTTCATGCAACAATGACAATGGTATACAAAGAAGTAAGTGAAGTCTGAAACAATACTACCTCAAAACCGAAATCAATCAAACATAGTCTCTTGACACATGTCACCTCTGCCTCTTCGTAGGAGTTTTTGCTAATTACAATTGCTTCGCTTACGTCTATATAGGATTATTTATTTAAATTCGAACTTACTTTATTTATTTATTTCTCGCTTACATGTACATAATATGAAGAAGGTGGAATTACATAATTTGGTAAGAATGTACATAAACCCAGGCTGGGTGTTGCGAAGTCTTTGAATTGGTACCAAAATCTAAATTCAAAATATATATCTTTACTATTAGCCAGGGGCGGTTGATTGTTTTCTGTCATCATTTCAGCCGCAAGCAGTACACGTTGGACATAACTCTCCTCTTGGGATTTCCAGAATGTTCGGTCGGAAGCGGCGTGCATCCACGGCTTGCCTGAGACCTTCTTCAGGTCTTCTGACCATCTAGTAGGTGTGTGTCCGACGTTGCGCTTGCAGGTGCGTGGTCATTTGAGAACCTTTCTGTCCAGGCCATCGGTAATTTTTATACAAAATCCTTACTACAGAAAACTCATTTACTAAACTCAAATCGGCTTATGCCATGCCATGCTGATTGCCATGATTAGTAAAGACTGATGATAGACCAACTTAAATTTTATTTTTTCAGTAAATTCAATAAATTATTTCAACCATTGTTAAATTTTTGGCTAATTAAAAATTTAATACACCACGACCACGACAGGCCAAACAAATTGGCGCACCGATCTCAAAGTTGACATTTAATTACCAAGGGTTGCGCCCGCGCACCGATCCGAATTAGCGATTTTCATTAAGATAATTAATCGACATGCGTGCTACATTAATTACTTTCAGGGCTAATCGAATAAATCGATTGATAAATTGATTGGTATCTCGTTTTAACGTGCGGTAGGGCCAAGCACTAATAGAGGGGTTTTGTACAAATTGTTATTTGTCACATTTTTATAATCGAACCTGTGGACGATTACCGGTCAAAAATTAATAAGAACCAAAGAACAGCCCTAGGTATCAATGGATTGACGGTGTAGATTGAGGAAGACCTGATAAATGACGAAGTTAACAAATTAGCGAAAAAAAATTTATGTGGCTTGTGGAGAAAAATCACGGAAGAGAGAGTAGCGCCTATGCAAAAAAATAACACTTTTTCATTATGCTTGTTTATTGTTTATTTTTCTAGACTTTACTTAAAACCGCTGTACTAAAAAGTAAAGCTTATTTTTATGCATCTCTTATCGGCAGTAGTTACTTCATACACTCAATTAACTTACCCACATCCCACATGGTAGTTTAAATCGATTGGTTTAGTAATTACCTGAAACAAAAAGTAAAACATTAGCCAAGACAAAAAAAAATGTTTTTCTTCATACAACCTGAAACGTAGCAAGCAAATTAATATCGTCTATATCTCGATAGTTCGAATCTAACAAGTGGTGACCCGCAAGCCAATCACTGCTAATAAAACAAATTAACTGTTGATGAAACATATGGACAAGTGGCCAACTGGGTCGCCATATCACCTTGGGTGGCTGTTCTAATACTAGATACGTACGGGCTAAATGACTAGACGACTTGAGAATTATTAGGTTCTAAATTTAAATGTATGAATTCTAAATTTAAAAACTTTCAATTTGATTGTCGAATACATATTTTTAAATCTTATGATGCCTTAAAATACGTTTGTTTCAGCGTGGGACTCCATTAGTTGCGCATTGCGCTAAAATAAGCCTGTCAATTTTTAATTTCGAATAGATTTCTATACCGGTTTTGACCAAAATTATTCAGTAGTTAACAGTTAACTATTATATCAATTAATCATTCAGTATTAGATAAAACACAAACAGCTACTCTCGCATTTATACGTACAGATATTAGTAATCTAGGACATCCGAAATTACCTTAGGTTAAGTACAATCTTTTTTATTTATTTCCATCAAATATCCACGCTTAAGCAATCTTCCTATCTTACGATTGTCGCCACTTACCAAAACAATCTATTACTTCTCCTTGAGCGCCCGCAGCACAATGGCCACTAATTATAATTCATCATCGTCATCGAAGGGCCGTCCTTTCGCAACGAAGACTGATCGATTCGATTCCGACCCGATTCGATACAATATCGATTATTGCACAATCATCATATAGGTTAACACCGGTCACGGACTTGGCGACAATACCTCCGATCCTGTCACGCTACTCAATTAATAAGCATAGATTAAATAGCACTCATTGTGTAGCCAATTTTAAGTTCAGGGTTGGGTTCAATAATCGAGCTCTCGATACGCTTGATTTCGTAACTATTTTGACGTGACGTCGATCGTGGCTTGGCATCAGAAAATTTATCATAGTTTGTTGACAGCCGTTGCGATAGGTGAAATGTGAATGATTGATTCAACAGCACAGAAAACAGGCCGATGCGGTGTTGCATACAAATATAACCACGTACCTGTTTTGAGATGTTTGTGGCAAAATTATAGCTAACATTATAGATTTCATGACTTTACGCAATGAAAATTGAATAGTGAATAGAGGTGTGAGCAAACCTAATAGGTACTAATGTTAAATTACTTTCCGAGTGCTGACCGAGTAATAACTCGATCGCTGTCCCTTATCGATTCCATTTATCTCCGATTGTAACCGCAACATTTCGTCACTAGGTATCGAATTAAATGGAGCAGTGACTTTAATTATAGCCTAGGCGTCAGTAACATTGTTTCTTAATTATAGATAAATGTCTATTAAATCTAAATTAAGACGTTTATTGACGTTCAATTGACCTTTTCTCGGATGATTGGTCAATAGTTTGATTTTGAAAATGGAATATAATCGTGTGGATATCGTGGTTGGGTTTTGACGTGTGCGTGACTCGGTGTGACGTGTCAGCGTGATCCCGATGACCTTGGCTCTAACACCACCGACCCAAGTGCCCACGACCGCAGTGGCCGAGGGCTGGTTTTCATGTCTACACTGACGATGTGACGTTTTAATTATCTGGAATGATGTCAATGTTATATTGATGTTGTTGTCGATTGAGCAATGTCACCTTGGAGCCAAATTTTATCAATAGAGTTTAAATGCTGTTTAAAGATATCCATATAATATTTAGAAAGAAGACTTCATAATATTTAACTGGAGCTACTCTCTGTTACGTATTACCAAGTTGACATTGATAAAATTTGTTGCAAATAGATTTTTTGTATTATTGAACAGGCAATGACATGGAAAAGCCAAAATGATGGAAAGTTATTATTTGCAGGAGTATCTATTCCCGTTGTGAAACCTATCATTCAGGGCACATAGGCTGTCCTAAGTACACCAGTGTGAAGAAAGATACTACATGAACTCATGTAGAGACTGACACCAAGGCCTAAATGTTTCTCAATACCGCTGGCCAAATGTTTCCCCCATTTACATATACCTGAACGTCCTACCTATTGATATATATATATATATATATATATATATATATATATATATATATATATATATATATATATATATCTCATGTATATATATATATATATATATATATATATATACATGAGAAATCTAAAAAAGCAAAAGCTAATTATCATATTATCAGAGGTCAGTTGCGATTTTCTGTCAATCGTGTCTCAGCCCCCGGGTCCGGTCCTAACCACAATATAAGGCCGCCTCGACACGTTTGCGCGCCGGCGCCGAACAAATCGTGCGTGTGCGCTTAGCTGAGCTCAACGTCAGAATTATCATCCTGATCCTGATAGTGGGACGTGGACGGTGACTAATTAATAAAACTGGTAGGTGCATTATGGGACCTTAGTAATCACGATGCAGAATGTTGGCATGGCAGGTCCTTGAAGCAAAATAAAAAAACAAATGGTGTAAAATGGTTGTTTGGAAACTGTAGAGAGCTCTACTCTCCGAGGCCAAGATCATCTATGTGTCGCTGAGACATCTTAGTGACCAACTATTCTAAATTACAAAAGATAGGATTTGCTAGTTTGTTATTTAAATTTTCTTATTCTTTTTATCTTTATCGTGGATCGGTATAACGTGTCTTTCCACTATGTGTGACGTATCTGTTCATTTGCTTATTTTTTTTAAATGCATCGAAGCAAAGACAAGAAAGAAGAGTTTTTCTCCATTTTCATTGAATTCACGACATATCTTTCGGAACAAAATCAGTTCTGTAAAACAATCGTAATGTTCTTAAATTGTTGCAGTATCTAGGTTATGAAGGTATGATCTCATGCGATGTCAACAATCTAGGGAACGAATCAGTTAACTAGGACTAGTCTAGAACGCCAGGATATGCACGCCTTTCGATCTAGAAATCAGGCTGGCCCGTCAACTCACTCTTCATTCAATGTAGCTTATTGAACAATTGAGATGAATGAATGTGTGAATGTAAGTTTCAGTAACGGTTAGTTGGCTAGATCGAAAACGAAAATGAGATCAAAGACTACTATTGGCTAAAATGTTTGTGGGAAGTCCGTTTGACAATTTTTCTGTACTTTTGAAGCAAAGAAATTTTTGTGACGCAGAAAAGGGTGAAGGACACAAGTCGGGGACCAATATGAATCTTTGATTGATCAAAAAGAAATATGTATTGAGAAAAACAAGCTTACGTCATAATTCATGAACGTATTATGCGTAAAACCTTTCTGTGGTACTCAAAAGTTGGCAGGTGAATATACTAAATGACTTTATAGTTATACAAGAAGCTTTTTTTCCCTCCTTCCCATTTTTAATAATGGTAAACAAAGAGCGACTTCGTTAAATTGATAATAATTTAAAAAGCCAGCAGAAATGCCATATTTTTTCTTAATCGATGTTTTATCGAGGAGGAACGAACACCTATTTGTTACGAGTTTCATTAATCGAATAAATATTCCCATTTGTCATTATATCTCGATCCATCACTAGGGAGGTACTCGTAGTATGAAACAAAGAAATTACTGATGACAAAGATAACTGCGGAGATAGGAACGACTTCCGCAATTGTATGTGAATACATACATACATGCGTTTTTGCTAAAGGTTAACGAGACACATTAAGCGCATTTTTGATGTCGATACAAAGAAATTTCCATTGCGGTGGGAAATCTGATGGGACTCAGCCGCAGTCCAGAGACCCGACTAGTTCCGTTCCTTTTTAGGGTTCCGCAGTGTAGGTATATTCTCTACGAATCAAGCATACAAATTGAGGTGTATTGTATACAAACAGATTTACATACTGGAATTACGTGATTAACATCACACAATGATGTTGTGTGATGTAAATCTTTAGATATTAGGTCGGTTTACTTATAAATGAGAGAGGCTCACTAATTGAATGAGCAATCTTGAAAAAATATTTCCGAAATTGGCTGAAATTTACGTCACGATCCAAACAACCACAGTGGCAAAATGTTATATCAATATGTCCAATGACTATTAATCATTAATGACTTTTAAAATATATTGTGATGTTATAGGCACAATAAATAATGAAGATCTCATTGCACCAGCAGTACCTCCTTATGAAAAAGAAATTAAAATGCCCAAAGGTAAATGCTTTGGACATGAAGTCCGCCTATTATCTGTTTAATAAATATAATTCAAAAAGAAAAAATGGAACACGAATGCAATCTAGGAAACGGCGTATATATTCGTTTTAATTTATAAAAGCACAGAAAATTTAGAATTCACATCGAGCATCAACTGAAGCAGATCGGTATACCGCAAGACCTGATTGCGTCGCCAATAAATCGGTGGACCATCGCACGCCGAGAATTAAGGGGGGTACTTACGCTAACGATGTGCATTATAAAGTTGACGTTTCGTGTTCCATGACTACTTCCTTGAATCTGTTCAGATTAAAAAGGATTTCGAACAACAACTTACTGATCTGTGCTGGCTGGAAGACACGCCGCACATTTTAGTTTTTTTGTATCATGCGTGCGGTACGGGGTATAAAGAAACAGAAAAAGAAGAGATATAGTGAGATATTTTTTTTGTAAACTTTAAAAACAAGTTACAATTATATGATTTACCATTTTTAAAGGCAGTTTTCGAATCTATAGCCGAGCTGCGGAGAAATGGTGGATATACTCAAACATAATACTTACATACTTTTCTCTGTTAATTTTAAACACTATCAAGAAAACCTTCAATAAACGAATGCAAAGGTATTATCTCTGAAAGTAATTCGAAGAAATATAATACCATTACACAACTAGCAGTGCCATGCGGCTTTGCCAAGACCACATAACGGCCCGTCATTTTATGCACAACTGTGGGAACTGTCAACTGATGTCTAAACAGTCGGCACCGGGTTTGTTAAGCATTGACATTGTCGAGACACAGGGCTGGTGGATCATGGTTCCTGGAGAACACTGAATGCTATAATCAAGTAGGGTTACCGAGCGGGAAAAAATAAATTAGAATTCCACAAAAAAATTAGCGTTACTCGAATAAAGACCACTTTTGGAAAAGCTATCAAAAATATGAAGAACCGGAAATGTAGTATTGTTAGTAATTATTACAACAAGACCTAAGAACGTTGTAATTATGAATGCACAGTTCTATGACTAAGCGAAAATATACAAACAGCCGTTAAAAGTTTTGCATGAAATGTAAAATGACAATATAGTACAGATAAAGAAACGACAAGAAATGGAAAAGGAAGGCCAAACCCGTGTAGATGAAAAACTACCAAAAAGGAGAGATGAAAAGACTAGACCTTTTAATAAAAAACATCACTCATCTTAGGTTATGATTCATGTTATAATAAAAACTATCTGAATGACAAATCCTGAAGTCTGGCAACCCTAGGACCATGGCCATAAAGAGCTGTAACTGTTCAAGATTCATGATGCAGCTCAATGTATGTCAGTACGTGCGTACGAAACAAATGGGAGTTTATAATGAAGACCATTCACGTCTCCAGCATCAGTGCAATGTCACGGCTAAATTCGCTTAGTGACCTATTAAACAGCAGCGATGATGGTGCTATCTCTTCTGTGACAACGATAAATACAGATCTTGTTAATTTAAGAAATATATATCAGCAATCAAATATGGTTTATAAGCAAGTCATAGCAATAATGATTCGCATACGCTTCACAGATGACGAATATGTATGACAAACTATTCCATTCCTTTAGCAATGGAAAATCACACGAAGTTAAATGGCACCCTTATCGTGATAGAGCGGCTATAGTCATGATACGTGACAAAAATATCCAAGCATATAATGCATATATAAATTGTATTTTAAATCTGATGACACAATGGTAATGAATTAAAAAAATCGCAAAACATGTGAGTCTTATTGACAAAATGCCAAAAGAGAAGTATAGCCACCAAATTAGTAATAGTACTAGCAGTCCATTAAAATAAAATCTTAATACATTTTGCTAATGTCGCAAAACTCGCAAACACGTTTATTGTTTCTTCGATATTCGATATGCGCGTCAAGTCTGTTCTCTGCAAGAAGACGACAAAATATTATTATAATGAGTGAATGTTTAAAATATCTGATACATTACGAGAAGATGGCAGTAATAACATAAATTACTGTAAAGAGGCGGTGTTCGATACCTTTTTGGCTATTATATTATTAATGGAAGTGTTATTAATAATCAATTTACTCTGTTAAAACATGTTAAATGTTTCGTACAATGTACCCGGCGTAAACAATGGCCGGTGTATAAATTCTTCCGCGATGAGGTGGGCCGTGTTTTGTAATTAATATACTCGATAGCGACACCGACTGGAGGATAATTGTGTTTACAGCGGATTTATTACATGCCTACAATAACATTAATTAGGTAAAGCAAATAGATAACGCATACTGTAATCAAACGAGGCCAACAAATAGAAAGGATAATATTTCCAACGTAAAATATATTCTACACAAAAGTAACAAGAAATTTGCTTATCAATGATCACATTAATCAACAAAACTTTGCTAACACAATGGATTTACATTTCTGATGTTGATTCAGCAAGTTCATCCAACCATGGGAACTTAATAAGCCGAACCTGAAACTAGACACGTTTATTTCTTAACAATTGAAAACCAAAATAGGAAAGGCAACCACGTCAAGTGCAAATCAGCACCTGCCGATGACCTCTGGACTAACGGGCGTCCTTCCACGACGTCCAGTAATACGTGATCTATAGAAGAATACAACCTAGTGAATTTTAGCAAAGGAATGCGGGATCATTCATGACTGGTCTATGCCCAACACTGCGAATAAAGGTCGGGAGGTCGAGATCGGTACATTGGCTAGTTTGCGCCGTCAAAGGGGCAGACACGACCGGTAGGAAATGTGTGCCGAATAACTGTTCAAATAAACATTGGCAATGATCGTCAAATTAAAGTCGCGGTACATGCGAGTCATGTTTTATTGATTAAATCGATAACCCCGCTTCACCAGATCCAACCGATTACTGTGTAGTCAGAATTAAAGTTCAAAAATATGAGGACAGACAACCAGAATAAATAAAATTGTCGGTATATCAGTAACTGTGGAACTATTCATTCTCGGTAGATTGTATCCTACGGCCGCAATATTATCATGACGGATAGTTAATGAGTTAAGTCAGTTTCATCTAATCTAATCATAATAGAAGGAAATCGCGTTTGACAGTGACGTAGATACAGACGGAGCAGTTCTGCACGGATACTGAAGAAATAATGCAGGATCAATTAATATTAAAACGGTGGACACCCACCTGCCGGCCACGGACGAGATAAAACGCCGCCGCCAGACAATATTGTGATAAATGACATGCAGGATATTACGCTATTTACGACCTGCATGCAAGAGTCGCTTCCTAACACGATAGATACCAATGAATTATCAATTACTGCCACAGCTATTGTGATATGAAATGTGAATGCCATTATTGATGAACACTATTACAGAGATTATTTTAAAGCCGCGATTGATGAAGCAAATCTTAGCTAAAATTATTTCAATGATAGAGTTATTAACTTTAATAGTTCAAAGAACTGTTGCACGGAAGTCAAAATGTTATAAAATGTCTGGGCTTTAAAAGGTGAAAAACGATTTAGTTGACCACGATAAACACTTTAACAACAAAGTGGCCCTATTCAGATAAAATTAAGCCACAAAGAAGCAAGTCGGCCGGCGCGCGGAGGTCACCAGAGTTGAACCATTAATTCCGCGTTAACAGCCAATAACTTAGCTGTTTTACGAGAGAAATATCAACTGAAATTAATTAGCAATCTCGCTTCCGTCTTTCCACTTGTAACTGAATTGATTGTTATAAACGTTATTCGTGAAATTAAAGATGCAATATCACATTTCGTGATCTTATCGAGGGGGAGAAATATAAAGTGTTGTTTATGTAGTGTCGATCAATCCTGACTTTTATTGACTAAAAAGTGCCGTATCAAGGTGCACAAAACATAGACGTGCCGGAAATATATCACGGACGAAATTTAATCAATCATAATGACTGTACGTAATCATGAGAGTTATCCAAACAAGGCAGAGTTTAAAATTAGGTACACATCGTTCATGGCGTCAGCCGAAACCTTCCGGGTGGATTACCGAAATCTATAAAGCTAATGCTGACATATCGATGTTTAATATGTTATTAGTGTCGTGGTCAAAGCTCAGTCTAAGGTTGATTATAACAACTCCATATTTAGATTGACATTTAATAGATTACTTAATGACGTTAATCTATCAAACACATAAGAACTTCCCCCAAAATTGAGTCAAACTGTTAATAGAGAAGATTGAATGTCATAGCTACATCGATCACCGTTATCTTAAAAAAACTATTACTTACATTAAATATAAATGATATTACTTCTAAATCAGTCAGTCTCAGAAATTTTAATTGACGTACACATACAATAGATGAACGGTTACACAACAGTAAACATCGAATCGATTCCAAAATTAATTATACCAGAAACCACTTCCCGTTTCTTACTACTAATACCAGAACTCGTCCTATTAATTGCTTTAGCCGAAATTATATCATTAAAATCGCCACGCAGGAGGTCTGAATCACCAAATATATTCGGTAGGTACACAAAAAGTACTTTTTAAGTTATGCTTACCACCCACATAGGCTCAAATCGGTTCTCACTTAATACAAATTTGTTCTAGACACGTGTTTCGGATCACTTGTATACGGAAGCGTTTAAACAGACACTATTTATATTGCCTGTTTCTTACTCGAGTCGTTGTCCTAAATCAGTTGGGCGATAGATTGATTGTCAACAATTAGTACTATAACGTTATTAGAATCTCATGTATTTTACTTGGTCATGGATTTAATACTTAGTTAAAAAGTGGATGTAGTAAAATTTAAGATAGTTATTGACTTAACTATGTATTTAAGTGTATGTAATATACTTTGAAAAGACGTGTTGAAATATTAAGCGTACAAGTAACTCTTCCGTGTATAAAGAATGCTTTCTTCTAAATTTACACGACAACTTTCCGATAAAGATGATTCATAGGATGGTTTTTGAGTAAATGTGGCGTTTAATTAAGAAGTAAATCAAGATTTTCAAGAAAAAGTGTTATAACATCTGAGTTTGTTTCATAATTCAATAATTTAAGATGTTGGGTTTTTTTTTTTTATTTGAGCTATAACCAAGAAAACCAGAATTGAAGAAAATATTCCTTATTTTTATTACACTAGAAATATAAAAAATATTAACGAGTCAATGACACCTTGTCTTCTTGGATGCTTGATCGCTTATCGTTTTGGGCAAGTCCGGATTACAAGTATAACTTATGCAAATCTTTCACGGATTTATTATTTCAAATAAGGAGTGCTGTTCCGCACGCCTAATATAAATTCGTAAAAAAGACAAGTAGAATGACATATACAATGCTAACGTAAATATTGGTAAAACCACTAGGGTACATTTGTATTCCGAGCTGGATACATAGAAGGGAGTACGGTATTGCGTGCCTCCGCGCATCACGCCACTTGGCTTTGTTCCCATACGCCTTACAAAACGGGAGAACAATTACTTGAATACTTAGACATTGTTGCCTCGAGTTTTATTCTATTTAAAGAAATAGAAATTAAACGTATTTTGCAGGTGATTTGAAATTCACATGTGGATCACATTTCACAAGTCGATTATTTCTCGCATGAACAAGTGATACTAAAATTTTAGCCTTTTTTACAAATTCGACACAGAATTTTTTACAATAATTTTAAAATATTTACCCTACTATTGGTATTCATATTCCTTTTGTTTTTAATTTATGATTGAGAAACTCATATTCATCAATATGATATTTCGCAACAAATGTAATAATATTTTGAATTGGAAAAGGCGTAAATATATTGATGTGTTTCTTTTTTACTGTCAATAGCATATTGTGCTGACATTAATTAATCCTTTTTATCACTTTTGTATTACATTCCCATTATATCCCATACAATGTAGAATGGAAGGGCTTCACTGCTATATATCATTGATTGTCTTGATTTTCTTTATGCATAATATTAACCTTTACATTGGAAAATGCCAAGGCGTCGTTTGTCGTAAATTTTCGAGTTCTGTAACATGTAGTGTGGCTGTTGAAAAGATCGCGGACGTTGCAGACCGGTGATTTATTGAAGTGGCCTGCGTAGGCGCAGCCCACGCTACTCCGGCTATTCAAACACTTATTCTAATTCGTTTTTGCATATTAATTAAATGGGCCTTAATTATAACTAGATATATTAAAACGATTGTCTGTTTTGTTCACGACCAAATATGTATCATGAGATATAGTCGCGGTTGTCATTTACGTTTATTGTAATGTCAAAAGGTGAACATTATGGTCTGCTGCCGTCATTGATCAGAAAAGGCACGTAGCGTACGATTTGTTTACTCTCGTTGACATTCTTGAAATTTCGATGGAGTTAGATCACGGGCCACATTGCCACAGTTGTGTTTATGACATATCGTGAGAACTGGTTTCGAAAGACAATGGTCGATTAATGTGATTGCTGCTACGAGCACACATTTTTTACCACAAAATTACATGGTCAACATTTCGTTATAAGTAATGCATTTGATCTCATAGTTAAAGAAAAACATGGTATTAAGAAAGTAGTGCACGAACGGGCTATTAATGAGCAAAATAAGCTACTTAGCATCTAAGCGATACGTTATGAATTAAACGCACTTCACTTTTCTGGGAGGGGCAAGATGAATTAATGATTGTAATTGTAAACAATAAAAACAAAACAAATACAGTTCTAAATGTTGTAACAGACGTCAAAGACGGTGTGATTAGTATAAACAAAGTTAATTACTAAATGAGTTGTTACGTCAGTTAAGGGCGCATTCTGATTACTGTTAATCTAATTAGTTAAGGCGGGTTAAGTAATCAGACGGGTTTGGGTTACACCTGCGCGGCTTCTAAAACTAACCGACAACCGTCTTGTCTTAGGAAATTACGAATACCAATAAATATTTAATCGATATTGTAAATTTTATGAAACGAATAAGTGACAATGGCACAACTGGTAGAGCTGGACTGCATAGAAGTTCCCGGAGGCACTAGGTACAAATAGTGTCACGAGGTTGTGCTATGGATAAAAAACAGCAATAAGTTCCCAACCCAACTGATTGATGTATTGAAGTATGATTTTGTAATGTTTTTCTATTGATGTTGGCATAAGGAACACAAATGCAGAAAGAAACATGCTATGAAGTGTTGACCAATACTCGCTGGGTTTCAATAAATCGGTACAAGCATTTGCCATAAGTTTCGCCATAAATCCGTCTGATCCTTCCACATGGGATTAGACTCCAACTATTACTTTGCCGATGTAAACATGCATTAAAACCGTGTAAGATATTCTTGAATTTATTCCGCGTGGGCTCTCTAAATCTCTGGGTCCAATAAAGGTCTTAAGAGCTGTATCAAACTAGTAACTCGTACGCGCTGTTCCGTACATTCAAACCTACAGCAAAATACAGTAAATCAATAAGATTTCATTTTAGACCATTTCGTTTTTATCTAAATTACTGTACTTATTCAAATACGAAAATTGTTCAAAACATGGAACTACTAGCTGTTTCCCGTGGCTCCGCCCGCGTGCGCCTCGGTTATATCGCGCCCGAAAGTAGGCTATGTTTGACTCCTAGTGCATAACTATATCCATACTAAAATTATCACAATCGGTCCAGCAGTTTAGCCGTGAAGAGGTGACAGACAGACAGACAAACAGACTTTCGTATTTATAATATTAGTATTAGTTAGAAAATTGTTTAATGTAAATAATAAATAAAGTCATTTCTGGTAGTAGAAGAAGAGGAAGACCAAAAAAGAGATTTTTTTCAGAAATGGATGGTGTCAAAGAAAATATGAGCAGGAAATGGCTAGCGATAAACACTCATAAGAAAGTGGGGTAAGGTAAAGGAAAAGAAGAATAATAAGGCGACACTTTTAGACTAATGTTAATCATAAATCACTCATAGATTAAGACGTGTTAACGCCATGAAATTGACAAAGTAACAATTGTTCATCTTTATATGCCTCAAAAAAAAAACGGCAGATAATTATTACATGAAATATTAAAACTGATAATTTGTCTTCTACAATCTTCGTTTTCGGTATCCAACCCTTATGCTGCCTCATTTACCTGGCAGCGTTTACAGCTCAAATACCTAGTTTTGCTAGTGTGATATCGCCCTTAGAAAAGGTAGAGACATAATTTATGGATGAGGCTTGGACAAAATGCTGGATTCCAATTACGGGACGATGCTGCGGTGAAATATGGCCGCGGTTCGCTCCGATTTGCTTGGCCAGTATTTATTACTTAAGTTTGTATAATCTTTACGGAATAAAGTACTGCATCTGTCGTTCAGTGGTTAAAGCCTTTGTGCGTAACTTAGTTTTTGCACTTCACTTCATCGGCGCAATAAAACGTATTATTATATTAATTAAGACTAGCACTTATGGTTTAAAGATTGCTAGTTTTAAATCAACAAAAACATATTAAAAATGTCCCTGGTTTGGACATAGGCTTAAACATATTCGACCTTCAAATCACATTCCTCAATGGAATTTTTCTAAACTGCGTATTGTACAACACAGGTGAAACACACTAAAGCGTGTAATTACACGACAAGTAAACTATAATCTCTTAGCCGCAACACCCCACACCGCCATTTAAACTAGACATCATGTGGAACCGTTACCCTAGCGTCAATCAGTACATCCAAGTTCATTGCAATCTAGCAACTATTGCCGCGGAATAGAGGTCTGTGTTTTTCTTTAGGCAAAAATATACTTTGTCTGAGACACAGAAGACCTTGGGTGACGACAAACAGTTCCCACAGCCAGTAGTCTGTGTTGCGTATGAGTTCACTGTCTGGTTGCATCGTGCATGCTATGCAAACAGATTCCTAATTCGCTACGGAGCTGCGCTGGTGCATGCTTACTGGTCGCCGCAAGAACCTACGCCAAAACATGGTTAAAATGATAAATTTAAAATTCGTTTCATATAGCTTCGAACAGACTTCTATGCTATATGAGAAAGTACCTAGTAAATAAAGAACGCTCAAAATGAGATAGCTAGATAATGATAAATAAGAGTGTGGTGTCAGAAAAAAACAAAGGTGCTTGTACAGTTAGTACCTCTGTTGTTGGTGGTTACCATTAGTAACACTGAAAAAGGATTAACGCGTAAGGTAATAAAAATGTATACAAAAGAGTTAGTTGGGTTAGTTGGCTCCGTACTACAAAGCAAAAGTCAGGGTTCGTGAAATGAAAAGGCGCTTAGATAAGAAAATTATCACAATAAGATGATTACATACATTCTGTGTCCAAAGTAATAGTAAAACTACAACCCTCAACGAAGGAAGAAAATAGGTAAAATCGTCTGGCAATTCTGCCCAAATGAATATTACATACAGTCCATTCACGCAACAAACTTGAATCTCTATGAATACACAAATTCCTACAGCAAAAAAAAAAAAATACTTGAACGCGGTAAACGCAGAGTCAATTAACATCACACAAAATGAGCAAAAAGAGAAATCGGTACCATTTATCGATCGTTCACGGATCTGTACAAAAACCGTTGTTACTTTTACGGTTGCAATAAACAGTGTTTGAAGTTCACCAGACTCAAGTCAGTGGTCTTAAAGCGGTTCAGAATCATTGACACCAGGGCGTATATGGTTAACTGGCCAATTAATTCCTAAATCGTACTATCGTGGACTCATGGAGCCCGGAGTCTGTCCTCCATTTTATTTTCTTTTCGTGTCAATGACAAAATATAGATATGATTAGCCCAGTGCTAGGCCACCTCAATGGCCTTCCGATTTGCCTACATCAAGTCGTCCACTGAACAGGATGCGGCAGAAGCGAGGCACGACAGCAAGTGTGCCATGGTTAGGGTAATCCCGCAGCAACACCTGTCGTCATTAGAAAACCCATAATAATCAACTTTTTAGACCAGTGGTATTCGATAGTATACTAAGCTTCGAGTTCGAACTCATCTCCGTAACATCCCTGGCACATTATAGGTACTTAAAATTCAAAATTCGCCAGGCTCTTCTTCGCTTTATTTTGGTTGTGGCCGTGACCTCTTCGGGAGATACCATCGAGTGACCAGCCGCTCTCGCCCCTCTATCGCTTTCTTTTGACCCGCTTTTCTTAAACAATACTTGGGCAGCGCGTTGAGCCCGCGCCGCCGCGAGAAAGTAGTCGATAACATGCAACACGATGCGTATATATGTATATATTATTATTTTGGAGGTTTGTCCTCGCGTACAGACAGTTCGGGGAAAAAAATCTTGTATTTGAGACATCGCTTTGTCTGTAAATTTTAAACTATATTAGATAACACGGAAGATATGTTGACAACCTAACTACATCCAAGCCATACACACAAGTTATAGATTTGACAACCCTAAAATTTGGAAAGGAATCTAAAATTAAGATAATATGTACCACTAACTCAAACAAGCGGCTAGCGGCACTAGATTTGTAACATGTATATCGATATCGCCAACTCTCGATCAGCAACGGAAAAGCTGAATCGAGTCGCGAATCGATTTAAGTGCCGTGAGAATTGTTACGATACCTAAACAACTAAACGAAAACAGTTTCCAAAACAAATCGGAGCCGTTATTGGCAATAAAATAAACCAACCATGTGATAAACATTTCCAACCATCGGATGCAAGTCTAATAGAGACAAATGACTGTCTATTCCTGAGGGTAAGTGGATTTTTGCCCCGGGAGAGGCGAGCAGATGTTGTGGTACTCGAATTTCGCGTCATCTGGTCTCTTGATAGTTTAAGTAAATGTGATTTTCGTCTAAAATTAGGTCAACAATACCGAATATGAGGGGAAGGGGAAGCGTCAAATTCAATAAAGGGGAACGTTAATGTTTGCTTGTGCTTTTGAGTTTAGTTTTATTACTAACTATACGCATGATATCCCAATGTAAACCCAAACGAATGATTACCATGAAGCCATTTAATTAAATGGCGAAATGAGGATGCAGACTAATGCAGAGTAAGAGATCATGAACACAAAACAATGAAGGTCATAAATCACGGTTTCCTTCGTATAATAGTTGCATCCTACAGAAGCTTCGCGGCAATCCGGCGCACTATCTAAATTGATGGCTTCCGTTCCGACGCACATTAGAACAGACTCTATCGCTGTCTGCAAAGCGACACACTTCATTTGCCGCAGCGCGTGCGCCCGTAGAAAGTGACGCTTTGTCATCGACACACTCGCCCAAAATCGAACAAACTGACGGGGGAACGAGACAACGATATCTTCAATCGATACGCGCGAGAACAGGACAGGATATCATGTGCACATTTGACGCGCCGGTATCTTCACGGGTTGTTTGATCTTGCGCATACGCCGGATTCCGTTCCGACATCAGCGGCTGTCTGGACGCTATCTGGACAGCTTAATGCGGATTTATCCTTGCTCGTTGGCTGTATTCGCAACAGGTGCACAAGATTGAACTCGATACCTAATTTATTTTAATTATAGGTTATGGATTACGCGCCAGAATTAAACTAGAATGTTCGCAAAAAAGAGATGAAGATAACTATGTGAAGGAATGCGAAATTGGTGCGGCGGCATCAATGAATGGTTGAAATTCAATTCGTCTCTTCAATCGAAGAACCGTGCGCTGGGCAGCGGACTGTTGACATCGTTAAATTCAAGTTTTATAAATTATCCGGTTTTTATGCTAAAACACAAATCAAGTCAACGAACATGTAAAACATAAGTGATTCGATGTCTATTTCTGTAGCAACGAATCATTTTTTTTCGTTGTAACCATGATTAGGACAATTTGCGTCTCAAATGATTTCACTTTATTAATTGGCTGTCGTTACAAGCGTCCATATAAGCGGAGTGTGGTGGGTGTATTCGCGTCGGAATTAATTTATTCATGTGGGCCGACCGGCAGGAGGGACGACACACGGTATCAGGTTGCAGTCGTTAATCAAAGAGCCGCCGTGGTGGAAGACTAGGATGCGACAAAAAACCCGGCAGTGACGACAACCAGCCGACTTGGGACACTAATGGCCTTTTAGACACATCCACGTCACTCCCAAGAGTTTTCAGCTCGAGGCACCAGATCATTGAACCCGCTTCAACGAAATACTATAGCATTTCAAAGAATCGCCCGATTACCACTCCATATGCGTCGAGCAAGGCAGATTCTTTTCCACGGGGCGAATGAACACGGCACAATATGACCATAGGGCTTTTATTATTCATGTTTTCAACCATCTATGGCTACTCCTTCAATTTTATTCCGCCCATCTACTGAGAATGACCGATTCAACTTCACCTTTTTATCCTCTTGCAGAATATTCGAAACGTTAGTCATATAGAAGGTTAATTAAATCGAATTTGCATATAATTTCGCGTGAGGAGCGCGACGATGGGTGAATCAGATACCTGCAAGTAATAATTTAGATCTGTTATTGGTTACGTCATTCCAGTCAAGTTCTTTGTTTTATGCTACCAGAAAAACTAAACGCGGGTCAGCGGTTGACCTACTGATGCAAATCTTATTTGTTTGTTTGCTATTGTTAAGTACGTAATTTCTTGAGTATGATATCATGATACCATGTTACTTTTATTTACCTTTTACAATGGTGTGTTAATTAACCAAACTGTTCTCTACTTTAGCAGAACTTTACTTGTAAGTACTTAAACTTTATTTACTTTCTTATCTTTAGCTTTCACATTTGCGACCTCAAGTGGTTACTACAAGGCAAAGGAAAGGGTCCACTTTCTTGCTATTTTATGATATAACCAGTCAATTCATAATCAAAATTCTATAATTACGCTTTAATTAATCCGGTCCTTTCATTCTAACACTATCATCTCCAGCATGTTTAGGTCAGGTCATTTGTAAATAACATTGAGTTACAAAAGCTTACATAAGTTCATATGAATCGCGCTTTCTATCAGCATCATAAGTACCTGCAACAAAACAAGCAGACATTAGATAAACTCGAGTCCACAACAATAGCCGCAGGGAAAGGCCAAAAAGGCAAAAAATAAAGGTCGCACCAGCTTATTAAATATTCATCGAGCATTCGCATATTGTACACGCATATTATGCAGAGAAAACATTTTTATGCGCTCCAGTGTGAAGATAAAAGTAGCAGATACAATTTATTCACTTTTAGACCTTGCTGCGTTTTCATAAAGACTAAATTGATCATAAATTTTAGTCCATTGTAGTTTTGCAGGCGTTTTAAATGCCACTGCAGCACGTACGTCCGTGTGCGTTTTGTTTTAGTGCAGTCAAAAGTTCACTTCCTTGTCAACAAATTTTATTTGCATCCTTTGTTAAACGACATTGTAGTATAATAAAATACATAAATGGCAAAAACATATGAAGTGAAGCGAAAAAAATAAATGACCTTACGGCATAACCTTGAGGACGTGAACGGTAGATAGATTTTACTTAACATATAATCTACATACAATACGCATACTACAGTCAGTTTATAGGGGTTAATCTAATCTTCGAAACAAATTTAGAAAATACTATAAGATTAGCTTGTTTCTTGAGCGAGGTAGGTGAAACCGCAGTGAACAGCTCATAACTATAATGACTTCGAACCAAGTTTAAAGGTATTGTCAAGACAGTAGACTCTTGACTAGGTTCATCATTTGATCTTTTCACCAGTCACGACTTGGCCTAAGGTCTGACGTAACAGGAAACAGGGTTTTGCCCTGCAGCGGAAGGAAATGCTAAAACAATAAAGGCCCGTGCTAACGAGGGATATATGTCAGGAAAGGACAAAAATAGATTGCTTATTACAATTGCACAGAAAACGCACACGGCAGGCTCAAGTTACAATACAAAGTTAACCAGATTAACACCTGCAGGACCAACCTATCGCCACATCGTATCTAACGCTGTTAACGAATGTGTTGATAGAGCAATTTTATATTTTAATTGATCGTCTCTATTCCACTGCAGTAAAATCTCTTAAACGGTACAAGCATGAATTTCGTTTCATAAAATTATTGATAGTACCTAACCTACCTAGTAATACTATAAATATCGTCACAATTTGACAGTACAGCAAGGGCTTGTACAGAACCTTAGTAGCATGACGATCATAAATTAATTCGAAAAATAAATAAGAGCTAGCAGGATACCAGAAAATTATAATATTGGCAAATGCTAGTAATACAAAAAAAATGCAGGTAAAATAAAACGCAAAAATGATGAAAGACAGAATACCTTAAGACTGTCAGGCATACACGATAAAAGCAACAAAGCAGGAAAATATAACGAACAAATAGAAAGTACGGATAAATCCTTTCAAGAACCAATAATCACGAATGCTATTAGTAACATGTCATCGAAGAATATAATAATAGTGGTGCAAGCCTAGAAATATTATGGACATTAGTAACCCCGTCGGAGCATGGGCTTCGGCGCGCCATACCGTCACGCTTTATGCTAATTCTGAATATTCTGATGCTGCATCGGTGGAGGCTGACCGACCACCTTAAGCAGTCACTGTTAAGATTAAATCGACTATATTACAGGAAAAAGCAGCAAGGAATATAATATTAACTTAATGAAAATAAGTATAGCAAAAACACGATTGCAGTTTTGCGGATAAATGTTATTGATTCGACAAAGAAATAATAAAAATTATCGAACTACTAATTACGTATTTAATGGATATATAAAAGGAACTCTTTACTACCTATAGAATGTATTAATTATAGTACTAACCAACCGTTAGCAGATATCACTACATGTCATTTGTGAAGGTAAGTCAGATGTCTTTGACGCCCGTAGGGATATAATTCACATTTCAGAAATGGATACAATCAAACATTTTAATAGCATATGCTAAGGGAAAATGCGTCTTTACGTCAAAAATGTAATAATTTTTATATTTTCAGTACGAGCTCGAGAGGACGGCAAAATTGCACACTTTATGGTAATTCTGATGCTGACTCCCATCCCGCCAGTGATCTCTATGGTCTATGCATTATTGATGATTTACCTATTTTATACATAACATACATTCTTGCTGTGCCTCTTGCAGCTGCCTCAAATTTTGATAATATAAATTTAAATCTTGGTGATGTACAAAATACAGGTGTGAGATGGCCGAAAACATTTTTTTTTATAATTATAGCAACAATTACACAGAACATCATATAAGTTATCATAACACTCGGGATATGTAACGTTACGTATCTAATTACGACCGTTACGACTCGTTTCAGCTTTATTTGACGATTATAATCTTAGTAACGTGATGTTTATCAAATGGAACGAATTTTTGCGTTAGTTGGCAGCGCACGTGTACTCGACGATACGGCTCCGATTACGCGGGCCGGTGCGCATGCGCCTCTGCCCTTGGACTAGCTGCTTACTGCAAGACGGTCAGTAACCGACACATGCAAATTGTCACTCCTATTTCTTATAGAATAGTCAAATAAATCATAAGTTATAACTAAATATCATTCTGCTTGGAAAATAATGTCTTGAATAGTACTTACATAGGTGGAAAAGGTGGAAGGCTTGGAATGCAACTTTTTACACATCCATGTTCGTATCAGCTAGTACAGAAAACAAATTAATGCGACTTAGGATGTTAGCCGCTTGAAACTAGTTTCGGATAGTCTCGTACTTAACGTGCCTTTTTTGATAAAAGACATCTAACAATTTCTCTAAGTAAGATATTCTAAACTTGGACGAATGGAATTCAACGTCATAAATTAATTTAATCCCGAAGACGGCGAGCTCGTCTAGTCTGGTCCATCCGATATATCCGTACGCAAATAGGCCGGCGTAATCCTACTTGATTGTAACGTATGAGGGATAGATCCGCACGACAAATTCGTCGCCATTTCAAAGCCAATGAAATAGAAAACGGGCATATCATGATACGTTTTCATTCTCTGAAAAAGGCGACCGTCAAAACCTTTGAAGATCAAGATAAATACGTAGGATGCAAAGAGATAACTATTCTTTGTCAACAATTCTTACAGAAAGCATGAGGACAAGAACTGGTTGATATAAAATGCATAATTTGACCGTTCATATATACGAAATTTCCCGTAACGTATAAAACCAGCTTAGTTCCGAGGTGTCAAGTGTACTTCTTTGCCGGATTGAGCCGTCAGCGACGGCGGTAGATTTACAGCAGCGATAGCGGCGCCCTTCCGCCACACTGATAAATAGCCTCTCTAATTATATTTACGCAGCGCCGGCCGCCGCGTGATAAATCCCGCCTGGATGCCGGGATAACTCCCCGTTTACGGCCAATACGACGCCCGCTCATAAGATCCATCACCACTGACACTTCGTATTACTTCGAAATTAGGGATCGAGCGATAAAATCTAATAAGTTCCGACGTCACCTTGCACTTGGATGCCTATTTTTGTTTCAATGCTGCCGTCTATCAAGTTCCATAAGCGAGGGCTACAAATCTAGTTTATTACGTGATGCATTCGTTGTATAAGGAAGCGACGCACGTGACAGACTCTACGTCTTAGGTCCGGACTGTGTATGGATATACTCCGGAAGCGTACAATTAAAGCTGGGAGCAATGCGTTGTGATGAACGGGTCAGTGAACCCGCGCCAAGGTTATGGAAGGGAGCGTAAACAGCGAACCGCATCCATCAACAGAGCAAACAGTGGAATGGAATCGAGATTCGAGACGTGTCAATATTAGCCTGCTCGCGAGGCCCTGCCGCGTTCGTGTATCAGAGCATATATAACTTGCAATTTAAGATAAACGCGATAAACAAAGGCAAAAACGATAACAGAACCACGCGATAACCAAAAATTCCTGATAAAAGTGAAAAAAATTCAAGAAATATGCCAGATTAAGCATGTTTTTATGTAATATTAAAACAGCAGCATTACGAACTACGAGATTCGACGTGATTTCGTTCACGTCCAATCTCGTAATTATCCTTTTGTGGACAATTTGACGTAAGTTTCGAAAGACGCTGTTAAATATGCAAACTTTGCAATGTTGTTTTATGGACGTGTCCGAATTTGTGTTGGGCACGGAAACGACCAAGGGCCATGACATGACAAACCGCAGGCGCAGCGCCGAGTTCCATTGCATTACATGAATTACATCACACTGATTCACATCACGGCGTGATTCAGAGCAGTGGTGCGATAATCGGCACCGATTCGGGATGCCGAGCCAAATGTGGTGATTTAATTATGCAATAAATAATGATATCGTTATGATACACAAATGTTGGAATGTCCATAACTTAAAGATGGCAAGTAAGTAAAATGTAACTGCAGAAGTAGACTAGTGTATGTGTACATTCAATAAACTACATTCAATTTAAAAGATGATATTGGTAGAACAGATCAAAAGCCTAATAAATTGCAAAGTGGAAAAATATAGCGATCTGCGTTTGATGGTGCTGGACATATTTCAGCTAAAAGAGAAACAATTAATATAATGCATTATATGTTTGTGACTAAGATATGAACTTGGAGGATAGAAGACCGCGTATCTCTCAAACAGATTACATTCAAAGAACTATATTTTAATTAGATGAAGAGACATTAAAATAGAACAAAAAATGTCAAGAACATTCCTCATGACGTCGTTATACATCACCGCTTACAAAGAACTGATAAAAGATGTAATCTCAGCGCATACTTAAGATTGTTACTATACTACTAAAAATAAGGGCCAGGTACCGACGCTATCTCAGGAATGATCTCCAGCACTAGATGCATCTAGCGATTGTAATGGCAAATAAATGCGATGTATGTCAATATCCTGTCAGCAGTCCTGTCTGGAATATGCAACTTACTGCCCTATACAAATTATAACTTAATTCATATAATTATTGCTTGTTTCAACTGTATTCTTCTTGTTTTGTGGATAAAAGCTTTTCCATGATGTCTTCTTATTTATCGATTTCTTGCTTAATCTTTCAGTTGTCAATTTGGTTTCATCCTCACATCGTCTTGTTTGATCCAAATGCGTCATATTATTAAAAAAATTTGCTTACCCAACATGTCGGCCATCTTTGATTCGAGAGGTTTCTAATTCGAATTTAAATTAGGTATCTCGAGCTCGGGATTCGAGGTGCTACCGCCCATATCTAGACGTCGAAGGTCGGCAAGACTTTCGCTACATGCTCTGTGGCTACATTATACAAGTGCCCAACTCGAGCGTTGGAAAATCTAGTCGCCTACACGCGGCCTTTCAGAGCAAAGGACCCAGCAGAGGCCTGCACCTACAGGTAGGTACGAATGTTTCGGCAACATGATCTCAGAACCTGCTGGATTTCATGTTTCTGTTTCTTTATACGTGTTATAAAAAAGTTTGTATCATTACTAACTACAGTACCTGTATTTCATTATCCTGAAGTTATTGTTTTATTTTTTAACAATTTGAAAACGAGGCAGTGTTAACTTACAACGTAGATATTTGTATATGACGAACTGTTAAAGTTCGTAAGTACACTATCCCACACAATGAGAAACCCGGCCACGGGTACCAGGCAGGAGCTTGATACTTACACGCATACTTATTTGCATAGAGACAATCCAGCAAGCGACAACACACACAGGAGCCGTGTTGACATTGGCCCACCGTTACGCTCGGTTTTGTAACGATATCAGCAGCCCGCATTCCATTGCTTATTTGAATGAGAGGCGCGATTGTTCTCGGGCCGCCCACGTGTGGCGAGGTGTCGCGACGGTTGCACAACGCAGCATGGGCGAGTCGGCAGCCCCCGCGGCTCCCGGCCACAGGTGGATTCGCCCATTGAGCGGCCTTGCGAATGAAGGGCACGACCGCACGGCTGGCCATTCCGGGACGCCTGCGGAGCGTGACGATCAGGCGGCGACGACCCTCGCCTTGCGAGCCTGTATTTTTACACTGGATAACCGGAACGACCGGATACGGCTAGGCTCAGAAAAAACGCGTCGCACGTGGGAACGCTATGTAGCGGATTTATAAGTAAAGAGTTGTGAGGGTTGCGCTGTGGCGACTGGCGACGGCGGACACAGTGGCCTCGCTCGCGTGCCGCTGCGTACAGATCGGGTTTCGTTCCGCAAACTCGAGATAACTGCTGCTAGCCACTTCGTACTTGGAATCGACTTTGAAACTCGTATCTAGCCTTATTGTATTCCCTTTTAGCGGCGTCCTATTTGAATAAGAAATGCGAGGTTGAGATTACTGATCAATTAAGTTTCCTGCACGCCATCCGAGTTAGTCATGAATACAAACATGGTCCGAGCGACCACCGGTGGACTCTGCTAAAAACAGAGTTCTAAATATCGACACTAGATCTAAAATAGCGCCGTGACAAACGAAACCGAAAGTGATGCGTGATGCAACGGTCCCGAATTTAGCTGGTACGGGTCGGGCCGGTGCATCGCCCGCGAGGCACGCTGAGGCCGGCGCCGCGGTGCCAAGCGGTTGGCATTTTGCGCTAATGACACGAATAAGATATTTGTGCGGATCGTTCGCCAGCCGGCGCCGCGCCGCATCCACTGGTATTCGGGCCGCAGCCGCACTATTGCATCTAAACGACCAATTTGCATTTTCATGTTGTCTCCACTTCTTCGATTGATATACTTACACGGGTGTCGGTCGACGTGACTGTACTGTTACGTCGAGAAAATTATTCAATAAGCCGGTCGTATAATGCGAATGTTTGAAAGACGTTATTATGCAAAATCGAATGCATGTGCAGCAGGCCTCGGTGGGGGTGAGGGCAGAGGCGGCGGTGGGTGACAAGGCGGGCGCGGGTCGGAGGTCCGGCCGCATTCCGCCGCCGAACGAAAGTGAAACCGCTTCGGCGAGCCACCGCTCAGCTGTAGAAAGTCCACGATTACATCTCGGCAGCGGCGACGCCGGACGAGCAAAAACTGCAATCGCCACGGCGGCTCCCGGGAAACGAGCCGCCCCGGGCGACGTCGCGCGGTGAAATTGCCAATAGCTGCCAGCAATCGCTAAACGATTCCTTTCATTTACTTACTTAAACGCTGGTCCCCGTTGGCCTGCTATTGAAACGTTGGATTTCACTTATTCTGTTACCGACTGACCCGGGGCACCTCGCAGCGGTTAGTGCAGTGTAGCCCACACAGCACTAACGCTGTGTATACATGATATCACATGTCTCTAATCGTTTAAATTATCTAAAATGTAATTTTTGTTCGTTCGTATGTAATACGCTAGGAAATAATCAAATGCAGAAACATTAGACAACAATTTTTAATAGAAAGCTTTATTTAGAAAGAAGATAAAAATAGAACATATAAATATTAAAATACGTTCAGACAATCGCATAAAGTTTAATCTTCACGTTAGCAAAATCTATTAACACACATTTTGGTAACCATTTTATTTTCGCGAGCGAGTCTGCTCATTGGATTGCCATCAAACTATCGGCTATAGTTCTAGTTCACTAGTAATCAAATTCTTAATCTGCCAAAGCCACAATAAAAGCTTTAGTAGAATTACATAGTCTATCTAGAATCGAGTAGGTACTTTGACCCGTTATTTGTATGGTATTTCTATTGGTATTTATTGGCTAAATAAAACGTAAAAAGATACCCGTATGAGATCAAGTCAAGAGATCAAACAAACTAACAAACAATTTCGTAAGCTCTATCAGTCCTATCCCCACGTTTTTACCGTTTTGCCCACCCATGACGTCGAAACTACCTAATCATCCCAAAGGTCTGGGATATTAAATGTTTTTTTTTAATCAGTCTTGTTGTCCCAATACCTACACTATCTACTTTACTATTCAATTTTAAAATATCTCCATTTCACATTGACCTTTGTCGTGACGCATCAAATCAGCCGAAAGTAATGGCCTAAGGCACATGATAACATGATACTGACTTTACGATAAAAAACTAAAAACGTTCTAAATTTAAAAACTGTCGCAGAACTGAACTTGCAGCCGGCAAGGGATAAACATCATGGACGTAATGTATTTTTCTTTTGATATGGATGGATTTGTGTGAAACCAGTGAGACCCGGTTAAAACCTGTTTCGGTAGGCCTTGAAGGGGAGCGGGATAAAAGCAATGTTCAAAGAAAAAATACAATTATCCAATTGCAGTGTTGGCCGATAGTAGCGATTGCGACCTTGCACGTCACAGAGGAAATGACCAGCGCATCACGCACGTCACACGTAAACAATACATCGGAACATAACTAATTACGATAAACTGCAATTGCAGAACTGCCTTTGACTCGTAAGCTGTAATATTAAAAATGTTTATATAAACCCTAGCTGTTGCCTACGGCTCCGCCCGCGTGAGACTGTTAAATAGCGCCCAAAAGTGGTCTATGTTTGACCCCGGGCCTTAAAGATTTTAAAAGTGTAACAGGTAGACAGGCTCGCATTTATAATATTAGTACCTACCTAAGTATGGAACAAATAAATGAAATTAAGTGGTTCCAAATTCAAACGGAAGCCCATGGACAACCATGGCCGATCACTGCATATTATGATGCTTAATTTTACGCGTGAGTTTTGGCTGTTTAACACCCGTATTTATAAACGAGTAAAAGTTATTACTTGAGTAAAAGTAATTACTCAAGCAACAATTTTTATTCTATATTTAAGAAAATACTTAAGATTAGAAATGTCAAAAGTTAGAATACTCAGCCGAGTAATAGTCACCAATTCCTTTACTTAAGCAATGCTAAAGAGCAAAGTAAATATTCGTTTGTATTCATTTGTTGTGTTTATTGTGAGCTGTACGAGTAGTAAAGTGAGGTTATTTTTAAAATGGAAGCTTTGGAAGAAATCGAATCTATTTTTGATGTTGTGGACAATAGAAATATAGATATATTAAGGGATGTAGAAGTTGCTGAGCCTAGAAATCCCAAAGTTTACTTCCATAATGTAGATTATGGAAGTAAACTTTGGGACCAGTTAATGATTATTCTGAAGATTTTTTAAAGCAAGATTTCGTTTCTCAAAAAATATTGTGCTACATGTGATTTTACCGAGAATTTATGCCTCTTTACAATCGGAGAATTATTAAATACTTCCGCAATTTTTTCCCATGATTGCTTCTTTTTAGGGTTCCGTACAAAAATGTAAAAACGGAACCCTTATAGGATCACTCGTGCGTCTGTCTGTCCGTCCGTCCGTCTGTCACAGCCAATTTTCTCCGAACCTTCTGGACTAAAACAGATGAAATGGTAGGATGGCGTGATCCTGTGACCCAAACACAGACGTGCAAAGTAAATATTTTTTTTATAAAATAAGTACAATTTTCAGGGCACAAATTAGGAATTTAAAAAATAAAGTTTAGCAAACCTTACCGTGTTATATATCAAAAGAAAGGGCTCGTTACGAGGATTTTAAATATATTTTTGTTATTATTGTAAAATAAATAGTCTTGATTTTATTCATGAAAGAATACAAAAATTTACCATTCCCCCCTCCTGATCTCCGAAACTACTGGGCCTAAAATTTTGAAAAAAATACAAAATATAGTTCATTGCCTGTAGATTACAGGAAAACCTACAAGAACTCTGTCAATTGACAATTAAGTGGAAAATTCAATATAAAACGTTTTAGTTCACTAAAACACCACTAGATGGCGATAGTAGTAGTTAGTTGAAATACCACAATTAAATTTAAAAACTGATATTGGCATTGTACGGAACCCTCTCCACGCGAGTTCAACTCGCACTTGAACGGTTTTTTAATGCACTCGTAGCATTAGTTTGTTTGCAACTTAAAATAGCATCATACTTTTGAATGATTGTCAAAAATAACTCCTTCTCCAGAGTTGAGAATGGCTTTTTTCTATCCACCTCAGACATAATTACCACAAACTTAATAGGGATACTACTTTTTTATTAACTTTACTAAATAAACACTCCACTGCGCGCCGCTGCTGACACCAAATAACAAAATGTTTGTAAACAATTAAACTTTTTTTGCAAATTGCAACAGAAGTTTTTGACAGAGCTTACAAATACCCTATCTAATTTAAACGTAACGCTTTGTACTTGAATCAACTAAATAGAGAAGACATTCAAACATAGCAAGGTTATACTGCGTTAAACGTTTTATTTCTACAAAAATACTTAACTGTTCTAAAAGAAAAAAAACTGTTAAAAGAACAGATTACACGCCTTTAATCACTTTTAAGAACGATGGTTTTACAAAAAATATATTTAAAGAGAAAGGGAAATAAAAATACAGTAATATTAAACATATTTATGTAATGTTTATATAAAATAGTTAAGACCTCACGTCTCTATTTTGTACAATAAAACGCGCACCAAAATGTTGCCAGAGAGAAACACCCATGAAGATATGACTTACTTAGGACTTTTGCTTGAGTAATTGCTCAAGTAAGTAACGTGTATTACTTATCTATAAAATAAGATTTTGTATAGAAGTATTCTAGCCTTGAGTAATTACTTAATCAAGAAATTACTTAGCAGCAAGTAATTGCTTCTTTATAAATACGGGTGTAAGTCGATGAGTTTTACCTTATTTATTGACCAATCAATAAATGGAGTTTTTGGAGGAAAAGTAAACTGTCGCTATGTCGGCGCTGTATTTAATTTCCAAAACTTAGGTTTTTTCGACCATTTGTGCTTAATATCGGTGGATTATTATTCGCAGTGTTCGTGAACAAGCGTGAGTGCTAGGAAGTGATACAGTGTCGATTACGTGACTTTTACTTTTGTCACCAAAATCTCCCAAGTTATAGCTATATAAATTTTTCCACCGCTTCACTTAGCCATCTAACTGACTAGAATTACTCACTTGACTAGATTAGACTACTGACTTGACTTGCCTAAAGTAGGACTGAAGAAGATTAATAAATTGAAGAAAGGCCTTAAAGGACTAGTTTCCATGGCTGTAAAAAGTATTAAAAAAAAAAACAATCAATATTGTAAAAAAAAAAGAGCAGAAAGCCTAGCTTAGCGCTCCCGCCAAAAGATTTAAAAATACGTAATACTAATGAAGGAAAAAATAAATATGTGTGTGAAATATATTATGTGGTGTGATAATATGATTATAACATTGTGCCTTTAAAACATAACTTACAGAATCGGTGAATAATTTATTTTGTCTCGATGTACCAATACATAACCTACTTGTATATGTGCGTGATGTGATTGTAGCTAAATTTATGTACCTACTTTGTTTAGAATTTTTGAACCCGAAACCTCTTATAAAGAAAGTTTTTAAATAGGTAGGTATATCAGCTAAGTGCAAGTGCCACCTTTTGTGTTAAATACTTTGTACAGGAATTTGGCGAAATTTTCTTACCAGAAGGTGCTAGAAGTACCTAGTATCAAAAGCAGAAACACTAAGGTAGGTATTCTGCCTGAATGGAGTAGGTACAATGAAAAGTAGCATATGAACTAAAAATGCAGTTAAATAAATAACCTAAAATTAGTTTAATTCTATACAAACACTGATATTTCTTTTATCCATACTTCCATATCCATATCCATACTAATCCATACTAATATTATAAATGCGAAAGTCTGTCTGTCTGTCTGTCTGTCTGTCTGTCTGTCTGTCACCTCTTCACGGCTAAACTGCTGGACCGATTGTGATAAAATTTGGTAGGGATGTAGTTAACGACCTGAGGTCAAACATAGGCTACTTTTGGGCGCGATATAACCGAGTTTTATAAATCTTTCATTTTATTTCTATGCATAGAAAAGAAAATTACATTTAAAGTGGTTATAAGCTTAAAAAGATTTATTCATGAATTGAAAATTCAAGTTGTTACAACATCAGTTATTTAATAGGCAAAGTTAGCTAATGTATGCAAAATATCCTGATTCTGGTCATGTCATTGATAAAGTACTCCCAACCTGCACAAATTGCCTAATCACAAATACACAAGACAGGTTCTTTCTGGCATTAATTATTATTATGTCATTATACTGAACTGATGCTCATTAATTAGCTAAGCAGCATAATCAAATAGCTTTGAATGCAAGTAAAATGCCTATTTTATTGAATACCTGTTTAAATTGATTTTTAGACACAATATTTGAAATACATAAATGTTTAATACTTCATTAAAAGATGCTTTGAATATTTAAAGAGGCACTTAAACATTGAATCAAAAAAATACCAGTACACTGTTTAAAGATAGACAATCCCTCATTTATTACATGTCTTAACATCATTTTCTTTTTATTCCAGACCAGACAGCATTTTAAAAACTTATCTGTGCTTCGTTGTTTTTTTCTATCTATGGTGTGATGTATTATAGTCTAATAGGTACTAATACTACTAAATTATAGTCTATTCCATTCCGATATAACCCGGATTTTATCAAAATATTTTTTAATTCTATGTGGTAGTTCCAGAGTTAAAGGTTTTCAAACAAACGCAACATCTAAATTTTATTAGTCTAGGTAAAGTACATTTTTTATAGAAAAACAATACCTATTACCTTTTATCATACTGTTCAACATTAATCAGTCACATTATCTTGAATAAGTGTTTTGATATGGTATTATGTTGTAAAATTAATGTGGCAGGAAAATTATAAAGTTTGTTGGAAGACTAGTGACTTTACAAATATGTCACTTTACATCTATTGTTACTTTACACATGACGCATATCGAGATAGCGGAGAGGCAAAGAGCTGTGCACTTAAACTTGAAGTTAGTTACGATAAAATGTAGAGCTAATTTTTTTTATGGCATATTCATATTCAATTTAGGCAATATAGTATACTTACTAGCTGTTTCTAATGGATTCAGGTTAATTGCTCTAAAAAAAAAAATTTACCAATTTTCCTACTTGACATGTAAATGTTGTTAACATTTAAATTTGAATTGCATTAGTGCTCTGCATATCTCAATGATAGTCTTATAGGCATACCCAGAACAGCCTAAAGATTAATGTAAGTAACATTGACCTTCATGCTGGCGGAGCAAGACCAGTTGAGCATTTTGATATAACAGCGGTTTCTATGTTCAGAGGCAGAGTGGCGGTTCCGTAGAACTCTGACACCCGGGTGTGCATAGTCGATTGACTGTGTCACCTACACGAAATGATGTCTTGAATACAGTGGATACCTACTTTCTATTTGAGTTAATCCAGTTTCAATGGTAAACCTGCCTGTGACTATATGATAAGTTTATTAGGAAATCCATTTACATGGATTGTGATGTTTGGCTATATGTTTTATTTTCTTTGGTGTATGTTACGAGACTGTTTATGAAGTTGGAAGGTACTATGTCAAGACATATTTTTTTTGTTTGTTTACTTGTCAATGTCCAGTTATGAACTTGAATGTTAGTTACCTACGTATGTTGGTGTATGCTTGATTTGATAAACACGTATCTACCGATTGAAAAGATAATAATTCGCGGTGATTCACTACTGATTTCAATTAACGATAGGAAACATGACTGACCTTGCAAAGGGTGTCTGTTCGACGTGGTAGACGTCTGTGATCGGCTCCGAGCGCATGATGCTGCGGAGCTTCTCCTCCGGCAGCTCCAGCAGACCATCACTCGCCGTTTTGAAGTCAGCCTTACTCAAACCACTTAAAACACTCATTTTCAACGTGTAGACGACTGACGACCGAGTCGAAACCGCGATGATATACTGATAAACTTCCAAGTGTCACTAAACGATTCACAATAGTCCTTACAATCAACGTATACACTTATGTAAAAACAGGCATCAATTAGACCACATGAAACATTTTAATGCCTCTGGTTTTTTCAAAAGGCAACAGAGTGCTCTCCCTTGTCATTGCGAGAAGCGGTTACGGTTTTATTCAAACGCTCCACTGTAAATTGACACGATTTTAAACAAACTTTTGTATCACTTCATCATAAATCGCAATGAAAAGTAATAAGTTGTTTATTTACACACGCGTTTCGAAAAAAACTGAAAATTGACAAGCGCGGCGGGACAGCTGCGAATCGACGAGTCGACCGCACTTCGCCGTACACGTTTCTGCCGTTTGTAGCAACTTGGAGAACGCACAACGCAGCACCATTCAAATTCAGAGTAGTACGTTCTAAGTTCGAAAGTTGTACGGCAAGGACGAATGAGTCGTAACTTAGTAATGTTGAGACATATCAGTAGATGGCGCTAAATATCTAAGTAATTGATCAATGAGTGACAATGAGTATCATCATGAAAACATGTAATTAATAAGTTTGAATAATAAAAACTTTTTAAAATATAAAATTAATAAAGACAAAGGAATGCAAAAATGTTGAAAGTAAGTTAATATTATTATCAATTTGATTTTTTTACACTTTTATGATACATATAGTGCCATCTATCGGCTTTACAATGTTTTATTTATGTGATTTAAACTTGCTTCAAAGTCATTATCTTTGTTTTGTTATTAGTTGCTAGATGGCAAAATTTATAAAATTTGATTCGATTTAATTATTATTATAATTTCGGTAGATTTCTATATTTCGGCTATTTTTACAATATAATTATTATTTTTTTAAGTAAGCCTTCGCTCTATCGTCTCGTCTCACCAACACATACACACATGTAGTACTCTCATCTTTTAAGCGTTTTCCCGGTTACTTACTTCACTTCTCCAGCAACTAGCATTTCGTGCCCGCTTTCCTCTTCATCTATATTTAGAACTAGCTGTTGCCCGCGGCTCCGCCCGCGTGGGACTCGGTTATATCGCGCCCAAAAGTAGCCTATGTTTGACCTCAGGTCGTTAACTACATCCCTACCAAATTTCATCACAATCGGTCCAGCAGTTTAGCCGTGAAGAGGTGACAGACAGACAGACAGACAGACAGACTTTCGCATTTATAATATTAGTATGGATAATGATATGTGGTTGAATGTTCAAGTTTTATAGACGACGCCGAGGGTGTGTCAAGTCAAAAAGCGCCTTAAAATATTAGATCATAGGTATATCGATCGAGATAACTAGTGTTGACTGGCAGACGGGTGCTCTCAAGGGGCAGGGGATTCCACCAATAGCACTCAATTAAGTTTGACGTCACGTTCACCATTTGACAGCTCCCCTCTGACGCAGAGCAGCCTGTACCGCATATGTTATGAATGGCCATAGGCGCCCAATTATATTGGTTGAAGAGGCGGGAGCGATACGAGTATCCACTTATAGAGACGTATAGTCACATTATTTATTGAATATCTCAATAAAGATTATATTTTTCTCTTTCATAAACTATCTTATGAACTAATCAGTCACATGCCTGATGAATGCACGCTGTGTCAAGGTTTCAAAATAAGACAATTGTTTATTAAAATATTGTTTATTAAAACCTTTTATTGCGCCAATTGTTGTTTGTTTTTCTTCCAGTACGTCTCCATAGCTTCCGTGAACGCGGCGACGCAGGTTGCATTTGGTTCACGGAACCAAGGCTCCTTTTCCAGCCGTGCCAGCCATTCCACGCAGCGAGGGAACCTGGTAAAAAAAAAATGTTTTTTTTTAATTGTGCCATAGAGTATAAGAGGTGAAGCGAAAGTAGAGAACGATCAGGGAAACGGGTATATTAATTAGTTAAGTCAGTAGGTTGTAGGTTGGTGGTAACCTGATGTGGTTTATCTTGGTCCGAGCTTGGTCTGCCTGTTCAATTCAAAGCGCTTACATCTTAAAGAAAAAGTGCTGAGTCTCAACGTTTCCGAGCTTGCGAGGCGAAGGCTTTCAGATTACTGATGAGGATTGCATAGGAGCAGCAGTAGAAGCAATCAAGTGACATCACCGAGGAACAGCTACCTATCCTTATCCAGTTTCCTGATGGCCTACATGGGGGCAGCAGTCATCATAGGCCTTGAACGACTACCAGATGGCAGTCGGGACCGACGGCTTAACGTGCTATTCGAAGCACGGAATCATCTTGGTGAATTCAAGCCTGCAATGTTTTAACCAAACTGGAAACAACTAAACAAAGTATTCTTCCCGTGGGAATCGAACCCACGACCCCCGGATCTACAGGCAAACGCCTTAAACCACTGGATCACGGAGGCAGATGCACTTGAAATGGTGTTTACCTGTCCTTATCCAGTGGCTTGATGGCCTGCATGGGGGCAGCAGTAGCAGCCAGCGACAGGTCAGCCAGGGTGACGTGGTCGGCTGCCGCGTGTCGGTGCCGGGTGAGGTACTCCTCCACGATGCTGTATGCGTCGTCGATGTCTTCGAGATGGCGGGGCGTGGGCCCGGGCAGGCCTTCCAGGATCGTCGGTAGCTGGAGGATTGAGAACATAATACAAAGTGTTTTTTTTTAATACTTTATACGGCCATGGAAACTAGTCCTTTAAGGCTTTTGTTGAATTTATTAATCTTCGTCAGTCCTATTTTAGTCAAGTCAAGTCCGTTGTCAAGTAAGTAAGTCTAGTCAGAGTCAGAGGGCTAAGTAAAGCGGTGGAAAATTTTTACTTTAGATTTTGGTGACAAAGATAAAAATCACATTATCGACACTGTATCACTTCCCAACACTCACGCTTGTTCACGAACACTGCGAATAATAATCCACAAATATAATTCACAAATACTCGAAAAAACCTAAGTTTTCGAAATTAAATACAGCGCGGACAAAGTGTCAGTTTTCTTTCCCTCCAAAAACTCCCAAAAAGTGTTAAGGTTCCATATCCTTATCTCCAAAATCGATGGGCTTAAAATTAAAAAAAAAAAACGTTTTGAGTACTAATGTCGGCCAGGGCAGGCCTTCTAGGAGGGTCGGTAGCCGATTTCAAAACAAATAAAAAATAAGGTTTCGTGTCCTTTTCTCCAAAGTAGAAAGGCTTAAATAAAAAAACTTTTTTTACAACTAAGTTATTACAAACAAAAATGGAACGACTTCCAGACTCAGTTTTTTAATGGAGCGAGATGTGTTATGAGCATTTAATACCCCTAGCATGATATTTTATAAACGCAGACGCTAGCGACTGCGTTAACAATTTCGTATGTCAAACCTGTGCAGCGCCCCTAGCGGATAGTAAGGCAACTAAGAAATTATAATCTAAATAAATTAAAAATACAAAATCGCTTACGCAATCGCTAGCGTCTGCTTTTATAAAATCACATACTAGAGGTATAGGCTGCTCCATTTACGCATGATTGCGAACTTAAGTACTTGTGTTTTAAAAATTATTTTCCCAGACTGGGCAAAGGCCGTCTCACATGTCCGATACCACAGAACAGAGAATTTATCCGAATATAAATGTTTTGACAAGTGTGGCAGCATATTCTCTCTTCTTATCTTCAATAAATACATATAAACCCATGTAAACCACACCACACCACACCTTATTAGAAATGTATTACGTAGTTTACAACAAAGCCACTTAATGCTATCGACCAATAACAGTGGCAATAAATGACGCAATCAAATTCCCCGCCCATTTTTTTTGTGTGAAACGTTGGCTTGCAAGCCAAACTAGTGACAAGTTTTTCGTGTATCAAGTAATTCTGTGTCCGATACCATAATACAAAAGTAAAAACTAACAGCAACAACTTTGAGCCTGATGAAGAACACTCCAGTGTCGAAGAACATGCAGGTGTCGATGAGCGAGCGAGCGCGCACGTCGCTCGGGTACAGCTTCTCGCGGTGAACACCGCCGTACTTCTCCAGCAAGTATTTAAGGATTGTGTGACTGAAAAAAAATTAAGACAAAATCAATTTCAAATCGCGTTTTTTTTTAAATATTTTTGTGATGTATGCCACATGCTCCTGCTCCTTTTTATAAAAAAAAAACCTGCGACTCAGGGGCTGCCGCCGTAGTTATTTCATTGCATTTTTTATCAACTTATGCAATAAGGTACGAACGCGTCGAGATTTCAATGGTCGAGTAGTCACCTAAGTCGCTCGGCCGAGCTACATGGTAGGAGGAGTGGGGTTTTTTGTTACGGAATTTCTTTATTCGGTCGCCGCGCTCAAAGCCCGCGATAAAATCTACGCAATAGCTTAAAAATTATGCCGTTAATTACACATATTAAATTACATCACGAAATGAAATGACGAATTACCTCTCAGAGATTGCAAAATCCCCGTCTACTAGTACTGGTATCGTACCCATAGGATTAATCTGAAAAATTAAAAATATGGTAAAATAAGTAAGTAATAGAATTAACAAAAAATCCAATTTTAACTACATTTACACTCTCAATCGAGGCGTAGTATATATTTTCTTAAACTTCTCTAAAACTACTCAGTTTTCTTTCGAACCATTTTATCTAGGATAAAAAAATCACCTGTGTTTCAGACAGTAAAAGGAAAATATATAAAAAATGCAGTGAATAAAAAGAAAAATTATTAATTATACATACTCGTACAAAACTAATAATACATAAAAAATCAATAATAATATAGTTATAAAAACCATAAGTAAAATTATTTACAAAAAAAAGTAACAATTAACCTTTTTAAATTCCTCTGCTTTGTGCTCCATATCCACCAGATTGATCTGGCGTTCCTCGAGCTTCAGCCCGAGCAGGTTGGCGAGCATTTTCACCGCACTTGCTGGCGGACTAGACGGGTGTGTGTAGAGTATGAGCGGTGGCATTCTTACGTTTACTTGAGCTTCATGTAATAAAGGAATAAGGCAGATACCGTTTTAATATTATTATTATGCGAATTGTTGGCACGTTACGTTAGTAATCTGTGGTGTTTGCAATTTTTTACAATCTATATGTAACGTACTTAGGTGCAACTGCTTTCTAAAATTAAATAATTTTTACCGCTGTTTACAATACAATCCAACTAATAATATAAATGCGAAAGTGAGTTTGTATATTTGTTTGTTTGTTACCTCTTCACGCCCTATCTACTTAACCAATCTTCCTGAAATTTCGCATACACATAGCTAGGAGTATTAAAAAGGACATAGGGTACCTTTCATACCGGGAAAAGCACTGTTCCCGAGGGAATCTCACGCAGGCGAAGCCGCGGACAAAAGCTAATTGTGTAATAAAATTAAATGAACATATATTCATATATAGATTTAATTGTTTAAAATCAAAACTTTATTTAAAAAAAAAATACAGATAATTCGTTGTTACAAATTTACATCAGCAACAAGCTTCGTCAAAATGTTTACTAAAATTATATCCGCAATATGCATAGTCATTCCCACTCATTCATAAAAATTAACAAAGTTTTGATTAGCCCATGTTAACTAAAATGTGTTTTGGCCCTTTCTCTCTTATCAAAATTTATCATGAATGATAGAGCCGAAACTCATTTGGGTTAAAATGCGCTTAACAAACGTTTGTTAATTTTTATGAATAAGGGGGATTATGTTTAATTAAAATTTAATAGTTAAAGTAAAAATGAAAATCCAATAAAGTAATAAATGTGGCCGTTTTTTAAGTTTAATTATTTTTATAATTCTCAAACAACAAAAAAAGAGGGGATGCTTTTGTTCAGCAGTGGGACAAATACAGCTAGAAAAAAAAAATACTATATCGTGTGCACTTACATATCAAACGAGCAATCGGCTAATCGTCTACCAAAACACTGGCTTTTAGCCGTTTTTACATATTACATGTACAATACCACGATAAGATATAAATTACGTGAATATACCCTTATCAAGTAATGACTTGCAAATAACATAACATTGCTTTTAAATATATAGCACTAGCTATTCGTCCCGGCTTCGCACGGTTTACCCGTACATTTCATTCTGATGATGATATAACAAAAAAATATATAACTAGCTGTTGCCCGCGGCTCCGCCCGTATGGTATAGTGCAAAAAAGCAATTTAGTTAAGCGGTTTAGGAACAAACAGACAGACAGATAAACAAAAATTGTAAAGAAAAGGTTATTTTAGTATATGTAACGTGCATTCATCCATATAAATTTAGTAAAAAGCGGTAATTTTAAATTACAAACAGACACTTTAATTTTATTCATTTTTATAGCTATATGGAACATACAAATAAACTTTTGCTAAATAGGATCAATAAATAAAATAAATAATCTATATCTCATTTATTTATTGCAAATAAATATATATTTATAATAATAAAAAATAACTTTATTAATACTGTTTGACATAACTGTATTTGGATAAACTGATGTCATAAAAATTGTAAAATTTTACTTCAATTAAATAAACCTATGAATGTATGTACAGTAGAGGTCAGATAAATGTGACCCCGCTACCGTATTACCCCCGTATTAAGAAACGTTTGATAACCAATTTTAACTAAAATATGTTTTGGCTCTTTCTGTCTTACCCGACACTTCACGTGAAAGAACGAGACGAAACACATTTTAGCTAAAATAGGCTTAACAAACGTTTCTTAATACGGGGGTTAGTGTTCGGGGGGTCAGTATATTTGCCCCCGACTGTACATCAACCATTTTATCGTCTTTATTAAAAAAAATACATTAAAATATACATACCTATCTATGTACAACAGTGTTTAAAATGTATACATTATAAGGATTTTGTATGGAATTTCTTAGTTACCTTATTATCCGCCAGGGGCGCTGTACACATTTGTCATACAAAATCGCTAACGTAGCCGCTAGCTTCTGCGTTTATAAAATCTCATACTAAGGATACATAAATAATTCATCGGTCTACTAACTGTTGCCTGTGGCATTTAGTGCAGGTAGTTTTTAAAAATAGACCTTTAGGCAGCCTTATTGTTCGCCCAGAATTTCCTCATAAGTTTCCCGAGAAACTCCACTCCTGGGGCGTTGACTTTCTGGAATATTGGGTCTTTCTCAATCCTAGCTAGCCATTCCGCGCCGTGGGGGAATCTGAAATTTTAATTTTATTTGTTTGTTTTCAGTGTGTCTTAGAGCATATTAGATAGGTATATACACACAATTAAAATTGAAATCTTATTTCGCCTCTAAGAGGTTATCGCAGGGCCGTATTTCCATACAAACTTAGTCCCTAGATTCCTCGTTTGATAATACCAGTAGAGCAATGATTTTTTACATAAACAATCTATTGGTATATTAGCATGCATGTTTTTTTCTTATAATTGAATTAATAAAAGAGATTGATGCGTTTCAATTCGTCGGTTTATTTGGTTAGTCATCAGAATGGTAGGACAGATAATAAACCTTCAAAAATGATGAGATTTTCCGTTATGTTCAAACATTTAGAAAACAAATTTGACACGATTATATCAGAAAAGAGAGACATGGAAACACAGCTAAACCCAGTTTGTTTAATAAAGACATTTTTAGGATGGCTGTCTCTTATGTATTAATGTGCCAACGCCTTTTTACTGATAATTTTCCATCCACCCTAAGTTTGACTGGAAGAGATTGCTTTAGCGATAAGTCCGCCTTTGTGCCTCACTGTTTTAAGTAAAACTGTTTTATGTAATTTTATTATTGTGGTGAAATAAAGAGTATTTGTAATATATTGTCGACTCGCCCCTGACACTTCTTGTATTGCGGCGTCCATAGGCTGCGGTAACCGCTTTCCACCAGGTAAGCATGCTGTAGTATGAAATTTTTTTTTTTACCTTTTAGCATCCATCTTATGTACGACCTGCGCAGCGGTGGCAGTCGCTCCCACGCTGAGGTCAGCTATCGTTAGCCGGTCGGCTGCCAAGTAAATGGAATCCCTTAGATATTCGTCTAGCACGGAGTACGTCTCTTCTATATTGTCTATGTGCTTTTGAGTGGGACCTTTTAGGCCTTCTTCGAAAGACGGCATCTGAGAATTAAAAGGTTAAAAATATATTTTATTGTTCGTTTCATTTATTACTAGCTATTGCCCGCGACTCTGCCCGCATGGTACTCGATTAAGTATATCGCGGCAAAAAGTAGCCTATATTCGACCCCCGGTCTTTAACTGTATCCGTACCAAATTTCATCAAAATCGGTCCCAAAGAGAAGAAAGAATCGACAGACGGACAGACAGACTTTCGCATTTATATTAAACAAAAAATTATTTTAAACAAAAACAAAATACCAGTCTATTAGCCTATTGAGGCCATGTAACAAATACTAGGATGGCCCAAATAGAAAAGTATACTAATTTAGGTGTAAGTTTAAGGGTACATTTATCTGTGGCCCACTGTACTTACAGCGACGTCATTAACGACCCTGCGAAAGAAAGTACTGGCGTTGAAAAACAATCGCTGATCGACCAGCGCCCTCGCCTTCAGGTCACAAGGGTACAGAGTCTCTTCTTGGTCACCGCCGTATGCTGTCGCCAGGTATTTCAAAATGGCGTGGCTATGAAACAGATCCATAATCACTACATAGTATAAAACAAAGTCGCTTTCTCTGTCCCTATGTCCATTTGTATGCTTAAATCTTTAAAACTACGCAACGGATTTTGATGCGATTTTTTTAAATAGATAGAGTGATTCAAGAGGAAGTTTTTTAGGCCCATGCGAAGCCGGGGCGGGTCGCTAGTTAATATTATAAATTAAAAAAGTCTGTCCGTCTGTTACGTTTTAACAGCTGGACTGATTTTGATTAAATTTGGTAAGGATAAAGCGTTACGGACCAGAGCTCCAGGGGTCAAACATAGGCTACTTTTAAGTCGCGATATAACCAAATCTTCGAAAACTCGTACTGAGGGTATAATTCAGTTGACCGCTTGACCGAACTAGGGCAACTATTGACAACGGTTTTGAAAAAAAAAAAACAACATTACTGCAGTGCAGTGCTAAAGACTAATTTTTATTTCAATGTATGTTAGTATGTAAACACAAACCTGTCAGAAAGTATGAAGTCTCCGTCTTGTAATACTGGTACTAGTCCCAAAGGGTTTATCTGCAAGGAAAATAACATTCAGATTATTTTACAGACAGACAGTATTTGTTGAGACACTTCTATAATGTAGAAGTGGATAGGTTTGGCACAAAATTACATTAATACTGGCGTCCCTGTCTTCCGGACAAGCGAACTCATAAGGCCACCTGAAACCATACTTCTTTTTGGTGCTAACGCGTAGGATGATTTCCAAATCACAGCGCGGGAAAAGCGTACCGTAAATCATCCTGCTGTTCAACACGGCCGCGCGCTGAATAGATGGATGATTTAATAAGACGCGACCCCGTCACCGCATACGCGGGTACATTGTTCGAAAACTAGCTGTTGCCCGGCGCTCCGCTCCCGTTGAAATTCCGGGAAAAAATATAGCCTATGTGTTGTTCCAGGGTTTAAGCAATCTCCATTCCAAATTTCAGCCAAATCATTTTAGCGGTTTTTCAGTGAAAGAGAAACAAACATCCATACAAACTTTCTAGTTTTCAATTAGGATATAGTTGAGTACATACTATATAATTGTTTATTTATTAAGCCTATATCTTAGTCACCTTGAATAGTCTCATTGGACATAGGATGGAGAATTTAGAGAGGAGTGAAAAGTGAGGAAGACAATTTTCTATTTAAGTACCTTATTTTCAAATTCATGTACACAGAAAAATATACAAAAGAAAAAGAACAGAATATAGAACATTAGTACAAGGGTGCTGCTTATTTATAAAGAAATCTCTTCCAGCAGACCCAAGAGAGGAAAAGAGAAGAAATGTGTACCTTTTTGAATTCCGGCGCTTTGTGCTCCATCTTCAGCAAGTTGACCAGCTTGCAGTGCAGCTGCACGCCGAGGATCTCAGCCAGCATCATCACCGACCGGCTCGGCGGACTCGCCGGCGCCATGTATAGGATTAGCTTCGACATTCTTATAATCCTATACTATTAAACGAGTAATATAAAAATTTATTTGTACTCGCGATTTCGAAAACGGCTCTAACGATTTCTTTGAAATTTTAAATATAAGTTCTTACATAGTCGAAAAGATAATCTAGCTAGGTTCTATGTCTGGGAAAATACTTTTTACCAATATTTTTACGCAAAAAGATTTTCTGCATAAAACGATATACGCCCAGGTACTAATAATAATATCAGTTTATTACAGACCTTTAGTCCATTTGTTAGTAAACAAAAGTGCTTAACCTAAACATGACACAAAAATAAAATAAAATAAAAATACCTATTGCTATTCAATGTCGCTCAATCTCAATCAAATCCAAAATAATCTTATGCGATAAAAAAAAAATTATAAGACAGAGCAGAAGAAAATAAGGTCAAAAAAAGGCTGATGATTACCTACGTGCACTAAGTTTTGCCGGTCGTATTCATAGCTTTACTCGTACTCTTCCATGAGCTACTACCATTGCCTAAGAAAAATAATTCGTTCCTTTTTGTTACAATAGATGGCGCTGACTCGAAAAACTTTAATTGATCCTGCTTATACGCCTTTGTAGACGACATTGAAAAGTTATTTTAAATCTGTGAACTGATGATGTTAGTCTGATAAAATAGTTTCTTTTTCATTTGTTTATGAAATTCAGATCATCATGAATGACTGGTATTTTTTTCTGAAATAAATACTACGATAATCGCGGCCCCATGACTTGACCCCAATCGTGCTACTAAACAGATTACCGTAAAATGCTGCAACTTTGCCTGGATTTTGGGGTTTTTTTTTCGTACAACTGAACCTACTTATTATTACGACTTTTCATGAGTTTAAGACGGAAAACAGACTTTATATCTTGCCAGGTAGGGCCCAAATACGTTTAAAACATGCTGTTTTTCGGAATAGCAAGAACTCAAAGTTGTAGGCAAAGTTGTAGGTAAAAGACGCAACATTGCCTAGAAGGATATCTCAATAAATAAAATGTCGATATTTTGCAGGATTTTTTATCCGGATACTAAGGGCACATTGTTGGTCCCGGCAGTTACACTATTGCCCTATAGGTAGTATTATTTTTTTCACAGCTAATAGGCAAAGTTGTAGCAGGTACCACAAACTTTCCATACAAAAATATCGTTGACACCAGGGTTGTCCTAAATAAAAGCAGAATATATTTTAAATATTTTTATTTATTTTTAAAAAAATTAACAGTTTGTAACGTAAATTTAAATCACTAATGAAACAAAATACTTGAGTGTCATTAAGGTGATACCTCGGTGAACACTAGCGCCACCGTCATTTAAAAATCATTACTCACTGAAAACACAAGTTATCAAAAATCCCTCTGCTGTAATTTTGGTTCTGGATTTCAGGTTAATTTTAATCATATTCAATTATTAAATTATAGCTCCATATAGTTACAAATGGCAAAACTGCTAAAAGTGGCCGTTTTAAGCAATAATGCAATTTGTAAACTATAGGAAATTATGATTTAATAATTTAATATGTTTAAAATTAACTTCAGATCCAATTCAATTTGTAGCATTTCCTCGGAGTAATCAGCGTAATTGCAAGCGCCTGGTTTTCTCCTGCTTCTCTTTTTTATACTTGTCATTTTTCATATAACTACAAAAAAAAAAATGAAACTTCTTAGTGGCTACACTCCTAATAGAAGGGTCATGGTTATAAATTGGTACCCTATTATATTATACCGGGCACAATTGCAAACTCCAGACTGCTATTAAAAAAATACTTAAATATGCTTTGTTAAATTACAATATCAGGTATGAAATCGTTAACGTTAATGTGTGGTACTTAGTGCCTAATAAGAATATAATAGTGTTAATGTAGTGAACAATACAGTTAAATGAAAGCACATTAAAAATATATAATTAATGAAATCCGACAAGTGATAACCCTAGACCCAGGCAAAGTTGTGTCACTCAAGTTTTCAAAACAGTGCACAACATTGCCTACTAAGTTATTTTGATGAAATGGTGTCCTTTTCATAAAAATATTAAATAATACGGAAAAAAGACAATGTTTTCTTACCTTGGGACGTTATTTCTGATTAATAACACATTTTCTCTTCGTAAAACTGCAAAACTTAGAGGCTACTACAATTTTTTACCCACACGCGCCGGTTTTTGTCGCACAACTGACAGAGTAACAATGGAGTTGCTATTGTAAAAAAATAAAAATATGTTGCCCTCATATTTCATATATCATCAATTTAAATTATCATAACAATCGCAATATTGAAACTGCCTTTAGAACTAAATTAACCCTGTCGCTAACACTAACGCCTAATAAAAGTTAAACTGCTGTTGTCTCGTTGACTGGAGCGAAAGTGTTAAGTAACCGTTCAAACCTTAGACAAAAATAAATAATAATACTGTACTCACCCTCGATTTTGTCTTTACTTTAGGTTCGTGATACGTGCGTAATGCCGTAATGTGCGTCTTGGACGCTAAACACGATATCAGATAAAGTATCTACAATCACAATAATAAACCTCAAAAATTGCGACCTTGCACTTTGCTCGGGCTATCAAATCAACCAGCTAAAACCGCGGCCGCTAAGAAAATACTTTTCTATCGTCCATCATTCATTTTATACGTCCATCTCTATTCCTCCAATTTCAAATATATCGTTCCATCCTGCAGTCACAAGGGTATTTTCTCGGCGCGGCCTACCTGTGGCCGGTCTCCGGCCGGAGAGCACTGACATAATATCAAAGTCCATGGACTATGACTGGACAACGTGGGTGGGTGTGTCACGCACGTGTGTTATTTTTAACCAACTTCAAAAATACTTATCTATTCTCATATGTATTGCTCGCTGTACACTTTATGGTTTGATAGGTCGTGTATGGTGTTCATATTTTTTTATATACCTATATATTTTTTATATATTTTTATATGGAATAAATAAATAAACAAGTAATTAATAGACTGAGTGTACTTACGTATAGTTTTAAAAAAAAAACAATTATTACCTTTTTAACAAGAAAGAAAAATTTTACTTATCGTAAAAATTGTCCGGCGATCATATCTATCGGGATAACCAAGATCAAAGGGGAAAAAAGACATCAATTAATATGTGTATCACCTAAGTAATCATATAATTAGATTTTACACTTAATAAAATATGCATGAAAAGGAGTATGTACAGTATAGCAATAGTAAATAAATAATAATTAAGGGTAATAATAGCAAAAAAAAATTGTCAATTATATGAACTTTATATACATACACAAGTGCCTGCTGGAAAACATTTCACACCTATATGTGTGTTACATTGCAAAGGCAGAGTTATCAAATTTATCCATCTATTGTAAATTAACATCTTAGTCGATTAACCATTTGACTGCCAGCTTCCATAATAATAGTTGTGCCCCCGGCCGCAATGCATTAATTGCGTCCAAAAACTAAAGTATACTGTTTTAGATTGGAAACATAAAAATACACTAAAATAATTGTCCGAAAAATCCGAACTGTATCTGTACTGCATCTTTACTGACTTCGACTTTATGACAAATTAAAACAACTTTATGACAGACCGAAATACATTAGGGACTAGGACTTGACTTCGGACTTGAGATGACGACAGACTACATTATAAAAAAAGAGCCAAATCTCTTATTTTCTTTGACTTCTGATTAACAAATCTTGAACAGAGACAGTTCAGCAGCTAAAGGGTTAAAAATATTATCACTTAGCGCACTCACAGTTCACAATTAAACAGCTTACAGGACAGCTTGTGGGTACAGCTTAGAGGAGACCTGCAGATGTGGTGTCTCTCCTCAGACCATGGCACATCTTTTATTGTGGCCTGCATGCCCAGCCACCTGCACGCTCGGGGACCTATACGAAGCCACTGACAACGCCTTGTCAGTGGCGGAGTGTTCTGGTCCTCACAAGTATAAATTTGCCAGAGTCGACTCGCTAAGAAGAAGAAGTTCACAATTATCAATTCATAACACCACCTTCCTTCCACTCATTGTCTACATCAACTAAATCACGTTTGAGCAGCAGGAAGGTGCTCGTTAACTAACTTAATTATCTCCTGCACTTCTTCCTCTGTCAGCCGTTCTTCGCTCTCTTGGACAATCTGAAAATAACATCCCTGATAAATGTTTGTCTACATTATAACCAACAAGAGCACAATTTCAGAGTGACACCCTCAGTGTCGCTAGTATGAGAATTTATCAATGCAGACATTAGCGACTGCATTAGCGATTTTATACGACAAATGTGTACAGCGCCCTGGCAGATAGTAAGGCAACTAAGAAATTCCATACAAAATCTTAAAACAGACACTGAGCTAGCATCCGAGTTTGTAAAATCTCATACTAAGGGTAACGAGTTCAAGAGTGTCAATGGACCATGATAAATGTAGCGTTTCTTATGTGGGCCGTATGCTTGACTGATAAACTAACCATTAAATGAAATTTCAGGTTTTTGTACCAGAGCAGACCCTGTAAGCAATTTTAATATAAGAAAAACCTTTTAATTTGCAGGAGCACTTGTAAATTTTGATCTTTTAAGTTTTCCACACAGAGAATGGAAAAATATTAAATAATGGCACTACTAAGCATCAGCATCACACAAGTCACAACATCAAAATTAACTAAAATAATAAATAACAAAATTTAAAAAAAAAATATTAGGACCCTATACAGGTGTTACTACACTTATTGTTGTACAGCACCCTAAATAAGAGGTAGATCAGTAATTACCAACTGAATCTCCAGCTCGGTCCTCGGCGGAGTGTTCACCATCATTAGTTTCTCAGTTTTAGCTAGCTTGAACTTCTTCATGGCCTCGAGGAACTTCTGTATTGCTTGCGCACTCTGATGTTCGCATTCCGTATCTTGGAGGTAATGTACTGTCTGTAATACAACTTTGAACATCAATTCTGATCATTTGCAGGCAGTCAGTCACTCCATAGTAATAACCAGTATTGTTCTCAGGGCTGTAAAACATACTGGCTGGTTGACTGTAAGAGATCCCTTTCTGATAAGTCCCCCATTGCTTTTTGATTTTAATAACATTTTATTTACTGTGTATTTTAAAGCAATACAGACAAAAGTAAGTTGTGGAAGCACACTTGGATGATGATGATCAGTACTATAAAATTTAACATAACAGCAAAGTATAAAAACTTTGCAGACGAATTCAGCTTAATTATTCTTATCATTTCGTATATCTATTGTGATTTATAAGAAGTATAATCAAACATACAGATTTGGATAACAACTTAAATTTTTCCTGTGTATTAATGATGATTGATAAATACTCACTTCATAAGTAACAGTAGCTAAAGAACCTTCTCTTTTGTGCTTTTTTTGTGTAGTATCTTTCAGTTGCTGTAGGATTTGCATCACTTCATAGTTGCACAGAAATGCAGCATTGACTTTTATTCTGTGAATTAAAAAGTTACATATATATAATAGTGTGTTAGATTATTTCACTTTTAAGATTTAAGTTAAAGCACTCTTAAAATTAGAAATGGTGCCAATTCTATATCTGCTTCAAGGATGATGATGACCGTGCCAAGTGAAGTAGAAAAATTGAAAGGCTCCGAAGCAATGTTTAATTTGAAAACATCAGGATAAAACTTAGGATGCAGAAGCATTGGCAAAAGTTTTGCACAATCCTACTAATATTATTTTAAAGAAAGTTTGGATGTTGGTTACTCGATTACATTAAGATGTAAGCGGATTTCGCTTCAACTTGGTAGGAGGATAGTTTGAGACCTATTGAAGTACATAAACTACTTTTAACTGCAATATAATAGAGTACTGAGTGATAAATCAAACTAAAGACATAATGCTACAAGTATTGCCATTTTTTTGTCATTTGGGCAAACAAATAACTTACACACAAAAATAAATGGTATTTGTTATTTTTTTTAACAATCATTTTATGTGCAAGACTGCATATTTTGCAACATAAAGAGATATACTCACGTCTCCATTTTATACGGTTTTCAATTTTCGCAGTTTGTATGCATGCCGTTGAACATTTTACCCATTTGGCATTGACACTTTTGGCACAAAGTATAGTTTTTTTCAATACTTTTTACGGCTATGGAAACTGGTCCATCAGGTCCAGCAGGTGGCTTACTACCATCTCTTAAAATTATATACAAGAACGATAGGATAGATGTCGCTTTACATTACGTATTGCGCTGTCTCATTTACTCACTCGTTCTTGCATGCATGGTTTTAAGAGATGGTAATAGGCCACCAGGGGGGTTACTACCGTCTCTTAAAACCATGCAAGATCCAGTGAGTAAACGAGACAGCGCAATACAAGATGTAAAGCGACATCTCCCTTACTCAATAGTTCTTGCAAGGTTTTAAGAGATGGTGGTAAGCCATCTGTCCTACTTTAGTCAAGTCAAAAACGTGAAGTCAGTAGGTAGTCTAGTCCAAGTAAGTACCAAAGTCTAGTCAGACTCAGATGGCTAAGCGAAGCGATGAAGTATTTGGTGACAAGATAGAAGTCACGTAATCTTTACTGTACCATTCACTTCCCATCACTCAAGCTTGTACACGAACATTTTGCGAATAATAATCCACCAATATTATGCACAAATACTAGAAAAATAAAAAAAAAAACTAAATTTTGGAAATTAAATATAGCGCGGATAAAGTGACAGTTTACTTTCCCTCCAAAAACTCAGTGAAACTGTCTTTCATAGAAATATTTTTTTTTTAGTATATTTTTACGGCCATGGAAACTAGTCCTTTAAGGCCTTTCTTGAATTTATTAATCTTCTTCAGTCCTACTTAAGTCAGTCAAGTCAAAAAGTCAAGTCAGTAGTCTAGTCCAGTCAAGTAAGTAAGTCTAGTCAGAGTCAGATGGCTAAGTGAAGCGGTGGAAAAATTTCACTTAGCTATAACATGGAGATTTTGGTGACAAAGATAAAAAGTCACGTAATCGACACTGTATCACTTCCCAACACTCACGCTTGTTCCCGAACACTTTGTGAATAATAATCCACCAATATTAAGCACAAATACTCGAAAAAACCTAAGTTTTGGAAATTAAATACAGCGCGGACATAGCGACAGTTTACTTTCCCTCCAAAAACTCCTCTAGAAATAAATTTAGAAACAACATACCCTCCAAAAACTCAGTGACACTGTCTTTCATAAACAAAGATTTAGAAATAACATAATCCATACTAATATTATAAATGCGAAAGTCTGTCTGTCTGTCTGTCTGTCACCTCTTCACGGCTAAGCTGCTGGACCGATTGTGATGAAATTTGGTAGGGATGTAGTTAACGATCTGAGGTCAAACATAGGCTACTTTTGGGCGCGATATAACCGAGTCCCACGCGGGGCGAAGCCGCGGGGAACAGCTAGTATATAATAAGGCGCACATTATGCAACCACCACACCAGTACCACTTGGCTATTCACGTATTTGCCAAAATACGAATAGGCATATAACGCAAAAGTTTTGGCAAATATACCGTCCACACATGGTCTGAGGCAAATATTTGTATACAAATAGCCAAGTGTGGTGGTAGCATTTTGGTGTCAGTTTTTTTTTTTGCTATGGATTTAGTTATGGTTTATAGATTTAATTTATTTGGGAGTTTTTGGAGGGAAAGTAAACTGTCGCTATGTCCGCGCTGTATTTAATTTCCAAAACTTAGGTTTTTTCGAGTATTTGTGATTAATATTGGTGGATTATTATTCGCAAAGTGTTCGTGAACAAGCGTGAGTGTTGGGAAGTGATACACTGTCGATTACGTGACTTTTTATCTTTGTCACCAAAATCTCCATGATATAGCTAAGTGAATTTTTTCCACCGCTTCACTTAGCCATCTGACTCAGACTAGACTTACTTGACTGGACTTGACTATTGACTTGAATTTTTGACTCGACTGACTTAAGTAGGACTGAAGAAGATTAATAAATTCAAGAAAGGCCTTAAAGGACTAGATTCCATGGCCGTAAAAACTATTCAAAAAAAAAAATAATTTATTTGAATTTATAAAAGAGAAGCTATGATTTGTCATTTGGTGTAAAAAATGAGATGGCGAATTAGGAAAGCCCATGAAAACGCTAGGTACCAAAAATACCTACATTTTCTGTCTTTATCAGCGTGCCCGTTTTTCTTTGTTTGATCAACTTGAAAACTTAGGCCAAACAAACTGTCAAGTTTTTTGCTTTTTGTAATATGTGTGTTTTAAAGACAGACTCGTTTTAAATAGTATGATTAGATTTCGCGCACTGGTAGATTGTGATGTTTGGCTGGCTTGATTATTCACGTTTGGTTTGATTTTCTGTCTCATGCATGAGATGAGCGGCCATGTTATGGATAAATCTATAGGTATATGATCTAAGTTTAAGTTTTTATACTAAGTTTATGCACCAATCCCATCTTCATGTACCTATAGTATTACAATAGTGTAGTACTGGCACATTTACGTCAAACATGAACATGCTTTAAAAATATTTTCCAAACAAAATGTCAAACACGTCAATTTTGTAAAATTATAATGTAGTTGTAATTTTTTTTGAATAAATTATACAAAACAATAAAAAAATGTTTAAGGCAATAAAACTTCTTACTAGTTATAGCCCCTCGTACACAGTCATACCATCAAGATCGCTGATGAAGCATAACATTAATCACATTATAAGCAAGAAAGTAATTGACAGATATTTAAGGCTCCCATTTCCATGCAACAAAGTTTTGGCTACGTATTGCTGGATTGATGGTTCCGGCATAAATATGAGATGTAAAGACAGAATACTGAATTGCGTACCCTATTCTGCAGAAGTAGCCCCTGGATGGGCTTTCGACGGTAGCTCAACAGGTCAAGCAACTACTGACAACTCAGATACCAGGTTGAAACCAGCTGCTGTTTATAGGGATCCGTTTCGAATGGAGCCTCATGTAATAGTTTTATGTGAGGTTTATTTAGGAGATGGAAATAACCCAGCTCCTACGAATCACAGAAAAAAATGCAACGAATTGTGTGAGGCCTGGGCAGATGAAGAGCCTTGGTTTGGACTTGAACAAGAATATACTATGTTGGACGTTGACGGTTGGGGTCTTGGTTGGCCTAAAGGTGGAGGTTTCCCTGCTGTCAAATATCAATATTCTTACTGTGGAGTTGGAGCAAAATATATAGCTGGGCGAGAGGTTTCTGAAGCACACGCACGAGCATGCTTATACGCTGGTCTTGACTTTGAAGGCACAAATGCCGAAGTAATGTATGCTTGCTGGGAATGGCAAATTGGTACTTCTGTTGGTATAAAGGCCCCAGATGATTTGTGGATGTCTCGATTTATAATGGCTCGCGTGGCCGAAGAATATGGTGTCGACATCACTTATCATCCTAAACCTATGGGGGCTTTGCATCCTGGTGTAGGAATGCATCACAATTTCAGTACCAAACGAATGCGTTCCGATGGTGGTTATCAATTTATTGAAGAATGCATCAAAAGATTAGAAGCAAATCATATGAAACATATGAAAAATTATGGTAATGATGAAGCCACTAACAGAATGCGTCTCTCTGGAAAGTTTGAGACTGCCCCATTCGAAAAGTTTTCATGGGGTGTCGCCAGCAGAGCCGCCTCGATTCGACTACAAAGGAGCGTAAAACAAAAGGGGAAGGGATTCTTTGAAGACAGGCGCCCGGGAGGTGACTGTGACCCGTATCTTGTTTGTGGGCTTTTGATGGAGACCTGCCTAGGATCAGGACCGAACAGCCCTGCGAGCGGCGGTGGTGGTGGCAAAGGAAACCCTTGTAAAAAGTGATTATTTTTTGTTTATCAGCTTGACTTGAACCTTTTGTATTTAATTTTTTTTCTTCTTTACATTGTCTAATTTTTATGTCCCCGCATTTAGATACATAAAATTATTATTTTTTTTTAAATAAAATTGCCTGTTGATTTTAGAGATTATTTAGTATAACACAGTTACTTTTAACAGAACTCAACAAAGGGCCTTCGCTGCGTTAAGGGCTCAATGATTTTGTAGAAACAGCTCCGTTTGCGTGCTTCGTACAGGCGAGCTAGCCCCGTCGCCCGCGCCGCGGGCCCCGTCGCCCGCGGCGCGTGCTGCGGCTGTCCGCCTCACGCAGCGCTGCTCTGAGTTGATATGAAACAAACAAATACGCGGAGCGGACACACGCGCCGTGCACCCGCTTAACGCAGCGAAGGCGCTAACATATCACCTTAAGCACGATACGTCTGCGGTAATATTCAGCGTCGAAAGATTTTAGGCACACATTACATGCTCATGCACGCATGATGGTTTTCCATCAAACAAAGGGATGGTACTCGAAAGGTGAACTGAATCGACTGATTTCCAAACAAATCAAATTTTTTTAAAAATTTATACCAAGAATTTTGCAATGATTTGTTTGGAAATCAGTTGATTTAATTGTTCCATCGTAAATCATTGCAAAATTCTTGATTTAAACTAAAAAATTAGGATTTTTTATTTGGGAATCAGTCGATTCAATTCACCTTTCGAGTACCATCCCTTTGTTTGATGATTTTCCATCATGCATGCATGAGCGTCTAGGGTGCGCCTAAGTGCCTGATGATGCCTCGTGTAGAGGCAAAACACGAGTCGCACGGAATGTGTGTGCAAACTAATGATGGCGGGCATGCTGGGATTACAGTAGTGGGTGGGCGCTGGCTAGCAGTGGTTTGATGCATGAACTAACTGGTGTCGTCTATAAGTGTATAGCAGGTGCGATATGGCTTTATTCTTTTGTTTGGTATTTAAACAAGCGCATAGCCTACATGATATAAACGTTGATTTAAATTCCCTGTGCGATTAATGATACGTATTTGACCTGTGTAGGGCAGAGCCAAACTATAAAAGAGGAAAATAATAATACCCGTATGAACGATCAAACCGACTGCCAACTGCGGGAGTGACACACCCCCATTATGGCACGCAGGTAATCTACAGTGCATCGCCCTTACTTCCTTACTTAACAAGGCGGCGTTGCTCTATCTTCTATTTGGAGTTTTCGCAACATATCGCAATCTCGTTTACGTGTTCTTGGATCACTAAAAGCCATCATGGTAATTACGGCCTGGGGGGTTACTACCGTCTCTTAAAACCATGCAAGATCCAGGGAGTAAGCAAGACAGCGCAATACATGATGTAAGGCGACATCTCCCTTACTCACTGGAACTTGCATGGTTTTCAGAAATGATAGTAGGCCACCTGGGGGGTTACTACCGTCTCTTAAAATCATGTAAGATCCAGCGAGTAAGCGAGACAGCGCTATACATGATGTAATGCGACATCCCTCTCATACTCAATGCAATGAATCGCAATCTGGCAATAACCAAGGTGCCAAAGCAAAAAAAAAAAGACCCCATAGACAATAAAAAAAGTTAGTGGTGTCCTGCGCCATTTTAGTTCTTTTCTCTATTCCTTTCGTCATATGGCGTGCAGTGAGATTCGCGTTCGTCCGCCATATTAAATGAAATCAATAAAACAAGACAAAATGTCGCCTTACTAAAGTGTGTGAAAAAATCCACTAACATCCAGTTTCTGTGTGATTAAATCATCAAGAGGATGACAATGGAGAATTCCTACGGTGTGGGTGTTGATAACAGATACGCTCTTTTTTTGGACGATGAATCCGATCCTCTTGATGCGTTAAAAGCGCGAGAGCAGGCGAAAGAGCTTAAAAAGAAGACCAAAGACGCCGAAAAAGAGAACAAAGGCAAGCCTGAAATAAAGCCTAAGGCTGGCATAACAACGGCCAGAAAAGGAATCAAGGAAACTCAAAATGTAAAGTCACAGGATATAAAGAATGGCGAACAACAAAAGGGTAAGGGCCCAGCTCGTACTAATGAGCGAAACGCAGAACGTCAGCCTCCACGCCGCCGTGAGGATCGGCCGCAGAACGGAGCCGTCGAGAACAAGGAAGGCGCGCAGAGACCCCAAAGGCGTGAGTTCAGCGACCGCAGGCCTAATTTTGAGCGGCGCAATTTCAGCGACAATGCTGATGGAGCCGAACGGCGAGGACCGAGGCCGCCTCGTGAACCTCGAGACGGACAGCGCGGGCCGCGTCCGGGATACGATAACCGGGGGAAACGAGAGTTCGACAGGAGGTCCGGATCCGACAAGACTGGCGTGAAACCGGTGGACAAGCGCGACGGTGGCGGCTCTCACAACTGGGGAACGCTGAAGGATGACATTGATGATTTGAACAAAACCGGCTCCGAGGGAGAAGTGGTAGAGGAGAAGGTCGGCGACGCAGCCGGCGCCGGCGACGGGCAGCAGCCGCCGGAGGCCGAGCGCGCCGCGCCCGCCGAGGAGGAGCCGCGCGAGCTCACTCTGGACGAGTACAAGGCTCTGCGGAACGCTCAGCGCACTGCGCCTCAGTATAACTTGCGCAAGGCTGGCGAAGGTGAGGACCTCAGTCAGTGGAAGAATCTGGTGATGCTCGAGAAAAAGAAAGAGGGAGGTGAAGATGATGACTCCGATGATGAGTATGACATAGCTGACTTCCCTCAGCGTGTTGGTCGCCAGAAACGTGTGCTCGGAATCGAGTTCACTTTTAATGACACCGCTCGCCGTGGAGGCACAGGTACGCGTGGCCGTGGCCGCGGACGTGGAGGTCGAGGTGGCAGGGTGGGTCCGCCTCGCGAGGAGATGCCTGTGGAGGAGCGCCCGCAGCCCCGTCAACAGGTAGCCCCGCCTAAAGTGGATGACAACAAGGATTTCCCCTCTCTTGGATAAACTCAGTGAGCTATCGCTCATCTCCCTTTTGAAAGTATGATAGAAATACAAATTAAATATTGTATGTACCGTTATTTTTGAAGTAAATATACAAAATATTTACACAAGTGTGTATTATATTACATTGATTTTTGTGAGTTTAAATGTTGATATCATCTTTCTGCAAATCAAGGGGTTTGCTTTCAGTTGCTCGTGATATGGGGTTTGCTGTCCTTGTGTCATGTAGAATTTCGCCTGAGGGGGAGGATGTATTTTTAAGTTTTTATTCTGATAAACAGCTACAATAATGCATATGAATATATGATGACAGTAGCTTTTATGATATTGTAATCACATCAGCTTATGATTAACTCTTAGTAAGGTTTTAAACTTACAACTGTGACAATTTGAATGAACTAACTCCGTCACAACTTAGTGTAGAACATTTGTGAGATAACACTTGTTGCATTTTATATCATGAGTTTGTGTTGACAAATGCAGACTTTGGGAACTGTAAATAGTTATATATGTTTAAAATATAAGGTCTTAACAAGGTTAATTTTTGTTGTTACACAAACTTCTGAAAAATAAACATTTTGTATGTGTGATCTATTTCGTCATTATTTTCTGAATATCCTAATAGAAACTTATTTCCTTGTATATCATGGGCGACTCCTCCCCCTGATAATATTGTAAAACAGCTGGACAGAATCAATTCAAATGTCTGAGAAGTTAAGTTTGGGGGAATAGTTTCGGGGATACCAGTAGGCAGTTTATTTTTTATGTGTAATTAGGCTTGATTAGAAAACCAGCCCGTTAATAAATAAAACTAGTGAATATTTGTAAGTAATCATGTATATTGACACATCACTTGCACAAAACAATTTAAAATTTACACAATAAAATAATACACAAGGTTATTAAATATTCAACATAATAGAACTATATTACTTACAAAAATAAAAGTAACTAACTCGTCAGTTATGAGTATGCTATAATAAATATTATATTTACATTTTAAAATAAAATATGTCTGCAAGTGCTCAAGTGCATATTCAGCGATTGTAGAGGGTATTGTAAGCCAACAAGGTATACTGTGATTAGGTACTGAGTTTTTGTCGTACACAATCCCTAGAAAAGCTGAAAACAATATGGACAAAGCACCCCGGACAACTTTGAGAGTGATTGCTATTTACAGACTCGTTAACTATATGAGTGTATAATTAAAATCACAAAATTAGTGACAACTTGTGTTTAAGAGGTTCTTCTAGCACTTAAAATGGAATATAATACTGGTGGTAACAAAACCAGCTTGATGTTCCAGATAAACTGGTCGCAATTATAGTATAAATTAGAATTAATAGAGCAGCTTGGTAGTATTTGAGCGTTGCATTGAAAAATTGCTATTAATATTGTTGATAACAATTGTTTAGCCTTTCCAGCAATAACAAGTAGCCAATAATACTGTTTTTGATTGGAAATATTTTTCATATCGTTTTTGATTAAACAAATAAACCCAGTGACTTTATTTCATTAACTTTAAGTTATTTAAAAAACAACTCCAGTAGTGACAAACTGTTGAATATTTGTATCATATCTACGAATTGTCAAAAGGTTACATAAATTAGTGACGTAAAGCATACTATCTAATAAACATGGGATTTGAATCCCGTTTCACAGCCACAATATACTTCAATTACAATAAAAGCGTTAATAAAGTACAAACCTCATACATAGGATGTGGCTAGTTAGGTATACGTACATACAGTAAATGTTAATAGATAAAGAGGCACATCTACATACACTTAGACTTGTTTTCCTAACTAAAGAACTACAGCTATCTTTGTTTGTTTCCCGCCTACACTATCAATTGACTATTATTTACATAACAGAATTAATTACGATTATATACACCGGCCAATGCATTTCGAATACGCATCTATAGAACAATAACCTTATAGATAATTGTTATCGGTACAATTGGAACTTTCGCAGTTAAAATATTATTGACGGTTGCGATCCGGCGCTTCTAGATTAAAAACAATAAATAGCTGTTAGCGACCTCTTTATCGGCCAGCGAAGTTTCTTTTTGCGTCTTAAACAATCTATAAAAACTTTTGTCATGTGTTGCCGAACAAAGCATTTCGTCCGATGCCATGTTAATTTCTTACAACAAATAGTTCAGTTCATTCACTCGATGCCAAAAGTGTTCGTTTCTTCGACGGCGAGCAGTAGTTTTTCATGTAGCAGCTGCGGCGTGGGGTAAGGCGGCAGATCGAGCCGGTTGAAGCAGGTGTGGGCGCGCGGCAGCGACTCCACGCGGCCCCACCGCTCGATACAGAACCGCCGCGGGCCCGTCGACCCGCGCAGCGCTGAGAAACCCTCGTACGGGATCGAGGAAGTGCCTGTCACGAACTGGACTAGTCGGAGACGTTGTTCGTTGGTGAACCTGGACAGGGAAATGTGGTATAAGCTTATATTAATATTTATCTATACTTAAAGTTTTTTTTTGGACAAGTGGCCAGAGGTTTCCATGGATAGGGATGAGTGGAGAAGGAGGCCTTTGCCCAGCAGTGGGAAACATTAATAGTAGGCTAAAAAAATATATAATAAAGAGGAAAGATTTGTATTTTTGTATGTTCGTAATGAATAAACTCAAACTACTGTGCCGATTTTAAAAATTCTTTCCTGATTGGAAAGCTACATTCACCCTGAGTGACAGGCTATGTATATACCACGGGTGAAGCCGGGGTGAACTACTATTTAAACTAAAAGTATCATCTAACGGCCAACTATGCAAATGCGTAAGTGACCACCTTTTCTCGCGTATGAAGTTTGGTTAATAGATTATGGGCAGGAATTCTTGGGCGTTTCGTCCTATGAATTTTTTGTCCCAATTCAAAATATATCGTCAGAGAGGCGGGAAACTGTATTTAATTTTGCAAGCTCTCACAACAGCATGCAATTGTTATCTACCTGAGTTTTTAAAACGTATTTACATCTTGCGTGTGTGTAATTATTACAACAACTACTAAAACCATCTCTTCCTTCCTACCTTTGATATAACAATACCTAATAGTAGTAATAGCGTATATCCTTCCTGTATCAATAAACAGACGTCAAAATATCCCTGTACCATTTTTCAATTGATGGCAGATTCCACAAACAACATTTAAATGAGTTGACGACAGGTAGGCGACTGGTCTTAAAAATAATGCCCAATCTTACATATTTCTTTTGTAAGTACCTCATTCGCACTTTGCCGCTGAATTTAATTTATTCGGAACGAGACGGATCTTAAATATAGCATTACATATTTACTTTTGGATTGATCTCGTAAAAGATTCCAGCAGTGTTTTGATTAGTGTTTTAGCGAATCTTAGGCTCAGGAGAAAATTGCTTCCATGGTCCATTCGTTCAAGCGATTGCCTGTAGACCCGGGGCTGTGGGTTCAATTCCCACAGAAAGCACAGCTTATAAGCCTATAAGCTTTGTTCAGCTGTTTCCTATTTGGTTTGGACATTGCTAGCTTGATCCACCGATTGTCTGATAATAAAGTTGATTTCTTGCTTCGAAAGGCACGTTAAGCAGTAGATCCCGGCTGCCATCTAGTAGTCAAAGGAACACGTCAGAGGCCGAGAGGCGGTTTTGAAAGAACTCTGACACCAGGGTGTGCATGGTTGATTGTCCTTGAACGATAATAGGATGTAGTGTTGATGATAATGCCGTTCCTCACCTATCAATGGCTTGCCAGAACCACACGATGACGGGGTGGTGGTCGTGGTAACCGCCGCGGTACTCGGTGTTGCTCCTCCAGTCGGCCACGTCCAGCTCGGGCGCGCCCGCTATCACCAACTCCAGTTCTCGAGCGTCGAAAGCCGCCACCAAACGGGGATCTACCACCTGTCGGACAGTTTATACAATTTAAACATTTGTTTTGTTTGTAATCAGTAGCGACAATATCTAGGACCATAACTAAAGCACACACCTGACCCTAAAAACGTAATCTGAAGATGCAACTGGGAAACACGTTCGATAAATTATATTTTCAGAATAACCTTAACTGCGCCACTACACAAAAATGCCTGGCGCATTGAAGGTGTTAACCAAGCTATCTGTCTGGAGATGCAACCGGGGAAACGCTGAGATGATAATGAATTAGTTTTTAAATAATGCTCGTGATATTTTTGTTATCCATATTAATACAAGGAAAAGACGCACTTTCGCATTATTTTGTATGTAGGTTACTTACACCGCGATATATTATGGAAGTCCAAACGAACAAAACCACGTGCAACAACTATCCATTAAAAATTTAATTTAGGAGCTAATTGTAATCCTGTTTAGTCGTAAAATTACTTCAAACTTTCATATTAAATTCGGATCGCAAATTCTTTCAGTAGGTATAAACAGAAACAGCATGCCAAAGCACATGGTCACACATAACCTTATTTACCGCAAGTTTGGTTATGAACTTATGATAACAAACACTTATAATAGATAAGTGACTCATGGACACATGTCTATATCGGTCACCCACTCATCAATTCAGTCTCGTTTTTTGTACAGAATAGATAATAGCAAGTACTTACTCTATGTCGTTGAAACATGACAATGTTTGGTCGAATACCCAAGTATTATTATAGCATGGTGTGGGTACCATAGTATATAAAAAAGATTTTCTCCGCCTTCTTATTTATTTTTACAAGTTGTGCTCGCGGTTTTACTCGCCCGTGGAGTGTATGAACTATATACAGGCTATAGACTACAACCTTCCTCAATGATTGCGCTATCAAATGCAAGTTTTTTTTTACTTTAGCATTATTTTGTTACTAGCTGTTCCCCGCGGCTTCGCCCCGCGTGGGACTTGGTTATATCGCGCCCAAAATCTAGCCTATGTTTGACCTCAGGTCTTTAACTACATCCCTACCAAATTTCATCACAATCGGTCCAGCAGTTTAGCCGTGAAGAGGTGACAGACAGACAGACAGACAGACAGACAGACAGACTTTCGCATTTATAATATTAGTAAGGAGTAAGGATGTCAACGCTTACATGTAGCATATATTTTGCTAATAGATGGCGTTGTATAATGTTACAATAATGATCCCGCTTATTTTGGTGAAAGTATTATTGAATTACGAATTTTAACTATCGACATCTACCTACCACAGAATAACGAATAGGACTATGCCTAAAGCTGAAGTGCTTTGTTCACTAGTTATAAATTTAGAACGATAATATCTCACAGTGTTAACAGATGGCGTTAAAATTATTATGTATTAAAAGCACGAACACGAATTGCTAAGCGCCTTGGTCAGGTTACTCGAGCCATCAACGTACAATCCTGTATGCCTATATACAAGGTCTTATATTAAACACGGCCATCTCCCTAAGATATTATTTAGCGCAAAAAAGTTTCTTCAGCATAGGATGTGCCATCACATAACCATCCAGGATGTTATCTGATAATAAAGGAAGGTGCCCGTCCTATGTGATTGAGAATCCCTAACTTTATGAATTCAAAGATAATGAACTGTACAATAATAAGGCCCTGAACACACTGGCGGCGGCCGCATTTTCTGTAACATATGCGGTGTCTTAGAATCATTCACATACAAAGGCGCTCAAATCGCCGCGGTCTCCATACGTTATAAGAACGCGGAATACAGAACTATGGCCTAATGTATGGTTGCCCAGATAAAAGGATCGTAATATGGCTATTGCACGGAGAGCGAATCCAGAATTGTCGGTTGACGTACAGGCGCGGTGTTGCCATCAACAGCGTCTATTAAGCGTCAATATTGTCTTTTGGGCGTTTGAGCGAGTCTTTCTCACACGTTAAAAAGTAATCTTACCTCGTGAAAGCCCCGCACCAGCCACTCAGTCTGATCAGCCACGCCTCTCTCCAGCCGCCATCGCACAAGCTTCTCGAGGTATTCCTTCTTGTTCTTCTCCGTCACGGCCACTTCTCTGCCTCCCGGCTTCAACTCCCGCTCCAGAACGCGACCGTCTGCGACGCGCTCGGAGACAGCGAACGTTAATTCTAGTGATGACACGCAGCGGGCGCTCTAGAAACGTTAACACTGTGTTAAGGCTCTATCATAATTTCATATATAGCGATGGCCGATGTACAAAAACTCTAATCTGGCCTTTTTGTGCTACGGATGGCGTTTTATTCACGTTAAGTTGTTGGTACGTCTGGTGCGATATACCATGCGGATACATGCGAGAACATGTAAATTCGCTTATTTTTAAGTACCTATTTTACCTTGTAACATTATTGGGCCCCACAGTTTATCTATTTCTCCCAATGGTTGACCATCAATAATAGTCCGCCAATTTACGGAACAATAAAGTTTTAATCAATATATAAAGATGTAAATGATCATTGGATGTTAAGTAGTCATTATGTTGATATTAAACTGTATGTTCTCCAAATAAAAAAAATAAAAAAACAAAACATTCCGACGAATTGAGAACCTCCTTTTTCGAAGACGATTTAAAGTATGTTCTCCTAATAAAATAATTAAAAAAAAAAAACAACAAAACATTCCGACCAATTGAGAACCTCGATCCTCCTTTTTTTGAAGTTAGTTAAAATTAAAAATAACCAATGGTCACCTGCAACCAGCGCAGTGACGCCGCGAACTGCGCGTCCAGCGCGTCGACGTCCTCGAGCGCGGGCGGCAGCCGCAGCAGCGCGCGGTACAGCGCCCGCGTGAACCACGCCTCCAGCAGGTAGCCGTGCACCAGCGCCAGACCCAGCACTCGCCCGGAGAACCGGAACCTGGGAGAACCCACGGGTTTAAATTATACAGGGCTTGAACCGGTATTGTATAGACCCGAAAATAATGGTACATATAATCACGTCTTTATCCCATACGGGGTAGACAGAGCCTAGAGCCATAAGACCTTAGGCCACGTTTAGCATAATGGTAGTTGAAACAGGAAATCAATAGTGATGAGTTGCTAGCCGCATCGCCTATGTCATGATTTCCCCATTCGGCGACTCCCTCAGACGACTTTTACGGTTTGCGCGGGAAAAGAAGCAGCTGTTAAATTCTATGTTTTTCTTTTTCTCCCAGACCAGCATTTTATGATTTTAGGGTCCGAACGTTATTTTTGCGGAAATACCGATTGAGCGGAATGCTAGCGGTCGCTGTAAAAATGTATGGGCAGAAAAACGAGCTAGTTTCTTATTCTAACCAGGTTTCCGAGCCCTGGGTTTAATACGTGATTCTCGCTAGATGTCAGCACTGAAGCATTGGAACTGTTTGAATTCAATAACAAAATTCCTCCACCTTTACCCATAGTGTGAGATTTTATAAACACAGACGCTAGCGACTGCGTTTGCGATTTTGTATGACAAACCTTGTACAGCAGCGCCCCTGGCGGATTTAATCCTAACGCAGTCGCTATAGCGGCTGCGTTTAAAAAATCCCATATTAGGAGTACTTGTCTTGGGATGATAATTTTAATAGCAGAACAGAAATATGGATAATATGTAGAAGTGCTATAGAGACTAACAAGAAATATTATTTTTTATTTATTTTTAAATACTTTTTACGGCTTAGAAACTTGTCCATTAAGGCCTTACTAAAGTCAAGTCCAAAAAGCTTAAAGCTGTCGTTTTAATCAAGCTATATTTAAAAAGGATAGTTATAGTTACAAAATGGCTGACAAATTTATAGCATACAGTCTAGTGCGACTAAAATATAGATAATCTTATTGGCAAGTTAATAAAAATTTTATATTAATGCACAAGTAATCACTTTCCAAGCCTAAACTATTGAACCAATTTAAAAAAAAATGATTCAATTTAAAAAAGGACAGGTTTGTCGGAGCAGTGTACCACACTTTTTGTTGTTGATGTTTATACGTAAAAAAATCCGTGGCAATTACTTTTAGAACATATCTAACAACCTATAACATTATTTTTAATAAATATATTCTTTACCAAGTGTTTCAGACTCAGTTAACAGACTTGTCTTTATGAAAAGTAAGCAGGCTTCACATATTTTTCAGGCTTATAATCTGTCGCTTTTCTTATTTATGCATTAATTTAAAATAAGATAAAATATTTAAGACATACATAATTAAAACCAGTCCATATGTAAACGAGTAACGTTCGTTTCGCGTCACTTGCCACGTATCGCGTTACTTTATTTACGAGTACATCATTCAAGCGAATATAAACAAAAAAACATTTTTTTTCTTTTTATAGAGTATGCAATGTTTGGTAACTGGATACTAGGTAGCCGACGTCAAAGCAGAAGTGAAGTCGCGCGCGCCGAAACTGTGACTAAATATAGACGCCATATAATAATATTACAGATTTTGTGACACATCCATCACGTATGGTAAACAACATCAAAACTGCTCTATTTTTGCCCACTGCTGAACATTTGGGCCTCTATGTGTGCCAATCCATACTAATATTAATAAATTACATTTCAGTTACTAAATTTGATCCAAACAAACACGGTAAGCTAAATAAAACCGTTTAAAAATGTGAAAGTCTGTCATCCGTGTCTGTCTGTCTATTACGCTATCACAGTTAAACCGCTGGACCGATTTTGATGACATTTGGAAATGAAATTGAATATACCAGAGTACTATGCGGGCAAAGCCGCGGGCAACAGCTAGTTTGATATAAATATTCGAAGAGGATTTCGTTTCAGCCTTAAAACGCCACGTTGACTAGTGCGTGTTGGCGTTTTCCTACCACGTTTGCCTCAGCTCAGTACACAATTGAATAGTGTAGAATCTATAAAATTGTTCAAATCAGTTTACCAGGAGGCACTGCTGGGTGTGGTCTCGGAATTGGTATCACAATGTCCAACACGAAGCATGAGATTGACACTCTACCTTCTTTTCCTTTTATGGTAAATAACATGAAGGTGGTAATCGCAATTTTCCACTACGAAAGTGTTCTCGAGTTGAACAATGAGCGCTTATCGTCAAATACCGTCAATTTTAGAAAAAACTGATATGTGTTGCCTACCTACAAAACCCAAACCTTTTTTCCTTTTTTTATTTTAGTTAGTTGTGAAACTAAGAAAACACCAAAGATCCAACAAACTGGGCATTTAGATCGGAAGGTACTTTGTAATTATAGCTTGCCCGTCGCAGAAAAAGAAAAAGAATTTCCAAACCCATTTTTTTATTGTTATTTTTCTATACTATTCCTATAATTATCATTTGATTTAATTTATTAATTTAGTCAGAGGCAGGGACGCAACTCCGAAGAACTTTGTCACCTGGGTGAACATGGTCGATTGACCGTGTCACATACACAAAATGGTGATAATGATTCAATTATATTTTATTAACATTGTTAAATTTAAAATTATTTTGCACGTCTCGTTGTAGTGTTGAATATATGTCAATTCGGGGGCAGGTTAACCTGACCCCTTGTGTCGTTGTGTAATGACCGGGGGGTTAGATTTATCTGCCCCCGACTATACTTACTTTTCACTTATTAATTACCACCAAATAAATACTAATTAACAAAAACAGTTCCTTTCATATTTATTAAATCAATTACGCTTCATTAAAAACTACTTATTTTTTTTCAAAATGCATGTTTACCCAACAAATAATAAAAAACGAGTTTAGTGTGCACGTAGGCTATATTATACAATTATAATATATATAATGAGTATTAAGTATGATAGCTATTAAAGAATGACGTTAACAGCCGCCAACGATGTACTAATTCAACAAATCAATTGCATAAACGCAACAAATTGGCCGTCTGTCAACAACATTGTGAGAATAATAACGCGTATTAGTGGTAATGCACCATGATTTACTAGAGATGTGTTGTTAGTGAGGTAAGCTGCAGGATGTAAATAAACAAAGAGTTTTTCAAGGATACTACAGTATGTACTTGTTTATTGCAGGTCTTACAAAATACCTACAGGAATACCTACAAATCCTACTACCTATATTTCGGTGGCTGTTGTAAGAATTGATTAAAAAAATAAATTACAGTCACTTTTATGTTATGTAATGTTGAAAAAGAACCCTAAGAAGAGTTGAGGTAAGGCGGCGATACAATGTGGTATCTTATAAATGCCCTAGTTATTAATGAAGAAGAAATTTAGATAAAAGTGTGAAAAACGGTCTGGACTATATGTGTTGAAGAGTTCCCAAGAACTCCCATGGTTTGTTACGTTTGATACGTTTGATTAATCAGTCTCTAAACTACAGCATCCATATCTGAATTTCTATTCGCAAGATCTCAAATAAAATAAATTAAAATAACTTACCATTCATGATGGTTATCCACGAAGGCGGACATCGGCGACACGTGAACCGTATAAGTGTCGTTGGCGGAATACTCGAAGAGGCCGTAGTATGGGTTGAAGAGTTCCCGGGAGAGAAGGAAGAAGAACTCCCGACTAGGTCCGCCGTAGTCGAGGCCTTCCTCGCCGTCCCACAGCACGCACAGTTTGCCCTTCTGCAGCTCTTTCTTCCCGCAGGACATGATTCGCCTGAACGCGTCTTCTAAAAGATGCTCGCGGCGGATGTGCAGTCTGGAATCACGATGGAATTATATTAATTTGTTGTTTATATACGTGGGGCCACTTAAAAGTATTTTTAAGGGCCATACACTTGGATCAGGTCTCCAAATTAAGTGATCTCCTAACAATGGTCTGTGTCCTGCCTTTATGAATCTTTATTCTTCATTTATAAATGTCATGGACCTAAATAAAGCCTTCAAAAATCTTCAGTTTCCTTTCTTTTGAAAGGAAACTGAAGATTTTTGAAGGCTTTATTTGCCTGGAGCATGCTAGGAACTTCGATAACCTTTCTCACCACTTTGCTATGTGGAATTGTTAGGTCAAATTAGTTCGTAGTCTTTGCTCTACCTATAGAAAAAAAATCAATCAAGTCTATCGCGTTACTGGGGTGCTTTCCTAAAGACTACACTTACTTTAACTTGCCAGGTCCCTGCCCATAGCCCTTGCTCTCCAGCTTCCTATAGAAGGCTCGCAGCTTGGCCTCGAAGTCCCGTCGTTGCGGCGCGGGCGCGCGGGTGCTGCGGGCGGCGGCCGGCGACGCGGCGGGCGAAGCGCCCAGGCTGGACGCCGAGCACCCGCCCGCCGGCACGTAGCTCATGATCTCCTGCTCGAACAGGCTGCGTAGAGAGAAACGTTCGTGAATTAGTATTTGGTCTGGTATAGCTCACTCTACTTGCGGAATGAAATCATCAGCTTTCTACTACCCACTGCAGGGTAAGTCTCTTTGCTCACTCTGTCTTCGCCAACCTTATCTATCCGGCTGAACTTCTCCACAGTCTTCTTGGCTAGGTGGTATATGATGAACTAGATAACGATGGGTCAGGGTAAAGAAAAAGATACCTTTATTGAAAACCAAGACCAAGGAACTTTTTCATATCACTTAGGCAAGTTACAAACAACACTAGCTCTGCGGAATTACTACAGTTCTATACAGATATACTACTAACTCATTAAAGAGAATCGAAATCAATACCAGTCCGAAGGACTATGTGTATGGTGAAGATATTGTGGGCTAGAAACTTCAAATACATCAAGTTTTTATTGTCGATTCCATTAATTTCCAGCAATTCCAGCCTTTGAACATCGAGGAACATGCTGAAAGAATACCAAATTAATCTATAATTTCTAAAATTATGGCAACGTGTCATCTCGTGGCAGTTGAGCAGATTAACAAAATGACTGCTAAAACTGTCTCTACGAAGAAACATGACTATCGAAAAATTTTAATAATGGATCCACTGACGTTGAATGACAATAAATTCAAAGATTGCTTTGTACTATTTGCAACAATGTAAATTCACATTTTCGATAATTAGCTGTTTGTTTAACGAGAAGAGGCATCCATCTGCGTGGGCGTCATCAGGGAAATCAAACAAAATTTTAAGCACCAAATGCCTTATTTTACTTTTCTTTTAAGTTGACAACAGATAACATTGTATCGCGTAGAAAGTTGTGCGAAAAATATACTAATTCGCAAAATCATACCAGAAACAGGCGCGATTGTTATAATTAAAATAGTCACTGCGTGTGAAAGTACCTACACTACTCCGGTATTTTGTAGAGCGTGAACTATTAAAATCAAGATTATAATAATCGTGTTGTTCTCAAGATCATCATCGGTGAGAAGCCCCTAATTGCCGACGCCTCATCAATCCCAAACATGATGTTCAGTTAAGCTAATGGTGCCGCAAGCACACGAACCAAACATTTCTGCATTAGAAACAATTACCGCCAAACATTAGCTAGTTGTGTTATGTAAGGCACTTTCCTATTTCCAGTAAAATGGACGGCCAAAACGGCCACGAGGTGCAATGAACCGAAGATTATCCAAAAAGAGGAGGGCAAGGCCGGGCAGCATTAGACAGAGACAAAACGCGGGCTCTAGGCTAGTAATACCCGTAATCGATTTAGGCGAGCGTCGAGATTTAAAGCCGACCCCGCCCCGCGCGTGATCGAGATTCGGTAATTAGTATAATAATTTCATTTGGACCGGTGAATTATACGTGAGGGCAGCGCGCGCGCCGATCGCCCGGATAAGTTTTCATCTTATAATGTGTGCCCGAAATCCAAACTAGCATTTAGGCGTATAATTTTATCCATTGTTATCCAGGTGTGATCGTCGTCATCGATCGCAGACATAACAATACGCGTGATTTTTGGCCCAATATGCTGTATAAACAATGGGTTCGCAGAAACGTGCCGGGTGCGACCGTGCACGCCACCCAAATGTATGGGATCCCTTATAAAGACAAGCCTTCGCCTTAAATCTATTACGAGACGCGAGCCTAATAGTAATCGCAAGTCAATGACAGCAATATAATTGTACACGGTGCTTGTAAAAATTGATTTGTAGCTATTTGAATGACAAAAGGCCGGAGATCGAGGAAATGATCTCGGGAGGCTGCGCGTGCGCCGCGCCTCTCGCCGGTATCGCAATGGGAATGACCTAAAATTATGGCAGTATCCACATTCGACCAGATTGCGTATCTCTGATGTAGAGGCAGAATGGAAAACTAATGTTAGTCTATATATTTAATCAAAAAAATATGAAATCTCTTATAATCGGCTAATCGGAATTCAGGAAAGAAATAATAGAATTTGTATCGATAAAATAACCGAAGAAACTGTAATCAACTCAAGCTGACGGTCATCATTCACCCCATCTTGACGAGAGTTCTCCCCTAAACAAAAACCTTTAAAGCATAAAGAAGTATAAGAAAATCCATCAAACGTATATACTGACTCAAATCCTAAATAGTACACATTTATTTGTAAGTTAGAACTTACAAATAAATGTGTACTATTTAGGTCAACTTACAATCAACAGTAATTTTTGACTGTTAAAATTGTTGAATTCTATGAAAATTCTAAATCCAACAGTATCGTAATAGCACCTTCCTCATAGTCATTATATAGGCATCCGACACATCCCACACATATATCATTGGAGGGCCAGCAATCCCCGAAACTTAATGACTATAGGAGGCATTCGCCGTCGGCGCACGCGCAGGCCTGGCGCGCCGCCGGCATCGGCCAGTGCCGGTCACGTACCTACGGCCGTGCGCCAGGCACACAGGTGTGCGAGGTGTGGCAGCCTCCGGCTTCGAGGATCGGTGATCTGATAACGATATGACATCTCGATCCTCTTGATACTCGTCAGGATGAATCGAAAATGACGCGGCAACTATTTCAATCAGTGTTTGTATTTCCGAGTAACTTACGAAGAGTAAAGCGGAGTGATAAATCGAATAACTGAACGCGTTGTGTCTCAGTCAAACTGTGTACTTTCACCGCAACTAATTTGTAGTGGCGGTCGGTCATAATTTCATGCGAGCTTGTTATTCCACTGGCGGCTCAAGTGGATCTTCAAAAAACGGCTTGACAAAATAAAAACTTACAGTAACCTGACCTAAAAATTTATGAAATCTCAAAATACTCAGATGGCACGAAATCTATGCAAAATACTAAAGATGAAATTTCATAAATATTTTATCTTGTAAACGACTAGCACGAGAGCCAACCGTTGCCTAATCATCAGTAATGAGCTAGGAGCCCCGGGCATCGAGCCAGCCTCCTGCAGGTGGAGGTAGAAAGCTGGTAATATGGTCAGCCCTCCAGCACGTGTTGGGTGTAATTACGTAAGCCATGCTGAACGACTAACATCGTGTCAAGGGTTCGATATAAATCAACAGTTATGTTAAAAAATATATTTTGGTTTCTGATTACAGACGACACAATCTTAGTTACTTAGTAGGTTCTTGCTTTAGCCAGATACAATGGTAACAAAATTTTTAAACAATAAACAGTAATCAATACGCGAGACCAATATTGCATACGGTACGACGGGGACATAGTTGGGGCACAATTTTGGAGGACTTAAAAAGTATCAAATTACTTCCGAGAAAAAACTCTAATATTGACACGTAGAGCCGAATGCAACGGATCCAATTGTTCCAGTACAATAGAGGTAGAGCGTTTTCAATTTTAAAATAAACTATCAAATGATTTATTTCTAGAAGGCAAAAGTAAATGAGAGAGTCGGCATTGACGCGGCCTCATTGGAAGTAGAAGCAAATACGTGTCTTATATCGTAACAAATTACTTCCTATGATGAATGTTCTACGGAATATTAACAATGAAACGAAAACATTGTTTATGTTACTCACAATAAACAATTTCAAAAGCAGTGGGCGTGGTCAAGTCGGTTTGTTTATGTTGTTTGACTAACCGGGTTGAAATATATGGTGGACACTAAGCCTCCGAGGTGTGTCTCAAGATACTAGCTAGAACTATATCATAAGCACATTCATTAAATTTTTAATGGTTACTATTTTTAGCATACCCCGATTTTTATGTAACAAGTTTTTAGTGTATTTACTAGTAAATACTTCGTTAATGGCCATTTTTTGTTTGAAAAAGAGCTCTTAACCGCTAATTTCAAGCTGTATCTCCAAGGCTGTCGTAAAATGACATTTTGTATTGTATGCACGACAGTTAAAGTTAAAAGCTAGTTTTTAGTATTTCCTTATTTTGGCTTGATTGTAAGCTAAACCACATTCAGTCACAAACATATTAACAACAATAATATATTAATAGTTAGCTTCCTGTGACTAAGCATCGCATGTTCTATGATCATTAAAATCTAGACTTATTACTTTATGAGCAAAACTGTTTGCTATTTAATCGCTTTCATAGTATTTTATTTCTGGGTTCTTAATGCGTTATTTTTAAATCTATCAGTTTTAAAAAACTTATCAAAAAAAGTAATCGTAGCGGGGTCTTGTATACTGATGATCCTTTTTTTCGCTCATAAATCGAGTTTCTGAGAAACTTATAAATTGAAAAATCTCCGGGATAATGTGTTATAATAGTAGGGCTTTGTAACGAAATTAAATTTGCGTTAAATTAAGATGTTTCACTGAAGGTCCAGAAATATAATCTATCTTTGTTCGCTTTAAGAATAAAGAAATACATGTTTATATTCTACATGCAGATTTATTAAGCGAACTTTTGTAATTTCGTTTTCTTCTAAGGAATCTATTTCAAGATGAACATAAATACGAACGATTTTAGAAATGGAATAAGACTATTTACTAATAAGGAGTTAACAGAGGGTCAGAAAAATTAGCATTCACATAAAAATGCGGCATATTAGAAGGGTGGTGCAAACGGCTACGTCACGCCAATTAGGATATTACGAAGGACTTCCGCCACTTCCATAGTTACTGTCCGACAAACATTTATATGTAAGTACGCAATTCATTTGCACAACATATGGTTCGCTCTCTATTAACAAATACGCATGTATTGTTAAGGCCATGCATTTCACCGGCAGTTTTATTGTAATTAATATCATTTTAACCATTATAATATCATTAATATCATTTTTTTCTTCCATGCTGGTCTGGGAGAAAAAGAAAAACATAGAATGTACCAGCTGCTTCTCTTCCCGCGCAAGCCGTAAAAGTCGTCTGAGGGAATCGCCGATTGGGGAAATCATGACATAGGCGATGCGGCTAGCAACCCATCACTATTGATTTCCTATTTCAACTACCATTATGCTAAACGTGGCCTAAGATCTTATGACCCTAGGCTCTGTCTACCCCGCATGGGATAAAGACGTGATTATATGTATGTATCATTTTAACCTATTGTCCCACTGCCCACTGCTAGGTAAAGCTCTCCCCCATCTCCTTCCAAAACTCTTTGTCTCTTTTCCTTCACTTTTTGCCATTGAATGCACTTCAATTTAACCCATAATAACTGAGATAACTTTCGCAGCATCACCTGTTGGTTGACTGACAGAACAGCTAACGGCTTTAAGTCCGCCATTTACACATTTTTGCAATAAAGTTTAATAAATAAAATAAATATTCTAAAAAAATATCAGAAAACAATTATGGTCAAATAAGTAAACATAAATATGGCAATCACTCTTAGTAAGACACTCTCTCAAGCTCATATAAAAAATCTAACAATAGGTACCAATATCAACAATTGAAAATATAAATATAGGTTTAAATTCCCACAAGTACTCTAGAATTTAAAATGTAAATGTGAGTGGTGCTTGTCCTTAATGTCTCCTCAATTAATTCGTTTTGTGTAGTTGTGGACAGGAAACGGGTACCGTGAACAATGGGGGCACAGCCCAGCCATACTCTGACCCCATGGCTAGCACACCACTTAATCAAGTCTGTTTTTAACTCTATAAAAGAGGTAAGTGTATTTTTGCAATTCAAAAAATTGTGGTGTTGTTAATTTTGAAACATACGTCAAGCAATTATCGACATATACAACTGATAGGAGAATCTGGCTTCGGTAGGAGAAACTTGGTGATTTTGAAATGTAGTCCTTTTCTTAGAAATTTTCTATTTACGGCTTAGCAATTAACATGCACTATGCACCATTGACTTGCACCATCAATGGTGCAGATGAGACAAATTGGTTTCTTTTACACAAAAATCTAGAAACCAAATCAGTGGCAGAGAAGTGGTTTCACAGAACTCTGACATTAGGGTATGCATGGTACACTACCCCTATAACCCACACGATACGATGATAACTTAAAAAATGAATCGGAAATTGCGGCTAAAATACTTCAGCTAAATATTTTCTTTGGTTTATATAACCAAAGAAAATATTTATCTAAACAATCAGTATTATCGATAGGCATGGACAATGACCGATTGTCACAAAGACTTGAAAACTGAGGGTCCCCTTTGCGTTGATACGAGAAACTATTGTAATTTTTGGTGCAACTAGGTACTACGTTATAGAAATAAGTAAGTAACAGAAAACGAAAAATACACATATTGCAACAGCTATCATAGATTCACTATCTAATCCATTCATTGGCAATTATGACGGGGAAAAAAATGTGTTGCTCCAATTATATTTTTTCCCTTATGCATACGAAATACAGTGAGCCACATAGGAAAGTAAACCACCTTACATGTGTAAGTGTAAGGTGGTCCATTGGTTTAAGTATACAGAAAAAGTAAGTAAACGTTAAAGGAAAACAGTATCGTCAATTAACTTAAAGTCAGTCATTTATTTCCTTGTAGGGTAACTAATGTCACCCATTTCTACTACGACACCCACTCCATTCTGCTCCAATTTCATTGGGATAAGGTCACAGTGGCATAAATAGCATTCGAAAACGTCGATACTACATTTATAGCATTGTAGCCTTCTTCTAAATGAAACAAAGAACAATTTTCTTGGCATTGTTAATTTAGTGTTTATAAAAGTCAAGTATTTTCGATTTGAATGCATTATTTTAAAAGACCTCAAAAATAAAGTTAGTTCGCTATCTTTTTGACTTGTGTGTAAGCTCTGACTTTAATGTTTGTATGCTATAGTCTCTAGATAATTTGATAAAAATGACTTGATTTTGATCTCTTTTCAACAACTTTTATGTATGCCTGATGATGTATGTATGATTTTGATAACTTTAACTATTACTCCGCTGAATTAGCGATTTGATGTTAATCAGAACGGTAAACCACATAAAAGTACAATGAAACAGATATGATGTTATTGTTATCTATTGATTTTTTAATGGAAAATTATGAATAGCCATGGACGGTATCTGTTTCAGTAAAAGCACCGTCCATCACGACATTATTATAGGTTTTGAAAGGTCAGCCGTCCTTGATAATTTTATAGAACAAGGACAATATCATGGATATGTGTATCCATATGCATTCAAAACGTGCTTATTTTTATGGATACTAAATTGAATATTGGATTCAAATAAGACAACTCTTTAGATTTTGATTTCAGCTTATGAAATTAAGATTTGATTTAATATGGTCTGAACCATATCTGCACTCAACTTCAGGTGGGATCGTGATACATCACTGGTCAGCAAGTACATAAAAGTTATTATTGAAATTAAGATACTCATTACAAGATATGGGCAATAGTAAACTTATTATTAAAATAAAAAAAGGATTTTTTTTGAAAATTATTGATTGAAATGATTCTCTAAATTCAAAATTCCTTGAGACAAACATTTATTCAAATGTACCTAACTCTATTTGTAACTAGACACAGTAATCCAGACGTCCTTGGAAGGCTGTTATACCAGTCAGTCCAGGAAAGGTCGAGGATGACACCTCACGTGGCCCTCGGCCCGAACTCCATTGTTTCAGTAAAAAGCTTGAAAACTACAATGAAACAAGAACGACAATAGAAGAAACAAAAGCAGCATCGTTACTCTAAAAGAAGGGAGTGAAGAGCATAGAATAAATGCATATTGTCACTGAGTGAGGATTTTATTCATTTCACAGAATTTCAAATTATTCAAAGAAAAGCAAATTAAAATATTGCTCAAAGAAAAAGTAGAGGTTTTATTTTTATTTGTTTCACTTAAAATCTATTCATTAATAAATATGTGGTTGAATTTCAAATAATGTCCTTAGGGTCTATCGTTATAGATTGGCAGCATTGTTAGAAACAAGTTTCAATAATAAACTACGTCGTTAACATTTCACAGATTTTCGTACTATTAAGCTTATGTATTCTATTCATAAATATAGCTTAGCCTGCGGGAATTATGGGCGTAATAATTTCTACATTTGCCAATAAAAAATTTAAACAATAAATAAATATATTTATCCAAAATGAAGTTGGAATGTGGACGGCGTATAATTATTTTTAAATACGAACTGTCTGTTAACCTGAACTAGAATTTAGTTTTTGCTTTAGACATGAACGCGCATAATTTCTTCAAGTTGCCCAATTGTTTTTTTTAAATTCCGTATATAAAATAAACTCGTCCCGCTCAATCCGAACTCCAATATTTATGTTCTGCACGCACGTAAACATTTGAAACAATAATACCCGCAGATACAGACAGAATCAATGAGCGCAAGAAAGAAACGCCAATTATCCATACACGTTCTAATTCGTAACATGGTGTTTGTCCAAACGTGATGACCGATACTAACACGTTCCAAGACAACACAATCCTGCAGTCGAAAAAACATCTATTACGAGACTCATAAGGACGTGTTCTGGTTATCTAGATTGCAATAGATACGTAAAGGTATCGATACCGTATCAGGTCGATCTCCGACAATGGCCGTTCCCATATCGAACGAGGAGATTACGAGTTACGACCGAAACCATTACCCTTTACGAGGATTTGATTGGAGCGCGACTAACGATATGGGAGCACGAACCCGCATGAGCCTATGCGTAAAAAGCGAGCGATTTACGACAACTATAAAAGATCAAGATGTTCTAAAGATGATAATTTAAAACCAATACAGGGGTGTAAATCACATATAACAGTTTGTTTAGGTTGCTTTAGGAATCCATCTATTGGGAGAATTTTTGGAACATTAATATGATTACGATTTATTTTTTTAAAAACAACTGTGACCACCTCAGCAAGATCAATGAATTATCTAGTCATACACAAAGTAATAAATCATTAAGCAGAATCAAGTATACCGAGAACAAGATGAAAAAGCTTCATTGGTATTGTCACTTTGTAAATGACGATAAATTATTTAAGAATTTTGTGTATTCATTAGTAAAATGTTATCAATAAGCTTTTGTTCAAGTTAACAATGTTTAAAGAGAAATGACCGCTAATGAAGCTAACCTTTGGAACACTTCCTATGGACGATAAAGAACATGATGGCAATAGTTTAAAACGAGTTAAAACTAATTATATCTTGAAATTAGTTAGTAAATAAGCAGTTACCAGAAATGAAGAATTTGTTGGAGATAACGATAAGAATATTTATGTAACGTCAGAAAATGAATTTAATTCACCTGAAATGGTGATGATGGACGTTGTACCTAAAACATAGTCTAAAATCGTATCATAGTGGAGTGTTATATATTACTTACTATCTACAAGAAGTATCATCAAAACATATAGTTTCTCTTTTTCAAATGATGAGAGAAACATGAAAGGACGATTAAAAAAGCTGTTATCCCTATCTTTAAACTGCCGCCGTACAAGTATATAAAGGGCGCCGCCTGTCGCTGACCGTTGTCGGCATGGAGCTGGACTCCACAATAGCAATCCTTCACAACAGAGCACCTTTTAGTCGTAACTTCCTTGAGGATTGTCAATCCGGTATAAAAACTGATTTGGGTAATATAATTCAGTTTTTATCTGGCGGAATAATAATATAAGCAAGCGTAAACAGAATTTTACTTATTTTCCTATTCTTTAAAGTATCCGTGCATGAAATTTCATTTCTGAATAGTGTTAGTAATTGTTAATCTGATATTGAATGCAAGTTGTTGGTGAGAAATATATGACAGCAGAATGAAAACTTAGAGCAAAATAAAGACAAATTGATAAATAGCGCAAAAGCGGCTTACTTTAACAGGAAGACCATTGAACACGTCCGAGTGATTGTAGGCAAGTTTTAGGTCAATCAAGATAGTTGGAGTATTTCCACATTTCCAGTTCACTATTAATTTTAGATAGAGTCGATGGGGCGCTCGGTCTGCAGTTAGCCAATGCTGGTGACGTCATAATTGCATATCCGAATCGCTGCACTCAGGGTTACTTTAGTTTACGCCTTGTTTACAAGAATTCAGTAGATATTTTTTTATATTTGTAACATAGATTTATTAATTACTTTGTTGTTCTTATGCGAATGAGACCTTGCGAATTTGCGACTTAGACTTGTAGTATCACTAGCAGTAGCAGATAAGAATTTTGCTTGGTATCAGCAGCACCATTTCTTAGCATTTATAGTAGAATAGACCCATGATCCTCACTTAATTATGAAGACATGTGTAGATTAGAGTAAGAAACTAATTGTCTGCCCGACTCTTAATGCCTATTTCACAAAGAGCAAATTTAAATATTAACTAAAGAGAAATATAAATATACAAAATTGATCGATTCGCTAAGAATATGATGGTGAAAGAATTCCTGTTAATCCACACGATAAGTTCAAATTTTACATAGCACACGTTACCAGTAAACCAGCATATGGTTAACTCAAACAAATTACCGGTCTGAATATCTGTAGAACTCAATTTGCAGCTGGCATTGCGAGTCAAGTACAGCCTGTGTGATGCCGGCTGCCGGATTATGGCAAATGTAATAAATTGAAAACAAAACTGAGGAAGCGATAAATCTAGACCACGCACATTTTATATCGGAAAGATACACGTTTGATTTTTACGTTCAAGCTCTTTGAACTGTATTTAAAAATAATAACAAGGAGGGACTGGAAAATTTAAAGAAATATATAAAGGTGTAAGGAGCTTGTCTCTTTAAGAACAGAATGGAGAGTCATTGAAGAGGCATATGTCCAGCAGTGGACGCTATTATGCTGAAAAGCAGAAGGAGCTTGTCAAGCCTAACAAAAAAAAAATCTGTTACGACAATACAATTATTGCTTTTAAAACACAATAGAAAGACATAATCACTCGTTTTCACTCGTCCTCGGTAGAGCAATTAATTCGCACTGTTACGTACAACTATGATATGTATCTCGAAGATTAAGACGGTCATTAGCATAAATAAAACGAAAGCGTTCAAGCTATGGGAAGACAGTTTCTTATAACAATGATAATATACTAAGGTGACAATAAAATAATGGTTGCGTGTGTCGTAATTTTTTGCATAACCTTATTGCTTTGGATTCAGTGAGAGAGCCGGAAACATACAAATAATGGAGATACATTGGACTAGGTTGCGATTGTGCGAAAGCTCATGATTACCGAGTTACAGTCTGCAACAAATTATGTTTTAAAACATGAATACAAATAAACATAAGATTCTAGACAATCATGTGGCGAGAGGGAAAAACAGAAAATACGAGCTTTTATCTAGTCGCTGTTAAATCCGTATTACGAGAGACTAGAAGGAAGGAAGAAGATAAACTGCATTAAGCTACACAATACATCAACACAATTGGATTCATTTTGTTACTAACCGTACGCGTGAATAGAAGTAGAAGTAGTTGCGCAAGCGCAGCCGGGACAGCACCGGCCGGCTGCGGCGACTTTACTCCAATTATCTTCAACTGATAAATTTATATCTTTGGACCAATAGTCTATAATTCTGTATTTAATCAAGTGACCTGGTTAAAACTGTCAACAATTAAGATTACCGATCAAGAAAATTTTGAAAATAAACGCCCAAATATCGAATTGAATTTATCGCTAAAATAACTTGCTGTTCCAAAAACGACCAAAGAATTAAAAAAAAGAATGTAATAAATTAAGAAATTATCTTTTTAAAACAAATGTCTTTGTTGGAATGGGCTAACCCTAATTCACACAATACACTCACCGGAACGAAGAACCAGTAAATATATTATGCTTTCTTTAAAATAACTATATTTAATTTATGTTCATTCATTCATTTATATTAACAAATGACGCAAAATAAATTAGAACCAATGCACTGTGTTCGAAAATGATGTAAAGGTAAAAGTTTTTTTTTTTTTTAATTTTTAATCCATTGGAAATTTTAAATTTTCCGTGACCTGACCATGCAACACTTACAGACTGAAAACAACGCCGACAGTTTTCGAGATGACCCCCATGGTTTTCTTCCATCCCTTGATGAACTGGCGGCGACGCGCGCCATGGGACGGCGCCGCGCGCACCCCAAACTCCGCGTAAGGATTAATTTTGATGGCTTCTACCACCGCCGAAGGAACATCATCTCTGTTCGAGTCACTTCACAAGTAAGGATGATTATCACTGGTCACAAATTCCATAACTCCTCTCATCCATGAAGATGTCCCTGTCTTTCCGCCCTCGACTGCCGATCCTGTCTCATTACAATACAATCGCGCACTCTTGACAACTTATTCGATTGTCCAATTTGAATATCAAATGGGCTGTGTTGTCGCGTGAGATGCGATTGTCTTCGCCGGTGGAGACGAGCGAGGCGTGCGTTCGGCAGCGTGGCGCGGACGACACTGGCGTAGCCTCCAAAGCTACGGCTCGCTACGAGGGTGTCTGAGCGACTTGTAAGCTCGCGTGACTCACCCGCTGCACTTCATTGTCACAGAGGGCTGCATAGTGTGCAATTCCATTGCACGGAAAATCTTGACGAGATGCCAGCGGGGTTTCGCGCACACGCAAAGATCATACGCAATTCGAATACGGTTCTCGCTTTCAGTATCTTAGGCCTTATAAATTCTGTGCCTGAGGGCGAGCGTCGCGTTGGTCGCGTGCTCGTTTGACCGCCTGTGAACTTCAACGCACCCGATTTATCTGCTCGTTGGACAGAGGGAAAAAAAAATAAGAATGTAATTGCGACGCCAGGGGATTATTTTGTAGAACAATAACCACCTACGCATTTAGCGTGAAAAGTTAAATCCATAAGTAATATGCGTGTCGGTCGGTTGATGTCAGTTTGTTGTATGAGCTCATTGAACTGAGTCATTACTTCAATATTCTAGGAGTAATATCGGAAAATTAATGGTTTTACAATTACATATTTCAAAAATTACACATATAAGGTATACTTAATCCTAGATAGTAATCAATCCACCAATTACTGATATCTAATGTAAACAATAATTATTTATGGGTACAGTATTGGTTGGAATAACGAAGCCAGTTTTAATCTAATTTTGTAATTTAATAATACTCTCGCCCACCTCAACATATTACCTTGTAACTTCAAATGTAATGGGTATGTCTAAACTTTAGAAATTACACAGTCATGTTGTACCCTCATACATTAGCACATTAAAATCTAACAACGTTTATTAATAAGTTCACGATAAAATAACAATGAAGGAATAATTTAATAAGGATGCTTAATTACAAGCTTCAATAAAAAAATATATATTATTTCAACTCCATCAAAATCAATCCGATCTATAAGAATAATAGTAACTCCACAGAATTTATAATAGTACTAAGTAATACTACGAATTCATCATAGACAATCGAACATTTATCGACTAAAATAATTGTTATGTAACTTTATATTCGAATCACACAGAGCCCATATAATGGAATCGGTAGGCGCGGTAAATGATATAAAATTGTAAACAAACAGACAGCCCATTGTGATTCACCTAGCGTATCATCGCCGAGGATGTGATGAAGAGCAATAGGGTTACCACAATGTAGTATAATAACTATGAAAAGACTGGTAGTATCAACAAAATTAATTTTGTATTCAGTTTCCAAGAAGGAACAATTTCTCAATCCACTTAAATAATCTACATGCCGTATGGCATTCTCTACCAGTCAATCAAAGGTTCAAACAAAAACTTTCTACAATTTATACATTCTTTATATTCAATAGCATTAGGTCCTTCAGCTGAGACCTATTATTATTGGGTATATTACTCATACATATAACAGGGAATGGATTTTTGACAGGAATATCACATATCATTAACTTCTTCAACGGCCTTCTAAATCTGCAGGATGCACATACCTAAAGCAAGCCTCACAAAAGTGTCAAGTATGACCCGCCAACATCATCCTCTAAGCGTTATCCTGGTTGCAAAACAGCATTTCATGAAGACGCTTTTATTGGTTTAATCCACCAACACATTATTTCTTTTTTACTCTGAGTGAATACTCGTATATTTCCAAGATCGCCTGCTCTATATATTTTTTTATTTTAGTTTTCTTAATTTCTCCTTTATTGCTTACTACATACACATTTCAATTTTCAAAGAGGCCAACATTCTGATAGAGATTTTCTTTACTGAACATTTCCAGTCGTCAAACCATTTCAATTTATTAAGTAACATTGTCTGACTTTGCAATACGCACTTGTTCCATTTAAATCGAGTTATGCAAGATCTCCCTTCTCAAACTGTTTACTTTTATAGCAGCCCTGGTCTGGTTTGCTCTGCACGTGTTCACTATCGCGACCTATATCTGGGGCATCCCGTATGAATTGGGACCCTTATGAGTTGCTCTTTTTCGTTAAATTTATCTACGACAAATAAGCATGGCATTACATCGACTGATATAGTTGATGTAAAGGCAAATTTCAAATATATTTCAAACGATATGAAGAATTAACTGAAATGTATATAAAAAACAAATTAACATCCTGGCAGCTGCTTCTTCTTTAATAGGAGTTCTACCTTTATATATATTTTACATGGCAATTCTTGATAAATCAGAAAATGTAGATAGCCTAACGATACGGTATTTATCTGTCAGAACTAAAAACATTATTGTACCTATATTAAATATTATATCCGTTAGATAAAATCACGAGTATGTACTTAGACTTGCGATGAACCTGATTTTGTTTTGTTCTACTTTACAAGGTTTCCTATTGTGGCTAGAATTGTTATGAGGGAGGACCTAGTAGCTTTATCAATTCCATCAGCGTATACTGCAATTGTATATGTAATGACAATGTAAAATAGGTGCATTATAAAATGCACACGGTATCCTGTCACCATGACTCATGTAACCAAATTAGGCAAGCATGCATATTCAACAAAATACAAATAAAATCCCAGCAGGAGGTACGGTTTATGAGAAACTAATACAAAAAATTGTAGATCGTGATAACTTGTCAAAAACCAAAGTTGAGACATCTATGTATATTCTAAAAGCTGCAACGATAATAGATGCTGTATGTAATACATTGTGTAACCAGTTTCCTACTATTTGTGGAAGGCCAGACAAACAGTATTAAACTGAAGCGAAAATTGTCACACATGATTATGCGTATTACCATAGCGTTAAGCGTGTCATACACGGTTGCCAACGATAATAGTGGTATGGTAACATATATATGTTATGGTAATAAATGGTATTTACATGCCTAACCACCAGCAACACTAATGATGCAGCCGACTGAGGTAGATTCGGCGGGCTTTGACAAAATCCATGACAAATCTACATCACAATGATAACAGGCTTATTACGACGATGTGTTTAATAAAACTTTGTTAATTGTCTGATTTGCTACATCAACATTATCTTTTTGTTGGTCAGCTTATGATTCTTAAATACCATTATTTTAAATAAAATTGTAATAATGTTTTAAAAATATCCGTTATCTTTCTTTGCACACAGTCAAATCTACGAACTCCAGAATTCTGACACACAGGAGTGCCTAATAAACGAGTTACGAATATAATATTTTAAATTTATTATTTTCAAACGATAACTTTATGGTATTGACTGTTAGTTTTCGTAAATTACACCCCAGGCCAGCATGCAGCAGGCCCCAAATTACAGCCCAGGGTCTGCTAAAACATTTCTATTGTTTTCAATATTTTCATCAATGTGGTAAAACTTGTGCATATGTACCCTCTTTGGGAATGCTGTAGTTGATGGATTCCGCCATCAGTCAGACGAGAAGAGAGAAAGTATTCTTAAGCCGGATACCACACAGCCACGTGAATTGTTTATTAACAGTTTAAATAAATAAACTAAATTACTTTGCTTCAATGAAAATTTGTTTGAAAATAAATTGTTATAAAATATTATACAAGTAATAAAAAAACGGCACTTGACTGAATACTGATACAAATAACCGACAAGCGGAAACAATATTGCAGCAAACACGAACAGCCATAATTTGTCTGAATCAAATTAAATAAATAGTGACCCCGAACGTACGCCTAAGGTTGTTATTACTCGTAATCAAACCGCGTTATGTCACTTTTAGATTGCAGAAAATTATCGGAGACACGCGAGCAGATGTAGGGCGATGCAATTACTAGATATTAAAATTAAATATAATAACAAAATAAAATTAATTTAAATTGAATCCATAAATACATAAAATTGAATACATAGTTGCGTGTTACGCGATGAAACATAATTCAACGATCATAGAAATCGTAACTTAACTGCTGCGATACTGATTACGACCATTGATCTAGTTAAAAGCAGTCAGTAAGATGTTAAAACTTTACCTTGGGAAGCTGCAAATCAAAACGGAAACCAGAAAAGAACGGAAATAATATCAAACAAGATCCTTATAGATTTGAATAGAAATGTAAGCTTGAATCGAATAAACAAAATATACATGCTTGATAACTGTAAGTTTGGACCAGGCCTAAAAGCAAAAGAGCTTATCCGGGCCTTATTCAGACGCCCGGACGCCAGAATCTAAGTGAATTATATGTTTTACAGTATACGTGGTAAGTCAAATATACTTGTCTTTCGCATAAAACGTTAAAATACAATATCCACATGAACGCGTCCATGAACAGGACATGTTGATAGAGATAATAATATAATAGTTGATTGTACAGATATGCGAGTGTCCATGTTAATGATGATATAATAATGAGATTACATATTTCCAAGCAGTGACTCCGCAGTGATTATAACGATTACTGACCGTAGACGTAAGTAATATAAGGGTCTGCAAAGATCACAATTACCAGAAGACATAGTGATGATGATGACATTATTGCATTCGAGTCATTTCCGAAATCAGTTCATTCGCTACCAAATTCACGGTTCAGCCGGTCGGGTAAAATTTGGAATTTTTGTTGCTTGTAGCCTTTCTTAAACTGATATGTAGTGGTCCTATTCTAGTCGATAAAGAAACGCATTTTGTACATTGGTACAAAATTAAATGTTATGAACCTTGGAACAATGCATTGTTCCCAACATTAATAACATCGATTTAGAGTGAAATGAATCACGCAGTGGTGTCACGCACGGCCGACCGAGGGATAAAAGCTGCAACTGCAGTGCATCACTCTAAACAGACAGACAGTATTTTTTATAATAAATCATAATCTAAATGTACTAGCAAAAACCGCAAAGGTTAAAAATATTTTTGCTATTGATAGACAATATAAGTAAAGATTAAAATTCATTGGAATTTGTTTCTATTGTTTTAATTTCAATCAATTTTTTTTAGTTGAACTTACTTTAGGAGTCAGAATAACACAGATAATAAAACAGGCCGGCAGGACACTACAGCAACATCCAGCAAGGTTTTTTTAAAATGACAATGAAATGGCTGCTATAAAAGCACACTGTTTTTTTTTATATTACATATTATTGTATATTAATGCAGATATATAGGATGGTACTAGGAGATTTTCAGGTTAATGTGATGATTATCATAATTGAAGACAATTATCATCCTCACCTTGTTGCGGCACAATGAGAGGTCAGTCGTGACCCTACTACGAAGTTAATGCTTGATCTCAGGCGATAGCATTTCAGTTAATACAAGGCTACAAATTTAATGACTTTGTTTTCCAATAGTTTTTCATGATATAAATTCATCTGCTAAAACTTTAAAGAAATAAGTAAATCATATGTTGTTAGCCACTCATCCAAAACATTGAACAAAGATTAAAATGAATCGAGTTATAAATAATACATACACTTCTATTATCTATTCTGTGCTTTTAGTAAAGTATTTTCTGATTCTCAATGCTCAAAATCATACATAAAGATATTATGGGGCTCCTACTTGCGTTGTTATGTTGGTGATCATATATCGCTGTCACTCTGGGGAAGAGACGGGTCACCGGGCGACAGGAATGGCAGGAGTGACTAGCCGGCTTCTGTGCATTATCCGGCACTAACTAGTTTGATGTTCAATTTTATCTAGATAACTTGTTTAACAATTTAATCACAGGATAGATAAATAGTAATTTGATGCAGAAATATGCGAAGATACTCTTGTTACAGTATTTTAATAAAGATGATGTGATGACATGTCGTATCCCAAAGTAAATGTGAATATTATGTATTGAAGGAGAATTAACTGCTCCTACTCAAATTGAACCTAGGAGACTCATGGTGATGGAAGAGGTCTTATAGCGGTTAAGATACGCGATCGAAAATTATTCTGCCTCTTGATGTTTTGCCAAAATCTTTATCATATGTGTTTAAAAATGAATTTAAATTAATTCGAAGCTGACTAAATTTAACCACACCATCTCTGCTTATTCTCACGCGTCACATCACTCACATCTACATATTTAAAATTTAAATCACATCCTGAAATGACAGAGAAAGATTAACTAGGACCTAAATTATTCAACATTATACTACGTTTTCAGATAATCTTTCGAATGTATAATTTATACCCTCATCTTCTTAAACAGATAGAAATTGATCATCTACGATTTGTACCTTCAGATTTTTATGGCATTCAAACACATTAAAGTTCATTAGGTAAGCTTTTAAGCTTCTACCGATAGCAGTAAATTAGTTTGAAGTTGGAACCAGTGCACATAAAACAAATCGATTCTGATTTCAAATGGTTGGATTGAAATGACTCAAATTAAGCAACCGTTGATGCCTCCGGGGCAGCAGTAAAAAACCTAAAATTTCGAGTAAGTAATATCCGAGGACGTTTTGGGGCAGTATTTCTTTTATTTAGACCTCTATTTTCTGATGCCATAAACCGGGCGCCCGTTCTAAATGGAGTTTCACTTTCTCCGATGAGACAAAGCGTGCAGACTGGCGGCGTTTTGTTGTAGGCTCGATGTAGCGTTATGTTGTTTGTTGTTGTATGTCCTCTAATTAGGTGCTATTAGTCGAAAAAAGGGCTTTGTAACAAGCCATTGTCGTTGTTTGAGCCACGCGTCCTTTACAAAGATGTGTCGATTGTTGGGCATAACTACGACAAGATCATTTTAATAGGGACTTTGAAAATACAATCGAGGGAGTTCTTTACACATTAAAGATCTGGGTACGCAATATAATTAACTTAAAAACGTTTCGCTAATAACTTTACTGACATAGATAATTAGGATAGTAGTTATAAAAAAAAAAAATTTTTACCATGCCATTATCATGGATCTAAGAGACTGACTGGATCATCTTCGAAAATAAAAATAGCACCTGCTCAGCTACCTGTTCACATTTTAAGTAACTATGTTTGACTAGAGGAGCCTTCAACCGTATTTACCAAATATCTGGTAACATGTAAATAATACGGGCGCCACATTTGAACCAATATTGTGACAGTCGGTAGAAACTGAACATTTCGTGATTTCTGCGAGATATCGGCGACAAGTCTACGCTTGCCAAACATTTACTGCCATAAAATATATTAACTATGGTCCTATTGACAGTCTACTCGAATACAGAAAGTTTTGTACTTTACTTCTATAACCTACACTTTGATTTTTAAAAAAACTGATCGGACTGCTTCAAAGGCACAAATATCACTTGCATAAATCATAACCTTCATCGTCAAATCTTAAGTAACATTTCTTGAGTACCTTCATACAAATAGCAGAGTAAATCATAGAATCAAGAGGCGGGACCAGTCGGGCGTCTACCTGCCCTCAGCCAGCCGTACTCTCATCTACCGTTATATGAAAGAAAAAAAACCTGGAAGGGTGCAAGGCCCGATTATAACCACGGATGACCCGAACCACAATTACGCACAAAAAATATAATAGAAACGCGTGAAATAGCAACAGATGGAAGATGCTCTTGACATGTGAAGTTTAGCTATTAAGTTTAAAGACGGATACAGGATTTCTCCAATTATATTAGTAAATTAAATTGCGGTCAGGACTTTGCCGATATTGAATTATTTTCAAATACATTATTTGAAACATAGAAGGTTTCTATTCAATTAACTTCGTTAAAATGAGAATAGCCCAATCAGCAGAAATGTTCACGAAAATTTGATTGAACCACGTGACATGAGCCAAATCGCAAAAACAAAAATATGAAACCAAAAATTAGAAACGTTGCAAAAACTAGTGATTCCGTTATCAAATCTTTAGAAATAGGAGATCAACAATGAGACAGTTACGCCTGTCAGTAAGCCCGGCGAGTGAATGCATTCACCATGATGAACACACCTGCGCCCGCGCATCTCAGTACACTGCTATTACAGCGCGGATGCACTTCGTCAAATCTTTTATTTGCCTCGTGGGAAATAATTTTATGTGCACAATGACATTTTTTTGCAGTTTACAAATACGTATAAACATTCGGATTAACGTATGTTGGCGACTGGCTGAATTGTAGCCTCTTTAGTAGTTAGGTTTTCTATAAAAAAGTGTATGTCTTTTTGTCGCTTGATTCCGTTGTCATGATTTGAAGATTTTGTATTTTGCCTAGTTACACACGGAACAATTGTTATAATTATTATAAAATTATTAAATAATACCTAAATTTCTCTAAAGACGTGTTTCCATCATCTCCACTACATCCCATACATCAATATTCGTTAATATTCTGCCGACATTAGCGCAGATAATCTGCAACTCTACCAACACCTTAGCCATATAAATCAAGATTGTGATAAAATAAATATCATATAAACAAATAAAGTAATGATGAATGATATACTTAATATAAACAATTGCTTTTTAATTATACAGGAAGAATGACCTAATTAGAGTAAATTACTTTGCGCAGTCGCACCTTTGATGTCGAACTGTTGTTGAACAACGTCAGTCAGTAAGTACATTAAAGAATTTGTAATCGCGCGCGGAGGCAATTTTTTTAAAATCTATGCAGTACATCGATAAAATTAGAATAACTAGAAGTTGACTTCTATATTTGACTGGATTGACCAGTGACGCACATAATCACAAATCATCAATAAATCTATAGCGGTAAATATTTTGACACTAACCTTAGAAAATACTATGAACATTAATGTCTTATTATTTAGCAAATATTAATGTCGCTAATTAAATACATCATTATGCAAGTTTTTATTTATTTTTGTTCCGGAAAAAATATGGTTTATCTTAAAAAAAAAATGCTGGCAATATTTGAAGAAATGGTACAAAAAAGTATTGATAATACCTGATAATATTGAATGAACTAGTTAGATTTATCAATAGAACAACTGAAACTATAGATAATATGCTAATCATTGCCGCATTAACGTCAACTAAAACTGTCTTTTCTATAAATTTTGCTGCTTATTACGGTTTTAAGGGCTTATCTGGTCAGTCATTAGCACAGGTATCGATGTTATCATTGCTTTGTTTGCCTTTACCTTCCGCACTAAACCCTCGTGACAGACATGTGTCGGGATTAACTTTTTGGGGCAAGGTTACAGTTTGGTCACCATCAGTCAATAAATAACTCGTTTATTGGCTATGTAATCATGTTGTAAAGATTACAAATTTAGGACTGTAAATATAGATTCTCTATTTTGTAAATTCTTAAAGAATACCTAAAGGTAATTTCTATAGATTTGAAAGCAACACTTATAAAGAGACATTTTCAGCACTTACAGAAAAGCGCAAGGCTTTGAGTTTACCATTTATATGATGTTTAAAGAAATTAAAACATATAGAGCTTGTTTTTCATAATGCTTAATTTTACAACTTTAGGTTTGAAGGAAATATCAAGCTTATTCCAAATACTCTGTTGATTGTACACCGATACATCGAACGAGTCTAGAAGACCTATGTGTGAAATGAAACTACAGGAAAGCGGGGGCGAAATCGTGGGTGACATTTCAGGCTGAATGTGTTCACGTGGGCACCAATATTAAGTTGATGTAGGTCGTGTTTTATGACTATTATAGTCACGTTTACGCGATCGTCGACATTTCTGTCGCAAATAACTGTATTATTTGTTCACGTGAGTATGCCAGGCAGGTAAAATTGTGGAGCATTCAAATGGGTATAAATTTGGATGCTAGAATTTTCTTAATTAATGTCACGTTTGTGGCGACACTAGCGCCACAACAATATCTACAAAAGACGCACCACAGATGGCGTTAAAAGCAACAATCTCAGAATTGCATACAAGATGGCAAATTACTATGAAAGTCTAAATCGCGCTTGCTAAGTTTCTACGGATTGGAGCATAAATACAACCTCCGACAAGACATCGTCGGAGCCGCGGTTCCCCAGGCATAACACCCTAGCCTGGCGGGAAGATCTTCCCTTTGTGGCGGTCGAGCATATAAACCGCTCCCGTCACATACTCCAAAGTGGTGACCCCGACGTGATTGGAAGCAGCCTTCTCCATCAATATTCTCCGATCCATCATCTCGCTACCTCTCAAGCTTCAGCAGCCAGCAGTCTCACAGCAAGCCAACTACGATGGGGTATCTACAGGTCCAACGCAGCCGACGTACCGAGCTTCCTGGTCCTGCAACCACCCTCACTTCAAAGACTTCAGCGACCGGCACATCCACCGCAGCCCACGCCTGGTATTCATCGGCCGGCCACCGCACCAGCGTGGCAGTTCTGCAGGACATCTACCGGCGCCAACAAGTCATCGCTCACTACAGTCTCGACTCACCGCAGACTACGAGCAAGCAGCAACAACGTACCCGACTCACTGGGACGTCAAGTCAAGCAACTGGCACTTGCAAGCTTAACATCATAAGCACAGACTGCGCATGAAGATTTATCAGACCTTCGGTCTTGGAAGGGAGTCCTGTGGCGACACTAGCGCCACAACAATATCTACAAAAGACGCACCACAGATGGCGTTAAAAGCAACAATCTCAGAATTGCATACAAGATGGCAAATTACTATGAAAGTCTAAATCGCGCTTGCTAAGTTTCTACGGATTGGAGCATAAATACAACCTCCGACAAGACATCGTCGGAGCCGCGGTTCCCCAGGCATAACACCCTAGCCTGGCGGGAAGATCTTCCCTTTGTGGCGGTCGAGCATATAAACCGCTCCCGTCACATACTCCAAACGTTTAAATGAATCCAATGAACGATATTTAGTCACTTACCAATTAATATCTTACCTGTATCTCAATTCCAAGTGTACTGAGTAATATTAATAATATATTTTAGAAGATATGTCGTGATTCTTACCTGTAACAAAATTGAAAAAGTATGTTACTACAGTAGAGCCACATATAATCAAACAGTTTAATTATACATGAACTCAGCGTGTGATGCATATTGAAAAATAAAAGAATAAATAATATTTGAAGCAAAATGTGTATTATGAATTAATAATGCAAAGGATATTGTTTGTTTTGGTATGTTGTGCGCAGGATTCTGAAAATAGTCGGGGTGGGGTGTCCGGTACGCGCGAAAATAGAAGTCAACGCGGCGACGACGCCTCTTTGTTCGGCTTTAGATATTTTGAAGCAAGTGTATATGAAATTTGGATCTTTAATGGTGCTAATAATCCTGGAATAAGGAATGTAAAGTGACAGGCGTTTTGAATTAACTATATTTTAGCCTGGATTAAACCCAATGAAACCTGAATAGTTTTCGAAACAAACGATTTAGAACAAGGGTTTATTGACATTTGGGAACTTTGTACTTTAGTTTTTGCGTAAACACAAAACGGGCCGTTTAAAAAACCACTTCAATATTTTTCTCGCTCACTTCTTCTTAAATACAATCTTTTAAATCACCATGGTTAGATATCCATATAAGCATGTGTATCTGAATATTTTTGTTTTAGTATAATTAGACAACAAAAACAAAACAAAAAAAATCAATTCATTACTAAGTATCGTAAGATCTAAGAACTAATTCCTGGTATAACGATCTATATAATCTTGTAACAAATCTTCACGGTCATTTATGTCAGAGAAGCATATTTAATTTGTTGAAAATCATAAATTAGTTGTTTCTTCTTTTTCGCAACCAAGCAACAATCACATAAAAGAACCCAATTTCAACATAACACAAAAATTTACACATATCGCACAAATTCCAGAGATTGATAAGGCATGCGATGGAGCCTGTTGAGACGAGGACTCAAATAAATACGTATATTTTGATACGGAAGAAAAATTTCAAAGACAAAGTTAATTAATTAGATATTAAACTAGTGAAATAATGCTATTTCAGATGTATTATATTATTATGAGTTGGATATTTTGACACAATTGGATATTGAAAATTCATTATGCAAAAATTGAATTGCATGAAATTGCACTTATGGAAAATGACATATCAAAAGAAATTAGCATCCCCAACAAGGTGCCTTAAAATGTCCACCAAGTAAAACAGAACACGATCACATTCTATTTCTGGTGATATCCAACAGGATGTCGGCACTGTGCACGTGTAGTCTTCTGTGACATTATTAAGACGGATATCTATCTATATCATAATTAAAAAAACAATGGCGTCAAGCCGCGCGCGATCTCATATTCTATGACAAATGCAGAAATGTGAAGTGTTAAATAAATGTATTATTCATCAAAAACGCTATACTCTAAAATAAAAATAAAAGAAGAACTAAAAAGGACACAAACAGTCTTCCTTTCTTTTAAGCGTGTTAATGATCAACTTGTTGGTGTTAATATTTCAAACAATCTGAAGACTGACAACAAGCATCAACCGATATATCAGGAAATGTGCAACATCAAAGTGTTTTAATTCAAGTCGTAACATCATAAACAACAATAATTGTCACTGAACCTCAAACAAATTGTATTGTCTGATAGAACAATGCCGAAGGTTCACAATCAGTCAATCAAATGGCCACTGGAAGTGGGTTAAACGGCGCTAGAGTCGCCGAGAGACGATTGTATGCAAATGATTGAGTTGTAGATAGAGCTCGCCCGGCGGGATCCCTGCGCTTTGATAAAATCCCAGGTGATAAAATAGCTAGGATATGACAGATGAATTGTGAATCTGCGATCCTTTTTATGAGCAGTGAAGGGAACTTCGGATTTTGTAATTTGTTTATAATCTGAAACATAATTGAGCATTGTAAGGCCTGAATCTTAAAGCGTGCTTAAATAAATGAATGTTCAAACGAGCATTCGAGAGTTGGTATGAAAAAGTAGTCTCGAGTATTTGAACGAAATTTTAGAAATAACACTTCACTTGATGAATGACGAAGCAAGTGGTCATTAAAATTTTTGGAATGCAACTAATCATTTTCGCTACACTTAAGTTAGCACCTTGAGTGACATTTTTACGAGTACTCATGAGAAACGAATGCACATTTCAATACTGAAGCACTGTATCATTGAGTTTTTACACCATAAGCTTGCATAAATGAAGTTTCAAACAAAAAATACAATCTAAGTTTTCTTTAGTGATTTTACTCCCAAAAGGCCAAAAAATCTCTAAAAATATGATTGAAACTTTTCCGTGCGTTTGTGTTCCTCTATTATTAAGTATTTTTATACTTATCATGTATCTCATCATATATTATCATGTATCCATTATATACTTATTTATACAAACTGGCTAGCTTACATAATAAAGCAGACCAATAAACATATCGACATAACAGATGCTTGAAAAGCCAAATGAACCGAATCGACCGAGTTCAAAGTGTATTGGAAGCGGCATTGAATTATCGCCGCATCACCAAGCAATTTAACTTCCATTTAGCGCTTAGCTAGTTCATCGGAGGAGGATGGTTCTATTTTCGTAAGGACATCAATAATAAACTTAGTACGTACCTGGGCGACCCAGCTTCGCTCGTTTATGCAAAAAATCTTTGGGTAAAATGAATTTTCCCAGACACCTAACTAGGAGCCTAGCTTGATTATCTTTTTTGATTATGTAAGAACTTAAAGAAATTTCAAAGAAATCGTTCGAGAAGGCGAGTACAAATAAATATATGTATATACAAATATTGCTCGTTTAATAGTATACTATTAAACGAGCAATATCCATACTAATATTATAAATGCGAAAGTCTGTCTGTCACCTCTTCACGGCTAAACTGCTGGACCGATTGTGATGAAATTTGGTAGGGATGTAGTTAACGACCTGAGGTCAAACATAGACTTTTGGGCGCGATATAACTGAGTCCCACGCGGGGTGAAGCCGCGGGGAACAGCTAGTTTGTTTATATATTTATAGGATAGGATTAAACTATGGCTAAGGTCAAGGCCCGTACAGAAACTAATTAATGAACTGAAAAGTTAGTGGTTTAGTATAAGATATTTTTCAATCTTCGTCTTCTAGGTGGTAATCATCGTCATCCATATTTGTTGTCTGGAAAAGACTGAATAAGCTATAAGGCTGTCTATTAGATATTTCGTGTTTGTTATTTGTTCTTCATTGTATATTTTTACTAGTGCAATATAGAATTATTGTATTGTATTGCCATCATGAGCGTTTTCCCGGTTGTCCGCTAAAACACGATGTAAATTTTCCATGATTACACCTTTATGAGGTACTTTAGAACATTTTTAAAACAAAAATTGTCATCTTTAGCCAATTATCCTCCTCCTCCAGTCGTTTGCTCACTAGTGAGCGTCATGATGTGCCCGACCTATATTCTTTACGATGTCTTTCCACTTATTACGATCTTTTGCCCCGTGGATTGCCTTGTAGATCTGGATGTTGAGCTGCTGCTTAATTTGGTCAGACCATCCTATCGAGCTACGTCATCTGGATCTCTTTCCGTCCATCCTGCCAGTGACTAAAAACGTTTCTAGGTCTGTCGTCGGGCCTGCCATAATAATAAAATAGAGGTACTTAGTCCACTTTCAGCACCCAGTTATTCAGCACCTGCACATTCAGCACCTGCACATTCAGCACCTAGCCTAGTCCACTTTAATACAGATTTAGAAACTAGACAATTAACTGACACAGACAACAGTTTTTCCCACAGGGTACGCCACCCACAACCATGCCGGCTTGGTATAATAGTACAGTCGCAAGTTATAACTGGTCAAGTAGGCTCGACCTACTTACTTATTACCTCATTATAGTAGCCTTTCCAGCAGCTTTACTCGCTGGGATTTCGTATTCCGTGGGAACTTATTAGGCGGATCATAATATCACCCAATATTCCAGGCAAGTTAAGTGACGGATTAGAGGGTTTGAAACACAGGTTTGAAATAATAAACAAAATTAAAAGGTCCTGATAGATTATGGTAATAGACAAATAGAGTAGTAGATGTTCATCCATATATTACATTTCTCATTATATATCTTCGAATATCTATCTATACTGAGTTGCTTTCGAGCTCTAGTTCCACTTTTCTGCTTTTTGATTTCCCTTTAACACATTTATGTAAACCTAATCTTTACGAAATTGTACTGGGCCGTATGCTCATTTTAAATACTTAAAATACCCAATTACGTAAGAGTAAGTTGTTTTTTCCATTTTCCGATACGTTTATTTCTATTTAGAATTAGAACGAGTAAACATCTGCAAATTGACGCATTTAATTATAAGTCGAGTTCAAAGTAAAAACTACAAGAAAAAAATTCTTTAATCATGATTCATGACATTCAGGATTTGCCAACTGCACAGTCTAATTACGAACCATCGGATTGTTAAATTACAATTTGTTAAAAATAAAACTAGCGACTCAACCAGGCTTGCCACGGGATTTTAAAAACCCCAATAATTCACATTTGCCTCAATGAGACAGAAAACTTAACGGTTGACAGTAATATCGACGATAACACTATTTTAATGAAATTTAAGCATAGACAATTAGTAGTTTAGTCCACTGGTTGCTTTTGAGCTCCGGAGAAAAAGTTGAACCCTCTCATTTCGTACCCATTTAAACTTTTTTTATGAATAAATGGGAAAAACTTTTAACAATATGTAAAAAATAAACTATAAATAACATAATGTTCACATATTATTTTTTCTACAATCCCCTTGTTTCCAAAAGCGAATTTGCAAAAATGATTCGGAGTCAACGCACGTAACAAAATAATTTCATCCTTGGTTTTTTTCCGTACATACCTTTTTCTGTATGTAATTTGTAATATTAATTATAGGTTAGTATAATAGCATGAGATTTATTAGATTGAAGGAAAATTATGCGATGCATATTACATGCTTTACCCATATAAATATCTCATTAGAATATAATCGACAACTCGAATAAGGCAAAAGGTTTCCCCACCCATAAGCTTTCCACTAGGATATCCGGCCTTATACGGTACAATAGTCAAAGTTTATATTGGTCAAGTGCTAATCTATCGTCTACTTACTTCTTGAGAATACCTAGCCCATTTTATTAATCGATTTGGCGATATGCTCAGTGAGATTTTAAAACATTTTAATATCTTCGAAAAATATTAGACATTAATTAATATCCATTTTAATATTTTTGATTGCGTGAGATGGGCGCTGTAAACTGGCGAGCCATCGCGCAGAATAGAAAACTGTGGCGCTCTCTCCTTTCGGAGGCCAAGGATAAATAAATAAAAAAAAAAGATCCACTTCGGGTCGCTGAGCCAGCGGACTAAGTAAGTATATATCTGACTGAATCCCAGCTTTTAAGATACCGTTTCTATGGAATTTTGGCCAGTTTCTCACTCAATACTTCCAGACACATCCGTCATGCAGCATGTGCAACCGTTAGTCAGACCAAAAGCGTACCGAGTAAAAACAGCCGTATTTACTTTACGCCAACTTCTAAATAAAAACACTCGCCACTCCACTCGATCATTCCACTCGGCTAAAGTGAACCATCTCAATCAAAGGCGAAGCAAAGCAATTAGATGGTGACAAACGATATGACTCACAGTGCAATTGAAAATTGCATAAACTAATCCTTGATAGGAAACTTGGTGTCTTTATATGGAGGTAATGAGCCATGCAAATTATGCAGTTTATAGTCGACGTAATTCATAAATTTCCACGCCCATTGAAATCAATACAGCCTGATGAACATTTTCTATTTTATGTACACACAAAACAAAACCACAATGTTGACATTTTTACATATATTGGGCAATATTATAATCCATACATAGTATAAAACAAAGTCGCTTTCTCTGTCCCTATATCACTTTGTATGCTTATATCTTTTAAACTACGCAACGGATTTTGATGCAGTTTTTTTAAATTATTAGAGTGATTCAAGAGGAAGGTTTTTTTGCCTATGCGAAGCCGGGGAGGGTCGCTAGTACTACTATATAATACTACTCTCCAAATAATTTTTAATCGACATCATCAAGCACATAGTCCTCAAACAGAAATTAGATTGACGTTAATATTGTTCAGACTAGGTCAGGCTGACAGTGTTAAATTGAATAAACTTTATTACAAAGTTATAAGGAAAGTATTAGATACGAACATTTATGAAAGTAAAAACAAAATGAGCCTAAGAAAAGGTCGATGAACCACGGGAGAGACGAATTTTATGACTGTTAATTTATGAATTTTTACAGTGACTGTTAAATAGCCTACAAAAGATGGAATCTTTTCCAAGTTGGCGTACACAGAGCTTTTTTTTATATAAAATGTTTGTGTAAGTAGAAGATGTACATACAAATGGTGATAATATTGATAACATAGGCGAAGATACAAGTAGCAAGCCTACCACATGCTAAAGACATATGGGTTACATACAACTCTAATAACTGAGACTGTATATAATGGAACCTGTAGGTACAAAGATACAAATAATATCAAAATGAATTCCGAAGCTTCTTGTCAATGAACTATACGAAATCGAAATGTTTATGAATTTCAACCGAGCGTTCGCAGAAAACATTAAGGAACCTCACGGATCGTAAACAAACATATTTAACGTATCAAGAACATCTTGACAGCTCTGTGGAATATTCAATTTGTATTATTCCCAACCAAAGATCAAACGAAATAATTAAAAATGGCAACCGTGATTTCTAAATTCGCTACATTTCATGATATTTTATACAAACTTCATTACAATCCCACACTAACACAAATTGTGTGTTCACACTTTCACAACAATTAATTAATTCATAATTTAAAATAATTGTTATCCTAACATGTATTAAAGCAGAAATAATGATATTGCTGTTAAGAATACACACGGACTACATTACTTCATTTTAAAGTTCCATGTTAAGTCTGCCCTATCATAGGTACGTCATATTATTATCTAGGGTAGGGTAGATGTTGTAGTAGTGCTTCTTGTGGAAAATTTAAGTACGTATATAAAAATATAATTACTCGCAAAATAACAGTATTCATATGTAATGCAAATGATAAAAATGTTAATTTAAAACTACTTTCAGTGAAAAGCAAGATTTCACTTGTTAATTAAAATTTTAAAAATGACACATCGTTGAGCGAGCATTAGGAGCACATTACAAAATTTAAGAATCAGCTGACACAAAAATCTATTTTATTATGAATCGTTTATCGTAAAGTGTTTGTTACGCTGTTTTCGGTAACTAGAACTCTGCTTACCAACTAGGAAGTAGGAACCAATGGCAAGACGCCAAACATATCTGGTTCGCTGCGGCACAACTTTACGGACAAAATATCTCATGGGTGTAATGAAAGAATCAGATTCTAGGCTTGATTGAAGCAACAAAATGGTGCGCCGAAGGATGTCAGAGATCAAGCATAGATTAAAAGCTTAAACTGAAATTTAGATTAGGAATATAACCAAGAATAAAACTGAAATAAGGTGGATGGAGTATGGAGCACACATATTGTTTGATATAAACAAGTTATTTGAATCAAATTCCTAGAAAACACTTCTCGAATAAATTTAGATAATAGAATTGATATTTCTGACATAAATTATTCAGAAAGCGAAGCTTTAAAATGTAATCATTTTGTAATCAATCTCAAAGGTTAATTGCAAAAAATAATATCATACAATTTAGAACCAACAAAATATACCTATGCAACAATTTAAAACACAGACCAAAATAAAGGAGTAGAGCAAGCGCCAATAATTATGTCTGTCTGTATGATGTCACTATTCTCGACAACGGTCGGAATCCGTAGAATCTAACGACGGATGTTCACGAAGTATTTCCTAGAAATATTTCTAATTAACATCCGTCAACTGATATTGTAGGAAGGGTTATTGGTAATGGGATACAGTCCTGAGAAAAATGTTAAGAGTTTGTTGCATGACCGGACGTGCAAGTACTGCAATGGCATGAAAGACATAGAATGTGTAAACATTACGAGGAAGTCTATAAGCTAAGCTGAAAAAATCAAAATTTAGATTGTTCTTTTTGCGTGTGAAAAAACATTTTTTCAGACTATTTTCTTCATTAAACATTTAAGTTAGCTTAAATGCAATGCTATGCAACTTATGACAAAAGGCAGGAGATAGATCAGCAGTCTTCGGTAATAGACGTTTCATCAACATCTGTATAAGCACTCAAGCGTGAAGCTAGCAGATCTTTTGTTTCTCCTCTTATTTATTCTAAACCTCGAACATCGAAAACCAGCGAAAATAAAAATTCGCTTAAATCGCTTTAGTTTTCATGGAACCCTCACTTTTAATAATGTGTCTCACAGAGTCGTCCGTATTAATATATTTATATTATGTGACATGATTCTTTTGTGATTTCTGTTCAATATTATTATAATGGGTGATTGGTAATTTAAAAATATAAAATGTGCTTCACAAAAGACCCATTGAAACAAAATTAAAACAAACCGCAACTAATCGCTGTCTCAATATTAGGTATAATTAGTTGGTAATAAAATAACACTATATTAAAATTGTTTACATACAATAGACCTTGGCTGATTTAATACAAGCTGTACAAATTGAGCAAGGATAACAAACAGTGACACACAAGTGAACAGTGGCTACTTTGTTACTGTTGTCGGTTCAATTACGAATGGTAAGCGATGGTCATGTTTGCATGGCCAATTTACCAGGCTCTGATACATCAACTGTACCAATATGGAAGTTACAGCAGTACTGTTATTAATTCTGCTGTTGCAGTTTCGTAATCAGAATCCCAAATAATATTATAAATGCGAAAGTGAGTTTGTATATTTGTTTTTTACCTCTTCACGCCATATCTACTGAACCAATCTTCCTGTAATTTCGCATACACATAGCTAGGTGTATTAAGAAGGACATACGAGTAGGATACCTTTCATCCCGAAAAAAGCACTGTTCCGATTCGATAAAAGGAAAGTGCTAATTGCCAAAATTATTTTCTATAGGCGTTGGGTTGGCAAAATGTCACTTTTGAACATATTTTTATATAGTCTTGTATATTTGTTCCAACGGGCTAATCTTTAAAACAACCGGTCGGTGAATTCTGTAGATATGCATAAAATAGCTTCGTCTTCGTTAAGTATAGGATAGGCTACAATAATCTCATATAAAAAGCAGGTGAATCCGCGGGGAGCAGCTATCGATCTAGACCTCTATATAAGCAAATTGATCTTAGCCATGATTTAAAAGCAAAAACATTGTTTGAATTTGTTACAACATATATAATTTGTATGTTAATGGTACAATATAGTATATCTATCTATGTTAAGCAAGAACTTAATACAGCATACATTAAGAAGCTTCAAATGAACACAAGATACATGTATTTCGTTGTGAGTGCAATACACGGCAAACAATAACATCGAAAATACCGAAATACTTCTTGTAAATCTAAATAAGACTGACCTTTGGCTCTTACTTGGCACTGATACCTTGTTTTGTTATTTAAATTAAGAGAATAATTAAATTTAAACTTTACCTGTTAAAAATATCAAGATGAACTAAACTATAAGGCTACTTATTGATTGGTATTTGATCAGTATTAAGTTCATGAAAAATTTTCAGCCTTCAAATAAAACAGCCAAGCGCGAGGGTCCCGTGTAAGCTATTTGGAATTCCTACTAAAGACCAAATAGGGGTTTTAAGAAGTCCTTCAAGAAGGACATAAAAAATATTTCTTCAGGAACGGCATGAAATTTTTTTCTTCAGGTTCGTCAAAGCGCATGGTGCAGACATAGTTATCAATATGCCGTTATTGCTCTTACTCAATAAAATAAAAAATAATAATAATAAAATAATTAAAAATATATATTAAACTTGCTAACGGTACCCGGTACAGATATTCAGGATGCGCACGCGACGCGATCTCAACAAGATCGTGATAGTATCGCGCCGGTAGTGTTGTGAACTAGTTGACCCGTAGATATGCATTGAGATTGTATTTATACCCAGTAACAATGGTTCTCCTGTTACATGCTAGGGATCCCTGTTAAATGTTTACCAATAATTTCACTGTCTCACACCTCTTTTTTGCGTCGGGGGTAAATAAGAGTAAAATAGTAATCTCGTCCTGACTTTAAAAATCTCATCTTAGTTAATGAAAGTAATTGTAGGAAGTTTACTAATCTGCACTGGTGGCTTACTATCACTTCTTAAAACCATGCAAGAACGATTTAGGGAGATGTCGCCTTACATCATGTATTGCGCTGTCCCGCTTACTCACTCGTTCTTGCATGGTTTTAAGAGATGGTAGTAAGCCACCTGATGACTCTGATATGGACACGTAATTTAGATTATTACAACAATGCATTATAAAGAAAAGATAAGTACAGGCAGATTGGTCAGGAATTATCATTTTTGACTGATGATTCAGCCAAGATGACAAATCTTCAAATTTTTATTTATGTCATAGAAAAAAAAAATTAATAGGTTGTGCGAGATATCATTTTCGAACTAGTTTACCAAGATAAAAACAAGTTAAAATTAGAATAATATCTATATAAATAACGTATTTCTGTATACAAAACAAAATAAACCTTATATTTTCCCATTAGATTCGCAAGGTAACACTGAGCCGTCACTTATTGAGCCGTGATCACATAATACGTCTTTTCGTGTTGTTATTTCTTGTATGTATTTATCTTTTATCTTGTAAATGTTCTCTTTCTTTCCGTCTTCTTTCTTTCTGTCTGATACAGAACCATTGGTACGCGAATCTGTCTCGCTTTTAACCGGTTTCATTTCAATAATCCATGCAACTGATTCTGCATACGAATAGATCTACTTTTGTATTTATATGACCTAAATCCCTTCTATTTCCATCTATACGGCGAATGTAGGACAGTACTGAAATAACCGGGCCACTGTATCAGGTATAATCTTCCGCTAGCTACACATATTATAAAAGGCAGCGGCAAAGGCTTAAAATTTACGATTTAATAAAAGCAGAGCCTGTTAGGTTACGTCCATTTTATTGACAGCACCAATTTTTTATAAAAAAATCTTGCAGACGTTCATTGTCGCCACATTTCAGAGAAATTAAATTTCTTTTTAATCTTACATGCATCATTATCATTATTAGATAGTATAAAACAAAGTTGCTTTCCGCTGTCTGTCCCTATGCTTAGATCTTTGAAACTACGCTTATATATATTATATTATGATGCGGTTTGTTTTGATAGCTAGAGTGATTCAATAGGGAGGTTTTTGTAGACGTGAAGCCGGGTCGCTAGTATATCATAGAATAGACCAAATAAAACCTCAGGAACTATGACATAGCCCAGCGGATTAGCTCTTTGAAGTGGCAGTGGGCGGTGCACATAGCGAACCGATGCCCATGGGGCAGAAAGGTTCTCAAATGGCGACCACGCACCGGCAAGCGCAGCATCGGACACCCACCGAACAAATGGTCAGATAACCTGAGGAAGGTCGCAGGTGCTGGATGCAGGCCGCTTCCAACCGGTCATTTTGGAAATCCTTGGAGCTAAGTCTAGCAGTGGACAGCCTGCGGCTGAAATGATGATGATCGTGAACTATTACTTCCTTCCTATGACGTATACAGTATTACGTCCTATGACGACCTCCGAGGCGTAATGGTTAACATGCCTGCCTGCTACTCAGAAGTTTCCGGTTAGACCAAAATGGAAAATGATCTTTTTCTGATTGGCTTGGGTCTGGATGTTTATCCGACGAAAAGCCCGAATGGGCTGGGTGGCTGCCTGGCGTCAACCCGTGATATTGTTAGTAGAATCTGCCACCAGCCTGTATGTACTAAATAGAACTCTATTGATCCCCTGGATCTAAGCCCCCAAAAAGCCAACTGGCAAGAGGTGGCGCTGAGCAGGGAACGGCGGATAGCACTGTCAGGCCAGAGCCATCGCACTTAATAAGTTATTCCCTAAAAACAGACACGGGAAGAAAGGGAGTCTAATCTTAATCAAGAAACCACGTCTGGTACGTATGGTAAAAATAAATAAACACAAAATTATACAACTGACATACAATGCACGCGACACTATAATAACTCATACATTAACTATGTACTTAAAAACTATTTATTTGTCCGTCTGTGTCGTTTAGTAAGTAATGGTAGGTAATTAGGCGCAGGTGCGGTAAATACGCGATTACGCTTATGTACGTATGTCAGTTTGGTGCGTGCGTTACGTACGAACTTATTATCTAATACGCTGTGTTTATTTATTTTGAGGTGTATTGTTGTGTTCATGGAGCATTGAGGATTTAGAATAGCTCGAGAGCTTATCTCCTCCATGCTTCTGAAGGCACGTTGGTCCCAGCTGCAATCACTAGATGGCAGTCGTATTGCTGTGTCAGATGCCTTTAGGCAATGTGCAAAATCTGACAGTATTGGCAACTAAAACACCCGGATCATGTTCCTATTCGTCTGGTTTCCCTGTAAAATGGGTCAGACGGTAGTAGCTCTATTATAATAATCTGAAGCGCCACATCTAAGTCTATGATTAAAGTATATACTGGGCTCTTAAGAGTACAGAGAGTAAGAAGGAGGCAACTAGGAAACACGCTCGGATGATGCAAATGATTTGAGATGAATCGATGTCGTATCTAACGTTCTCTAAAAGCAGTCTAATTTGGTATTGTTTTTTTGTACGAAAATAAACAAGAGATGTTTTATTTTATCTTATTTTGACTCTTTTAGTTAGTTGGTATTTATTGTTATAGCGGCAAAAAACAATCCAGATATTCTATGAAAAATTCAATCCTCTATATATTACGGTTGACGAGATCCATCCATAAAAAGAGAAAATTCAACAACACAATAAACCACACATAGTCATCATCCCGGGAATCAGTTCATACAATAACTGTCCACGAACTCAAAATGTATGGACTCTATTACAAATGAATGGTTGCGAATTACTAGTTACCTCTGATTGCAACTTGTATGTAGGACGGTATTTTTGGGTTGTATGGAGTTAAACTACTACTTATTTTGCCATTATAGTCCTAGTTAGATATGGTGTGTAATGTATAATTTGACCGAGTTAGGTATTCTAGTGTACAAGCTTATCTGCTAAAGCACAAATTTAAAACTTTGTTGGTATTATCACAGATTAGAGAATACTATACTAGTACAATAATAGACTGAAGGAATCGGCGAATGGATCATGACATAGGCCATGCGGCTAGCAACCCATAACTTTTGATTTCCTGTTTCAACTATCATCATGCTAAACGTGGTTTTAGGCTCTGTCTACCCCTTATGGGATAAAGACGTGATTATATGTATGTATGTATACTAGTACAAAGACGGTCCAACCGCCATACAATAGGACGCGCCGATTTTTTGTGTTTTAATAGAGAGAGTCCTACCCATACTGAGGCATATTAACACCATCAATCGATCACTTGTAACACTGTAATTCTAAATCTTTGATTTTATTAGGCAATGGAAGCACATGTTTTTATTTACGGAATACGACTTATAATAACGACTTGCATATTTTGTAAAATACTACCCGTCAAAATAATGAAAATTCTATATAAATAAAAAAAATATTTCAAAATTAAAGCAACATCAGCAAGTTTGTGAAATAAGACACGGGTAAAATTGATATTTCTTATATAAATGACCGAAATATATACCAGCTACGCCATCTGTTAAAGTTCGAATGCAACTTTTACTTCAGTTCCAATAATTTACCATAGATGGCGCTAGTCGTATTAAAATTCAAAAGACGCGGCAGCAATGGACATTTAAATAGAGTGGAATAGTGTCCAGTTACGCTTTTGACATGAAACAGCATGATCATTCGTTTTCAAACTCCTTCTGAGTTTGAAAATCGTTCACCCCTCGTTCGCACTTAGTACATGTCGCACGAATAGTGGACTAAAGAGACCCTTTTCGTTGTACAATGAAAACAGAGAATAATACCTTTTTAGGTATAGACATTTTTGCATGCATTATTATTAAATTTAGGAATTATTGTCTTTCATTAATTAACTCCTTCAAAATGTTTTCTCTCTTATTAACTACTACTCTAGTTTATTATTATTTACATAAAAATCCTCTAAGCAAGTAAATAATCCAACCAACCTGAGTGTGCACGCGAGCTGCACATCATTCTGGTATCGTGTGAGTGCACTCGCCCCTTCCATCCGCACGGGATTCTCATTGGTACCTAGAATTATTATCATAAACAAAGCCGCACTAACCTGAGCGTGCACGTGAGCTGCACATCGTTCTGGTACCGTGCGAGTGCACTCGCCCCCTCCACTCGCACGGCGTTCACTTTATCTCTCAGCGAGCCGCCGCAGCCGCCGCACCGCTCGCGCAGTATGGACATTATGTTCGGCTGCCGGAGGAACGCTACCACCTGCCGGCGTCCAATTTTTCGTCACATACCACAAAGATTTCTTAATGGTCGGCAACGCGCACATTACCACCCGTAGTGTACCTATGTTCTGACTTTTTTCACATGTGTGATTACAGCAACAAATAAAGAGTTTATCTATTAATCTATCTACTTGTAGTGTTTCAGGCGTCAATGCATAAGCTACGGTAACCGCTTTCCATTAGATGGGCCGTATGCCTGTTTCCCCACTGAATGGTATAAAAAATAAAAATAAATCATAAATTGCAAAACGGGGGGGGGGGAGGCCTTAGTCCAGCAGTGGGACACATTAAAAGTAGGCAAAAAAAAATGCAATTTGTCATAAAAAACAGCAGTTGAAGTTTTCAAGTATATCAGATGGCATTTTGACTTCCATTGAGCAATTCAATTTATACAGGCTACGGTAACCACTTGCTAACAGAGGGGGTTTATGCCTCTGTGCACTTGCAGAACATCGTATAAAAGTACTCACCTTATCGTTGTACGCGACGGGTATTTCGTTGGAGTTGTGCGCGTGCGCATCCGACGTCGTGAGAGGCGGTCGCGGCGGCGGAGTCGGCGCCTAAAGACACAAACATCATGTTATTTACTTATTTAATTCATGTACACTTAAATACAAACAAAAAATAATAAATGATACAAAAAAAAAAATTATATTATTATGATAATCCTATTGTCAAACATGTTGATCTTTCAGTACCTGATCGATATAAATTAAAAGTTTTCATGAACTGATGGCATGGGGAATATATTGTACGCAAAAACATCATCTACTTATAACGAAAAAGTGCAAGCCAAGCAAAAAAACAAGGTATTTTCCACAGGACCTAGTCAAGAATGACAAGCAGGATGTAGAGCAGTAAGAAGTAATAAGAACTATTTATCATTTCAAATACTAAAAAAATGCATATAAAAGATACAAAATCTCTGATCCTGTAGGGGTTACAAGGACCCGGGACAGCGGGAAAGCGTTACGCGCTCTTAATTAACAAAAAAAAACACAACTAATAACTATAGCAAGAAACCAAAAATGCAAAACGAAAAAAACAAGAACAAAAAAACAGCATTTAAAACTACGTGATCGAGTACGTCAGCGTCAGGCCATCTTCTTTGAGGCAGTAGGGGTGGAAAGGGCTAGGCAGTGCTCGTGGGATTTTTGGGTCGATAAATGTCGTGTGCCTCAAAATGTTATACTACTTCTAACATACCACAGAATAGATGATAGTACTTACGTACAAGTTACCTTAAAAATCCCCTTTCGGTCGCCATGGAACTGAGCTTTACAACCATTTGTTAAAAAGGAATTTACATTCTCTCTTGGCAACTAGTAACGAGAAGAATATTCCGAAGCGTGCAAATCTTAAACCAAGCAAACAACGAAGGAATTATCTATGGAACCTGGTAAAAAATAGCAGGCTATCTTCTCTGAAGCTGTAGGGGATAGAAATAAATGATGTGGGTTACACTACTAATAATCGCAACCGAAGCGTGCAAAACGATAAAGCAATCAAACAAAACAACCACAAAATAATCACGGTCTTTCTATGGAACCTGGTCAAGAATAACAGGCCGTCTGCTCTGAGGCAGTCGGGACAAGAAGGGCCCGACAAAGGGCGCGCACGATACACTCGGGTAAATGAATGATGCGTTCACTACTAATAATTCTAAGTACATAAACCGAAGCGTGCAAAACAATAAAACAAGCATACAACCACAAACACCCGAGATATTTTTATGGAACCTGGTTCAGAATGGCAGGCAGCATTTACATAAGACAGAAGAGGGGGGGGGGGGGGGGGGGCAGTGAACGCCAGAAAGAACTATCTGCGTTTCACTACTACTTTCAAAACTGAAGCGTGAAAAATGATTAAACGATAACACAAGCCAACAACAACCAAGGTTATTTTATGGAACCTGTTTAAGAATGGCGGGCAGCATTACTATAGACAGAAGGGTGAAAAAAGACCGGCAGTGAGCGCCAGAAATACCTGTCTGTTGCTGTCAATGTGCGCTATATAACTTCTTTAAAAACAGAAGCGTGCAAAATGATAAAACAAGCAATCAACCACAAACAACAAAGGTATTTTTTTAAACTGATTAAGAATGCTAGGCAGCATTACTATAAAACAGAAGGGGGGAAAATACCAGTAGTGACTGCAAAAAGGACCGGTCTGTTGCTGTCAATGTGCTCTACACAACTACTTTCAAAAAAGAAGCGTGCAAAATGATAAAACGATAAAACAAGCCAACAACAACCAAGGTATTTGCTATGGAACCTGGTCAAGAATGGCAGGCCTTCTCCTCTGGGGCAGTAGGGGTGAGAATGGCCCGGCGGCGGGCGCGCGAGGTACCCTCGGGTCGATGAATGTCGTGCGCCGCATCACGTGGTCCACGAAGAAACGCTAGCCCAATAATACATTTGACAAGGCCTTATTTTTCAACACAGATTACAGAATCCCTAAATACTAGCACAGATAACAGAATACTATCCTAGTACAGATATTCAACCCCCAAACAAAGAGGCCGATTTGTTGTGTATCAATAGATTATAATTCTTATTTTTGTGTCAATAACAAATTATTGAATATAAGCGAGGCCACCCCAATGGTTTTCCGATACTATTAACACCTTCTATATATCACTTGAAACCTAATAAGTCTCGCCCGTATCGGTGACCTAACAGAAAAATCTCTTAAGTCTCACTAAAAATGTCCTATGATCTCATCATCATTTAAATCCCTTTTAGCTTCGAGAGATATATAGGTTCAAATAGGCTAGTTGATTTGAATTTTGTTTTTGTTTTTAATAGTTATTTTCTATTTGTTTAGATTGAAACATGTTTTTTTTCCGTAATTTTCTAAACTCAATACAACAGCAATACTTTAGTTCACAAGTTCACTTTAAAAATACTATCGAAATGAGTATTGTGACGTCATTAATATGTGAGGTGCTATTTTGAAATCTGAGTCACTAAAAACCGCCGAGTCGCATGAAAATCATTCTAATCACCGACTTTGGAGCCACAGAATTCAAAATTAGATCTGAACTGGGCATTCACCGCAACGCTTAAGTCGCATCATGTCAAATAATGGCCGGCCCTTAAGGCCGGCTTTTAAGTAAATATGAAATTAAAATTATACTGCCCTCTTACATTATTCTTACGGAAATAGATATAGTTTGGTTTCTTGGGTCAAATACTATAAGAGGGATGTCCCTCTTACTTGTGATTTGTTAATTGTATTAATCCCTCAAGCTCTCCAGAACTCTAATATCAAAAATTTACCTTGCCATTCCTATCCAATTTAGTGTCCCATCCGAGCGGCAGATCTCTTTCAGTCTCACTGAACATGTTCACGAGAGCTACAAGATCTCGATTGTGTTGGTATCTCTCAAACGACGAAGTGTCCCTTCGGATTTTTGATATCATGTGCTTAAGGGTTGAATTACTGTTGTATAGCGAAGACGCCTCCTGAAAAAGGAATGAATAACTTTAATATGATGCAGAGTACTATACCTATATGATAGCCTATTACATTCCCCATGAATTGAAAGGGGCTATCCTACATACATACATCGTCCTACAGACAGTCATCATTTCGTGTAGATGTCACGGTCAATCGACCATGCACACCCTGGTGTCAGAGTTTTTCGAAACCGCCCCTCGGCATGTGACGTGGTTCCTTTATTAACTACCAGATGGCAGCCGGGACCAACAGCTTAACGTGCCTTCTGAAGCACTGATTCATCTTTATTATCAGACAGTCAGGTGATTCACGCCTGCAATTTCCTAACCAAACTATAAATCAGAAAGTATTTTTTTAAATCAAACTAGTAGTTTTAATTAGCTTACAAACAAACTAACTCTCCCACCTGAGTTAGTTCGTGGTCAATCGCTGGTTATTAAATACTAAAAAAAACTTATTTATTATCTTAGTAACGATAATCAATATATAGTAAAAGTTTAAACAAAAAAAAACTGAACATACGTTACTTAATGACAAATTTGTGCGTGGGTAAAACGTGTTCAGATAATAATTATAATTAATCGAATTTGCTACGGTCGGACCAATTTCAACAAGCTACAAATTGATGTTTCGGGGTGTGGGTGGGGTGGAAATGAATGTGTTCTGTCGTTTGTTAATTGGATGATGCGTGTAATTTCCTATAGGGAGTCGTTCTTACTTAAGCAATTTTGTTTAAATAAATAAATAGGAACAAATGACACAGATTGAATTAGCCCCAAAGTAAGTTCGGGTCTGTGTTATGGGATACTAACTCAACGATACTATATTGTTATAAGATTCAGAGTCAGATTCAGATTTTATTGCTTGTCACAAATTTTAAAGGTGTTATACATGATATAATATTATATAGTAAAAGTGACGCCCTGCAAGAGCACTGCATAGACATGTAGAGCAATAGTTGCTGTTTTACTTAAATATTACAATAAATAATTTATTAACAATTCAAAATAATTCAAGTATTTTATATTTACCTATAGAGAAATCTAAGTATTATATTTTTATAAAAATTCATCATCGAAGAATTCTGTCAAGTTATAATAGCTTTTGTTTATTAAAAACACTTTTAATTGTTTTGTAAAAAGGGAAAGTTTTTTTATATCTTCTAAATTGTTTGGGATGTGGTTGTATATTTTTATAGCCATGTGGTGTGGGCTGGACGAAACCAGTTCCATTTTTGTAGTTGGGATTACTAGTTTATTTTTGTATCTATTGTATCTTCTATTATTATTACCTCTTGGGGTGTAAAGATCTTCATGATTTCTCACAAATTTGCACACTTCTAAAATGTAGAAAGATGCCAGAGTCAAAATTTGGTGTTTCACAAAGTAGGGTCTACAAGACATCATTTGATCTATATTGACTAGAATTCTAAGACACTTCTTTTGCAACGTGAATATATGAATTACTTCGCAACAGTTTCCCCATAAAACTATACCATAAGATAGCCTGGACTGCGCGTAGGCAAAGTAGGCAGGAAGGGAAGTTTTAAAATCAGTGACACATTTGAGTTGATATAATGCATAGGTAAAAGAAAAAAGTTTATTTTTTTATTTTTGTATATGTTGTTTCCAGGTCATATTAGTGTCTAAAGTAATACCTAATAGTGTAGCAGACTAAACTTCTTGCAATTTTGTTTTTCCAAAATTATATGAGATTGGTAGCGATTTTTTTTGTGCTGGTTTGAATTGCAATATTTTAGTTTTATTTAAATTTATTTGTAAATTATGATTATCTAACCAGTTTGTTATTTTGTCTAGGGTTGTATTTAATTTATTTTATATAAGGGTATATATAAATAATATTTCCTCCTTAAATTAGGAATTTAATAATAAATAATTAGTTTCTATATTTTATAACAAATACATACATAGATAAGCATCCAAGAACCAGGCCAAGTAGAAAAAAAAAATCATCTTGACCTGACCGGGGATCGAACCCGGACCTCCTGAGTAGCGGGCAGGCATGTTAACCATTACGCCACAGAGGTCGTCAAATTTTGATTTGTTTGATAGTCCGTTCTTTTTAACACGTATATTTGCTTCACCTGTGAGTAGATAAATCCTAGCGGGGTGGTGTGTTCGTAACGAAAGCGCGCGTTAACCGTCGGCGAGTCCGACCTAGTTTGCATTGGTCGCCTTTAGTGGTTTAAGCTCCTCCGTGGCTCTGACGGCACGTTAAACCATTGGTACCGGCTTTCATCACTAAATACCAGTCGTTAGGCTATGTCAGATGCCATTAGGCAGCCTGAAAAATCTGACAATGTTGGCCACTTACACACCCGGATCATGTTCCTATTGATCTGGTTCATGTGTAGTTTAGAGAAGAAATCAGGCTTAGAGAATAGGCTTGTTTCCATTAAGAATAAATATAATGGATAGGGGTTTATAATGATTAATTATATTATGGAGAAAATAACAAACAATTTTAATTATTAAAAGCGTTAAAGATTAATAATATTTTTTAAAAATAAATTTCGTAAAATGAAACCTTTAGTCACGTGACAGTGAACACCAATCAGAAAGCGTTACGTCACGCCGTGCGAAACTCCAATCTTGTCTTTGACGTTTCGAGTATCACTACCGGTTCTTGATAAAATTTTGGTTTTTAACAACTAATATCAAGTTGATACAGTTTTTGCTAATTATAATTTGAAAGAATTAACCATGGAATCTGGATTCAGCAAAGCAGACAGTAATAATTTGCCCAGAATCGATGCCGCTATGCTTGGAAAGTTTTTCGCGTCGATCAGTAACTTTTGCTCATCTGAATTTCGCAATGTTAAAACTTCCTTGTAAGTATAAAATATTTATTATAAGCTTAAATGCTATGTGATATTTCAGTTCGGTACACAAGAACTTAATTTTGTGACGTACATTTTGCAAGATACTGTTTACTATTTTACTGTTCCCTTCATATGATACTCCATATAATTAGTCATATAATTTGGCAACTAGAATAATAAAAAGAGTATGTTTGTAACATTAATTAGAAAACTTAAATGAAACGTTCACTCCTAAAAGTGAAACAACTTAACCTGAACTCATATATTTATTATTTAGAAAATAGGGATTCTACAAAACACATCTAGTTTGCTCGAATTAAGTAATAGATTGTATTTCGTGAAATACTTAATCAAAATGATCTTCACAAAAATACATTCTTGAACCTGTTGATAAAGTTTGTTTGTTTGTAATATCTTTATTGCTTTAAAATACATAGTACTTAAATAGAACATTATTAAAATCAGAAGACAATGGCGGACTTATCCCAGGAAGGGATCTCTTAGCATAAAGTATGATCTCTAAAGTATGAGCATCATCTCTTCTTGCAAGTTTTAGCCACTTTTTCCGTATTTCTCCATTGTTTGGAACATATATAAATAACTTGTTTGGCGTTTTTATAGTCGTGCTATCACACTGGGGCACTATACAGTACTTATAATATGAATAATTTATTTTTAAACGATTAAAACTAGCTATAACGTACGAAGACACGATCGCTCTTTGGTTTGTTTCGCACGGCGTGACGTCATTCAAGACGCCATGACAGTCTTGTGCGTTTTGGAACCAAATTGAAAAATGGTTTTTTAAAACCCGAAATTTATAATGTAAACGCTCGATTAAAAATAAATAAACCTTTTTTTTCGATAAAATGCCTAATAAGCTAAAATATTAAGCAGTTATTGAAATTTTGTCAACTAGCCTATTGAGAAGCTGGGTAGGGCGTGAGGGGGAGATAGAAGTGACAACACACCCCTTACTATACTCCTTCCGGGTCTTTTGGTTCCGGGTTTCGCTGTTCCCTCCAGTCTGAGGGAATACAGAGCAAACTAACTATACCTATGTGGCGACATTAGCGCCACAACTAACAATTACTAAGACGCACAACAGATGGCGTTCAATGCAAGAATAATCGAAATTGCATACAAAAATAGCAAAATTACTATGAAAGTCTAAAACGCGCTTGCAAAGGGCTGCATCAAGCGCCTGCCTGCGACCTTCTTCTGGTCATCTGACCATCGGGTCAGTGGGTGTCCAATGCTGCGCTTAACGATGCGTGGTCGCCATTCGAGAATCTTTCTGCCCCATCGGCCATCGGTTCGTCGCGCTATGTGCACCGCTCACTGCTACTTCAGAGTTAATCCGCTGGGCTATGTCAGCAACCTTTGTTCTTCTACGGATCTCCTCATTACTGATGCGGTCTCGAAGGGAAACACCGAGCATAGCTCTCTCTATGGCTCTTTGGCCGACCTTAATCTTTCTCATGAGGTCCATAGTAAGGGACTATGTTTCGGACCCATATCATATGAGTGTGTGTTACCAGTGATGATCATCACTGGTAACACACACTGGTCAAGGACCTCAGTTTTAAGACACTGAGGAATAGAAAAAAAATACCTCCAAACTCCAAACTCTACAAACCTATAAGCATGGAAATACTGACCTGGTTCATATGCAGTATGGAGTAGAAGTCTGGCCTGGCGAGGAACTCGGCAGCGGGGTGGGGCGCATGCGGGGCGGAGCGGGACGAGCCGGCGGCGGCGAGCGGGGGAGGGGGAGGGGGAGTGGGGGGCGGCAGAGGGGGAGGGGGGGACGCGCTGCCCGCACCACCACCCGCACCCTCCTCCTCCGACAGCTGGCTGCGGGTCATCGTGCGGCGGATTGACTGGTACCTGAAGTAATTAATTAACAATTTATTGCACATAATATATGCGGCACATAGCGGACCCTGGGCTTCGAAGCAATCGGCTGAGGAAGCAACCGGGAAAGCGCTAGGATGAGAGAGAGTATACCCGGCACATAAGTTGAACACAAACGGGACGTGCGGGGGGCAGCGCACGTTAAAATTTGTATTGAAAACCGGCTACTGCGCGTTCAAGGGTCATTTCAGTTTATGGTCAACTTATATGCCGCGAGTTGTACATATCATCACGCCTGTCTCCCGTAGGGATAGGCATAGACTTTTCCATTTTCTACGATCCTTACGTTCCGCTCTCGCTTCCTCCATACTCTCGTCATACACGCTCGCAGATTATTACTCCTAATATCTCCCTTTTTAACCGACTTCAAAAAAGGAAGAGGTTTCTCAATTCGACCATAATAGTTCGGGGATAACTTCGTCATTTATGAACCGATTTTGATGATTCATTTTTTGTTGGAAAGGAGATATCCCAATGGTGGTACTATGATACGGAAAACAGAATCTGATGTTGCCATCTCAGAGAAAAGGGGAACTTTTGAAAATCATAGTAATCAAGGGCGACTAGTAAGATTGTTAATTTTTCATCAAGTACTTTTAAATACTACAAATTAATGAAGGTCTGAACAAACGCAATCACAGGACTACGGAGGCAGTTAAAGGAACGTTTTCAATTAAAGAAGACATCTTTTATTATGTTAAAAGAGAGTAAAAGTAAAATTACCTTCGATCCAACTGCCGCCTCTGTACTTCCGGCGCAGGCGACCTTGGCGTGGTTCCGTTGACACCCGGCCGCTGCCACGTGGTCGTCCTGTTGATGTGGTCGATGTAGAACACGCGCCCGTGACTGTCCATGCGGGCCTCCCAACCTGGAACACGTATAATGGTCTAAATTATTTTTATTTTGAATGATTCCGATTTTAAAATTACCAAAATCAGTTTATTTAATACTATTGTGCGTCCTATTAGGACAGGACATAATGTTAATAATCAATGTAAGAAATATGAAGACCTCTTTTAAATATGTACATTATTTTGTTGGCCTAGGCTAGCAATGAGAGAGAATGTATAAATTATTAGTCACACAAACATACCTGCCGGTAATGGCTCCTCGCATTCAATAATCCCGCCAATCATATTAGCAGGAAAATCTCCTGTCAAAGCCATCTGCCTCGACGCTCTTTCAGGTATCGAAGGCAGCCTTATCCCGGCCATATGTCTTAAAGGAGTCGGCGATGCCACAGCATTATCGTTGTCATCACCGTCGTCGTCAACACGCGGCCTCCGTAAAACGACGTCATCCGGCGGACCAGCGTGGACTATCGTGAAATGATTGCTATTTACAAATTCCAAGTTGGGTGATCTGATCTCCGAAGTCCTCAATTCATTAGTAAACTCCACCATTTCAAAGTTCTCATGCATTCTATTCTCAGAATTTATGGGCGGGGGGTGAAGGTCCTGAGGAGGCATAGGCCGCGGCCTCCTTGCATGGTGTGTTGGTGTCGGAGGACACTGAGGCACTGCTGCACCAGCTAAAGCAGCCACGCGAGTCAGTACTCTCGGATGGGGACGTACTGGGCTCTCCACGCTATTTTTCACATTGTTTACAGTTTTGAGTGGAGAATGTTTGGGCGTTCCATCGCATCCTAAGTTCTTTAATAAATGGCGAGGTAAACTTGAATGTTTCGGTGTTGAACTGTCGCTCGAATATTTTCTATTCATCAATAACGTACCTACACTTGGTAAAGTTCTGTTTGTATCATCTACTGGTGATGTGGAATGCGAAGAATTACATGAACTAGGGCCATTTGAACTATTATTATCTGTTGGTGCATCAATATGCGAAGAATTTAAAAAAGCTGTCATCATTGTAGGTGTAGCTCGCCCGGAACTTTGCCTCGTCAATGGTTTATGGCTTTTAAGCGTAGTTATTTCTTTCTCTTCAATTTGATTTCTATTATCATCTTCAAATTCAGAATGATTGCTTATATCATTCAAAAATGTATTTTGAGCCTTTTCTTCAGACTTTGCGTGATTTGGCGTTAGATTAACACCGTCAACTACATCAGTCGGGGGACTAGATTTATCTCTCCTGGCAAACGTCGTCGTTATGTAATTGTCAGGACCTATATCTTTTATAAACATTATATTACTTTTACTAATACTAGAAGAGGCTTCAGGTACATCTTTCAATTTTCTTTCATCACTTAACCTAGACAATTTCATGGAAGAAATAGTCGATTCACATAAACTACCGTCGGTTTCAGGTGTAGCCAAAGGGGCAACGTTTTGCCCGCCCCTCCAAAAACTCGCAGTTGAAGACATAGCTCCTTGATTTCCCGAATAAAATTCACCGGGTTTAAAATCGTTTATATCAGCCTGTAAAACTGCCGAATTTGTAATATTATTATCTGTAAAAAACTGTTCATCTATATCTATTAATTCAAATGTAAACGCATCTTCAGGTTTTGTAAGTTTTTTTGGCTTTCTATGTCTGGGTACATGGGGTGGAGACAATGCATGCATTCTCTCCAGTGGTTTGTGTGATTGTCTCGGGGGCAAAGGAGGTACTGGCGATTTTTCCGCATCACTTGGCATATTGGCACCTTCAACGTCATATACGAATTTCATAATTTTGCAAGGATTCTTTGGTGACCATATTTTATAATACTCAGTACCCGGTGAAGTTGGAGATTCAAAACCGCTATTTGCAATTTTCGATTTCTTTTTGATTCCAGTCGTCGTGTGTACGACCCCTGTGTCGACAGGAGGGGGGCACTTTTTTTTGACACCCGAGGAAGTCGGCCTACAGTCCATAGCACTCTGAGATTCACTATTTACAGAATGAGATTCTTTATTTAAATTACTAACTAAAGATTTTCTAGGATCACATTTTGTTTGATCGAGATTCAAATTGTTCCCGTTACTTTCTAAAGCACTAATTGAGCATTTGTTGACGTTATCGCTGAGATGCTTGATTTCTTGGCTAGTGCCCGGCACAAATTCTATCCGAGTAGGATTTTCCGAATTCATTTCAAAGCTCTCATTGTTGTAAGAAAAGTGTGACACTTGGTCGCCACTGCGCTTCCTCGAGATTCCTTCTTTGAGCCGGAGAGGCAATTTCTTAAGATCAACCTTAAACCGTGGCGGTAAGGTTGGAGACTCCGCCACGCATTCTTCTCCATCGCCATTATAATATCGAAAGCAAAGGAGCTGCTCGCAGTCTGAAATGAAGACAAACAAACTAATAAGGACGATATAAAGGAGCACATAGAACAGAACATGACAGGAATGTTTATTCTAGTTCAGTATCATGCACGTTATAGCGGCATTGAGTGTACTGCGCATTAGATAATAGAATCACCTTCATAAGGTTGATTGGGCTCATCAAGAAGCCACATTATGTCGCCTGTGGCGCATCCGGTCGGCACGCGCACGCGCCCAACGACGCCAGCGGAGCTCGCCGACTCTGCAACAAACAACAACACTTCTTACTAATCATATTTTAACCACGTTTGAAAATCAATCAAGCAATTGCGCAGGTGCTACTATATAATCTTACACATACGTAGTATTACAATCTTGCATTTAAATAAAGTTAATTTACATACATGTTCATAAAAGGAAAGAGTAACAACATCCACTTGCAACGTCAGGATTAAAATAAAACCTAGAAATCAAGTTCGAGTAATCTCATTTAAAAGCATCAGCGCTTTGGATATAAAGATTACCATTAAAAAGTAAAGAAGCGCAGGTGCAAAGGAGCATTTAGCAAAAACAAACAACAAGTAAACGAAGCAGCCCGCAGACACCGTCCGACCGCGATGAACCCTTCCGTTTTTTATCTAACAAAAATCGAGAGCGGGCGAAGTAAGTTTGGTTCGATGCAGGAGCATCACAAATTAGGCGCCAGACGTAATCACCGGATGCGGGAGTCGCCCGCACATTTCATGCAAAATAATCGAAACCACCGAATTGCCAGTTAATTGGGGAAACATGAACATAAATTTCAGCGATGTAAATTGATTCCACGAGTTGATGCTGCCTGAACATTGCCATATTATAATCGAATTAAAATATACGAGCGGACAGTTAACATCTTCCTGCCGTTGATTAAGTGTTCGGAGATACCATAAATATGATCCCTCCCAAGAAATGTTTACATGAATCCTTTGCTTTCATATTCCGTCAAATTAACACAGAACAGAACACAAGGCGTAGTATTTTGCGAGTGCAGTCTTGTTCCACAAATAATAAATGATTGGCCACATGTAGAGAAGAATAATCGCAGTATTATCTCAGTGCTGTTTCCGCTGGGTAATAATTACGTCCCTAAAGTGAACAGCAAGATCGATCGTCTCCATTAGTTTTTTTGCTTCAAATCATTTGTTTTAGGGCAGAGACATCATTTAAAGTTAAACACGTACGCTGGCTGAAAATTGTTTAATGGTAGTTATTTCCTGCCGTTGTTAACGAGTGCATGATTAGTGGAAGGCGAGCGAAAGCTTAGGTTTACGTTGATAATTTAACTCATGAACTTTTTTTTATGACGATGCTTGCATGTTTATGACGACACGCTATGACACGGAGGGCTGCTATTTCCGGTGAATGACGCAACATCCACTCGCTTCCGGTCGCAGGATATAGGAGGAGATACAAGTGTCGCGGGTAACGGAGATGAGCCGTCGTGTTTCCGTGGGATTTGCGATAAACGCTAAAATAATTGGAACAGGCTTGACGCATGTGGCCCAGGCATTTTTGTAACTGGGTTAACAACCTCTGCCAAATAGTGAGTTCAAGGACGAACTGGGTTAAAATAAAAACTCAATATTACAAGTGACTACAAAAATACAAATGAAGATTGAGAACTCAATTAAAAGAACAACACATATCGTTCCTCAATGGTTTATTAAGGGAGAAAGGAAAACTTAAAATGAAATTTTATGAAACCTCTAAAACTTAAAACATTCATAGAAATCCTTGTCATGCGTGACATCAACATATTATTAAAAGAATTCTTGGAAGTGTTAAAGACAAAGAATGGGACGATAAAAAAAAACCATCCAATTTTCACTATGAACTGAGTGACGATGACGTGAAAATATTCAAAATACATCATGCTTCCGCTTTGTTTTCAAGAATAAAGTAGGGAACCACTTAAATCTGTCGTAACTTACGAAAAACATCTGTAATACCAAAATAACTCTTGTAAGTCAAAATATAAAGTATTTCCAATGAGATCGCGTAGTAAATACACATAATCTATTTACTACAAACTACAGACAGGTAATAACTAGGGCGCTCGTCGTCAGTGCTACAAGAGTAGTAAATTCTTTCTATTAGTTCCCTGATTACGAAATCGGTAGACCCGGACCCAACAATGGGCGGAAATGTTTAAAATAAGAACTTTAAACAAATATTTCTTAGTACTCTTCACATGACTCTTGGACGACCTCAGCGACAAAATAATTACAATGAACAATGTGTCACTGACAGCAGGTTAACGGAAGCCTGTAGTTACACTAACTACGGTCATCGCGACCCCTATGCGCCATCTGTCCGACGCCTACACTTAAGTTTTTTTATCAACAGTATCATTTTAAGTGGACCCCTAGTTTCACACGAGATGAGATCTTCCACGAGTTGTCATGTAACCCTAAGTTAAGTAAACATTTACAGCTGCCGAACCGATACAGTGATGAGTAAAGCTTATTTATTGCTCTGCGTTTTCTTGCGATTCCTTGATTATTTGTAAAGACAATCAAGCTTTTGGTGTTGTGTTTACTTTGGTTGGTGTACTGCGGTAACCTCATCAAGTGAGCCGTATATCTGTGTTGGGCAAACATGTAGCCTGAAATGTAACAAAGAATCAAAGGAAGAGAAAAAAAGAGTCAAACGAATTTCTCGATTATATCAGATACTAACAAAAATTCTAAGATGCAAAAGATATACACAACATAATCGAGATTTTAAGTACATCAAGTAAAATACTAATAATAGCCACACAACACACACATTTTGGTCGACAGAAGGAGATTGCTACAAAAAACTTAAGAGCTACAATTTAGCCAGCCATATCCGTTACAAAATATCCAAAATTAGAGTTGGAACTGTTGGAAGCCAGGAAACGCCAGTTAAGGGTCGTTGCGATGACAGACCCCCATTAGCGAAGTGATGAGTCTTGCGGCTGTTGACGTGTTAACCCCATTTTACAAGTTTCACACGAATGTCTTTCGACGGATTAACTATCTTTTAGTGCTGTCGAAGGATGAAACGCGAGGGATGTATCTAAAAGAACGAAAGAAACAGATCGCTCCCGTCTTTAACTGGTTGTAAGAATATAGCAGAATTTTATTACTTAAAAAAATGTAGCGTATGTTAATTGACAACAACTGCAGTAAGAACTTTATGGAATACCCATATGTATACCATTGAGAAATTACACCGTTTTACGCTGACTCAATACCTTTTTTGAGAAATTGTTAAGAGCTTACGAAACGAACAACCTGGCACTTTAACTGATACTTTTACTGTCGAAACAGACAAACAGTGAAACCCTAAATAAGTGGATAACTCTTTACCTAATAAAGCATTAGACGCTGCAGTCACCAACATCGCAATTAAGACAACAAAGAGGATTTAAATGAACGGACATATCTTAAAATTCCTTCCCATTCAAGGAGCCATTAAGGAGAGTTAATTTTACGAGTGGAGCACTTAAAATTCTGTCGGTCTGTAAATTGCCGGATATTGGAGGTCATCCGTGGTGGACATCAGGTATCCATTAGCACCTATACAGATAACACGCCGGTGACATTTATCGTCCTGAATGGAACAGTTGATGGTAGGTGATTGATGACAGATTATGGTGGTCGTAAACGTTAGCTCGTCTACTAATCTGATAATCAGTTCGATAACTCGTTCCATATCAAAACTTTTAATCAATGGAACCTATTTTTTAAATTTATTGGCTCATAAGAAGCCCCAAGTTTGAACAAGATACTAAAATTTAAATACAAAGCAGTAAACGTTTCGACTTTTTCATCATGTTAGTAGTAATCGATCACGTGATTCACCATGTCTTATCCTAGATCTCGACCTTCGATTTTTTCCATAGACGGGTATGTAGATGAATATGAGTCAGAGTTCAATCATCGTTCTATGCTTGTGCTCAGGCCGACCACACCATCTACACCAACTGTATACAACCGTATTAAAGGGAAATGTGATTCATTACATTAAAATATTTCGTAGTAAAACGTAAAGGTAGCGGGTTGAGTAACCTGAACACTCATTCATACATGTTACAGATTTTTTGTTTCATAACCATCGTTCATACGGACGGCCGGATACTTTGAAATCGATGGCGAAACATTGCAGGTACGGCTTAAGATTTTCCAGTGTTTTCTCCTGCATCAATTTCTAGCTTTTCTATTCCATTTTTTCGTCACTAGTTTGCTAATTGTCCCTTTTATCTATTTCTATCTCAATATTCAGACGTCGGAACTACAAGTGTACAGTTTACGTTACGGATAAATTTTAATTTGAAGTCAGAGGTGATCATGGGCCACCATTAAACTAGCTTTTCTACCTCTCTAGTCTATCCTATACAATCCTGAATATTATACAATATAATGATGATAAATCTTCGTCAGCAAATCGGTGACATAATAATGATCTCTCCACCGCATTGTTGTTACATTATTGTAATTGAGTTGGAGCAATTTGCAATGAGGTAATTTGAAATGCCAAGCGCCGTTTACAGGTTTATGTATGGATTGGTTTATCTCATGGAAATTGTTATTGATGGTGTACTGGCTGACGATAAATTACAAGCTTCTTCTACCTTCATAATGCAGCCAGGATACATTTGCATTAAAAATTAATTATAAAAAACATATTTGTTGTAACGTTTTATATTATTTGATAATGAATTTGTTTTTATTGTTTGCCTTGATCTTATAATATTATCTATGATAAGTAAAGAAGTACAGCACGGTCTCAATATTTCTCCGCTGCTCCTGGTTCTCTTGCCACTTTGGTCTACTCTTGTTCGGTGGGTTTTGTTTGTCAGAAGTAAATAAAATATGTATGTATTTATGATATGGTGATGCTTGTTCAATTTTCGCAGATTAAACCCCAATGACCTTTGTTAGTATGGAGAGTGAACCCAGCCTTTAGAATTTAATGCCCCAACAAAAGTACGAAGAATGAACAATCCCACTATCGTATCAACCCACGATCCATTGAGTTACAGCCTTGCTCGTCCAGTTTGGAGTAACCTCAGCTAAATAAGGCGTAACATTATCTGGTATGGCTGTAGTCGTATAAGGGTCATACGTGTTAGCATTAGCCAATGTTCTCAGATGAACGAACCGGTTACCCTATAGGGGAGGAGGTGAAGTGAATGTCGTCTAAATAAAACTAAAGGATCTCTGACATATCGTCTAAATTAATTCAAAATTTTACACCAGAATAAGAACTAACCCAATAACAAACTATAAAAGATGTATTAAAATCGTAGGTAATACTAAAAGTAAGACAACTCTACATTTAAATAGGCCGAATAACTTTCATTCGAATCAAAAATTTATAGCAAGTGTCGACTGAGCTTTAACTTGTTTTTAGAGCACCAAATTCTTCCAATCCACCTACAATATAATCTTGATGATCTTGATAAATTATGAAAGATATGTATCAGTCTAGTTTTCATATTGAATCATCTACTTTATTGCTATTATACTTGAATGAAAACACTTCTTATCTCAATAAAGTGGAATGAGCGTAGGCGGCGAGAGTAGAGGCGCTATCAAAATCATGGCGATTGACCACTTCATGCTAATCAATTGCTCGTGTGCCGGCTTTAATAGGACATTTAGCTGTCAATTATATGTGCTCAGTTCAATGGCGATGTTCGTTACTGATAGTATTATGTATTTTATCTTTATTATGACACTGGTTTTTGGTTTCGCGACTTTATCTATCGATTTTATTACACCTTATTACTTTCTTATTCTAATGTTTTAGTGCTAGGCTCTCAATGGTTTTTGAAAGTGGCTATTCAAATCTCTTTCGATTCTTTTTGTCATTTCTAAGAACCTTTGTGCACATATGTATGTTTAATTGAAAAAAACAATCTCAATACTTAATATTTTACTGCAAATCTTAAGTCTTAATCCAGATATATGTACTCTTTATTGTGCACGTGGTAATATGCCTTAAATTTACAAAATTTGTTCTCCAACTGTCATTATGCGCAAAATTACAATTTGAATCAAAACGTTATCTTAACTTTGATTGTTAACTCGGCCTCATTACATCACCATGTATAACTTTTAAACGGCTATAAAATGCTTATAAAGGTGCGACGGAGAAATCTGCATCGCAATAGTATATATTCTGTGGTATAGCATCTATCGGTTCGCCACGTGAGTCCATTGATACAGAGCGGAGTGCGGGGTGCGGGGTAGGAGGACCATTCACAAGGAGCGCCTGCGACGACCTCGCAGCGTCGTCGTCGCGGCGCGACCGAGCGTCGCTCAATCTGGGGTGCGTACGGTTATATGATGTGATGTGACTTCATGTGACGCTTTGTCATGTTAGGTCACTGAACTGGAAACTAATTGAACAAACAGTTACTGTGTTCATAATTATGCTTCTGATCTTCTGAAAATGTACCCTTCGCAATTCTTAGTTGACATCTTTGAAACAGCAGTATGCTTAGCTACTTCAATTAGAAAAAAACAAAAACCTATGTTGTATAGTGTATATAATGTATACTTATAACTAAATTATTCGGGTCCGTGACCTGGGCCTCAGGACAATGAGCCGACAATTCATAACAGCATTTTATAATTAAATGACATTACATTCGACATCGAGCTGTTCTTTTGACAACCTCATGCATGTACTACATTGTCAATCTGATGTCACGTGTCAGCAGACTCCCACGGAGTAATAAAATAATGAGGCGAAGAGAATTAGTGTAGGTGACAAGTAAAATACAACTGGCCGATTAGGTAATAAAGCAAACACGGTGTCTGCGAGTGCCAAATTAGGTAAGCGCTAATATTTGCGAGCACCTACATCCGCCAACCTGCCGCATGCCGTACCGGCCACGGCGGCCACAGTCAATAAACTCCCACTAGCCAATACAATGTGGAGTAAGCTAGAAAGTGCACACGGGGGCGATCGATATGCTCTTGATCGTGTCTTGATCCTTTTTGGGTGGGACGAAAAACCGGGCGAGAGCATTAACGCGTTATTAAGAAGACCAGATTATCTGTACTGTGATGTAGTGCTTGCATCGTAAAATGCTGCATCAAGTAATAATTGTTGTTTTCATTTTATTGCAGACTTATTCAATTCTCTACTCACATCTTTAATTAAGTATCTTTTGTCTGCTATCAATATTTCAATCTACTACAAACTGTTGTTTTTGAAGCGGTAAACTTTATAGAGCGAATCAACGCCGACACTGTAAATCTCTCCAGCAGCGTCGAGATTTCGCCAAAAAACAATTACGGCCTTTTATAATCGCATCGACCCAGATGATGTGCGAATCGACATGCGTCAAATTTCCGCACATGTGTGTTGGTCGCAAGTCTCAGCACGCGGGCACGTAGGCGCGTGCTCAGCATTCAGCGCGCGCCCACCATACGCTGCCGCCATTATAAAGCCCGCCGATTCCGCGGAATTTATGGGAACGTTGCCAGCGACATCCTCGCCATCGACAGCCACCAGTTATCGACAGCACTTACGTACTCCTATTCTAAACCAGTTATTTGCCAAAGAAAAAATTATCTACTTTTTATTATACATTCACGCTTGAATGGGACAGAATTATCGCTAAAGAAAAATATAATAGAGATATTCCTCAAATTCATGTCACGTTAATACGCAACATCAGCATCAAATCAAGGCCAAAATGTATGTGCAAATTGTGCAATCGAAATCAGTCTCCGCACCGTAATGCGAGGGAATGGCTAAAACGAAACGAGACAAGAACCGGGACGAACGACCTCCAAGTCCGCAGACCGAATACAAATGGTTCGAGTCGTGTGACCCAGCCGCAGACGAATCGTAATAAATCACGGAAAACTGCACATTGTTGCAATGTAATAAGCCAATTCTAGGCAGAGATGCAAAGAGGTGTCGGCTAGAAAGCGGCAGACCGCTTTGAGAATAATATACGCGGTGATATGGCGGAGCTGCTACTAAAGTAAATAGTAGACAGACAGATTTTGTAAAAATGTAACTCGAGCTTTTATGGGAGATAATAAGTTTTTTTTTCGGATGAGTAGAGCATCGAGTCTCTGTTGCTTAATAAATATAGTTTTTATAAATTTTTTATTCCAAAGTTTATGAATTTATAAATATTTCGGTAGATTTTAGGTGGTTACCTTAACACAACTCATAAATACAGAAATTTGACTCAATCCATAATTTGCGTAATAAATGCGCGCCGGCGCGGCATAGTCAAGATGTCGAATTTGACAAAGGTACCGTCAATTTGGTAGTGGCATAGGTACCGCCTCTATAACAAACCGAATGCCCTCACGCACTTCCTGTGTGAGTACTCATACGTACCACTTGGCGAAAAACAACTTTGACCAACGGCCATCGTCATGAATATTTATTATCACAGTGATGATTGGCGAGTTGGCGAGGTGACAGCTACATTTGTCATTGACCGAGACCGTGATCAGCGCTAGAATGTCAGAGTTCATCTTTAAGGATATCCGCCTCGATTTAACAATTAACAACATCTTGGATTATCATAATCGCCATCCTTACTTCGAGACAATCTCTTATGTGGGAAGTGTGGGAATACTTGTTGTGCCCGAGCAAACAATGGCTCCGCGAAAATTAAAGGCAAACCGCATGTTTTAGTGGCTCATTATGTGGCTTTTATTTTAGTGAGAAAACAAGAACAAAGCCCATTGTATAAATAAATAGTGTAATTTTGATAAAATTGCTCACTTGTGTTACTTATTTACTGCGATGGTTCAGCGATCCAAAGAGGATCTTCGCCTCCGACACCAGAGTTCTCGAAAGCGACCAGTTGACCGACCTAGGTACCGCTCACTTGTACTAATATTATATTGTTTTTTTTTGAATGGAGACAAAGAAGCTAAATATAAATATTCGTACAAGCAGCATTACTTTATGGAAAAATAGGCCAGAAAAGGTTTCACCTCTAGAAAATCATAAAACATCAAAGAAAGTTGCACTCATACTTTATCGTTATAACATAAATAACATACACATTAACAGGAAGTACCTAGTTTTATCAGAACAAGTCCAGTTTCAAGACAAACTCAAGTGTCATGTTCAGCGTGTAACGGAACTGCAACTGCAAGTAGAGCATTGAATTCCCACATGAGTGCTGTTGTCTACGCAATAAGACTGTTTTTGCAAGTCTGCTACCTGCAAGACAATAGTGCGAAATATCCAATTATTTTAGAATGATCCGCTTTTAAGCTCGTTATAGCATTGCGGAGAAAAATGACACTTTATGATTAAACAACGGGAGTACAGACTGAAATGTTTGTTTAATGATAATGACATCGGCAGGCGCAAAGAAATCATAGCTTCTAGAAAGTTTCAGTTCAAATTTGCTCCATGATGGAACTCCGCAATGCAACACATCGATTCGAAGTAAATCCATCTGTATTAGTGTGCCAAAATTGCTAAAACATAGCCTATATGACCTTGATATGACCAAAAGAAGAAAAACAAGAAATTATAACAGTTGAGGATATATCATTCCGGATACAGACATATCATAAGAAAAAGTATATTTATAAGAAGCGGCATAATAATATTTGACATTACCAAGTTAAAGAGATTACAGTGGTGATGAATGATGACATGTAAGAAGATTACCTTACCACTTCTTCTCATTTCAGAAGATGCCGTCAGTCAGACATACAGACGAATTTCGTGCAATCCAGTACATATGCCGTTCAGTTCATTGGCACACATTCAGGTTGTGCAACGCGACTCCGGTCGACCCTAATGTTACGTTATCTGCTCCAAAGGGCATGCCATTTCATGTGCTGGGTTGCTATGCATCACGATATTTGGGGCAGGTCATTTTACTGACACATATTTTTAGGAATCACAATATAAAAAACATCTAGATATAAAGCAATATTATTGAGTATTAGTACTATTACTTTTCGAACATAAAAACATTTACTTTTCCTTATTTTTATTAATTTACTTCAACGTTTGACTTATTATGATTCGTTATAATTTGATTCTATGACATGTTACAGTATAAAAGAATTATTTTATAGATGTAACTATTATAGTTAAAATTAAGCATATAATACGGTTTATTGAGTTCTAATGAAATGAAGACTTGACAGAAGAGTATGATACTTCCATGAAATAACACTTCAAGATCTTATTGCAAATAAAAAAAAATATAATCACTTTAAGAACAATATCATTACAGTACGAGTAGCAATGACCAGTAATCAGCAGATAAGTATATTATTTCATCTGGAACATAAGCTACTAGATAATGTAGGATCAGTATTACATGTCAGAAACTTGATCTCCGCTCGCTAACCAAACACGTGACTCGATTCATTTGATAAGAATAATTTAAATCCGAAATCGTATTAAAATATAGTTAGTTCGAAAACAAATAGAAGATGTGAAATAGAGCAAATAAGTTAAGCATGCTGGTCCTTACCCTTATAAATGTAAAGATGTTATTGTAATATTGTGTGTTATAAAGAGTTTAAAACAAAACATAAAATCATACAAGCATTGAGATAAATTCACACCAATACATGTAGAAGTAGACAATGAACACAAATATGTGTAACATAGCCAAGGACGGTTGTAAGAAGTACGAGTATACGATCACCAATCATTTCCATACAACTCGCGGCCGGATGTTGCATCGGTATCGTTTGTCCGTCGTGAGCAGCATGGAAACCTTAATTAACACCATTCTCAACCTTAAGTATGACGCTGAAAAGACAATGGTGATGGTAGGCTAATGCTTTATTGACGCTGATGCCTGACGCTTCAAGGTTGACCTTGCTTTAGGAACCACCCAGTACCAAACTGCATTAAAAAAACATCAAGAAGAAAAACTAGTCGATGTCTATCAAATCTATGAGCGCTAGCATATGCCAAAAATAATAAAGTCCATTATATCAATCAATCTATAAGAAATGTCAAAACAAACACGCTATTTGTACGAAATACGAATCTATGATGTCATCATTTTTTTTTATTTAAGTGACGTAACAAATTATTATTTGGTAAGCAAACTTATTACCGTAGTCTATTGACGCTTGCCTGTAACACCAAGAGATTCTTGTGCGCGTAGTGGTAATAGTTATGATACGATACTGAGTTAGAATAATACTGTCAGTTAACGTGATTTCTAATACACGATAACTACTACCGACCTTTTGCTATAGACAGTCTACCTAATCTAGTACTGTCTCTAATATAGAGCCTATCTATTGCAGACATAGACTAGGCACATAATTCGGCACGTCGTAGCCTCGTCACATCCGGTCAGCACTTGCGCAACCTTCCAATATGGGCATTGTATGCTAAACGAGTGGAGCCCTGCCAAATACTAATACCGCCCTAACGGTAACCGCATTATCCTGCCGTGAGACTTGATTTGTAATCAGATCGAACTTAATGGTCGTCAATAGTCTGGTTCCAATTCTAATAAATACAGAAAAAAAAATCCAAAATCAACCTCTAATTATATTTTCAAAGTCAGTTTAGAGAATGTTAAAAGAATGATAAATTGTACATCGGAGAACTTCTTGTAAGTACTTAAAATATGGTATGGTAATATACTTAATTAAAATAAAGTATTGATAAATTAAAAATGCGCTGTTGATTTGTTAAAAGGGAATAAAATAAACAAGGTTATAACTTAAATATAAGCAGATATTGTAAATCCTGGTATATAAAAAAAAAATCCGTTTAACCTACCTATGCCCAAGATCCGGATAGGCGAGTATAATAAGATCCAAGCGGCAGGCAATAAAAACTACACAAAAAGGCTGAAATCACACGTACGGTAACAAATGATGTTTACAGAGCTGCCTAACAAATACTGAGCCTTTGAAATGAGTTCGCCGCTTATCCTCGGGTGTCCAAAGGACCGGAAGGATTTTTAGTGGTCCCGCCCGTTTCTCACTGCTTCCTATGCTATAAGCTAACATTCAGATGTTTTTTAAGCAAACACAACTTTTTATGGTGCACTGATGAAAACTGATGCGGGCTTCTTTGAACACAACATATACACAGTGAATGCTAATTTTGATATTGCCAAATTAGGATGACGTGTAATCGTCCCTTTTTTAGTTGAAATTGATTTAAAAAAACCATTCGAACTTCGAAAATATTTTCGGTATTCTTACAGCAAAATAATTACATATAGCAATATTAATTAAAAAAAACAAAATTATGCGTGGAAATAATAAGATCATCTGTTAATTTAACATTGAAGAAGGTAAGTAGGTAAACAGGTGCTTTGGTTGCACGATTTAAATTGGGTATAAAAAAAATCTTATGTACTTTAGGATTAAATATAGCAGCAACATGACATTTTTGCGATAAAATACTATAAATTTAATTTTCATTTAGACTGGAGAAGGAACACTCGTGTGAAACAAATCCTGACCGGCACCGGACGTCCGTCTTTGTCGATATTCCCGTTCTACATCAAAGGGAGCCAACGGTTTCTCCGTCAAACAATTTTCAACTTTAAAACCAATCAATAGAACACAAAAGAATAGTCAGAAGATACCCATCGTAAAACTGCCCTAATACATCTTGTCACTTGAAGAGATGATTAAATTGCAGTGGACAGCGCGACAATAGCGGATGCGGAAATAACTCTTACTGAAACAGCTAACAAATTGATCCGCCACACGTAGGCTAGAAACATTACACAATATAAATGCAAACATTAAGTCATAATAATCCACGCATTAAATTTAATAACGAAATAAGCACGCTCAATACAACAACTTGGATAAGCTAAAGTTTACAGTAGTCAGATGACTTCTAATTCATTTGCTTAGACTGTACCTATTCGTCCTTGACTGATCGTGACGGAGATAATGACCGTTTACCTGGAACAAACGAGCGCGAAATAAATTGAAACGGCAGAGATGAGCACCGAATGAGCAGTTACAAAAATAGATAATGATATTAAATTTGTCACTTGGTGGGAGCCGAGAGCGGTCAGCCGCACACGATGTAGGCGTCGCCCACGTTCAATCCATTTCCGCTGGGACTTCAAACACGAGACAGGCTGTTCCTTCAAATGCCGAAATTCTTGCACCAGGTTAAACCCTACCCAGTCATGTACTGTTTGTTTTCACACAAAACGCGACTGGCACTCCCATGCACAAGGTTATTTTTAAAATAATATCTGCACTTTAAATTCCGTTCGATACTTCGGTTGATTGCTTACAAGAAATATCGACCTTGGACGAGGTCCCGAGAGCGGATGTGGACAGTCGTAAAATAAAAATGGCCCTCTTTGTCGCAAAGACAAATGCAGAGGAATTATTATATGGCCAACCGCTCACACGATTGACGGCCGATAGCTGCTCCGGCATCCGGCATTGAAGGTGACACAGCACAGCCCATCCTTGCAGATCCGGTGAGAATTTATGTCAATATTATCTCCATCTAACACAATCTACAATAAAAAATCTCTGCATTATTTTCCCATAGCAGCATTTGCAGCCAAAATAATTGAAGGATTTTAAGACGACCTTGCGATATAAGTGTTCATGATGCATAATTCCGAAAATACTTAACAATCTTACGTCTCTTAGGTACGCTTGAACATAAGTTCGCTACACGACTAAAATTACAAGCAACCATTGAAAACGTAGTAAATAAGTACTAAAATAAATTAAACTTTCAAGAGTTTCGTAAATAAATCCGATAATTGCAACGACAGTTAATCTCTGGAGTTATACAACTTGGGAGATAATAATGATAGGTTGAGCAATATCGGTGACAGCGGGGGCAGACAGCCAGCCGCGTGCGCTGGATTGTCGTTAAATTGAATTAGAGCCCCCACGACACCACCAGCACCGCGACCGGCAAGCTGCGCCCGCGCAGTTCGACGACCGTTCGCCCACCGTACTTATTGATTCCATTCAATCGATCCTTCGTTGATAAATCTCGTAGTGGGAGTGACAGCGTTCCGAGTAACAGGTCTCCTATGGGTTGTTGATTGACCTATTTGTTCGTTTCAGAGTGTTAATTGTGACATTATTTCGATGTAGGTACTTCATCTATCTTATGTAATTTCCAATATGTTTGAATGCATTTCACGCTTCCTTGTAAAATACAGAAAAATGTAGGTACATCGTAACGCAGACATACGCTTTCGTAATCGCGTTCAAATAGTAATTTATAACACCTATTTTATAATTCTACTAATAAAATTTATGATATGTGGATAATGTGGAATGTGTAGAACTTTAGCGCAGCCTTGCATAGCAAGAAAAGCTAAGGATGTACCTATGCACTGCAATAAACGAGTCTCTCAGTTGCATAGCTAAGTACTTGTGGCAATGCGGAAGCCTAGCAGCAATTTTCGCGTTTGCGTAAAGAGTTGACATTCGGAGCGCCATGTGCCAGTGTGGGTGCGTATAGTAATTACATTTCACACTCCAACGAACTGTTTCAACTTGAGCTACGGACGGAAGTATCGACACCGACGCAGCCACCTCCGTCCTTCGGATCCATCATTCTTACGCTGGATTAAAACATGAATATCTACAGTTGTGGCTCAGGCACATAAGCCGATTACTGTGTTATACCTGCATAAAGTTACAGACATTGTAAAAATAACTATGCTAGGTAAATGCATTAATCTTATACTATTAAACGAGCAATATTTGTATGTACATACCTATATAAAATTATTTGTACTCGCATTTTCGAAAACGGCTCAAACGATTTCTTTGAAATTTTAAACATTAGTTCTTACATAAACATAAAGATAATCTAGCTAGGTTCCATGTCTGGTTAAATTCATTTTACCCATATTTTCTAAACTCGCTCAAATAAATCTTGTAGTTAAAGTTTTGTAAAGACCTGTGAAGCCCTTAAAAGAGACGACTGGCATTAAGTGGCACAAGATAGGGAGAAGTGGAGAAATCTTGTGGGAGACCAGGATCCACTCTGGGTCGTCGAGCCATTATCGCAGTAAGTAGGTAAAGTTAACAAAAAGATTTGACTTCAACTCGGTACGATTATTTAACTTTCTCAATAAATGGATTCAAGTTATTTTTCTTTGATATATGATGACATTCATAAATATTCCGATGAACATCGAAATTACGAGATACTTGACTTGGAAATTCGGTGAAGGCGGAAGTCCCGACAATAGAAAACTCGACAACCTGTATATTTATGCTATAAATGAAATTGTTATCCACTGAATTTATATCAACAAATTATAATCTGAATCGATTCAGCAGTTTAGTTTGTCGTCAATTTAAATTACCTATTAGGTTCTAATATGTTGATTCTATCATGCTATTATTATCGTTTGCGTGAAATGTTATTTTTGCAACTTTTCCATAAAATTAAAAAATAAGTTGTAAGTAAATTGAACATGATACATTAATTCCTAATCTCGAAGAAGAGTCGGTCTAGACCATGTCCAGACAGATTTAAGACTAACCTGAAGAAGCGGCTATCACAGACAGTAATTTTAAATTTGTTTTCATATTAGCACCGTAAACACTTTCATGTACTACTGGGTCATTAAGACAGAAATTCTAATTTCATTTATTAATATAAAGGTAGATATAGATAACACAAAGTAGACAACGTGTTTATAGTTCTATAGATTATGTGCTGAATTAGTTAACTGGTATTAAGCGAAAAGTTGTCGCCCGTTTGCAGAATCACCCGACACTATGAATGAATAATTCACAAGATCGAAAATAGACCTTAGCGGAAATAGAAAAAAACTTGTAAATATGCTCGTAAAAGTTGGTGGTTCCGAAGTCGTTAAATGCAGTTGTTTGGGGGTTACAATGTGGTGTGAAGGATATAATCCTCAAGCGAAATGGGCGGGCACGTGCTTGGGGTAACCGTATGGTGTGAATTTTGATTGTCGTCGCAATGGCGATCACTAGATGCGAGGCCTTCTAATAATTCAACATCTACTACGTAAAACCCATTTATCCAAAGTTTAAGATACACATTAAAATTATCGTTACGTGAGTGAGCTCATCAATCAAGAATTGATTCGTCACATGTACTACTAGAACAGTATACTACGATAGTTGCTGAAAGTGTGTTTATAGCATCCGCCTTCCTGCTGTGACCCGACGAAAATACCGTTATGTACGAACGCACAGTCAAACTACATTGATTTACATACGCAAATCATGACGAATTGCACACAATGCACGACCGAAATATGCCGACAGAGGCAGTACTTTTCTAGTGTCAGCATAGCGCAATATGAGGTACGAGAACTTGAGCAGAAGAAGTTCGAAGCCTAGCAAAGATCCGAGGTAATGGTTTTAAATGCAACTGATTGATTAAATTTAAGAAATGACTTTATTCCACCTATAGAAGTAATAAATTTGCATCTAAATTGGTTACAGTTCTTAAAAGAAATATAATTGTCATCATCATTGCATATGGCAATATTATTATCGCAATTTCAACATAAGTCTTAAACTTATACCCAATTTATCATTTTCAAACCAATGGAAATGGCTAAATTAGAGGACCCACAGGGCCTTCCCTCTTCACCGATACATATTTTCTAAAGCTCTACATTCTTTCATATTTTGCATTCCGACGTCATTCACAGCGCAACACATCCAGTTAGTGGGAGTAAACACATTCCTATTCAGATCAAAAAGCCTTTTATGTCGCTTAATAAAGCCTATTCAACTGTATGACTAGACTAAAAGAAGACGATGTTTCTCTAGCTAGATAGATGTCTAGTTGGGTATTATATATACGCAATAATGAATATAAATAAATAAAATATTTGAATTCAACTAATTTTTTCTTTTTATAATTTTCAAATATCTGTGTAAATCGAAATTGTTATCGCACATGTCCAATAATGAATAAAGTCATAGCGGAAAACGTGGAGTCCAACAAAAACAAACTGCTGCATAGCGAGCCTTAAAAAATTTTACACTCGTTAGTGCATCCGGTGAATTACGATTGCGCGTGGTGTCTTTTTGCTTCGTGTTGGATTCTAAAAAGAAACCGATCAATCGGACAACATAGCACACGGAGGGAGAATATCCTGCCGCGCCGCGGGGAACGGAGGATCGCGCGCAGGCATCCATGAATGGCCCTAACGAACTCGCTGGCCTTGGCCAGGTCGGCCCTGTGGCCCTCCCTATTCCAGACCCTATCACATTTATAAGTATGCTTTAGGCTTTATATGAATACCACTAGTTTATAAATTATGATCAAGGAGTACTTAATTCAATGAAAGGAATAAATTTTATGAATGAACATTGAACAAGTATCAAAAACAAGAATTGACGAAATTAATAATGACAAACCTCATAAAAGTATTTGCGTCTTATTGCAAATCGAGAAGTGTTCATAACAGGAAATTATCAAATTCTTGCATATAATTTATGTATATTGTACGTTCGTATGGACGTGGTAAACATCTCATTCATGATCCTTTGATTGAGTTTGAATGAGTGACGTGCTCTGTGTATACAATTTGCCTCGTTACAGGAAGTGAAACGAGTCCAACCATATCAAGGACGTTATAATGTTAAAACTGGATATGAAATGCCGTTTAATAGAGAAACTATTAACGAAACCTCCCATGCGATATAAGTTTTAGGTTATTTCATTTATATAAGTGTGGTTATTGATCTTTTATATGAAGACGTAAACTTCTTAGTTGTATCGACCTTGAGCTAGCAAAGATTGAAGAGCTAACCTAGTTACTGCTACGTGCCTGCGCGTGCCGTTAAGGGATTTATAGGTCGGATTACTGATGCCGCAACTTGCAACATCTGGTGATATGTCATCACTAGCTTTTGTCCGCCGCTTCACCTGCATTGAACTCAGTTATATAGCGCCCAAAAGTAGATTATGTTTGATCACTGGTCCTTCACTATATCCAAACCAAATTTCATCAAATTCAGTCCAAAGGTTTAGCCGTAAAATCGTAACAGACAGACATACCTTCATATTTATAATATTAAGTATGGATTCTACGTCTAATGATATTAACTGATTAAAAACAAAACCACTAATCTCAGTATACTTGACTGTACCAATTAGGAGGTTTCTATAACTTAATGTTGTAACACTTGTAACTACGAATACGAAAGAACCTTCGAGTTAAGCTTTCGAAACTTCCCATGGCAGCGGAAAAGACTGATCGAGCAAACATCGAATACGTTCCATCCGATTAAACGTGTGGCAGTTTGAAAAGTTCTCAGGCACTCCGCGGAACGCACGGGAGACGGAATGGAACAGTACCATAGGATGATACAGTCAGGGGCAGATAAAGATGAGCCCCCTACCGTACTTACCATAGTGACCGGGGGGTCAGCTTTACCCGCTCCCGACTTGTCAATCTTTCTCGGAATCCTAGTCTTTGTCACACTACGATATTTTAATACTCAAGTCAGCTAGACAGACCTCCTATACCTGAATCTTTTGGAAATACTCGGTACGAATATTCATACACTATGTTTTGAACTCGTTTTCTCTCATTTCGATGGCCAAGCAAGATCCACTTCAGGTCGCTAAGCCAGAGGAGTAAGTATATTATAACCTCAATTAATTATACGCCTTAATGTGTTACTACTTTCGATCGATCTTAAAACGTACTCGTAATTACCATTCAAAGTCGTGATCTATGATTCTCTACGGCACACTTTAGTTATCGATACTATCTGTTATACGTCCCAGAGTTCACAGTAGTTGTTCGATTGTAATAATCCACACCTCCCAGAGCAAAATGCCACGGCTATGGACATTTTGTGCTATTTCATATCCGCTACGAAACGTCCACATGGTTACGTAAATATATCTTCGGGAATACGATTTTCAGTGCTAACCAACAACATAATAGTATTTTAAAACATTTCAGGAATATCAACACATATCAGGAATTTTTACATGATATTGTTGGACTAGTGACGGATTATATCCAATAAGTAAACAACACTATAGGTGGACGAAAGAAAAGGTAGATTAAAATCATACTTGGCTCGCCAACGAACCTGTTAGTTACTAAACAATAGATAATAGTAGTAATATTTATTCAGTAGTACCTACAATTAATATTAATTCAAGTATTGCTTAACCTTCGGAAACCGGCATTGATTCCGTGACGGCCATAATGTCCTCTAAATAACTCCAAAAATCCTTTGAATAATTTCCATTATACAAAATTATAGAACATAGTGTAGACAATTTTGTAAACTGGATCACATGTTTGCTACGCATCGCGTGATGTGGAATAAGAGAAGAGTTCGCGCAGGAACAATGAGCTATTATAGACGAGTGTTGCCGCTTTACCAATGCCAGTTGCTTTGCCGAGGAAGTCAATATCTATTAACCCTGCACAATAGGTGAGCGACATCCGAAGCTCATTACTGGCATTCGCTTCCGTTGGTGATTTGCGACAGGCCAAATCGTTGCATATTGAATTATAGACCACTAGTCTTTTTACGACCGTATATAGTAGCAGCTAAGCTATGTTTGCTAATTTATATAACTTCCATAAAGATTCAAAACAAACAACATAGAACCAGTGCAATTTTGTGAAGATTCAATTACCCAATTTGTATTTATTGAGTACTAGCTGTTCCCCGCGGCTCCGCCCGCGTGGGACTCGGTTATATCGCGCCCAAAAGTAGCCTATGTTTGACCTCAGGTCGTTAACTACATCCCTACCAAATTTCATCACAATCGGTCCATCCGTTTAGCCGTGAAGAGGTGACAGACAGACAGACAGACAGACAGACAGACAGACAGACTTTCGCATTTATAATATTAGTATGGATGCAAATTCTAATGGATGTTTTGTTTTGTGGTAAATTCGTGCTAGTTGCTGCGTAAACACATTCGGCCTTGGCGGCGGTTGTTTACGGATACCTAATGCTTTGGCAAATGAACCCATGTCTGTGATTAATATCACAAAAATGTGATGAAGAAGATTTGCCACCTGGATCTTAGGTCTAGTCTAAATTCTTTAAAAATTATCCTATACACTTCTAAGAGCGTCGGAGTATAAAGCTACAGATGCCAATAGAGCTGCCTGAAGTCTAGTTGTTACAATAAATTAGGTTCAGAATCACGAAGACTAGCAGGAAGACACTACACAAGATCTTAACAATAAAATTCTACTTTAATAAGAAGAGTTACACATAATACAGTGCAAACAGAACGTGATCGCGCATACTCTTGACAGCTATCGATCCCTTCCACAAATTTTCTAGGCACATCCTAAATACTGTTGGCAAACACACTCTTATCAACCGTAAAGCTTAAACTTATAGTCACCGACCCACTTGATGCATCATTGTGTTCGGAACCATACATAGACAGAAGGGACGTGCCGGTGGTAATGTTTAAACATTTGTCAGGTCAATATTTGTGATGAGCAGCCAGCGAGCACGAGGCCGACTCGTGTCGATGCATTACATTAAGTGCACTTTAAATCTCGTCCAAAATAAAACTTTAAAAATTTAATTCTTCAGAAACAAACGTGACGTCTTTAATGAATGCGCTCAGTGGGGAGCCATCAGGCTCTTAAAGGTTGCGAAAAATCCTTCATCAGATATAATATCAGATGAATCAATCTTATTCAACACAGCTGCATTTTCTTCAATTATTGCACCTGTTTTTTTTACATTCATTCATCGCCCAAAATCTCGAACAAAGCATTAAGAAATATGATATATGTGATTACACATGAGATGGTGAGTGATACTGATAGCTGATTTAATGAATACATTTTTACAGAGAGAAGTATAGCGGGAAACGCATAATGACTTCCGTTCACCGGACAACAAGAAGCATCGAAAATAAGACTGACCGGGCCGCAGAACAGCGCTGTGGTCATCGGAAACCCTAAATAAACGATGTTTTGGTTAGCAATAAGAAAACATGGTCTGGAACCGCATACATTTGTGTCCGCATAAAGTTTTTATTGAATCAGAAAATATTTTTATGAGCACAATTTAAATCTTTAGTCATTTTGTATACAACTTCCTTCACCATTAGGAGAAAAATCAAAGATGAAATATTAGTTTATCATGAATATTATTGTCAGTTCAGCCGTACGAAGACCATTGATGAACTTCCTCTAATAAGTCAGATATTTTATTTTTAAAAGTTCGAAATGCCCAACATAATTCTACTACTTACAACCCTGTAATTTTGTTGGCAATTTATTTGTTTGTCTCTAGATTGTAGTATGTATGACGATGAAGATAGATTTGAATAGGGTAATAGCATCTGTCAAATGTCAATCAAGAAATCTTAGTGGTTAAACACAAGTTGTCTTTGATAAGCGGATATGGGAAGTGCGGTCGACATGGCGCAAATTGTCCACCGTTCATCGGCTCGCGATTCTAATTCTGATATATCCTGCGAGTTTCCTGCGCACGCGCCTACCGGAACACCGTCACTCACTATATACCCGTGATAAATAAATCATACTCGTGAATTACCTACGCGCTAATCTCGAAATTATGCTCCGTTTCCTGCGAGAAAGCTCTATCGTTGCAGGAAATACAAACATAGATCGATTGGCTTGGCTAACACTGACGCTGTTAAATCTGCCGTTTCTCATTGGCGTAATGATGAAAAAGCAAATATTCCAGAAATTATCCAAGAACTTAATAATAGTATAATACTATTCAATCGCACTCTACTAAGTGCAATCGGAAGCCATGACATGATAGAACCGTTTAACATAAATCAACGATACTGAAGATAATAGCTGCTATAGCTGCTATTAACTATAAATAAGAAGTCGAGTCATGGCTTCGTTTGCGACTGACTCCGAGTTTGATTCACACGATGAACAGTCTATTTAATCATTCACAGATGAGCACATTACCTAGCTTTGGCCGCGAGTGATAACAATAGCTACTAACAAAAACAAACTGCTTCATATCGCCGCCAATACACCGGCCTTTGTTTACATACGAAGCAAACTGTAAACACTCGTGCGACGGCATATGTCCTCTAACACATAGCCAATTACTGCTATAAATAACGCACAAATTCAACAGTCCGACGAAACCTCGCTTATTTGGAAGAGAATAGAGGGCAAAAACGAACCAAAACAAACTGGAGATTATATTCAAAGATTACAAGCCAACGCGGATTACTGGTCAGTAATTTGTACACATCCTCTTCGAGAACGGTCTGCTAAACGAGTCGGTTACTACCTATTGTTTCCGCCGATGACTGCGATCTTCCCATTCAGGACTGCCAATGTTTAGTTTGATAGCTTCTAGGAACATATTCTATTGTTGGGTTCCCAGGACGGCATCTTTTGCCACTGGAATATGGAATATCTCCCGTACTTGGTGGTTCCATGAATTCACTTGGATGTTTATCTTGCTAAATTTAAGGAAAACTATCGTGTACGCATGCAGTATGTATACCTATGTCAATATTACGACAATTGAATCTGTTGTAAAGTAACTGACTAAACTAAATATATATTAGGAAAATCTACGATGCGAAGGATTTGTTTCAAAAAGTGCTAAATTACTGAACTGACCAATTAAGATCTTTGTTTGATGCTGGTAATTTAAATGAAGGGAACAAGACACATACTCCTATAAGAGCAGCATATTACTAATTAATAAACTAATATCACATACTTAATGTTTAATGTATTTTTACCTTGTTCATTCATTCTCGTTCGTTTCCTTGAAACACTACAAGGTATGGTAGAACGCACAAGAGAATATAAATCATGAGTTGCCGTGGTCACAGTCCAGAAGCCCGTCACGGGAAAATAATCTGATGTTCATGATACAAATGTGAAGATATGCAAGTATACATACATCGAAGACACGGTCTATAATTACGGAAGCATAATAATTGCAGATAGTCGTGGGAAATTGTGATGGTGGAGCAAGGTTTAAAATATTTATTTACAGCTTTAGTGATTATAAAAAAACCTTTTTGTGAATGACAAAATAGACTATGAAAATGATTTGATAAAGCCAAATGGATGTGTTCATTAAAAGCACACCGTAAAAAATATCAAGCAACAGCATGCGACGGCGACATAAAAAGTCCGCAAACAAGTTTATTACGTATTAGTAGATAATATCATCACTCACACACAGTACAAATATTTTAAGCTGCTGCTTACGTGTTACGAGAAATATGGAGGAAATTGTTAGCAGCTTTACCTAACGGCAGTTCCCATTGTTCAATTAGATGAAGCAGGCTATTCGGAAGTTCCCTATGAAGCGATCGGCCGCTCCGATACCGCAATGTCGCACTCTAATGTCACCACAGGCAGGAAGCCAGCAGGCGTGGGGCAAGCTACACGAGATCCCTTTTACGTGGACCAATTAACGGACCCCGATGGACCGGATGTGTATACATACATGCATTAGCACCTTCACCCTTCACTTATCTTCTTACGAACCCAATATCTTGGGAAAAAATCAGAGGGAAGCAAAATTTTGGTTTCGTAAAAAAGTGTCACGTAGAATCATTTAATGGACAGGACAGTTTGAATACGTGACTTCATTGACCGGATTGCACAAGCAATCGTCCTTGGTTTCACTTAAGTGGTGGTGTAGTATATGGTGTACAGGATAATATAACTGCCAGTACCTGCGTGCCCATGTGAAGATTACATGAGCGTTATTGTATTCACAGCGCGTGTTTCGTATATCTTGTCTTACTAGGCATACTGCGTTGGTTGATACAGTACAACCATAAAGAGAACTAAGTAAATTATTTTATGGAGAAACGCTTGTACAATTTTAGTATATTTTTACATATATTCACAGATGGAGGATATCCACGTGTCAGAAACTTGACATTGTTGTAGACGAAAATAGGTCAAGAGCATATGTGTGGTTTCGGAATTCCGAAGTATTGAAAACATTGCGGGTGAGCTATTTACGATAAACTTCTCTGAAATTATTATTTACATCCACAAACTTTACATCATCTTCTGAAAAGATGAAAGAATTCGTTTAAAGATCTTTATATGCTAAATTGATAATACCTTTAATATACCCTCTTAAAACAGGGTTGTGAAATTAAATCACCACATATTAAAGGGAGTACAATAAATCATTTTAAAAATGTACCTAATGTTATTATCGAATAAGCCCCACGAGAATGACCGAATGCAGCGTGAAAGTATAAAACACTATTATTAAAAATTAGCAAAGAATGTACGTAAGTGTTTAATTCATAATTAATATGTCAAAACAAGGCTAAAATCATCGCCAAAAATAGCGTTAGCAGTCTGCAACACAATCTCTCCTTCGTGGGAATAAACCTCGTCATTGTTTACGCTCTCCGAGATTTCGTACTATTATTAGAGCCCCTTAAAAGAAACCGGAAGCACAGCCCGTGCCACCAATTACGGGTAAGTGTAACGGACGCATGCTACTTCCGTTTTCGTGGGACCAAGTTCCGCCCTCTGCTGGGGCTGATCCGGAAAGGACGGGTATTAATAAACGTTAAAAAGTCAAACGAACTTTTGTTCAGATCCCTAGAACTTCCGTTTTGTACCCGCTGTTGTGAATATCCTGGTTAAATAACGACTGGTTCTATTCAAATTTTGAATGAAAGTAGAGTTTGTTGGGTTGTTAGTGAAACTTTAAATATTTTTAAAAATTAAAATAGGAAGAAAATAATTATAAAAAGTAGTAGGTACATGACACAGAAATAATAAAATATCCTCACTTTGCTGATAAAATAAAAAACCGAACAATATCTTTATCCATCAGTTGCAACATACCAGTGCCATTGTGTGAATCATTAGGTATTGGTTTAAAATAATCAAACAAATCCACCTTTAGAGATAAACGCAAAGGTGCGCACGACGAGACGAACACCATTACCGACGATCGTATAAACTTCGAACAAAATTTATCGCTTCCTCTCTGTGTTTTTCACTCCACAACAATACCCGCCTCTCCAAGTGTGAAGTTAATGTCTTTACGACTTGTTGAAGAGGTATATGCTTCACTGCTCCCATGTTTTAAATGGGAAATGGCTTTACACGCCATTAGCCAACCTCGATTCGATCTGCATTTTCTTCTACTTTTCCCATTTTATACAGGGCCGGTACTCGTCTCTTTTATTTTGTTGCCATCTCAAATGTGACGTTTTGAATTATAGAGCTTTTGGTTCTCTTTCAAAATCCCGTAAAAGAGTGACATGTGAAACAGCAGTTATCAAACAAGTTCAAATGATTGAAGATTTCAAAAACGAAACCTCATTAAAAGTCGAGTCGAAGTCTTGAAAGACCCCTGTCTCGATTCTTGGTTAGACCGACTCGTGAGAAAAGATCCCACAATTTCTTTCACTTGTCGCAACAACTTGGCAAATCGAGACCCCGTGAGAATAATGCAACAGCTTCATACAATTTATAAGATTTTGCAAGACTTCTTAGCCCGTCAGTTAGCAGTTGGTAAAAAGTATAAAACATTCTTCAGCTTTTTCAAATTAATTGCTAAGTGCAGTTGCATATCGTAATGAATGAAAGCATCGTCATGCAGCGGAGGCGTGGCGATTTAATTTCCGCTGGCCGCCCGCCGCGCCGTCCGCCGGCCAAGGGGCCGACCTAATGGATTGGATTACGGTTTCATAAATGACCATTCTGTATATCATTCACAAGTTGTTGTAACGAAAAAAAAACGACTTCTGCATATATTTGATTCTCATCACATTCGCATATTAACATGTGACTTGTTTTTGATGCAGCTTAGACTTTAATATGTTGATTTATATTTACAATAGTTATGAATAGTACGTAACTTATGACTTAAGCTGAGAATTTATGAATAACAAGAGCTTTTAAATAAATATTTGCAAAACAGTCAAAAGCACCTAAAATCATACGGTATGCTAAAAATGAGGTGTGCATTGATTGAAACCTTTAATAGATTTACAAACTTTATTTTCAAAACCGGAAGTCGGTGACTTTAAAGTTTCGTAAATAGACATGTTTATTGCTTGCTTTAAAAGGTTTACCCAAGGAACTCTTTATCTTAGGCTATAACAATGACATAACTAGCAGTATAGATAAGTGAAAATTACGTTGAACGATAAAGTTCACGTCTTTTGCTCCATCACGCACATTTTACGGGAGCGGCTCTGACTCTGATCCCTATATCCACTAATGATGTGGCTTAGCATAATCCTCCAAGCCGAAGACAAGACCATTGCAAAGTCACCAGCCTGATCTACTATTAACATGTCTACTATCAATTAATTTTCAAGAACCCAAGTCAAGCCCACTTTGCTTGGCTTAGGTTCTTGCAAATTAGCAGTGCCAGAAGGGGAAAGGTATAAAAATAATATCATTATGGTTAATAACGTTCAATATTCTTTCTAGCCCCAGAAAATGCACTGTAAGTGTTGTCATTTGTTCTGTTACTAAGCGCTTTCTTATTGCAGTCCATTACGTATAATGAGATGTACGTAAAAAGCCATCAGAGAAATTGATCATGAGTGTAGAGCGATGTGAAGAGGAGGTGGTCTTGCAAGGCGTGGCAATTCAATATCCGCTGGTGGCCGTTGATGGATGAAGAATTTATTAGCTTCTTACGACTACACAGTACTGCTACTAAAGGATATTATCATAAGTGCCATTCATAAGTTTGAGCTTTGGATAATCGTTCGTTATAAATATTCATGTGCTCTATAATTGTGTTTTTTATGAAAATTACTAGTCGGTTTAGTATCGCGTGAATAAACTCGATATTTAATGCACATTCTAAGCAGTACTTGAAAAAGATAAAATGATACTTTAATATCTGTAACTTTTTTAAATATTATGTGCCTTAATATATATATATCCTAATAGGCACATAATATTAAAAAAAGGTAATAGAAAGAGAAAAGTTACGTCATAAATAGACTTGATAATTAAAGTCTGATGATAATGTGGGGGTAATCCAATCTTATAAGGGTAGAGGATGCCTCAAAGATAAAGACAAAAGAAATGCGATTAATAAATAATGAGTTAAATAAGATAAAAGGCATGAAACGCGTTTCAGGTTTCCAAAAAACACCTAAGGCTCAATTTAGTGAAGCTACGTGAATCAAACGTAAGTCAAAAACGATTACAGATATGGATTAGGCATGTATATAAAAAAATGTATAGAAAGATATTAGTTTTAAACAATAGGTGCTCATCAATTTTGAGGCGACACGAATTCTGTGTCAGCAGCGATACAATTTGGCGAGAAATCGACTCAGGTAGATTTCGCGTAGCGCCTTATTAAGCGATCTATTGTGTTGAGACGGCGGCGGCGCCTAAAATCTGACCGTTTTTACGAATACCTCACATACAAAAACATGACCAGCAGGATACTTATCATTTTGACTTTTAGCAAAATTGTCAAGGAAAATGTGCCTCGGAATAAGGTCTTAATCGTTAAATTAGCTAACAAACATTATCTTAAATCAATAGGCTCAATAATTGGAAGGGGTTTAGACTCATTCTAAACCCCTTCCAATTATTGAGCCTATATATAATTGGAAGGGGTTTAAATTGAGTTTGGACATGATTTGGTAACTTACAATTACATAGAATGTATTAGTGAAAGTGGACGCATATCAACGACAGTTGTTACAAGTGTTACTCAAACGGATTGCGCTAGATATGAAGAAGACACGGTGGCGTACGACACCTACTTCATTTACATTACGTGGGCACCACCTACAAATTCAACCCACAAGCGTATTTGTCGCTCACTACATCCTATCTACGTGTCACTTTAGCTAGAAAACCTTCATAATAAATGCAAGAAAAATTCGCGCAGTCGCTTACCTTATATGTCAAACTGTGACTGCCGATAGCGGCTTTCCAAGGGTTAATTTTCCTCTGGTACACCGACCTCACTGCGGAAATTGCATCGCTGTTAATAACAGATTTGATTCACACTCAAGTGTCAATTGTCACCTATCGTAAAGTGGTGAGTACACAGGGAAACACGTATTTGAAATTTCGAAACGTCAAAATTGGAAAGCAGACATGCGCTCGCGTGTTGGCGCGATGGTCGTCGGCGCGACTGAGCGTGAGCGGCAAGAGAAGGCGGCACGCGCCGATTCATTCACAAACTGTAGTGGCGGGGCGAAGAGTGCGGGGCCCGGCCGATAGGCTCATTCATGCGAGAGCTGGTGACCTGCAGCTCGCCGTTCCGGATCGAGGACTGCACTGCAATCCGCAACACTGATTTGTAAACGTTTCGCGACAATTTACATTCATTGTAATGCAACGTACGGCGAGTCCGCTTCCTGTCCCCAAACTAACACCAGTTTTTGGAATCGCATGTTGAAGTCGTTATTTTGAGAATTAAATTTTTACGAAACAATGAAACAATAAATCTTGTGTAATCGGGCCGTAAGAAATGCAGATGCGACAAAAATTGTCGGTGTAGCCATCGAACGACGTCACTTATCAGCATGGCATGCAACTGCAATATTCGAATATTTACCGGCATGTCAAAGCGTAGGAGTAGAGTATGAGCCAAGGTAATTAACTAGGCAGAGTTGACAAATGTCCTGTAACTGTAACATTAGTTAGGCAACTAGTTTATAATAGTAATAAGATAGGCGAGATTCTTGTTGAACGTAAATCCCGTTGAAGACAAGCTCTAGCTAAGCAATGAAGTCTACAAGATCTAGAAAATTACCAGCACCGTTGGTGAAAGGCTAAGTGGGTAGAGTGCAACGGTTTATGTAACACGAGCGTTGCATGGCGCGTGCCATGCTTCCCGGCTTTTACGAAATGTAGTTATGCTGTTTTTGTTTCCTCTGCATTAGCAATCACAGTTGCGACAGTTGATGTTACACCTGTGAGAGACATACATTCAAGTGAACATGTTTCGATTCGCTTAAAATATTATGCTCTTCCATATTATCTAAGAGTATATATCCGACCGAAACTTAAAAGGTTTATTGAAAGACTCCTAATTAAATATATTTCCTAACTAGCTGTTGCCCGCGGCTCCGCCCGCGTGGGACTCGGATATATCGCGTCCAAAAGTAGCCTATGTTTGACCTCAGGTCGTTAACTACATCCCTACCAAATTTCATCATAATCGGTCCAGCAGTTTAGCCGTGAAGAGGTGACAGCCAGAGACAGACAGACAGACAGACTTTCGCATTTATAATATTAGTATGGATATGGATAGTATGGAAGTATGGATTAAATCATTTCCGGTTAGACAGAGGTAATTTATAGGACAAAAAGTTACACAAGAGTTTAACTAATGGCAACAGACTTTTCTATAAAGAAGAAAATTGTTATGTTTTTATTGAAAGAGGAAATTCTACCTCCTGGTTATATTGTTAATTTTTATTACGCCACAAGTAAACCCATTACCTCGTTACTATCGCAGACGGCATTTAATGCCAATTAGACATTAAGTAGTAAAAGCGGTATTAATTTGCAATGTTTCTACTGGCACTGAGACCGGTCGGACTGGTTATAATGAAAGGCTCGAGAAGACGGAGATTGCACTTTCGTGACGATCCTACGCGTTCGCGGCATTATAGGTTTAATTACACCTTAGATTAGCGGACAAAGCCGCGACGCTAGCAGCTTAAGTGTGGATATAAAACGTGAAAATAATATTTCCGTTGAACATCTTATAAGAATAAGAGACGTTATTGGCTTATCTTCAGTTATTTATTGCCTAACTGATGTAGCTTTTGTTCCGTTGATAGAGGCTCACCATTCCACAAAGTTAGTTGGTTATGCAAATAAATCTTGAAAATTTTTCACTTCTGATTGTAAAGATTCGGAACTTGGGTGTCCAAAATTAGGAACCATTATTTTTAAACTTGGCAATCAATTGCGATGAGCGCAAGAAGAAAAGACAAGGCCAATAAGGGCTGTCGATCGTATGGTCCAAGATCTTTCGGCACAGTACTTGGTAATTTCCTTGCCTCCTAAATTAAACTATTTTATACGGTTTTCTATCGCGTTTATTGCTTACTTATTTATACCTAACGTTTCAAGCACTTTACAGAGCTCATAATCGCAGGCAGACTGAGTTGACATTGACATTCGTCTGTGTCATTTGTTTCTGATGTCACAAAAATACAAAACTATTTGTCATAACTGCAAGAACTTTTATTCGGCTGCAGAAATAAATGAAGTGAGGAAACCATGCAGACAACGTTTGTACAATAGTTTACGTCGAATTTTAGTAACAACAAGTGAATAGATCCGAGCATTCTCAAGGAGCAAACAATAAACTTTTGAAAAGTTTAAGGAATTTCATTAATTGTACGTAGGTAGGTACATTAACGAATGAACCAGCAGATCCTGAACGTCAAACGTTGATTTTCATAGAACATTGTGTACAAAATGGGAATTTTACGAGAGGGCAAGTTTTTGCTACCAGGCTTAAAAGGGACATTCTGCGACAAAACGCGAATATAGAAAAGTCCTCCTTTCTCAAAGAGCATACGCGTTACCAAACATAATATCTCAGTAAACTGCATGTTATTTTGTATTTACATAATAAATCAAACGCCGTCCTATAGGATTGCTGTTATTATGCCTGTAGTTTGCAGGATCGCTATCGTATACCTAGGCTATCTATCTCTACACGTTTCCTGCAGACAATTAAAGCACAAGTCAATAAGTGGTCCAGTCAGTCTAGTCTAGACCACTGAGGACCGTAAACTCTAATACAGTTACCCGTCTAGTTTGGCTTGTAACGCGAGTAGTTAGAACTAGAAACGATGTGATAGGTTCATATATATTATCTTGTATATGTACCTACCACACTAGATACATCCTCATATATATATATAGATATGTCCTCATAAATATTGTGCATAATTTAGCAAGGTATTACCAAAATAGTAATTAATGGTTAATGAATTGGATTACAATAAAATAAATTTGCAAAGGCGTAATTTCCGTGACGAGAAGTTTGTCAGTCTTCGATGTTTCGTAGAGTTTAGTTTAGATCAATGTAGTCTGATAATTATTGCCCCTAACTCTTCTTTATTTACAAAAACGAAAGGTAACCTACTCCCTCAAGTAGAAAACACAAAAGCTCAAAAACTACTGGAGGTATGAAACTGAAATTTGAGATGTTTTATAGTTAGAAAATGTTAGCTAAGAATGGGCCCAAAATGTGCGCAGTTAACCATACGATATCAGCCGAAAAGGGCACAGAGGCAGAAGAATCTATACTTTATAAATAATCAGGATACGTCACTACTGGCGACCAATCCATGTCACGAACGCAACAAAGTCACATTTACCACTAAGCACTTACCTTTGAGACAGAGTGCGATGTAGTCTTCTGCCGTCGTGGACTCCCGGGGCAAATTCCATGATATCCTGAACTCTGCTCCTTCGCGCGTCCATTCCAATTTTTTAACGCTACTATTGGCACCGTTGTCTTCTCTCTCATCACCGCTAACTTTGTTCTTTTCGTTTATGGCACTGTCTACTTTTTTGGACGTATTGGCACTCTGATTTTCATCGAGATTAGATTGGTCTCTTGTAAGAATACAACTAGTCTCTTGTTTATCATCAGTCTGTTGTTCACTTTCGGCACAATCGATGTCATGTTCCTCTAACATGACTTCCTCTACGCTTCACTTATACATTGCTACTTTAACTGTAATAAGATTTTAACTAACATAACGAGGCACAGCTTTTCGAATACCAAAACTTTCTTCAGAAAACCCAAATATAGTTAACAATTGACATGGTAAGATATGCGCTCTTATAAAAACCGATAAAAAAGACACTTTTCTTTATTGCTTTGAGAATCGAAACAGATTGAATACAGAACAAGACTGATGCGCATATCTACGCAGTTTGCAAACTAAGGCTTCTTTATTGAAATGATGACCGTTAAGAGCAAGTGGCAGGAGGGTTGTTTGGAGACTAGAAACGGGATGTAGTAGGGGAGAGACGGGTGGGCGGGCGAGGGGGTGCAGCCGGCGCCGCGACGCCAGCCCGGCCGGCGCCGCCGACCCACTGGCAGCTAATGCGGACTATACACAAGGCTTGGCTAACTGACACACAAGGTGACAAATTAACCGAAATAATTTCAGTACATTGGATTATTTTTGTATTTATGTATTGGAGGATTTCAGTCGGGAAAATGGGATTAACTAACAACTATAACATAGTTACAAACATAAGTCAGACTGTCAAATAGTAAATGTTCACAAAAATCCTATCTCTCCACCAAATTGCATTAGAATCAATTAGGTAGTTAAGTATGGTTCCCTGAGTATGGAGATTACTGGGCACAAAAAGCAAGACAATAAATGCAGTTTTAAAAAAAGTTTGCTAGGACAAATAGATGTGTTATGGTCTGGGTAATGATAACACATTGACAAAAAAGATTATTTATAAATATGTTAAAAACCATATCAACGGGGCTATTTTTCTACTCTTCTCAATTGCATGTAAAGAGAATTAAAATCCCACTTATGCATGGTCATTTACATATATATTTAATGATGAAAATGTGCAAAATAGCAGCATATATTAGTTAACAGTATAAGAATATGTATGTATGAATGTACTGTATGTATTTCTTATTATGGTTGTTATCTATACTTATATTATGAAGCTGTAGAGATTGTTTGTTTGTATGCTTATAACTTTAGAACTACTGGTTGTATTTGATTACTTTAATGCTGGTCTGAAAGAACAAGTAAAACTTATAATGTACCAGCAGCTTTTCTTTCAGTGCGGTGACATTGTAAAAATCAACTGAGGGAATCATGACTTAGGCAATGTGGCTAGCAACCCAACACTTATGATTTCGTATTTCAACTATCGTCATGCTAAAAGTGGCCTGAGGTCTTATGGCCCTAGTTTCTGTCTACCCTATTTGAAAAAAAAACGTTATTATATGAATGTGGGATATAGGATTTGAAAAAAATCATTTTTCAAATAATAATTTAATGGAGGGAATCGCCGAATGGGGAAATTATGACATAGGTGATGCGGCTAGCAACCCATCACTATTGATTTCCTGTTTCAACTACCATTATGCTAAACGTGGCTTAAGGTCTTATGGCTCTAGGCTCTGTCTACCCTGTATGGGATAAAGACGTGATTATATGTATGTATGTATGTAATTTAATAATAATTCACTTTTAGAGAAACATGTTTCACCAAAAATGAAATTCTTTGTCTTAAAAATAGGAAAGTGTAACAAATACAGTCTAAGTAAGTAAATAATTGGTAAGATCATAGTCTAAAATTAAGTCTCTTCTAAAGCATTGGAAATGAAGAAATTATTAGAAAAGCATTCTATAATCTGTGGTTTTTACAGCCTATACCCGACCTTTGAATTCGTATGATAGTTCCAGACTTAATTGAGTGCACATAAACTATTCATCTTTATTATACATCAATGTATTATTAGTTACCTGGCTGGATTAAACCCTCCAATACTTTTTACAAAATTATATTTGTGGATTCTAGGACCAAATAAATTGTTGAACGAATATTATTTAGTCATAATAATATAATAAACGGTACATCACAATACCTTCAGTGACCAGTCAAAGTATGTCAAAGAAAATCTATACTTCTAACAATTTCAAAGGCTCCATGATAAAGAAATGACTGCGCCCCTTATTAAAAACAGTTTATACTTTGTGTACATAAATGACAAGGTTTTTTATCATAACAATTAATAATTAAACAAGTAAACTAAAAAAAGTACATAACAAAAATGCTGTGCAACATTACTGATGACGAAGCCTATGTATTCCAAAAAGTTGAAGAATTTATACATTTCAGTCACGTCTCACAACACCGCTTGATAATTTTTAATTGAAATACATTTAATGAGTCCGTGTTATTGTTTTGACTATGAATAAATTCTTACTGCAAATAATAACCGACCGACCGACTGCACCTGCACTGCAGCCATAGGCCTAGCCAGCCAGCGCTGGCAAGCAATGAGTGACAAATGACATTGACATCTAAATGACAATTAAGTATTAGTAATTATTAATTAAGTAATTAGTTTTATTTTTTTAAGTTATTGTCTTTGTAATTGTCTTGTAAATAAATTAATACTTATTTAAATGACAATGATATTGACATAAATTACAATCGTTAGCTTACTACCGTCTCTAATGCGTGATCCAGTGAGTAAGCGAGATGTCGCTTTACATCATGTATTACGCTGTCTCGCTTACTCACTGGATCTTGCATGGTTTTAAGAGATGGTGGTATAGTTAGGCTTCCATTGTCTTTTCCTTTTTCTGATTGTCGTTAAAAAGAAAAGTCCCCATCTATCATTGTCAAGATGTCAGATCAAATGATCTGTCAATCATTTTATATTGGCATTAGCACAAGAAAAGAAAACAAATCAAATCGGCATTTCGGTAACAGTAACAGACCATTTCTTTGTTTTATATAAATTATTAATAATTGGAATTAGTTTTAAAATTCATATTAAAGAAAAATGACATCCGTAGCTCCTTCTGATTCTGAATCGAATGTCAGTGGATTCATAAGATACAGTGATAAAGCTTTCAAACATTTGTACTCTTCAATGATCGAGGTAATATGGTTTAGTTTGTGGATTATTTTTATAAATCATCATCTCCTGTCCTGCATCATTTTTATGAAGAGCTGTGTACCGTTAACCCTTTCTAGCGGAACACCCTACTTGGAATAATGTTGGGTTCGGCTATTAGTCGTGCAGTTATAAAGTTTAGCCCTGATTCCTTGGTCGGCTTTTACGACATATATTCGTATATTATTAAGCCGGAAACCATACCACCTTACCACCTAACCTGGGTTTAGAAAAAAGCCTTAGATTAACCAAGCTCCTAACTTAACGGTTGAGATTATATTTTCTTTTTTACCTTTTCTTTTTTTTACTTATTATGAATGTTTTTTCTTTTTAACATTAAGAAGACTTAGTGTATATATATAATAATATGTAAACAGATTTTTTGTAACCTAGATAAAGGCTATCTTTATCTTTATTAATGTTTTTTCTAGTCGGTGTAATTAATAAATCAAAAGTTAAATAAAGATGTTTTGATTACAAGGATCATAATCACATGCCAATGCCGCAGGTAGAAGTTTCTAAGGTAGAAATAAGTGTCACCCTTGTACCAAATTTACTTTAATTTAATTTACCTTACATATGGTTCCAATTTTTAATGTATGTTACAGTGTACATGAAATAAATAAATAATTGAAGATTGCAATTATTTTTCAGAACATGGAGATTATAAATCAGGACATTCTACAAGTCGAGAAAAATATGAAGAACATAGTGAAAACGGCTGGCCCTCTGGAACCTCAGATGTCGGCGTTGTTGCAATCTCTACCTAAGCCTACTCTTGTCTTACCCATGGAAACAGAATGATGTAACACGTACATATAGGTTTTGTGGATAAAAAATGGTTTTCTTTTCTTTAACTGGAATCTAACATGGTTTTTAAAAATGGAATCTTATGTTATTTCACATTTTTAATTAATATGTTAATGATGTCCAACTTTGTATTTTCTCTGCATAGCTTTAAGAACAAAATAAGACTGCTGAAAATAACACTTCTTAACACTGAACACCAAGCAGCCCGCGGGTGACCAACAAACAATTGAATAACTATTGTGTCTGCGATTGTGACATTCAAAATGTTAATGTAGGTTATTGTTTTTGTCTTGTTAACTGTCAGTAAAAGTTTGCCTATTAATATAATTATTAGTTTGTGGTCACGGACTGGAACTGGACGGCTCCCTGAGAGTGTCATCACTGCACCTTTAGCCAACGCTTTTAAAAATAGATTAGAAAATGTACAAAATCTCCAAACTTAAGATGCACACGCCTCAGCTTCATATGCTGCTAGTGTGTTTAATATAAATAAATAATCAATTAACCAATTAACTCGCAGAAACCAGTAAAAATAGAAAAACTATTGTTTTTAACTATTGGAACATGAATCTGTAAGGATGATAAGGTTTTCTCAAATGTAGAATATGAATTAAATACGTTAAATATATTACAAGTTCTCCTTAGCCATAGGAATTTATTCTTAGTTTGTTATGTAAGATATTTTGTTACATTTTTATTTCTATCTAGTTCATAAAAAGGTAATATATAAATAAAAAATATTGAGATCATGTGGGCGTTTTTTATACTATCTATATCTTCTATACCATAGATTTAACAAAAAAAAAAAACTGCGCGCGATTTCATATTCTATGTTCTATACTAATATGATAAAGCTGAAAGTTTATTTATTTGAACTCAATAACTAGATTTGAAAAATTCTTTCTGCATATGATAGCCTGATTAGGAATGGTTATAGGCACAGAATTTAGAAATATTAACAAGAAGTGGCATAGCGCACGAAAAACGTGTCACTAGTTTGGCTTGCAAGCCAACAACGTTTCACACAGAAAAAATGGGCGGGGAATTTGATTGAGTCATTTATTGCCACTGCTATTATTGGTCGATAATATTAGGTGGCTTTGTTGTAAACTACGTTATACATTTCTAATATTGTATCGTCACAGTATATTGGTATTCTGTGGTATCGTTGAGTTAATATGCCATAACACAAGTCTCGAACTTACTTTGGGGCTAACTCAATCTGTGTGAATTGTCCCTATATATTTATTTATCAAAAAAAAAAATTGACAACTAAAATCTGATTATCTTTCAATTTGATTTGTCACAGTCAGTGGTTCCAATTGTAAATAAGTGTATTCTTATAATTTATTTTAGATTTATTTTAGATACTAATTAAAAAGAAATGGCTACAACTATATCCACGAGGGCGAAGTCTCCGACCCGAGCGGAGGCCATATCTAGAGCCTTGAAACCTGGGCCTGTTTTTAATACAGGAGTTCTATTAGGCACGTAACTTGTATTAGGAGAAAACAAATCCTAACAGCGTTTTGACCACCAGCACACCGTTATTATGTTGGTTGTTTCCAGCTTGGCTTACATATTTAGAATTCCTTAGCAATTCTTTAGTAATTCCTATTGCTTTTAATTTTTTTAAAGAGGAATTGCAAAGTTTAGTTGGCCATTTTACAAAAAATAGAGGAATTACTACAAAATTGCTAAGGAAGTCGTAATATGAATCTATTCGATGAATTGCATAAAGTCACAGAATTAGTAATAGTAGGTACTAATAAAGTGGCGTTTTTAGACCCCCAGATTTAAATCACCTGGTTTTTTCAGAAAAATTACCGATCGTACATTTCAAGCGACGGCGAGTGAGGCTTAAATTGGATTTGTTGCAACCAGTAGCATTTAAGCTCTTCCGTGGTTAGGAAGTATAATTAATCCTTTTTGGTCCCGGCTGTTATCGCTAGATGGCAGTAGTTAAGCTATGTCAGATGCCTTGACGCAGCTTGAAAAATCAGACAGCCACTGATACTGACACCCGGATCATTATCATATTATCTGATATCCCTGTAAAAGGGAGATCAGATGGCAGTCGCTCCTATAATAACCAATGCCGCTTATCTAAAACCATGAATAAAGCGTACGGTGAGGATGTAACTGGGAAACGCTCGGATGTTGGATTAAATTAAAATCACATCGTGGAAATAATATGTCTTAAATTCAGGTAACTGGGTCGAAGACAGAATAGAATGTCCGAAGGCAGGCACCCTGTATTTCCCGCCAAAAGAGAAGATAGACTACGACAAAATGAAACCAGAGTCGCGGCAGCCGGACTTTAGACTGAATAAATTAAACAGTTTACAGGTAAAAATATGTACTTAAATTCATGTATCGTATATTGTACGAGTATAATTGGTAGGTATATTGTAGGCAGCTGAAGGGATGCTTTATCGGCAAGACAATCCGCGCATGATACTCCTGGGGGAGTTTGTAGGTCCAAAACTACGGTCCCTTTTCCCATTATGTGGGCTGTTGCCAATGGTTTGATAAAAAACAATACTTAAGTAAGTACTTTTTACAGAAAAAAGATTTTTTGTCAACATTAGATATTATAATCTGGTCGTTTATTTACAGGGTAACGTGTACTCAATAATCCGACACGACAGCCACGACACATGCGACAACTTCGCGACCATAAACGACTTGGTATACAACCACCTGCCGAAACCACTGTGCGGGCCAGAACAGCGGTATTACAAGCGGAGCAAGCACCAGTTCTACCCCCAGCCCGATCTCATGCAGTGCTATGTAAGTAGAAATATTACTTACGAACTTAGCTTACGAAGTCCTTTATGTAGCGTTGCGTGCCGTGAACCTTTGAGCTGGCAGGCGGAGCGAGGCGACACCATACACCAACTATAAGATAAGCTTTTTGGGTTTCACACAACGGCAGAGCTCTCTCTGCTGCTCTCTAGCTACTCCTGTTACCCGCGGCGTGGCTACACCTGCGAAGGATTCAGTTATATCGCACTCAAAAGTAACTGACTGTATTCATACAAAATTTTATTAAAATCGGTACAGCGGTCTAGTCGTATGTAAGCGTACAAACAGAATTTTGTAATAATATTAGTATATATCTACATATTATCACGTCTGATTCCCGCAGGAGTAGGCAGAGGTTACAGACCTCGTTTCCTCCAGTCATCCGATGGTGATGTTATCTAACATGCTCGCCTATTCCTAGTACTTCTAATATCTCCCTTTTTCAAGAGGTCTACGATGTAAGTATATTTTATTTTAGGGAAATGTGACAGAATGGGGCCTGATGAAGTTTAAGAAGCACGAATGGGCCTGCACAGACGTTTCAGACTACAGCTCTACACTATACGAAGACACGTATGTGCCCCCCATGCCGCACCAATACTTACAGAGGAACGAGAGGAAGGCGCGCAATTCGTGAGTATCAAGTCTCTTCAAGGCCATGACAAATAGGCAAGGGCTTCGCTTGGTTGTTATTTAAAATACTGTAGGAAGAATAGATTGTAATGATTACCGCAAAAGCAACGGTGAAAGAAAATAAGTAGGGTCGGGATATCACTACATAGTATAAAACAAAGTCGCTTTCTCTGTCCCTATGTCCCTTTGTATGCTTGAATCTTTTAAACTACGCAACGGATTTTGAAGCGGTTTTTTATTAAATAGATAGAGTGATTCAAGAGGAAGGTTTTTATGCCCATGCGAAGCCGGGGCGGGTCACTAGTTTTCTTATAAAATAGCAAATTTTCTGCCTTCATATTTACATTTTACTGCGACCTTTATCCTAAACACTCCGCTCTACAGGAATTTTCCCCAAAAATAAGATCTACTGGGTATTTAGTTCCGTAAAATCGACCTACAATAGTATTTACCAAATTAAAGAGCAGTTTTTGCGTTGTTCCATCCCTTGATTGCAATGGCGGTTCCGGCGAGCGTGACATGTTGGCCGGAGTTTTACAGTATTGCATGCTGCCCATTTTGGACGCAACTCTTGAAACGTCACATGGTTATAACACAACATCGGAATCAATTTATTGGATTACTGCTACCAAGCGAAGCTCTTTTATCTATCAGGCCGCAAATTTCATCGTCAAAAATAAAACAAAAATTAAACTAAATTTTACTTTTTTTTATTGCAGGAGCTTTACAAAAACTTTCCGATTCAAAATGACAAAACCGAAAACAAAAAAATGATAACATCAAGAATCATTTTTATCTTCACCCTTTGCAAAATTTTACTAGTCTTTACAATATCACATTTTGTTCGCGAAAGGACAGTGACGTCCTTATAAAAATTGTAACAATACAATAATTCTTAATGCTTTCATATAGCCGTCACCTGGCGTCAACACGAGATCAGCAAATAGTCTTACGCTACGTTTAGTCTCAAAAATTACAACTAACAACCGCTTAATACTAAAGAGGTAATAACTTAACAAGGTCTTAATTAACAATGGCAGTTCATTAAAGTTCCAACAGATAAAGAAGCAATAATGCAAGAAAAAAAAATATGAAAAATGTACAAAAAATATGTGACTAGTGATCGAGCACTAATTAGATGAGAATGTATTCACTTGGGGCAGTTTGATGAGTCCAGACCCTCCGGGGGTTTTGAACATACTATTATGTACGTATTGTTGTTGGGAGAACACGCTGTGTGCCGGGTTCTGATGAGCAAATCTCGGCTGAGGGATGTGTACATGACTGTTGTACTGCATTTGAGGGAACACTGGCGAACTCACGCGGCTGAAACTTTGCGGAGGCTGAAAACTGTTGTAGCCCTGCATCTGACAGCTGTCAACCACCATAGGCTCGCCGCAAACTGACTCCTCGCGCGACGGAGGTTGCGAGAACAAATTACGCTGGTTCACACTCGAAGTCTGAGATTCAAACCCCGAACTTTGACTAGACGATCGGCTACCATTCATATTGATCAGCTGTCGTTCTCCATCGGAGCCCCAGTAACCGCCAGCGACCCACGATGTACTGTGCCCTAACTTACTCGGCGATATAAGAGGCCTGGCTCGATTCATAGCTGTCGGAGTCACAAATGTCGGCGTTGGATTAAACTTTCTCAGAGAGAAAATAGGATTCATTTTCCTTGCTTTTTTTGGACTACTTATGCATAAAGAACTTATACTCTCATCGAGATCTGAATCCGAGTCATCTTTATCAAACTTCTGGAATTTGTTAAAAGAAGGTTTGGCGAAAACTGTTTCAGAAACGGAACTGGGGCTTTTACTTATGACTGAATTGACGCAAAATGTCGAGTTATGTTTAGGTTTAGTCCAAACACTATCACTGCGCGGCGTGAAGTTAATACCATTGTTTACACTATTACTGAAAG